>JAMXBD010000255.1:0-1301567 GCA_024138025.1 Combretum micranthum
TAATAGCCTGCGAATTGGCATTAGTTACTCAAACTCCAATGAAATGAACCAACTACCTCCTCCTAAAAACCGATAAAGAAAAAATGCAAACCAAACTCCATGCACTTTGTGAATATATGCTAAGCCTAATGCCATAGACCAATGAACCCCGTCATTCGAGTTAGGATAGTAGTGGTGTAATCACTCGGAGCCTTTGCAACAATTGCTCATGCACTGCATGTAAGTCATTCTTAGATACCTCTCTATGATAGCTGTTCAGTTCCTTGCTGACGCTTAAATCAAATGGTGTTAAAGGCATCACCCTGATCGCCTTTCTCCAAGCTCTAAACCAAATTCAAGTCTTTGGGCAAGGAGTCGATGATAACAAAGAGACCATTGTTATCATGAAGAGATTTAGAATAGTCTTCAATTGCAATGTCGTATTTTCTAGTCCCTCTATTCCACAATTTCCTAAGTAATTGGGGTTAAGGTTAATGTCGTTGGAAAGGGAGAAGTCCCTTTAGAGGTACTGCCATTTGCAGGATCACTCACGGCGCAAGAATAATTATAACTTTTACAATTGGTTTTTGGGTCGATTTGGTGCTGTTTGTGGAAGAAAGTACGAGAAGAGGGGTTTGGAAAATAATACCAGAAGTGGGGTGGGAGGTGTTAGGTTGAAGGCGCCGTCTAGGGATTTGGACGGCACCTTCACTGGGGATATAACCCCCTAATTCCCAGCCGAGAGGAAAGCTCTCAAACCCTCACACAAAAAAACAGAGGAAAAAACGTGTCCAGGAGCTGCTTCGCGGATCCGTAGTCATCTCCGGCGAAAATTTTCCACCATCTGAACTCAAGTAAGGTGTTTTGTTTGGTTTTTTTGCTATCTTTGTTACATTATTATGCAAATTTGGAGGAAAAATTATTAAAAATGGAGAAATTAAGGAAATTTGTGATTTTGAGTGAATCAATGTGTTGTAGGTGTTGATTTTGAGTTGTGAAGTGTTGTAGAAGTAGTGTGTGGAGTGTGGTGATTGTTAGGATACTGCATTTGTCGATTGATGACGGTGACATTGAGATTGTTTCCATGCGCACAAGGTGTTCAGTGAAATGTCTATATGGTTCAAAGTTGTGGATTTTTATATTTAATGTAAAATGAGGCAATGAAAGTGTGATTTTGTCCGATTTAATATGTCGTAGATGTTGGTTTTGAGTTGTAAGGTATTGTAGGAATATAGAATGGAGTGCATGTTCATGAATGTATGTCATAAAATAATAATAATGATTAGAAGATATTTGGTGAAATGCCACAATCAGTTTAAAGCAGTGTGTCTGTCGATAGGGATGTTTAATGGAATTTGAGTGAACGCTGTTTTACATGTTAAAGAAATTGAAGATGTTGTCATAATTGAAATTGTAAGAAAAGAGATGTAACATTTTAATTTGTTGTCAATAGGTTTGGAATTGCTAGCTATGTAAGGTTCATTGTTTATGCACTTGGGAACATAGTGGGTGGATGTTATGGGCCACAATATGACAAGCCTCCCATTGGAAAAGTGAAGGTTAGGATGGATGTCAGTCTTGAAAAGTTCAAGGAAATTATATGTGGGAAGATTGGTGTGGATGTTGGTAACAGCAAAGTGGAGATAATACATAGGCATGCACATTATATGAGTCATGGGGTTGTTTACATGTTAATGCCAATTGTGGATGATGACAGCCTTGAAGATCTGATTTCACTTGTTGCTGAGTTAGGTGCTAGGTTAATTTAGGAAATATTTGTGAAAGTCAGTGATCGAGCGGTCACACCTCCAAATGGTGCTGGTGGTGGAGATTACATGAACGAACAACAAGCTAACATGTTAGACGTGCAGCAATTTCAACATGGTTCATGTTCAAATGTTCCATTCCAGAATGAAGCCATGGTGCCAGTTTCACCAATGCATTGTGAACAATATGATCCAATGCCAGCGGATGAGACAATGTCAAAGTTCGAGAATAGAGTTGCAAAGGAAGAGACACTGGTGTTTGCCACCGGGTTAGAAGATGATTTTTTCGATGGTTACTATCATGTGGATGAAAACGGTGATACGATAGAAGATGAGGTTGATGAAGAGAATGATAATGATGTGGAAGAAGAAGTTCAAAGAGGCAATATTGGAACTTCGGATGTCTCACCTAGCTTAAGGACATGTGATGTAATGTCAAGTCAGGCATCGATTAGAGATACAATTCCTTATTTTAATCTAGGTGGAGGTGGTGATTGTCACGCCCCGAGGGTACCCTAGTAGTAATAAACAAGTTACACTTGAATATTATCACTAGATTACCTTCAGAGAATGACAGGTTTTCAAAACAACATGATCTTTTAAGTTGCTTGATAAGAAATAACAAATATATGAGAAAAATGATTTAGTGAATAACCATTACAAACTATTACAAACCATATAGCTCTTTTGAAATATACAACTAAATAATTTACTCTAATAGTACATAACCATCAAACTAAAATAGACCTGTAGACTTCTAGCTTCAAAGCCCTTACCGGAGCCATATTTCTGGATGTAACTAACCAGGGTCATAAAGTGAACCTGAAAAGACTGTAGGAGTATGAGCGAAACCACAGCTCAGTGAATAATTAGACATATCATACATCACACAAGTCATTAATAAATCATATGCAATGCAAGCACTCAACCATATGCACAGATACAAGTTTGGATGATCTAGAATCCAAACAGGAAAAAGATTTACACCCACTTTTTAATGGGTTGAAGAACCATCATTCAATGACTCACCTGCCTAGGAGAGACTAAGTACATAGGAGAATCAACGATTTCTCGTTTTAATATTATTACTTTGAATATAGTTGCTTGCACAAATCATCTCCTGCAATCCCCTTAGAAACTCCCTAAGTATTATTCATTTCAAAGCGATTCTACGGGCGACGTTCTTCGGTGCCTTTTAGTTCCTCATAGGACCGCCAGACCAAAGAGAACCTTGGAAGACTCACACATTGGATCAACCAAGCAAAAACAGAGATCCGAAATATTAATACGTAGCAGGCTGTCACAACCATATATGCAATAATGCAATTCGTGCAATGCATGTTCATATTATTTTGTTAAGTCCATAATTCTTAATCAGTTTCGGGGTGACCATACATTACACACAATCATCATTATACTACTGCACACACCAACCATTTCATTATCGCTTGTATAAAGATATTTTAACAATCATACAATCAGATCATATCATACTTTCAACAAACATTCATTTGATTATCTTGCATTACATATTCAACTATTTACAATCACAACCAGTACAATATGACTGAATTACTCACCTGCTCATACTGTCTCAATCGTAGTAATCCACTGGTGAATCCTCTAATGAGTCAAAGTCACCTATTTAAGACAAAGTATTCATTAATACAAATTAACTAAATTCCTATAGGTGATTAGTGTCCTAGACTCGATATTAATACTTAATATCGTCGTGTTCCTCCTATTTGATCTTACATAATTGTTTGGTTATTTTTAGAAGTCACACTACTTAAGAAATTAACTTATTTCAATTTCCATTCTTATCTATTCTATCTTGTTAGAACAAATACTAGACTAATAATACTTTAACTAACACTAAATATTTTCTTAATTCTAGGATTTCAAAAGTTAATAGATATTAATTCTAAATAGACTTAAATACGTGTATTATAGTCACTATCTAATACATATTTGTATAACATACTTATATACATACTAAGTAGATATTATATATATATATATATTCGGTTTAAGTCATAAAAGCTTTCGTTGGAAAAATTTTAGCTGTAAGCCGGCTGAAGGCCGCCGGCCTATATCTTTAGATAACGGTGTAAATCATTTTGAAGAGAAAATTTCATATCAAGTGCACCGATGTTGAAAGCTGCTAGCTTTCAACGTACGTCGGCCTTACGCCGCCGGCGTAGAACTCCAGGTAGCCAGCTTACGTTTATGTTTTACGCGAAAATTATTTTACGTAGCCTCTGTTTGAGTGTAAGCCGCCTATAAGCCGCCGGCCTATCCATGTAAGCCGCCGGCGTACAGCGTTTACACTGCCGGCCTTGAGGCAGCTTTGCACTGTTCATCATCTTCTTCCTCTGTTCGATTCTTTTTCTTTGATTTGTACACGTTAACACGTTTAAACACATAAATATATAGATCTCGATTTTGTGAAAGTAAAACTAGGGTTTTGAAGTTTTACCTCGTTGGAGCTCGTTTGATGAAATCCGAAGCTTGTGTTTGTGTTTATTAAGTTCCTAAGATAATTTTAAGTCAGTTACAAATCATATCTTTGAACGAAAATCCTTTGAATCATGTCAACTTACCTTTGAGCTCGTTTTTTAGGGTTTTTAGCCTTGTATTTCCTTTGATCCGAGTTTAGATGTTATGATCTGTTTATTCTCTGTTTTCAGTTCGATTTGGTGGTTGTTTTGGAGTATTTTCGGACTGGAAAAGTTGAGAGTTAATGGAGTTTGTTTGCTTCTCCATTAATGGCTTTAAACTCATATATATATAGAAGAGAGAAGGAGAGGTTGCGGCTGTTTCTCCTTCGTTTTCCTCCGATTTTTTATCATCTTTGCTGTTGTTTTCCTTGCAATTAATGTGGATTTGAGCTGGCATTATTCCATTGGTCATTGGGTCACTTTGGTTGAAGTATTTGGTGAATTATTGAACACATTCCGGCGCCTCTTTCTTCCTCCCTTTTTCCACCGAAATGCAGCAGCCCAAAAACATATATATATATATATATAGTTTATTTATTTAGTTAAATTTTAGGTTAATTATACGAGTTATACGGGTAAAATCGGCTAATATTTGAAAGTTTTTGTACAAAAATATGTGTATAAAGTTGTACAAAACACTTAGATTTTCAAATAATACAAATTTAGATTATATATATACGTAGTTAATTATTCGAATAATTTTATCTCCCGCGATTTAGATTTCTTAAGCTCATTAGGTCAATTTTTGTTTCAGGCTCCGATAGCTTAAGAAAACTCAGTTTAGAACAATAGCGTGGTCTGATTATTTATTTGAAGTTTAGATTTTAAGTTATTCATCAGTTTATATTTTCGTTGTGTATTTAAAATCTTAATTGTTCATTTTTGGATCATCGTTTTCTAGTTATAAGCATAAATAATCATTTATACAGTATTGAGCTTAATACAGAAGCTAAACTATACTTATATCTCTAGTTTTGATACTGAACATAAATTCTTATTAGTAGCTTCTAAATTTAACCAGGGATCTCAAATTTAGGGTTTAAGTCTAAATATAAACTCATTACTACTCGTTATTCTTGTCTTGAATCACTATCAGAATAAAAAACAATCATTTAATCTTTATATTCATATTTTCTATTTAAATCTATTTATATACTAGGTTTTCAGGTCTAAATTTTAGATCATATCTTGAATTAGTTATTCAAGATACAAGATCCCGTTTTTGGTATTAACTAGGGTTAAAGAATTTCTTTATTCGGTTCCTAAATCTTTCATTTATCTAAAAATCTAAATATTATCCTATTATTAGACTTCAATCAGAATCTAAATCTATTATCTAGTTTATATAATCTATTATGAAGTCGGACACTAATGTGAAAAATTCCTGGGGTTTACAGTGATGGGCATGTGACATTTAAAAATGAAATGGATGCTATGTCTGCTAATATCTGTGACAGCCAAGAATTAATGAAGGGAATGATGTTTAAAATACAGGATGACCTAATTGAAGCTGTAAAATCTTTTCACATAAGAAGACATTGCAACTTCCGTGTTTACAAATCGAAGAAGACTGTATAGACTACTCATTGCACCAAAAGTGATCAAAGTTGTTCATGGCGGATACGAGCTTATTTGAAAAAACTAGAAGGATTGTTTGTAATTACCAAGCTTGATGGCCCTCATTCTTGCACGAATCCTTTACTCGGGCAGGACCATTCACAAATAGACTTGAACATTTTAGCTCGAGAAATTATCAGCTTTGTTCGAAAAAATCCAGACTATAAGGCGAAAGAGCTTGAGTCTCATTGCTTGGCTGTATACGAGTATATGGTTTCCCGTAGAAGAATTTGGCAAGGTAAGAAAAATGCAATTGCAATGGCTTGTGGTGATCAGGTGAAATCTTACAATGAACTCCCAAAGCTATTATACGCAATCAAGTCAACTAATCCGGGGTCGATAGTGGAATGGGGCTGGATAAGGTCATCACAACCAGATGAAGCATATTTCAAGTGGGTATTTTGGAGCTTCGGGCCATGTATAGAGGCCTTCAAGCATTGTAGGCCAGTTATTTGTGTGGATGGTACATTTCTATATGGCAAATACAAGCACGTGTTGCTCATGGCATGTGGTGTAGATGGAGACAATCACATATTACCCTTAGCATTTTGTCTGGCACCATCTGAGTCTAAAGATGCATAGTCATGGTTTTTGAGGAAATTAAAGCGATGGGTCATAGGACATAGAGGAGAGGAGATTGTATATCTCATTTCAGATAGAGGGACCAGTATTATTGGGGCAATTAATGATGCGGCAAACGAGTGGTACCCTCCCTTTGCAGTACATCGATTTTGTGTCCGACATGTTGCTATCACAAGTTACGAGACCCACCCAGGCTACACCTGTCCCTCCGTCAGATTTCAGTGCATCGCCTATTTAGGAGGATGATCCACAGGCAGCATCGGCATAGTGTGGTCAACGTTCCATAGCCTCCAAGGTTGCTGGGGGTCTACGATGCAGCATTAGGAGGTGATAGGGTTGCACCTTTCCTATTTTTTAATGCTTCTCGTCTAAACACAATTGTATCTTCTAATTCACTTTATGTAATCAACTTTTATTCTAATCTAGTTACTGCATTAGTTCAAAGAGTTTGTCTGTTTACTTAATATTATTTATGCAGTTTTGGGATATTGGAATGGTTGGATATGCTGCTACTAAGTAATGGATGGATTTAGGAGTTTGTATTGTTAGTAAGTGCTTTTTCTGCAAGTTTGACTTGTGAGGAGATTGATCGAGTTTGCCTTTTACTAAGTAGCGGAATGATTTGTGAAGTAACATAAGTGGTGGTAATGGTCTACTTTGTTATTTTCTTTTGTTGAATTTTGGGCATTATTTGCAATTACAAGGGAGGAGAAAATGTGTAACACTGAAGGCGTCGTCTAAGACGGCACATTTGACCTTTTCTTTTCTTTTTTTGGTGAAGGTGTCGTTGGAGACGGCGCCTTCACGCTAAATGCGTGATAGACACTTTTAGAGTAGGACAGCGCCTTCACTCACCTAGATCTGGAATAAGTTTCCAGACCGACCTTTTCCCACATTTTTTTTCAAAAATAACCCCAAAACGACCCAAAAACCTTTTACAATTCATTTTGGAAAATTGGGATGAATAGTAAAAAGGGACTTGAGAAAAATCAAAAATCAGATAGAGGGGATATTTATAAATGTTAAAGAAACCATCGAGAAAAGAAGTAATGATGAAGAAACTATTAGTCGCTAGTCCTCAACCGTTGGATGCACAACCACTTTAATCCAACGATCGAGATTTGATGGTGTGGGTTGATACGACTTGCCAAAGTATGGACGCAACAACCATTACGTCTCACCACCACAACATGTGCTTAGGGATGTAATTGGACAAGTTTCTACAAGGTACCTAATCCGTCCAACCTGATATATACCTTATAGGGTATTACCCTATAGAGGTTGAGATGGGTTTTTAGACATTGTACTAAATCTTATAAGGTTTTCTGTTCCGTTTGGGATGGATATAAAACCTGTTAGGAACCCTAACCCTTTAAAAAAATATTATTAAATTATTTCAATTAACAAAATTAAAATTCAAACTAATTTAAAGCTTATATATTTAAGATACTAGTTTAATTTAATAAATAACATATAATTTTTTTAATTTGTAGTTTCAATTTAATAAACAGTATATGCCTTTTTAAATTTGTATATCATTCATTTTTAATCATATTTAATTTCGATTAATCATGATGACCTACTGCAATATTAAGCTAATTAAGAATAAAGAGAATGTATTTGGAAGGAATTGTTTTATAAAAGTAAATTTTCCATGAGTAAACAAATAGAAAATTATGGGTATGTATTTTAAGAAGAAAAAAAAGTTTTTTTTAAAAGATAAATTTAAACATAAAATAGTTATAGTTAAATTATTATTAGCTCTATCAGATTCAAGTGCCCTATAAGGTCTATTATGCTGGTTTGGGAACCTTATGGGGTATTGGGTTTAGGTTTTGTAAAAATTGTCTCAAAACCGACCCAATTACATCCCTACACGTGCCCACGAATAGATATTCCCACAAGAATTAGAAAAGCTATCACTTTTCAAACACGATTTGATATGATAGTGTATCAGCTCAATAATAATAGAGGACGATCGATTTTGTTGCGTAACTGGAAAATCTTTCATTGCTTGGCTACTCCACTGAATGTTTGGCTAAGGCCTAGTGAACTAAGCCCACTCCGCTCGACCCAATCCCTAACTATAAACTCTATAACATAGCTTTACCCAAACGATTATGATTCTCCACTCAACATCTGACCTCTATCTTGGCGATCAGTCGATCCTTATTTTATGCCATTCGCATTATTCACTCAGTTGGATTCGACAGTGTGTCCATCCCACGATCTGTACGACTATGATCAATCGTCAACTTAGCTACTCAGCCATTCACCCACTATCTCATGACGCTCACAATTGTTGGATCGTCTAACTATAAACACTCACTTACCTCTCAAGGAAATGGTAATATTGCACTTAACTGACTACTCATACTTAATCTGTAGGCTTATTGCTATGCCATCTGACTTAAGCATTAGCGTGATCATACTGGGCCCACGCCCCGTGCATGACTCATCGAGTTCTTATTATGTAGGCTTTACTCTCCATACAGCAACTTGAGCCCAAAATACCTTTATCTAGTCTTTATCGGATTAAAGTAAGCCACACCAAGTAATTTATCTCATGTGAAATGTAGAAAGTTGAATATATAAAATAAACATATAATTAAATGATTGGATAATAAACAATCGTTTGTTACATACATATATATATCTACATGTTTTAATCATAATATGTGGTATAAAATTTACTTATGATACGACTACTTACAAATCTAAACAAACATACTTGCAAACTTAAACAAGTTAGCTCATTGACCTAGACAAGAGTTCCGGTTTGATTCATTCAGAACAAAACGAGTTTTGTTTCAAGTTCAAGTTTAACTTATTTGTTAATCAAGTCCGAGTATCAAACTAACCTCTAAGCAAGTCAAGTTCAAGCAGTTTGTTTGATTTGAAGCCGTAATTTGGATTGTAACTAAAAATTCTAAATCTATCTTTTGTTTAAGTTAAAATTATTTATCAAATAAAAACATTTAAAATAAATACGAATATATATATAAACGAATGAAGCCTAACCAAGAGAGTAAAGCTCGACTCTTGAAGGCTCGTGTTTGACTCGTTTAAAAATTATCGAATTCAAAGTTGAGCTTTTTATCAAGCTCGGCTTGTTTAGATAAACAAGTTTTTTTTAACCTCAAGTCAAGAGTTTTTTATTGAGTTTGAGCCAAAATTTTTATCGAATCCAAAATCCAAAATTGAGGTTGACTCATTTAAACAAGCGAGTTTTGTTTTGAGTTCAAGTTTGGTTCATTTCCATTTAAATTTTTCATATTTTTTTTCCTTTGAACTTAAAGGTAATAAATAAGAGCTATTAGATGTATATGCATATACATATATTAAACAAAACTTAGTTTTTCTTTTGATTATATATATATATATATATATAATATAGATATAATAAAACTCACATGGCTATTGATGAGCTTATACAAGCTTATTAATGACCTATTAATGACTTTACTCGCGAGTTTAAACAAGTTTGATCATAAGCTAGCTTACAAACTTGAATTGAAGCTCGACCTCAGCTTGGTGTTCATTTAGATAAAGGAGTTTTACTTTGAGCTCGAGCTTAGTCGAATTTAAGTCACTCATGAGCAACTTAGCTTATGTATAATCCTATATATCATTACATGTTATAATAAAAAATTTAATACTTTAATATAATTCTAATAAAATTACTAGAGATTATTTGCGGCTTCTTAACTGTACCCAAAAACCTAAACATTATCTGTGTCTATTTTTATCTATTTATTATTTAAAAAAGATAAAATAAATCCTAGTATAGTTATGAGGTCTGTTGTCAGTGTGTTTGTTTTGTTCTATAAAACAAAAAATAAAGAAGATTTTTTAATATTTTTCAACATTTATTATAATCAAAACGTAATATTTCACGTAATCGCAAGTACTTGCAATTACAAAAGGCTATCAACAACTTGTTTATTAACTATGCCCTAAACCATAAACATATTTTGTTTATGAGATGAACCGTTATCAATTCGAAAAATAAAATAAATCCTAATCAAGTTATAAAGTCTACTAAGGTGTGTTCAGTGTTCACTTCATGAAAGATGTTTTCTGGCTACTTTACCATATGAAGATTTAGAATTGTTAAATATTGTTGTTTTAAGATTGTGTTTTGTTCACCTTATTTCATGGGACTAGACTAGACAAAACCTCATGTCATTTGTTTAGTTTTTTGTATGAATAATATGATTGGACAGAAATAGGTGTTTAAGGATAGGGAAATATTAAAAAAAAAAAATTAGATATTATGGTCTCATCCAATTCTTACAACTAAGCGCTATCTGGTATTTAGACATTATAGTTTTTAGAGGCTATTAGCAACCTAAAATGGTGAGAATCGAAAATACCAACTACTTTTAAGCACTAATGGTTATCCATCATATGAAATATAAGAAAAAATAATATATTATTTCCATCTTTTAAGAAAAGAAATTATTTCCATTATGCCATGGTTGAATACCTACACTTATTTAGTTATCCAGTTACCTTTTATCATCACTATTAATCGATAAAGGCTTTTAGTATTTACAATCTTTTGATACAATAAGAATAATATATAAAAACCGCAGGAACCCAACCCTCAAAACCATGGTTTAAAAAAGTTAAAAGACTTAGTTATCAAGACTTAAAGTAGCTTAGAACTCTAAGTAAGACCATAAGACAATAGAACGTGAATGTATCAGCTTTAAGAGTTTTGACTCAAAAGCCACGTAATTTTACATGTTTTAAGTTACGCTTTAAGATTTTAGCTCAAAAGCCACATAATTTTACAAGCTTTAAGTTACAGAGATTTTTAGGAGTATGTAACCGAAGAGATTCGAACCTTAACTTGACCTCAACCCCGCTAACTTTAAGGTCTTCGTACACCCTTTAAAGCATGAAAAAAGTACTCATTCACTTTAATTTTTAATTTTACTCCCAAGATAAGGATTTTTGGATTATTTTAAACCCTATCCTTTAGATCCAACAAAACCATCAAGGCATTAATTAAGAATAATGTTGCATCTACCATTTGATATCTACATTTTTGGTCATTTTTCAGTCAATAGCCTGTATTACTTAATCATCAATTTGGGTATCCGATTGCGATATTAACTCACCACATCAATTAACTCTATCTTCTTTTGTAGTTGGCACTTTTAGCAAATGAATATATGAATTGAATCATTTTAAAACAACATGTTTCCTTGAAATCAAGGATTTTAGCTTTAACACTGTATTTGAGAGGAGGAAAATGAAAAGGAAATAAAGGAATGGAATTATGGAGGAAATGTTTAAATTCCATTATTTAATTTAGTGATGAAAATGGAATGCTTAGTTTCTGTTGGCCCACCCATTCCCCCGTTCCAAAATGAAGAAAGAGAGGAAGAAAAAATATACATTTGCTTATCTTGTCCTATTCAAATAAACAAGTTTCCTGGATAGCCGTTAGTATACATGTTCGCAGCAACTCTTAACATTATTCTTGAATTTTTCTTGTGTGGCTGTATGGTGGTCCCAAAGCCAATTCTTCACTGTACCTGAGGAGCTTGCATGTATAGATACTGCAGAAGAGCAAAACACGAAAAGGAATTTTTACACCCAACAAAGCTACATTTTAGGGAAACACAGCAAAGTAACAGTTGATACCTCAAATGACTTCCCTGACCTCTCGTACTCAAGCATACTAAGAGCAACTTCACAACTCTGTGAGACAATAGGTTCAGGATCCTTTGCAAACTCCTCAAGAAGTGCAACACTCTCATCATCTGAGGAATTAAATAAAGCTCAATGCAAAAAAAATGAAAATTGATGAAAGCATAAATCCACTAATAGTGAAAGATTTCTCCAACCAAAGAACAAAAAAGGACACGTAGTTCACTGTAGATAGACGTGGACAAGACACTGCATTCCAGAGGCACATCAAGAATCGAACAACCTTATAATAGGCAGCCTTATATCTCTTTGCTCCACCAATATCTGATATTGTGGCATTAGGAATTATTACCATCTATA
Organism: Combretum micranthum; assembly: GCA_024138025.1. Lineage (NCBI taxonomy): Eukaryota > Viridiplantae > Streptophyta > Magnoliopsida > Myrtales > Combretaceae > Combretum > Combretum micranthum. Next base: position 12,470 of record JAMXBD010000255.1, read on the forward strand.
ACCTTTGCAAAGACAGCTCTCCTCCATAACACAGTAAATATTGGTGTACTAGAGCCTCCGACTACCCTCCTAATAAGTCCCGACATTTTCCTGTAACTTTCTGTGTTTTATATATTATATAAATTTAACTTTTCTCTAAATCAGTTTGCAAATAACTTAATAGGATGCAGCAGAATTCTGCTTAGTAATGGGAAAATATCAGGCAGGCCCATCACATTTGTTGTATCTTCATGCTCTATAGAGGTACTCACGTAATTTGAGTAAGCCAATAGCAAGAATGAAAAAGATGTCATGCTCAATATAGGTGCTTGTCCAGAGCCTTGATGCTTTTTGATTTTTTTTTTGGGTAATTTTCAGGATTGTCATGCGTAATAAGAGAGGCGGCAAAAGTCTTCCTCTCAGTTCAGCATAAGCTAAACCATTACATACCCACTTCCAAAGCACAACAAGATCATACAGGCATGGCATAACTTGCGGTGGCACAGTAAAGGATCACAGCATTGTGACTGTAGTGGGTCAGTATAGCCCATATTCAAGCTTAGTCAAACATGTTAATATATATGATGGAAATTAATTTGCAGCACCAGCCATAGCTTCCACGACATATATGACAAGTAAAAAGCAATGATTGATTTTCCAAATGAATTGTTAAATTATATTCCCGAATATCTGTTTCTCCATGTGCTATTTCTCAAGTGTCTTGATATGTCCAATATAATATTATAGGATAAAGCATATGGCAACATGTGTTACCTGCTATAGAGCCAAGTGCTTCAGCAGCTTCATGTCTCACCATTGGATGCTCGTCTACATTCCTCAATATGTTGGAGAGAGCTGCTGATGCTGCTTTGTCTTGTAATTGGCCCAAAACATAAGCAACCTGAATTTAAAAAAGTAAGCCACTTTCCAATCGAACAATGTATGGAAAACATGAGCACACCGAAGGACCATCAAACAGAGCATGGTAACATACTTCACCAAATAACACGGGCATGGATAATATGCCAAGAGATAAGAAAAGTAAGCAACAAAGTTAGGCTGAGGAAGAACCAACCACCATAACTGAAAGAATTCTACATTGGAAGGGGGGAAAAGAAGATACAAAGGAAAGCATCAGCAGATAAAATATACTTGGTGTGCAAACATATTAAACATTAAGACTTACTGTAGATTCAAATAAAACAAAATATCCCTCACACGAAGAATTCAACTTAGAGATCTTGTTACAGACCTCATGACGTAGAAGGGCACTCTTAGCACCCAGAGAATCAACAATTGCCATAACAGCTTCATGTCACCATGATTTCGTAGAGCAAACAGAGCTGCATAGCGATCATACATGCCTTTTCTTCATCCAGGAGAACTTCCCTTGAATTTACAAGATAAGGGTCAACAAATTGACATAAGCATGGAATGTGACTACCATTTTGACTCAATAGCAAAGAACAAACCTGAGCTGATCAACAGAAGAGGAAGAAGCAGCTGGTGCAGTGGGTCAACTGACATAAATGGTGATTTTTTCCTTCAGATGACGTACCAATGCTACCCGTCTCTTTTAATTGCTGAATCCGCCTAAGGGCCAATTCACACGTTTCCCGCACCTCCGGAGCTGGATCTTCAACCAAGCTATGTTCTAGCAGAGGAACATTGCTTTGTAATCCAATAGCACCAAGAGCTTCTGCTGCCTTTAGCAACGTAACATGCAAATGCACCAAATTAAAATTTAAAACAAAAGCACAGTAACAGCTTTTTAATGGAAAGTAAACTAAAGAACATGACAAATAGAAAGATTAAACAACGGAAATAGAATCGTTACCTGCCTCATGGCGAACAATGGGATGAAGAGAAAGATCAGTGAGAACAGCTTCCAATGCAGGGATAGCATGGCATCTTGCATTTGACCTATCGCGAATGCTGCCTCGTGTGCTAACAGATTTGATGGATCCCTGGTTGCTGCAACGGAAGACAAAACTAGGGATCAGTGAAGCAGTCACATGTAACTACTTTCAACTAGGTAACATCATCACTATCTGCTCATAGAACTCCCCCTAGCTGGGAGGGATTAAAAAAAAGCACCAATTTTTTCTTTTAAGTCGAGAAAGCACATATACAAGCAATTTACTCATAAGTTCTCAACCCAAGACCGAAGTCTTCGACAACTTGCACACTGCCAACATTCAAGCTCACAACATCGCACGTCAATTCTGCTGATACTCTTTACAAAAGAAGGATGAATTGAACACGGCACATCACTACGTTAGACACATTAGCAGATCCAGTTAAACATACTCATCCATCAACAGTAGACAACCTCGGACACGAGAAATGAACCCAATTATATCTCAACAATTCAACTATATAAACACCAAAAGTCATTGTTTTACAATTAACTGCTTGATTAGTTAATATTTCAGTTTGTAGATAGTAGATTGATGCTCCTAAACGTCGGATAATTCATAGCAAAAGTTGGTAAAATTCAGGTACCAAACATGACATTTAGTCTAAAAGAAAAATACAAACTTTGCTTGTAATTCCATAAATATATTGGGAAAAGCTTATAAATCAATAGTTTCAATTAGCCATACGTGTCTGGCCAAAGAAAAAAAGTGACATGGCCAGAGTCCAGACAACACGACACGGCTGGTTTTTCTGTAACCAATCAATAAGGGTTCACTTCATAACCATTCACAAAACTAAAATCTTGAGCGAAATTCTAATCTTTCAAAACATGGAAGAAAAAGGACATGAGCATTGACATTACCGAGGATAAGGGCATTCCTAGGACCAGGTCCTTTGAGGTTTCGGAGAGAGAAAAGGGCCCTAAAACGCTCCGAAATCGGTTGTGACCTATCCACTAAGCGTTCACACAAGAATTTTTCCATCTCCGGCGGTACCGAGAAGCTGTTGCTGTTAGGAACATCATCACTACGAACCACGGAATCCATTGACTAGCTGTGGATTAAGGGAAGTTTTGTGGTTGGACAATGGGAATTAGGGTTTTGGGGTTTGAAAAGATGAAACTGAATAATGAATTATATTATATTATTGAAATCCATGGCGTTGTATTCCCGCTAGAAAAAGGATGAGTGCTGATACATCATACAATATGATATAGTACAGGGTCCTTAAATTAGGTTATTAAATATAGATTATATATCATTAAGTTATAAATTGATCATATTATGTTATAATTTGTCTTCTTATAATATAGAATATCTTCAATTGTATCATATCAATAATTACCTATCCAGTTTAAAAGACCCAGGAAGTGTTATTTATTTAAAAAACTGCTTTTTCAAAAAAATATTAAATAAAATAAATTGTATAAATAAATTCTACTTTATTAGAACTTGGTAGATCTCTAATTAGCACTTGGTTAAAAGGTTTTGAGTATTAGACAAACATTAACAAAAACTATCAAAGCGTGAATATGGTCTAAAATATGTCCATTACATGATGAAACTCTCTCTTGATACCTTTCTTTTGCTGGTATACAATTATTATTTTTAAGATATAAAATGGGGTCCATATCATGAATGATATCTTAATTTTAATAAAATATATAATTAGGTATTCAAACTTTAAAATTGATCAATTTGATACTTAAAAATAAGTTTTATGCACACTAACAGTACATGTTAAATTTTTTGAAGCATTAAATTAATCAATTTTAATTTTTTTTTAAATTCATCAATTTAAAATTCAGATACTAAATTTTCAATTTTACGTTTAAATACTTAAATATATATTTTATTAAACTTCAGTACCGTTATGACATTATCTATTCATTATAGTATGTGGAATATTTATGTTTCATCATTATCCATCAATTTTAGCTACGAACCACATAGGATTCTTGTGGGGCCGTACTAATATAATTAAACATAGTTTTTAAAATCCAATGTTGCCAATTACTTGAAACCTATGTAATTGGTTAGCAGGTTGTAAGAGAAAAAACAAATTGAATCATGAACTGATTTGAATTTTGAGTTCTTTAAATAGTTTGTTTCGTAATTCGATTTGAGACTTCAAAATGAACTATTTTACATATTTAAAAAGAAAAACTCTAACATATTTTTTATTTCAATTATTTTATTAAAAAATTGTTTTTTATTTTTAATTTTGATATATAGACTTCATAAGGATGAAATTAGATTTTCTATGTTATGTTCTAATTATTGTGATATGTCTACAAGTAAGTTAATTTTTAGGTTTTAGCTTCTAGTATTCTAAATATTTTTTTTTCCAATGTCTTATTGATTAGTTTAGATCTCTTATCTAGTTACTTGTTGGTTTATATAATTAATAATGTGTTAATTAGAAGTATAATAAATTAAAATTGTGTTAAGTATTGAGTAGCAATTTTAATTTTGTTGAGTCAAGTATATCATTGTATTTCAAAAATAATTCAAAACAATGGAATTCGTATACAGTTATAGTTTATAATTAATGAAATATGTTATCACCCTAAGTTTTATATATTTATTTAAGTAAAGAATTAATTTCAAACATTATTGTTTGTGTTTGCATTAGTGATAAGAAATATGTAATTGCAGTCTCTTGATAAAGTATATTTTTTGCTTTAAGAATAAAAAGGGTTCTAATTGAAAATCAGTTTGTTGTTTCCTGTTAAAAAGAAAAAGTTTCAAATCAAACTATAAGATGGAATATAACTTTATATAGAAAATTTGGTTGTGATATATAGTTTGGACAAAAACCAGACTATACCATACCGTACCTACTCTTACTAGAAACAACCCTAATTATACGTGACAACACAATGCTTTAAGTTAGTTTTCAATTTTTTATGTTTTACATGTTAAGAGGTTATGTGCTCAATCCGGTAACTAATGGGTATCCTATAATAGCGTAGAAATGTCTCAATATAAGTTTGCCATTTTTCCCTTTTCTTTTAATTTTCTACACTTTTTATTAAATTATTTTAATAAATATGCTTAATGAATATATTCTAGGAGAATTTATAAATTGCCCTTTTGAATTTTTACCGGGGTACATATTAACCCGTTTAACTTTTAAAGTGAGTTTTTACCACTTAAACTTTCTAAATTAGCACAATTAAAGATAGTTAATATTTTTCATGAATTTATAGAGATAAATCTACACATAATGAAATGTTAGATAGTAAATTCACACGTAAGTGAAAGTTTGAGGGAGTATTTTGCAACTCCTCCCATTTTGTTTTATCGAAAAATGTTAAGTATCATTAACTATACTGGTTTTTAAAGTTTAAATGATCAAAAGGCTTACTTTGAAAGTTCAAATGGTGAATGTGCTCAAAGGTAAAAGTTTAAGGGGGTAATTTGCAATTTTCCTTGTATTTTATTAAATAGATGGTGTTACAAATGGTATCTAAACTTTGACAAAAAAACAATCAGGTATCTAAACTTTGACATAGATCAATTCAGTACCAAAACTTTGAAATTAATTAATTTAGTACTTGAAAAACTTTAAAATTAATAAATTTAATACTTGAAATTAACTTGTTGAAGGCATTACGACATGTATGAAAAATGTTAAGTATCATTAACTATATTGGTTTTTAAAGTTTAAATGATCAAAAGGCTTACTTTGAAAAGTTCAGATGATGAATGTGCTCAAGGTAAAAGTTTAAGGGGGTAATTTGCAATTTTCCCTGTATTTTATTAGATGGATGGTGTTACAAATGGTATTTAAATTTTGACAAAATAAACAATCAAGTATCTAAACTTTGACATAGATCAATTCAGTACCAAAACTTTGAAATTAATTAATTTAGTACTTGAAAAACTTTAAATTGATAATTTAGTACTTGAAAATAACTTGTTGAAGGCATTACTGACACGTATGAAAAATTCTTTAAGTAACTAAATTGATTAATTTCATCGTTTAAGTACCTAATTATATTTTGTCAAAATTTGGATACCATTCGTGACATTAATCATTTATTAATCAGGATTAATGGACTAATACATATCCCTAACTAATATTAACAACTAACAAATGATTATAAAGCAAATGAAATTTGTTTGTTAAAGATAAAAGCACATACCATTACCTACAACAAAAAAAATATTCTTCTAACACAACGCTAATACCAAACTGAAGAAAAATCTATTAGGTATTATATGTCACATATAAAAAAAGGTTGTACATTGCCATGTATGGTAATGAAATGAGTTGTTTTCATAACAATTATTGCTCATGATTTGCATACTTTAGATATGTCAAAATTTTATTAGTATTTATATACAACACATACATAGTTCATAGCTTATAATACTAATGAATCATTTTTTGGTCAAGCACATTATCATAATATCATTATCATCATGCTACTATTACAACTCTTGATACCATACCACCATCACTGCTATCTCATAAACCTTTTTACACCACTATTATAACCCATATGCTATTATACCCATCACCATCGTTATCTTCTTAATTTTACCATCACCATAAACATCACAATTACTACTTATAGAAAATGTTGTGGCAAACATTTATTAGTAGAATATTTGTCACACCTTAAAGCAATGGGCTAAGACAATTAGCCATGTAACCCACTTAGTTGCCTAATTAAGTGAGTTTCTACCAAATTTTAATCTATAAAGACATTAATTAAATTTTTATGAAATTTTGGCAAAGCAAAATTTGTTTCTGAATGTATATGGATTTTATGAAAACCTACAAAGACTTGTTTCACAACATATATATGTGTATATATATCCAATCAGTTGTTCCTTACAAAACTTGTAAACGTGTACATATATATAATCCATCTTAAAAAAGTCATATTGGCCTATAAAATCTGCAAGGCTTTCATGCCCAAAATCGTTCAGGTAAAGCTCATCTCATACTTATGCAGATTAATGAATAGCTTTTCTATTTAAAAAAAATATTGGTGCTAATTAGTTATAACCATATCAAATCTAAGATATCAAGTAAAAATGGCACACAATCGCTAAATAAAAAAGAATTGGGTAAATTTCATGAATGGTACCTGAACCATGACAAAATATGTAGTTAGGTACCTAAAGTTTAGAATTAATCAATTTAGTATCTAAAAAAACTTTTCATACATACCAACAGTATCTTCGTTATATTGGCTAAAATACCACGTAGGATGACAGTATTAGCTGATGTGATGAAAGTACTATTGACATGTAAAAAAAGTTTTTTTAGGTATTAAATTGATAAATGTGAAAGTTCAAGTATCTTGTTTCTTATTTTATTAAAGTTCATGTACCATTCGAGACATTAATTAAAAATAATTTGAAATAAAGAAGTTAAACAATTAGAATTTTATTCACTTGTCCCCGCATAGACTCTAATTCATTCAAAACATCAAATCCCATTTCCCCAACACAATTATAGATCAAACATATAGTAAATTCCACTCATGAAGAAGAAAAGAAATTAACTTCATCCAATGCTGTAATTAGCAATCATTAGCATGTACTAACATTTCATGCATATGTTAGTTCTAATGCATCAATCAAATCATTTAGTGATTACATTTAAAGTTGTTAGGTAAACATCATATCTCTAACGTCCCAAAAATATGAGTAAACAGGGAAGTACCCATGACTTTGAGACAATATCGCAGGGGACATAGGGATCCAATACAACTGCAACAATATTGTTAGTTAATAAGAATAGCAGGTCCCTCATCACCTTTAAACTCTACGAAATAGCTTTACTTCACTTTAATCGGGTGATTGTTACATTGATTACCATTCCCTTTATTAGCTATCTGTTGAAGCACCATCAATAGGGTAAGCATTTTACTATCATGCCAATGTCTAAGACCTTAATAAAGGTGCTACTCCCCGATTCAAGACAACTAAGTACAAGAAGGGAGCACTTATTAGGTCGGGCTTATAAATTAGTCTATTTATTAGTTTCTATACTACCATGCAACATGCAAAATCATTGCATATCTATAATGAGGGCTTGATCAAACCAATCTAATTTGCACAAAGTATCCAATTTAATAGATAATAATAATATTAAAATAGTAATTAGTTATTTAATTGTTAACCTTCCCAAGTCATGTTTGTCTTCAAACTATAAGTTCTTCTTATCAAGTTCATGGGTTGCTTTGATTTAGGTCCATATGGGTGTGTCTGTGTGTGTGTACCGGTATATAATGGACTTGCACTGCGTGTACGGCAAAAATAAAAGGAGTGGGAACTAAAGATACAAACGAACTAAGCCAGTTCACAAACTATCCCAGCTCGACACAATAATTACTCGAGTTTGATTTGAGAGTAGTTGAGCCAAGCCCGAGCTCAAGCTGGAGCTACTCAAATAGTTTATCAAACCGAGTTCACGCTTCATATATTAAGCTTGATAGCCCAATCAAGCTCTGGCCGGGTATAAATGTTAATCAAATTCGAATCCATTTTAGGAGTTAATATCATTTTAATTAAAATTAAAATTATTTTTCAATAAATTGAGCTTAAATTAGCTTAATCGAGTCAAGCTCAAGTTTATACATTATCGTGTAGAGATGGACTCGAGCTTTGAATTTTAAGCTCGGCCAAGTAAGAGTTTTGAAATTCTAAGTTAAGCTCGAGCTTGACCTCACTACTGTACTGTTTCGACTCGACCCATTTGCAGCTCTAGTATGAATGATTAGATAAATAAGAGGGATAAAAGAGAGAGACAAGAGTATATAAAAATAACTACCCATATCTTGGTTTCTATTTTTTAACACGAATAACTCACATTTGCTTATTAATAATAGATATGTATATCATTAAGCCACGTAAAAACTAACATTAAGGCATTTAATATAGATCAAGATATAGATTTATTTCATAGCATGTACCATACGATGATAATAAATTAATTTTGTAAGTATAATATAACTAACTTTGTAAATCAAATTTGAATAAAACATCCTAAAAGATCATCATATTGACATTGTGGCATATGCAATAAATCATGACCTACAAAACCTTACTTTTAAATAGAAACAATAAGAAGGACTAAGGGGTTGTCATCCTTCTATAAAAGTCATTTCCAAGTTCAATCGCAGGCATGCAACAAGATAATTTGATTAATTCTCCTCAGCACATGCATGTTATCTTAAACCTTTATTATAGACATATAACATGTATTATTATATATAGTTCTAGGCCTTAAGCCAAATAAAATAAAATTTAGTAAGTGTCATCATTAATTATCTAAACCTCTAAATCAACGATAGATATCCATCTTATTAATACAAATACACTTAATATATGTTTCCATTTTAGGATATGTTTATCTTTATATCAAACATTATAACCAAGTCATAACATATTATTTATGCTAAAACAACAAGTCTAATTTTTATTTTCTTGACACAAGTTGCTAGCTTGGATTGGCATTTAAGCAAATCAAAGAATTCCTTTTAGTAAAATTGTTACAAAATGTTTGGGGATTGATTACTAAATGTTTTAACAATAGAAAAATATATATTTACATATGTATCAATATTTCTAATGCAGGCAGATAGCAAAATTGTCCACCTGGTATTAAGTAAGAAAAATTAACAGGATTATCTGTGGTTACTTAATCCATCACAAATTCATAGCCAAATTTTGAAACAATGATAGTTTTCTTCCCTCTCTCTCTCTCTCTATACATATATGTATGTTTGTATATATGCATGAAAAACAAGCATTATGAGTTAAACTTACAAAGAACAAGAATTGGGTTAACGTCATAAAAGGTACCTGAACTTTTGTAAAATATGCAATTAACTACTTATATTTTAATTTAATCCATTTAATATCTACTTTAACTTTTTATGCTCATGTTTGCTACCTCCGATAATTTATTTAACTATGTTATCCTCGTTGGCACCTAAGATATATCATAGCGCAACACATGTAAAAAAAGAATATTTTGAAACCCTAAAACCGATGAATTTGAGGAATCCTAAAGTTAAACTTTTTTTCCCTTCTTGAAATCTATATCACAAAGTGAAAGAGAGAGGACAAGGGAAGGTGGTACCTACAACTAAAGTGGTCCCTCACGGCAGTGGGTTGAGCGATTTTGTCAAGCTTAGAGTTGGCAACATTTTGTGGAGAAAATGACAATGGAAACCTTATGACCTAGTTGTGGCTAAAGGAGTATATACTGTATTCACATGCTACTATTGTCTTGTTGTACTATCTTACTAAAGCACTAGGTATGGCTCATTTTGTTGTATGTGTATCTTGTGTTGGCTTCTGGTGCTTATTGATACTTGTGGTTGAGGAAATGAAGTTAAATGTGTATACCCATTTTACCCAATACATAATTTTTTCACACATTTGTGCCTATTAATCCATACAAAATAGCCTTTGCATATGTTCATGTTTTTTGCTAAAAGACTTGTCTTTCTTATTTTCATGGCCTTTGGTTGTTTTCTATCAACAAAATTGACCTTTTTCTTTCATTCTTTTGTACAGTGAACATAATGCTCCATGTAGGTGAGAGATTTCAAGGGGAGGGCCCTATTCACCCGTGTATAGAAGGGAACAAATTGGTTAGATTGTTGATGTGAGAGCAGTATCAGATACTTTCCTTTATATGCTTTATAGGAGGCTTTAGATTTCTCAACATTGACAAGATATATAATATATATATATATATATATATATATATTGGTTCTTGCAAAGAGTATCATAAATGAATTATTATTGTTGGGGCTTGGGGAAGATACCTTTTATAGTGCAATGCTCGCTATTATTAGTGTCCATGGTAGTAGACACATCTATATTGAGCATGCCAATGGTGAAGTCACCTGTGAAGGAGTGGAGTTTCCTATCAAGATGGTTGATGGTGTGGAGTCAGAGGAGGAGGAAGTTGTTGAGGTAGTTTGTCTCTCAAAAGACAACGGTGATGAAGTATTAGCAGCGAATGTAATCTTGGAATTTTTCATACTAATAGAAATGCATAGAAATACAAATATAGAAAAATAGAAGGTTAATGTATGATTCAACAAAGACCCTAGAATAAGACTACGAGTAGTTATGAACATATATATATATATATATATATATAAAACCCTAAAACAAAGCTCTCTAGATAGTAGTAGATACTAAAGACAAGATTTGTAGTTGGTATCAAAAACTCAAAATATGGAAATGAATAAGATACGAGTTCAAGTGCAATAGAAAGTAAATGATAAATAAAGCTTATAATTAGAAAACGATAACTTAATAATGAACCGTTAAGATTATAAATACATAATAAGAACAAAAACAGATTCATAACTAATAATCTAAACTTCAAATAAATATTTGGCTCACACCATTATTCTAGTTAGAGAATTCTGAAGCTCTTAGAGACTGAAATGAAAATTGGCCTATTGAACTTAGAAAACCCTAATTGCATGAGATAAAACTGTAAAAATAATTAATCACGTAAACTTTAAACTCAAAGTTGAACTCAAGGATAATCTAGAAAATTAATAGAAGCATTAAATAAAATTTTGGAGATAGAACTCCTAAATAACTGACATATTTATACCCATTTAACTTAATAAACCACCGTAAAGTTAAGATAATTAATATTATATTAAATAACATACAAATATGGTGCAAGTTGTGTAGAATATATGGCTAACAATCGAAATCTATGAGGAATTGCCCAAAATTGCACCAAATAAGTCAAGTTGGCTAAGGAGGGACCAATGAAATTTATCCACAATTAATGCAAGTAGAAATCATACAAGACAAGCTAATTTCGGTGGAACTTCTCCTCTCTTTGGCCAAGAATAGATGAGCTGCTGCCTCCACTTTCTTCTATATATATATGGTTTTAATGAACAAAACAACAGTAATAAAACCCACCCTTTAGCAACCAATAAAACCACACAAACAACACATCAACAACAACTAAATTTATCCTCCATTACACCACAAAACATACTCAAATATAACTCCATAAAACAAGCTTCCATTAAACATCAAACAATCTTAGACAAGGAGTAAACTAAAGTAAGTTAAATTCGTTTTAAAATTAGTTTAAGTGTTAAACATTAGCTTAAACATTATTTATATTAATCTAGGTTTGTTTCAAGCTTTGAGGAAGGATTTAACACCTTCACATCAGCTCACATAAGGTAATATCCAACCTTAAAACCTTATTTCTATATTATGATATATGTAGGGGCTAGAAACTATATGTCTGATGATTATAAGAAGATTATGAAATGACATGTCACGAAAATTAGCGGTGAAGTCTGGAAAAAAACACAGATATAGATTAAACACAAGTATAATACATAAATAAAATAAGAAAAATAAGTTATGAATGAAAGAAAAACAAGGTAGAAGATGAATAGTACCTATACAGGCCATACAATGGCAGTGTACATGCCCAACACCGGTGGCGTACGTAGATAGGCCAGCGGCATTTGAAACTGTATGCACTGGAACAGAAGTTACGTAAATTTATTTTTTTTACGTAAAATGAACGAACGTCGGCAGCATAAATTTTTAAACCGCCGACGTATGTTATAACGCTGATGGCCTTCAAAGCTGGCGTATACGGGAATTGAGAAAATGTAAAATTTACACGAACGCCGACAAATGAGGGCTCAACACCCGTGGCATTGGATGCCGGCACACATGCAATTTTTTCTTTGGAACGAAATTTGTTTTGTAACATATTATACACCCACACACACACACACACGCACACACATATACATATAAAGAGAAGAAGAAGAATAACATAAAATTAAATTTAATAAATAAACAAATATAAATACTTTAAGATTATTATGTGTAAATATTTGTTAATTGTCCCATAATTGTCTTATATAAGTAAATGTACATAATATAAAATGTAATTAAACAATAATTAAGAATAATGTGATTCTCATAAATGACAGATAAAAACATGAAATGAGATCAAGAGAAATGCTATGAAACGAAATGATAGAAAATAAATACTAGTTACCATAAAGGGGTCAAATTAACAAACAAAATAAAAATAATGATGATGATAATAATAAAGTACTGAGTTATTAAATACAAACTCTATAACTACCTGATAAAAGTAAAATATTTTAATATCAAGACAAATAAAATGAAAATAAAGATTAAATAATGAGAATATGTTATCTAGGATCCTTACCCTAAAAGACCAATACAGATAATAAAAATTAAACCAAATACCAATATAGACATTAGGCGACTAATAGGATATATTTATATAAATATATGTATATATATCTTATTAGTAATTATTTATTCATTTAATAGATGATACTGATCAATTAGTGGATTTCCTTGAAGACTTTATGATTAGCCATCATGAGTGGGTGGGTAACTCAGATCTATCACATTGTCTTTATTTGCAAATAGTTGCATATGTAATACAAAGATAATAATATGTTGTTGTGGAAAGCTATTGAGTGTGTGTTGTGAGTATTTGTTTGGTTGACAAACCAAGATAATAAAGGATAATACAGATTGTTTGATGATTTCAGAAAAGCATGTTACACATTGTGGTGTAATGCATGATCACCATAAGCCAGACTAAATTTTTTTACTTTATAATTAAAAACTACCATGCATTACACGAACTGCATTATTGCATATATTAAATGGGTAACAGCTTGCTATATATTAATATTTCAATTCTCTGTTAATGCTTGGTTTTTCTAAAATGTTAGTTCTTCCAAGATTATTTTTTTCTTATTTCCACAGGAATTAAGTTGCAACAAGGGACGACACCCATGGTATCGCTTTGAATTACTAATACTTAGGGAGTTTCTAATGTATGATGCAGGAAATAGTTAGTTAAAGTATCCTAAATTTGTAACGATAATCCTATATGAGAAATCGTTGATTTTCTTGTGTCATTGGTCTCTCATAAGCAGATGGGTCATTAAGTAAATATTCTTTAACCTATAATGAGGGTATAAATCTATTTCCTGTTTGGATTATAGATCATCCAAGCTTGTATCCATGCATATGCTTTATTGTTGCATTACATATGATTTGTTAATAAACTTGTTTGATGTGTAATATGTCTGGTTATTCACTGAGCTCGTGGTTTCGCTTACACTCCTAGAGACCATTCAGGATAACACTCTGACCCTACCTTGTTACTTCAAGGAGCATGACTCCGATAAGAATTAAAAGCTGGGAGATTATAGGATATTTGGGATAAGTTATTTTTACTTTTATTTCCTAGTTACAATTTAGTTAGTATTTGAAATATCAGTTTATGTATTTTTGAGACTTATAGAATAAGAAGTTGTTATGTAATATTATATTAATCCAGACTTGTGAAGACAATTATTTTACTAATTTATGGCTTATATGTATTTGTCATTTCTCATCAAAACAACTAAAAGATCCTATTATTTGAAAACTGTCATTCTTTGAAGGTAAACTAGTAATGGTATATAAGTGTGGTTTGTATTCTACTACAATGTACCCTCAAGGTATGACAGCGAAGACGAAGAAGAAGACATTTTTATCAAACAAGGGTACTCATCACATGGAAGGTTTTGATGTGGATGTTGATGTGGTATTTGATGACTATAATGAGAATATTTGAAGAGCCAAGAGATAACCTAAGGGTGTAGGAGATGGTAGTAGTGGTATGTTAGGCAAAGTGATTCTGAAAATGCCTTCTCTAATGACGAAGGTAGCTTCTACACAGGTTCTAGCGAAGACGAAACGAGATATGTGAGCACAAGTAGGTAAAAAGGAGCAAAGATCACAACGATTCAAGTACCCTTACTCCCCACGTGTATGTTGGGATGGTATTCAACAATCAGGCTTAATTTAAAGAAACAATGATGAAGTATTCAGTGGTGGATCGAAAAGAGCTTAAGATGACTCTTAATAACAACAAGAGGGTCCAATATAAATGCAAGAATGTAGAGTGTGAATTGCTATATTTGCTTCAATTGATTCGCAAATGCAAGAATTTATTGTCAATACATTTAGGGATACACATTGATTGTTTTGTTGCCCCTTTTTCTCCAACAATAGGGTTACATATAAGGTTATTGAAAAACCTTTCATGTCCAGACTTCAAATAATGCCTAAGATGTTAACAATTGGTATTAAGCGGTTGGTAAAAGAGGGGCTACTAGTAGATGTGAACTACAGCCAATGTCGTCGAGCAAAGGAATGAGAACTGTACAGTTAATCCTTATGGCCCCACAAAAAAAAAAATAGCCTTGGAAGGTATGAAGACTAACAACCCTACCTTCTCAATTCCTCTACACCATTAGCGTTTTCAGTTTTGTAAGGATCATCCCCACAGCCCTGGGGAAAAAATCACATCCATTATCATGGGAAAAAAGTTAGCAACTATAGTAATAGAGACATTATGGGTTTTGCATAGAAATGTATGTCTTCTAAAGCTAAAGTTTAGGCCTTACCTTATTGTAATTTGGACACCTATAAAAAAGTTGACCATGGCTTGTCTTCGTCCTTGCAATGGACGATCTTGCCTTATGTAGCACCCAATTTTTGCCCAATTAAAAATTAAGCTTAAGTTTAGAATAAATTAATGTCATGATTGAGTTCATTAAAAATATAAAATATAATAATAAAATAATAAACAATAGTATAATAAAAAAAAAGAGAAAATAAAAAAAATAAAAATATAGAGGAATAAAATACGTATAATAAAATAATTAAATGAATAATAGTGATAAATAAAATATATGTAAGAAAAATTAAAATAAATAATTATTTAAGCTTAATATGATATATATTTTATTAGTCTTAAGTATTAGTGGGTTAGCTATATGACCAAGGCACAGGCCAACGGCCTAACGGATCAGACCATGGACACAAAGCAAGGGGACCCAAGTTCGAATCTAGCCTAAGGCAGATTTTGCCTCTTTTTGTTCATTTTTTTTCCCAAAAGACACATCGGTTCATCCACTTTGAGACTTCATTTGAGCAACGAATCTTTGTGTTTTTTCGAAATTGATTGTACAGACACGAACTAGGCATGGGATACATCACATATACACACAATTCGTGCATTATTTCATTCCAAAAGACACATTAATTAAAGCATGAAAATTGAAAAAAATTCGAATAGACATGATTTTTCAAATCTTAAATTGGCCGAATTGTGTCCTTTAATCAAATTAAACACACTTAATCGAAGAGTTGTGATGTATAAACATAAGATTCGTGATCAATTTGAACCAACAATCACGAATCGAGTCCCAATTTGAATCGTTTTTATTTGAAAAAATATAACGATTCGTGATTGTAAAATTGAACAAGTACGAAGCTTCGAAATGACAAATTGTTTCGAAATCTATAAATAGGATCACCCCCCAAGCAGAAAACACAATTCAATTTCACAAAACACGCACTACATGATCGAGATCTGAAAATAGAGAGAAAAGTGTTCGAATTGCAAAAATTTGCAAATTCGAAGTGATTGAGAGGATTTCGATCCAATTAAAGAGTGTTAGGATTATCTAGGAAGTGTTCTTGATCGATTATAGTGTTTAGATTTGCTCGAATTTGCATTTGAAAGCTCTGCAAATTTTTTGATTTTTTTTAAACCCTCGCCGTCGAGCACCACCACACGAACCGCCACTTCTGGTGGTTCTGGGAGTGAACAACCACCACCAGCCGCTGCAGCACCCCAATCCACGTCGGGCCGACAAAGTTGGAGGCTTCGAAAACCACCAGGAACGGCCGAGGAACGCTCGAAAACCACCGTGATCTTCTTCTTCACCCGACGGAGCACCGAAATCCGACCCGAAATCCGAATCCAACCCGGTCGGTCGTCGGTCAACGGTGATCGGTCAACGGTCAACGGTCGTCGGTCAAAAGTCAGCAGATCCTGTGGTCCAGATTTGATCAGAAGATCCTGTGGTCCAGATTTGATCAGAGGATCATACGGTTCAGATTTGATCAGAGGATCAGACGGTCCAGATTCGATCAAAGCAATCAACGCTCCAGATCAAAAGTCATCAGATCCTGCGGTCCAGATTCAGTCTACAGATCAGACGCTCCAGATCTGATCCGAGAAAATCCAACGGTCCAGGTTAGTCCGCAATATTAAATTAGTTATTTATTATATATTTAATTTCGGAAAATAGAAAAAAAATAGGAAAAAATTAATAAAAATTCGTAAAAAATCCAGAAAAATTCAGAAAAATCCAGAAAAATTAGAATAATTATTTTTAATGAAAATTTACATGTTTTAGTAATTTTTGATATTTTTTGATATTTTTGAATTGTATTTGCATATAGATTTATTTAAATATATATTTGATGCATGAGATGTTTTGTTTTTGTATTTTAATTTTGTTATGATATATTTTGAATATGTTCTGTACATATGTGATAATTATTAATTTTGAAAAATAATATATTGTAAATGGATTTTTTTTTTAAACCAAAATTGTTGTTGTATAATAAAGATAAATTTTTTTTTTTAAAAAAAATCATGATATTAATTAAGTTTTTATCAAAATTATCTTTATAAATTTGTTATAAAGATAATACTCAAAGTTTTCAAAATTGATTTTCATGTAGCATTAAATTAGCCATGAATTATCATAAATTGTTTTTTTTTTCTTTAGAAAAAATGATTTTTGGACTTAGAAAAATATATTTTTTATGAAATAAAATTCAATTGATTAGATCATAGGATCATCAAAATTGGTTTTCATAAAAATTCAAAATTTAATAAACTTAAAGTAAGAATAGTTTAAAAATATAAAATTGATCAACAAACTAAGTTCTTTATAAAAGAACTACGTTTTGTCTGATCTCGATTAGCGAGTACGTAGGCACCTACGGGGCGACAATAAAATAACAAAAAATATATTTTGTTTTGATAGTTTGAAATAATCATTGTGTACATATTATAAGTTTTTTTTTTTTTTTTGAAAAAGAAGAATATAAATGTTTGTTGATATTTAAATCCTAAGAAAAATACATAAAAATAAAAATGAATGATTAAACTTGTAGATATTTGTTTTATTAATGCTTTGTTTGAATTTTTTAGTATAGAAAAGGATAAATTCTAAATTTTAAATTTAAAGTGGTAACCGCTTAGGTTTTAATAGGTTAGCCCCCGAACTCAGATATCTGGTATTTTTAAATTTTTGATTTTTAAATCAAACTTTTCGCAGACTAGTGGCTAAGTTAGGATTAACCGACCCATTAATCCTGGCTTTCATTTTTTCCCGATTTATATCGGGTGGCGACTCTAAAAAGTTTTCAAAAATTAAAATTTCTTTTAACCCCTAGTCGAGGATTCATGTTAAATGGGTTAGGGTTTAATGTGAATCGGGTTAAAAGAAATGAACCGGATGATTTTCAAAATCCAGGCTCGACACCTTATATTCCCATTTGCATAGCACAAAGCCACTATCACTATTCCCTAATTGATTTGATGATTGGATTGAAGAACTAGACTTTGCTATTGTCATAGCTCAATGACTTACACTTCCAGCAATTGATTCAAAACTCAAATAATGGCTTAACTAAAAAAAACATCACAAAAGACGAGACACACCTAGTTCAAATCACAATTTGTACAAAAAAGCTATTGCATAAATCAACTAAGGAGGAGTCGTATGCAAATACTTCAACTATGGCTATAATGGTACAACGGGACTAAGACTTCAACCGTGCCAAAGGATTATAGCTCCCATACCCTATTTACTTTATGGGTTTCAAAGATTAAGGTTTGTTTAGAGTGAGGATATGCAGGGTTAGGGTTTTATACTCCCACAATCTCACTTACTTTAATTTTGCCTATATGTATTAACTAACCTACGCTGGATAAAATTTCATCGTTATATATATTTATGGATTTCAAAATTTAATTTTCCAATAACACATCATTTGGAGCAGTTGTTGGAAACAACTATTTTTTAATGCATTTTTATTACACGTGTCGTGTTATGATAGGTCCTAGGTGTCAGCGATGACAACAGAGTTAAATAAGTTAATAGAGGTAGCAAACGTGAGCACAAAAACTAAAATAGCTATCAAATTGATCAAATTAAAGTGTAAGTAATTAATTACACATTTTACGAAAATTCAGATACCTTTTATAACATCAACTTCATAGAACTTGTATCTATCAATTAACTTAATTTAACTTCAACTAATAAATCAACAAATGAGAGAGCATTAAAATCTATACCACATTCAAATACTTTAGCTATTGGTTGTAGTCGATTCCTCAAGTCATCAATCGATGTTCTAAGTAAAAATGTTAATTAAACAATATTAGTGTCACTCTTGATCATCACTATTGTATCATTGTTGCGGTTTTATTTATCAAAAATCAGGATCTCTGTGCCATGGGAAAAGACTTCATGGTAGGGGTAAACAATTAAAGCAAAGATGGTTAATCAGTGGAGCAATGTTTTCTTTATTTCTTATACCATTCCTTCTGTATTTTTTCCTAAGTCAGCTAACCTTTTTGCTTCTTTCTTTTGCCCCTTTATTACTGATTCTTGATTACTTTTTACTTCTTTCTTTTGTGCTTGTCTTATAACTTTTATTTGTTCTAATTGCTTTAATTTCCTTTCTATACCAACCTATGTTTTCTTTATATAGTTTATCTTTTCTATTATCTCCTTTACCTCTTTATCTTTCCTTTTCATCCATTCTCCTAAAAGTTGCAAGCTTCGCACAAAGTATCTAAATCCTTGTGGACAGTTGTACTAAAAGATATAATCAAGTCTACCATGCTATTTAACTACTCATGATTTGAATGCAACAAATGCGGTGAATACTTAAAATAACAAAGATGAGAAAAACTATTATCCCTTACTTGTATCCTATTATACCCCTTAATCTCTAAATTTAGCCATCCAAAATTCCTAATCATGAAGTTTTATACTAGGGAATATGCAAGGATTTACTAACCTAATCTAACTTAACTGCTTTCCTAATCCATTTATGCCTTCCTTATCTTATAAATCTGTGAGGTACTTTTCAAAACCTTCATTTAGATAAATATACAACTAATCCTTTGCTAGAAACTCGTGGATATGTATATACTCCTCACCTACTTCTTTAAACTTTACATTAAAATCTATGAGATTAATTTCTATTTCTAAACCTAGCTCATGTATATAATAGTATTTTATCCTGATAATGATTATACATTTCGACCTGTGAATCATTTCCCATACAAGAGTAACATAGAGGGTTTGGAACAGCCTTTACTCTTACCATAGTTCTAAATCCTACTCCGTCAAAACATATATGTTCTTCGTGTATTGTCCTTTAGAGCAATATAAAAGGCTTTAAAAAATGCTTCCTTTGCATATCGTTGTATTAGCCATTTTGGAAGAGATTGAAGTTTTGAAATAAATTCATTTCTTTTGAAGAAAATGTATTCTTCTTGAGGTGTTTTTCCTAGTTTCCTTCTTTGAAATGTAAATGCTTCTCTGTAGTCTTTACTGTGTTCTCTAATACTTTCAATACTTCTCTTTTTGCTTGGGTTTGATTTTTTGTGATTTTAAAAGAAGATATTTTATTTTCCTGTTCTTCATTTAAAGATTTCAAATATGTTTACCTTTGTGTATCTTTAACATACCTTGTGGTACTTTTAACACTCCTAAAATTATCAAGATCTGGATCCACATAAATTTCCTGTATCCCTGACATTTGCTTGACCCAAGTTTTTGTAGTTTCAAGATCATTGAATCCTCTCCGTGAAGGATTTGGGTAATCTGTTATTTGGTTTTGAACATCATTCCAATAGCAAATATCTCCTAATAAATATCCTTTAGCGACTCCATACATTTGATATTTTCATTTAATTTGTCCCTATTATCTTATTTGTCCTTGTATTCCTTGTGATGATTCATTCTCCTGTGGCCTTTTTATGTAGCAAGTTTCATGTGTACCTTTGACAAGCTGTGTCTCTATTTCATTAAAATACCGAGTGAGAGCACAACAAATTACATATTTAAACTTGTCTTGATTAGTTAAAGACCATACACCATCTATGAAAGCCATATGTGTCTCTCCCTTAACATTAATTGGTGGTGGTGCTTGAAACTTCCTTAGAGAATTTGTTGGTAATATAGGCAGGGCTATGTTGCCAATCATGATCTGTGATCCTTCTATAACTTCTGATAACCTTATTCCGTGAGATTAAAACTAGAACTGCTTGCTTGTGAACCTTTAGAAGACACTGGCCTCTTTTATGGCCTAAATCCTTTGTTTCTTTGAAAATCCACGTTTTTCTAGAAAAGAAAATTAAATATATTAGTAAGCGAGATAATTCATTTGTTTCAGTATTATGTTTCTCCTTTATATGCTCAAATTTTACCTTGTATCATTTATTTATTATTACATCTTTAAACTTTAACCATCTTTTCCTACTCATTTTATTACTTCATGTGTTCTTATGGAATCTAACTATAGCTTCACAGTCTGTTCTAACTAACATATCTTTTTATTTATAAAAAATAATCTAAAATATCATCTAAACAATTCACAACAACCATAATTTTCCTATTCATACTTGGTAAATTCTTTTCCTTGGACTTTCCACTTGTATACTTACAAATTTCTTCAGTTTTTCTTTCAGCATATTTATGGGGTTTCCTTAATAAAATTCCTCCCCATCCTATATCACATCCATCACTTTCAATGATCAAGAAATATATGTGTCACACCCTAAAGGGTACCCTAAACGCAACAGTCCACCACACTTGATATCTAAACTCAAGTATGACAACCTTAGTCATCCCATGAGTTTAAACACCGGGTGTAAGGCTCACGTTCAACATATAGGGAACCATACTTTAAATCGAAATAGCTTAAGGAGACATACATAGCAATAAGAATGTAAATCATAACAGTTATAGCCAGATTAATATATTACATGATCTATAGGGCATTACCTGCGTCAAAATATTAAGAGTCCATAAGTCCTTAAAAGTTTCTTACAACAACAATTACATATATAGGTTAAGGAGATTCAACTAGAAGTCTACGCTTAACATCTAGGTCCCAACTTTTTCAAAAAGCTCATTAAATTCCAAAAACTGTACCCGAGGAAAGTGGCTTCTTAGGGATAGTCATAAATAATCATACTGCAACAGGAAACTATAGGGGTATAAGCTTTCGAGCTTAGTGAGTTTCACTTCCAAAATTAAATACTTCAACAAGCAATATATATCAAGCAAGTTTTATTAACAACCATATGAAATGCACAAGCACGTGAGCATACAATACATAAGATTTTCCGGGAGTCTTATGTTGAATGGATTTACACCCTCCATTCAGGGTTAGGTGTTTTAGGTCTATATAGTCATAGATTTCAATTTTTCTCATTTACATTGTGGTTGATACAGGTACCCACCCACACACAATTTTGTAGTTGATACAAGTGCCAACACCACTACTATTTCAATTTTCCGGCCATTACGCCAACATTCGAGTTTACAGGCCCCTCGTTGCCTAGCTATTATGCTTTCTTCCCACAAAGGTATAATAATCTATGCAATGTGACTCAACGTATGATATGCATGGTCAATTTGATTATAAGATCATGGCATATTAATTAGCAATTTATGGGCGATCACATATATTGCAGACACTTCAATTCTATACTAAATCATACAATATTTACAATAATTCCATTCGGATATACTTATCATCGATTCAATCAATCAGAATTCACATGCACATTCCAATTTTATCTTGCTCTAATCTAGTGCCACTATCACTACAAGCACAAGCACAATCATGTAATTTAAAGATAGTGCACTCACTTTGCCATAGCGAAAATCCACTTAATCGTAATAATCCTCGGGAAGGTCTAGTCCGTCTCCCAAGTCTCCTAACCAAAAGAAATAACTCCAATGAGTATTTCTATGAAGTTTGAATGAACTTACAAATTCTATTATAACAACTTCATCAAAGTTCGTCTAAAAGGAAATTCCAACTTAAAACGGTCATAACTTTGTCATTTTAACTCGGAATTTCGCATATTATATACCGATGTCTACCTATTCGAAGAGAGCTATCTATTTCTAAAGTTATTTCCTTAAAACAAGGTCGTTAAGTCCATGAACAGTAGGGTACAAAATGCTATAAAATTTCAATCCCACATTCAACTCCTAATTTCTAACCAAGCATCGATCAAAAGCTTTGATAGATACTTAGCTATCATTATATCTTGTAAGACTCTATTATATACATATAACTCATTATCATGCATGACTCATGGGTGTTGGTAAATCTAATTCCTCATGTACTTAGATAATGCCTAAAAGGATGCATAAGACACTATTTTCTTAACTTTGTTTTTACCATGTGCATTATATGTACATGTATTACATACAATTCATTATCATGATTGTCATGAGATGAGCTATCTATATGTATATCCTCAATGATATGATATCAAATATTCTTTCTGGAAAACTTTTGCTTTGCAAAACTTTTGAAATTACTAGATTTAAGAAAAATAGTTTTTCTTCTTGCAAAATCACACTTGCTTTTATCAAAACTCAACCTTGATGACCTATATACCCAACACCTTCATTATTTTAATAAAAACATTCATTTTGGGGTTAGAAAATAGATGCTTGAATAGGTGGTCTACCTAATTACGAATTTTACAAAATTTTTAAGGAATGAAAACATTGTTTGATCTATTCTTTGAAACCATTCATTGTTTTAGAATTATACTTTGATAAACTTCTTTTATCCTTGTCAAAATTAAGTCTTTATTATATGTATTCCCTATGACTTCTATTTTTTCACAAAAATCATCATTTTGGCATTTGGAAATAGGTGCTTAAATAGTGGTTATTTTCAAATCCGAATTTTGTTTCCATTTGAGATTGTTTCTTTTGTAAAACTCATTTAATATTTCAAAAACTATTTTCTAATCAAACCTACTCCTTAAGGCTTCCATTTCTTTAATAAAAACCTTGTTTTGGGGTTAAAAAATAGGTGTTTATACTTCAAGCTTTCCTTATTATGAATTTAAAGCTTATTATTGGGATTGAAACATAATTTTTGCAAACTTTTCCTTGGTTTGAAAATATTCCTTAGTAGATCTAAGCTTTACTCATCAAGATCACTCATTTATGATACTTATTCCTCAAGCCTTTCATTTTTAATGTAAAATACACATTTTAAAGTTTAAAAATGGCTTTTCTAAATATGGTTCCTTTTTTATCCGAATTTTCAAAAATCATTTTTGTTGAAACTAAAGTAGATCTTAAGCTTTCTAATATTTTCCTACTATTATCATGCTATTACAAGTTATTTATGTGCATAAAACAAAAGACCAATGCATTTATGAACTCAAAACAACTAGATCTAGTTTATTATACTAGTCATAAATGCATGAACACTATGATCATTATGTGGATATGATCAAATGATGAATATATGCACAAAACATTAATAATAACAACATAACTTAGTAAATAAACAAAGTAATAGCAATATAACTTAAATAACAAGATCTATAACATTGTGATGGCAAGGATCTCATGTTCAAGTGCTTCGACATCCCTAGCTTAAAGCTCATGGGGATTTTTGAGTGAAATTACACATGAATGATCTTGCCATTACATGTTTTTAAGATAGTAACGTATAGATCTATTACCTATTAATGGT
Source organism: Combretum micranthum (assembly GCA_024138025.1). Taxonomy (NCBI): domain Eukaryota; kingdom Viridiplantae; phylum Streptophyta; class Magnoliopsida; order Myrtales; family Combretaceae; genus Combretum; species Combretum micranthum. The sequence goes on from JAMXBD010000255.1 coordinate 37,084, forward strand.
TTGGAACAAGAAAACTTGAAGAGAACAAAAGTGTGTGTGTGTGTGAGAGAGGGAGTGTCACGACATTTAGAGACGAGGAAGAGAGAGTTCTGCAAAATTTTTTCTAAAGTGAAAGTGAAGAAAGAAAGAAAGTGAAATGGTGAAGGCATAAAGGGGTATTAATAGAAAATGAGTTTAGGGTTTGCTTTAGTTACATAAAAGAAAAATAAAGCAAAATTGGAGAGAGGGAATAGAGGGAGGAGGCGCGGTTTTAGGGGGTATGGGGGAGAGAGAGAGATATGTGGTTATGTTGTATAAATTTCAAAATTAAATTAAGTAATTTAAGTAATAAAAGTTGTATTGGAAAAGTGAATTGTAAGAAATAGGATGTAAGGATGTAAGAAATAGGATGTAAGGATGTAGGAAGTAGAGTATGGATGGTTGTACTTGATGAATAGTGTGAAAGAAATCAAGAAGTAGATTAGAAAATTAAAATATCGGTAGTAAAGAAAATACGATAAAAGGCTATAACTGTAACTTTTATAACCCGAAAAATTATATAACCGATATATTTGAAAATCTTATAAAATTATGAGTCTAACGGTACTAATATCATATTTTTAATATCTCGAGCCCCGTGACATGGTTTCAAAGTCTGTATTCGATCGGATTCAAAATAGGTTGAAAATTCGCTAATATGATCTTTTTAAGCACTTTAATATCATTACGAAACCAATCTACACTCTTCACTCGTATTTCGACTTCTTGGTTTAGGAACGCGGGGTTGCCGGATCTAAACTGCTAGGGTTTCCTGGGAATCTGTTGACTTAAGGTTTCCGGTTGACTTTCCGCTTTAGGGTTTAAGCTCAAATATACCCTAAAAATTAGGGGTTTACACTATGTCTAGGGGTAATCATAGCTTTGGTAACCTTTTAACCTGTTCCTTTATTTTCCTTATTTGCTTTATGTACTCCTGAGACAAATTTTTAAAACCTAAAGTTTTGTTATAAAATAGTCCTATTAAAGAAGTCAACTCTTTTATAAAGGCCTCACATAATTTAGTAAGCCCAAAAATGCCTGTAATTTTCCTTTAGTTCATTTATTCAGGAAATTCTATCATCTTTTTAACTATGCGTTCTTATGGCCCTACCTATATTACCAACAAATTCTCCAAGGAAGTTTCAAGCACCGCCACTAATTAACGTTAAGGGAGAGACACATATGGCTCTCGTAGATGGTGTATGGTCTTTAACTAGTCAAGACAAGTTTAAATATGTAATTTCTTGTGCTCTGGCTTGTTATTTTAATGAAATAGAGATACAGGGTGTCAAAGGTACATAGGAAACTTGCTATATGAAAAGGCCACAAGAGAATGAATCATCACAAGGAATACAAGGACAAATAAGACAACATGGAAAAATTAAAATGAAATATCAAATGTGTGGAGTTGTTAAAGGACATTTATTAAGAGTTTTTGCTATTAGAATGATGTTCAAAACCAAATAACAGATTACCCAAATCCTTCATGGAGAAGATTCAATGATCTTGAAGCTGCAGCAAATTGGGTCAAGCAAATGTTAGGGAAATAGGAAATTAATGTGGATCCAGCTCTTGATAATTTTAGGAGTGTCAAAAGTACCACATGGTATGTTGGAGATACACAAAGGTATACAGATTTGAAATCTTTAAATAAAGAACAAGAAATTAAATATCTTCTCTCAAAATCATGGAAAAATCAAACTCAAGCAAAAAGAGAAGTATTGAAAGTATAAAAGACCACAGAAAAGACTATAGGGAAGTATTTCCATTTCAAAGAAGGAAAACAGGAAAAATACCTCAAGAAGAATATGAAAATGCAACAATATTCATTTTCTTCAAAGAAATGAATTTATTTCAAAACTTCCATCTCTTCCAAAATGGGTAATAAAGGATATGCAGAGAAAGCGTTTTTAAAGCCTTTTATATTGCTCTAAAGGATAATACAGGAAGAACATATATGTTTTGATGGACTAGGATTTGAAATCATGGTAAGAGTAAAGATTTTTCTAAACCTCCATGTTGCTTTGTATGGGAAAGGATTCATAGGTTGAAATGAATAATCATTATCATGATAAAATACTATTGTCCAAAACATGTCAGTTACAATATACACACAGTAGCTATAGATCTTAACTATTTTCTAAAGGATTCAAAATAGGAAACCAATGATACAAATTGACTCCTCTTCTGGATTTTGGACTTATCATATAAATTTTTGGCACATTTCCATAATTCATGGCCCAACCTATGAGAAAAATGTTTCATGAAATTTTAGTAGCCTTAAGGGACATAGACTAAGAATACGATATCCTTGTAAAATATTATGTAAAAATAAAGGCAATACCACTAGAATAGTTAAAATAGGGCTTTAAAGTAAGGGATCTGAAGATCACATTGGTGAAAACTTGCTTATAGATATTGGCTTTATTTGTAAAACAATAAATAATAATGAAATATCTTATAAGCTTGACATAAAAGGAATCATAGATGCAATAGCAACAAAAGGAATAAAGATGATAAAACCAATGAAAATAGATTCTTCTGCTTTAGAAGGAGATGAATGTAATGTAAATAGGAGCATGATAAGTGAAACACAAAGAGTTTCTACAGGAAGTTTAATGTATCCAAACCTAGATGGCACGTATTCGTTAAGTTTTATATCTTATGATGACAGACCAAGATCCACAAGTGATGAGGTTAATGAGTCAAAAAATTTAACCAAACCTTGGAAATAAGAGGCACATTAGGAATGATGAATGTGCTAGAACAAATAAACATTTTAGGATGGAAAGCTTTTAATTCTTTTGATTCCTTTGAATTTTCCTTTATTCCTATTTTACCATTTTCTCTTTCTTGACATTCTTCTAATCTTTGACATTCATAATTCTTTTTATCTTTTTCATCATGCCTTTGCAATAATCTGATATCTGGTTTTGTATTCTCCAAATAGTTTTGATATGCTATAGCTGGATGTCCTAAAATATTTATAGTGTATCTGGTGATCAAGATACCATGGTGATTATTTAATAGAAAATCTAATCCTAGTATACATCTAATTTTTGAAATACCAAAATTCCATAATTGTATCATTCTACTATATATACGTACAATCCATTCTTCTCCTGTGAAAAAACTTACTTTATGTTGCTTTATACATCTACATTCCTTTGTTTTAATTCCATGTAAATTTGAACTAATTCTACATATATCCATTTGCTCTACTTCATCTAAATGTGCTATCCTTTCATCTATCATGTTTGTAGTACTACTTATATCTATCAATGCATCTAACTCTATTGTTTGTGTCTTAAAGAATAATAAACAGGAAAATAAAATATCTTCTCTGAAAATCACGAAAAAATCAAACTCAAGCAAAAAGAGAAGTATCGAAAGTATTAAATAACACAGTAAAGACTACAGGAAAGCATTTCCATTTCAAAGAAGGAAAACAGGAAGAACACCTCAAGAATAATATAAAAATGCAATAGCATTCATTTTCTTCAAAAGAAATGAATTTATTTCATAAAGGAAAAAGTAGGATAAGGAGACAGTAGGATAGGTTTTGGAAAGGATATGATAGGTTTTGACAAAAATTTGAAAACCAAAGAATCATAAAAAAGATAAGGAAAACAAGATAAGTGAAAAAACACGGAATAAAAGAAAACACAGGACGAAAAAAACGTCAGATAGGAAATGATAAACGAAGAAAAAAAGGAAAAGGACGCAAAGAATGTGGGAAAAGGAAAAGCATAAAGGTTACTGTAATATATTGTATAGCACTGTTTCAATAGGATACTGAATTTGCACAACCACATAAGGGTTTTGTGGAAATATAGAACTAGTAAATGATGTCATAAGGGCCACAATTAAGCAAAACAATACAATTATAGCATTACTGGTTAGACTTCATCAAAAGGTTAACAATAAAGTCATAGCCTATAAGAAGTTTTGAAAAGAAAGGGCATAGAAGAAAATGATTATATTCACCAAAAAGAGTTAGAGGAGATAATAGGTAAATTAGAAATGTTACTAGTTGAAAGGGAAGTAAACAAACCAAAGGCTTATTTTACAAAAGGAGAGTAGGAGTCTCTTTCAAAATGAACCTGTTTGAAGAACCACAGTAAACTAGGGTAATAGAAGAAGAAAGTGAAGAAAGGTATAACATGTAAGATGAAAGGTATAACAGGCAAGATAATGCAAGGTTTTTAGATATACTTAGATCATTCATAGGGGAATCCCATAGTTTGCAATCCCCAAGACCTAATACAAGTTTTGTAGAAACAACCTCGAGAGTAGGAATTCTAGATAGAATAAACATTGGGAGAAGAAGACAAGGAGATCATATGGTACATTTAGAAGAAGCAATAGACATAGATAAGGATGTTGAAATCTATTAAAAAAAAATTCAAAAAGGAAAAAGTAGGATAAGGAAACGGTAGGATAGGTTTTGACAAAAATTTGAAAACCAAAGAATCGGAAAAAGATAAGGAAAATAGGATAAGTGAAAAACATGGAAGAAAAGAAAAATAGGATAAAAAGAATGTCAGACAGGAAATGATAAACGAAGAAAAAAGGAAGAGGATGCGAGAAAGAAAAAGCATAAAGGTTACTGCAACATACTGTAGCATACTATTCAGCATTGTTTCAATAGGATATTGTAGCACTTTTTTTAAGGTAACTGTAGCACTCTTTTACTATAGCAGTAGGTCACTGTAGTACTTTTTATTGTTTTGTACTACAAAAAAAATTTTCTATGAAAGACGAGCAGGGTTCAAGCTTAAGGAAGGAGAGAAAATATTAGGGAAAAAAATATTATAGAGTCTTTTAATGTTTTGTGAGGAATATTTCTGAGTGTTTTAATTATGGAAGAGCATCCTTGTAATATACTCCTATCATCTCCAATAAAGCCTTTGTAAGTTTTCTTTCTATCATGTTTGGCTGAGTTTTCTTTTTAAGGTATGAAGGTAACCATGCTCTAAAACATTATTAAGCCTTTGTTTCATGTGATAAGGTTTTATAGCATGGGTAAATAGATTAAGGCACTATACTTGGGTAATAAGTATAGTGCTTTAATCTATTTGATGAGGCTGTTTTAGGCAGAGTTTGTCATATTTTGGCCTTGTGAGATGTGACGTAGGCACGAGGTGCATTCTCTAAAGAAAACATCACTCCACTTATTAACTATCTTCGCTTTAATTGTTTACCCTTGTCACGAAGTATTTTTTTGTGGCATAAGGATCCTGATTTTTGGTATCAAAGCTATGTTATCTTTATACCTTAAAACTTTTATTAACAATTTTACTTAAATATCCAGTTTTATGTTATATTTTTTATATTCAGCTTTTATATTTGTTTGGTTTTATTAATAGTGTTTAATATTATATTTTATATTTCATCTATATACTCTGTCTTATGTTACTATTGATTGTTATTATATTGTTTTAATATTATTGTTTTATACCAGTCTTTTTTGTTACTGTCTTTAATTATTTATATTTTATCCAGTGTTATTATTATCATCTATCTATATTTAGTTGTTTAATATTCAGTTGTTTTATATTTCTTCTAGCTTTGTTAATATTATTTAAAATATTCTGTTGTTTTTATATTTCGTCCAACTTTACTTATATAATTTAAATATTCTGTTGCTATTGTTAGTTGTTTTCTTTTATTATCTTTATTCAGCTTTGCTCTATTGTTATCTCCTGTTTATATTTAGTCGTTTAATATAAGTTAAAAAAAGAGATACACATATTTTCTGTTTATTCAGACTACATACTATTTATTTTGTCTAAATTATTTATAATTATCCAGCTTATATTTTATGAATCTCATGCATATATATGTTATAGAAGAAACATATTCTATTGAAGAAATCTTAAATAATATGTTTGATTATGAATGGTTTATATGAATGTCGTTTATTAAATAATACATAAAGAAACAAGGAGAGGAAATCAAAAGGTCAAGGAGTATTATAAGAAGAACCAAATGTTACATTAAACAATTGGAAAATCTTTTAGAGTTACATTTTAAAGATCAAACTCTAAGGAACATGAACTTTATATGTACATCACAAAGGACAACGATATATAATAATTTACATAGTAATTATAATTTTATTGAAGAAAAAAGGCGCAGAATTAAGGATTGCAAAAATAATATAATAAAGTTCACAGGATAATATGGTTTTGAATTTTATATTTATTTGGTATCTTTTCATAATAGCTATAATTTTTTATATATTAGATATGATATATGATATAATAGAGCTGTTAATAAATCTTAGAGAAGATTTGATGTTTGAAGATTACAACACTTAGATACATAGAGTACAGTAAAAGATATAATGATATAATAAAAAGGTATAAGAATATTGTGAAAATTGTAGAAAAGGATGTAGAAAGGATTAACCGAAAAAAGAAAGAAATAGAACAAAGGATAGAAGGGTGTAAAAACAAATCAATAGTAGTATATATACACCATAGGTATATTTTAGATATAATTAGTGTAAAAGAAAGAGAAATTGTAAGATATAATGAACTTATAAGATATAATGCATGATTATATGAATAAAAACATTAAAAGGTTACATAAAAAGAAGAAGAAAGGAATTGCACTATTGGAAAGGAGGTATAAAAGGAATTGAAAAGGCATTAGCGAAATGAAAATATCAAACGAAATACGAAGAAAAAGAACTTTTAAAGAATCATAAAATGACTCTTTGGATTACAGACCAAATTGAAAATGACATAGAAAGAATGAGTCAAAGGATGAATTATTGTGAAGGCTTAATAATAAGTATGACATAATGAGTGCAAGTTTTAACAAGATCATAGGAAGCAGCAATTATAATAAGAAGCTTTATAATTTCATGCAGGTTGTAGATAATTTAGAAATTTTAAGCATAGAAAAGGTTGAAGGTTATATACATAAGCTAGGTTTAGAAATAGAAATTAATCTCATAGATTTGAATGAAAAGGTTAAAGAAGTAGGTGAGGAGTATATACAAATCCACAAGTTTCTAGCAAAGGATCGGTCGTATATTTATCTAAAGGAAGGTTTTGAAGTGCACCTCACAGATTTAAAGGATAAAGAAGGCATAAATGGATTAGGAAAGCAGTTAAATTAGATTAGGTTAGTAGATCCTTGCATGATGCCTAGTATAAAACTTCATGATTAGAAATTTTGATCGGCTAAATTTAAAGATCAAAGAGCATAATAGGATACAAGTAGGGGATAATAGTTTTTCTCATCTTTGTTATTTTAAGCATTCACCGCATTTGTTGTATTCAAATCATGAGTAGTTAAATAATATGGTAGACTTGACTATATCTTTTAGTACAACTGTCCATAAGAATTTATATACTTTGTACACAGCTTGCAACTTTTTAGGAGAATGGATGAAAATGAAAGATAAACAAGTAGAGGAGATAATAGAAAAGATAGACTATATAAAGCAAACACAGGTTGATATAGAAAAGAAATTGAAGCAGCTAGAACATATAAAGGCTATAAGACAAGCACAAAAGGTTAGCTGACTTAGGAAAAAATATATAAGGAATGATACAAAAAATAAAGAAGACATTCTTAGGATGACTAGTCATGGTGGTCTAGATACAGATGAGGATTACATATTTGCCTTATAAGACACAAAGGAATTTGCATAACCACATAAAGGGTTTTGGAAATACAGAACCAGTAAATGATGTCATAAGGGTTACAATTGGGCAAAATAATACAATTATAGCATTACTGGTTAGGATTCATCAAAATGTTAACAATTTAAGTCATAGCCTAAAAGAAGTTTTGAAAAGAAAAGGCATTGAGGAAATAGTTACGATCACCAAAAGGAGTTAGAGGAGATAATAGGAAGACTAGAAAGGTTACTAGTTGAAAGGAAAAGCAAACAAACCAAAGGCTTATTTTACAAAAAGGGAGTGGAAGTATCTTTCAAAATAAACCTGTTTCAAGAACTACAGGAAACTAGGGTAAAAAATTTTTTTACAGTACAAAATAGTAAAAAGTGTTACAGTAACCTAGTGCTACAGTTAAAAAAGTGCTACAGTATCTAACAAAGTGCTACAATATCCTATTGAAAAACAGTGCTGAACAATATGCTACAATATCTTTATGCTTCCCTTTTTTCTTCGTTTATCAACACTACATAAAACCATATCCATATTATGTAATAATTGAATAAACTTGTCTATGCATATATGCACATACTCTAGTAAATTTAAATTTTATTTTATTTATTTATTTTTTGGGTTCGTAACAAATTTTATTAAATAATTTAATATTACTTTGAATATTGCTGTTATTGCATTATTCGGTTTGAATAACCATGATTATAAAATATGGAATGAAACATTTTTTTTTTCCATTTGGAAGTATACCTTGTGATCTTCCTATTCATATTTTCCCATTTGTGGTAACCCAAAACATGGAACAAATTGTCTAATTATCTATATTTTTATTTTTATATGGTATCAATAATTAACTTGGATTATATCATCATATTGCTTATTTTATATATAGTAATAAACATAAACGACGGCGCATAATGTGAAATGGGAAAAAAGAAAGAGGGGGGGGTGGGGGTTGCATAAGAACCATTAAGTGAACTGAACGGAAAGGAGGACCCATCTCGAAGCCAAAGACCAAATGGGAACACGATATGACATTGTTGAAGAAAAAGCAAAGTTATTGATTTGTTTTGCTTTTTGTGTGAAAACACTGTGCATGCTTGGCTGCGGTGAGGGCAAAAGAGAATAACGAGTGAGGGCTGAGCAGTGCCCAAGATGAAGGAAGAGAAAAGAAGAAAGAAAGCTCTAATTTTGTTATGCGAATTCAAAATTTATTGATAAGAAAAAAGTAATTTAACTATAATATTATATATACTACTCAATCAACCATAATAATTATAGTTTTTGTAACAATCTATCTTTATGAGCTTATCTATGTATATGTGCAAGTCAATATTTACAATAAATTATTAATTTTCTTGATTTAGCTTTATTTTTTGTCTTAAATTTCTTTCCCTAACATATATATATTTGAATTAGAACGTTAAGCTACTCTTTTTTTCTTAACCATTTAATTTATTCTTTATTACTTAATTTTTTTTCCCCTTGATCAATTTGACAAGTAAAAACCTTGCATGAGAATTGTATGGAAGAAACCTTGCATGGATTTAGGAAGATTGGCAGTATTCTATTGAATTTTGAGCTTCTTAGTTGTTAGTGGATTGTTCTAGTCAATATTAATTAGTTATTATTTTCTTAAAATAATGTAAATCGTATAGAGCTCTTATTGATAGAATTATTTATGTACTTAAAGAATAATAAATAGTTATTCCTTTAATTAAAAAAATGATTTTGAATTCCTTATTTAGTAAAATAAGGATAGCACGCAATAACTATTTCCCAAATTAACCCTAACTTTTAAGTTTTACCTTTTAACAAAATATGTGGTAAGTAAAGTTTTGGAAAAAAGAAAACACTTATGGAAGTGAAGAAGGGAGAGTTATTTTTCGAGAATTACTTTTTACTTATATTAGTTATATATTTTTGTCCAACATAAAACAAAAATAAAATTTTGGAATTTTAGTGTAATGACTTGGTACACTATCCTTGAATTACTGGGGTAACTTAATATATACTAAATTTGCTTTGAGAATAGTCATGTTGAGTTCGAGTTATTTGAATAGTTTGTTGAACCAGGTCAAGCTTTATAATGTTTACCTTGAGCAGTTGGCAAATCTATTTGGGTTCGAGTTTAACTTAAACACTAATTGAGTTCAAATAAAGTTTGAATATTACTATTTTTTAATTTGAATATTCTTACATAAATCAGGTGTAAACATGTTCACTCAAGCAAAGTTTGAACTTGTTTAGTGATGTTTGAAGACAACTTTAAGCTTAAAATTCTAAATTCGATTAAATCTAAGTAAAACGTAAGTTTTAAAATGTTAAGTGGAGTTCAAGTCAGGATTCCATTTTTATTCCCACATTTATAAGCATTTTAATTGTTGATATTGAGTGTGTGGAGAATTTGATTTACCTTTTACCTTTGAGAAGATATAATTGTAATTTTATTCTGCGTTTATTAATATTAATTATTTGAATTACTTTTTCATCCAGTTACATAATTATTATTTATATTTATTATTAAGGATATCCTTTTTCATTCAATTTGTTCTATTCTATGAGTACACCCAAAAATAAGAATAAAATTTTCATCCTTTTACTTACTTCATTCTATTTTTTCGATTTACACTATTCCATTTCAGAAAATTTTTATAGGCGAAACAAGGCATCACATCCTTACAATTTTTTTAACAATAAATGCACAAATAAATTATAATAGATATTTGGCAAGAGCTTTCGAACTCTAGTCGGAAAGGGAGGAGGGGGAGTGGGCCACCTAAAAGGGACGGAAGTAAGTGCCACGATTTAGAAAACATGCTTCATAGAGTTATTTTCGCCTTTTCGGCACGTCAAGCGTAAACTTGGTCGTCGTTTCATCGCACAGACACGCGAAAAATCAATGAAAACGGAAGTTGTTGGTCACATTCATGCACCGAGCACAACTTGAACAAGCAGACATGCAAATAGCACATAAGGGCATGCTTATTGCATTTTTCTCCCCCACCCCCCCTCAAATATATTTTGGAGAAAATCCAATATAAATTCCATAATTCTGTTATGTTTTTATTTTCCATAGACGGCATTTATTAAATATTTAATGGTTTAAATATATTTTTAATTAAATACTTGACATATTATTTACTATATTTATTCTAATGTTTAATTATTGATAGAGCAATCCTTTTAAGTCCTATTAGCGTAAACATACAGGTAAAATGTTTTTGTGAGATCAGTTCCGTTGATTATTTAACTGCTCAAATTCATTATCAATCGTGATTGTACTATCGAAATACTTAATATGTATTTGCTATATTTATTTCAATAGTTAGATGATTGATAGAAGACTCTAATCGACAAGACTATAGAAGTTCTCCTATTTTTAGATATTGTTTTCACTAATCTAGTATATCAAATTTTAGGGTTATTATGTGGGAAAAATAAAAGTATATAAGTTATTTTATAACACTCAAAGAATCAATTGGGAGTATATTTAATTCTATATATCTTATTTATTTATTTCTTTTCCAAGTATATTTAATTTTTATCATTTTGATCTTTCCTATGTAAAGAAATTGAGTTTTTATATGATTTAGAGATTTTTTTTAATCTTACATAATTTAAACAACATATTATTCAAATAAACCAACATAAAATTAAGAAAATATAAGAAAAATATTAACACCTCCTATCTTGTTCCCAATTGAAAATTGTATATATAAAAATTATAAAGGAAAAAGAATATTAGATATTTTCATTCTAAAAAGATCAACAAAAATATTGACAAGTCAAACATGCCATTGAAAATTGAAATACTTTCATCGTGAACTCCCCCACCCCCACCCCCACCCCCCCCCCACCCCTCTGTCTCTCCGCCTTTCTCTGTGTGAGCTTCTCCGTGCCATCAGAACCTAAACGTACGGGCGGATGCTGTCTCTCCATTCTTTCCTAAATCTGCATGTAAGTTCTCGAAACCTTCAACTATCTTCTTCGATTTTGCATGATCCCAGTTCTAGGGCTCATAATCAGTGTTTTTATAACCTAATTCCAGATCCGAACTAGTTTTCATTTCAGTTGGGCATAATATTTTCTGTTTAATTTAGTGTTTTTTTTTAATTATTATATGCTTTAGTGTGTCTATGATCTGTCTGTTGCTTCTGCTGTCGATTTTAAGACTTGTAGGGTCTGATTTTGACTATGAGTATTAGTAGATACGGTTCAACCTTAGGGTTTGCTTTGAAAGCCGACAAAATGGGTAGGGGACTAGGGATTCTTTCTATGTGCCTGCATGCTTATGATTGGAGGAGATACCGATAAGACAGTGAATGGGACAGGGAACCTTGATCCCTTATTGTAATTTTGGACAAAGTTTCCCAGTGTCACATGTGCATAAAAGGCAAAAAGTGGCATTATTCATACTGCATCTATATAGCAATATGTGACTGCAAGGATAGGGATGAGACAGAAATTGAGGAATTTTAATTGAAGTTTTTGGTGAGTTCCAATAGGTTTTAAGGATGCTTTATGAAAAGTTGGTAGACTGTTTGTGGTTGATCCTGGTGAATTAGTGGTTTATTTTATTTTATTTTATTTTATTTTTGTGTGTGTGCAAGCGCTCGCGCACAGTTTTAGATATTTTGTTATTGTTCAGTAAACCAGCTGTTTCCAAGGTTCAGCTTTGATTTGAGTTTAGTTAGGTCACTGACTATGTTTAATTTAAACTTGGTTGGCTTGATACTTGAATTTTTCACAAGTTTGAGAATAGTGTTGTCTTAAAAGAATTGTTCATTTTTTTAGATAGAAAGGGTGTACAATCTGAAAGGAAGCAAAGGTTTAATAGTAGAAACTGTAAATGGGATACTGCCCAGTATTGTAAAACATTCATTAACCCCTTTTATGCTATTTTGCTATTAGATATAGTGGCAAGCCTAAAGTTTTTGCTTGTTAGCATTTCTTGGATGAGGTAAAATCTGGATTTTAGCTAATGTCTGTTCTATTTGTCTCAGGAACTTCTCGCCCTCGCAATAATTCAGAGCTTTTAACATATCAAGATTATAGGTTCATGTGTTATTTTAAGCATGTCATCCAAGAGCTTCCGAGATATGCAGGCCAATCTCTGATCTTTTATAGCGAATGAGGTGCTCTTCCAGTATTTGTATAAAATTGTGCTAAAGATTCTTGACTCTGTTTTGGCTTGTTAATCATTGACAATATATAAAAACTGTTTGGGTTTGATAAATGTGGAAGCAAAAGATGGGGAGAAATTTTGGGTGAATGAAGATGACAAGACAGTCATTGAGTCTGTTTTGGGAACAGAGGCATGTGAATTTTTAATCTCATCAGCATCTCGGAATTTGTCAAACATTCCTAAATTGCCTGCTGACCTTAAAGTCCAGCAAGGACTATCCAAGATTATGGATGGATTGAATTGGAATTATGCTATTCTCTGGCAGGCTGCAAGTACAGGATCTGGTGGATCTGTCTTAGTTTGGGGTGATGGTCTCTGCCGCCCAAAAGTTGTTTCAGATGGAATTTCTAGCCAAAATGGAAAATCAGATAGAAATCAGAGAAAGGAAGAACTGAACAAGCTGGTGTTGCAAAAGCTTCATGGCTATTTCAAGGGGTCTGGGGGTGATAGCTTTGCTGCAAGTTTAGATGAGGTGTCAGATGTTGAGATGTTTTACCTCACCTCAATGTTTTTTACTTTTCATTTCGATTCAATGGGTGGCCCAATGGAGTCTTTCAAGTCTAATAGACCCATTTGGGCTGCAAATCCATCAAGTTGTGTTGGTTACTATGAATCCAGATCTTTCCTTGCAAGGCCTGCTGGGTTTCAGACTGTCATTTTCGTTCCTGTAAAGAATGGTGTTGTTGAGCTTGGTTCGGTCAATTTGATTTCTGAAGACCAAAATGTGGTGGAGATGGTTAGAAATCTCTTTGGAGGTTCAGTTCCTGTCCAGGCTAAGGCATTTCCAAAGATCTTTGGGCATGAATTAAGCTTGGGTGGTGGAAAATCACAGTCCATGAACATCAGCTTTTCCCCAAAAGTGGAAGACGACCCTGAATTTGGTTCAGAATCTTTTGAATTACAAGTGAATAGCACCGGCGTTAGTAATCAAGTTCTTGCAAGTTCTTCTAATGGATGCACAGGTGAGAAGGGAGCAACATTATTTCCTCAATTGAACCAGATGGTAGTTGGTGAATTTAGTCAGTCTAGGATTTCTACTTTGGAACAACAGAGGAATGATTCTGCAAACCAACCCGATGAGCGGAAACCACGAAAAAGGGGAAGAAAGCCTGCTAATGGGAGGGAAGAACCTTTGAATCATGTTGAAGCAGAGCGACAGAGGCGAGAGAAGCTCAATCAGAGATTTTATGCATTGCGGGCAGTTGTTCCTAACATCTCCAAGATGGACAAAGCTTCTCTACTGGGTGATGCCATTACCTACATTAATGATCTCCAAATGAAAATTAGAATTCTTGAAGCTGAAAGGGAAATGGGACATAACGATCACAAGCCAATGGCTGTGCCAGACTTTGATTTTCAGCCGAGACACGATGATGCTGTTGTGAGAGTGGGCTGTCCCTTGGATGCACACCCTGCTTCTGCGGTCATAAAAGCCTTGAGGGATAATCAGGTTGCTCAGGATAGTGACATTTTAACAACAGAAGATAACGAGGTTATACATACTTTCTCCATCCGGACTCAAGTTGGCGCTGCAGAGCAGTTAAAGGAGAAGCTCACTGCAGCTCTCCTTAATTAACCTTGATCAGTACATGCGTGTAGCAGATCAATTTGTACGTTAGAATATCATCTTTATGTAGCAAAAACTAAAAGGTTGAGGTTCTTTGTTGTTGTGTTACTGTTAGGTGTATCATTGTAACACAAATTAGAGTACTGTAATTTTTTCAGTAGATGCCGCTAAGTATTTGTTTCTCCAAAAATGCGCTATTCTGCCGTGGTGGAACTTGGAGATTGTTCTTATGTGTTACTGATTAGAATTGCGATACTCGGTAAGATCCGAGTTACCATTGACAAAAGATGAATTACAACTTAGAATTTGATCCATGCCACTTCGATACATCATGTGAGAGTATGGGTCACATAATTTCGACTGAAGAAAGGAAGTGGTAATCCAAGAGAGTTTGACAGTATAGTATAGGAGAACATATTCCTTGTTTACTCAAATCTTTAGTAAGTCTCATGGTTATTAAGAAATTCAGCATGAAATGTGAGTGAACTGAAATAAGGATTCTACTGTTAGAAACGAAGAAGCTAAGGGAGGGAAAAAAAAAATAAATAATATAAATATAAAAAAAATTTAGAAAGGAAGAAGTACAAGGAAAGGCCATGGACAAGAATTGGTAGAAAAGAAAGCATCTCTTAGGCAACAAGCTCCGAAAGCATTAAATAAAAGGAGGGATGTGAAAAGCTTTATTAAGATAGTTCTATATATTTTTATCTTATTGTGCCCATAGTTAATAGTTCATTGAGTATTTCTATGTTTCCAAGGTTTCAGTCAAACCCTAAAGACTTTCGTTTAACCATGGTAAAAGTAACTCTTGAATCCACCCCAAAATTTTTAAAGTTTGAACCACTGTAGAATAGTATATACTCAAATGCAGATATGCATATTGCAAAATCAATCGGAATAGAGCTCGATTGAGTTCCTTTGAATCATGGAATACTTGGTTAGAATGTCACTACGCTAAAAGCTGAATAATGGCTTAGTTTCTTATTTCTTTATTTTAATTATAATAATATACCACTAGATTGATATAATAAAAGAAATGAAATTATATTATCAAACTGGCTGACAATTGATGAAATGGCATGGTAAGGTGCGGATGATAAATTGGTAATATATATATAGAATTCTTATACAATAACCGTTATTTTCATATAGTGGCAATCTATATCAAGCAATCAAAATATAGAACAATGAAGTGAGATTTGCTCTTGACATATACTAAGAAGGATTGTTTTACAGATACATTACTTGATGGAATTGTCATAAGATGGAGAATATTAGAGAAATTTTGACAAAGAACCTGGTTTAATAAGATTAATATAACTTACATAATCATCAGCCACGTAACAAAGGGTGCCCTTAAAATTGAGAAAGCAAGAAAAGCCTGGGAAATGATATGAGGGGAAAGGAGTAACCGGATTGTAACGACATTAATCTCAGCCACTACCTCAACGTTAAAATGCCCATCCTAAGATGCTTATCACTAATTTTTTTATAGTAAAAAGTAGACATCCTTCTCTATGGAGGTGGAACCTTGTTTCCTAGCTTCTAGAATGTCCCGATAAGAATTTACATGTACACGGAGCTTTACTTATTGACTTATTTACCTCTTGTTGACCTATTAATATTGTTTATTTGGCCGCCTATTGTCCCTTCTTTCCAAAGAGGGGGAGAGGGAAAAAGAAAAGATATAGCTATCTTACTGCAATTTAATAGTGAAAATTAAGATTATATTATATCATTTCTACAAAGTTTTTGCATTTTTTCCCCCGTTAGGTTGCGTCCTCGAGCGCAGTTCCTATAATAGTAGCAAAGAATATTAGACATCAGCACAGGTCGGTTCGAACCGCGAACCGCCCCGAACCGTCCCGGCGGTTCCTGACCCGGGAACCGCCCCGTGGATGACGGTTCCGAACCGTTCAAGGACCCACCAGAATCGACGGATCCAAACTGTTCGGCGTGGTAGAACCGGTGGTTCAACCGGGTTCGGAACCGCTATTCCGGGCCCCGGAACCGGCGGTTCCAACCAGCCAGGAAAAAAAAAAAAAAACAACCTACAACGAAACAGGAAAATGAAAAGAAAAAATGGGAGCGTGCGCTGGGGCTGGATTTGGGAGGTGGGGGGGTGCAGGGCGTAAGGGGGGTAGCGGGTAGGAGGAGTGCGGGGGGGGGGGGGGGGGGGAAGGACAAAACCAAACGAAACAGAACTGCTTATTTTTGTTTTCTTTATTATAAAAAAAAAAAAAACGGTTTCACGGGAATCGAAACCGGAACCGCTAGAACCGGCGGTTCCTTGGAACCGTGAACCGCCCCGGCTCTGGTGGTTCCGGTTCACGAAATGTGGAACCGTGAACCGGCGGTTCTGGTTCAGGTCCAGAACCGACCCGAACCGTGCCGATGTCTAAAGAATATGTTAAACTATAATAATGCTACCTTATAATGATGCCTTTTTTCCCCAATAATTAGGGAATGTTTTAGTTGCCTTTGGTATGTTGCTTACTTTTAGGCTGGATGGGAGGTCAATTTGTAGAGGTATATATAGAATCGGAGATTTAAGTTGCATTTTAATCAATAGATACATTAAATGATTACTCATTTATTAGAGTTGAGTTATATTTAATTGAAGAAATATACTTGTGATATAATGAGCTTGTGTTTGTGCATTTTATTTGTGTTTATTTGTAAAATTGCAGGATCTAGTGTACGAATGCCAAGCGTATGGACATCTGAACGCCAATATGATTAGAAGTCTGATCTGTGCAATGTACTTGTTTTTATGGGGTATAAGTGTTCACTTTTGAAAAACCTAGGATCCATGCAATTTTCAAATTTTTCAGGGGAGGTCCGCACAAGTTGCTCTTTATTTAAACATAAGAAATGAATATGGATTAGAAGAATTATATTTTAATAGTATTAATAATAATAGATTAAGAATATTGTATTCCAACATTTAATTCATCTAAAATTCTATTATCGAGATTATACTTTCCAACATTTATTTCAAGATATCAATTGTAGTATTAAACTAAGAATATAACTAAAAATATCATTTACCTTTTTAGTTATATAATAGAACAAATAAAAATTACTTAGACCTATTTATGTGTACATTTATATAAACATGTTATAATTGTTATTAATATTTGTTAAACATGTAACATGATGTATATGTTACATAAGTAATCTAGGTTGAATGAAACAAATACACAACATATTGATTAAATATAACAAATGAATTACATATATACACACATATAAGCATATAATCTATTTATATGCTACATAACATTATAATACATAAATTATGTTTTTATATCCTTTAGACATTTATTGTATATGTTATATATAGGTATTACATAAAATCTATACAATGTATATGTTTTATTTATATTTAATATAAATTTGTATAATATGTTATATATGATTTATAGTATGTTGCGAATGCAACATTATGAAATTTAATTTAGGTAACAAATGATTAAACATATGTATGTTATATGGGCAAATTACACTAGAAGGTCCAACGTTTGAGGGTAAATTCAGTTAAGGTCTCAACGTTTCAAATAGTTAAAAAGAGATCCTAACTTTTTGGGATAAGTTTATTTAAGGTCCCAACGTTTAAAAAGCAAGACAATTTGAGTTCCCAAGGACACGTGTTAATAGGAGAAAAGTTTTTTGAGTTTTAGTTAAACATTCTTTTATGTTGACATGTGTCCTTAGGGATCAAAATTGACTCCTCTTTAAACATTGGGACCTTAAATGAACTTACTCCCAATTTGAGACATCTTTTTAACCACTCGAAACATTAGGACTTTAAATGAACTTACTCCTAAACGTTGGACCCTCTGGAGTAATTCATCCTATATTATATTTATAACCTATAGATTTTATATCTATATATATTATTATATATAGAGGTGTTATTATGTTATATATGATGTATATTTTATAACACACATAGCATATTTATTTCATGTAACAAATGGGTTATAATACACACATATACATATACAACATGTAAATTATGTATTTATAACCTATTGATCTCATATATATTTATAAGTATATATATACGCATATACGTTGTAAATATTTATTATATATCTGTTTATACCAATTATATATTATATCATGTATATATGTCTAATCAATATAAACTATACATAATTCATATTTTATATGTACTCTATAAGTTATGTATATTATTATATACAATCTACCCACTTTAAAAATGTTCAATATGCCATATCTATAACATGTGAATTTAATAATATGTGAATGTTATATCTATATATATAACTGCTCTAGATATTTGGTTTACATATAATGGCATATATGTTGTGTGTATATTTATATTTATATATGCAAGATATATAGCAAGTAAATCAATTGTATATCGATATTTAAATTACATATATTTTAGTTGTTAAATAAGATCTATTTTATATATATTGATTGTTTGTTCTATACATAGTTTATAATATGCTATACCTATATATATATACACATACATAATGTTTCTTATATTAATAGTTTAGTCATTTCCTAATTTAGTTAAAGATAATAATATTATATTTAAACGGATAAGCGTACAAAACATTTCACAATATATTTTAATGGGTTCATGGGTTTATAAATGGGTTTGGATCCTAAACCTAATCTTGGACATGTTTAAATTTATGTTGTTTCTTAATTTGACTCGTTTATTATTCGTGTCCATTTTTACTTACCAAAACTCTTTTATAATCTTGTCGTGTCTTGGTTCATGGATGGGGTCCTAAATTGTTTTTCCCATTTTAATTCGACCACTTTATTTTTTCTTGTCTTTGTCTGAATAATATGAAAAAATGAATGTTACGAAGCAAAGAAAAAAGAAAGAGAAAGAAATCTACTTGTTACATCTTTCCATGTTGGAAACATCGGATTAGACTTGGTAGGCACCTCGATTTATCCATTAAGAAATTTGAGTTTGTTTCGTATTGACAAGGCAAGAAGAAATGATATACTCTAAGTGTTGTAATTTATTTAGTCAAAACTGGAGAATCATAATCGAGTTCTGAGAATAAGATTGGTGAATGTAAAAAGGAGAAGACATCCTCTAATGGTGTGATTAGGTTTTTTCAATATATATATATTATATATATATATAGAAGCTTTAATACCATGAAAAATGAAGGTCACGAAACAAAGAAAGAAGAAAGAGAAAGAAAATTGATTGTTACATCTATTTCATATTGGAAACATATATCAGAATGGTAGGCACCTCAGTTGATCCATCAACAAATTGGAGTTTGTTTCATATCGATAAGGCAAGAAGAAACGATCTGCTCTAAGTGTCATAATTTAATCCAGTAAAAAATGGAGTAATCATAATTAAGTTATGAGACTTAGAACGGTGAACGTAAAAAGTTATATATATGTATTATAATATATACGTTATAAATATTTGTTATATATATGTTAAGCCACATATATTATGTTATGTATATATCTAATCAATATAAGTTATACATAATTCATACTTTATATGTACTTTAGAAGTTATATATATGTATTATATACAATCTACCCACTTTAAAAACGTTCAATATGCCATCTCTATAACATGTGGATTTAATAATATGTGAATCTTATATCTATACATATAACTACTCTAGATATTTGGTTTACATATGGTGGCATATATATTGTGTGTATATTGAAATTTATAAATGCAAGATATGTAGCAAGAAATCAATTATATATTGATATTTAAATTATATATATTTTAGTTGTTAAATAGGATCTATATTTTATATATGTTGATTGTATTCTATACATAGTTTATCGTATGCTATACCTATATATATATATATATATATAATGTTTCTTATATTAATATTTTATTCATTTTCTAATTTAGTTAAAGATAACAATATTATATTTTAACAAAATTAACGTACAAAACATTTAATAATATATTTTAATGGGTTCACAGGTTTATAAATGGATTTAGATCCTAAACCCAATTCCGGACATGCTTAAATTTATGTTGTTTCCTGGTTTGACCAGTTTATTATTTGTGTCGATTTTACTTATTAAAACCCTTTTATAATCATGTCGTGTCTAGGTTCATGGGTGGGGTCCTAAATTGTTTTTCCCATTTTAATTCGACCGCTTTATTTTCTCTGTCTTTTGTCTAAATAGTACGAAAAAATGAAGGTTATGAAGCAAAGAAAGAAGAAAGAGAAAGAAAACTGATTGTTACATCTTTCCATATCGGAAACATCATATTAGACTTTGTAGGCAACTCGATTTATCCATCAAGAAATCCAAGTTTGTTTCGTATCGACAAGGCAAGAAGAAACGATATGCTCTAAGTGTTGTAATTCAATCCAGTCAAAACTGAAGTAATCATAACCGAGTTCTGAGAATCAGATTGGTGAATGTAAAAAGGAGAAGACACATCCTTTAATGGTGAGATTAGGTTTTCCATATATATATATATAAGCTTTAATACCATGAAAAATTGAAGGTCACGAAACAAAGAAAGAAGAAAGAGAAAGAAAATTGATTGTTACATCTATTCCATATTGGAAACATCAAATTAGACTTGGTAGGCACCTCGATTGATCCATCAAGAATTGGAGTTTGTTTCATATCGATAAAGCAAGAAGAAACGATCTGCTCTAAGTGTCATAATTCAATCCAGTAAAAAATGGAGTAATCATAACTGAGTTATGAGACTTAGAACAGTGAACGTAAAAAGGAGAAGACACATCCTCTAATGGTGAGATTAGGTTTTCCATATATACCATGAAAAAATGAAGGTTACGAAACAAAGAGGGAAGAAAGAGAAAGACAACTGATTGTTACATCTATTCTATATTGAAAACATCGTATCAGACTTGACAGACACCTCGATTGATCCATCAAGAAATCCGAATTTGTTTTGTATCAACAAAGCAAGAAGAAACGATCTACTCCAAGTGTTGTAATTATATGCGTTGGATGTGCTTTGAGCACAATATAAGGACATTTGTACTACTAGAAAAAAACGATTATTATTAAAAACCTTGCACATAAGAGGAAAAATGATCCGGATTAAAATTTAACATTAAAAACAATATTCAAACTGTTGGACAAACCTCTCCTATACACACGCACGCACATTATGTTTAAAAAAAAAAAAAGCAAAATATATTAGAAATTTTTAAAGGAATAGAAATCCATACGTAGTATTTTTAACAGTCTCTTACCACTTTTGATGACACTTGTTCTGCGTAATTTTTAGTCCTAGACACTGAATTGTTATGTTTAAACCTTATAACACCTAAGAATGAAAACCGGCAGGATTTTTTATAAAAATTGGAAGTTAATTCACTTGTATGACATTTACATGATAAATAGTACAATGATCAAGGATAAGAATTTTTGATAAAGCTGATTAGTAGATAAAGTAGGTTTAACGTGGAATTGGACAGTGTTAGTTAAGGGTAGTTTTGTATATAAGATGTCTATGGCTAAAACAATTCATGCTAGTTATTTATCTTCTTATATATATTTTAGTTAGTTTGTCTTATATGAAAATATCAGTTGCTAAAGAATTCTCTTTAACAATTTTATAAATTAAATTTAGGGATCTTTGGAGATAAATTAAAAGAAAAATAAAAATAATAGAATCAGAGAATAATCGTCTTTTCTCTTAGCAAGCAGCAAAGCAAGGATCACGGTCTCACCCGTTGCGCGGACCAATCTTTTTCTCCAGTAAAACTTTAAGGTGGCTGGTTCTCGGATGCTAATTTAAAGCCTCTCACGCGGCTAAAAGAGGAAAAATTTATCGGCACGAAGTATTATTACTTCTCTCGGTCGAAAGCATGTGCTATGGTAATTTCAATGAATTGGACTTGCTCATTTAGATAGAATGTCCTGGGCTGTACCCATTCTAATTCTTTTTAAGTTTGTGGAAAAAATTTACATTCATTTCAATGGTAAAACTTGCTTTTGGGTTTGGACAGTGAAAATATCTACACATATGACTATATATATTTCATATTTAAAATTTTTTCAAATATATGATAATATTAGTTTTAGACAGCTAAATAATGGTCATTGTCCTAGTGATAAAAAAAGAAAGAAATTTACTAGGATTAAAAAAGTTACATAAAATTCAAAAGAAAAAAGAGAGAGTGAGAGAGAGAAAGCCCGTTCTTTCTTTTTAATTCTTAAATATTTTTTAATGGATAATATTATCTTTTTTTTTTCCTATTATTTTTATTGGGAGCAAGAGTGTGGAAATACACTTTTTAAAGTTAAAGACCCTAAACTTCAGTTTTAAAAATTGAAGAATTTAAAAGGTAAATATGACAAGGGGAACTTGTACGATCCATTTTTACGAGACTAGATGAATTTGATATGTTAAATATTTGACAAAAATAATAGTCCTGTTAAATACATAACAAGACTATAAAATTTTTCATAAAAAATAAATATAAGAGGTTGTTTATAATTTAAATTTTCCTTTGTCATGAATCCCTATTTTATTATAAAGTAAAGACATCAATGTTTCTTAAGTGGGAAAGCATGTATGCTGTTTTCCTTTTTATCAGCGACAGCCAGCACATAGGCCATCGTCATTGACGTCAATCCCCCCTTAAGGGAAATTCGAACAAATGCATTATTCAATAGAATTTTCATTTTAGACGTCTTCTTGCGTGCGAAAGCATGAGAAAATGGACGAAGCTGCATGTTTCTTTCCATTGACCCATTATAGCACTACAAGAAAGTAGAGGGACATGATTCAAATGATGATTCATTAATAATGCTATAATCGGAATAAATTATATCAGAAGATCACAACATTTAGAAATAAGTTTATTTAAAATCGTAATATTTTAAGTTATTCATTTGAGCTCATAATATTTAACAAAGTAGGTCAATTGAGGTCACGATTAAGTTATTGACATGTGTCAACATGAGATAAATTTAATTAAAACTTAAAAGATCCGTCATATTGTTGACATTTATCAATAGTGATCTTAGTTTTTCTTAACGTTGTGATATCAAACGAACTACTCGAAATATTGTGATTTCAAATAAATTTACCCAAAACATCATAACTTGCAGTATAATTTACCCATTATATATGTATATTATATTAGTTAGTTTATCTTTTATAGGTGCCATGATAGTAATTTTTATCGTGATGTATTAGAAGTTCATACATTATAGGGAAATACATTTTTTTTTTAATTTTTCCTTAGACCATCATAAACATACCTTTGGACCACTATAAGCTTAGTTCTTTGAAAGTTCTAGCATTTACTATCAGTTTAAAATAACAGGGCATGATAAATTTTAAATTGTTTTCAATATACAGATTAATTCTTCTTACTTAAAAGACAAAAATTATTGTTGTTTTTTATAACGGAGCGACTCATCAGAATTAATTAGATATGGATATTTTGGATTTTCTGATTTTTATTTGTATTGTATCTATATTAGATCTACATCTATATCTTATCTATATCATATATGTACCGTATTTATTTGATATGATTATAAGTAAAACACTTAGTTTTTTATCAGTATCTATTTTTTTATAAACATCTATTTAAAAACGATAATAGTAGAATGAAAAAAAAAATAGAATACGATCAAACAGACAGACCAATATTCGTTCTGGAATGGGTATTAGACTTAAGGAACAATTTTAAACTTACCCTATTAGGAATCGTACTTGGTATCATCTCCATCGCCACCTCTTTTAGAACCCATTTGGAACTTGTGATTTGTTTATTATACTTCCAAGTTCGAGGCTACATATTTATCATCACATCTACAACACATGTTATAACTTATGGACATTTTTTTGGGATATTGTTGATTAGTGTAAATAAAATTAGTATTAAGAGAGTTGTACCGTATCATCATTTTACATTAAATTATGTAAATGTTGCAATTATTTCAAAGGTTCTCTTTTTGGCATAGGAATGCATCTCGCTCGAACAAAAGCTTTAGAAAGCATATAAGACTAGCTAAAGTTTCACGCCACATTTTTTATTTGAAATATATACTTATGAAAAATAATTTATTTATTTAATGTGCTATCATGCATTGTTTTAAATAACCAAAGCCATGTCGCCTGGTTGGCATCAATTCACCGGACGTAGAGTTTTGAGCTTTCTTTTTCTCCATTCTATTCACCGATACCAAAAAATTATTGTTGTAAATAGGTTACACTTATTATTATTATTATTTAATTTAAACTATTGGACTTTTATGACCATTATTAGTGGTCTTTTTACATATGTATATGGAATGCTGTGTAAATTACAAATGTTACGACTCTATAAAAGTAATGTATCTTGAATATATAGTTGAGGGAAATAATCATTATATGTTACTAATTAAAAGGTTTATATGGTAAAAATTTAAAATTATAAAAAGGGAAAAGTTCATAAGGCGGTATTATTAATGAAGAGATATTTTGAAATCATATATTATAATAGATTTATTTAACTCATAGCTAATCACCCATTCAATTGGAAAAGAAAAGAAAAGAAAAAAGTTAGCTTACTTTGGAACCCACTCATTTTAACAAAGAAAAACTATAAAGGTCTCTAAATATTAACTCAAGATTGATGAAATTTTGAGTTTTAAATATCATTTAAAAATAAATTAGATACTCATATTAATGAGATCATACCTTTCAAAATAATTACGCTCATGATTTACACACTTATACATGTTAAAATTTGATTGATATACAAGTAACACATGTATATGATAGGTGTGATTTGTAATATCCATAAAAATCATTTCTTGTTAAACCTAGACTATGAGAATTGCTAATTTTGGGTTAAAAAAAGTGCTACAATACTCAAGATTATCCTTTTCTTTGTATGATAATAGCATATGCGATAATATTTTAATCGCATATTCCTATAAAAATATTTTCGGCTAAGATTTTTGAAAGCAAACTTATCATGTTTTTTAAATTAATTACATATTTTACTGAAAAAAAAAAATCAAGTCTATGGAAGTGCACTATTCTTTTCCTGTTATTTAGCCTTGATAAGTTCACCAAGGATACCCATTGACATTTTTCATTTTACATCATAAATATCAATTAAAAATGTGCACAGCTTGCACTAGGTCGCTTGTAAGTCGTAAAGTCTTCATGGTACAAGCTTTTCAGTTTCAAATGGTTCGGATTCCAAATTTGAAAAACCAAATGGTCCAAACCTATTTGGTAGAAATGCAAGTGCAGTCAGTTATACCTATTGAGCATATCATCCATTAAGATTTATTGTTCTGCACCTAGAATAATGCAACATATGTTGGTCTTTTAGCTATTTGTCAACAAATTGAATCAATGAAAATTACACTCTTTTTCCCCCTATGTGTAACAATCTTTTACTAATATTTAAAAAATCTTAATAAACTCAACTATTGACTAAAAATTTAAGAAAAATTGAAGAACGGAATATTAAAAGATATGAATCCTCATTGCTAAGTGAAAGTATTGATATCCATTTATTGTTACATTGTAGCAATTGTACTAAACTACTAATGCACATGCTGCCTTCAAGTTTGTTCTTTTCTTTTCATCTCAATTCAATTTTAAGCATTTTCCGATTGTAATGTTCTATTTGGATGGATATATAAATCACTCATTTTCGGTTGAGCAAAGAAATCGATCAATAATGCTCATAGATATATAAAAAAAAAAAAACTAAATAACATTAATGCAAATAACTCATATTCGATCTGAATAAACACATTATTGTCATAATAATGTTATTAGTAGACTCTTAACATCAGCTCCTCTCTTGCAAAAGCTTCCGAAAAATCGCAGTGCAACACAAAAATAAAATGGAGTAATAATAATAATAATAAGGATGGTGTATTAGCAAAGTTTACAAATAACACTCACATTTTTCATTTTGTACAGTAATTTTCTCTTATTACAAGTACATACTATAGGAGGAACGGGTTTTATTCAGAAACATGGTTTACTTTCTTACAAAATATAGAAGTGAAATATGATCTAACCACCAATAAATTGAAATGAACAAGAAAGGTGAAAAAGAAGTATTTGTTGATCCATAAGATGAGAAGCCATCATGTGTTCCTCCATTTTTTTTCTTGATTAAGGTAAGTTTTATGACTCATTTTGATTCCTTATGTTGGTTGGGAGAAGCCTCCGACTCAAGCAATACGATCCGAGGATGTTGTTGGCGGCGGCATTGCATGGTTCACAAATGTCTTCTGCTTGGTGCACGGTCCGCCGGGCTGGCCCGGAGTGTAGGTGCAGTCGCTGCCTGGCCCTTTTACAGGACCCTTTTTCAACAACTGGAAACCATAATTATCTACCTTTGTTGGTGGTGGTATTGCATGGTTCACATATGTCTTTTGCTGAGTGCACGGCCCGCCGGATTGGCCCGGAGTGTAGGTGCACCCATTGCCTGGAGCCTTTTTCAAATATTGAAAACTGGAAATATCTGTCTTTGTTGATTTTGCTCCATCATGCCCCAGCAACCGACATGCTTCTTGAGGTTGTATTATCATAATATGAAGTATAAGCATGCAAACTACTAAATTTAAAAGCCCCATCTGCATTTATTTAGTGGAAGCTAGATAGGGAATGTATATTGTATTGATGTGATTAAGAATGTTGGAGGAACTAGGGCATTTATATATAATAGGTGGTAACACAAGTACCTACGAATTGATGATGTTAGGCTGCTTCTACTCGTGTGTTTGATTTTTGACCATACCATAACATGGTTAAGACCTAAGTGCTAGGAATACTTGACTGACTTGTAAGATGAAAGAGTGTAAGAAGGGGAAACAAATTTTTTCAATCCGTCAAAAAATTGGAAAATTGTTCATGTTGTTTAGTCAATCATGGAGAATATTGATCATATTTGGATGCCCTCTCCGATTGCCACATGGTGCATTTGTATTTCAAAACCTTTATTAACATGTATCTATCTGTTCTAATTATAAAAATTGTAATAACTATCTAACACATTATAGCAAAAAAAAGTAAAAATAAAAAAAAATAACTGTACCAACCCACTAGGCATATAAGTAGTCACAGTAGTGGGTATGCCTGCTTAATAAAAATGTGAAGAAATATCTGGTGAACAACAAATATGTTCTGGTTTTAATCCTATGACATAGAAGGAAAAGGAAATGAACATTTAGAATTGTTTTAAATTTAAACCGAATCGGTAAACTGGGTTTATGAATCTATTTTAACTATTAATAGATTCCTAAAATTTCAGGTGGTATAAAGATTTTATGTTATATATAGTAATGTTTCTAATGATCGAATTGGATATAGAATTTTCATTTCTTTTCAAAAAAAAGGGGTATGTTGTTGATACCCCTCCAACTACATTAGTTGATACTTTTAAGGGTTTTGCCTAAAATTCAATAATAAAACATCCGACCAATAAAACCTTCTTGTTTTGAAGCCTTTAGAATGAACATTTTAGGGTGCTTTTGTAATGAGTGAAGGTCCTGCAAAAAATTGAAGGAGCCAATAACACTCTTTTCCATAAAAAAAAAGATATTGTTTTATTATTTTTAAAAATTATTGACAAAAACTTAGAAAATTAGTTATAGAATGGAAAACATAAAAATTACAAGGAAAACTTTTATAAATGAATTAAATAAAGTGAAGAGATTTTAAGAAAATAAAGTTATTAAAATGTTGACGTGAAGCATAGGAATTGAGAACCTAAACAGAGTAGAGCATTGGTGAGAACAAAATTTTTTGGATATTATAGGCTATATCATATGTACACTTGGTGCATAAATAGTAAATGCTAATAAAAATTTAATATTAAGCATGTACAAAATATGGGTACTAATTTTTTTTTTTAAAAAGAACTATCCATTATTTCACTACTATGCTGTTAAAATTTTAAATGCATTTCAATGTGACATATAATATCCAATCAATAGTTTTGATATAACATTCTGAACATGGTTTTAACTAAATAGCTCAGAAGCTCTAAAAATAATTTTAGAAAGTTTACGAAGGTGAAAAATGACCTACCGGAAATATAAAGAGTATATCAATACAAATTATTAATAATTTTGGGGTAAAATTACGATTATTGGTGCAACAAAATTAGGCATAAAAAAAAAAGAAAAAAACATATCTATGACCATGTACATGTATAAGTACATGGTCTATGAAACAGTTTCGCGTGATACATATTTAGGGCACAAATCAATGTTCCCAATGATGGAGGCGAAGGTCTGTGTCTGTTCTTAGCCTTTGACTTTTTGGGAGGCAGGAAACAGAAGATTTATAAAACACAGTTTATCCTTTGAATAATGAAAGCATTGACCCAAAATACTACCCTCGTGAATACGTCAAGCCAAGCGCGTAATACCTTATAATATTAAAATATAATCGTGACATATTCTATATTTGACGTCTTGAAAAGTCCACAAAATTATTATTATTATTTTCGATTTTAATATACCTTGTTAGCATAGAAAAAGGGAAAAGAAAAGAAAAAAAAAGGAGCATTTGAAATAGATAATTATGCATGATTTGTTTAAAACTTAAAGAGACCTTTCCTTAACTTTTTCCGATAACTCTTCTTATTCTGATTTTCGTCCATATTAATTTTTTTTAAATTCTTCATTTTATTTAAGCACATATAAATCACTGATGCATGGTCCTACTAGTACTAGTAGTAGTGGCATTCCGAAGGATGAGAATCTCCATTCTTCAAATGATGTCTGTTTATATGAAGCATGATAGATTGAACCCAAAAAAAAAAAAAAATCCTATAAGAGAAAAAAGATGATAGTGGATTATAAATCAAGGTGGTGTGGTGAGAACTAAATTAAAATCAGTTATGTTTATGGTTATCAAAACCGTGAGTCAAATATATGACTCTATAAATTTATATGATTTTATGTGTTTTTCTTAATTAAAATAAATGCAAAGTTATTTAGGTACAGACCTTAGGTAGAAATATGAATTTTGGTGTATGATTTTATATGTTTACGATTTTATCAATTTTGCAAGATTTTATATAAATAATAAAATTGCGATTTTAACAATCACATCATGATTTTTGGATTAAGTGGTAGATCAGATAATTAATCACCTATTGGCTTTGGCTATTGATTACTATTATTTATACACTATTTGAAGAAGAGACTATTAGTTACCTCTTAACTTGGTTATTAATTACTTTTAAGTAGGGGAATTGTGATTTAAATATTTCAACCAAAAACACATTTGCTCCTACATGCATAATATAATAATAATAATAAAGCGAAGGTCTCGCTTTTTGTATGTTCCTTTCCTTTTTTTTTTTTTCCATTTATTATAAGTAGAATGATGTAGGACAATGGGAGAGCAAAATTATAAGACAATAAAAGGATTTGTTCTAACACTAGAATAATGTTGCAAGACAATAGAAACAAAATATTATAAAAAGGAGGGGCACAATATGCAAGATGTTATGTGAAATACATGGAAACCAATTGAATAATTTAATCTAAAAAACAATGCACTCTAGCACAAAAGTAATTAATAGGTGATCTATGGGTATTACAATTGAAGTGAAAAACTTTTAATTAGTGTTGACAATGGAATAAATAACATCTGCTCTTTTAATGAAAAAGAAACAAATGGCAAAAAAAAAAAAAAAAGAAAAAAAAGAAACAGACAAACATAATGACCACATTTTGTTTATTCCATGGTATAAATACCAATTGCCAAATAAAGTCACACAAATAAAGAGGCCAAAAAGCAACACACACCGCATCTTATAAAATAATCTAATGATGCAGTATATTGATGTCCATGCAAGCCTAAACCCTTCACAATGAATAGCAATTCTATTTGTAAGTACAAATATGAGATTTATTATTTATTAACACAATCTAATACTTTCTAAATAACAACTTAAATAAAAAAGAAAAAGATATGTGATCGTAAAATAAGATAGTAATCTAATTAAATACTAAAAAAAAGGGTTATTTGGATTATTGAATTTTTATCAATATCATATGTATATGATCTACATCTGTATCATATGTATATTGTATATGTTTGGTTGATTTATGAATAAAACTGTCAGTTTTTTCTTAGTATTTATTTTTTGTTAAATATCTGTTTGAAAATAACAAAAATATGATGTCAAAATGACCAGAATACGATGAAACAAATAGACTAATCTACTAAAAAGTAGAGATAACAAAATTATATATAGATACTCGAGGATAGATAACCTCTATTTGTAAATGGAATGACCCTTTTCTACATCTTATGCTCTTATTACGTCTTTAAGCAAAGTGCTAAAATTCTACAACATACATTAAATAAAAATAGCAAATGGAATAAACTGAAAAGTATTAAGATAAAAATTACCGGGCATATGAATTTATATACCTATAAACCTACTGCCAAACAGCCAAAGTACCATAAAGGTCTCCACTTATGCTTTTCTTAATCACTAAAACCAAACATAATTACCATTAAATTCGAATGTGGGCTGAAATAATGCTCAAACTTCTTATTCTTAATGCATATTCAAAAATCTCATTTGTATGGGTGAACTATAGCACAACCGACCGACTTTAAAGTGAGGAGAACAGGGGGTTCGCCCTAACTCGTCAAATCGGCCGGGTGGCTTTTCAAAATGAACTTATATGAACCTAACAGGCTTCTAATCACCTGAATAAATAAAAAGGATGATTGTTGCATTTAGAACCGGAACTTTACCTTGAATTTAAAAATATTAATTTACTACTTAAATTTTATTCATTTTTTAGTCCAAAAAATTATTCATTTTTATAATTAACTACATGAACTTTGTTAAATTTTATAACCGACTATCTAAACTTTACTTATTTTGCAATTAACTACCTCATTTAAGTACTATAAATAAACTTAAAAAGTACGTAGGTAGTAAATTGATACTTTTAACTTCATATGTCAATTGTACAGATTAGATACCAAATGTGATATTTACCAATAAATAAAATAAATGAGTAAATATAAAGCTGCAAATGAGTCGAGCTACTCAAACTGGGCTTGTTTTATACCAAGCTCAACTCAAGCTCATTTAATAAAAGAGCCAAGCTCGAGCTCATCTTGGCTTGTTTATAGTCATAGGTAAATAATTAAAATTCATTATCCATAAGTATATTAAAATATTTATTCAAAAAAATGAATTGAATTATAATATTATTGTAATACTCTTGAACAATTTTTTTTTAGTTAAAACCTTTAAGGTAGCATTATAGGTCCAAAATCCCCCAATTAGATTTCCCAAAAGATTATGTCGTCCTATATCTAGGATTGCATGCAACTCCCCATTATGTAGATCTAGTTATACAAACAATCTTTCAATTAATTTGCATGAACATCAAATCAAGAATTAATATTCCAAACTTTGAACTCAAGATAAGAAGCAAACACAACACAATTGAATTCAAGAAATCAAATAATATATTAAAATCAATGAAAAATAAATCACAATAGGAAAGCTAAGATCTTAGATAATATGCTAGTAAATTCATATAACCATGCGAATGCCTTGCTGCTTTGAAGTCTTGCCCTTGAATAGATGCCTTTCAAGCTTCAAAGAGGATGTTTCCTCTACCCAAAATAGGAAAGATCCATGCCCTTGTTTGGTAAGCTAGGATTCTAGATTAGGCTAGTAATCCTCTAATAATGAAAAGTTGTTGAATTTTTTAATTGTGGAATGTGGAGCCTTTAAAACTTTCCAATTTCATTCCTAGATGTCTTTTTCCTTAAGTCTAAGGAGGTAACTTTCCAATTTTAAGTTGTTTCTTAAAATATTATTGCTATTTAAATGACATGAGAAGTGACAAGTTTTGTGTTGGGCTGTGTCTTCGAGAAATCCACAAGTTTAGAAGTGCACGACTGAGAAAATCGTGTTTTTAAGTCGTGTAACTCTTTGTGCCTGATTTCCAAAACGACACGACTTAAGAAAAGTCGTGTTTCTCACCACATCAAATCAAAACTCAAATTTCCTTCTTCTATCATGCTTTTTCTCGACATGACTTGAGGACATGACCGCATCTATCCCATGTTAACCATAAATTGCTTCTAAACTTCATCATTTAAGTCTTAAATGGATCTTGCTCATAAAATCCTTGCCTTAAAGACTTGAAACACAATATAATGATTTTAAGTGCTAAATTCATGATAAATATTAATAAAATGACAAATAAAAGCATATTTTAACACTTATAAATTAGGAATGAATTAGGTTTATTAGGTGTAAACATTTTAGTTAGTAAAGAAAAAGAGCTAACGTTATGCAAAGTGGTGCAAATAAGGTATTAAAGTATGAGTAGGAATCATTGAAGACGACATAATGTGCCTAGACTCCTCGAATGATGCAATTAAATTAGGTGCAAGCGTCACTAAGGTGAACAAGTGCATCTCAAACAAAAGGAACTATGACAGGTTGAGCTAAATGAAGTTAAAACAAAGCCAATTGATAGAGTAGGACATAGATCAAAATGTTATGGATGAATTTTGATCATGATGCCATAATATGAGTAGTAATTCTAAATAAGACAATTCGATGTTGTTGGTTTTGGGAAATTGAGCCATAGCTTGCAAATATATTGTTGCAAATGAATGATATAGTGATGCAGTGGAAAAGATAGCAAATAATTATTTGGAAAATGGTATAGAATTTAACGATGGTAGTTTCGTAATTTTGGAGGGTTATGGATTTTGACCGAGCGAGACCATATTCTGAAGGGAATCGAGCCAATGAGTAAAACTCACCAGCTTTGCTCGTGATGCATGCCGGTTTTCGGCCAAATTCCTTTGTTTAGGCCATTAAAACTGCGTTTTTACTATTTTCAGTAACTTTTCTTTATGTCATATCTTTTGATAGGATACTCTTTTTTATATGCCATATGTGGCATTAATCTCGTCCGTTCATTTATTTTCGTTCTAGGTATTATTTAGATAGGTTTCCTTTTTTGGTAAAAAAGCATATTATATATTCTGGGGTAACAGTAGGCGCAGACATATATTTGTTTGAATGAAATTTCTTTGAGAGTGTTCTCTTTATTCCAAAATTCGTTATCTTTGTGTAGATTTCGAGTTTTGATGCCAAATATCTGGGTGTTCTTAGAATCAATTAATATTTGAAGATCACAAGCGGGTATTCGTGCGCGAATCAACCTCTTGCGATAGTTTTCTTTTATCTCCACTGCGTCATAGACTTTATCATTTTATGTTTCATAGAAAATGAGTGGAAGGCTCTGTCATATTTTATTTGTCACACATGGTAGATCTATAAGCATAGCCATGCTAGTTGTTACGAGTAGTGAGATGCAATTCCATTGCGTTTGTAAGTGGAATTTGAGTATTTTGATTCCTAGCTATCACGGTTATGTTGTTTGCTTAACCTAAAAATAAAATTCAAAATACTTTGATGCATTTTCAAATATATAGGCTTGTATTAGCTGGGACATATGTTGTTTTTATGAAAAGGTTATTCACTAAGTTTAGCAATGTACTTGTTTAAGATTTTATGTTTCATGTATAGCTACTTCTTTGATTCCTATGGTAGTTGGGCTTTGATTTGTTGAATGGGATTGGGTTCACTATTGGATATGACATTACATTACATACACTACTGTGTCAGAGGTAGACCGAGAAAGAGAAATATTCTTTATGGGCATGTAGGTTTTATAATGTAAGTAATTTAATTGTATAAAATGCTTGTAATGGATACAAATAACGAAGAGTTGTAAATTACTAGAAGTAGTCAATGTAACAAACGCTAGTAGATATGTGTCCAAGAATGGTGAACTAACAAACTTTGAGCAGGGAGAACATTAAAGATAGATTTTTATAACAGTATTAAAAAGAGAAATAATAAGAGGGGAAAACGGTTTTTATAGCCCTAGAAATATTGGTGTCTCCATTTTGTTTTTTCAACTTGGTGTGTCTGGTTGTTTTTGAATCAACCTTTCTATGGGCGTCCCTTGTGAATCATAGGAAAACAACACAACTAAATTAGTGTAACCTAATAAGCATAAACTATAATTCATATTCATAAAGTGAAATAAGGGGTTTCATGACAATATTTGGAAGAGAGGAAACCTTGTTAGCTAAGAGAGTTTGATATTCTAACGTTCAAAAAATGAGTTCCAATATCTTTTGTGTCAGGTTTGAGTAACACTAGCTTGTAGCTGAGTAAATAAGTGGGTGGGCCTTGGCTTTGTATTAAGGCCTATTGACTATGAATAGCAATATAGTTGGATTATCAAGACTTATCTAGAATATTCCTTTTATTCTCAAGTTGGTTTTGTTTTAGTAAGTGATAGATTTGTTTACAAAACTATGTATTTGATGGCAATATTTAAGAGTTTATTTTGGAGATTGTATGAATATTGTGGATTTTAGCAAGTATATGAGCCTTCACATATTTGTACAATAATAAAAATGGCAAATATCATAATTAGTACTTGAACTTCATATAAAAATACAATCAACTACCTAAATTTAAAAAGTGAAGATTTACTATTCTTTTTTTTTTTTTTGGCGGTCATAGATAGTACTTGAATTAGATTGTTAATGAAAAAAATATGTAAAATTTGGTAGTTGAACATAAAAGTATATGAAATTTAAGTAATTAATATAAAATAGAAAACCTTCGATTAAGAAATTGATACTGTTAAACTTTTTTTTATTAATCGTAAATAGGAGGAAAGTGAAGATACTTAGTATGACATTTACCTAGTAAAAATATGCACTAGATCACGCACTATGCACCATAACAGTAATGACATCCACTTTGATTGAGAATAACGAAACCTCTCACAAATCTGATGAGGAAGACAGCAAACTTGATCCATACACGGTGGCCGAGGATTTAATTTCCTACAATTTAATTTTTATTTTTATTTAAATATATACATTAATATCATTTATTGGATTGTTTATTGGGTAAAAATAAAAAAGTTATTTCAATGTTCTTTTGAGTGACGGTGACAAGCAGTATTAAAAACAAATATTCAAATATTCAAAATGATAAAGGATGAAAATACATGTGAAATGAAAGTTACCACTTTACCTAATTCACATTGAGAATCCTTGTATGCAGCTTTTGTGGAGGCTAATCTACTATATTAAATGAGACTTTCATTTAATTTCCACATTAGAGTCTTGAGTTCAATTATTCCATACATCATACATGATTTTTTTTCTTTTCAATTAATCACCTCATCTTTGTAAACGAGATGCATCTTTTTCAAATAGATCTTTAGATCTGAGTTTCTTTTTTTTACCATAATGTCATATATGCTCGCATTCGATGTGTTTCGGTTTAGTTTCAAATTCTATGAAGTTAACTCGTCTTCTTCATTAGTCAACTCAAGATATAAGAAAATAAAAACCATACAGATTTTCTTATTATCACCCATCATCATCGTACTTTTCTAAAATGACAAATACATGAGAAGTTTCCTATGCTCTCTTTGCCTATAGCGGTATTATTCAGGTTCGAAACAGTATCATGTAGGATTTGTCGTTCATTTTGTGTTAAGTTCGTATCAATATAATAAATACAGGAAATTGAATAAAAATCAGAAATACCTAAATTATATTACATATATTATAACTATATTCATTCTTATTATAACCGTATACTTATATCACATGTTGGGTTAGTTTTATATTTTATATCTACATTCATAATTCTAATTTTATTAAATTTATGTTTGTATTATTATGTCATTTAAAAAATTGCCGGATCCAAGTTCTCTAAAATTATTTTCTCTTAATTTTTTAAAAATTAAAAAATAATAGTTGAAATTATCAAAATTGGTAGTATATCACATAATATTATCATGTTGTTATTTATTTTTCTCATAATCTCGACCAATGGTTATACATTTTAGCATTTTAAGGATTAATTTTTTGAATAACTAAAGGAATTAATTTTAGAGGATGCATTACCAAAATTATCAGTCCGATGATAACCATAGGTCCTTAGTAGTATCCATATCCCTAAGTTACAACAAATTTGACCATAGCACACACAAATACATATATATGTGTGTATATAGATAAGACACATAATAAATTTTGCTTGACAGTCCACAACATTAGAGTATTCATATACTTAATAAATTTCGCTAATTACTTAATTACTAGAATATTCCCATTTGTTGGGGGAGAAAATGAATCTGCTCTTTTGTCATGAAGAATGGTCATTTAGTGGGTTGATGTTCATGTAGCTACGTACTCTAACGTCCTTTTTTTTTTAATTTGTTTTCTTCTGTACCATTCTATTTAGTTTAGAGAGAATATTTTCAATTTTTATACTTTTTAAATCTAGAAACCTCTCTAAAAAGATCTGTTGTAAGTTTTTATCAAAACGAGATCAAGATTTTGGTTCAAGTAAGAAGATCTCTAATCATGATTTTTCAAGGATTCAATAAATCTATATCTTTCTTAGGATTCTGCTTATGGTTTTTGAAGGAGCTTTCGAGTAAGAACCCTATTCTGATTCAAGATATGGTTTTTAGAGATCTAAGAGAATCTAGGATCAATTACAGGTAAGATCTATATTAGAATTTGTAATTTCTTAAGATTAGCAAATTATAAGATAATGATTGTAGTTTATTATTTGTTTGAATTAAAGTTCTATTCAACCGACATTTGCACGTTCTAGGTAAGTGTGGATCTAAACAAATCTTTGTGGTTCTAAAATTATAATCTTTTCTAGCAATTGCTTTATTAATTGAGAATCTGTATATTGAAGGAATTGTGGAGATAACTAAGAATTTTGGTGAAAGTTATGTTTGAAGGTTTTACTAAATAAGGAGCAAAAGGAACGAGTGTATTGATCTTATCTATGATCAGGAGTAAAATTTATGGAATTCAGGGTTAGGATTTTATTATGTGCATGAAATTGAAATTGATAGAGACATATTGTGGATTGGGAATCCTTGTGACATTAGGAATTCTTTTTCGATAGAAGTTCTATTGGTGAAATTGGAGTTAAAGTGAATCCAGGTATGACCTTACCTTGCTTATTTTATGTGCTTGTAGGCTTAGATTTGTTTACTGTATGTGATGCAGGATTATAATTCTAAATTGACTTAATTCTATACGACAATAAGAAATTATGTTTGCTACTTGTGTTTGGCTTTGGTTAGTAAAGACCATGCAAAGTGTGATATTAACAAGACACCCTGATGATCTGTGTTTAAGGTTGTCCCTAGTGGACTCGTGCATAGAAATGATTCCGATAGATTAGGTTTTGGCAGAAGCCACGATGTGTGGATGATTCTTCAACATCAATATATGTGTAATTATCTATTTTATATATGCTTGTTTTTATGGAGTCATAGGTTACTACAGGTTTAGGACTGGACTGTAGATAGTTCTAAACTGTGTTGTATGCTAGCTAATTCAAAAGATAATAATTTGTGTTTGTTGCATTAGAAATGATTGCATTTGAATATATATGTAGTGTGTGCATATGCATTTGTATGTGGTTTGGCGTACTGAGCGTTTTTGCTTATTCCATTCATTTTTCAGGAAATGGAGAAGATAAGGTGATTTATGATCATACCAGTCTTCGTAGATCGTGGAGATGGTGATAGTGAACTTGACTTTTTTGCTAAGGATCAATAGAGGTAGATTTTGGATACTTAGAGATAGGAAGACGATTTAATAATCTATGAAGTTTAAGTTGAAACTATTATTAGTTTGAAAGATTTTATTTACTTTATTAGTTTAAGATTTCTTTATGGGACTTTTCAGTTAAGTTATAAGTTAGGATGATGTTAGCTTTGATTTAAGCCAACAAGTTAATTCAAGAGTATTATTTATATGATGAATTGTTTAACAGATACCTTTTATATGTGAGTATTGGAGTAGTATTTTTGATAATATATGTGGATTAGTATTTCATAGCCTTGGCGTGTTCTTATAAAGAGAATGACACGTGGTGGGTTGTAATGTCCTTATTTTAGGGCGTCACGGGACATATAAAGAATTACAAAAGGCTCAAAATGTAAATGTAAATGTAAATAAAATAATAACAATGGGAATTTATATTGTGGTATTTTACAAAACCCCCTTGAAAACAAATCCAAAGGAAAAGGCTGGCAGCACCCTACATCACAAAAGAAAAGGTGTCTTTAAGAAACAAATCCGAACAATCTTCCTCTTCTGTATGATAATCAGAATGAGTAGTCTTCAACAACAAAGATGTTATCTTATAAGATACTCTGATAACAGTTATTCTAGGAGCTTATGCAAATGTTTTATGGAATGCGGATAGTTGTAAGAAAGATATGGAGGTGAAGATAGATTAGAGCAAGGAGAATCGTGATAAAATTAAGGAGTTATACAAAAATATAAGATCTTGAGTAAGGTTAGTCTCCTTCTCTAAAACTGAGATGGATGCTATTAGCGCAAACATGAGGAAATGTTATATTTGTGAAGCTAGTAGGAGAAAATCTTAGGCTTAAGATGATGCAGGATAGATCGAAGAAGCTAATAAAAACCTTCAAAAAATAGCCCATATAGGCTTGGAGTTTTACTTTATAAATTTTGAGAACATTATGAGATTAAACTAGGTCATACAAAATAGACCCTGGCTTATGAATGGATCTTTTTTTGCCATAAGGAAATGAAAGCTAAAATTCTAACCTTCAACAATTGAGATTGACTCAATTGCTATGTATAGGGCTGCAACGAGCCAAGTCGACCGAGCTTGTAAAGGCTCAAGCTCGACTCGTTTAAAATTTGACGAGCTCGAGCCGAGCCGAGCTTTAAAATGGTAGGCTCGAGCCCGAGCTTGATAAGAAAGTGCAAAGCCCGAGCTGGGTTGTTTAGGCTCGTTAAGTTAAACAAGCCCAAGCTCGATCTCAAGCTCGTTTTGCTAAACGAGCCTAGATAGAGCTCGTTTTGCTTAAATGAGCCTTAAACAAGCTTGAGCTCAAGCTCGTTAAATAGCTCGAGCTCAGGCTCATTTAAAGCTCATTTATGTTGGCACCTCATCTCCCAATCTCACCCAATTTATTAGGATAATAATAAAATAGGGATTTAACATGAAAAAACTATCATTTAAGCAGAAAAGCTGCCAAATATATATATAAATATTAGGGGCTAAAATAAAAATTTTGTTCTATCCACAAGCTCCCCACAGTTTTCTTAGTCCGATTCACCCGGTTAAAGAAGGAAAGTGTATGCAATTCGAATCCGAATTAGAAGAAACTCTTTACCCAAGATTCTAAAAATTATTGAAGTTGAGACCACAACAAAAGATTAGAACACATCTCGAATCTGAAAAAAAATGAGTTTGACGGGAGAGGACATCCATGTTGAATCGACTATAAAGGCCATTATCAGATTCCACATGTCCTTATTTCTTTCTCTGCAAGAAATGGATAAGCCTAATTTAGCTTCCTGATGGCTGACGTGTTGTTTTTAACTGAATCTATAAAGCTAAAAGTCTCCTGAATACCTTTATTTCTTCTCATGGGGATCCTATCAAAGAGATCCAGCTTTTAATTGACTTTATGAAGCCATCCCACGGGGCTACATTGAAAAAAAAAACAAAAAAAAACTAGCTTTTCATTGTAACACAAAGATATATAAATAAAACCCTACAAAATCTTCTACACTAAAAATCCAAGTAAAGTACTGAAAAAATAAATCTCACATTTGAAAGTTGGCAACTTGATGAGGAGTTAAGGACCGGGTAGATGAATAACAATGGCCAGCAGCTTGAACGGACGCTTGGATGAACGAGGAGTCGGCGACTATGTAGATCGTGGTGATCACATGCTAATGGAATGGTGAGTTGATGACTAGTGAAACCATTTTGATTTAGGAACTAGGGTTTTTGTTTTGAGTGAATGGGAAAGGGGTTTTTTTTTTCTGATGAAAGTACATTATAAGTCTGTGACTGTAAGTGTGACTAGGGAAGTTGGGTTTTTTTTTATGAATCTATTGACTTCTGTTTTCCTTTTTCTTTTTTTACTTTAGGTTTTGAAATTATTTTGAAAAGCTTTTTACTTTTTTTTTTTTTAAATTTTTAAGTTACTGATGCCGAGAAGAGAACTTTCAAGTTTCATTAAAGTTTAATGATTAAACCAACTGTGAAAACTGAAGTCTCCATGTTCAGGTTCATTTTATATTTTACTAAAATATATTCTTTTTTAATATTTAAAAATATAATCTAGTATAATATATTAAATTACATATAATATTAAATATAATATATATAAAATAACATTATAAATATATACCGAGCTTGTTATCCTATTATCGAGCTTGGCTCGCGAGTCTTTTATCGGGCTCTAAACGAGCTTGTTCACGAGCCTGCTCGCGAGTTTAAACCAAAGCTTGAGCTTGGCTCGTTTAGTTAAACGAGCTTCACTTTGAGTTGAGCTCGACTAGTTTAATAATCGAGCTCGAGCCGAGCGAGCTCGAATAGCTCGCGAATAGCTCGGCTCATTTGCAACCCTAACTAGTGGATAAGACTACAAGGTTGCCTCTTAAGTACTATAAACTTATTGCCATAAGGAAAATTAGAGAAGCGATCGAGTCAGTTCTTAAGTTTAATGCATATATTGTTGGTTTGGATAAGGGGAAATTTGTGTGTACTAGTATTCAAATGAAATTTTAAGGTCCTTATGGTGCATACCATTGTCATAAAAGGGAAAATCTATAAACTGCAGTATGAAGGGCTTTTCTATGTTTGCGTGAAGTGTGGTTGCATTGGCTATAATAACCAAACTTCTCTACGTTCGAGAAAGATAACTTGGATTAAGTGACCAATGTCAATCAAGAAATTATGAGGCAAAGTGAGAAAATTGGAGAGTAGAATGACAACTTAGAGAATCAATGTGGTAACTTAGAGAATGAGGGTGATGGAAGCGCTCATCGTGAGAAGTTAAAAGGAGAGGGCATGAATGAAGGAAGAGATAAAACGCTAGGTGAAAACTCTCCTATCCAAATAGAGGTATGTAACCAGGTTTAACCCAAGCATGGTAAATGTATACTAGTTCAAAAGAAGAAAAAAATTGAAGAGGATTAAGAAAAAATAGTAAAA
Source organism: Combretum micranthum (assembly GCA_024138025.1). Classification (NCBI taxonomy): domain Eukaryota; kingdom Viridiplantae; phylum Streptophyta; class Magnoliopsida; order Myrtales; family Combretaceae; genus Combretum; species Combretum micranthum. The sequence goes on from JAMXBD010000255.1 coordinate 78,607, forward strand.
ACATTGTTTTGAGAAACGTGCTTCTAGTAAAAGAAGTAGGATTCTTCTTTTACAAGGAAAGATTAGTTAAGTAAGTAGTTGAAATATCCTAGACCAATTATACTTAATTAATTTGCACATATGTATTGATTGTTAAATGCTTGAAATTGATTGTGATAATTTAACTTACAAAGATTCCAATTATTAGTATAACTAGGCATTAATATTGAAATGTGTTGAGTTATATTGTATTGTGTTTATTAGTTTATGATTTCGGTTACAATAATTTAGATGATAGATTTGCATATGTTATTGTGATTAGGCATTAGAGTAGAATTTATGTTTGTAATAAGTTTGCTTTTGAAATTTAAACAAGCCATTTTCTAGCCAAAATCCTTTTTAATTCAAGCCTCATAAGCTAAATGTAAGAAGCCCAATTTCCATCTTTTAAAAACATTTGAAACCCATTTCCTCTTGACGAAATCCAAGCCTAATTTTTAGAAAACAAAACCTAAGTCCATACACAAAAAATAATCCCATGAAGAATCTTCTTAACTCTTCTTAAGTTGCCACAAAAGTAAAGAAAGCAGATTATAAGATAATTATAAGTGAAATTTTTGCAAAATCACAACTCCAAAATAGACCCCAAAACCAACTCTTCCACCACCACTTTCAAGCACAAATCCTCCATCACTTTGATCAATTTTTTCTTGTAAAACCCATGAAGTTTTCATTCTAGTCTCATCTATAAGTTAAGGTCATTTAAGATAAAGCTTTACTTACTTTTTCCAATCATCTACTCACTTTTTTTTTTAATGAATACAAATTTTGATTAAATGAGTCCTTTGTGGATTATAGGTTGTTTTGATAAAATAAAGTGATCCTTAAGCTTCGATGAATCTTAAGAATTTGAAAGAGTAAGGAAATGAAGTTTTTGTGATGTTTTGATGAATAAGAAAGTTTGTATATTTTACATATAATATTAGTATTGAAGGATGAAATTGTGAATGACAAAATTATTTGGTTGCTTGTATATGAGTGAGTGGTGTGTGAATATGAATCTTTTAGGACTTAATAGTAAGTTTGTAATTTGAATTTGATGCGTTTTACTCAAAGGAAGTTGTGTTGCTTGACTTAATAGTAAGTTTGTAATTTGAATTTGATGCGTTTTACTCAAAGGAAGTTGTGTTGCTTAAGTTATAAGAAGTAGGTATTCAAATTAAAATAAATCGGATCATTTCCCTGTCAATAACGAGCGTTCTCATACCAGTGATAGTCTCGAATTTCAATTTTTCAAATAACAGGCGTGATTGATCCCGTGATCATCACTGTTCATTTTAAAAAACTTTAGTCGCTCTTTATCACGGGCGTGATGGAGCCCATGATGGCGCTAATAGTCGTGATGGATCCCCTACCTCTGTTATAAAAGAAGAAGAAGAAGAAGAAGAAAGAAAGAAAGAAAGAAAAGAAATTAACAATAAGAGAATGTATTATATACATACATGTCAAATACTAAGTTATGTATTGATATGAGATGTCACCTGAGTTTGATAACTAATGAAAGGCTTAACTTTTAATTATGGTTTGATGATAAATCTTATGTAAATTGATTTCTTTTTACAAATGCCCCTACTTAGTTGTGTTTGCTTATAGATCCTTTGTCGGATAAATCAGTTCATTTAAGTACGCAATATCTTGTGTCTTGTGTGTTAGGATATACATTTTAAAACATATTAAAACTTAAAGACGGCTTAATGAATACTTATTGCTTGTGCTTATGTCGTCGAATCTAGTCTGGAGAGTGATAACCTTATCCGCTGAGCATGGTAGTTAGGTACTTAGGCCACTCCCTACCATGATGCAATGGAATGTCATCATGCAATGACACTTTATAAATGACTCAACGGGTAGTCGATAAGGGTAATGGTATCTGTACAATGTTTATTTATTCTTAAAAGGAAGTAATATGACTTAATTCACGTTTATGGGACCGGTTGAACTAAGTGATATTATGGATTAAGTTAAGTGAAGATGACAAACGGCTGTGAATCCTATGTGAAACTATTATCTTTGCCAATGTTCCTATAGAAGATATAAGTATTCAAGCTGTTTATATCAACTCTCTAAGCAGCTGTTGTTACTCAGGAGCCCTAGGCTTCTAATGGATTGTTATTGGAGTTCGAATCCTCCAATATTGATTTGTTATACTTAACTTTATATGATAACTTAATGATTATTGCATTACATTAATTTAAGAACATGTGCCACTTTATATTTGCTTGTGTTGCTGTGTCATAAGCCTTAGTTCACGTTTTCATTTCTAGATGCCAATGAATATGAGCTTTATGATGCTTTGGCATATGGCATGGACTTTGAAAAGTTTCTGGACGAATGGGACAAATAGGGACCAAGACCTTAAGATGTTGGTTTTTGAGAAGTTTTGTGTATATTTTGATCAAGGGTTTATTTATAAGCCTAGGGTTTGTAAATAAAGTATTTGAGTTTTCTACAATGATTTCTAATAACCAAAGTTTTGTAATCTTTTGAAGTACCAAATAGGTGGTACTAATGATGTATATAAATATAAAGTAAATTTACTCATAGTGAGTAGTTTTTGTGAATGTAATATTTTAAAGCAGGTTTAATCAAGCATTCGACATAAACATTGTCTTTTCGAACAACCTTACATATGATAGTCAAGTGTTATACGTGGTTAGGGACTAAGCGTGCTTGATTTTAGAATTAGGGCATGTTGGGTCCTTACAGTAGTTGAAAAGTTGAGGGAAAAGGGAGAACTTAACGAGTGTCCAAGTAGTGGAGGCAATGAAAATTATATGAAAATAGGGATGAATAATTAACAAAATAGGGGCAAAAATAAAGAGAGTATATGAAATGATCAAGACACCAATCGTAAGAAATTAAAATCATTTAAAGTCAATTGAAGTTACGTGAGAACTCCAATGACTAATTTTTCAAAATTTCCAATTTTACCTCAAATTGAAAACTCAATTTTTTAAAATTAAAAATATCATAATAAAGTAAGTCAAAGTTTAGAACTGTTTTCGAATGAATTACAAAAAAAGATCAAAACAATACAAATAAGGCCCAATTTTTTTATAAAATTACAATTTTACTCCTAATCAGAACCAGAATGAACTGAAATTTGAAATTTAGTTAAATTAAATAATACAAACTTAGTCAAATAATTAAACCCATAATTTAACCAAAGATGGATTTCAAACCTTAAACTAGTCAAATTATCAAATTTTCAACACCTGTAAAAGTTGGATAGCTAAGATGGAGCCATGACAACATGTAATAGAAAGTAAAAACCCTACCCTTTCATTGATTAACCAATGTTAATAAGTGAATAATTAACCAATACACATAAGAATTATGATCTTTAGTATATAAAACATTGATAATGACATTTTATCGCATTTAAAACTAGCCTTTGTTAATTATCAAGGTTATAACAGATCCCAAGTGTATAGATTAGTTTTTATATGTGTAAAGACCCGACATGCTCAATTCTCAAATTAAGCACACCAAGTCCCCAACCACGTATAACTCTTACGAATTATACTTAAGGTTGTCTTCAAAGAAGGTGTTTATGTTGAACATTGCTATTCAATTTTAGATTATGAAATCGTTTAGTTAGATTCTGGCAACAACTGGATTTAGCAGCGGAAATAACTTTTATAAAATAATTTAGAAATAAAGACATTTCAAAACTTTCACTCTTCTTAAGTGGAGAATTATTAGATTAAACAAAGCTTTGCAAAAGTTAAATTATAAAACATTGGCTCTACGATGCCTTTTAAAGAATATAACAAGTTTAAATCATAAATCCAGCCCTCACTAATATAAAACAAAAAGAAATAAAATAACTAACTACATCCACGCTCCTACTCACTTTACTCATCCACAAATTCTCTCCAAATCATCACAAATGCCCAAAACCCGAGTCAAGCATCATCAATCGCAACAGCATCATCAATCGCAACAACATCGTCAACATTAACAAGAACTCATCATCATCAACTTCATCAACATCGTCTTTATCAACAACAAAACCTGTAAAAAGAATAACAACAACAAGAATGAGCCGAAGCCCAGTACACAGCAACCTAATCACACACGGAGTGACACACGAGCTTAACTAAATGCAAATGAATTAATCGTAAGTTATTATCTTTCTTTAAAGTAAACAAATCAACACGGGAGTATTCAAACTTCGGGCATCAAGGATCTAGTATCACGTTCGCCTCCCTGAGTGGTCCTTACTGTTCATACAGACTAGGCAGCCCCACCTTCCGGTGTAGCCCGTAATACTAGGAGATCCTGAGTAACGTATCACGACGCTCAGGGGGTTGATATAAGTAGCTCATATACTTATATCTCCTAGATGATATATCCATAAAAGAGAAAATAACTTCATCTAGGGTTAACAGCCGTTACACAACTTCACTTATCTTAGTCCATAACATCACTTAGTCCAACTGTTCCCATAAACATTTGAACTAAATCATATTATTTCATTCCAAGCTTAAGCAAACATTACGCCGATACCGTTTTCCCCATCAGTTACCCGCCGTACCACTTAAGAAAGTCTTATCAAAAGACAGGGGTGGCCTAAGCGCCTAATCTACCGTGCCCCCAATCTGAGCAAGGTGCTACTCCCCGAACCGGATACCGATATGCCATCTAGGCCAGATACGGATTTAAATAGCGTAAGAGACATCCAATTCAAACAAAGGTTTAAGTTTTTCTATATTAAAATTTATTAAAGATATGTCTATCCTAAGCAAAGAACAAACACGTTACTGTGTACCTTATATACGAAATCCAAACAGAGTCTCAGAAGGAATTCCAGAAGATAAATCAGATATTCATTTCTGTTAAGGAAAGAGCTTGTATAAGAAACTAAACTAATCATCTACTTCATCAAAATCATATAAAAACTTAAGCTATTTATCCATTCATCTCAAACTCATTTTATTAAACCCTATTTGATCAGACACTAAATAGGAACCCCACTATGGCTGTGAAGATCATCCTGCCAAAATACGGACAGTTCTCCTTTGTCTGTCAAAGAATTTCTTTTCTCTTTATTTATAGTGTTTTATTACAAAAGCATTAACAAAGAATTCATAAACCAAAAACATTCATTTTCTAAGTAAACACATATTTGAAACAACATATTCCCCATATTATTCAAAGATCATCCTAATTCATTCATCTAAGCTAATTAATAGCTATTAACCCCTTTTAGCTTAACATTAACCAAATTGATTAGAATTAGTCATTTGATTCATTTACTAAGTCAAGTTGATTGAACTTAAACAATCTAAATCATTTTAGCTTAGTAAAGTTCATTAAGCCAAGTTGGACTTAGATTAATTACTAATTCATTATATATCTAAGATCTAGTCACTTAATCCCAAGTTAGCTTAAACCTATCCAAATTCATCAAAGTTAAAAAATTTAATCCATTTTAGTTCATTCAAGTTCATTTAGTCAAGTTGAACCTAGGTTTGTTAACTAAGTTCATTTTATAACTAACTTCTAGATTTAATCTAATTATTTGTTAAATCTATAAATCTACTTAACTCATGTTTAATTATATCAACCAATCAATATAACACATCAAACATCACTTATCTATCTCATTTTAACTCAAAAAGATCCATTTCCTAAAGCAAACACAAATAAAACAAACAAAAACAAGTTTTTAACTTTGCTTGGAAAATGTATCAGTTGGAAAGAAGTAAAATTTAAGCACTGATACTTTTAGAATTTGCAACAATGCAAAACATAAAAGTTGTAGATCTCTTTTTAAGCTTTCCAACGCAACTTGAATCACTTAAATCGGAGTTCGTATGAAAAAGTTATGATTAAAATATGAAATAGTATTGCGTCAGGGAAAATATGAGTCACGGCCGTGATTTTTGGAAAGCTGTCATAAAATGATTTTTGAGCGAAGAATCACGACCGTGATTTTTGAGTTTTAAAGTTTTTGACCAACCCGAGGCTACCTAGGGATGGATCACGTCCGTGATTCTTAATATTTGCCCAACCCGAGCCTACCAAGGCTTGAATCACGCCCGTGATTCATGAAAACTTCCCAAAACAGAGCTTTTTCTTGCAAAATCACGCCCGTGATTCATGAAATCCATCCATCGCGAGCCTACCAAGGCTTGAATCACGCTTGTGATTCATGGGTTCCCTTGTGTTACGAATTTTCTTGTTTTTCAAACTTCATTTTATCAAACTTTTACACATTCTACTTCGATCAAAACTTCATAAAAGTTATATACTACCCATATCAAGTCTAAACAGCACTTCTACACTCATTTAACTACATCAAACAACTCCAACTACTTCAACAAAACTCAACTTCACTATTCATCATCTTCTTCATCACAACTCAACTCCCAACAACATTAATCCAACATATACAAATGTAAACAGCACTTCCAATTCAATTCAACATCAAAGCAATATATATAAACTTATAAACTACAAACAAACAATATAAACCATATACTTAGCTTTTGGAAGATATGAGACTTCTCTTCTTTCTTCTTGTTGGAGCTAGTTCTACTTGATTTTTCTTCTTCTATCTCATCTTCTAGTTTGATTCCTCATTTTCTCTTCTTGAACTTAGACTCATGTATTGAATTTTGAGAGAGGAAAGAAGAAGAAGAAGAAGAAGAAGAAGAAGAAGAGGGAAACGTAAAAGAAAATGAAAGGAGAGAGAAAAGGCAGCCAAAAGGAATTAAAGAAAAGGAAAGGATATAGTTTAAAAATTTGGATATTTTAGAAATAGGGCATAGGTTTAGAACTATCAAATCAATATTTATAGTTCCAGAAATATTTAAAAGTTTGTTTCGGAACCAATATGTTAGAAATTAAGAACTTGCAATAAGAACTTAATTTGAGAATTTATTTTAGATAAAAGATATTTAATTTGAGTTCGGATTTAAGAACTGATATTTTAAGATAAGCAAATGAACTCAAATTTTACTGAGATTTAGGAATTAGTGTTTAGGCTAAGAATCAAGGATTTAGAAATTCTCTAAACACTTTGATGACATGTTTAGGGAATTTGAAACTCAAATCTCAAACCAACTTAATTATTAGCTAATTAAATTATATCAACTTGTCTATTTAAATCCTATAATTCATTTTAGTCACTTAATCTATCTAAACTCAATTTCTAATCTAGGTGAAGGTTTGGGGTATTTCAATATATCTAGGTTTAAGGTTAGTATGAATATTATACACAATGTGTTTGATGTAATATGATGTTGTATGGTGAATTTTTAAATAAGAGATCTCAAAACCTCTTAGTTCACAAACATTATATATGACCTTAAAATTTTGGATTTAATGATATATCAAATTTGGAAATTTCTAATCCAACCTTAAATTCAATGTTTTTTGGTGTTGGAATTAATAGATCTAATTTGATGAAGAATTTGTTTCAAAAAAAATATAGGAATAAATGCAAATAACCCCTAAACTTTGACATTGTTGCATAAATATTTCTCAAACTTATGAAAGTATATTTTAACACTCCTTGAACTTTAATTTTGGTGTGTTTTCATTAAACTAAAATAAATCAAATTTCCTTAACATTATCAATTTATCAATGTTTAAGAGAGATGTTTGCAATATTTTAAAGTATAAATGACATTTCCATACTTATGTCAAAGTTTATAAGGATTATTTGCAATTTTTCCTAAAATATATTCATCAACTATGGTTTTATACAAAAATTGAAAATTTCAGCATCATTATTGTATGTTGCATTGATTGAGGTGTCTAGTGCATTAGTATATTTATTTAGGTTTATGTGTGTATTATACTATAGTACTGAGCTTTACAGCTCAATCGTATTGGTTTTTCATTTTTTGGTGTACATAAGTTAGGGAGAAAAAAATTATTGTTTGAAGTTTTGAGTTGATATCATATGCATAACAACAATGTAAGTTATGTTCATAAGAAGTAAATTTAGTCTAGATTTTAGAAGAGTTATATAGTAGTCAAATTTTTTATTTAAGGGATTTTAAGAATAAGTTACCTCTAGGCTTCCCTCAATACATTTAGTTATGACAATCATTTGTTTGACAATTTTTCTTAGAGAGAATGTCAAATTTAGTATCGTAACTTTATACAATAATTTAATTTGGTACTTGAACTTTGAAATGTTCATATTGATACCCAATCAAAGTTGTCGTGATTATGTTTAATACCTTATTAATACTATTTGCTAGGTTTCATAATGTGAAAAAAGTAGTCTATTGGTGCTAGGAGTATTAGTAGAAATTTAAATATATGTTGCCTCTTATACATTTCCAAATAGAGCAAATTGTATTATGAAGATAGTAAAAATAACATGAAAAAAAAAAAGATTGCGGATTAAATTGACCACTTAAAGTTAAGTTACTAAATTGAATATTTATACAAAGTTCAGATATCAATTTTGGTATTTACTCTTAGAGTAAAAGTAAAATATTCATAATGCTCTTTATTTTATTATAAAGAGATGATAATCTATAATTGTATAGGTGATACTTTCAACATAAAAGAATTTATGATAAGTATTGAAAATGAATCGCAATTCATATATGTAGATACATGAATTTTTATTTATTATTTTGCGTAATTATAATTTATTATGAATTATGAATGTTCTTAACCAAGCATTATGATAATAATTTTATATAGAATAAAATGAATGAATAGCTATTCCTCTTATGTGAAGGGACTATTATGGTGTGAATGTTTAGGTTGTTTATATTATTAGTATATGATATGCACCAGAGAATGCGTCTATTTTTACAATTTAATTGCACGCCATAAGTTAAAAATCAAATATTGTCGTTCGTGAAAAGTCAACACTCGTGATTACAAATAGAGAACAAGTCTATAAAAGTGATACAGTTCTGTTTTAATTCTCCTTCTCCTTTTAAAGAAAGAATATCAGTACACGTATTCAATAAATGATTTCATGATTTGTTAACTAAATGACCTAGACATGTTTATGGTTGAAAAAACCCATCATATATATAGCTTAGCAAGCCTTATTTGTATAATGCCTATTGCATACTATGTGAATAAAAAATGGTAATTACAAGGAAATCTTTGTACTTGAAATCATTTTTCTTTCATCAGATAAACACCCCCAAGTTTTTCTCATCCAAAAAATGTCTTTAAAAGATTTATATATATATATATATATATAATGCATGTTATGCGCCAAACCTTCAACAAACTAGATGTAAATATAAACACTCTTAAAAGTTAGTGATTAAACTAATCATATTTGGTTTTCATTCTTAAATCGGATTTGTATGTCTATAATTGTTAAATTCGTGAGTTAACTTGTATGATTTTACGAGTTTAAGATCTTATAGGATTCTTCCTAGGTAAAACCAAAGCAAAATTTTTTATAGCAGACTTCTGATAGAATGTATATATATACACAACTCTTACGACTTTACACTACCAATTTTATTCGAATTTATTATTTTTATGCATCTTGATCTTAGGTATAATAATTACGGGTCTATACAATGTCTTTATCCTTTGTTTTATTGGTAGCCGTATTTCCATGTTATTTCTTACAAATACGTATATAAATCATTCATTTATGAATAGAATCAAAACATGACTCATAATTAACCTGGCATATTGACTGCGTTATAATTGCTATCAAATCCATATAAGGGTTTCAAGATGGAAGAGGGACTGCCTCATTTCTTTATCCCATGCCCTAGTCTTTCACCAAAATATGCACTTTGTCAGGTTCCCAAATGTGATATATTCTTTTCCTATTTCTCTTTTCACCTTTAGGTACCTATTTTGAAAGTTTTGAACACTCTCTTCCTATTCATTTCTGATGAGACTTCCACTCCCATTTCGTCATCTTTTCCATATAAACAGAAGAAAACCGAGAGTCCTCTTTGTTATTGTATTGCACTCATTGAACTATGTTTTTCCTTATTTAGGAAACCCCATCATTCATGTAACTGATACCAAACATTTCATGGGGAACATGCGAATGAACAGTTGTTGGAAAATGAGAAAACCCTAGCAGAAATCACTTGATTGTTGCCTAGATCCACGTGTGGAGTTTATTGTACCCATAAATTATCTAACTTTCTATATGTTTAGTGCACTGTGTACTAGCAGTCCATGTAGTACTTATTTACTGGTCCACTGGGCGAGTTAAATGCTACACCTATCATCGGAGGACTCTGCCTTTGTTAATTGATAGGGGTATTTCCTTCTTTGACAATTGATAATTGATATGTGATGAGCTTTGAAAAATATTTTAATACTTAAGGCTCTGATTTGAGTTTCGGAAAAAAGGAATCTGTTTCCATATAATTTTAATTTTATAGGATTTACGTATTTCAAATTGAAAGATTATGTTTTGTTTAATAATAGGTGGATGGTGGTTTTTAGGATTATAAATTAATTTATTCTGTGAAATTTTTTGTTTAATATTCGAGAATATATTATACATAAAAACATGATTCTTGACGTATTTTGAACAGGTTTAGTAGCTTGTTGACTGGTTTTGGTTAAATATATATTGGATATCTTCCTATGCTATTGGTAGGGCTTTGAACACATGCTAAGCCTATAGGGTAATAATTCGTTTTAACGAATCCTGTTCGTGTCATTGCGGGCTAAAAGTGTATAAAAATAGTTATAGATTATAAATGATTAAATTATAAGTTAATCGTTTGTTCACGCGCCCCCCCGGCCCACCCTAAACGTCCTTTTAATTCCATCATTTCGTTTCTGGTATTATTGTACCGTGACCAAGACTATTATTGCTTTTTTTTTTTTTTTTTTTTAAGGAGGGGTATTCGAATCTATAACCTATTATTTAAAAGATTAAGAAAATATCATTAGATTATAACGCTATTGGCGATTGAAACTATTATTCATTCATAGAGTTTAGGATGAATTTCAAAATAAATAACATGCTATTAGATTGGTTAGGATGTCAAAGAAACTCACCTAATAGTATTATATGACCAAGTTTGGTTATTCTTGTTTCATGCAGGTTTAAAAGAGCTCACATATTTTTAAAGTCTTTCACAACATGGCCCATCCCTTAATCAAGTAGTATTTGAAAATCTAAACTTATAACTCGTTTATTGCATGTGTTTAATGTCTTATTAGACCCATTTATCAATTAAAATATCTGAAATGAATCCTAATAATAGTAGCCAAGCCTATTAAAAATTACTAAAGAATACAAGTTTTCATATAAAAATAATTAGTGACTTAGACTTAAAAGGAAATACTATTTATTTCTCTTTGTTCTACTTAAAGCCACTAATACTGTGTTTAATGGAGGAAAATGATAATTTATAATAAATTGCTATTATACAAAATAATAAGTAGCGATTTATGTTTCCACACTCTTGAATTTGATGATTTATATTCGGTTTTTGTTATAGAAATCTTTATCTTGGAAATATTGCCTATGCAACTATTATCTCTTTTTATAATAAAAACATAAACATTATAGATATTTTACATTTACTTCAGTATTCCTTGTTTATTTTTTTTATACTAAGTAAACATTGTAATGGTGCTACAATTCATCTTTTATTCCATAAATAGAATTGAACCAGCTATTAAACCCTTACACGTAGTGACGTAGTGCAGAAGTGAAAGTTTTACCAAGTAAGTCTAATTATATATATAAAAGAAAAAGGTAGATAACTCATTTGCTACATCCTATTATTAGGTTAAGTTGAGCATTGGTATAATTTGATACTAGTACCAACCACCAATAGTAAAGTTCATCACATTCTTTAATCTTTATCAGCTATTTAATAAAGATCGTGAGCGATTTTAAATAGAATAAATAATTTATAATAATTTGTTATAATCCTTGTCTTTTTCTAATAATTTTATATCATCAAAGCCAAGCGAGTGTAATAAAGAACCATCAGAATTCAAAAAAGCCCATGAAACTAGTTTAAGGCCTTTTTTTTTTCAATGCAAATGTTTTCTGCGAAATAATCTTTTCATTTTTCATCTTGTTTAAGGAAAAGAGGAACAACTAATAGAAAACATTTGTCCTTGTTTTGGAAAACATTGATTCATTTATAACTTATTTTTGGAAAAATAATAGGATATAAAAGTGCAAATTGTTTTTTCATTGATTTACAATATCATCTATCGATCATTTAGTATCCAAAGATATTTATTATTAACTTTTTAAATATTTTTCTTTAGGTTATTATTAATTTTTTATACTTAAAATATATAGAGTTGCCTTGAAATTATAAAAAATAATTATTTTCATAGAAATAGCCAATCATATAAAAATATATGGTACCTTTTAAGAAAACATTTTGAAGAAAAATGTTTTAAATTAATAAATATTTTCCCCCAAAACAAATAGGGCCTAAATTTATCTTTATATTCATTAAAAGTAAGTTGTTTGAATAGCACATTTGTTTAAAAGATCCAAGTTTTGTGAATGCATAAGAAAACAGGATTCTTTGGCCAAAAAAAAAATAATAATAATAAGAAAACAGGATCCTTCGCATTGCGACATATGAACCTATTAAAAGAAATGAGTGTGACACGTATGAAAAAGATAAAATTAAAATGGCCTTCTAGTATGAATATTAGAGATATAAGATATTTTTAGAATGGAATTTTTATATTCTATAAATTGGAGATAATAATAATAAAAAGAAGAAAAAAACTCATAGTGTGATTCAATATGGAATCATGCACGACATGACGATTTGATTCTACAAGCAAAGTGGATTTCTTATTACAAGCAATACAAAAAAGCCCTTATATTTCCCCTTTTAAACACCACTTACGAAAATATATATTAAAAAAAGTAGTGATATTAGACAAGATCTAACTGATAATAATTATACAAGACATTTACGGAATTAGGAGAAGAATGTTAGAAACCCTAATTTCAAATAATGAATCAATGGGTTTCTAAATAGTAAATGAGTGCATATATATATATATATATATATATACCACGACCTAAGGCCACACATGTTTATAAACAATGTTATCAGATTTGGACCGGCTCGACCAGATCAATCCAAACTGATCATGACAGCGGATCAATCCATTATTTAGCTTAGATTGGTATCACTTAGATTGATTAGGTCAACTCAGGCGGTTGGACTACGACCTCAAATCGACCTAGCTCGATTAACCTAGCCTGGGAAAAAAAAAAGAGCTTACTAGAAATTTAAATGTATATTCATACTATATTATAAATTTATAAAATATAATCATAATCTTGTATTTTTTTTAATTTATATGTCTCACATGAATTTATTGTTAATTAATGGACTTAATCTAAGTATGGATTTAATTGAGTGGTGTCATATATATTTATTTTTTATAAATAAAATTTGCTTTTGAATTTTATTTTTCATTGACCGATTCAACCCCTCGACCATTGGCCTCCTAGCATATCCAAATCAAACCCGCGTCCAATTCTAACAACATTGTTTATGAATGGTTTTCTTTTTTTTTTATTGGTAGTATAAATCGGTTAATTAAGTGTAATCTGTTTATTAATAATTATATTCTAGTTTTTATTCAAACCAATTTAATAATAGTTAATAAGTATACGCATCAGACCTCACATCTGCATGCGTTATAGTTGTGTAGTTTTGAATTGCTTTCAGTCCGGGTCATATATAATGTTTTTTTTTCTTTTTTTGTTTCTTTCTTACGCAAAATCTACCTCTCATTTAGTTAAATTATCCTTGACAACGTCGCTTGTTCTCCTAGATTCAACATTTTTAGAGCCCGCATCTGGCCATTATTTCAAGTTTTTCATTGTCATGATGTCTTGTATTTGTATCAGCACTAATTATTTGAGCACTATGAAAAAGACATAATATTCCATGAATGTATCTTTGACAATATCTGATACGCTGAGTTGGGTTGTCTAAATGACATGAATCTAAGTTAAGGGTGCATCTGTTTCCTACAAGACTTATGTGTTTCTTTTTGTTTTATTCCATCAATATCTGTCGTAATCAAACTATTAAATTATTAATTATTATAATAATATCAAAACAGTGCGATTATTAGCTGCATGTAATGGGGCTAATATGGTATATTGAAAGTCATTTAGGTGTTTAATCACTAGTGAAGTTGTCAATCAAAATATGGAAAACATGATTTAACATACTTTTAAAGAGAGGATCTGTTTCCTCCTTCCATTACCTTCCATCATTATTATTCACTATTATAAGTTATTGTCATTCAAAACTTCTTCAAGCTATTACAATAATATTTGACAAATATAAAGTTGTAATTGTAATAAATACCAAAAAGTGTATCAATACAATATTTAAACCCCTTTAAAAAATTTAAGACTTAAAAGTTCTTCATTGGATGTAATAGCAAATTTGTCCTTTTATAATAGGTACAGTTGCAATAATTATTTATTTATTATCCGATTTTGTCCAAATTGACTGATGAAATCTTAACTATAAGATAAAACTTTGAAATGGGATGAAGAATTGACCTTTATAAAAAATGATCGCATGCATATATTTATATAAATTTTTCCTTGCGTCATTTTCACATTTTGCAACCATCTAAGCCCCAATTTGCCCAATGTTAGATACAAAGCATATCTTTTTGGTAGTAACGTTAACGAAGGAATCTAAAAGATCTCAAAGGATGCAAAAATATGGAAGAAACCCTCGGAAGTGCAAAGAGTTTGGAACATCTAATACTTGGTATCTATACAACATTTTAAGTAACATAGATAAAGAATAAATAGAAGCTCATTTCAATCCAAATGCCAATAAAGCCATTCATGCCTAACAAGGGCAAATAAAGAAAGCCATCAATAACAGATTGAACGAGTGGTGGATAAGAATAGTTATTCTGATTATTTTATTAATACTAAAATATATTTCTCATAAGCGGAACCAATATCCTATCAGAATCAACATCTTAATATTATAATTTTTCGAGAAGTACTAGAAAGAGATTAATAATTTATGAGTAATATGATGCATGAGAATAACTAATAAAACTTTCAAAACATAAAATCCATTCACTTGCATTTTAGTATTAATAAACCATGCTAAGCTTGATAATAGATAATAGATATACCTTATCTTTTTGAAGGGTAAATCATAGAAAACATAGACAGAATCTTGAGACCTAAAACTTGATAGAGCATAGACTAATGATTATATAAAACTAGGATTACACTTACAAATTACCAAGCCTGAGTTCTAAATCCAAGTTACCATCACTTGCCTCCATTTCAAACCCCATCTTTAGGTCCAATTTAGCATACTTTCCCTTTCTCTTTATCTCATCTTCTATAAGTATGCGTATGCCTTCTTCTCCGACAGCATTTCCACTCCCTTCATCTCGAAAATCAGTTCGATTCCGACGGTCGATGGGAGATAATAATGTTGAAGATGATGGTTGGAATGAGCAATGCCGAGTTGGCTTGGTTCAGATGTGTTTTAGGGTTAGTGAATTGCAAGATCCATGAAGGTGATTGTCTAAGCCTTGCTCTTTCTCTTCTATGGACATTCATATGACCGCCTAGTGCTTGAGCAGACTTAAATTCTCTCTTGCAAAAGCTACATGTGTAATTCTTGCAGGAAGACCACTGGAACAACTCACTAGAATTGTTATCCTTAAACATAGGTCTGTTGTCCTTCCATTCTTCTTCAACCAAGCTACTGCTTGAACACTTGAAGTACTTCATCTCCACAGTTGTTTGGTTTCGTGGTTCGCCTAATATAAATCCTGAAAAGAAGAAAGAATTGTCTCCGTAGGTTAGGGTTTTCAAAGGAGATTAGCTTGTTAGGTTCAGTCAGAGAACATGAGAACAAAAGCGTTGCTTCGGTAGATGTCCTAATCAAATTTAAAGTATGGAATATAGCGTCCCTTAAATGCGAAACAAAAATTAGTGGGATGAGATATTACACGCCGCGTCCTATCTATATCTGTGAAAATTTTTGGTTCTATGGCTAGTCTTGACAGTTAATTTAACAATTTAGATTCATATCCAAATGTAAGTATTATTATTATTATTATTATTATATATTATATATATTTAATAGACAATAGAAATTTTTAATGTATAAATATTAATAAATTAACATATGCATTGTGCTCTTACATGTCAAATCACGAGTAATAATTATATTCTTATATTTACTTATTTCAAAACCATATATATATTGAAGAAAGTGGCTCATCCCACATGAAAAATATTAAGTGGGATGTTGTCCCATATGAAAAGATGAAAAAAAAAAAATAATGTTGCAATATAAAAAGTATATAAGCAATATTTCTCACATGAAAAATCTAGAAGATGGTGGGGTATTCCTAAAATAATAACTCCTCCCCAACTCCCAGTTAAGTTTGTCATCTCAAAATTTGTAGCTTAGTCACTTCAAAAGAAATTCTCTTCTTTCTTCATTTTGTAATATTTCACTTTATATTTCATTTGAGTGAAATAAGGTCTAGGACATCTGCATAATTAGCTGAATCTTATTAATTTGGTGTTTTTTTTATTGCTCTTTTAATAGCTATTATATATAGTTGTAGTTGTAATTATGCTGTTAAAACATTTAGAGGAAATTATGTCTAAGAGATTGGATTTTAAACAGGACCCTTTGTGACTTCTCCAATCTTTCTTGGAATTAACTCAGTATGATTTTTCAGTACAATAATTCACTCTATACATCTATAAAATTATATTTGCTGAAATATCAGCTTTGCTTTCTGCCTAATATATGCACACACACACTAAAATTTTATTGATAATTACATGTTATTTCTCCATATAGGTAACATCTAATGTATGCTTATATATATATATAAGATTAATTAATGCTAATACACCTAAATATTTAAAATCTTTGGAATTGCTTTGTAAAGGCTTTCTAGAAAGCTAAAAATGTAAGGCTTTTTAAGTAAATTACAACTCTTTTTCAAAATTATAAATAATTATTAAACAGCCAAATTTCTTTACCTATATTCCTTAAAAAGAAGATACAATAAAATTTCTCCTTTAATGCAATATTGAGACTTTTTTTTAACATAAATATATATATCAATAATTATTTTAAGCTTAATTTACAATATGTTTTAAGAGATTCTTCTTAAACTAATTATATTTAATCCATCAATATGAGTCAAATCAAGTAATAATAATTTGAAGAAAAATAATTAGGCAAAATTGCAATTTACTCGCTTGAACTTTTTCCTAGCTGCAGATTTATCCCTAAACTATTGAAATGCATTTTTAAACCATCTAAACTTTTAACAAGACAATTATTTTTTTTTATTTATACTTTAAAAGCTTGGAGAATAAATCTACACAGGCAACAAAGGAATTCCTAAAGTAGAGATGTTTTGGGAACATTTATGAAAATTTATGCACTTTTGTGTAAATTTATGAACTTATAGTAAATTACAATTTAATATATATTTGTGAAATTTAGAATAATATTTTAAGCAAGTTATTCTTATTTTTTTAATAATTGGTATGGAGTACACTTAAAAACTTTATATAACTACACAAACATCTCGTACATTTTAAATTGAACATTTTATAACCTTAGGGAATCTTTTTTTTTTTAGTTATATGGATATTTCAATATAAAAAACTTTGTCACATAACATGGCAAATTAAGTCATTTCTACCTTCTAGGAATGTTCAACATGCAAAAAACTGGCAAAAGTAATCTTTTGCGAGGACTTTTACAATCCTATTAATGGAACCCTACAGCCAATATTTAATTATTAAAAATAATATAGTAATTGGAATATTAATTATATTAGTGGTGTAATCATGGTTGTATATAAATTTAAGCTATTAAGTAGTTGGTGGGATTGATCTAGCTAAAATCAATGATAGTACTATAAAATGTTCCTATCTTTTTGTTGATTTAAAGATTTATTGATCTTAGATAAAAAAAAAATAGCCTAAAATCATTATTAATTACTTGTAGTGACACAACGAAAGATATGGGGATTTATGACAATCCGTTGATTCGCGCACGAATGCCTGAATGTGATCTTCAATTATCTGTTGATTCTATGAATACCTAGATAAATGAAATCTAAAATTTGAAATTTTATATCTAAATTCGAAATTCTGGGAAGAAAATGAGCAAATGCTGCTCAAAATTGTATTATTGATAAAAAACCGTTAGGTTGTAGATCCAATTCATATGGGTCTATAACCAAGGAAATACTAAATATATGTTATATATATTTAGAAGACATTAAAATCGAGGAAATCCTAGGTATATCACATATACTTAGAAGAATGTGATGGAAAGCGCAAGGCCTACATGTATCTATATATATGTGTGTTGTCTTGGGTTTGTGTAAGGTGTGAGGGGGGACAAGAGAGACGGAGCCTTATTCCAAAAATAGAGATCTACCTTCATGATGAAGAAATAGAGATTCACCTTCATGGTGAAGAAACAGAGATCCACTGTTTGGTGAAGAAATAGAAATCTACCATCAAAGTGATGAAATAGAGATCTACCATTTGTAGTGAAGAATTGTGTGATCTACTAGTGTTGCTAGTGAGATAAACTGTGTAATCCCATTATTAATAGTTGAAGAATTATGCACTGTTGGTCTCGTGGTTTTTACCAAAATTAGGGTTTTCTACGTTAAATCCTAATGTTGTTTATTTAATTTTGCTATTTTGTTTATTGTTTTTTTATCACATTGGCAAGAGAAAAAAAAATCCCTTTTTAATTCCAAGTTATTGAAGGATTTTTTCCTAACAAAAACTCTTATGCTAATATATGCTCTAAAGCATACAATTAATAGTAAAAATTTGCCAAAAAGGAAAAAGACTAAAAGAAACATCATATTAAATGATATTTAAAAAGGAAAAAAAAAACTAAAAAAATCCAATTAAAGACATTAAATCATATTAAAAATATATTATTTTAAATCTTGAGTAAAAACAAGAGATTAATAAAAATTTATTAAATATTCGATTAAAAGCTATATTAAAAAATTGACTCCACCAATATTGGCCATCGCATCATTCCCCTCAAGTTAGACAAATTGACTCTCAAATTTTCACCATATCATTGATAAAAGCATAATATACTCATTTTTCATTGATTAAATCATGTTTAATTATTATTGATTTTACAGAAATCATGAGTAAATGATAGTATATGTGTTTATTGTGATTTTTTAGGTCATGAAGGACTCATATAATAAGTACAAGGAATTAAGAAGAGATTTGAGCAAATTTGAAGAAGAAAAGAAAGTAGGTCGGCCATGTAACCAAGTACACCATTGGCCTTCAAAATTAATCAAGGTAGCTTACAATAGAGGAAACAAAGGTCGCTCGCTTTAGAACAAAATTTCACTAGCCTTTGAAAATTTCAATGTACACCGACTAATTTTTCATTTACGCCGCTGGCCTTGAATGTTCGCAGAGTCAAAAATTTAACCACCAGCGTCAACACTACTAGTGTAGAAATAGAACATCACCAGCCTTTATCGTACTTCGACTACTGGGAGACTCAAGGCCGCTGGCCTTACGCCAGCATAAACTCTACATTGTTCTCAAAAAAGTATGCACACAACAAAGGCTGGCAAATGTGAAATGAAAGCCGCCGGCATATGGTGAAAATTTGCCAACCTATGTCTATGTATTAATTTTTCATATATATATTCCTTTTTGTTGATTTTAGAGAGGAGAAGGAGAGAAGATAACCCTTAGGCAAAAGAGAAAAGTAAGAAAAATATGAATATGTGTGTTTCAATCATAGGGCGCTAAAACCCTGTTGTTCTAGCAACATTTGAAGATGATTTTTGGGTTTAAAATATAATCAACCAATGCCCATTCATTGGGTTTATGGACTTGAAGACTTTAATGAATGAAAAATTCTCTTATGGTGCTTTCAATCCTTGTTTTATTATGATTATTGCTTGATTATGTCATTGAGATGCCATGCTTAATGTATTTGTGAATATACATTGATGGATTTGATGAAATGGATTGTTTAATGTTGTTATTTGATTATTTGAGAATTTATCTATTGTTGCTTGCAGTCTATTTGATTTGTGGTTGGCCAACACTAATTACATAGATAAGATTAGAGATACCTGGGAGGGATTCAATAATCCATACAAGCATATCTTGGGTGATTTTGGAAAAGATTCGTCATAAGGTTATGCGGGTTTTAACAAAACTCATGACTCACATACTTTATGCAGTTGGAAATATGGATTGGGTCACTTGGCAGTGCTTAGTTCATAAATTCAACCAAAGTAGTAATTTCGATGTGAGCGAATTACTATTTACCTAATAATTATAGATAAATTGCCTTAACATGATGATTTATGCTATAATTGGAATTTTGCTACTCCAAGAGGTGAGCGAGTTCCAGTGAGTTTGGTTAAAGCCCAAGTAATCTATTTCAATATCAACTTAAGGCATCAGTTCAATTCAAATGAAAATATAAGCGCAATATTCCTAATTGTTTTTAGCATCTCTTAAACCCGAAACCCTTAATTGTGTTACTAGAGCATTCGGTTTAAAGTGTTCAAATTAGTTTATTAGTTTAGTTCTTAGTTAAATCACAAATTGATAGATTAACTCAAAACCCAATCTTTGATAGCTTAGCTTAGGAAAAAACTCGATTATCTAGTACTTAGCCCTTAGCTCCCTGTGGTTCAACCTGGTCTCACCGATATTTTTATTGCTGCATACACACCCGATTTACTAGTCGGTTATTTTTGCACTTATAAATGGTGTTATAAATAAAAAAGCTTATTAGTCAATCATGTAAGAATTGTTTGGAATTAACCATGCAAATACACCATGGGTGATCCTTTAGGTCTTTGAAGGGTTGGAGATGCACAAGGGCTTAGGCTCTCACAAATAAAACCCTTAGCCAATAACTCCTCAATTTGCCTCTTTAACTCCTCATGCTCGCTAAGACCCATTTTATAATGTGGCCTATTTAAAAGGCTGCTCTAGATTCAACATCAATCTTATGTTGGATATCATAAAACAGGGTAATCTATCTAATAACTCATCAGAAACACACCCCGCATCTGCACCACAATGGAACTCTTCACTTCAAGAATTGTAATCTCTTTAACGACCTCCTTAATCACAGATGTTTCCTTACTATCTCCAGTCATAATCTCTAGTTTGGCAGCATCAGTATCAAAAATTAGTTGACTATCACTAACAACCTCAAAGTATCCACCACTTCATCAACTAATATTAAAGGCTGGTTCATCATTAGCCTTAAAAAAACAGCTTCATTTTATAATCCTCAAGTTTTTCCATGAATAAGTTTAAAGAAAAATTTAAATTAAAATATAATTTGAATGAACAATATATTGAGTAAATTTAATTACAATAGTTTTTGTAAAATTGTTCAAGTATGAGTAGAAACTTAAATGTGTAATCAAGTTACTTCAAGTTGTTGTCAATTAAATTTGCTTCCAAATTCTTTTAGAAATTTGAAGTTTGAAAAATTAACTCTTAAATTATGAAGAATATCACTATACATTTTTATAAGCAACTTTCTAATTAAATAGAATTTATAAACTAAATTTATCAACTTTGTATTGATTTCAAGTGATTATTGATTTTAATGCATTAGGTGTGTAGAAGCCAATTTATGCATTAAGACAAGCCTTTTTACCCACCATATTACCATGCATGTGCACACACACTATCACTCTTAATATATGCCTTAAAAGTCAAAATTTGCTTTATCTTTATAAAGATAATTATCAACTCCGTTTTACAGAAATTTCTTCTTCTTCTCCTCCTCTAGCAAATGTAATTTCACACGTGCGCGCGCACATACATACATACCCCACAATTCTCTTCCAATTTCTCTTCTCAAGGCAACAAGAAAATCAAGTTAAACTTCTATCATCAAGTCAAAAAACAAATAGGAACCTTAAATCAAGACCCAGATTTCTCGAGTGATTATCATCACGATTGAGGCGATATGTAATGTTGAGTAACTTGAGTCTTTTCACATTGCTTGTGATTGTAAAGTAATGGAACATAGTATAAATATAATTGAAATGGATCAATGCACGGGGTTAGAAAATCTTGTATGCTATGTGTGTTATGAATGAATATTAGAAATTCTAATGTTCAAAGTGACAATTACTTGCTTGATCATGATTGTGTAGCTTGAATTGATTGTCTAAAATTAAAGTGACCACTAGATAATATGAGATAAAACTTACCAGACCTTTAAACCTAAACTGCCATGCACTACATGAAATCATATTTCCAATAGCACGGTATTCATGTCATATATTAATATTTCGATTATGTGGTAATGCATTGATGAGTCCAATGAATCTGGTTAAGGTTTCCATAGAGTTATCAGCTTCACAAGAACTATACAAGCAATGAAGGAGGTCGCTTGTGTTAGAGTTGGCTTTAGAGTATTAATATTTAGTGGGACTTCTGAGTTTTAAATAAAGTGGAGAGTATATATGTGTTATATTATTTATGAATAATAAATGAATTCGAAAAGAGTTCTCCTTCTTTAGTTTTGGATTCTTATGAGCATGAATTACTTAACTGATCCTTCAATCCCCAAAGAGGGTGTAAATCCTCATAAGTTTAGATTTCAATTATCTAAATCATGTTTGATACATATGTTTGATTGATACATTGCATATGATTGTTAACTAGACTTGTTTGATGTTGGTGAACTGTATTAAGATTCTGTAATTCACTAAGTTTGTTATGCTCATGCTCCTCTAGATTAATTGTTTACAGGAATTTAAGCAAGAAGCCTGATACTGAAACCAAGTATAGGAGTAGTGTAGAAAGCAGAATTATGTAATCATGATTTTGAAGGGAGACTTTGCTTTTGTAATAGAGATTTAGAGTTAATGATGTAATAGCATAAGTTTTGGGAGTGATATATTTTGTATTTCTTTGTTTTGTATGTTTAAGTGAAGCCCATGGAGGCAAAGTTGTGAGCTTTTATGATAAGTTACTGGATTTTGTAAAGTTATTTTCATATATAGCTATATATATACAATATCTTTCTTATTCTAACTAACTTTCGATTCTGTTATATCTGTCCATGCAATGGGGCATGTTAGTTGTACAGTACTCATGGAACTTCCTGGAGGCATCAATTAGTTACATGATGTATCATTACTACAAAGGTATCCTATCGAGGTATGACTCATCTTCCTTCTCTTTGTTCTCAAAAATTGGATTTTCATAAAAGTGAAATTCAGGAATTTCCTTTCTTATCCCAGTTTCCCAACGCCTCTTATTTTTGTGTACCACGTCTATGTGGTAATTATTCATATGGCTCTTCTTCCTCAACAAAAGAGGGATCATCCTTTGCCTCATTAGAGCTGGGCATTGGATTAGGGTTTCTTCCATGTCCATGGTTAACATTCCTTTGGTTTCCCATCAGTCAATCCATAACCACATCCAATCCACATTCTACAGTGCATCTAGTTGCTCATCAATCATCTGTTCAATTCTCCGATCTAGATCATCACAATCATAGATCTCATATGCTGCACGTCATTGACTTGTCTACCTATAAGGTACCATGATACTTCTAAAATCAAATAAAGCTCTAATACCAATTAATGCAACAAAAGTATGCAAATGACATCCAAAATCCAAAAATTATATGTAAATTCAAATTATGGGAAGAAAATGAGCAAATGCGAATCAAAATTATATCATTAATAAATACTTTTTGGTAGTATTCACCATAATACGTACAATTTATAGCAAAAAAATTTCAAAAATGAAAAAAGACTATAAATAATCCTATTAAATGATATTTAAAAAGGAAAATGACTAAAAATATCCTATCAAAGACATTAAATTGTATTAAAAAAATATTCTTTTGAATCTTTACTAAAAAGAAAATCCTATTGAAAGACATTAATAAAAATCTATTAAATATCCAATTCAAAGCTATTAAAAATATTGATTGTATCATTATTAACCACCACATCAGTAGGCAAATTACAAGAAAATGGGTTAATAAAGAAAATGGTACCTAAACTTTCGTAAAAAGAACAATTAAGTACCTGAATTTTGTATTGAATAATTTGGTACTTGAACAAAATTTTTATTAACTTTTTTTATATGTAATGTTTTTCATACTTGAAGTTTGGTTTTAATAATTTTGATACCTAATTAAAGTTTTTGTTGACTTTTTTCATATCCAATCAAGTGAAATGAGGTATGAAAAAAATCTATGAAAAGTTTATTCGGGACTAAAATTGTGAAAAACAAACTTCAGGTATAAAAAAAGTCAACAAAAACTTTATTCAAGTACCAAATTGTTCAAAACTAAACTTTAGGTACCTAATTATTATTATTATTATTATTATTATTATTATTATTATTTTGCAATAGTTTAGGTACCATTTTTGTTATTATCCCTATTAATATATAAAAAGTTTAATGATTATCTACAGTAGTATATATCTTAAATAACAGAGAAAATAATAAAATTAGTGTTCTTTTATAGAAAAAGAAAATCTGTTAAGCAAAATGGTAGGAGACTTTCGAAAAATATCAAAACCTTTTTGTTTGTAGAGCCAAAATGTTCTAACCTTTTTTAGATATTTTGCTATTTGTTATACAAGAATTTGCAAAATATTTGAACTAATTACAACTTTTGACGGAACATTTGAAGTATCTCAAGTATTTAGGCAAATCTATTCATAATTAAGGTCAAATAGGTTATAAACCAATCAAATCATATCTAAAAATCAAATTGAAAACCTAAAGGTCATAAGTTTTGTGGAAGGTTGGCATGATTTTTTTTTAATTTTTTGTATTTTCTTTTTCTCCAAACCACTACAAGACATAAAAAATTTCACATGTATCCAAAATGTTGGTTGATTATTGAACTTTTCTTATTCGAATATTAAGATTAGGTAATGTTTTATGAATGGTCCAATTCAAGCTCCCATAACAACTTATGGAAAACATAAATTCTCTAAAAAAAAATTGAAATTTATTTATGCTTCTAAGTCATCTATCATCAATTTCTTAGAGTCATTAACTATATTTCCTTGTAATCTTAGAAAATTTATTAATCATAGCTAGTGAAAAAAAATTGAGGTTTATAGAATTATAAGCAGTACTTTGTCAAGAGTGGATTGATTTGATGGAACAAATTTAAATTGTTCAAGATAGTATGGCACAACAGAAATGCAAGAGCAGGCAAGTACTTAAATTGCTTTGATGGAATCAACTTCAAGATTGCTTTGTTGATAAAAAATCTAAATAGGAGGAACACGAGAAAAGTGTAACGATTCAATAAATTAATGGTGATCTAACTTCTATGTAAGGTTGTGATCAAATTAACGTGTGAAATATTATCGATATCACTTTATGGCATATATATGAGTATGATGCATATAGACTTTAAGAAATGCATGGAGATTATACAAATAAAAGTGAAATCATTGTGTCAATTTGATTTATAATCAAATAGTTCTAATGAAATTCTATGTGTAACATGCTAAGAAAAAATGTTTATCTATTGATTGTGGTTTCCTATAGAAATTATACATATGATTTGAAAGCATGTTCTTTATTAACCTAGTATCATATGTTAAGATTGGATGGTCTTATGTTAAATATCACAACCAATTAACTTATTTTAGACATTTTCGTTGTATATTATAGATATCATTAGTAGTCTTAACTACCAATATCATTAGCAAGTATGATATACTAGGCTTATCTAATTAATTAAACCAATTTATTGATGGGTGTTAAGTGGAACATAAATTATTCAACAATTAATCTAAAGAAACACACTTTTTGATTTTACATATAGAAGCTAATACAAGTGTTATTAAATACAATTATCTACATTCGTTGCCACATAATCCTCTATTTACACTTACCAGTATTTCTCCTTGCATCTTTCCTCTTTTCTAACTTCTACTTCCCTACAAAAAGTCTAAGTGGATGTGAGCAAATAATCATGGCTCAATAAGTGGATTTGAAAAGGATAATTAAAAACATTATAATACAAATCATAATCATTATAAATATTAAAGTGAGATGTATAAACAAGTAGTATATCATTTACGTGACGTTGACTAGTTTATCAAGAGATTAGAGAAATTGATCTCACTTTAATCTCAGTTTTGAGGAGTCTTTTTATATGCATTTGGGTCTACATCCTAAGCTTTGTCATTACAAAATGGGTAAACTACAACTGACGGTATCAATATTTAGGATTAAGTTTATTTAGACACTAATGTCTTGGATACTTAAAAAGAGGAATCAACGTTTCACAAAGTTCATTTAAGGCATCAATTTAGATTAATTTTCAATTAACTTTCCTTAATTTTCTCAACAGTCAATTATGGATATTTTATTTGACTCATTTTGTGAAATATTGATTCATCTTTTTTAACTACTCACAACTTTGATATATTCAATGAACTTAACCTTAAACATTATTTTTCTTTTTAACCATTTGAAATACTAATACTTAAATGATATTATCCTTATGTTGTCATTTACCCTTTTTGAAATCTAGGTTTGTGCAATGGACCAAATGATCCTCCCAAAGCCAAATAGATAAATCACAACAGGATCGATTTTGAACCTGCTACATCATTTTATCAAATCACTTAGTTGAACATAATGGCTGTATTTTGCTAATGAATGTAAATGTAAGCATGTTCAAATGACTGATAATTAGTTGTTAATTAAATTAGAGGTGATCAAGTACATTAATAGTGTAAATAAACATCTAAAATCAAAGCAAGATCGTCAAATGCACATTTTTTTTTATGAAAACTAAGTTACAGCACAAACCATTATAAGTAGATGATATCTCTCTCTAAAATTATCATATAAATGAACCACTAACCTTAGCGATGATTAATCAATTCTTACCATGAATATCTAATAATTATGAAAGATTTGAATACTTATAAGTTCTTCGAATTAGATAGAATAGTTATTTTAATTTTGTCATTACGTTCTTTTAATAACTTTGGCTAAAACTATAATTCCTAAGGAGATATACATAAATATTAATTTAATTTCATTATCTTTTAAGTATTTATCACAAGTTCTTATATTACGTAATTTTAAGATAATGTACAGCCGAGACATTTCAATGTGATTTATTTATGAATATGGTCTTAAGCTACATAAGTTATATTATAATGTAATTAATTTATAATTAATAGTGCAATGATAAGAAAATAGCAAAATGAGTTGTGACATGACAAAGTTAGTGCCTAAGTTTTGTAATGAATATTTGGAAAGTGGATAAAAAGCTTCATGTATAATAAAGATGTTTAACTATGTTTATTATATAAAATATACACTAACTAGTTAAATCGAGATAAAAAAACTTAAAATAATTATTAAAATTAGCAAATGGGTGAATTCAAAATTTTATATGAGAGATAAGGATTCCTTTAAAGGAGCATGATGATCTCAAAAAATTCCAACAAACTCCTTCCCACCACTACCATAACAACCATCTCTGGCCACCATTGAGACCTACTACCTCATTAGCCAAAATAAGAGGATTATCTGAAGCTTAATTATAAACTTTCATTGATTTTTAGTGCTCAAATTGAGCTGTGTAAATTTCTAAAGGGGAAGGTTGGTAAATAGTATGGTATGAGTTGTAAAGTTGCCAAATGTCAATATTTTTGCATGGTAAATTTTTTTTGTCTCCTTAACTTTATGACATGTTTTTGTCACATCCCAAAAAAGTCTATAGCATCAACAGTTCCACATGTATAAAACTTAAGTATTCAAATGTTACAATTAACTAAGTAAGTTTCTAACCAATTTTAGATTAAGAAACTCTTAGCTAAGTTTTGTGAACATTTGATTTGCAATAGAAAAAAAGATTAGCAAAAGATTTATCTATAGTAAGTATCTAAAAAGTCTTTCAACGAACCACTAACACTCTCTAGAAGTAGAATAATATTGGTCAGTGTGTCTACAACTTGAATTTATTTAACCCCTCCTTAACATCAGAATTATATCTTGAGTTATTTCATCAATCATCAACAAAATCACCATCATCACCTAAAAAATAAAGGAATGAGTCAAGGCTCATTACAATAGTAACACAAGCACACACAATATGATCACATACTCTTAATTTAAATGTAAATGCAACAATCAATGGTTTAGATTTTTAATTTAGGTGTGGCAACCAACAGTGGAGCATTTAGACTTCAACAATATGTTGGAAACGGTACGATCTTAAGTAACAACAACTATTCAGGGAGTTGATAAAAAAAAGTACGTCAAATACCTTTATCTTCTAAACCTAGTCATGTAGTATCATCATCTAGGGTTCATATTTGTTACGCATCCTTACCTATTTTAGTCAATCACAAATTGTAATGCAATCGGCCTCATAAAAGTCCTAAGCTACATGAAAATGTACTAGAAAATATTCAAGAAGGGGTTAAAACAACCGATTAATGAATTTTTGATGTTGTTGTTTAAATTAATCATTGATGACCACAAATATAACAATAATATTGAACAATAAGGAATATACAAGAGATAAAGGAAGAAGATTCAAGCTCGAATATAACGTGGAGTTTGGTCGGCTTCCTAATCTCCACGATCACACAAATTGCCTACAACCAAAGACTTCACGTACTTTATTAATCTCAAACTCAAAAGCTCAAATTGACCTATACACCAGTTACAGCACTTAATAAATGAATAATATCCTCTCTTTTACAATGCTCTTTTATAAATTGCAGATATAAGGTCAGAGCTCTAATGTGATTTTTCTCTCTTTACAAATTTCGTACAATAATGAACAAGAGTATAAGAGTCTTGAGAGGATCTAAGGCTTGTTTGTTTGTAAATGAAGGCTCTTAAAAAAGCTTGTTTGAATTTTCCAAGGAGCATATATTTATAGTTCTTCAAAAGGTAAAATGTTCGTTAGAGAAAACTTCCCAAGAATGTCAAGCATTAAATGCACATAATGGCTCTTTCTACTCAACTGGCTCGCTAGTTCACAAAGTGTGGTTTTAGTTGAACAAGTTGCACCCTTGGATTCAAGAATTGTGCCTAATGCGAACGCATCAAGACCAAGCCAATTTCACTTCGAGAAAGGATCGAGCATCAAATGCATGTGGAAAAACTCGATTGAATAATGGAGTAACGAAGCTTGTGGATTCAATAAAGAAGAAAGAAGCCGATAAAAGGCTATAGGAGTCCTACGCCGGCTTTAAGCCGCCGGCCTTGAAGCCTTACGCTCCGGCGTATCAAGGTACACCGCCGGCATCCCACCGGTATTGAAGCATCCTAGATTGCGAAGTTTTTAAGCTGAAGTTTACACCAGCCATGTAGAATATATAAGCCGCCAGCATTCGAGATATAAGCTGCCAGCTTATATGTAAGTCATGGATGTTGTAATTTCATCTTTTTGTATTCCTTTAGTTATTATTATATATAGGACTTTTGTTTAGTTTTACAGATATTACATATATGATATTTTCTCTGTGAGAGTTCCTCCTTGATGAGAGTATTTTGTGAGTTCTTGTGATAAGAACTTGTGATTGCAAATCTTTGTAATTGTTTGTGAATATTGAGAGATATTGAAATTTCCTTTATTTATTTTCTGTTGATTGAATCTTTTATTCCTTTAAAACAGTAATCTATTTTGTAATTCATGAGTTATATCGAATTACAATTCTATCGTGAACCAGTTTGTCTTTGTTATTCGTATTTCGATTCATGATTTCATCCATATGCTTTAGTTTTATTCAGAGTTTATGTATTTAGAAAACCCTAAAAAGATGAAGAACCCTAGATCTGTGAAGCGAAGAATTTTCGACCCCCTTGGATTCATATCAGCGCCCTTGATTAAAGCCTCTATCAAAGTTGTGGTTTTCTCTTGTACCGATTCACCGGTGCAAGGCCTGCAAGCATGCACTCAAAGATACATAGCATAACTTCTTTCATTTAAAAGACAATAGATTTTCTAGTTTAGATGACATTCTCTTTAATCAATTGGAGATAATATGTTAATCTCAAGCAAGTAGTATGCATTTAGAATATGATTTGCATAACTTTTATTCTCATCAAAATCACGTGTAGAATTAATTAGTTTAACACTACACGTATGTAATTTCTCACCAAACATAGGGAAGCATTATCCTGCTACCGTTTCCCCTATCAGTGGCCCATTGAGCTATCTCCAATTGCTTCATCAGCTAACTATCATGTTGACATTCTACACAACAAGATTGTTACTTCTTAGCCTGAATAAAAGAAAAAAAATGATACTAGCACACTCAAGCAATTATTTAGCATTTTTATTTATTAATTCATTATAGGATTGCTATTATAGCAAGCAACAAGCATGTCACTATGTATATTATAAAATATTAGTACTCTACAGAAGCTCAAAAGATAGGCATAAATGTGAACAGGTATCTGTTTAGGAAAAATTATCTCATATAAGAATTAACTATAATATTTATTTATTAAATCATATTTGATTAATTAAGATGAGGTTATATATAATATAGGAACTTAGATGAGATTTAGATTGAATTCTTTTAAGGTAATGATCATAACATATTAGAGTAAGCCCATAAGAGTAGGTATTTGAACCTTGTCAAGCCTAGATTGTTCGTTTTCTAGTTCAATTTCTTTTAATTCGATCCATATTATATTCAAATCCATTTAATATGCAACATTGACTAAGAATTAAAAGAAATATAATTTTGTAAAATCTTTAAGAGTCGCTGCTCAACCAAATGTTTGAGAAAAATTATGAGTTATGATTAATGGGTTGGTTGATCATAACTTAGCCACTAATATGTGTAGAAAACTGATTTAAAACCAATTTTTAGAAACCAGGGTTTTCATAGGTTCGAGAGCTATCCTATTAAAACCATACGATTATTACATTTAAATTTTTTCATTTAAAGTTTATCCCTTTAATGCTCTAAAGTTTATTAACATTTAGGGTATTTACAAGTTATTATTACAGTTTACAAAATAATTTAATTGTTATTTACATCAACTATATTGCAATGAAATATATAAGTTAAAAAATCAATCAACTCGATATTTACAAAAATTAGGAAACATAAAAACCTTTTTATTTTTTTAAGTTGCAATGTAGATGCCTATTTATAATATTGGAGCTTGAATCAAATATGGAATGGATTAAATTGCAATAATTTAGAGTCAGCAAAAATTAGGGTTTGACTCATTTAATCCCGATTCATGATTATTTGGTATAAAAAACGAATGTCCCAAATATATTTGGTGATTTAATGCTTCTATGAAGCTTCATTTTGCATTAATTCATCCAAAATCACCATTGATTTCAAATGGAGCAAGGTTGACATCTTAATTTTTTCCAATCTTTAAAGCACATTAATCCCAATTAAAAGTCGTCACGTGGCCCTCGTGTGGAAGAAAAAATAAAAAGGCAAATGCATGCCTTTATCAAGCTTGAACTTAGAACCTCTTATTTGCATACCAATGACTTATCCATACGGGATATTAGCCTATGTCTCAATTTGGTTTGCAATTAATTTACTTATAAGGCATGAGCTTAATATAATATAAGGGCCTACTGTTGGCAATTTAATTGAGTCCAAAATTATATATAATTAAACTTATATTATATTAAGCCCAAAATATTTAATTAAGGTCTATAATATTATTTTTTTACACCTTTTATTATATATACATGTTATTATAATTTTTTGATTTTTTGAAAAAAAAAAACTGAAAAGTTTGGCTTAATATAATATTTATTATATACTTGAAGCCTTAATGGGAAAAAATGGTACGTTTACGGACGTAAAGATAACCATATGAGCAGGAGATTTTGAAGACGAGTCCATCGAGGAATACAAACTTTTAGGAATTAAACTTACCAATTAAGATCAAGCCCATTGGAAATATAATTTAAAATTCTTAAATGGAATTATAAAGTTTTAGGAAACCTAGACCAAGCACAATAGTGATATAACTAATTGTTATTATTTTTAAGGATATGGGCTCATGAAATTCTATTTAAGCTCATTAAGAATATAATTTGTCATTTAAGTGAATTTTAGGCTTAGGTTTTGAGATTAACTATAATAGAATTAAATTTTGGACATTTAACCTAATAATTTCAATTGAAGCAAATGATATATATAATTAAATCTTATTTTTAAGTTATTGGGCCATTGTAATTCCTAAATATGCCTAATTTAACACTAATCCATGTATTTGGGCTGGCTCATGGAGCTCTATTTGATCTTAATAGGTGTTCAACACATAAAAATTGATAAATGGACTTAAATAATTGGCTTTTAGTCCAATTAGGAATTGATAAGGGCATTGGGCCTAGTGTTGAGAAAGGTGACAAGCACATCAAAGCGTAATGCCTTCTAATCGCCTAAAGCAAGAAGCATAGAAAAAGCGTTTGCTCAAGCGAAACGAAGCACAAATATTAATAGATTTATTAAAATTGCTTTAATGCACAAAAATGTCGATATTAAATATATATGTTCATATTAAACTAAGAAAGACTATTTAATTATGGAAAATATTAAAAAACATAGCATGATGTTTACAAAATATGCACCATGTAGAAAAATATGAAAACTACCATCCTAGACACTTTTTTTACTGTTCAATCACTCCCTAAGGCTTAAACTCATCAATAGCATCTTTTATTTCATCATTACTTTCATTATTCATCCTCTCATAACCATCAACATCTTCTTTTGCATAATCATTACTTATAGCTTCTTCATCCTTATCTCTAATGAATTCCCTACTTGATGATCTTCTAACTTGTGCTTGGGATCTAGTATTCCTTAGTGGCTCCCCAACTCTAGTAGCTCTTGATATATCACCACCGTGTCAAGTCATCGTCCTCAAACACAGTTTAGCATATGCCTTAACAAATAAGTCAAATCTCATTTTCCCAATCAACACTCATTGCTTGCATCAATATCATCTAATGATACTAGATTAATAATATCACACTTATCATATCAAGCTTTGAGCACTTACTTGTATTTAATATAAACTAAACCATTCAAAAGCTTTTAAGCAAGTTTGTTTATCTTCTTTGTGTGCATCTACAAATAATTGTGTTGATAATGGTTAATGTTATTACACATAATTGTAGGTTATACTTGAATTAGAACTTCAAGATACTTGCTCAAATACAATCCAATTCCTTTCACATCTTGATGAACTTCAAGTCAAGCTTAAAATCTTGATCGCAAATTGTAATAAAATGAGTAGAGCTTTGATACAATCTCTACCATTCAGTTGTGTACACTAAAAAAAGCTTAAGTTATTAATTAATAGACTATCATTACTTATAATATAAATAATTTCTTAGTTACCGGCGTTCCTGATCTTATTGCAAAATCAATATCAAATAAATCCTTAATACGCTTATAAACATATATCTCTCCAATTATCTTATCTTCATATGTGGTTGAGGAACCAATCTTTTGATGGTGATATATAATCCTAAAATAACTTCTTCATCGAATTCCATACTCAGGTTATTATAAAGTTGTTAGATTTAGAAAATAGCCAGCTGCATACAAGGAATAGTGTAATTAACAATTCCACCCATCATTAATAATCTTGCTTGCATTCTTGCATGTCTCTTCATCACCGTTAAACAATTTTATAATACTCTCCTTTACTCTATCCATCTTTGTAAATATATCCAATAGCTAGTTTTTTCTCATTATCAATAAATTTAAGACACCGCACAAGATGTCCCATGACCTCAAGAATGTAGACAAAATTATTCCAAAGGTAAAAGGCCCCTTTTAGTACGTGAACTTTGATGAAATGGATAATTAGGAATCTAAACTTTTAAAATGTCCAATTTTGTACCTAATTAAACTTTCTTTATCCCTTTTAAATACTTTAATTTTAAAAAATATCAATTTCATACTTAGTTAAACTTTTTTGCTCTTTTCCATTATCTTGCTCTTTTACTGTTTCTTGAAGTAATTGGACACATGTCATGCAACAATGAGTAGGGTAGTGTTTAGGACCACAAAAAGTTCGATTAGGTATGCAATTGAAAGTTTTAAAAGTTCAGGTACGTAATTGTCCATTTCATCAAAGTTTGAATACTAGAAGAAGTCTTTCCAAAAATCAATTGATAAAATGGTTTCATTATCCTTTTACCCCTTCATTTGCTTTGACTAGTTGCTAGAAATCCAATCGTGTGAATAGAACATTGCACTCAAATAGTTTTTATGTTTGTGAATGGATTATAAGGTAGGATATGATGTGGAAAACCTAGGTTTTTCAGGATAGACGAGTTCCCTTTTTTTGTAAAGTATCTCATGGTATTCAAAAGATTTATATGAATATATATGAATCCAATCAAGTTAATTGCCTTTTTGATAGTTTCTACTACTTAAGGAATCTTCCCAATATCCTTTAGCATTAAATCTAAACAGTAAGCAGTACGTGGTGTCCAAAACAAATGGGTTTCTTTACTTCAAATAACTTCCCTACTAACACAAATATTAAAAAAAAAAACAATAAATAATACTATAACATACTATTTATACTATAATAATTAACATGATATATTAAAGTTGAAACTAAAGCTTACCAACTAAACCATAATTGGACCCATTATTAGTTACTACTTGAACAATATTTGTTTCTCTAATCTCATCCACAACTTGTATAATAAGACAAATAACTTTTCTTCAGTTTTCATGTATGATGATGCATCCACAAATCTTACAAACTTGACTGAGCAATTGATTAAAAAGTTTGATCAAGCTTCTATGGGTTCAACTTAACTAAGCATTCAACATAATTGAACAACTAAACCACTTACAAGTATCTTTATGCTTTTGAGTCAATTCATCAGTATATTCTACTTCTTTCCTAAGAATAGAATTCTCAATTCATAATAACTTAGAGGGCCTTCACATATAGGTCATATTGACCAAAAACTTCAATAATCCATTTAAATGGATAAAGTTTTGCAACATTAAACGATATGCTTACTAGATAGAAAAACGAGCATTATATTGACAAGCTTTCTTCCTCTTTTGTTTGTCATAAACATCATTCATAGTGGTTTGTTTCATCTTTCCCTTCTTCATCATCTCAACAACATGTTTCGCCCAAAAATATTACAAATACATCCATAGGACCCTTCTTATTTGATGCCATGGAAGTAACAACTTTGTTCTTATTTATCCTTTTTTTTTTTTTAACTTTTTCCCACATCTTCATGCTCTTCAATTTCATTTACATCATTGAAATCATCAAAGTCCAGCATTTTATTATAATACTCTTTCTGGTTTTTCTTTTCTTTCATGAAATCTTCTAACTATTTCCTCACTTCTAATAGACACTTCAAACATCTCTTAGTATTTATATTGCTTCTTATTTGATGAAGTTTAGCTCATAATTTTCTCATTTGGTGACTTTTTGAAAAAAAAAATGCAAGTAACTAAACTTATATCATGTTTATTAGCAAAAAAAAAAATAATTGTAGTATTTGGTTACATAAATTTTTCATGGTTTACTTAAGATTAGGTAAAACTTAAAATTTTCGCCCCTTATTGAAATACCCGAATTTTACCAACCTAAATTAAAAATGTGATAATTAAATACTATGCAAATGTAGGTAATTTTGAATCTTATTTGAAATTTAACCTAATAATTGAATTTAAATAGTTTAGTTAAATTGAATTTCATAAATGACATAATATAATTAGAAAATTTAATATAATTGGATTAGAAATAGATTTAATCAAAATTAGAAATTCCAATACCACAAATACCCACTTCAACTTATCAAATTACTTCAATTTCCTTTCTCTAACATACCAAGCTATTCAATTCCTTTCAATTATCGACTTGAAACCAATTTCTCAAGTTGAATTATCTAAATTCCTAATTCACTAAAATAAAACCTTAATCTAAATTCATATTAGACTCGAGTCAATAACCCACTAACTATACACCTAAAATTATAAATATCAAGTGTAGTATGACCCAATTAATTTTTAGAGTCTATTAGATAGTAAACGATAGTTTAAAGATGAATTGCTAGGGTTGAAAAATACACAATAGAAATAGAAATTGATCAATATCTACCAAACTAGAACTCGAATAAAAACTTTGAATACGTAATCATGAAATTTAGAATTTTTTTACTCTTTTGAGCGCAATACCCTAATTTGACCTATCGAGACGATAAACCTTAATCGCGTATGTGAGAAATTTGATAATTTAACATAATTAGAAATTATAAGAGAATTTAATTGAAAATAGATATTCTAATGTCATAAATGCCTAATTTAACCTATTTAGCAACATTAATTGGCTATTTCAACAAATTAAATTAATCAAAACTTTTCAATTATCAAATGAACTTTATCCATCAAGTTTAATCACCTAAAACCCTAAATATCCAATTTAGACATTTTAGCCTAAATTCCAACTCCTTAAACCCTAAAAACTTAGAACTAAACAATTGTTTTCAAATACTAATTCCTAAGGCCTAAAACCCTAAATTCAAGTAAAATATTAATTTTCCTTTTAATTAGATTTCCTAGAATTTATTTCTAATGCCAATTAGTTAATTTTATTTC
Organism: Combretum micranthum; assembly: GCA_024138025.1. NCBI lineage: Eukaryota > Viridiplantae > Streptophyta > Magnoliopsida > Myrtales > Combretaceae > Combretum > Combretum micranthum. Next base: position 115,279 of record JAMXBD010000255.1, read on the forward strand.
TTACTTCTTAATTTCTAATTCTAAACGTCTAAAGCCCATAATCTAAAACCCTAATTCATCATCTAAAACCCTAAGCCCAACAACATAAAACGCAAGTCCATTAACATTTCATTCAAGCCCATGAATCAAGCCCATTAGACCATGTTCTTATTATGCACCCTCATACATGATACAAAATCTCAATGTCTAGAAAAATCTAACCTTATGAAAAGACTAAAATAACCTTAGCTACTTCAATAAAGTTTCTTCATCTATGAAAAGACCAAATTGCCTCTTAAATTTCTACAATATTAACACAAGAAAAATATCAAGTGTGTGGAAAGACCAAATTGACCTTACCCAACTCTAGAAGATTTCTACATCTAGAAAAAAATATCAAAATGCCCCCAATTAATTAAACAAAATGACCAAAAAACCCTTAATCCTAATGGAAATTACAAATCATCAAACAATATAAATATATGGTTTAGAAAACCCTATTTTTCACTTCATTTGCAGCCAATCCTTCCCAATTCGCTCTAAAAAATCTCTTAAAAACACTAAAAATATACAACAAAGTCCTCTCCACATCAATACATAAGATTAAGTATTAGCTAAATTTATACCTCTTTTTACCCCATTAATCTAACCTCTATTTCAACAATTTCTTCGGTGAAATTTAAGACTAGAAACAAGGTTCAAGTCAGGAAAAATAAGCTTGAAGAAGCTTCATCAATCCTTGAGAGGTAGAAGTAGTAGTGGAGGCAACTATTTGATTGATTTTGCTAATTCAAGTAAGTGATTGTAATTAATATGTTAATTATGTTAATGATACGTATTTTCATGTAAATTACTAAAAAAAACTTAGATTTAATTATTGATCAATATAAGTATGAATATTCATGAAAACATAAATGAACTGTGTGTGTGTGTGTGTGTGTGTGTGTGTGTGTGTGTGTGTGTGCGTGTGTGTGTGTGTGGTGTGTGTGTGTGTGTATTAGATTGGTATGTTTTGTTGAGGTGAAATTGTCAAATAAAAATCATGAACTATATACATGTATGTGTGTTTTGATATAGGTTGGAAATTGGATAAATTTGTGTTGATAAGGATGATTTGAGCAATAATTTGTGATTCAAAATTGTAAAATATAAATCTAAGCATATGCTAGATAATAAAACATAAAATAAACATGTTTTAGATGATTTAAATATGCTGAAAATTAATTTCTATGCATATGTAATCAGTCTAGACAGCTTGGATTATCAAATTTAAATAAAATATTCAATGAATTTATTTTTGGATGAAATTTATAAAAGTGATAGTTTAACATGCATATATACAAACTATAAATATTCATGATTTTTGAAATACATTTACTATTTTTAAAAATTAAATTACAAAATAGCAAAACAGGATAAAAACAGTGTTTCGACCAGCAGTGATGACGTGAATTCATATGGCCGAACCGGTGACTTTTTCTTTTTCTTTTTGGTTGAAATTACAACGGTTTGAAAGCTTGAGATGTCTACTTTAATTTGGTGTAAAGAACCAGCCAAGAACCGACCGAGTTAATGGTCAAAATTGATCGAACTCATCAATTGCCAGTGCTGTCCCCTGTTTTCAACCAAATTAGATAAAATTGAAATTAAAATCCTAATTAACTAATTATTTTAGGCCAAGTAAACTTATGATAATATTAACATATATGTTAGGTAGTCTACATAAAAATTTAAAATCAAGAACCTGAGTTTAAGATAGTGAACCAATTTATTAAAGTTATGATGCACACTAGCTTTCTATAGGAAATGAAATATTGAATTTAAGGTAAATAGATTCTAATCAAATAAATATACAATAAATGTAAATAATGTGTTTTCACATTGAAATATGAATTTGAGGATGAATATAGGAATTTATTTAATAAAATAGGAATTAATATGGCATTATAAGATAATATAAACATAATAGGAAACTAGTTTAGATTCCTTAGCATATTTTGATGTAAAAATAAGACTATCGGTGATATAAATAAAATAATTATATTTTAAATGAGTTATTTTACTTAATAAAATTTTATTAGATTTAACATAAGATATGTTATTTAAAATACTGTTTAATGACCTAATTACCATAAAATAACTTCAGTAGACTTGACTGATTGATTCTATCTAACTTGGCCAGATATGTAGACTTATTAACTAATATTGGCTTAGTAAAATTCCTTAAAAGCCAACAATTTACACTTGACTATTACTCAAGTAAGTGAACTCCTATAGACCATACTAATTGGTAATTGGCTTAAGATAGACTATGACTAATAAGGTGAATATATTGTTTTAAATGAATATTCACCAGAAACATAAGTATTTTATGTGAGTTTGATATAAACCAATAATTAATTTAAATACTTATATGAATCAATCTTTTGAGCAGATATTTGTTAGGAGTTTATCGCCTGCTTTAACTCCTATTTTATCTTCTGTTTGTTCAGAGCACAGATTTTATACCAGGTATGCAGTGACTTGTGTGTTACGTGCTAGGATAGGCATTCTAAATGAACCAATACTTAAAGACGACTTTAATAATTGCTTATTACTTGTGTGTGGTCATTTTTGAGACCTAGCCCGAGGGGCAGCAACCTTGCTAGGCTGTACCAACACGATAGTTAAGCGCTTAGGCCATCATTGGTGGTTTGGTAAGTAGCTTATGGGGGGAACTGTAGCAGGATAACGTCTACCTGGATCGGAGAAAAGTAATGTAGTGTGGTTTACGTTTATGGAACCGATTAAGCTGCACTATATTATGGACTGTGATGGGTAGAGATACGTAACGGTTGTGATCCCCAGACGAGGCTATTACTTGTAGAGGTAGAAGATATATGTATTCGGGCTACCTATATTAACCCCTTAAGCAGTTACTGCTACTCAAGACCCCCAAATTCCCAGCGTATTATCGAAGTGTAAGTGTTCAACTGTTGTTTGCTACGCATTAATTTAAAGATATAAACTGTTGGTTATTGCATTGCATTTAGAACAGGTATGTATGCCCATCTCGTGTGTGCTTGTATTGCTGTCGTACTGGACTTCGGCTCATCCTTTCTTTTTCAGGTGATGATCCGGATGCTTGTGATTATCGGGTATGGGACGACTCTAAAGGATCTTGTTAACAAGTTGAGTGCCTAGGAACATTGAATTGTTTATGCTATTAGAAAAAGTTATTGATCATCTTTTCAAACTTATGATTTGATGAGGGCATATCTGAGCCCATGGTTGTATTTTGAGATACCAAATACTGTGTACTTTGAGATAGCTGATGGTATGATACTTATCTATAAATGTTTGTCTACTCATAGGAGTAGCCTATTTAGAAATCATTTTGAGAAATTTACTTTATTATAAGTAATCATCTACTCATGAAAGTAGCTATTTGAAAATCGTTTTAAAGAAATGTATTTTTTTCCGCTGCAACTCTAGTGATTTTCAAAATCTAATTTAACGATTTCAGAATCTAAAATTTATTTAGCAACGATCACGATAAACTGTAGATTAGGTTAGCTTTAACGTATAATGCGTAAGCATTATACGTGGCGGCTGACATGCCTTGAACTCAGTTCAGGGCGTGACACTTATATTTGATGGTATAAAAATATTGAAATTAGAAAAAAAAATAAAATCTTTTAATAAGAATCTATCAAATACCATCGAGTACCATGTATACTAAATATGGTAGAAGAGAATTGTTTATCTAATACTCCTTGTAATGTGATGTCCAATTCTCTTTGTGATGTTCAATCCTTGCAACCAAGCATTATCATAATTCCCATCCCGAGTCATTTTGCTTACTCCTAATCCCACTCCCACTAACATCGCTTAATCCATCTAAAATATGCTTTAGTCTCTCTATTTACACTATATTTAAGAAAATCATTATTAGTTAGGTTAGACTAGCTTGGAAAAAATTAAAAGTTACTTAAAATCAAAGTGTTTCTCTTTTTTTTTTTTTTCTCATTCTCTTAACATATAAAACAAAAAATGATTTATAATCGAATTTTTCTTTACTATTTATAGTTTGTGTAAAGTAATTTATAACCTAAGCAAAGGTTTCTTTTCCTATTATAATACAAAATAGAAAAATAATATATAATCTAATCAAAGTTTTTTTTTTCCTATTCTTCACAGAGAAAAAAAATAATTTATAACCCAATTAGAATTTTTTTTACAATTTATTTTTTATATAAAACGGAAAAATAATAGCATAAGTACACAAAGAAAAAACACATGTTAAGAAAACATGGAGATTATTAAAAAAGAAAAAAGGAAAAACTGTAACTTAATGAAAGTTTGTCCTTTTATTCACTGTACAAATGTTCTCCCTCCATTTTAGTGACAATAAATCAACTATCAAAACTTTTGTTTATAATTTATTGTTATATAAAAAGCAAACTAATTTTAAAAAGCTTTAAGTCAACAAGAAGTCAGAGTTTAAATAATTAAATTAAAGATAATAAAACAAATTTGAGAAAACAGAAAGAATACAAAGAGAATAAAATTAAGCAAACTTAATTAAAGAAGGGAGCTACTTGTGTTAAGTCAACTAAAGGTGACTTCCTCATAAGTTGCAATTAGGACTACTGGATCATGGAGAAAAAACATGAATCGGCTGATTAAAGAGTCATCAAAATGGTAGATAAGTAAGGAAGTGATAGGTGGTAGGTTGCTAAAGTGATAGGTTGGTGGTAGGTTGTCAAAGTGCTAGATCAATAACGAAGCAGTTAGTGTGCTAGGTCATCAAAACAGTAGGTCAGTAATGGAGCAGTAGGTGTACTAGGCCATCAAAGTGGTTTCAGTGACAAGGTGGCAGGTCTTTAAAAAGTGGTAAATTATCAAAGTGGAAGGTTAGTAACGAGTGATAGGTCCGTTAAAAATAGTAGGTTAATAATAAAGTGGTAAGTTACTTTGACCGATTTACTCGGTCATGACTTATAAGTAAATCTCCATATGCGACTTGACGCAAGTTTTTTTCCGATTAAAAGAGTATCCAAACTATGTCATTAAATTTTGGACACAGATAAATAGACTTTCCTTATTCTATACATATACTATTTATTAACCGAATATTAGATTATGGTGTAAAAAAATATTAATCTATATCTTATGGTGGTTATAGTGATGGTTACTACCTCTCTCTCCCAATTCTCTCCCTTTCTCTCTCTTCTCCACCACTCTAGATTTTTTTTTTCGGCCTAACCCCACTCTAAATTAAAAACTGTTTTTTAACCATTCCCACTTTTTTATTATTTTTTTCGTAAATTAGTAATAGTAATATATAAAAACTATGTGGTTAACTTTTGGACAAGAATAAATAGACTTTGCCTTGATAATAGTATGTCGCGTTGTGTATGCTAAAAAAGAATGGGAAAAAAAAGAATATGCAAAAGAAAAAAGAGTAGAAATAGTTGAAAAAATGATTTCTAATCTATAATGGGGAATAGGAGAGATAGAGAAAAAGGGGCAGTACCTGTCACTTATAACCGTAGTAAGATAGGAAAAAAATAAATTTAGGTTAATATTTTTTGACACCATAATCCATAATTCGCTTAATATTATTAGATAATAGATATCCTTTGCATATTAAGTCTTTATAAAATTGCTTTACTTAATTTTTTTTATCAAATAAGCCTATTATCATGGCAAAATAAATATTTGAAATAAGTAATTTTTAGAGAATTCATGTAAAGTTAAAACAATTATCTAATCCTTATAACTTTATTCTCCTTATATTTGACTCATCACCTTCCTATACTAATGCCGATATTGTTTTAAACGTGGAAAATTCTATCATCTCATGGTGGTTAAAAGGAGATTGGTCCCATCATATCAATAAATGGTTCGTATCTTTTACAATCATGATTGAATTCCTTAATTTTTTTTCACGTTGTTTTTTAATAATTAATCTACCTTTGATAATAATAAAAGTACTATCTCGTAATGAGACTATAGAAGTTCCATTTAAACATATTATATACAATGGGCTTATACTTTCACTTAAAATGTGTGATCCTTTTTTCTTTTTTTGGTGAATTATATCGAAAGGTATTAACGTTTAAGAGTAAATTCATTTGAAGTATTTACAAAGTTCATTTAAGGTATCAATGTCTAGCGACAAATTTATTTAATATATCAACATTTCAGGTGGTTAGAAATAAGAATCAACGTTTTGTAAAGGGAGTCAAAGGTATTAATAATTGACCATTATCGAAAATTAAGGAAATTTAATTGAAAACCAATTCAAACTTGATACCTTAAATGGATTTTGCAAAATATTGATATCTTATTTGATTATTTTAGGAAAATATTGATTCCCCTTTTTAATCACTCGAAGCATTAACATATTAAATGAACTTACCTTAAACGTTGATTCCTTATAGTAATTTATCTCTTTTTTTCTATCCATCAATTAATTTTGTACAGCACGATTTTGGAAAGAAAGAAATTAAAATTAATCTATGATATTTATATACATATAATTAAATTGCGACACCATGGTTTCGTTAGTATTAGAAAAATGAAGAGTACTAAATGATCATGTGTACATGTGTGTGTATATATATATCTGACATGAAATAAAACATTAGTCATAAATTTCGTAGATAAAATATAACAATATGGGGGAAAAAATAAGGGAGAACCCCTGGGTGGTTTGGGAGGCGTGGACATTTCTTGTGTGGATGTCCTCTGTAGGGCCTTTTTTTTTTTACTAAACCCCAAGAAGTACTCTAACTCTGGCCCATGGGCTAAACTAAAAAGATTATAAAACTAGTACATCTAGACAATTAGGGTTAGGGTTTTGCATAGGTGACTGGTAAGATCTCAATTAGGGTTTCGTCGAGCAAAACTGAAAGATGGTAAGTACTACGTTTTACCCGTCGTTCTCTGCACTAAATCAATGTTCTTATGAGGTGTAATTATTGATTATGAATGTTTCTGTTGTTTAATTTGAATGGAACCGTAGCCGTCGCACAAGACTTTCATGATTAAGAAGAAATTGGCGAAGAAGATGAGGCAGAACAGGCCTATTCCGCATTGGATTCGTCTTAGGACCAACAACACAATAAGGTTCTTTGAATTTATTTTGCTTTGATCAAATTGATGAGTTTATTTGATTACGAAATGAGTTCAAAGTGCTGATAGTGGAACCATCTACGTGTAGGTACAATGCCAAGCGCAGGCACTGGCGCAGGACCAAGTTAGGGTTTTGAGTTTGTTTTCGAGTTCCAATTTCAAATCAGCTGGATTGTAGTGTTCTGGGATCCTTTTTTTTAATTATAATTATTGATGATTTGAACAAATTAGTTTCAATTCCACAGCATGAAACCTGATTTCTAATTCTAGAGGAGTAATTTTGTAGAATATTCCCTAGTCTGAATTTTGGGTTTTATGATATTTGCTGCTTGAAGTAAGGTTTATATGCTTACTGATTTTGTTCTTTATAGAGCTTTATGCTTTCATTTGCTGTGACGTTGTCATTTTTTTATGATGCATAAGAATGTTATGCAGCTGTGCAACTCTAGCTCGTTGCGATTTTTATTTTGGATTGTCTAATGGTTGGGCATTGAGCTGATCACGATTGTGAGGAAGGTTTTGGTTCCCGTGTAAAGGAAGAAAGTTGTTTTTCTTCATTGAAATGTGAAGTTATAGCTGGATTTTTTGGGGAGGTTCATTCTTTTGACCTGGCGACTTTCCTATATGATCTGTGAAGTACCTGATTATGCATGGGTGCTCTAATTGGTGAATGACCTTCCAGTTCTCCACATGCATTCCTCTGATCTGTGCTTATTGCTCTGGGTTATTTTTCAGAAACACTGTTTATATTATCCCAGATAGAGTATCCATGCCATTGATGTATCTATTATATTTCGTGGCCATTCAACTTACAGTGATTTGCTTATCAAGGAGATGGGTTTTGTTGGTTTTGTATGCTAGGGTTTGGCTAGACAATGAATGGTATGTCCAGTCAAGGTTGTCAGAGTCGAAAAGTGCACTCAAGGCGCTACGCCTTGTAATCGCTTGAGGTGAGAAGCGCAAAAAAAGCGCTCGTCTGAGTGAAACGAGGTGCAAATATTTAAAAGATTTATTAATATTATTTTGATACAGAAAACATCACATTAATAATAATGTTAATTTAGACCAACAAAAACTATTTAAATTGGTCAAATATTAGATTCATATAGCATCATATTCGCAAAAAAGCACTATGTGCATAAAAACATTAAAATTTAAACCATTATAGTAATCTATTTTTACAAGATAGTAAATATAAAACTAGCTGTTGACAAGTTCAATCATTCATTCACCTTCCGTCCTCATCATTAGCACCTTCCAAATAATCATCCCTACTTTCATATTCATCAACATCTTTTTCTATATCATCATTCAAAACTTCTTCCTCCTCATCAATAATAACTTTTCTACTTGACGATCTTGTAAATTGTGTTTGAGATCTAGTGCTTCTCAGTGGTTCATCAACTCCTGTAGCTCTTGAACATCTCTCCATGTCAAGTCATCATTCTCAAACATCAAGTCATCATCCGTCTCAACAAATGAGTCAGCACTCATCTGTCCAATCAACCACTCGTTGCTTTCATCAATATCGTTTAGAAGTATAGGATCAATAACATCGCATTGATCATATCGAGCTTTAAGAGCTTGATTATACTTAATGAAAACTAAATCATTTAAACGCTTTTGAGCAAGCTTATTTCTCCTCTTTGTATATATCTACAAATAATTATAGTTATAATATTAATATTTTGAACATTGTAGCAATAAAACTGAAATTAAAACTTTAAGATGCTTGCTTGCTCAAACACGCTCCAATTTCTTTCACATTCAGATGAGCTATATGTCAAGCTTAGAATTTTAATTGCAAATTATTGCAAGTTAGGATTGAGCTTCATACAACCCCCATTCAGCTGTATAATTGAAAGAGAAAAAAAAAGTTTCAGTTGCTAAATAAAATACTATCATTATAATATAATATTTTTTAAAGTTACTTGGTGCTTTTGTCTTTCTCGACCTTATGGCAAAATCAATGCCAAATAGGCTCTCAGCACGCTTATAAACAGAAATTTCAGAAATTATCTTATCTTGTATTTGAGGTTGAGAAACCAATCTCTTGATAGTGGCATATAATCCTGAAATAACTTCCTCATCAAACTCCATGCTTAGATTCTCATAAAAATTTGCAGGATTTAAAAAATGTCCAGCCGCATGTAAAGGATGGTGCAATTGACAATTCCACCTATCATTAATAATTTTGCTCACTTCCGCATATTTTTCTTCATCACCATTGAATGATTTTGATATGCTCTCCTTTGCTCTATCCATGGCTTCAAAGATGTATCCCATGTCTGGTTTTTTCTCACTATCAACAAGTCTAAGTACCCACATAAGAGGCCCCATCACCTTAAGAATATAGGTGACATTATTTCAAAAGCTAACAGACAAAATTATTTCACACACCGTTTTCCCTTTCACTTACTTTGCCCAACTGCTAGAAATCCAATCATCCAAAGTAAACATGGCCCTCAAATGATTTTTTTTATTGTGAATTGATTGCAATGTAAGGTATGATGTACAAAAACTAGTTTTCCCTGGACGAATGAGTTCTCTATTTTTTGTAAAGGATCTCATGGTATTCAAGAGACCTGTATGACTGTATATAAATCCAGTCACGTTGATTGCCTTCTCAGTAGTTTTTGTTACTCGCGGAATCTTCCCAATATCCTCTAGCATTAAATCCAAACAATGAGCAGCACATGGTGTCCAAAACAAATTTGGTCTCTTTGCTTCCAATAACTTCCCTATTAAAAAGATAAATAATAATATTTAAAAAACATTGCATATTTATATTATAATAATAAACTTAGGATAAAGTAGATTACAAAAACTAAAACTTACCTTCTAAAACATAATTGGATCCATTATCTGTTATTACTTGAACAACATTTGCTTCTCCAACCTCATCTACAAACTTGTCCAACAATTCAAATAACTTTTCTCCTGTTTTCATATATGATGATGCATCCACAGATTTCACAAACATTGTTCCCATTGGGCAATTGACTAAAAAGTTGATAATGCTCCGATGAGTTCGACTAAGCCACCTATCCGGCATAATTGAACATCCAAGTTTTTTCCAAGAATCTTTGTGCTTTTGAAGCAATCCATCGGTATACTCAACTTCTTTCTTAAGAAGTGGAACTCTCAACTCATGATAACTTGGAGGTCTCATGTTTGGTCCATATTGACCAATGGCTTCAATCATCCATTTAAATGAATCAAGATGTGCAACATTAAATGGAATGCCCGCTTGATAGAAGAAACGAGCAATGTATTGGCAAGCCTGCTCTCTTTTTTGTTTGTCATATGTATTGTTTATAGTAGATTGTATCATTTTTCCCTTCTTCCTCATCTCAACAATATGCTCCGGCCTTATTAATACAAAAACATCCATAGGCCCCTCTTCTTTGAAGCTATAGAAGTAACAACTCTCTCTTTGCCTTTATTATTTTTCCCCACATCTTCATCATCCCCAATTTCAATGACATTATCAAAGTCATCAATATCTGGCATGTTATCATAATGTTCTTTTTAACTTTTTTTTTCATTCATCAAATCCTTCAACTCTTTTCTCACTTCTGGAGGACACTTCAAACATTTTTTTACATTCCTATTGTTCCCCACTTGATGTTGTTTGGCTCTATAAATTCCTCCTTTAGTGACTTTTTGACAAAACATACAAGTTGAACATGTATCGTTTTTATCAGCCAAATAATTATATTTCCATCCCGGATCACTTCATTTATTCCCACTTCCACTCCCACCAACATTACTCGAATCCATCTAAAATATAATTGCACAATATCTAAAAGATATATATTAAAAAAAATTATCATTAGTGAGGTTAAAGTTAAACACATGTCCACAAACATAAATACGTTTATTTTTCCCAATACTAGTGTGTGTGTGGCTTTTACAAAAAAAAAAAAAAAGAACAATTATTTTTAGGCATTATACTTAATTTTTTTTTGGTAAGTAATTATTTTTTAAATTATTTTAATAAATTTACATTTAATATTAATATTAATTATACTTTTTATTTTAATTATTCCTTTTTTTATGGGTAATTATTCTATTTTTCTTTTATCATATTTTGATTTTATCATTCTATAACTAACAGAAAGAAGAACAATTTTTTTTAGGCATTATACTTTTTTTTTTGTAAGTAATTATTTTTTAAATTATTTTAATAAATTTACATTTACTATTAATATTAATTATACTTTTTATTTTAATTATTCCTTTTTTTATGAGTAATTATTCCATTTTTCCTTTATCATATTCTGATTTTATCATTCTATAACTGACAGAAAGAAGAACAATTTTTTTTTTAGGCATTATACTTATTTTTTGTTTTGGGTAATTATTTTAATAAATATATATTTACTATTAATATTAACTTTTGTTTTTCCTAGTACTAGCAGATTTCACTATACAGTATACAGTATAAAATAAATGAACCAAGTAGATGCTGATTGTATTTTATAATATATATAGTAAAAGAGAAAGTGGAAGTAGGACAGATTTCTAACGTGTGTATATGAGAAACAGTGTAAAGCAAGTGTCAACAAAAAACAAACATATTGGACAAGTGTGTGGACTCCACACACCAACCGGTCAAGATTGTATCATGCAAAATAAAATAAGAAGAAAAGAATCTTTATTAAATACCTGGAGAAGAGTCAAAGCACAGCACTATGTTTGTTTCTTTTGAAGGACAAAAGAGAGAGAAGGTTGATGGTCCTCCTTTGTTTTCAACGTGAGAGAGAAAGAAAGTGAGGTAGGTAGGGTTTCTTTCTAGTTAAAAGTTACTTTTTTTTTATATTTATTTTGTTTTACCAGTAGTGAGGTAGGGTTTTTTTTTTTTTTTTTGTCTGTTTATGGGGAATGCTTTTGCTGATGTTTCCAAAATTTTTTTTTTTTTGGTGAAAATACCAGGCGCTTGCTTGGCACTTGTGCACCTTGCGCCTAGGCGCAAACAGGCGCGCGCCTCAACAAAGGCGCCTCGCCTTGGGCATCAAAAGGCGCTGCCGTGCGCCTCACCCTACCTGGGAGTCTAGGTGCTCGCCTTTTGCGCCTCTGACAACATTGTGTCCAGTGCCATGTTCTTTTTTATGGAGCATTGAAACTTAGCAAAGAAGTTTGTATTATCTTGTTTCAACGGATGAACAGTAGGTTTGGATGATGATGGTTTACATTTTGGTTCAATAGTTGTTTAGAAATATTTTGAGTCCTTGTCCCTGTTATCATAGTCCCTATTCCTTTCCCTTTGCACAGGAAGTATTAGTTCAAATACTTTTCAGGAGTTATAACTGGCCTTCTCAAACTCTCAATATGTTTGGTTCAATGAAATGAAATAGATATTTCAGCTTCATTACCACGAAATATCTATTCCCTTATTTAGTTTACAAGAAAAATTTATTAAAAGAATGTCTATTCTGTGCAATATGGAATAGATGAGGAATTTTCATTTCTTTTATTGGAATGGCCATTCCCGACTAAAAAACATGTTTTGTTTCGAAAATATTTATTATAAAATAAGAAATTGTTATTCCTTTTCAGTTATATTTCATTATAGTGAGCCGAGCATACATTCATAGCTTTTGCAAAGTACCAACACTAGTATATATTCGATCTTTCTATGAGAACTTTATCCTTCATTAATCAAGGGTGAAATTTTTATGGTAAATCCCAAAAGTATATCAATTGGATCCAAAAGGACGTGTTGATACCTTTTGCTATGTAAGGCTAATTTTAGTAGGGGGCAAAATGTAGGGCTCATCTTCTTGGACAGATGACTTGATCCCCAGATTTGGTTAATACTGTGGGTAACTTAAGGAGATTTGAAAGTAAGGTTAGATTAGGAATATTGGATTGCTTCATTAGCTCTGATTTTTTGTTTTATTTATTTATTTCTTTATTTTTTAAAGAAGGCTCACTCTCTTGCTTCTTATTTGATTGGGGGAATTATAAGATTCTTTTCCATATGGTGGGATTATTACTACGTTTGGTTGATTTGAACGTGTAACATCAGCTCATAAGAAATTTCATTCTGGGAGAGCGATGAATAGCAAAATCCAAAGCTTAGTAAAGCTTCTTTTATTTTTTCAAAATTGTCATATTCGAATTTAAGATATCATATCTGCACCCCAAAACATATATATTAAAAAGAAAGAAATTAAGATACTATAATTATTCATCTTATAGTAAAACCTTCTTTTGTGGCAATGATAAGACATATACACATATTATATGTGTCTATTTTGTAACATTATATACTATGTGCATATAAGGTTTTATCTATTTGTTATGTTATAATGTTGCGAATCCGAATAATGAAACTCAGCTGATTTGTAATGCAGTAAATCATTGTGCAGTAAGTACGTATGCTATGCTAGGCGTAGTATGTTTATATATAAATATTAATTTCCTCATCCGTAAAAGAAGTACAGAATTTTCAAACTAAATCAATATTGGATCGATATACATATGATGTTGATGAAAAATTGATAATTTTACTCATAAACTGATAATATCGAACTGATGTTGATTTCTTACTAATAAATTATCGATACAAATCTAACATAAATAAAAATTAGACAAGTCAAATAGACTGGTAGATAAAGTACCTTGTGTCTTTGTGATACATGTTGTCAAATTACAATATGAGGGTAGAATCAAATTTAAAATAGCCACTTAAGATATATGATTGTAGAATTAAAATTAAATATAGAGAAGAGGGATAAGGAAAAAAAATAAAAACACTTATAAAAAAAATTATACAAATCCCACTAGGTCAAAAAGAATCCAACAAATAAGTTAAAACTCATCTTTTGAAAAGACGAGATTGTGAGTAGTCGACATAGACGAGATTAATGTAAATACACTAATAAGCACTAAACTTATCTATAATTGAATAATTCTTATCTTTTAAAGAGACGAGGTTAAATTTGAAAACATTAAATTTATCTTTTATCTCATGAAGAGACGAGGTCATCTAGTTACCACATCGTCTCTTAAATAAACAAGTTTAATATGTCTAATTTAAGATTTTTTATTTCAGTGATATTTTTGTAAATTTTAAAAAAATATAAATATTAATTTCCTCATCTAAAAAGAAAGTATAGAATTTTTCATGTGTCAAATAAAATAACAAAGGAATTAAAATTTCAAATGGAAAACAGAGTAGAATTTTGTTTTAGGATAAAAAGTTAGAGATATCGATTTTTTATTTAAAAAGGCTTAAAGGTATCAAATTTCCATTGAAGGTGAAATATTTTATGCATATAATATGGATGAAGAGAACCACATAAATACTGAACATTGAAAAGTGAGAGAAAGTGGAGAGAACTGACAGAAAAGACTTACTAATTTCCTCTACATTTAAATTTTGAGTCAAATAATTAGTATTGGCTTCGTAAATATATTAATGGATAAAACAAATATCTTCTTTAATTGTATTTCACACGTTGAATTGTTAATTAATATTTTATAAAATCATTAATTTTATTTCATAAAGATTTAAAAGTTATATATATAATTTTCAAGTCTTTTTTTTGGTAAATTCGATTTAAATTTTATAGTTATATTTATAGAAACTAAACTAATTTACCACTTTTACCACAGTTTTTTTCCTCCTCAGATTCTCTCTCCATATTTTTGCATCAACATTTAGCAACTATGTATAATATTTTCAAGTATCTATCTTCTTAGTGAGTAATCAAAATGACATTGGAAATTTAAAAATATACAAGCTATTTGTAATATTCTGAATCTCAAGGACAATTTAAGCTTAAGAATTGTTTATATTTCTAAATATTATTTGATCATAATATTCTATTTCTCCCTATACATTGTGAGTGTATATATAATATAGCATTATGTATACATTTAGTGTAAATGCACCTGCTATCCTATGTTAACTATTTTCTAAAAGGTAAGTCTTACATGTACGTAGAAGAGAATTTGGGAGCTTAGGGTTAGGGCTGAGGTTAGAGTGGATAAGGATATGGTATGTAATTATATCACCATAATTTATATTATCATAGATACTTTACCTTTTTTTTTTTTGAAAAAGAAAATATGATCTCGTAAATGTCTATGAGGAGAGTATAGTAACTATTTCTTTCTCTTCTTTTTTTAAAGCTAATTTAAGCCTATTTTCTTAGTAGATTCTACCTACTAAACAAAGTCATAGTAATTTGTTAAAAATACATGCACCATTAGGCTATTACATGTATATACGGAAGTAGAAGCTATAAGGCGGGTTTATAAATCGATTTTAAGCTTACTTAATCAACAATTATTTCTTTTCTTGAATTATGCTCAATTCATGCAAATAATAATAATAATAAAGAGATAAGGAAGAAGAAAATTACACCGCGATATAACGTGAAATTTGACCTGCTCCCTAGTCATGGTTGTCAAAATCATATTAATTATATAATTCTACGATTTATAATTTTATATATTTTTTCTTAATTAAAATGGATGAGAAATTAATTATGGTGCAGACTTAAGGTAAAAATTATGAATTTAGATGTACGATTCTACACATTTATGATTTTACCGATTTTGTACAGTTCTATCAATTCTGCAGGCTTGGATGAATAATAAAATCGCAAATTTGACAATCATGTCCCTAGTGTCTACGGTCCACAGTTAGCCTCACTCAAGAACAACTTCACACACATTCATTAATATAATCAATTGCTTCACAAAGAGTGCTTCACAAAGAGAGCTTCACAACAATGCCCTACAAAGAGGACTTCGCATTTGCCTCATATGAGAACTTTACAATTGCTTACACATATGTAGGACTTCACTCATGTCTCAATACATGAAGACTTCACCTATTGCCTCAAACATATGAGGACTTCACTAATCAACTCACATATAAAAGTGTGAATAGTGTTTACAAGATTAGTTCATTAATCTCACTATGATACATTGGCACTATTCACTCAACAAATACAAATACAAATGAGAGAGGATTTTCACATAATCTCATATTATTAAGTTTTACTCTCTTACATAAAACACTTCAAATACTCCATTTATAAGCTCTCAAAGTAATATTGCCATTGCACCTCAAAAAATCACTAACGATTGAATTAGAAATTTTGTAACATTTGTATTTTAACCTTGGCAGAGTATACTAGTGAGTTGATCCACTTTCCACGAGCAAGCCGGTCTAGTCGAGCCCAAAGTTGAGTGTTCGATCTACTCCTTGATTGGCTCTGGGTATTTCGATATTGTTTCATATTTTGGCCATAACTTTATTATCGAAAGTCCGATTGAGACAATTCAAGATACTACAAAAATGCATAAAAAGAGCTCTACAACTTTTGTGTTTTGAGCTTTGAATGATTCTAAAAGCATCAATGCCTAAAATGTGCTTGAAGCAACTTACAACAACAAGCGCAAAACAAAAACACAAACATAACAAATCTCAAATAAGTTTTTGCTTGTTGGATGTAACTTAACTAAGTTGTGAAGCATTTGTGCAATATATTTTCCCATCAAAACAAAATGTAACCTTCACATGATTAAACAAATTTCAGTTTAACCAATTAAACAATATAATAACCATTCAAGGATTATTATAGCCTGCTTTGTTTCTTAATAATAGTTATTAATCTACAATATTATTCTATTGAGTTAAAATGAAGGGACTATTAAAAAAGACACACAATGAAACCTAAAAGGAGCCCAAAAAAGCTCCTCTTTCATTGATTTAAAGAAGAATATATTAATATAAAAAAGCTTATCCTCATTTAACATGATTCAAACCTCAAGAAACACTTAGTCAAATTGAATAAAGAATATACAACTTGCTCACTGTTTGATAACTTTTCCACATCTCCTCGTGCACCAGAGCATCTTGTGATTATTCATCTCTTTACCTCTTTCTATGAGGTTACTTAAAGTGTAAGATATGTTTTGTGTGTGACCACTTCAACTAAATCTATCATCATCAAATGGGTTATACTTGTATGGGAATTATATACTTATATATATATATATATCAATAGTTATATGCTCGCGTTGTGTGTGTAAAAATGAATATACGAGCACAAAATAATTTAACACGACTAAATAGTTAAATTAAGCTTGATGCATGGTTGATGAATCAGGAGGGCAAAAGAAATGAAGACATGGTTTAAGATTGCATGGATAAATAAATTAAAAAAAAAATGTGCGTGTGCAAAAAGTAGCAGCAGCAACAAGTCTTGAAACTACAAGTAAACCAAAATTTAGATAATTAATTTGAGAATAATGATTATCCAATTAAAATTTAAATGAGAAAAAAGTTTGATAACCATATACCTTTATAACTTATAGCACTAGTATCTAATAGCTCATACCAAATCTAACTACGATTGAATGATTAAAATAATTAATATTTAATTTATTATATTTATTTTAATAATTATATCAATAATGAGACGGTCCTTAATATCATTTCAAGTTAGGTATGTGAGTGAATATTATGAGAACACAAAGACAATAGAAGAGAGAGAGAGAGAGAGAGAGCCGGAGGAGGGGGAAGATGCAAACAAAATGAAAAGCATTTAATTTTTTTTAAAGTCTGGATTGAGGGAATTTGGACACAACAATATTGTACATGTGTGTGTGAGGGAGAGAAAAGTAGGATGTAAATAAAATAATAAGTACTTAGGTTATTTTTGGGTCTAAATGGGATAAGTATTGATTTAATATGATAGACGCATACATTTTGATTTTTAGATCAAAGCTTTTACAAAATAGTTAAAACACGACAACCACATTAATAAATTTTAACACATCTACTTCCTTTAAGTTTAAATATTACCATACATACCGAATCCCTAAACAATAATCTAGTTGCAATTCTGGATAGAATAAGCTCACTATCCAAACTAATGAGGATTGAAATATGATCATTTCATTTAGGAACATATTATTAATACCACTAAATTATAAGGTGAAATACATTATATTGAGTTTGTATGTGTTTAATTTCATATAACTATGTTAAATCTTAACTTGCTTCAAACCTTGGGAACTAGTTAAGAACCGTGCAATACATGGCTAGTAAGTAAAATTATAATTATAAAATAAATTTACTAAAATAAACTTATGCAATATATTTGTTTTATATTCATACTTGTACATAATATTATGGTGATAGTTTACATAATGAATATATGCTTTCAATTGTTTATTTAATTAATTTTTTTTGTTTCAACATTATAAGATGTATTTGTTTTATTGAAAGTTACCGTACAAAAAGGTAATATTTCATGAAATATTATATATACAAATATGTTTAAGTAAAATAATAAAAATAATTTATTTAAATACAATGTCAAATAAATTTAAAAAAATAAATCACTATTTTTATATTACTATTTAAAAAAAGGCCCCACATGCCTTTCCGTACCGGCCCACTCATTTCGCGTGCCTCGCATACCAGCCTGTGGTGCTCGTGCTTTTGCCTTTTTCTTTTGTGTGTCGTGCGTGCCATGCCAGGCCCGCAACCCCCGTGCTGCAGCCCATTTACCATGCTTGGAGGTGCCATTGCTAATCCAAGAGCGAATATAACTTTGATACAAAACTCGCTCAGCATATGACGTGAACAATTGAATTAGGGTTCATCACAAATTGTTAATTCGCATACAAATGTCAGAATATGATTTTCAAATACCTATTGATTCTAAAAATACCTAGTAAATGGCATAAAAAATCGAAATTAATAGTGTAATTTGATAATTGGTTAAAAAGAAGAACAAAACAGCTCAACTCTATATTTTCAAAATAATAATTGAATCACTTTTTTTCCTTAAGGCATACAATTTATATAGAAAATTAAATTTTCCAAAAAAGGAAAATGGCTAAAAAAGAAAACATATTAAAGACATAAAATGATATTGAAAATAATGATGACTGAAAAAAATCTCATTAAAAGACATTAATGAAACATAAATAAATATCTAAGATATTGAAAAAAGATTGATTGAGTCATTGTTGACCGCATCAACATTTCTCATTAAAAATTACTAATTCCTAAAACAATTACAAGAATATTTATTACTATCTTCCTAGATATACGATTCATTCAATAATCATCTTATTTTTTATTTTTATTATTTTATATTTATTTTTTAGATAAGCACTAATGCATGTATCCTAATATATATTAAACAATTACTTCTTTAACTTGGACTCAAAAAATAAAATATTTATTAAATGACCCAAATATCCTTAATCTTTATTTTTATTTCGATTATAAGAAGCGGTTTCATTATTTTTAGTAACTACTCTCCTTTATGTCTCTCTTTGTGCATTTTAAATAGAAATCGGAATTAGCCTTATTTTCAACAAATATAAAAATATTTATTCCTTTTCTTTTTAACTTGTTGAATGTTTGTATAATTTTCATATTATTACATTTGTTTCGTTTCATCATTTTTTCCGTGTTTTTTCTAGATCGTTGATATATTATTTTTGTTTTATTCTCAAATCATTTGATATTTATATGAACTTATTCAATAGTTCAGTATTTTCTATTTTTCATGTTAAATTTAATTTGAGTGCCTGGTAGTTATTATAAAATGAAGAGATTTAAAAGATCTTACATAATTATATCTTGTATATATATATATTTTGACATGAAATATAATTAAATCTCGATAAATAAATATTTGATAATAATCTTGATTAAATAATAATTTCTTTCAATCCCGACTTAGACCAACATACTAAATTAATAGTCTTGCTGAAGGTATAAAAAAAATAATTTATAATGAAATCCTCAAGGTCCAGTGAAAATATAAATTAATAATGCATCAAATACATAAAAA
This sequence comes from Combretum micranthum, assembly GCA_024138025.1. NCBI lineage: Eukaryota > Viridiplantae > Streptophyta > Magnoliopsida > Myrtales > Combretaceae > Combretum > Combretum micranthum. Next base: position 135,225 of record JAMXBD010000255.1, read on the forward strand.
TTTTCATTTAAAGTCTTTTCAAATTACTTCTATTCTTTTAAAGTCTTACTCTTTGCTAAGATATAAATCTAAAGTCATTTGTTTTTTTTTTGTATGTAAACTAAATTCAAATTTTTTCCTATTACCCATCAATTTTAATTTTCAAGATTTGCCACAATTTTATCATTTTTTTGTGTTCTAAAATTTATTATTTTTTTTATATTTATGCATTTTGACTTTTGAAATTTTTTGCACATATATTTACATGCATTTTGTCCATATTTATTTTTAATTTTTGCTAATAAGTTATACATAAAATTTGGAAAAAAAGTGTAAAAATATAAAAAAAAATATTCGTAAATTAATAAATATTCATTTATTGATAAATTAATAAATTGTTCATTTATTGGTAAATAAATAATCTCATAAAATATTATTTTTTATTGATCCCAACAATATTATACAAGTTTAACACGTGTATCGTTTATAGATAAAAAAAAATTACCAATATACAAGTTGGATGAAATTAATCACTGATATGCAAATGTTAAATCACATTTGAAAGATAGAATAAAAAAATTACATACAAATCATGTGTATAAATCGCAATAGCAAGTTTGACTATCGTTTTTGTATTGTGAATAACAAATGTGATAAGAATATTGTAGTTTCCAATCGTGATTTGCAATGGCATAATATATATATTATTTTTTAAACTCAATTTCTCTCTCTCATCCTATTGTTTGGAGATTTTACATTAGTTCGTGCACTCAGATATTGAGACAAGGGTAATTGAAGAAGTTAGGTTCTCAAAGAAACTTGCTTGGAAGCATTACAGGCACACACTGAGTTGGGATTAGTTGATTGAGCAGTGATGTTGTTGTTTGCTTGACACTTGGATCATGGATGATTGGGTGCGTGAAATTAAGGTTCTAAATCATTGTAATGGAAGATGGTTTTAAAAGGGGGAAAAAGATGGAAAAAGGACAAGGTGCGTGGCAAGGACAGACGTTGTGATGGTCCCTTCACTCCTTCCCTTTGCCGCCCATTTGGCCAATATGAGTTGAATGTAATGCCTTTCGGATTGAAAAATGCTCCCTCTGAATTTCAGAGAATAATGAATGAAATATTCAATGATTTTTCCAACTTCATAATAGTTTACATAGATGATGTTTTGATCTAGTCTCCTAATATAGATCAACACTTCAAACATGTTAAATTATTTATGAATGTTACTAAGAAAAATGGTTTTGTTGTTTCCCCCAACAAAGATATCTCTTTTTCAAACAAAAATTAGATTCTTGGGATTCAACATCCACAATGGAACTATATTGCCTATACAAAGGTCAATAGAGTTCACCTCAAACTTTCCCAATGAAATTAAGGATAAGAACCAACTTCAAAGGTTCTTAGGAAGCCTTGATTATGTCGCTGATTTTTTCTCAAACTTTAGTGTAATATGTAAACCATTACATAATAGGTTAAAGAAAAATCCACCCCAATGGTCTGAGCAACATACCAATGTTGTAAAGACAATAAAAAAATAAGATTAAGGAAATCTCTTGCCTTCATATTGCAGATCCATCCCTACAAAAAATAGTAGAGATCAATGCTTCCAACATAGGCTATGGAAGAATCCTTAAACAAAAAATGAATGGCAAAGAATGCGTGGCTCAATTCGTATCTAAACACTAGAACGAATGTCAAATGAACTATTCCAAAATTAAAAAAGAAATTTTAGCAATAGTTTTGACAATTTCTAAGTTTCAAGGAGATTTGTTAAACCAAAAATTTCATTTGAGAGTTGATTGCAAATCAGCCAAAAATGTTTTGCAAAATGATGTTAAAAATTTAACTTCAAAACAAATTTTTGCTAGATTGCAATCAATTTTATCTTGTTTTGATTTGAAATAGAGCAAATCAGAGGCTTATCAAATGCTCTTCCTAATTTCCTTACTCGTGAATTTTTACAGGGAGATGCCTCCCAAGAAGGAGAAAGGAAAGCAGAAAGAATTCCCAAAAAAGGGACTAACCAATGTCAGGACATGGCTTCAAGCCACGGCCCCCAAAAACCAAAATGTTTCAAATCCTCTGAGGATTAATGAAAAATCATCCCATATGACGAGCCAATCATCTAATGAATCTGTTCCCCAACCAGATATCTCAAATGTTTTAACCCAGGAACTGATCAATGCAATAGCAATGGCATTAAGTCAGTCCAACACCGTGATGGCCCTAGAGGCCCACACACACCATCACCATCAATGGCTCTGGTAGCAAAAGATGGTATACACGAAGAAATTCCAATGATAGAGGAAGTGAAACCTCTAACCAAGAAAAAATCACACATATAGGAAGAAATTCCAATTATAGAGGATGTGAAACCTCTAATAGAAAAAGGTCACATCAAAATGTTTCAATGACTGAGGTAGTTTCTTCCTCCAGGAAATAAATTATCCCTCGGAAAAAATGTTCAAAAATAAAAAATTTTCATCAAGGAAATTTTCAAAAATATCATCATGGCGGAAAAGGATGTTTTTGAAAATGATCCAATTACATTTGCCAGAAAAATATTTTTGACAAATTCAATTATGTTCCATATGATTTTTACAAAACTATGGAATTTTATGAGAAAATCTTAACTGAAACTAAATCAGTTTTCTTTAAGCATTTTCAACAAAATTGAGTAGTTCTTTACTCAACCGCCCGAATTCAGAAAGTCTTCAACTTTAGTGAATGGACAAACAAATATGGCCAACCTCATGAGCCAATCAAATTTTAGGTCTCAGTGACCAATGCTCAACCTAATCACCGCATACAATATAATTATTATGATTATAAGCAAGCATGGTGGAATACCTTTTTCCGTTTAAATGAATCACGATCCCATATATGGCTTATTTTCTTTGAAAAATGTTCATCTCAAAACCTCCCCTACTGGTTTACATACTGATGGAAAGAATTTGGAGCCATTAGTGAGATCGTTCATCAAAATGCACAGAAAGGATTCAACACCTTTCTGAAAAACTATGTTTTAAAACCCTATGAAATACCTTTCAAAAAGGAAATGCTTTATTTTATGCATACCAGTGTTTCTTGGTTAATGACCTGGTTCTATGAATTTAGATTAGTAAATGCAACACCTATCCTCACTAGAAGATACAAGGTCAAATGGTGGGATAGCTTCAAAATGTGAGACAAAGTTGAAGAGAATGCTATACTCAAATGAGTTAATAGCCATTTAACAAACGTCTCAACAATGGTTTCAGAACAGACTCCTTTTTCCATGACAAGAGATTTTTAGTGTCCACAATATTGCAAGCCAAGACACAAGAGCAAATGAAGAAGCTCCTGGAAATGGCCTTGGCAAGCATTAGTGAATCAAGCGCTAGGTTTGTAACTGAAGACAGTTCAAGTCACAGCGGAAAGACAAATGAAGATGACTGCTATGGGGTTGACATAACATCACCATAGGATAGTCATTATTAGAAGAGTATACGAAATGTGTATACCTTCTAAATTAATGTAATATAGTAGAGTATATGACATGTATATACCTACTAAAAACAGATGTACAAAACACGTACATCAGCAATGTACCACAGAATCACTGAAGACTTCACCTGGGTAAAACCCATCAAAAGGTGATATGGTAATTCTTAGGATTCCCTGACTTTCACTGTTCACTACAGTGAATTGTTTGCCACAATGGTACCGTTTTCAATACAACCCATGACTCTCCACTATTCACTACAGTGGACTGTCGACCACAATGGTACTGTTCACTACAGTACAACCCTTGCTCTCCTTTCTATATAAAGAGAACACTTCTATAATGCAGGACACACAAAAACAAACACAATCCTCTCGCTTCTGAATTCCAACACTCCCCTCTTCCAAAACACTCCTGCAAACACAAAATCAAACACTTCTTTTACTCTTCTCTACATCTTTTCCACTCTCCTCCTGCTTTTGTTGTCTCTCAAAATTACGTGGAACCATTCTTATGCTTCCATTTTGAGGTAATTTTCTTATTGTTTTTACTGTTGCAATGCTTTTATATTCCTGTATCTCTGTAATCTAATTTTGTGAATAAAATTATCTATTTCTTTATCTATCCTATATATGCTTTTAATCTCTGTTTAATTTATTGCATATGCCGATCCTTTCTTAATGGTATCAGAGCCATTGATGGTGATGGTGTGTGGTGTGCTTCTGGGGCCATTGCAGTGTTGGACTGACTTAATGCCATTGCTATTGCATTGATCAATTCCTGGGTTAAAACATTTGAGATGACTGGTTGGGGACCAGATTCATTAGATGACCGGCTCGTCATCTGGGATGATTTTTCATTAATCATCAGAGGAGGATTTGAAACATTTTGGTTTTTGGGGGCCGTGGCTTGAAGCCATGTCCTGACATTGGTTAGTTCCTTTTTTGAGACTTCTTTCTGCTTTCCTTTTTCCTTCTTGGGAGGCATCTCCCTGTAAGAATTCACGAGTAAGGAAATTAGGAAGAGCATTTGATGAGCTTCTGATGTGCTCTATTTCGAAATCAAAACAAGATAAAATTGATTGCAATCTAGCAAAAATCTGTTTTGAAGTTAAATTTTTAACATCATTTTGCAAAACATTTTTGGCTGATTTGCAATCAACTCTCAAAAGAAATTTTTGGTTCAACAAATCTCCTTGAAACTTAGAAATTGTTAAAACTATTGCTAGAATTTCTTTTTTAATTGTGGAATAGTTCATTTGACATTCGTTCCAGTGTTTGGATACGAATTGAACCACGCATTCTTTGCCATTCATTTTTTGTTTAAGGATTCCTCCATAGCCTATGTCGGAAGCATTGATCTCTACTATTGTTTGTAGGGATGGATTTGCAGTATGAAGGCAAGAGATTTCCTTAGCTTATTTTTTTATTGTCTTTACAACATTGGTATGTTGCTTAGACCATTGGGGTGGATTTTTCTTTAACCTATTATGTAATGGTTTACATATTACACTAAAGTTTGGGAAAAAATCAGCGACATAATTAAGGCTTCCTAAGAACCTTTGAAGTTGGTTCTTATCCTTAATTTCATTGGGAAATTTTGAGGTGAACTCTATTGACCTTTGTATGGGCAATATAGTTCCATTGTGAATGTTGAATCCCAAGAATCTAGTTTTCGTTTGAAAAAGAGATATCTTTGTTGGGGAAACAATAAGACCATTTTTCTTAGCAACATTCATAAATAATTTAACATGTTTGAAGTGTTGATCTACATTAGGAGAGTAGATCAAAACATCATCTATGTAAACTATTATGAAGTTAGAGAAATCATTGAATATTTCATTCATTATTCTCTGAAATTTAGAGGGAACATTTTTCAATCCGAAAGGCTTTACATTCCACTCATACTGGCCAAAATGGACAGTGAATGTGGTTTTGTACTTATCAAATTTTTTTATTCGAATCTGCCAAAATCCAGATTTCATGTCGAATTTTAAGAAGATTCTTGCATTGTGAAGTTGGTTGAGTAAATCTTTTTTGTTAGGTATTTGATACCTAATCCATTTGAGTGCAGTATTGAGAGGTTTATAATTGATCACCAATCTGGGTGTTCCCCTCTCAATTTCAGCATTTTTATTAACATAAAAAGCTGAGCAACTCCAACGAGATTTACTTTTCCTTATTAATGATTTTTGCAATAAGTCATTAATTTCATTTTTGCAATGTTTTAGGATTTCATTGTTCATTTGAGTTAGTCTTGCCTTGGTTGGGATGTTTCTTTCATGAAAATCATTTTCATAAGGCAGATCAACTATATGACATTTTCTATCCCATAAAGCATTAGGTAAAAAAGAACATATGGTTTTTACAATCTCATTTTGTAATTTAGAAATTCCTTCTTTCAAATATTTATTTGAAAGTTGGTTTTCTATTTTACAAAACATTAAGTCATCTTGTAAAAACCCCAAATGTTTTTCTTTATTTTTTATAAGATAATTCAATTTTGAGATTGAATTTCTTTTCAACTCATTTATCATTTTTGTTTTTGGTTCTGAAACAAAATTGAAGACAACTTTCTTCTTTCACGAATTTTGTTTCAATACCTTCATTGTTGACAATGAATGGTTGTATAAGAGTAATAAAAGGAGTTCCTAAAATCACATTTTGCTTAAGATTCTTAACAAAAATAAAAGCTTATTTGTAGGAGATTTTATCTTTTATTATCTTTACATCCGATATTTTGAATTCAATCTGCAGTTTGTTTCCTGATGCAGATTTAAGAGACTGGGTTGTTTTTTCAAAATATTTTGTAGGAACTAACCATTCTCTTAGGCAATTCAAATCTGCTCCAGTATCGAACAAAGCAGTTGTTTTCAAAATAAATTCATTGTTGATTCTGACTTTAATGTTGATTATCCATTTTCTTGTAGTTACCTCTATAAGATGTAATAAATAATCTTCATTAACTTTAGAGGATCCTGTCTTAGGAACCAGTTCATTGTCAGTTTCAAATTCTTTTTGTTTTAAAACGGTTTGTTTTAATTCAAGAAAATCTCTTTGTAAGTCTAATTGCATTTTTTTCAAAATTTTTATTTCTTCATTATGAATTTTGATTTCAGAATGAAGATCATTGACAGAAATTATTTTCTGTTTCATTGGTCCTTTTTCAAGGATTTCATTAAGGTTATAGAGAAGTTTTGGTACGAAAGTATTTTTCTTCTCTATATCCTTGATGCATTTCATTTTTTCTTCTTCGGACATTTGTTCTAATTTAAGAAGGACTTCTTTTTCTTCTTCAGTCAGAACATAAATCTCATTAGAAGAATCATCTGAATCAATATCATTGACTTGGATTTCTTCAGTTTCATTTTCAAAAGATGATTTTGAAGATGTATCTAAAGATGATAGAAAATCATTTTTTGTGAATATTTGCATGATTTTCTCCATTGTTTCTTCGTCAAGATTTAATTTGTTGATTTTGGTATTAATCTTACAATGGTTAGCTGTATGACCAATTTTTCCACATTTAAAACATTTTAATTTTTTATAAGACTTTCCCTTGTATTTTTTATAAGGTTTGATCTTCTATTTTTTCTCATATTTCTTTCTAAAGTTTTGGAATTCTTTTTAAAATTTCTTTTAGGTTTCTTATGAGAAGTGCATTATGAACATTTTGATTTCTTCTTTTGCTATTCAAAAGAAGGATCATATTGAGCATAGAAATCACTAAGAATTTAGTGTTTTTGTCTTTGTTCATTTTTCATTTGTTTTTGTAGCCTTATGTTTGTGCAAAGATTGGTTCCAATCTTGTTAACATAGAAGGCTAGTTCTCCATAAGAAAGTGAATCATATGGTATTTTGCCATTGTGATCTTCTCTGATTTTGTTTCTAACTTATTCTCCTATTAGATTAGGTAAACCAGCTAAAAACTTTTCTTTCTAGAAAGATTGGTTACAATCATTTCTGAGAAGAACTATTTGGAAGAACACATCTTATATGGGTGAAATTCTCCTAATGATTTACATTTCATATTAGTCAATAATTCTAGTGACCTATCTCTTAAGTGAGATAGGTCTCCTATGAAGTGTTGACTAATGGAGTAGATTAGACAATGCATTAGAGAATGAACCATATATTGTATTGGTTTATTCTTATCGTCCAAAATTTCAGATCCTGCTTCATCAACTTTGTATGTAGTAAGAATGAAATTTCTTTGTTCTTCATTGAGATAATTATCCCACCAGCCTCTTAATTGTCCAGTAAAACTGGAAATTATCATTAAGGCTATCTGATGATCATCTAATGAATCATTGGCCTTATTGGTGTTTGAAAGCATTATCATTTGATTGAGAACATTCAATATTCTCTGTTATGAGGCTCCATCTATGTTCCATTCATAGGTAGATCCTGCAGAATATTTATTTTGATAATTGTTTTCATCATTTTCTTCCAATAAGAGGCCAGGAGGTGTAGCTCTCTGATAACAGAGTTTTTGGTGTTCTTTCCAAGAAATTCTATTGATAATATTGTTTGAAGATTTATTGATCTTGAGATAATTAAATCTTCCATTATTGAAGAGTTTTCTTAAATGTTGTTTGTTTCAGAAAGAACATTTAAGTTTTCAGTGGGAGTATCATCAATAATAAGTCCTTGTACTTATTAGATGAAGATGATGTCTCCCTATTCTTTAAAGCTTTTAAAAATTCCTTAGAAGGATTCTTAGGAATTTCAAAAGGTTTGATTAAAGATGCCTTAAATTTCTTATCTTCTAAAGCTTTGAGAAATTCTTTAGGAGGGTTTTTAGCATCTTAATCTCATTGTGGTCATTGTCTAGAATAACTTCGATTCTATCCAACTATTTACCATAATGTGTAAATATTGGTTAGTGAAGTTATTTTGTTCAATTGTTTTTCTAACTCCAATTTTTTCATTTTCTGCGCTTTTGAAAGGTGCTAGAGTTATTTCATTATTCTTAAACCTGTTTTAATTTGGTCAAAGGAGGATGATTAGATTGTATTATCTGACCTTCTCCTATTTGCCATTTAAAACGATGGTTTACAAATTAATTTGTTTTGGTGCCAAATAATATTCTTGGAACTAGTCAAAGAATAATATTTGGTATCCATTATCAAACATGGTTTTATAATATTCATCTTTGATTTCATTTTTGAAATTAGAAAAGGTCTTGAAATATTAATTTCTAATTTTTTCATTTTTGATTGATCCAAACTCTTTGTTTAGAAAATCTCTATCAGTTCGAAAGGTCTTTCTAAAGTATTGAGCTTCGATCTCCTGCTTCCGATAAAGTAGGTTCTTCGTAGACAGTTTCATTAGTTGTTGGTAAACCATTTTTGGTAAACCAATTTTTCATTCACTAATCCTTTTAGAGCAGGATTAGGAATTTGTGGAGAATTTACCTGTGGAGGAGGTAAATCTTGTGGAGGTGTAGGAATGATAACCTGTGGAAGGGGTGGATCTAACGATTTTCTGGAAGAAGTAGATGACATTGATCTAATTTCCACATTATTCCTTGGAAGATCTAAAGATCTTCTAGGAAATTGAATGGTTACCTTTCCTTCCTGGTGTTGTATAACTCTAGAAGGTTCAGCATTATATAAGATTCTTTTTGGAAGTGGATTGTCAACTTCCCATTGTTGCGGTAAGTTTATTTGATTCCATTAGATTATTCGGGAATTGAAACATTAGCTTTTGAAAGATCTATTTGGATTAATAAGGTTTGACCTCTCCTGTCTACCTCAAAAGCCTTAGATCTAAAAGCTGTTTTCATTAACTTGTAATATACTCTATATATTATAGCCATTGGAAGGGATCTTTCCATCATTTTGTAATTGTGTGTCTTTATCTGTAAGATTAAAGACTTCATTATGGTTTTGTCTCTAAGTCCTATAGTGACATTAGAATGACAATCAAATTGGATTGGACCATTACTTAGGCTAGTTTCAATTGCAGCATGAATTGATCGTTCATACTCCAATTCTCTAGAGTCTCTAAGCACCATTAAGACCGAGGTGTCTAATCCTAGTTTAGTAAGAGGTTTGGCTCCTACCTGGATTAAACCTATATGAATATAGTTCCAGTTTTTAACATATTTATTAATTGAATTCTTATTAAGAATTTCCATTGTTGTTAAGCCATTAGAGATTGGAACATCCTTTTCCTCAATAACTATGACATAGTTATTTTTTGAAATTTTTTTCCATTTTTTAATTTGATAAATTTCATTGTAAGCCAACTTTAAAATGTTCCAATTATCTATGACTTCATGAAATCTTTCATATTGATTTTTTCTATTTAACATATTATCTTTTGACCCTTACTCCCAGGGAGCAAAGCTAAAAGAAGACATTATTCTTTTAAATAAATTATTCATAATTTTGTTAGACTACTTTATCTAACTTTATAATCCATCATCATAGGACTACTTTATCCCATATCGTGACTTCCAATTTATGACCTTCTTGCTACCTTTCTCTAGGATTTACGCTAGGCCTAAGTAGGCTTGCCACCTTCTGGGATTACCACTTATGGTAATCGTCCCAAGTGAAATGTATTATAAATTTAGATCACTACCTATGGTAATCGTCTAGCAAAAAATTATTAAATAATATAATAAAAGATCATATGCCAACTCCTTAGCTTTGATACCATTAAGAAATGTTGATTATAAGACGCGATATATACATTATATATATTATATATCATATATATAAATTATGATTTTAGTATTATATATTGATAATTATTTTTAATTTAATTTTATTTAAATAATAATTATTAAATTTTACTATAAAAAAGATATTATTTCGGTTTTAATAAAATATGACAAAGCGGGGAAGTAAAAAGTCAAAATAGAATTGTGGGCTCGGAACTTGAGCATTCCTTATGTGGATCAGTGGATGCCTCTTCTGTAGAAGGCCTTTTATGTTGTCAAGGCCCAAGAAGCATTCCAATTCGGCGCCACGGGCTAGACTCAAGGATGACGTAAAAGCGGTGCACGTACATTAATCAATTAGGTTAGGGTTTTGCATCAGTGGCTGGTGAGCACTCGGTTGGGATTTCGTCGATCTTTGAGCAAAACCTCAAGATGGTAAGTACCGTGTCGCCCTATCGCTCTCTGTGCTTTATCAATGTTCTTGTGCAGTGTAATTGCTGATTTATGAATGTTCCCGTTGTCTAACTTGAACGGAATCGTAGCCGTCGCACAAGACTTTCATGATTAAGAAGAAATTGGCGAAGAAGATGAGGCAGAACAGGCCCATTCCTCACTGGATTCGTCTTAGGACTGACAACACCATCAGGTTCTTTTGACTTTTTTGTTTAATTTAATTGATGATATTTGTTTGTTTACGAAATGTGTTCTTAGTGCTGATAGTGAAACCGTTTACTTGTAGGTACAATGCCAAGCGCAGGCACTGGCGCAGGACCAAGTTAGGGTTTTGAGTTTGTTTTAGAGTTCCAATTCCAAATCAGCCGGATTGTAGCTTTCTGGGCTTGCTCTTTTTGGAACATATTGGTTTTAATTCCACAGCTTAAAACCTGATTCCTTACCCTTGATGAGTAATTTTGTAGAATGTTATTTAGTCTGAATTTCGGGTATACAATATTTGCTTCTTTGCATATGTTTGTTATTAATTCAGCTTTGTGCTTTCATATCCTGTGATGTTGTATTTATTTATGATGTATAAGAGTGCAATGCAGTGGTTTAATTATTGTTTGTTACTATTTTCATTTGGATTATCCATTGTCGGTTGTGAGTTGATCGCGGTTGTGACTAAGGTTTTGTTTCCTAAGGAAGTTAGTCTGAAATTCGGGTTAACGATATTTGCTTCTTGGCATGTGTTTGTTATTTGTTTATAATGCATAAGAGTGCAATCCAGCGGTTCAATTATTGTTTTTGTGCCATTTTCCTTTTGGATTATCCATTGTTGGTTGTTGAGTTGATCATGGTTGTGACAAAGTTTTTGTTTCCTAAGGAAAGTAAGATGTTTCCTCTGCACTCAAATGTCAAAATTTAAGCAGCAATTTCTCCGAATTCCATTGTTTCAATCTTCCATATTTTTATCCCTTTTTTTGCTGTTTTCTTTTTGCTAAAAATAAGATATGAGCAGTACGTTGGTTGTGTTGCAAAACATGAACACACTATGAAGTACCCACGTATGTAGCATTGGCATGTATTTTTATTCTCTCAATTTGCACTCTCTGATCAGTACCGACTTGTGCAGTATGTTTGTTGTAGTTGGTGAATGACCTTCCAGTTTTCTGTCTGCATTCCTCTGAATTTCTCTGATTTGTGCTTATTGCCTGCTCTGGTATTTGATATAAGCATTGTTTATATACCCTGGGAGCGTCCATATTGTTGAGGGAAAGTGTATCTATCATGTACTGTGGCCATCCACCCTGCGGTGTATTTGCTTATCAAGGAGATGATTTTGGTTGCTTTTGCATACTGAGACTTAGCTTGGGACCTGGAATGTTTTGTCGACCGCCGTGTTATTTCCAATGGAGCATTGAAACTATAGAGAAGTTTGTCTTCCCTTTTTTTGAGGGATGGAAGACTTGTTGTTTGGATGATTTGTGTCTGTCCTCATCAATCTCCTCGTTCTAGCTCCCTGTTACAGTACCTATTAGTCTAAATGCCTGACCTTTCCATCAATTACACTTGGCTTTCAGGGGGTATTTTTTGAATCATGCACGAAAACAAGTAGCTTTAACATATCCAGTATCTATCAATGGGGAAATTTTATAGGTACCCGTACAAGTGTAATGGTGTCTATAAATCGAATCCTAAAATACGGTTTAATGTTTTTTGCTGCAATCTTACTTTTGATATGCCATTATTAATTATGTCACGCGGTACCAGTTACCAGTAGCGCTCGGCTGCACAATTGTTCTATCGTGTGCATGCATCTAGTAATGTCAATACGGTCCGTTCTGGACATTTTAGCATTATATTTTTGTCATTTTTAAATACGTATTTGTCAAGAAATGGATACCAATAAAAAAACTAATAAACAGATTCGATACAAATAAGTTATAGTATCAGATCTGATATAGCTAAAAATCAGACAATTTAAACTAGCCTAATTAATCTGTGGACTTATTTTCTTATTTCTTAAGCACAGCTTTTAGTTGGGAACAAGGTGTGGGAGGTTAAATGAGTTTTAAGTTTCTGAGCTGTGAATCTTACAGGAGCTTGGGCTTGTGTCATTAGACTAATGACATGATCTGGAGAGGTTTGTTGAAGATTTTGGACGATATAAAGAGACCTGGTGGGGTATCTGTTTTATTTCCTCTCACCATTTCTCGTGGATGTATTGTGAATTGTGAGAGAGTATTTGGGTGCATAATGATAACTAATTATTATATTCATAAATAATTATATATATCAGTGATTTAAAAAAAAAAAGAAATTCAAAAGCAATTCCATGCATTTTGTTACGTCATAATATTATACAATTTTATCTATATAATATGTTATTTAGGTAATTACATGAAACACTGAAATGTCACATGAATTTCAACAAGAAAACATGGCAATAGATAATACATACAATTACTATTATTAAATATAGTAACTTTATGTATATATGCTATTGTATAATTTATATATTATATTTGTATGTGTGTATATATATGGATTGCATATATGTTGATCAAATATGCTGGTTTTTCATTTTATTTTTATTTTCGTAATGCAATATGTTATTGGGGTGAGCAAGTAACCTTGCTATATCTTGTACTTGCATTGGTATTGAAGTTGTAGAATTGCACTAGATACAATTTTTTCAGCACCCACTCCCGTCGGTTAAGGTACAAGCTTGTCGCTTCCATACATTTTTTTTTTTTTTTTTATTTTGGCCGAATTGTCGCTCCCGTACTTTACTTACTCTACCTTGAAAATTGTTGAATATTTATAGTGAATTAAAATCACTTTTTATTACATTTTTAAGTTTTAGTTCTATGAAAAAAAAAAAAAGAATATTAGATATATCATTGGTATATGATGCGTATATGGATTTGTAAAAGTAATGTTAAAAGGTAATTTCGTTTATTGAAGTGTAAAAGTAAAGTTAGTCAGATATTTACTTTTGTACACTTCCTAAATCTTGTATAGTATCAGTTACTTTGAATGGTCTTTCGTTTATTTTTTTTAATTTAAAAATGTAATTAAAATATTTGTAGCTTCCATGAGTTTTATAGTTTTTGGGTGCTGTCACAAAGCTATGATGTGGGGTTTAGTTTTAAAATTCTAAAACTTTGTAATTACGACATACCTAATATGGTATCCTACATATTATTACATATGTATTGCTTTGTTATTTTATGTATATTTAGACATGATGAGTGTTATCAGACCCGATCTGAGTGATTGATCTTTGCATGTGAGGGGTCAAACGTCAAGAAGTTAAATAGGGTTTAGCCAAGGTATAAACAAGGTCAATAAAAATATTAAAATAAATTCATATTTTAATATAAAATAAATAGAAGGCACATAATTATACTAAATTACAAATTTAAATGATTTTGTTTTTACTACATTGTAGCAAACCAAGATGGTTTCACCGTTATAATACAAGAAAAGAAGTCATATTATAATGCTTATATAATTATATAATGAATAATATACAATTTATATTTTGAAGGTATCACTAGTTCCTGAACCAAATTTAACAGTACAGTGGATATGGACTTTCTTAACTTCAAATGGTGGCATAGTGACTCTAGTAGACGTTGGCACGGTTTAAGTTGGTTCTGGATCCGAATCAGAACCATCGATATGTAGAACCGGAATCGCCAAAGTCGGGGCGGTTCACGGTTCCAACCGGCGGTTCCGGTTCCAGTTCCACGCGAATCGTGAACCTTTTTTTTTAATAAATTAATCAAAAAATGAAAAAAAAAACCCTAAAATCAATTTATTGTGTTAAGATTAAATTGAATATGCATTTTCTAATTGTAATTGAGTGTGTTTGTATACTGTTAATATCCAAAGATGACACATTTACTCACAAGAATGTAAATTAATAGCAAAAGTGCATGACACTAAAAAAGAGGCATGCGTGCTGATTCAAAATCCTTTTTTTCCTCGTTATTGTAAACTCAAAATCTCTTATAGTAGCAATCTGCTATAAATAATTAGAATTATTCTAATGAAGTTACTCTTGTAAAGTCAATATTTAACATAAAGATTTAGGTATTATGATTCTCTTATTAAGATTTAAAGAATATTGGTAAAAGTAATCAGTATGGATGTTGTAATTATGACTTTCCTTCAATTTTTTTGAAAGCAATTCAGACCTTTCCCCTATTTTGCATTAGAATTATAAAATTTATTTTATTTTTCCTTCTGTTTGTTATGTAATTGTAATATTTTTGGTTAAGTTACAAAAATGAAAAAGTGATTTGTATTTTGGGAGGGCTGATATTGTTAAATATTTTAAATAATTAAATTTCTTACAAACTTGATACGAAAATGCAGAAAATTTAAATGTAAAGACTGAAAAATAAGTAAAGAGTAAATAACAACTTATCGTTTGGCCAAAAAAAAAAATAAATAAATAACAACCTATTGACAACGATGTGGTCAGTCAACAGTTTCTTGCTTTTTTTTTTTTAATTCTGAAAAAAATTTTCCCTCCTTTGGTTTTAGTTTCTTTTATATTTCTTAAATAAATTAAGTTGCGTAAATAGATGTAAAAGCATCATTTATTAATTTAATTATTTCATTATTTATTAAGAGGAAATTGTATGTCTTTAAGCGAAATCAACAAATAAATGTAAAACTCATTTGTTTGTTAAATACAAAAAACTCTGTAAAATTGTCAAAATACCTAAGTTATTTTCTTTAATTATTTTTTAGGGATTTCAAACAGTACTTTCACTCGTTTCGTCATTTAGAATAATGTTTTTGAACGTTTATAGTAAATCTTCTTCAAACCTTTCCTTTTCCTTTTTTTTTTTCCTCTCTTCATTTTTGGGTCATTATAAATTTTTTTTTACTAATGTTTATGTATGTGCCATGATATGATTCCAACCCTTGGAAATAGACTGGAGTCCATAAAAGATATTAGAACCCAACCTGAGGAAATAGAAAAAAACTCTTTCTGAAGTCACTTGCTAAACAAAGTTAGCCCAATTTGTAATGTATGTGTTTTTTTTTTTTATTTTCTATACTAGCCGGGTCGGAACCGCCGGTTCCGGGTCTGGAATAGCGGTTCCCAACCAGACAAAACTGTCGGTTCGTTGTAGTGGAACCCCTAGGACCCGCCGGGCGGTTCTTAATCGTTCCTGACGGGGTGGTTTCCGAGTACGGAACTGTCGAGGACGGTTCGAGGTGGTTCGCGATTCAGAACTGTCCTGTGATGATCTCTACTCTCTAGAGTCTGGAGATATTTATTGTCCACCATAAAAGTATACTAGAATTTGATAGGTCAAATTTTATAGATATTTTAGAGTTCTTCATTAATCGTCAACATACTGTACCTATCCACGTTAAGTGACGTAAAAATATAATATGATCTCGGCCCACCCCCAAAAGTAGCTGTTAAGGGCATAAGACCCTTAACGAGGAAAGATTCATTAGCAAAAGTACTTGATAAATTAGCACTATGTTTGCTTATTACTAATTGGGAGAGAATACTTGATAACTTACACGTGGCAGCATGGGGAAGATAGACTCTTTGACTAAGTTACACAGACAAAGTAGGGGTGTGCAAAAATACAGATCAAACCGAGAAACCGAACTGAAACCGAGAAACCAATCCAAAAAATACAGTTAACCAATGCATTGGTTTCGATTTAGGTTCATGATTTTAATATTTTCGGTTTTCAGTTTCGATTTCGGTTTGTAACCATGAAAAATCAATGGTTAATGGTTAACCGATATCTATAAATATATAACATTATATATAATTAATTTTTTAATTACAAAAAGGCTAAAGAGTTGAAACCCAATGTAATGTTATTAAGCATTGATAAGAGTCTAAATTACTTCCACTACTTGTGTTTTATGATATTATAGTTCTATTTGTATGGACAAAGTTTTTATTTATTTATATATTTTCTTTAAAAAGTTGTTTGTGTGATGGAAAAGAAGTAATAAAAAATATGAGCATTTGATTTTGCTGGGGATGAGTTTAAGAGGTTTTGAACTGACATGACTTTATCCATTATAGTTTTTAATAGTATGTAGCTTTAAGAAATAAAATAGTTTAGTTTTTTATAGATCACTGGAGATATGGTTAACCATAGCTTTTAGTTAACAATTATGCTATATGGTAAACCACAACTTTTAGTTAACAATTATGCTAAATGGTTAAAAATCGAAAACCGAAAATATTAACCGAGAATAACGGTCAACCGTTAATAATAGAGCGGTTTAGATTTGGTATTTTAAAAAACCGATTCTAATGGTTAGGTTCAAAAATATGAGGTCATGCACTGGTTAACTAGTCCATGCCCACTGCTATGAATTGACTCAATGTGATTTTCTCTCCCACAAAAGCTAATGTAGTAGACGTAAAATGGAGAAATAAAGGGAAAAAGGAAAGTGTAAGTTGTGGTAATAAGTTAGCCTTCCATCACTCACTAATTAGAATTAACACTTCATATGGCTAATGAGTTGTATTTACGACAGTCCTTGCTAGGAACTCCTTGAGCTATTTCCGTCTATAAAAAGATGTGGGTGGATTATGATCCATTAGCATGAGAGTCTTGATGTGTGAGGAAAATTATTCTCCTTCTACCTATAGCAATCACCAATATAATAAATCGAATATAAAATAATAATAAACACCAGGATTTAACATAGAAAACCTAACAATCATGGAATCACAGTGTAAAAACTTCACTATTAACGAATAATGGGTTTATAATGTTTTTCTTCACTAGTTATACTAGTAGATAATTAATTTTTTACCAAAATAGCGAATATCGATAAAATCACAAAACTTATTAATTCTTGAAAACGTGAAAATACTTATTCAATTTGGATAATTGAGAATGATTAAAAAAAACAAAAATAATCACCTTATAGTACTTTGTGCCATCAAATAAAAAAAATAAGTTTAATCATGATCGAGTTTTATTAGATCATCTAAATATCAATCTAAAGTCACTGCGATGGATTGGCTTATTATTGTAAAATAGGAAATGGAAAAAAAAGAAAAAACTTTTCGGATATGTCTTGTGCGTGTCCTCCTCTCAAGTGAATGTCGACAAACCACTCATGTCATTTCGACGTTTTGAAACTTTGAGCCATAAGCCTTCATTCGTAGCCGAAGATAGTAATCTCGTCCACAGCTGCTAACCTCTTTTTACCAACTTGATTTCTTTTTCTTTTAAACATATATATAATATATAAGGTTTCCTTTATTATTTATTATGAGCTCATATGGATTGGATCCAAAACTTAACAAACTCCCTCTCAACTCATATGTGAGGTTCCATCACACTGGCTATATGTCTACAATAAATAAGTTTATCATTTAATAGAGCTTTAGTCATCATGTATGAACCATTGTCAACAGAATAGATCTTTTCATGCTTCAAGAATTTCGCTTCTAATACATATCGAATCTAATGATATCTAATATCAATATGTTTGAATCTTCAATGAAAAGTTAGATTCTTATCGAGTATATATAGTACTTTGACTGTTACAATATAATTTTAAATCCCCTTGCTCTTGGCCCAGCTTGGTAAAAAATTTCTTTATCCACAAGACTTCTTACAGGCTTTCATCATGGCAATTTAGTTTGCTTCTGTGCTAGATAGTGTAACACACTTCTCTAATTTGGACTGCCAAGACATTGTCCCTTTGTATGAGTAGAGGTGGGCATATGGTCCTAGGGGGTGGAGCTAACCCGCATCAGCATGAGTGTTAAATGGGATGGGACACAATTTCTAAGCCTAGGCCTGGCCCCCTTTGGCCCATAGGCTAAAAGAGCCAATTCGAGAGCCAAAATGAAATTTTTTTTTTTGAAGTTTTTTTTATGTTAGTTTAAGTGAAAATTAAAATATTTATATATTTTAGGGTTTTATATGTATATTAAAGATTAATTTTGTTGCTATTTTGATTATTTATATATAAAAACAAGTTTTTAAAATAATTAATTAGATATCATATTATCTTTAAATTAATAAATATATACTTAAAAAATTGTTATAATGCTTGTGGTGTATTTATCAATCTATTTTTTTCTATAATATATCATAAATAATTACTAATATATTATTATGTTATTCTTATTCTTAACTTTTTTCTTTTTTTTCCTTTTTTTTTAATGTTTTGGCCCGTTGGCTAAAAATAGCTCGAAAAAATTGGTCACGCCTTTTTTAAAGCGCCTAAAAAAGGTCGGCCGTAGATACGACCGTATACCAGCTCTATACATGAGTAATCAAATAACCTGAAGTTGACTTCCTAGAATCAAGATCTTCTGCTCTATCAACATCTATAAACCTTTCCAATACTGGTTTACAACCACCAAACTGCAAACTTAAGTTAGATGCGCCCCTAAGATACCCAATAATCCATTTAACTATGGTCTAATGCTCTTTACTTTGATGCGAGAGATAGCAACTAACAACACCAACAGTATCATGCCTTGAGGAGTATCTTAGTAGTATCAAGTAATTGTAAATCCAATTGACGTCCTTAATAAGCCACAAGATTTACTCAATGAACATCAATATAGAAGACAATCAATTGGACTACTAAATTATTCTAAAGGAAATGACATGAAAATAGGATCAACGTTGCTTTGATAAGAAATACGAATATATATAAGTCACATAGCAAATAAAGTAATACCATGCATCACTATTAGTTACTATTTATTACAGACCAAGTATTATGATGATAATAATAACAAAAGACATAAAAAACTTAGTAATTCTATTGTATGCTTTAAGTTTTTCCTCCAAGCTCTAATCCTTAGCTTTAGGACCCATACCTTGACAAAAGTTTGGTTCGGCACAAGCCATGGACTGCATTAGAACATGAAATGTCTATAAGGGTGTGAGCGAAACCATAGCTAAGTGAAGTAATCAGATTTTATCCCACATCAAACAATTATAGGCAAGTTTGATTAATAAGCATATGTAATGCAACACACAACCATATAACACATACAAGTTTGAATGACTGGAATTCAAACATGGTGTGGATTTACTCCCTCACACCAGAGTTATCAGGAACCAACACTGGCTGATCAAGCCCAAGAGAAACTAAAAACCAAGAAAGAGAGAATATATGCATGCGTTTAAAAATAGTTCAAATTATCTCCACTTACCCTCGTAAAACTTAAAACCTCATTAAGTGATAACTATTTCATGTTGATCCCATAGGCCACGTTCCTTCGGATGCTAAGTAGTTCCAATGTAACTAAATAGATTTATGAAAAACTTGTGTAAAACTAGGAAATTTACATCTAGAATTACCAAATGAATTCATAGGTCTAAAATGTTAACATGTAGCAGGGTGACCTTAAAATAATGCAAATTATGCTATTTATGCAATGTATGATAATTTATTATAAAGTCTAATATTTTTAGTCCAGTTATTAAAACGACTACTTTAATCATAAAACACTTATCAATTCACCAAACAGTTATTACAATAAGAGGGTTTTCACTTTTATTATAATAATCCAATAGTCAATACAATCACCAGGCAGCATACAATCTCGTATTCCATACATAATTCAACTTTTCGTTATCTTTTATTTTAGTGCTACTATACAACAAACATATACAGTAAAATAGATCTAAATTACTCGCATGTTCATTTCTGGTCTATTCGTCGTAATAATCCTCCGATAGGTTAGAAAATGGATCTATCTCTCCTAAAATAAAGTAATAATAACCATAACATGATAGAGATAATTGCTTACATATATCTATTTGTGCCTATGTGTCTTGAATTTATATTTTACTAAACCTATTGTTATTTTCCCATTTCTAGTCCTGCTTTAACACTTCAATAGTTATTTTGATGTTTATATAATCTTCACAGAATTATCATTATTGTTGTTGTTGTTATTGGTACCACTTTTATAATCAAGAAGGGGGGTTGAATTGATTATAACCAAAATTTGAAATTTTGAGCCTTTAAAATTAAATTTCCTTTGTTTAAACCATGAGAACAAGTTGAGCAAACAAATAAATAAAATATAAATTGCTAGAAATTAAAAGAGTAGAGAAAGAAAAGCTAAGTCAGCGATGTATAGTGGTTCTGTCTTATGCGTCAGTCCACTCTTCCATTTTTGAGTCGGAGACCCCTTAATCTTAGTATGTTCCACTATATCCAATGAAATAAATTTACAAGGTAGTACAATTCACTCTGCTTGATCCTCATAGCTTTCCTCATGCTAAAAACCGATACTATGGAGCTAATCTTGTACCTAATCAAGCTAGAAGACAACAAAAAGTTCTTTCTCTCAACAAAAAAATGAACATAATTTAATAAAACTAAAAAACATAAAAAGGTGCACAATATTGATTCATAAAATTGTAAAAAGAGCAAGAGATATTTTTTTCCCTTTCTGCAGTGTTATTTCTCTCTCTTATTCTTTTTCGTTAATATGAATGCTTCAGGTATATATGCTGCTGGTCTTCAACGTTCATATAAGTATGTTGGAATATTTGTCTCCTCTAATGTCTCGGATATTATCTTGGACATCTTATCTTAATAGTTGAAACACATATTTGAATTCAAAAATTTGAAACCTACTTTGTTTTATAAAGCTATTGCTCAATGGCTAAAGGATAAGGTGGAAGAAAATGTTTTTTCCGTTTTCGTAAAGAGTGGTTTCCTAATGATACGAGGATATTTTCCTTGGCTTGAAACTTGAAACTCGAATTAGATTTGAACCTTCCAAAAATGTTCTACTTTATCCAAAAATAGCTTATGTAGATCACGTTTATCTAATTTTAAACTTGATAAAATCCCATAAGAATAGGAAAGAGATAGACTTGACTTCTTCTGAACGTTGTAGTACCTGATAACCAGCTTATCTTCAAGAAAAATTTGCGTAACACTTGTTTAAATGAAACTTGAATCTACTCTTAAAACTGGATCGATGACATGAAAAAAGAACTTGAAAAAACCTAAAATCCCTTGTATATTAACCAACTTTAGTGGAACATATGAGTATATTACCCAAATATACTCATTTCTTCGGAGCTAGGCTTTCAAGATACTTATTTGAATTGATTCAGAAAAAATTTGTGAAATCAGAACCATCTACAATAAAATTGTGCGAATCTGTTTTGTTGTAAAAAATTGCAAAGGACCTCCTAGATAATCTTATGGACAACCTTATCGATAACTGTTAAAACTTTTGTTCTTTATCTTTTCTAATTTATACCTTCTAGAATCTCTTATGGATAATGTTCTATACACATTTCAAAAACTCATATTCTTGATTTTCACTTATACAACTTTTTGTAATAACTTCTAGACATCCTTCTGGGTAATCTGATACTACTCATTTTTGTTCTTTCTCTTTAACTTTAAACTGCACACTTGATAAACTCATTAGTAATTTTTTTACACCTTTATTATCATCAAAACTTGTTTAAAGAGAACCTAACAATTATTATTATTATAATATAAAAGTCGAAATTTTTATGCATACATACATATATATATATCCTCAATTTATCCAAGAGTTATTATCAAGTGATTATCTTTAATCTATGTATTAATAAAAAAATATTTATCTAGTTAAAACTTTAATTTTAGGAATAAAAGAAGATAACAAGTTTTATGAAGACATTTGGATGAGTTAAAGGAGGTTATGATGAAGAATTAGGCAAGTGAAAATGTACATTAACTTTCTATACAAGCCATGTAAACTATTGGTGTAGGATATGAAATACAGCTAGTAAGAGATTTTAAAGCATAAGAGGCTGCGCAAGCTGTGCAAAATGCTTGTGTAGAAAATAAAATTTAATCAGTAAGTAATTCTAAAGTACACAAGGGCTACACAAGCTATAAACAATGCTTGTGTAGAAAATAAAATTAATTCTCTTATTCTATCATGGTTGAAACTTTTAGATATATTTCCCAAAATTTTCATTTCTCTGTCTAAATTTAATAATTATCACAGATTAATAATTCTCTACTAAGATTATAAGGTTAAAATAATTTTATAGCGGATAGGAGCTAGATCTCTTTTTTATATTTACACCACTGCTAAAAGATATAAATAAAAGAATGATAAAGTCTATGACTTTAAATAATTGTGTATTAATAAAAAGGTGTTAAAAGAATTCATTTACCTTTACACTTTATTGTTTAATTATTGGCTGTTCATTTTAATTTAGAGATTTTTTAAGGGCTTGAAAAGGTTTGTTTTGTTGTTTTAGTTTGAAAGGAAAGGAAAAGAGACACAATGGGTCATGGAGCTTAGTTCACGGCATCATGTGCACAAAGTGAGATATTTTTGTTTTGTTTTGACTTGTTTTGAAGTAGTTTGTTTTTGTGTTGAAAATGAAAGAAAGTGAGAGGATGTGGGGCACAAATGATCCATGCCACTTAAAAGGGAATTAAGAGGAGAAGAGGAAAAAAAATTTCAAAGCAACAATCAGTGATTTTCGCTATTGATGGTTCCTTCCTAGTCTAAGCCTATGGGCTAAAGGAGATAAGATTAAATTTTGAGGGAAAAGTTTTTTTCTTCTTTGTATTATTTAATTAATTGGGTTGATTTGTGAAAATGTCAATGATGGCTCCATCTCTTGAAGGTCACGGCAATATAGGCTTGGAAAAGAAAAATTCGTTAAATTTCCTTGATAAATATAAGACAAAACAATGATTAGCTAGTTACATGAGGAAGAAAGAAGGAAATTTACATGGTGTATATATATAATTTCAATGTAATTGTCGAAAAGTTGGTCTTGCAATCCTATTGACCATTTTATTTATTAATCTAAGTCAATTATTTAAATTTTAAGGTTCTACAATTGAAAAAAGCTATGGTTTATACTTACTTGATTAGGTTTTATATTGTTTAAAATATCAAATTTAATATTTATAATTAAAAGTGAAAATGTTTATTGTCACAACTAAGCTTTTAAATTATTTTAAATACCTTATTTATAGTTTTAAATTATTTTATAAAGTTTTAACCTTACGTGATTGAGTAAAATTGAGTTTGAGTTTACACGATTAAATAATATCGAAATTTAGGTTTAAACAGTTAAAATTTAAGTTCATATAGTTAAATATTATAATTTAAACTTACGTGATTAAACAAAATGAAAATATAAGCGTGTATTATTAAATATTAAAATTTGAATTTATGCGAGAATAGTAAGGCTTGAAACTATGCTATTAAATTGTATTGGAAACTTATGCGATTAAAGTTTAAGAGCCTTTAAGTTTAAATTAACTCTTATCCCTAATATTGTCTTTTATTTATAATATTAAAATGTTAATTTTATTCGTATCTCTAATTATAAGCTTATAACTATTATATTCCCAAATTACTATTTCTATTTGACTTTTCTAGATAATGAAAATTTCATGGGGTTTACAAACAGCATGAGCAAATATCTAGTCTAGTGCATACTATAGCATACATTAGACTACCACCAGTTGAAGCATAGGGTATCTTCTTCATATCTTAATTGTCTGTCTCGCTTTTATGACACTACTAAAAGCTGAGTTTAAAGTGACTTGCAAATGGAGAAAAGATAGGTTTTGCTTTGCTCATGTTGAATCTCTCTGATACTATTTCTAATTAGCTCTCATGTGATAACCATAATTTTTTACTCTTCCTATCATGAATAATTCTCATGCCAAGAATTTGGTATGCGAGTCCTAAGTCATTCGTGGCAAAATATTTGCTTAATGTTTTTTTAAGATCTTGAATCCGCTCGATGTCATGACCAACAATTAATATATCATTCACATATAATAAAAGAATAATGAACTCACCACTATCGAATTTCTTTATGAAGACATAATGGTTTGATGTAGTCCTGGTATATCCTTGGTTAATCATGAAGGAATCAAACTTCTTATACCACTGTCTTGAAGCTTGTTTTAAGCTATACAAGCTCTTCTTTAACTTGCATATAAGATTTTCCTTTCCCTTGACACTAAATACCTTAGGCTATCCCATATAAGTCTCTTCATTTAAGTCACCATGAAGGAACACCGCCTCCACATCTAGTTATGTAATCTCCAAGTTCAAATTGGCAGCAATACTGAATACAAATTGAATAGAAGACAACTTCACCACTGGTGAGAAAATCTCATAAAAGTCAACACCTTTCTTCTGACTAAACCCCTTTCACAACTAATCTTACCTTATACCTTGGTTATAAGCTACTCTCTTTAGCCTTCAATCTATATACCTATTTATTCTTTAATGGTCACGTGCCCTTTGGCAGTCCTACCAAATCATATGAGAATTTCATCTCATCCTGCATGGCTTTTATCTATTCATTTTTCTGCTCATGTAATATAGTCTTTTGATAATTGTAACGCCCCAAGAATTTAATTTGATAATTAAATCGATTAAGACTCTACTGCCACATATAATACTCTAAAGTATTACACGCTTAGGCTTTCTTAAAAAGATTGTTTATGTTGAACATTGCTACTCAATTTTAGGTTATGAAATCATTCGGTAAGGTTCTGGTAACGACTGGATTTAGCAGCGGAAATAAATTTTATAAAACAATTTTGAAATAGAGGCATTTCAAAACTTCCACTCTCTCAAGTGGAAAATTATTCGATTAATAAAGCTTTGCAAAATTAAATTACAAAACATGGGTTTCACTATGCCCTTTAAAGAATATAGTAAGTTTAAATCATAAATCCAGCTCTCACTAATACAAAACAAAAAAGAAATTAAATAATTAAATTACATCCACGCTCTTACTCACTCCACTCATCCACAAGTTCTCTCCGAATCATCACAAGTGCCCAAAACTCGAGTCAAGTATCATTAACATCATCCATCATCATCAACTCCATCAACAACAACATCATCATCAACAAGGAACACCATCATCATCTTCATCAAATTATCATTAACATCGTCATCATCCTCAATATATCACCTGGAGAAAAGAACAATAACAACAATAATGAGCCGAAACTCAGTACACAGTAACACAAGCACATGTAGTGTGACACACGACTTAACTAAATGCAATGCATCAATCCATAAGTTATTATCTTTCCATTAAAATAAACAAATCAACAATGGAGCACTCACACTCGGGAATAAGCCAATGGGAATCTGGGGGTCCTGAGTAACAGCAGCTGCTCAGGGGGTTGATATAGATAGCCCGGATACCTATGTCTCATAAATCTAACTGAAAAGATTAGTAATCTCATTTAGGGTTAATAGCCGTTACTCAACTTTACTTAACTTATTCCATAATATAAATTAATTTACATGCTCCCATAAACATTGAATTAAATAATATTATTTCCTCTTAAGATAAGTAAATGTTATACCGTGACTACATTCCCCATCGATTACCTGCTAAGTCACTTAAAAAGAAGTCACCATTGTATCATGGTATGAAGTCATTGCATCATGACAAATGGCCTAAGCGCCTATTCTAACATGTCATTGCATCATGACAAGTTTGCCAATCCCCGGACCGGATATCGATCTTCTACTCTAGGGCAAGAATCGAATTTCAAAGGTGGAAAACACAACCAACATTCATCAATTATTAAACCGAGTTTAAGTTCTTAATCCATTTTAGATGCCTATCCTAACATCCAACACGCAAGTTACTGCGTACCTTGAATATGAAATCCAAACATAGCCTTGGTAGGAATTTCAGAAGATAATCCAGAAGATAAATCAGATATCCACTTCTGTTAAGGAAAGAACTTGTATAATAAACTAAACTAAACTAATCTCCACTTTCTTAAACTTTTATTAACCCTATTTGATCAGACACTAACTTGGAACCCCGTTATGGCTACAAGATCGCCCCGCCAAAATACAAATAGTTCTCTTTTGTTTGTCGAAGTGTTTCTTTTCACTTTGTTTCTGGTCTTTTATAAAAAAAAAAAAAGCTTAATCAAGGCATTCATTAACAAAAACATCTATTTCTTAAGCAAATACACATTTGAAACAGCATATTCACCATATTACTCAAAGATCATCCTAATTCATTCATCTAAGCTAATTATTAGCTATTAACCCATTTTAGCTTAGCCTTAGCCAAATTGATTAGAATTATTCATTTAAGTCATTTACTAAGTGAAGTTGATTAAAATTATACAATCTAACTCATTTTAGCTTAGCGAAGTTCATTAAGCCAAGCTGAACTTAGATTAATTACTAACTCATTACACATGTAAGATCTATATCAACTTGAATTAACCTTATTCATTTAATTCAAAAACCAAGTCAAAGATGGTTAAACTAACTCAATCTAATTCATTTTAACTAATTCAAGTCTATTTAATCAAGTTGAACCTAAGTTTATTAGCTAAGTTTATTTTATAACTAACTTTTATATTTAATTCAACTATTTATTAAATCTACAAATCCACTTAATTCATGCGTCATTATATCCTTCAATCATCATTACACATCAAATGTCATTAATCTATCTCATTTTAGTCCAAAAAGATCCATTTTTTAAGCAAAAACACATTTAACATACAAAAACAAGTTTTAAACTTCGTCTATAAAAATGTAGTAGCTGGAAGGAAGTCAAATTCAAGCATCTATAATTTTGGAATTTGTAAAAAATAAAAACATGAAAGTTGTAGATCTCCTTTCGATCTTTCTAATGCAAGTTATATCACCTCAATTGGAGGTCGGATGAAAAAGTTATGGTCAAATTACGGAAACATATCAAAGCTGTAGGGGACTTATCACTCTCCTTTGGTTGCCCGTGATTTGGAAAAGCTTTATGAACAGAGCAAATCACGCCCTTTTGGTCGCCCGTGACGAGGAAAAAGTTCATGGTCAAAACTAATCATGGCCTTTAGGTTACCCGTGATTAGTTGCCTGACAACTTTGACGAATTTCCTTTGTTTTAAAACTTCATTTTTACATATTTTCATCAACTTATACACCTCCTACATCAATTCTAACATCAAATAAACACCTATAAACAACTGCTAACATTTCAAACTTCATCCAACACAATCAACCGCTTCAATTCACTTCAACAAACTCCAACTCACTATTCATCATCTTCTTCACCATTTCTAACTTCCATCAAACATTAAACTAACAAATACAATTATAAACAGCACTTTCAACTCAATTCAACATCAATTCATCAATTACAATTTGTAAATAACAAGTAAAACAAAGAGAAATAGATATAGAAAACTTAGCCTTAAGCCTACTCATGCAATTCATTTTTCTTCTTATTGTTCCAATTTGGTTTATCTTCTCCTATCTTCATCTTCTACTTAATTTCTCTCTTATTCCTTTTGAAAGTGAGATTTGGGGAGATGAATCTGAGAGATTGAAGAGAGAAGAGAGAAAAAGAAAAGAGAAAGAAAGGAAAGAGAGAAAGAAACGAATTTGAAAGGGAAGAAGAGGAAAATAATAAAGAGGTAGGAAGAGGAAAACTAAAAGGAAAAATAAAGTTAAAATTATAATATTTTAAAATAAGGATATCGGATTTAGAACTTTCATATCAATATCTTTAGTTCTAGAATCATTTAAAAGATAAATTTAGAATCGATAGGTCAAAATTAAGAACACTAGATGAGAACTTAATTTAGAAATTTATTTTAGATAAAAGATATTTAATTTGAGTTCAGGTTTAAAAACTAATGTTTTTATACAAGCAAATGAACTCCAATTTTGTAATGATTTGGGAATTAATGCTTAGGCTAAGAATCAAGAGTTTAAGAATCGTCCAAACATTTTAAATAACATATTTAGAGATTTTAGGAATTTAAAATCTCAAATTCAACTTAATTATTTACTAATCTAATTATTTCAACTTGCCTAATTATATCCTATAATTCATTTTGACTTATATAATTCTATCTAAACACAATTTCTAATATATATAGAGATTTGGGTCATTTCAATAACATTCTGGCATTCCCCCATCTGTTAGCACCATATACTCTTCTACATTATATCTAGTGATGGTCTTCTCTTTCTTGTAGACCTTCTCAACTCAATTTGTTGATCAGGCTCTTGGAATGTTCCATCATCTTCAATCAAGTCTTGCATATCTCCCCCATCATTACTAAAATCTTTAGATAAGGGCATTTGATCTGCATTGATCAGATCTAGCCCAAGGATTTGGTCTTCTCTAGCGTCTGTATATCTTCAATAGTTTGGTCTTGAAGAAAGACCACATCTCACAACTTTCTTCTTTATTAGATCCTATAACTATACACATACTTATCTATGCATAACTAAAAAAAAATACATTGCTTTGAATTTGCATCAAGCTGTGCTTTTTCATCTTTGTAAACATGTACAAATGCCCTACAACCAAACACGTGCAAGTGATCATAAGATATACTTTTACCGATCTATACTCTCTCTGGGTAATCACCATCCGTAGCATAAGAGAGAGATAAGTTGATCAAATCAATAGTTGTCCTCATTACTTCTCCCCATAATGATTGAGATAGCTTAGCATGAGATAATATACACTTTACTCTCTTTGTAATAGTATGATTCTTCCTTTTTGCATTGCCGTTTTATTGTAGGGTATTTGGAACTATCTTCTAAAGTTTGATTCCATGAACTCTACAATATTCTTCAAAAGGACCTCTATACTTACCACCATTATCTGCTTAGACACATTTCAACTGTCTTCTTATAATGAAATTGCTTAAACACTTCTAGGACTTGATCTTTAGATTTCAAAGCAAAAGTCCACAACTTTCTACAATGATCATCAATAAACGTCACAAAATGAAGACCACCACCTAATGTTCTATTTTTCATGTAACACACATATGTATAGACAAGATCAAGTACATGAGTTATCCTAGTAGGTGGATTTTTATAAAATGCAACTCTATGTTGTTTTCCATCAAGATAATCGATGCAAATTTTTAGAGGTGTACCTTTCACATCAAGTAGAAGTTGCTTCTTGGCAAGTATTTGTAGTCCATTTTCACTTATGTGACCAAGCCGTTTATGCCAAAGCTTTATTGATGACTCATTAATCATGTTCGCCTCTCCTTTACTTAGTTTAGTGGATATTAAGTAAAGAATATTGTTTTTCTTCCTTTTAGCCACTATGAGAGAGTTATTGGTGAGCTTCCATTTACCTTCACAAAAATAACTACTGTATCCCTCATCATCTAATTTTCCTACCGATGTTAGGTTCCGATGAATATTTGGAACATGTCTAACATCTTTGAGAATGAGTTTGCAACTAGTATTATTCTTCAAAATAATATTTCTAATGCCAACAATTTTAGATATACCATCGTTTCCCATCCTAACATTACCATAATCACCAGCAATATAGGTTGAGAAGAATTCACAATGCGATGTCACATGAAAGGAGGCATTGGAGTCAATAACCCAATCACTATCATGACATGTGAAATTAACGCAGTCATCATCCCAGGCATAATAATCTCACCATTTGCTGCTGCAATAGTTGTCTCGTTAACTTTTCCATCACCTTTACCTTAAGCTTGCTCTCTCTTCCATATTCTACATTATTGTTTCCAATGTCTTAGCTTGTGACAATAACAACACTTAATATTTCTTCTTTTTGATTTGGATCTTCCCTTGGATTTGTTAGATCTATAGGACTTATCATATGAGCCTCTAGTCTTTCTTCTACCACGTCTTTCTTGTTCATTAGTAACTAGTGTTCGAATGTCAGAGCTTGCACCAGGTTATTTTCTTCTTGCTTCTTCATTCATTAAACTATCTTTCACCATTGCAATACTGAGCTTTCCTTTTGGAGCAAAATTATTGAAAGACACCATAAGTGTCTCCTAACTATCAGGCCATGAACTTAATAACAAAAGTGCTTGTGTCTCGTCATCAAGCACAAGTTTCATAGTAGATAGCTGATTTACAAGACCCCAAAAATCATTCAAATGCTCTATCATATTGAATCCATCTTTATTATTCAAATTTACTATTTTCCTAATTAAGGAGATTTTATTCAAGCTAGTCTATCTCATGGACTTTAATTTCTTTCATAGAGTATCAACTCTCAACTCATTGTTGAATATATCTGACAATTTTTCTATGTATAATCGCCCAATCTTCATAAGATTTATCTTTTGGCTTTGCATTATCAATGCCCAAAGACACGAACAAATCTTTACAATATAAAAGACCTTCCGTCATCAACTTCTAAATTGAATAATTTGAAGAATTTAACTTTATTTTAGTATCTGATTATTCTGCCATACTTGCAACATAAGAAACATTTTTTTAAACCCTGCTTTAATACCACTTGTTAGGAACAATTAATATATTTTGTGATGAGATAAATTTTCCTCTTATTTATAGCGATCACTAATATAATATACCAAATATAAATAATAATAAACACTAAGATTTAACATGAAAAACCCTAACTAAGGAGACAATCACAGACCAAGGTGTAAAAGCTTCTACTATCAACTAATAATGGGATTACAATTTTTTTTTTTTTACCTTAGTTATACTAGTGGATAATTAAATTTTTACTAAAACGGTGGATATAGATAAAATCATAAAATTTATTAATTCGCAAAAACACGAAAACACCTATTCAATCTAGACAACCAAGAAGGATTAACAAAAAACAAAAATAATTACCTTATAGTACTCCACGTTATAAATTCAACGAAAGAAATTTTGCCACAATCGGGTTTTATTAGACCATCCGAACATGGATTGAAAGTTGCTTTGATGGATTGACTTATCATTGTGAAATCGAAAACGAAAATAAGAATAAAAATAATAATTTTCGGATATGTCCTATGCGTGTCCTTCTCTCAAGCAAATGCCGACAAACCACTCATGTCATTTCTATATTTTGAAACTTTGAGTTGCAAGCCTTCATCCGAAGGCGCAGGATATTATTTTCATCCATGAGTGCTAACCTCTTTTTGTCAACCTGATTTTTCTTCTTTTAAACACACACACATACACCAACACACATATAATATTTAGGGTTTACTTTACTATTTATTATGGGTCCATATGGGTTTAACCCTAAGCCTAACATAATATTAGGCTTTCTTCTTGGGAAAGTATTGGCTTAAGTAACCGAAACGTAGTCTAACTTTAGGATCGTTGTATTTTAGTAACTTGATTGGATTATGGTAACTTCATCGTTAGATTATGGTGTAATGTTCAGGAACTTTGTCCATGAAGGTATTCTCAGCTTTGGCCACATGCTGGACGGTGTTGTCCTTTTGGTGGCGATGCTTTCCAGGAGGTCACTCATCTTGGGATTGCTCTATACAAAGTATGTTTAACTTTAGAGTTTTGACGAACTCTGAGCCATTATACCAAAAGATGTCTCTGTAATTAGAATTCCACTATCTATATTGGCAAGTATCACATACTTCCTCATTTATAGAACTGACGTCTTTGTTAGTTTCGATATACAAGTTTAAAACCACATTAGACATTAAGGACATATTTCTTCACTTCTAGCTAAAAAACTGATGAATTGCTCTAATACCACTTGTAACATCCCGAAACTTCGCTCTATAGAGATATTGTTCGCTTTGGCTACACTCCACACAGTTTTATCTTTTTGGAGCCAATGGGTTCCAAGGGATTACCCATTCTAGGATTGCTCTATACAAAGCATTCGTAACTTTAGAGTTCTGATAAATTTCAAGCCATTACATAAAAAGATACCTCTATGATAGATTTGTCTTATTTTGATAACTGGCAACATAAGCCAATAATATACCCTTTCTTCTTCGCTTAACTTTGAGTTTTTTGGTGTAAGTTAGTTAAAGGCTTATATAAGTTGGTCCATCATGTGTATGTGCGTTGGGACAAGTAAGAATTCTTCCGGTCGATTTATTTGTATGTAAAAATATAATATCAGGTTGCTTGCGGTTGCCCTGCTTTGCGCGGTTGACGTCAATCCAGTTATCCAGGTATGACCTGTCAAATATAGATGATCTTTTTATGTATATCGTACATTTTATGTTATATGTTTCCTTACGCTGTAAAGGAGGAAACACAAAAGCACATGCGCACATTCATATCATATATAGCACATAGCATCGTACATATGTTATCTTGGGTTGTAATGTAATATATTTTTATGTATATGGATGATATATTATGAAGGTATTTACGTATAACATATGATTATAATAAATATTAATTTATATTTTGTTGTTTATCTTGTTATTATTATTAGAGTGTTCTTCTAAGTTACTTAGGTTTTAAATCCTCAGTTTACTTTACCATCTCATCAAAATTATTATAATTCCAATTCAACCAAACTAAATAATTTAATAGCTATTCGTAATTTGTTATAACCTTATTTTTTTTCCCAAGTAATGATATATTACAAGCTTATTCTATTTGATTGAGTAATACTAATCGAGCAATTAAATAGGTCCTTTATAGGCTTGGACACAGAAGGAACCTATGAAAGATCACTGGATGACTGGAAGGAGGCTTATCCCAAGTATTGCTAGAGGATGCAATCTGATGGATATTATTGCTAGCAAAACCTTATAAACTTAGACCTACTTTAAACGGACGGTCTTTGAAACGATTTTTGAAGGTGATGGACTGGGTGTAGAGTTTCTTCCCCAATAAAGCAAAGTTCTTCCGCTAGGTCCGTTCCCCTAACAAGGACCTCAGTGTACAAATTTCTTCTTAATATTTTATATATTTAAAATATTATGACAGTCCGAATTTTTATTAATATTTGTATTGCAAATTTATTTAACATTCCTCATTTACAGTAAAATTAGCTTGGAAAGATATTGAAAAAATAATTATAGTGGAATCTACAAAAGCATAAAAAAAAAAAGTTAAGAAACCCTCTTGCAGATCCTCAAGGATAACTAATGAGGTTCTTAAAACGATGACATGACATGCTAAAAACTTCATAGAGTTCCTTAGTATTAAAGTTGGTCTTATAGCATTTGTTCAAATATAGTGAGATTCTTGCGATTAATGTATAACTCCTCTGCGTATTACTTATTTTTTACACCTTCCTCTTTCTCAAAAACCACCTATAGAGCATGAGTTAGTGCATCTAATCTAAACTATAATTAGTGCCAAATAACAACTTTTTGTGAAATATTTATTGGAATTAGTGCTTATAATCTAAACTATTGATAAAAAGATTTATTGGAGTTAGTGCATCTAATCTAAACTATGGTTAATGCAAAATCTTGAATTTAAGAAAAAAGATTTGTTGGATGTTATATATTATTTATTAGGTAAGTTACACTAGAAGGTTTTAAAATTTGGGAAGTAAATTTTAGGTCCTAATGTTTAAAGTGATTCAAAAGAGGTCCCAACGTTTGGATAAATGAGTCAATTGAGGTTTTAACATTTTTGAGTGGTTCAAAAAGATGTTCCAAAGCCTAGAGAAATTGGTTAATTGAGGTTTTCATTGACAAGTGTTAACAGGAGAATTTTTAATTAAAACTCATAAAAACCTTCTTCTAAGATCTCAATTGATATGTATCTACAGAAGAAATATTTAATTAAGACTTAAAAGATACTTTTCCAAACATTGAGACCTTAAGTGAATTTACTCCCAAATGCTAGGATGTTCTAGTATAATTTACCTATTATTTATTATATAGAGATATAAACATTTGATATATATGTGTGTACATATATATAATATGCTGGATATGAGTGGTAACATTTTTTATTGGTATTTATATTCTATATACAATAATTATATGCAAATACTAAATGGTATGAAGGGATTATTTTCTCAGCTGCTAATGGGAAGAAAAATGGTGTTTGGAGTGGCATATATATGTCAGTGTTGCGATTCTTCACAAATATTATCACAGACATTTGCTTATGCAAGGAAAATTTTATTCATATAGCTACTTTAATTAAAACCGTTATACAAGAAGGCATTGCTTAAATAAGTTATATAATTTTTGTTTGGATGTTTTCTCGTCGAATAGTGATGTTTGGGTTTAGTATAGATGATCGAAGTATGCTAATTTATTAAGTGACATGTTATATATATCATCATCTAATTAAATGATTAAAATGTTAAGACCTTATAATTTTATTGAATGAGCACTAATTTTCTAATAAAATGAAGTGCGGTTATTTTTCTCTTGTTATACTATAAAGTGGTTGGAAGAAAATTTTAAACGATTAAATATATAAAATAAAATGTGAGATAAAAAATAGTTTTAGATTAGCTTTGGGGAGGATTAAAATCAAATCAACATAGTACAAGGTGAAATCAGTTTAAACTTAACTCAAAATTTAAGTTTTAACTCAAACAAATTTAAAATTTTATGATTGATAATGATTCAAAATGATGCTCTATGAACTTAAGCTTTACTTGATCAAACTCATTTAGAGTTGAATTTTTTTTTAAATTATTCCAAGGGACATTTAATTTAACATCAAAACTCGACTTGATATCCAATGATAATTATAATTGAGTCGAATTCAATTAGATTCATGAACTAATCTAGCTAAATGCTATGGAACTTAAGATCAGTTTGATTAACTACTTAGATAACTTAAATTCAAACACGACTCAAATCAAACTTAAGTAAAGATCTATTGCATTCAAATAATTTGTAAATCAATTTCGTTTACATCTCTAATTTGGATGGCCCCTTTTAGGAAAGAAATTTTGTTAAATGACCATAAGTAGGGCTGCAACCGAATCAAACCGAGCTGAATCGAACTTTTTAATTGGGCCTGAAATTCAACTTTAAATTCATTTTGTTAAAATAATTCAATTGTATTTTAAGTTTGAGCTTAACTTATTTATAAATTAAGCTTCAAATTGATTTTTGATCGAGCTTAAAATTTAAACTCGAGCTGAATTAATTTAGATAAATGAGTTTTATTTTGATTTCGAAGTTGACTTATTTGGCATTTCAATTTTCTATATCTTAATTTTTTAAAACTTAAAAGTAATAAGTAAGAGCTAAGAAATGAATATATTTAATAGAAAATAGTTTTTTTAATAATATATTAATGTATATATAACATAATTATAAAATTAAAAGTTGCAAGTTTGCTAATAAGTTTGCTACTGAGACTTATCTTAAGCTTAAATAAAATTATTCATAAGCTCACTTACAAATTTAAATCGAAACTCAAATTTGACTTGATTAAATAAAAAATTTGATACTCATATGCCAATTGAACTTGAATAAATTTATTTAGAAGTCCAACATGAGTTGAAATGAATTGAGCCGAAGCAAGTTGAGTTAGAGTAGTTTATAAATAAGTTTTCTGCCTAAGGATGAATTCGACTTTCGAGAAATAATAATATCCAACCAAAAAAAAAAAAAAAAAAAGGTGATTATCATTTGAAGATTTAATAAAATTTTCGAAATTGGCCACAGACTTTTGAATTATTCTAAACCTTCCCTCCTGTCCCCTTCCTCCCCTTCCTCTCAGGCACAGCCCTAGTTCAACCTGCACCCACTCATCTGGTTAAGCACTGTCCTTCCAAGTCCAGCCATCTTCTAGGGTTTCCCATATTAAGCAAAAATGTCGGCGCCAATGCTCGAAATCGAAGCTCGAGAGTAAGTTATCCTTATAACCATTTTAAGAGGGACGAAAAACCCTAAAATTTTTTATTTTCAAAGTCCTAGACACTAACAAGGTTATGGAGCTTAATATTTCCTTTTCTTGTATGTATGTCTTCTTCAGTGTAATTAAGATAGTACTTCAGTTCTGTAAGGAGAATTCGTTGCACCAGACATTTCAGACATTGCAGAGTGAGTGCCAGGTTTCGCTCAACACGGTCGACAGTATCGAGACCTTCGTTGCGGATGTCAATAGTGGAAGGTGGGATGCTATATTGCCTCAGGTCGCTCAGCTTAAACTTCCCAGGAATAAGTTGGAAGACTTGTATGAACAGGTAACAATTTTTTATTCTTAGCTCTTGGTTGTGTTTTGCTGCGATTTCAGTAGGTCTGACTGATGTAAATGCGACACTGATATATAATGTATAACCCGAGATTGACCTCCGGATTAGTTGCATGATGTCTTAGGTTTAAACGCACTAAGGACACATCCCGTATAGTGCAATCTGTGCTTAACTGGTATGTGGTATTGTATTGTGGTTTTGGGCCTATCGGAAGACTCTAGAGATGTACACTACATGATAGGTCGTCTTATTGCAGCTTCATAATTAGTGGCTTACCATGAACATGTGTCCAGTGTATACCAGATATGAGCCCTATGGTATCCAGATGCTGTGGAAATTGGTGCATCATGATGGGGTACTATTTGGTAATCTTTTATTTTGGTAAATTAACGGCAACGTGTGGGTGGAAATGCTATTCAGACACAGTGACATGCAGTATTGGATGTACAAGGGCGCTTGACTTCACTTTGAATACTTTCTTAGTTGTTTCAGAATATACGACTGTCGGTCTTGAATATGAGTAATGGCAATACAAGGATCTGACTGGGATGAGGGGTGTTAGGGGGTGGAATTTGAAAAGACCGATATAGGTGGTAAGTGGAATGTAGTTTGTTTGAATCCACTTCATGCCCCCAAGATCTTCATCAGCATCTTTAGGGAAATTATTAAATATACAAATACAGTGATAGCTATGGTTGTTGCACTTGATTCTCTTTTACTTTCAATATATTCTGAACATGGCTCAGCAGTAACGTTATTTGATCCCCTATTGCATGTCTCTGCCTCTTATATGTAGCAGCACGGAGAATGCTATGTAAAACTTGATAGGAAGGTTTTTCACTCATCAATATCTTCATCTTCTTTTTCTCTCTTTTAATCATTTAATAACAAATAGATGAAATAAATAAAAATATTCGTTCTCTTCTTGTTTTCTGTTAGTGAAATGATATACATTTTTATTTTAGTGTTTACTTTCACTATTGGGTTGACAGAAGACTTGGAAGGCTAATTGTCCTTCCATTTCAAGTCTATTTATCTACTATTGGTTTTATTTCATACTTGTTTAAAATGTGGGTCAGAAATTCGCTATTGCCCATCTTGTGAAACTAATTAAATGGGTGTGCAAGATGTTATGGGAACTTACTTAGAATGCTAATCCAATGCCGTGTTAATTTAATTACATCCACAACCAATTTATTTGAAAGTTTTAAGTTAGTAGATCTATCTGTTTTATTTTTTTCATTTATTTATTTTTTATTTTGATATGAAATGAGTTTGATGGATAATTGTGGAGTCATAGGGTGTCAGAGGAGCTTGTTTCATCAGAATTTAAATGCTTTAGTTAGAAGAGGCAATAGGAAGTTAATAAGCACATGTAAGAATATAACAGTGGCAAGTGCTGCTTTTGTATATTACCTTAGTCTTGTGAACAGAAATTCTAAGTGAGCTCTAGAGTATGATAATGGTTACCTGGGGCAGTTGTTAAGAGGCTTACCAAAGAAAGAAATAAAAAAAATAACGTTGAAGCTCTGTCATATTTCCTTGTACTTGCCTTTTTTTTTTTTTTTTTTGTGAAATTTGTAGTCTAAGGGGAAAAGTTTGCTTTCTTAGCCTCTAACAAGCTCTTTTGGAGAAGATCCTTCAAATAGTACCGGCCAGTGTAGTCTCTATCTCAGAGGGTTACAAAGGGGCATTTATATAAAATACTTCATAGTATCTGTTGAAAAAGAAAAAAAGAAAAAGAGGGGATAAACAAAAAAAGAAAAAACAAAGAAAATGCTTCATTCCTTTAAAGTAGTTCCTTGGTGGAAAGGGAAACCTTTTCTTGTGTTGATGACTTTTTCTTGTGTGATACCATGATGATATTGCATGGTTCTAAGATAATATGCTTTGCTGATTTTTCTTCTCCTTAGATTGTCTTGGAAATGATTGAGCTCCGGGAGCTAGATACTGCCCGTGCAATATTACGGCAAACTCAGGCAATGGGTGTCATGAAGCAGGAGCAACCTGAAAGATACTTACTCTGGAACATCTCCTTGTCAGGACATACTTTGATCCAAATGAGGTTGGAGGTCCAGCTTAATTGAACTTTGAACTCGTAGATGTTTAGGCTTTGTGGATATATCTCATCCAATATGTATTGTTTATTGACATACATTTCTTCTTTTTGGTTGGTGCAATTGTCATAGTATTGGCTATTTACAACCTCATGTTCTTGATTGCCTTCTTATCTTGTCTATTTTATGCCTATAATCCACTAGATTTTCCCTGATGGCTTTTAAGCAATCTGTATCTATATTACTTGTGGAATTTTCACGCAGAACCAAGTTACATTGCTACTGCTCGAAATGTCAAAAGGATGTTGGATTTGACATGGATACTACGAATTAAACAAGGATGTTGGATTTTGCATATCTATGTTACTCTCCTTTTTTGGTTTCCCCTCCTCCCCACACCACCCACCCACCCACCCCTACGCATTCCCCACCCACCAAACCCCCCCCCCCCCCCAAAAAAAAAAAAAACCCCCCTTTCCCAACAAGGATAGGTGGTTATCCAGAACAGGAACTACTTT
Source organism: Combretum micranthum (assembly GCA_024138025.1). NCBI lineage: Eukaryota > Viridiplantae > Streptophyta > Magnoliopsida > Myrtales > Combretaceae > Combretum > Combretum micranthum. The sequence continues at coordinate 174,310 of JAMXBD010000255.1, forward strand.
CTTTCCTCTAGACAACCTACCATACCAGCATGCGTCAGAAATTAGTCTTATAATTTCCACAAACTTGTTAACCTTCTCAGTGGCCCTGTTAGTAATTAGTATTATATGTGTACCAAAAAGTTTAGCAGCTGAAGGACAGGCACCATGGTCATCAAATAGAGATATTCCCTTGCAATTCAGCTTGATAAGTTCAAGATAGGAATTATCCTTGCACTGATCAGTAATACTTGATTTACACTTATTGTGTTAAGTTTTCGCATAAGGTACGTCATGTTAGCCAGACTCAGAGAGCTCTATTACTGAGACTCCTTCAGTACTTTGTACTCTTTAATTATTTGAAACAACATGTCCTTCTTTCACTATATAAATAGAGTACACAACGTTGGTGAGCAGAAACAGGAACAGTATGGTGAACGGGGTTGGATAAGATGTAATTTGGCTGAAAAACCAAGAAATTGCATTTGTTGGCAGGCATTATGTAAATGAAACTATGGTGTTGGATATACAAAAAGATGTCTTTCATATAATGTATCATCAAATCCTGGTATCTGCATGTCTTTCTTTTTGTCCTGGCTTTCAAAACCCAGGAGACAGGTTCCCAAATAGATTTTCTAGCATTTGAAAATTCTCGTATATTATCTTTTCCTCTGGGAATTCAAACTCAACCATAGAATTTGCAAAGAACATTAGACTTGACTCTTTGAATTATCTCTATCTAAAATGCGAGGAAAAATGCTTGTCAGGGTATTGGATTTCTACCTTTACTCATCAAAGTCTCCTGGGCAAGTAGTTTTAGTGGCTCCGCGGTATCCAACCCAATTGGAGAAGATTAACTGTACTTGATGAGCCTTTGTGATAGGGTTGCCTGATCCATTTTTATCCGGTAGGAAACTGACATTTGACTAAAATAGAGTAAGCACACCGCTGCCATTCTTTTTCTATAGGACTGACATGGTGAATGTAGTGTAGAATGTTGCATTTGCAACCTGAATTTGTCAGATGAGTAAACTTTTTCACAGACTTCTTTGGATTCATATAAAAAGAGTGTGATGTGCATTGACAGGAAAATTTGTCATCTTTGACAGGCTTATCAGGATTCAACGAAAGAAAAGCGTCGTGCGCAAATTGCCCAAGGTTTTCTTCTCTTCCTGCACCCTTTCAACCTTAAAAGTTAGCATGATAATCTTTTCCCATTATTTTCATGGATTTTTGTATAGCTTAGGTGTGCCTCCATAAAGATACGCTTCTCTTGCATGTTGCTTTTGGATGAATTTAAATAAAGTTTATTTTGATGAATTAAAGAGGTTTTTCAGTGATAAGCAGCTTAGCATGATCAAATCTTCTATTAACTTTGGCATATGTGAGTTTCTATTGAAGAAATTTTTGACATGTTATCAGAATTAGAATGATTACCACCTAAGAGTAGGTGGTGCAACATTTCTCTGCCTTTTGCTTTAATCAGTCTAAGATATTACAATTGTGCAAAAATCTAACGGTGCACATTTCTGTATTTCCTTCTCTTGGTGTATGGAAGCTATTGCTGCGGAAGTTACTGTAGTGCCGCCTTCAAGGTTAATGGCGCTAATTGGTCAGGCTCTAAAATGGCAACAGCACCAGGGTACTTATTCATTTCTCTTTTGATTTCATTAATTTACTTAATTCTTCTGGAAGAAAGCAAGATACAGTTTTAGTTTATAAGCTTGTGTGTATAGTTTGTTCCATTCTTCTCCATGCTGCAAAAAACTACAGTGGTTTTCTTTATTTGTTTGGTTTCATACGAATGAAATTGTTGTACTTGAAATTGAAACCTTAAATGCTGTCCAGTTTATGTCAACCACATATTTTTAATGCAGAGTTTATATTGATTGATGCTAAGTAGAATGTATGGTATGTTTAGCTGCCCATACAAAGATTTTGTAAACCAGTAGCAAATCTAAAAAAGCAGGTATTCAAAGAGTCACAAAAAGGGATACTGCATGGTGCAAGCCCCCAAATATGATAATCAAAAGTGACCTTTTCTGTTTGTGTTTCTGAAAGCAAAATTAACAACACACAACTCCATTGACTAAACTCTCCAGTCTTTTTATTTTTTCATTTGTTATTTACTTATGTCAAAAATTCCAGCAGACAACCAACCCAGGTGCAGCCATCCCCCTTGTTCTGTATTGGCATATTGGGTTTAGTCAAATGTAATTTTTTTTCCTTAGAATGCAGGTTTATGGCAGAGACTGCTATTGTTTGTTATTCAAAACATAAGCAAATATTCAACCCAAAAAAAACAAAAAAAATTAAGCAAATTTGTTTTTCTTTAGAAATAATAGCATATATTTTATTAATAGAAGTGGGAAGCTTTTCAGTTTTCTGGAATGAGTTTTGAAATTCACTTTACTTTATCTGTCCTCTGTCAGGGTTGCTTCCTCCAGGAACGCAGTTTGATTTATTTCGAGGAACAGCTGCCATGAAGCAAGATGTTGATGACATGTATCCGACAACAGTATCACACACTATCAAGGTTGGAGCAAGATGAATTTGCAGTCAAACTAGAAATAATTCCACTCCTCGATTAGGCCTAAAATGTCCTTCCTCATTTGAATATCGTGACTTCTTTATTTGCTGATGGGAAGTCTTGCTTCAATTTAGATTTGCTGGTTGGGTTTCAAGGGGTGGCTTCTTTTTGTTTACCAATCAAAAGGGAACTTACTGTATTTAGGTTTTGCACTTTGTCTCCCTATCTTGTTGCCTTTCTCTTATATGGAAAGAGAAACTCTGGAGATGTTGGTGATTAGTTGTCTGTGTTCCTAACTTCATATTGGTGGGAAATGGTGCAACTTAAATGATTCCCAGCGTTCCATAATATAAAATAGAGGACTGTATATTCTGATAGTAATATGAAAGAGCTTCAGAAACCATTCAATGCTAACTGAAATAGTGAAAATCATTTCTTGGATCAAGTATGCACCACCTCGTATAAATGAGTATTTGCCTAGATATTTTTGCACAGCAAAGTGCCTCCCATAAGTGTCACAATTCCCATCCTTCCTTACTGATTGAAGATTGAACCTTTAAATCTTTTCTTCATTAATGAGTAATTGTGAACTGAAATAAGAGTCTTACTCTAAGAATGATCTTGAAACAAGAATGTGGCTGCTGAATAAATACTTGTGAGAGTAGGTATACATAACATGTATATCTTAGTAGCAGACCAATAATCCTACATTCCTCGTTCTTTTGGTTATAAATGGAAGCCTTTTTGCATGTGCTGCTCTATCTCTGATACAATATGTGGGTGTACTTTTGACTACAGTTTGGAACAAAAAGCCATGCAGAATGTGCTAGATTCTCACCAGATGGACAATTTCTTGTCTCTTGTTCTGTTGATGGATTTATTGAGGTAAATACAGTTGAGATGTTTAATTAATGTGGTTAAAAAATAACTGTTGTAGAAACTTGGCTAAATGTTGCTTTTGGAGATGTTTTAATTTTTCCAATGCTTTTCAGGTGTGGGATTACATGAGTGGGAAGCTCAAGAAGGATCTCCAATATCAGGCCGACGTGAGTTCTTTTATATTACATTAGCCTGTTTCTTGAAGAATATCTTCTTAGGATTCTAGATTAAAGAGAACGTAAAATTCATTGGGGCTGAGCCCTCATCCATCTGTTTTCTGAGAAACGCCCCTGAAAGAGAGGGGTCAAAAAAGGATTCTAGATTAAAGAGAACGTAAAATTCATTGGGCTAAGCCCCCATCCATCTGTTTTCTGAGGAACGCCCCTGAAAGAGGGGTCAAAAAAGGGAATAAATTCAGTTGGACTTGATCTGTAGATTTGTTTTTCTTTAGTTTAAGTTATCATATTAGATACAGTTGCATATAATTTTTTTCCTTATTTTTCTCTTCTTGTAAGATGGCAACAGAATCTAGGGTATGGATACATTTCTAACTTTTTGGTGAAGTGATGAGAAAAGGTCCTAATCTTTTTGGTTCTAGTCTCTTTGGAAGGTTTTTCATGCTGTACTGTAAAATACGACAGAGATTAGAAACTTACCTCTGCAACATTCTTATGTTCTTGCTGCCCATAGAGATTCTCTTGTTCTTCTGGGTCATGTCCTGAAATTAGTTCTTATAATATTAACGTACTCATTATTGTTTTAGTTCTTATGTTTTGGTTTTTATTGAACAGTGGCTGAGCTGAACTTGAATATAAGATCAATCCACATCGTTGAAGTCTCTTGCTTCTGTGCAGACATGCTTCCTTTGTTCAATTGCTGATGTTTTTAGATTTTTGCAGGAGACTTTCATGATGCATGACGATCCTGTCCTTTGTGTTGACTTTAGCAGAGACTCTGAGATGCTTGCCTCGGGATCCCAAGATGGAAAGATCAAAGTATGTAAAATTTTTTTGTTCGATTGTAGGGATATTCATATTTCTATCGTTTCTTATGTTGCTGATGTTAAACTAATCATTCCTCAAACTTTATATTTCCATAGAGTTTCACCTATATGACTATTGACTACTGACAATGATCTGGAAAATGAATTTTGTATATCCTTGTTCTTGCAGTTGGAACCTTCTTTGTATAGATTCGCGATTCATAGTTCATTATACTCAATATGCTGGAAACTAAGTTGGAAATCTCCTGACTGATCTATAATGCTTAAAACGGCAGAAAGATCTTTAGACAATCGCTTACATCTTACCTGCCCAGGTCAACCTCCAAAACTATATGTATAACAAGCAAAGCAGAGATGAAGTTTATTCCTGTTTGTATCATGTGAATTGTCTTAAAGCAAACAAGAGATAAGTTGCAGGATTAGAGGATCCGTTTTCTAAGACCACATTGTTATTTAATATTTTGTTTTTCCTATGTCTGTTAACACGTAGAAAGGGTGGGCACATGCAGTTCAAGTAGTGAAGTCTCATTAATTTTATAATGTAAGCAACTAGTAAAGTTTATGCCCATGGCTGGGATTCCTTTTGTAAGGTTTGTTAAAAAACCACAGCTCTAGTAGGAATAAATGTAGTAACATTGTGGTCAAATTGCAAATATTACATGCAGGATGTACTTCTTAATTACAAGATTCCCTGTTTCTAACCTGAAGCCTCTGATTTCCTTTTCTGATACCATATATGCTTATTGCCTAGAAAGAGTGTTATTTTATCTTGCCAGTGGTGCCAACAGGTGCCTAATTTCATGTGGGACCACTTAGTAGCCATTCTGCATTTTTCCTCCTCTCTTTCATTTCTGCCCCTCTATCTGTCTCTTTTATTTTTTCATCTTTCCTTTTTGCTTTTACTCATTCTTTTCTTTGCTTTTCAAGTTACTGTAATCTTCGTTGGTATATGAGCCAATAATAAAAGGTTATCGAATATAAATTTAATTTTGGCAATTAATCAAATCTCATTGGATAAATATATTAGAAGCACCAGCTTTCTGACTGGCAGACATGTCTGGTTATGGTCATAGTCATGCAGTTGAACAAGTGCACATAGGGTGGTGTGATTTTGAAATTTAGAGCTAAAGTTTGTAGTTCTCTGAGCTTTATGCTTTCATGCATATTTGACGTAAAGTATTAAGTACACTTGTGCAAGTATCTGAAAATCAACAGAGACATTTTTATGTCAATACTGTAGGCCAGTGTTTTCATGAATGCTTAAAATTGGTTTGATTTGTGAAAGCTGAAAATATTTGTGTTCTTTGTTGATGATGTTTCAGGTTTGGCGCATTAGGACTGGCCAATGCTTGCGTAGACTTGAGCGTGCACATTCTCAAGGTGTCACAAGTCTTGTATTCTCTCGTGATGGGAGTCAGTTACTCAGCACTTCCTTTGACAGCACAGCTAGGTCTCTTTCAAGATTTCTTTTCCTCTTGACAGCAAACAGTCTTCATGTGCTTCTGCTTGTAAAGATAATTTTCCACTGTTAAATTTAATGTGCTTGATGCAGAATACATGGCCTTAAATCAGGAAAGCTTTTGAAAGAATTCCGAGGACACAACTCTTATGTGAATGACGCAATCTTTACCAACGATGGAACTCGTGTTATTACAGCCTCCAGTGATTGTACAGTCAAGGTATCCTCACTGAATCTCAGGTTATAGGTGAACTCCCCCACCCCTCCTCCCTTGTTCTGAAGCAGAAAATTTACGTTCTTTTTGTTTTACAGGTCTGGGATGTCAAAACAGCTGACTGTCTCCAAACTTTTAAGCCGCCACCTCCTTTAAGGGTAAATAATGAGGCATCTTATATTTTTCTATTGTTTTTACCTTATTCTGAAATATTTGGCTTCATGCTTACACAATATTGCTTCTTCCTTATATCCAGGGTGGAGATGCTTCCGTTAATTCATTCACATCTTTCCAAAGAATACTGATCACATTGTTGTCTGTAATAAGACATCGTCAATATATATAATGACACTTCAGGGACAGGTGATTATTTTGTTAAGAAATGTTCATCAAATTATATCCATGTGTGCAACTAACAATCTGCATTGTAAAAATGATATCTGCATTTTGTAAGAATGAATCTCTTGCATTACAAAAAATAAGATAATTGTGGAAAGTCTTATTATGTTTCAGCAGGAAAAAATATTCAGTTTCTTGTGTATTTTGAATAAACTGCAAGAGATGAATTAGATTGTCAAGAATGAATCACAAAATATGAATTTTTATAACAGCAATGGAGCATAAACACTTGATAGATATGCTATTTGCTTATATTTACGTATAAAAATTGATATCATTGACATCTCCACACAAGGGTAACAACTTTTTTTTTTTAAAGTGTTAAGGATCTATGTCTAACATACATATTGATCCTACTTTCTGTTGATACACTTGTAAGTAATGCTGCCATAGCCAACCCAGTATATGCTTCTTCTTCTTCTGTTTTTACTTGTTTGTTCTCTGTTTTCTAGTGCTTCATTGAATGCTTAAACTTTGTAGATCTTGGTTAAATGGGGTTATCAAGATTAAAATGTTGGCAGATGATTTGATCTTTGTGAGGATGCCTCTCAAATTTTCTGTTCCTTTGTCTCATTTTTTCATATCATACGGAAGTTATTGTGGTTCTTAAATTGATGGCATAATTAAGATTACAATGCTAATTACAAAAATTATGTTTCTTAAGTTACCAAAAATTGATCATAATATTTCCCTTGCATGTTGTCAGCCAACATTAATACATTAGGTTAATTGTTATAATTTCACAGGGGAAGACGTTTGTCGAATTGATTGAGATAATCTCATCCATGACTTTCTAGTACATGTGAAGTTTTATAAAGCTATAGAACATATATGGATGAGTTTCAAAGTGTATTATCAATGTGAACAGCAGGAAAGTGCCTTAGTGGCTGTTTTTTGAATGTCAAAGTACATAGTCAAGATGTTCGGCTGCTTTGTGTGCAAGGAGAGATAGACCCTGCAATTGTACCGTGGTTTTTCTATGAAATTTGAAAATGTAAAATATCAAGGAAGATATACTTACAAAAAAGCAAACTATTTGTGGAAGACCACTTTCATTGCTTGTTCATTTTATAAAGAATATCTTCCTACTAGTGGGGCCTTCGATTTCTGCATGTTTTGTCATTCATATTGATTGAGCTACAAGCCTACAACTGGTTTAGTTGAAATTTTTGCCCAGAATAATTACTTTGTGAAAGACTTGGAAATTCTGCTTAGGTTTGATGATGAGGATGCAGATTTGTCCATTTGGATGAAGTCAAACAAAACTTAGTTAATAGTTAAAGGCATGGCTTTTTTCTCAATGTTTCTCTTTGCTTTTCCTGTTTCTCCTGTTGAAGTCTAGTTAAGAGCAAACCGCTTCGCTTGTAGGTTGTGAAGAGTTTCTCATCTGGTAAAAGAGAAGGTGGAGATTTTGCTGCAGCATGTGTATCTCCAAAGGGAGAATGGATATACTGTGTTGGGGAAGACAGGTATTTACTTGATGCTGTAATTTTTTACACAATAATGATCTAAAGCAAAGGATTTAGTTATTTGTTTCCTTTTAAACAACTTTCTCTATAGTAGTGTAGTGCGGCCTATCTACTTTGTTTACATTCATGCAGTGTGATGCATGAGTTGGTATAATTGAATTCAATAGTCTGTATATTTCAGTCAAAGCTATGAAGATTAAAATTTTGGTGATTTTGAATTAGACATATCCTTGTTAAGAAACATCATTTGAAATGAAATGATCTTTAGAATTAGAATGCAAAGTGTCAGCTGCATATAACTGGAAAAGCATCTCTATCTTTTCTATTTTTAAGATGAGTGACCTTTAGTTTTAGATGCCTTAATAGGGACAAGCTATTTCTGAATGCACATAAATCAGCTTGCACATTTTTGGAAATTAATTATCTACATGTCCATCTTGCTTGAATTTGGTATTCCCTCTGGCATGTGTCAAAGTGACATGCCATGACTAGGATATGGAATTAGATGCGTCAAGATGGACATGGACATATCAACGGCATGGATGCAAGTGTGGCTATGGCAAGTGAAGATGGGTAGTGCCAAAATAATGTATGACTTGCACTGGCATAAAGGCCACATGGATTCTTTTCAGTTGAATTCCCATGCAACTGTTTAAGTAGCTTCCATGGTCATCGAAAAATAGAGGTTTGAGGTGCCAAAAATCTCTTGTGAAATGCAAGGGTGGGTGATTCTGCAAAGACATGCAATATCCCTCTCCTATTTTTTCACCTGTGTTGGAAAGCACTTTGCATAGGGCCCTTTTATGGCTAGTGTATGCATACAGCAATTTCTAAATTACATCATTAAAATTTTTCTCACATGATTTCCAGATTAGATTTTTATATGGATTTCCACCTTTTCTCATTGTTATTGTTTATTCAGGTTGCTGTGCTTTCATATGTGCTTACAATCATTATTTCTTTGCAGAAACATGTATTGTTTCAGTCATCAGTCTGGTAAATTGGAGCATCTTATGAAGGTATGTTTTCTTGAAACCTGAAGATGCTACTGTGATGTATTATTGACTTGGTAGGGAGCCATTCTACTGTCATCGCATATATATCTTTCATTTGACTTCGGATACTTGTACATATATATCTTCTGTCTGTGGCAACTGCGTCTCATTCTGTGGTTCCATCCGGTTATTTTATAAAGCTTTCTTTTTTATTAACTCTTGCTTTGAGTTGGCAAGAAAGTCTAGGTATATGCTTCTATCAAACATTCATGGAGACTATTATTAGCATCCATCAAGTAGCATTCGACCTCTGGTTTACAGGAAAAAAGTAGCATCCACCCAGAATTTGTTTTTCCATGGATTTTCTTGTGTTCGATGCCTAAGATGTTCTTTATATACTGAGCTGAATGCATTTTAGTTGGTCCTCAGTGCAATTGAAAGCATGCAAGCTATAATTCTTTGGCTTCCGTGCAATTAAAGGGTTGTTACGATGATCCCATTGCATTTTGCCTGGCAGGTCCATGAAAAAGATGTGATTGGTGTTACCCACCATCCCCACAGGAATCTCGTTGTCACATATAGTGAGGACTGCACAATGAAATTATGGAAGCCATAAAGGACTGTTGCTTGAAATGTTCACACCTGCAGTGTTTTCAGCTCCCTCATTTTGGTTGACTTCGAGTTATAGAACGTGCAGATAGAAACAGCAAGAAGATAGTTTAGTCAAGCCAGCTCTACTTTAAAAGAGCAAGCCTTCCTTTGGCTTCAGGTAGGCCAATAGATTTTGTACAGTTTGCTGATATGGACGAGGAGCTGATACTGGCATTGCAAGTTGCATCGATATTCTCTTGCTTTATGTTCCGCTCTTAATTACTAACAATTCAACTCGTGCATTTTTTCTTCCTTTTAATTAATGATTTCTGTAATGTACAATTATCTAAGTCCCTATTCATCGTCCGTGAATTTGTATGATAATATGAAATGCAGAATCAGTTAGTGTATATTTTGAGTTTAACATGTGTTCTTTGTGTTTTTCTTCCAATTAACACTTGAAGAGAACAAATTCTCATCTTCATTCATTCCATCGCTAAGTTTCTTAAGACGCAGTTATGGTACCACTCACTTGGTGTCTCCATATTTTTTTAGGTTAGAAGACTCAAATAGGGGGGGGGGTGGGGGGGGAATTAAGACTTGGTTTTGTGGGATGGTTTGTTTTTTATCAGTTTCTGTATCTTTTGCTATTTGTTTGTCAGCTGTATATAATTTTGATTTGCTCTGGTTGATTTTTTTATGAGTAAATGAGTTGTTTGTAAATTAGAAAAGTAGCTAAATTTCAAGGACTAAAAGTATTATAAGTATCATTTTCCAAAGGAAGTACATCTAAGCCGATTGTATTTAATAGGAATGAAATGACTTTTAAATTGGTTGGCTATATATTGCACCATGACCAACCAATAGAAAAGTTTAAGATCGTAAAATTTAATGAGGCCTTTGCACGTGTCTCAAAGATTTAACCCCGAAAACTCTACTTGCCTCATCAAAATCAAATTTGAGTATAGAACGATGATTCCACATAATTCATAACTGCTGGCACAACATGACACACACACACATATCTGGACGCAGACAAAGGAGGGGGGTGGGGGATAAATATGGATAGTCTATCCAACGACAGGAACCCGATCGACTCGTCCTATTATATCAACAAAAACCCAGACCCTGTTGCAGCTAAAATTCCCTGGAACTGGGGTGTTCTCCAACAAAACGAAGGCCCTCACGTAAGGGTTCTCCCTCTCTATGGTCGTTGCCGCTGTCCTTCCATTCACTCCAAGCAGCTCTGGCCATGCTATTTTCCCTACACATAAAAAAAAAAAAAAAATATCCAACACAAGACAACGAGTCATGAGCTGAGTTTGTAAGGATTTTTAAAAAAAAAATAATTTATAAAAAAGAAAATACAACTGAACATGACATGAATCTTACTTACCTGGACAACGCACTGACATTCTCGCTGTCACCTCTCTCGCAATTTGCAAAGACAAACCCTCCAAACACTCCTTCCTTGTACTATAATGTATTCTCGTTATATCTACATTTCTATATCTATACATGCATATATGAAGAGGGAAAATGATAAATAAAGTGTTTTCGTTAGCGTGATGCACCTTGCGAACAGAGTCTGAACATTTTGACGCTTATCGAGCACACTCTGCCACTACTATATACTTGTCTAATGTTCTCATTCTTTCCACCACCAGTACGTAAATCGAAATATCAGTAATTGTTAGACATGTGGTAGACTCTGTTACAATGATTTAATGTTTTTTATGTGTGAAAATATCATTGATATTTTCCTGAAACTTATTCATAGGCATTAGTGGATGAAAGATTTATCTGTTGTTCTTGAAAAAATAAATAAATAAATAAATTATAGAAAAAAATTGTCAAAGCCATCTCTATATTTCATATTGAAGAAAAGATATAAAATTTTCTATATGTATCGCATGTTGGAGAAGAAATCTAGCAACGGTACTGGTCAAACTTACAAAAGTAACCGCATCGCCTATTGAATGAAAGATATAAGTCTAAAAGTGTATTGCATATTGGTTATACGATACATATTGAATAATTACATGTGTATTGAATGTTCAATATACGATACATAAAAAAACCCTAAACATGCGATATAGCAATGATAATTATGTAACTATTTGTCTCTAATTTATATTTATGTTTTTTTTAAAAATAAGGGTTAAACATGAAATAATCTTGGTATGTAATATATATATATATATATATATTTATTTAATCTGACCTTTTAGTATGTATACATATCACGAATTTGACACAGTAGTAATTTCGATGGTACATGGTCACTTATGGACTGTTACTCGCCTCTATTTTATTTATTGGGTAAATTACAACAAAAGATTTATCATGTCACAAAATGAATCAAATATAATATCAGTGTTTGACAAAATTCATTTAGATATCAACATTTTGATTAAATTTCAATTAATTTTTTTCAACAATCAATTATAGATTCCTTATATGATTTTCATTATAAATGATTTTTTTTCTTTAACCATTTTAGAACTTCATACTTTAAATGAATCTACTAAAAATTTTGATCCCTTCAATCACTTGAAAATACTGGCCTAATTCGATGTAATATACCCTTTATTTGTTTATTTACTTCTTCGTAAAATATATATATATATATAGAGAGAGAGAGAGAGAGATTAAGTGTTTTTCAAAAAGGGTTTAGCGTTTAATTTATAAAGACCAAAAAAGTTTGACAAGTTCAGTAATTACCTTTTTTTTTTTCCAAATTTCTATATATAAATATATATTTCCAACGAATTTAAAAAGAATATGTAATTAACGAATCTAGATACTCTTGAAAATTCTTGTTTTCTTATTTTCCTTTAAATTTACAAATTAATGGCTAAAATTATTTTAATTCACAAAAAAAAAATGTTAGAACAATATTGTCTTCTTTCGTGTAACATTAGATATTTGGTATTTACTCATGATCTTATCATTAAGATACTTAATAATATTAATCCATATTCAAGTTATGAAGTAGACTGCCTCTTTGATGAAGATCATAAAATTCAAGCATTTACGTAATAAAAGTATTGTTCACTTTGGCTGGTAGGCCCACGAGAACGGTGTGAATCATGCGCATTTGGATTGTAAGATTTTTATTTATATTGGATCTATATCTGTAACTTATCGGTATTAGATTTGTATCAGTTTGGTTTAATCAGTTTATGAATAAAACTGTTAGTTTTTCATTAATATCATATCTGTCTCGATTCAGTATCGATTCAATTTAAAAACGAAATCAAAATGATATCAAACATGAAATCCAAACTGGTATGCCATATCCATCAACAAGTAAATTATCTGTGCACTTATTTTTATAAATAAAACCTCTTTTTAAGGTGTAACGTGTCAAAATTCTTCATTTTTGATATATCATATCTCAATGAAAGGTGTTATTAGAAAAGCTGCATTCAAGCTTTACCCGTTCTTTTTTTTTTAATCCATAATCCCCAACAATAGGAAAGGAATCTTGTCACCACATAGAGCGAAGACTGATTAATTAAGGAAATTATGGAAGCTATAAAGGATCAACGATGGGAATCGAGCGAGCACTAAACGAGTACATAGAAGAAAATTCAACGGAGCACGGGGTTCTGAGGCATTTTTGCATGTCGGAGGACCTTGGAGCGAGGGCAGGCTTGGACACGTAGAGACCGTAGGGTGGACGTGAAGATTGGCCCAAACAAAACCAGTCGAACCAGCTAGCGGTCAGTCTACCAGAGGCTGGACCAGGTAGATGCAGATACTAGTCATGAAGGCATTGTTGGAAGCTTATATGTCCTTTATATTTAATATTTTATGTCCAAGTGTATTTTGTGTTATTTGATATTTCGCCTTTCACAACAAATAACAAGTTTGAAGAGTTTCTAGATTAAAAGAATACCTATAGGGTAAAAGTAACAGTTTGTAACTTTTCAGAGTTAAAAGTTACTAAGCTAGTGTTCAATTGTATAATTTTTCGCAATATTGAATCGGATAGAGGTTATTGTATCATGTTTGATTTACAAAACATATTTAGAGCTGGATGAAACTTTCTTTATAAACCCGATAAAACTTAAAATTTTATCCTTTATTTTCATGATACAAAATGTATTAGAATTGGATAAAAACAAAATACCTTAATAAGAGTTTTATCCAGTGCTCTCTAGTACGTACATACAAAACATGGTATATAAGAATTGTATTGTTCAATTCTTCTTTTAGTATGCTGTTTAATCCTCATCAGTCCTTATTTTTTATCTAGTTTTTATAGCCAAACGCTACCTAGATGTCATATTCAAACAAACTTATACTTGCTAAAAACCATATTTGGAGGGTTGAAATTGTTAAATGTCATATTCATGAGCCCTTTATCTATTTTTGCTACACCATCTTTTTAGAGGCAAATATTAATCGTTCATAGAATACACAAGTAAACAGTGATGGATAAGGTAGCTAAATTTAATGAGTAAATTCTATTAAGTATAACTCGTAAAACAGCTTTTAAATTTTAGGTGCAATATTAATCGTCCATTGAATGGTAATTTTAGGATTTTCTCGGACTAAGTGATATCTCCTTATGCCTGTATGAACAGTATATCTCAGAATGAAAATTAATTCATACACAAGAGAATTTCACAAAAACAATAGATCCAATTACCTCCTTTTTTCACTATATTTCCTAGCGAACTAATCAAGTATTCGGATCAAACTGTATCAAATTCTAACTAATAAAGCATAATAAAATCCACTTTTGTTTATAGTTGCCAAACATGAGATTTTAGTGAGATTAGATGGTATAAAATCGAAAGAATTGATGGTATTATATACAATTGTAAGTTTATAGACTCATAAACTCAAAGTGGCAATTCAACGCAAATTTACAATTATATAATTTTTGCTTTTTTAAATTAAAAAAAAACCTTTATAAAATAATAAATACGTAGAATTGTTTATTTTCCATATGTAGGATTATGATTTTACAGCCATGGTTTAAGTCATCCAAACCAGAAGCAATTAATTAACGACAAAAAAACCAAACTGGTCAGAGCACCTTTGACCAAAATTGATGATCTGATCTGAAGTTCACCGATTGTTAAAAGCTTCTAAAGTCTCGTATACACACAGTAACATAGCACCTGAATCGATAGCTAGCTCACTTATCGGCTTAATCTCTTGTTTGAAATGTGTGATTCTAAATTTATGTGGAGGGAGTTAGATATTAAAATTGAGATCATTTATATTTTAGTTAGTTAGTTTTTTTGTTTGTCCCAATGTGGGACTATAATTTTCCATCATCCTTTTTTATATTCACCTGACCTCACCGAGTTGTGATTTGTCATGATTTAATTTGTTTTTAATTTTTCTATTAACATCCATGTAGGACTTCAATTTTCACTCACTCCTCCTTAAATCCACTTAGCCTTGCTAGTCTTTTTTTCTTTTTCTTTTTTCATTTTTTTATGTGGGGGTGTTGATATGAAATTAAGTGTTATTAATTATAGGTATCTGAAATGCTTTAACGGATTTATATATATATATATATATATCATCCCATAAACCCAAGGGATAGCTTCATTTCTTGAATATATGCCTTCCTTGAATTTCTTTTTTCCCAATATATTATTTTGAAAGCTAAGAACTATAATTTATTAAATAATTTTAGACATTACACTCGCCATATATAAATACACATAACAATTATCAATTATATTTGATATATGGTAGTAATATTTTTAAAGAGGATACCCACCATTTTTTTGAACATTGTGATATATTAAAATTTTATTAGTATTTATACATTACTTGCACATGCATATTAGGTGCAATATCCTTTGAATATTTCATAATAATAATCTTTTCATATCATCTCACAAAATCCCAAATCCTCACTTCCATAACTTAGTCATTACCACTATTCCCACCTTATATAATTATCATGGACTCAACTTATATAACTATCATGGACTCGATATAAGAGACCTACTTAGGTTAAGTCACTGACCTACCACACTTACTACTTTTTCGATCTACCATTTACAACTTTTCTACATAACCTACCATATCTACTACTTTTTTTGACTTCCCTCAATTATCACTTTTTAAATAAACTTACCATTTTGTGCAAGATCCAACAGTGGATCTTGGATCTTCCCTAAAAATTTAAGTATCCATACATGACTTGACCCAACTTTTTTCGAAGCTATAACCACCCCCATTAGCACTACAAAACCCCATCATTACTACTATCAACATCAAAGACTTTGAGAGCTTGGATTTGAAGAGTTAGATAGGCATGCTATCGATGTTATCATGATTATTGTCTCATCAACACTACGTCATCATCGCTATTGCGATCACTAGATGATGCTTCCACCATCACCATTACCATTATTATTGCCATCATCATTGCCATCATCGTCACCTTATTGACAACCTATATAACTTAAATATGATCACCACTCTATCACCAGTTCCATTAGGCAATAATATCATATATTTTAGTTATCCTAATCCTATTGAGCACCCATCAAAATTAGTAGAAGTTTAGGTTTTTGTTTTTGTTTTTGTTTTTTAATCATATCCCATGAAATGAACCAAGATTACATATCAGGACAAAGATAAAAATTAAAAAGAAAATAATAATTAAGCAGCAAGCTGGTTATAATATCAACCTCTTTTTAGGTAACAATATATCGGTAAAGTATATTAGATCTTATGAATAAATCAAACATATTTTTTAACCCTATAAAGCCTCAATTTAGACACAAAGGAATAGGCCTAATAGTTAGTACTCATCTATATATATAGAGAGAGATACTAAATTATATTGAATTGGTACATCAACCTTATACCATGTTTGATGTGTTCAAACACAGCCACATGTGTACACGTGTGATAAATAATTATCAATTATATATGTATTTTAACACATGAAAAAAAATAGTAGGTAGTTCAATCCCATCTATGATTTAGTAGAAATATAGTTATGTATGAAATAATAATTAGTACTCTATGTTTTAACTAAATTATAGATAAGTATAAAAGAAAAAGCTTTTCTCATCATAATATCATCATTCACCCCCTCAAATACGCATAAAAGGAAAAGCCTTAATCACGGATCATACGTTTCAACAAAAGCACACTTTATAGAACAATCACACTTAAATATGCTGACAATAGGTATTCATACACGAGTGGCAAGCAACTTTCACAAAAGTTGGCACAAGAGAGAGAGATACAAATTGGGTCACTCTATCCAAGGGACTTGTTTGGGTTAAATCACTTACAACCTTCCATACTTACAACTTCTTAAACAAACCTATAACTTTATTGCAAGATCTAATAATAGATCTTATATTTTCCTTATAAGTGACTTGACCCAAGTCTCACCACTCTATCCAACGGTAGGGATTTGAGCGACTCGTCCAAATGCATTAACAAAAACCCGAACCCTATTGCACCTAAAATCCCTAGAAATAATGGGACTGCCTAAAGGCAAAATAATGGCCATAACATTGGGGTTCTCACTCTGTATAGTCACCATTGCCCTCAACCCGGTTTCTCCAACCAGCTCCGGCCATGATAGTTTTCCTGCAAATTTTAAACCTCAGTTTTTTAGAAAGTTTAATCTAATTAAGCCTGCAACATAATAATAATAATAATAATAATGATAGTCACATATTTTTCTCCGAATTAGATTTAGCAAGAAGGATGCGGTTAAGGAAAAGAAAAAAATTGCTATATATATAGACCCTAAAAAAATCATGTATAGAACTACAGACGGACAAACGATGGTAGAACTAAGAAACAAATAAAATGATAGAAGCCCTGAAAATCATCTAGAAACGCAGATAATAAAATCATATTTTTGGGCTAACAGTTATGAGAAAGATTTAAATAGCCATAACATTGATAATTTTGGGCACTAGTGTAAGGTAATGACCTTATAATCTAGTGGCATCTGATATCTCACTTGAGAATTAATCTAGCGATATCTCACATCTCTCAAGTAATGCATCAGGTTCGAATATTCTTTCATTGTAATGGTAAAAAAATAAAAATCTAGAGTATAAATGCATATTTTTAATGATTATAGGGAAGGAAATATGTTTTATGAATTTTTATATATTGGGTGTTCTAACCATAAAATAAAAAATAACTCATTATACAAAGTTTTAATCATGTTATTTATATTATAATATTATATCTACATGATCATCCATGAGTCAATTACATACAATTATATGTAAACTAGTTTTTAAATTATAATACCCCAATGTATATATATATACACACAGTGAATAACTATATGATAATAAAATAAATAGTTTCTAAAATGATTAATATGAAAAATGGTACCTAAAGTTCTACGACAAGTTCAATCAAGTACTTAAAGTTTGATTTTGAACAATTTAATACCTAAACTTTCATAAAAAATATAATCAAGTACCTGAAGTTTGCTTTGGATATTTTTGGTACTTGAAGGAAATTTTTACATATATCTTTATACCTAATTGAACTTACTTTAGGTAGGAAAAATATATACATAAATTTATTATAAGTAAAAATTATCAAAATCAAACTTAGATAAGAAAAATATACGTAAAAACTTGTTTCACGTACTAAATTATTTAAAACCAAATTTCAGGTATTTAATAAAACTTTTTCCATAAGTTCGGATACAATTTTTCACATCATCCTTTCTAAAATAACTATTCATATTTTCCACACACACTATATAAATATATATATATATTATTAATACTCACAAAAGCACGTTACCTGGACATTGCTGTGACATTGTCGCCTCTCAATCTCTAGCAAAACAATTACAATCCCTCCTTGTACCAGCTGAATGTATTCTAATTCTAATAGAGGCATGCATGCATATATATATATATATATATTTATATTATTGTAGCTTTTGTTTGGTATAATTAGCGAGCTACACCTTGCGAAAAGATTCTGAACATTTTGACGCTTAACGGAAAGTCTCTGCCCATAACTTATATACTTGTTCAAAGTTCTCATTTTTTCACCAGCAGTCACAGAGGAATGCGTCCACCTGTCTAGACTTGTTATTTATTGACAATTTTACCGTGAAACTTGAATATAACTTCTAAGTATTGTAGATATATTGTGAATTCGACAATAACAATGCCGTTCTTGATAGTATAGTCAGTTTCGGGAGTGACGGTGGCGCGGGCCTGAACCGGCTAGAAACCGGCCTGGAGCAGCCGGATTATGGGTTCAATCCATCGTGTATTTTCGGTTGCGAACAAGTCAAATTGCTTGGAAGCTATTTAAGTTGGACTTAATTAGTTAATGAGCTGAGTTTAAGTGAGCCAAGCTTAAGCTTGAAATAAAGATTGTTTATCCAAACAAGCTATGTGAGGGTTTTTTTAAACTAATTTTTAGTTAATATATTTGTATATATATTTAACAGTCTTTATATATTATTTTAAAATTAGAAAAAAAAGAGAAATGGATTATTTAAACAAATTGAGCTTGGTTTAAATTTCAGGTTTCTTAACAAATTGGATGAAAAGCTCAACTAAATCTGAATTCGATTCGTGAGTCAAAAATTTGTTTGTCTAGGAAAGGATATGACGTTTCCGCAAATGAAGCGTGTGGTTGCTGGCATGTTTGCACTGTTACGGCGGTTGGGGTGGTTCCCTTGGTGGAAGAAGGCAAGGAGCCGGTGCTTATTTCATATTTGACTATAAAAATGAAAGATGGGTGCCTGTGAGGGTTGTGGCCAGAGATGAAATGGGTAATTAGGAATTGTCATGTTCTAGGCATATGTTCCTATTATGCCATAGAATGAAAAAAGAGTTTAAATATATAGAATATAAAAATCATGCAAAATTAAAAGAGTTTAATTGGCATATATTCATAAGAATGAAAGTTGTTTAAATTTTATTTTTATATAACAAGTATTTGCCGCCTGAAAAAATTTATGCTAATAGAAGATAAGCAACTACCCAATAGTTCGACTACTCGGATTGGGTATGAGATGGAAGGATTAAGAAATGTAGATACGATAAATTGTTCAATTGGACTTAAGTAAAATAATAATATATTTGGTTTATCATATTTTGATTATTTTGATATCTTATTTTTATCTTTTTCAAACAGATAATTTATCAAAAAACATACATAAACAGACCAAATAGATTAGATATTAATCAAATATAAATACGATAGGGATGAAAATTAGACAATCCACAAAGATCCTATATGATTAACAACAGTCTTACCATTTGTTGGATGAAAGAAAGGCTTTAATGGGAATTTTTTTTGCCCTTTTGGCTTTGCACTCTTCATGATAGGTTTTTCGGGGTGGAGTTCATACGAAAATGATGTTCTTGTTTGGCTCGCCGGAGACAGTAATTGAAGTTACTACAAGGTGAAGTCTAAGGTTATTAATAATAAGAACAATTTTGTGATCATTAAATAACAATTTCGTGATTATTATTATTTTTTATAATAGAAATTCTGGAAGAATAACTATTTTGTGTCTAATACGTAGTTAAGCACTGTAATAGCCATAGGGAATTGGCGTGGGGTGGGGTGTTTGGTTTGCAGTAAAACTAAAATTTCCAAATCTTAATCCTAATCGTAATCTTAACTGTAGAAACCATAAAGAGTTCTTTCTTGCCTCTTCAATGCATACACAACATCCATCATGGTAACAATCTTCCTACTTGCACGCTCCATGTAGATAACAGCATCTTGGATGGCATTCTTAAGGAATATCTTCAAAACACCACGAATTTCTTGGCGATTCAAAAGGTGAATTGTAGGTTTAGTGATGCTTGGATGTCACAAAAACACCTTATGATGCCTGTTTGCACCTCCCTTTACAAGTCTTTGTCTCCTATTCCATGTTATGAGATTTTCGAATTGGGTTTATGTTTTAACTCTTTGAGGAAATATGGGGAAGTTTAAACTTTAATATGCAAGTCATATGGATTGTGATACATGATTTCTTTGTAATTGATAATCGTTTTTTCAAGGTATGATTTTGTTAGTTGCACAATTAATATGTTTAAGTTGTGTATGAGGTCATTTTTAAAATTAAGTATAACTTTTATTTCGTTTAGTGAAACATCAAGTTTTTGAACTTATTTGCTAATATTTTTCTCGAATGCTTAACTAAGAGGGTGGGGAGTGGTGTTAAGTTTAGAGGATTAGCAATTATTACTCTCATAAAAAAGGAGAGATTGTTGAACTTGTTAGTTTAATATGAATTAGTCTAATATCACAAATAATACATGAACTTTAACAAAATATACAAGTAGATACATGAAATTTGAAATTGATCAATTTAGTACCTATACTTTGAAATTGACAAATTTAATACTGAAAGAACTTTTTGTATACTCTAATAATACTTCCATAAAATTTTTTCAGATATAAAATTGATCACTTTAAAATTTTTTCATGTACCAAATTAATCAATTTCAAAGTTTTTCAGGTATCAAATTAAGCAATTTCAAAGTTTTTCAAGTACTACATGATTTCAAAGTTTAGGTACTTAATTGTATATTTTGTCAAAGTTTGATACCATTTGTGACCTTATCCAATGTAAATTTTAATGAGAAATATATATTGCGCAATTACACAAAAGTTGTAAAAAAGTTACACTTAATTGGTTAAACATGCCTTATATGTAATGATTTGAAAATATACATACATACATATATATATTTGTGTTTGTGTTAGTTTGCCTTTTGTAAAATAGTGCAAATCTGCAACTAGAGTTGGGAGGCCAGTTGAAGGAGTTGGGATTCTAGTTGGTGTCTAGATACCTAAACGTGGTGTCTCGATGCTAGCTTGATTAGAATGTTTCTAATCATGTCCCAGTGATCTAGCACCGGGACGACAGGATGTGGCGTCCATATGCCACTCATGTTTGCTATTGTTTTGCAACTAGCATCAGGACATTGGGCTTGCAATGTCCGAACGCCAGGTAGCAGAAAAAGAGTTGTTAGAGCATCTCATGTTCAATTGATTTTTAGTGTTTTGGGGTTTAATTGGCTAAGAGGCCTCAAGATGTTATAAATACAAGTTGTTTGGGAGTTGTATGGAGTTAGTTGAGCCTAAATATTGCATCGTAATCTTGTAAACATTCTCAAAAAGTTTATTCTTGTAAATTGTACTATTTGTGAGAAAGAGAGTTGGGTAGTGCTATAGGTTCATTATCTTGCTATCTATTGTAAAGTACTATTTAATTGTTTAATGAGTATTTTAGAGAATATTAAATTGTGCCTAGCGTGCTTGGGAGCTTGGTATAAAGGCAAACTTAAGTATTTTGTGATTGTATTGTTTTAGCTATTTTGGAGCATTATTTGTTTATTAAATGAATGTGTGTGAAGACTTTTTTGGGTAAGACGTTGTTTGTAGACCATAGAGATTAAGAGGCAGACTGAACATTACGTTATATCACGGTGCAATCTCTCCATCCCTTTCTCTTTATATTATTATTGTTTATTTGTTATTGTGCATAAATTAGGCATTAGTTCTTGACAAAAAAAAAAAAAAAAAACAAAATTAGTGCATAAACCACATTCCTTAGGTGTTATAAGATTTCTACAAACTTCAATTATGGTAATATTGGGGTTATTTATTAAAACTTATTTATTTTTTATTTTTAAATTCCATTTTTCATTTTCTTTTTCCTCGTATGTATAATATTAATCTAAATAATATGTTTAATAATAGTCGTATTACTATGTTGGATACTTCTATTTAACAAAGATATGTTGTTGTTTCCAAGTACACCATTAATATGTGTTCCAACTGGTGTCCACTAAGGAAGAATATCATTCTCTATTAAAATAAACACTTGAACTCATTTTGATGACATAATATTTTTGTTAAGCTATATTTATTTTTTGTAAAAGGTTACTTTGGTAATTGGACCTTTAGTCCAATCTAATGTTTTAGACCGGTCTCATGGGCCAATAACAAGGTTTAGGAAATTGGGCCCAATAAAGGGTTGTTTTAAGGAGATTTGACTTGATATACTTGGAATAGAGATCATTGCACTAGTTTACTTTCATCTCGACTAAACTCAATTTTCTTATGTATGAAAAATAAACTCGCAAAAGGCCATTCTCAACTCATCTGGGCTTTGTTTAGTTTAAGTTGGCCTTAAAAGAACTTAAATGAGTACTAGGCTTATTTTAATAGAAGAGGGCTCTTGTATTTCTCAAAAGCCTTTAGATTCCTTCAAGTTCACTTTCAAGTCTGTTTTATTACTAAGAAAAAAGAAGGCTTCAATACTAGTCATCGAATCCTTAGTTATGATCCATTGACCACCTGCAAATATTTAATCTCATCTATATGTTCGGATCTCATCCAATGCTTGATTTTAGATTTTTTTTTTTCTTTTCATTTTGGGATACTCTACATGTTACTATGATTGAGGATAACATAGAAATTTTGCTAAAATATCTCACGAAAGATCAAAACATCTATTTGATATGGAATGAATTAAGAATGATTAAGTTTACTTTATTTATTCTTCTGCCAAACTCATGCACTTAAAAAATTAGATTTGCTTATTTCTGTATCTATGTCTCTTCCAATAATATTTTTACATATGTTATTATGTCAAGACTCTATCTAAATCTATTAGTGTGGTTGTAACACGTGGTCAATCGGTTGTGGCAATCCCATCGTAATCTTTTTGACCTCTTATCCGATTCCTTTACCCAAATCCCATCGTAACTCATATGGTACACATGCACATGGGTGGCCAACAGAAAAGAAGGTACACATTCACATGAGTGGGCTTGCCATCGGTAAGGGGATAAGGTGGGACATCCTCTGCCTTGTTACGGCACAAGGTTGCATACGGACAACTGTACACGAACAGCAACTTGCATGCATTAGAGGGAATCGTTTTCTGGCCGTGTTGCTTGTGACACGACTCACAATTGCTCAGAGCAATTTTGAGGAAGCGATTTGATATAAAAACTTACATCAAACAATTCCAAAACGTGTTTTGCTTATATTTTAAAGAGTAAGCTTTGATAAATCTGAATATAGGTTATAAGTATACTTATATCTCATTCAGGTTGTATTATTTTCATAAGTTGCATTTTCTTCGTATGTACCTGACAAATCATTTTCTTTTCTCTTCTTTTTTTTTTTGTTAATTTTTTTCCAGAATAACTAATAAAATCAAAACTTATATATTAGAGTATAAAACTTAACTAAATAAATTCTTTGAAGAAGTTATTTATTCAAAAAAATTATGTAAACGTGGCATGTGTTTTGAGATTTGTGCATATAAGTAATATGTGTTTTTTATTTGGATATGTAGATATATGATCGATATTTTATAATAAATTGTAATATTGGTCAAGAATATGTGTCAAATTTTGATTTGTTAATAATAAATAAGTAATAATATAATATTTTTAAATATCAGTAATTATATGATTTAACAAAAGATAGTAAAATTGGAGAAAATTAAAACAAAAGAAAAAAAAAAATTGAGATGTGGTCCGTACCAGCCTGATTAGGAGGGTTGGTTGTGAGGTGCCCACCTATTAAACAGCTGCTGAGCATCTTTAATAAAAAAAAAAAAAGGAAATAACTATTGTGTCATACGGTTGGTTAATTTTTATTCATCTATTTATTTTTTTAACTGGGTGGACCACCTATCACCCATAAATTAAAATAAAAAAGAGAAAAGCTTACAATTAGCTCATTTTTTTTTTTTTTTTGGGGTTAACGACCTATTTGATACTTAAACTTTTATAAAATGAGCAATCAGCTATCTAAACTTTTATTTTGATCAATTTCGTATCTAGATAAACTTTTCGAATGCACCATTAGTATCTCCATCAACTTCCGTTAAATTACACACTGACACTATATGACATCTGTTTTTATATTTTATGAAAATTTACATTAAATTAAACCAAACACATTCAAACCAAATTTTAAACATTATAGTATCAAACCCAGTCACCATTAGTCAAGATTACTTTTTATATTTCTACACAAAATTTTTCACATTCTCATAACAAGAAGAATCTTGACATAAGTTTTTTGAAGTTAGAAATTCTTAATTACATTTACACTTCGTGGTCTTGTTATTGTAATTTTTCCTAGCGAATTCAATAACTAAGGACTTCATGAAGCTATAAATACTACTAACCGACTTGAACCACTTGATCTTCCTCTTTAATTTACCGCTGTTATCGTCTTCATCGTTGTCCTCGTTATCATCATCATCATCAACGATCGTTAGAGGACATCCTGTCTTTGTTATCATTCTCATATCCTTCTGCACTACAACTGAGTTGCGTGAGTTGCCGAGCCGCTTCAAGTTCGTCTTCCGAAAACGTTCTGGAATCATGTCACGCCCAATAGTGACGAAAGGTAACACCTTTTCAGGTAAACAAGGAAATCCATAAAACTTAGGGTTTCATTTTCATGTACATTTGAGAAGATGAAATCCTTTAACAGACTTGTGGAGTGAAAAGAGGTGCCGAGAAAAATGACTTATTTTAACTTTTAGTCGGTCAAATCCAACCATGGCCATTGGGTGTGGTTTAGTCAAATTATTTGTATTTTTCTTAATTTTTTTGGTTGCCCAAAAATTGAAAAATATTAGAAAAGCCATTACACACTTGATATTCTTAGGACAGATATCATCTGTTGATTGGAAAAATTTTCAACATGTACTAACGGAGCTCAATAAATGGAGGGAGGTAGTAACAAGGTACACGAAGAGTGTAGAGTAGATATGAAATTGATTAAATTGCAAGTTCAGGTAGTTTATTGCTCTTTTTTGCAAAGTTCAGGTACCAAATGCATCATTTACCCCTTTTTTTTTTACTTTTTCTTTTTCCTATCATTAATTAATTGATTATATAGTCCATTGGTTGTTTAGTCTATTGTTGCCAAATTTTTGTTGATAGAGATGATTGAATTTAGGCTTGGATTAAGCTGGGCCTACAAAACAAACACAGGTTAGAGGATAATGAAAGGTTGTCTAATATAGTCACTCTGATGTTTAAGTTAGCAAAGTATACGATAGTGTGGGTAAAAATTGTACTAGAGTATATTGAAATAGATTGCCAATTATTTGATTTATGATCTAGACTTTGTGTTTGGAAAGCTTAATGATTAACTATAATAGTACCCATGTCAAATATGAACTAAAGAAAGAGATTTATAGAGTTTATATGAAAGGTTCAAACTTTTCGTGAGAAGTTTTAGACTATTTTTTGAATAAAGGAACACATGTGCTGATGCGAAATTATCTAGACCAATTTGAAATGATTTAGACTACATATGCCCATTAGTGCTAGATGATCCTGACCAGTTTAAAATGATTTGGACTTGTTGAAATTGCAGAATTACTTTAATGTTAAAATTTGAAGAGTTATAACTCATTATCAAACTTTTGGATAATTTCATGTGTTTAGGTCACATTTATGTATGATAAATGATTTAGATAAGTTTTTAAGTGATTAATTCAAGTCTAATGCTATCTATATTTAAGCATTTTAACTCTGGGGAAAAGTCATGATCTTTGAAATTTGTTACCAAATAGAAAGGTGTTGTTCTTCAATGAAAAACATATTCTTACACAAAATTTTCATTTCTTTTTTTCTGCACTCTCTTCTTCCTTAAACAACAATTATACACAAACATTTCACAGCAAATCCAAGTGTGATTTGATACTTGAATTTTGTATATTAAAGTATCGAGAGTTAGTTGTATCATACGAAATTACGCGTTGAAAACTCTCATAGCAATATAAATTCTCTAAAGAAAGTGAATTTGTCTAGCTTCCTCATTTTATGAGATATAGAGACGAAACTCACTTAAATAAACTAGTAGAGGCGTCGTTTCAATTTATTTCATATTAAATATATATATATCAAATATTATTTTTTAATACAAAGTTTTTATTTAAAAATATTAATATATAAATATTTTTTTTACCAAATATTAATGTACTATTTTATTTGTTTTTATATTTAAAAAAATTATTTTATAATAATATATTTTGTTAGAATTAAATTATTAAAAATTACTATATAGAGCAATTATTAAGATATAATTTTTTCTCGAAATCATATAAATAAGTAACTTTTTTTTATACTATTAGAATTGTGTAATATGTGATTTAAAATTCTCAAACACCTAAAAAAAGAAATAATTATTAGTTAATATTTAGAATTTGTGTCAAAAAATTCATAGAATAAATACTTACTTGGTCGATGTCGAAAAAATTTTGATTGGAAGTGACCAGAGACTGGAAATTTACTAGTAAATACAAAGAATCTGGCCTACAAAATAAGAGAAAATTGTGTTAGAAATGAAAGTGAATGCGGGAAAGGGGTGGCGGGTTTGGGTCTATAGGAATCATAGGAGTTGAATTTCCACGAGCTTCACATCAAGTATGAAATTGAAATTTCCCACCAAGCGGGAAATTTCCCCGGTGGATTATTTCACCTGAAAATTTTGAACAATTCAAAACTTATTAAATAATATATCTTATGTTTTAAAAATTTAATTTATACATATATATGTTTATATATGTATTATTAAATTTGAATATATATTGGTGTTTATATTTACATAATAAATTTATGTTAATACATATATTTATTATTCTTATTAGTGATTATATTTTATAAATTAAATGCATTATTTGAATTATATATATTAATAATTTGGTAATGATTATATATATATATATATATATTATAAAATGTATGTAAGATTTGAAAATATATATTATATTAATATTATTGTTAGTGATACAATATTTATAAATATATATGTACAATTTTTTTATATTATATATGATTTTTAAATTATACCACGACATAGTAGAAACCAAAAATCCAAGAAAACATGTGAATATATTTATATCTAGCACGGGCAAACAAACAGATATGCAATATGTAATAAAATATTGAAAACGTTAATTAAGCGTACAATACAAATATATAAGTTTGTGAAAATAGAAAGGAAGGTACAAATTCCAAGTCTTATCAAATAAAGGACATAACAAAAGTTTGATATGCCTTAGTCTCCATGCTCCAACGCTGATTGAACTGATTGAAATTGGTGCCTGAGGCCGTCTGGGTGGTGGAGATAGCAATAGTGGAAGATGATGATAGATAGTATCCATAAGGCTATGTAAAGTATAGGGATGAACTTGAACTAGGTGGGGAAGCCATGCCAGCATGGTAAGGAACCAAGCTGTACATGGGTAGCTGGTTGTGCATGTGAATTTTGCATTTTAAAAAACAAATATGGTGTTTAGGTTTTCAAAATTTTATAAAAATATTAATGAGTTCTGTTCAACTTCAGTTGTAATCACCAATACAGCCAAGCGCACCTAGTGGAGTAGCATAAAAAAATATTAGATTGTATTCTTTAAGAATCGTTAGCATTTACCCTACTCACTCTATAACTATATCTAGCCAAAGAAAAACTTAGCAAAATATTATGAACAAGAAGGTTAAACTGGGGTTAGACTAATTATGAACACGTTTCAAGGTAAAAATTAAGTTAAGTTTGGTAATGAAAGAATGAGCTTAAGTTTGCTTCTCCAAGTCCTTATCTTATGGGTTCTTAACAAACTCAACAGGTTGTTTGCTAAGTACGCTTGTATCATCATATTCACTAAGGTAAGTTAAAGCCTATCTCAGGTTAAGAACTCTAGACCTTAAGTCAGACCACTAGAATATCTTCTAAGCTATCAGCAACTAAGCTTGTATAAAAATTGAGAATCCTTTGATTAAAATCCATTTTTAATAAATTTAAACCAAGTAACGGGAAAGTTTCACTATCTATATCTCTAGGTGATTATGAGCAACTTATTAGCAACCTAGATCTATTTAAAAGAATGATTTTCCAACCTGTTCAATTAAAATCATACGTGAATCTATACAGTGCACTCACATAAACTCACGAGTTAAAGTTCAAGTTACTAAATATAAGTATTCAGACAATATTCGTTAAAAACACATTGAATTCACATGAATCAGGTCTTGGATTCATAAACTCTAAGTTAAAATAATTATTTCCTCCATTGATATGAACATTAAACACAGATTCAAGAGAAACTATATGATATAAAGATATAAATTACTAATTAAGCGCAATGTCTTGCAAGAACAAACGTATGGTTAAAAACGTATTTTTTAGAAACTTGAATATCTAGCAAGATTAAAGGTTTCTCTCATTAAAAAATCTCTCTCTACTCTATACTATGTCAAAATTGGTGCAACCACTTTTTTTACAATGCCTGTGCATGTTTATTTATGGATGGCGAGCACAGAGAATCAAGAAGATATTATTCACTGACGTAGCAGATTCTTTTTAACGGAATTTGTCCATATCTCCACACGCTTTATTCTAGGGTAGCCTATGCATGAAAGCTAAGACAGGGTCACTTTTCGCGGCTTAGATTGTGGACTCGAAGGTTAGCAGTGATCTAAGCTGTATATTTTTCATCAAAGGCGCAATTTATCTTCAATTTGTATCACGAGTAAAATTGCGGACACAAATCTTGAAACATAATTAAGGCTATGCTCTTGAATTATAATGTGCAGTTCTCTCGGTGCAAATGGCAACGTAGATCAAGGGGTGATTTGGACTTTTATCTTGTTTTCTTGCCCTCGATTGGAATCTTTGGGTTGTGGTTGAAATATGTCTTTAAATCTTTTTGTTGTTTCACTCTAATCTTGATTTAAATTACTTTATTTATTCCTTTTATGATCTTTGAAGCTGAAAAATAACATTTTCACAATGAAACCATAAAATCATAGAAATTTATCTAAAAATGGACGAGATGAAGCATGAATTCTTACAAATAGGATAGAGTAAGAATAGCTTATCAGCTGCTGCTATACCCTCTGGCAAAGCCGTACCACCTAGAGATCTGACTATAGGTTGAGTTGGTGTAGGAGCATGATTGGATGACTAGCTTGGCATCCTATTGGGCATAAAATACGACTGCTAAAAATGCCCTATCGATATAGGCAGAGGGTATGGTGGGTACTGTTCGTAAAATGGCATAGAAGGGGTTAGCCACCAGTTAATATTTATAGCATCTCCTCCATCTAAGCCACCTTCTACTTTAGCTCTTCAACTTCAGAGCTCGAGCTCACATAGTGTCATTGCAAGGTTGCTTATAATAAGAGCACCAATCTGGTAGGATCGGGGCACCATATCTTATATTGCACCAGTAGCTGGACTTACGCTCCAAGACCTCCTCCATAATAGCCATGTCACTCATGGGATGCTGGGCCATAGTAGCATTACATACTTTCTCCTCTTCCCTCCTCGTATCCATTCGTAACTGCAAGCAACAAACGAATGGTAATTTTATTAATAGTGTGAATAAATAAACATAATATAATACTGAAGAAATATTGATAAAGTATTCTTACAAAATTTGGACACGACGCCTCAAATTCCCACTTATTGGTTTCCATCTTATGAACCTAATGAACATGTGTGTGTCTATAGTTGTTTATCGATGAGAGATTCTAAAATGTAGGATATAGTACAAAAAACAATAATTATAAAGCATTAGTGCATATAATATGATAGTATACTACGTTGAAGTCTAACATACAATTATTCACTTTAATTTGTCATTGTGTAATACATCATCGACTTGATCCCCCATGTGCATTAACTTTACTTCTTTCTATTTTCGGTATTTACCCTCAATTGATTCTGCTAAACATAGGACAAACATAGTGTTAAGTTAAGGCATTACAAGAGATTACGTGCATTATATTTAACTTATGCAAAACATTGTCAGTAGACATGAAGTGGCAGAAACCCCCGCACTCCTCACTCCTCTCCTCTATGCTTAAAACCTGGTGGTGGAAAGCAATCCACCATTTACATTGCTACTTCCAGTTGGCTGGCGAGGTGAGCTTTTGCTGTACATTGACACATTTTAAGTGTGTTTGTGAATGAGAAAAGATATTGTTAGACCTTGTGAGACTGGAGGACAAAATTTACTGCACTATAGGTGTATTGAGAGCAGTTAAAATGTAAACTTACCATGAGTCGTCCGATGATCCCGTGACGATATTCCTCTAGAAAAGTTAACCACGCGTGATTGCCAGCTCCTTTAGTGAAAAGCTTAGTCGAAGCTCTATGATGGACTAGGAACTTTATCCTTAACATCTCTGGTGGAACGCACATTATCCCCTTATACCCTTCAAGCATGCTACATGTGGGCCTTTGGCTAGTCTGCTTATGGTGCTGCTTAGCCATTTTACCCTTGCATAAGCATTGCTGCAGCCTTAACTGGCTGGGATGGCCTCTTCCTATGCAGCATCACGTATCTCTTCCTATCAACAATAATAGCAATTGGGTCATCAGGGTTAAAGTTAACTGGGACCATAATATCCTCAACTGGCCCAAATTCTTACATCCCCTTGCTGATCATCATCATTAGGGTTAGCCCCTCTACCCTATTGATTGACAAGCAATGACGTGAACGAATGACTTGGAAATAAAAAGTTGAACGATTAGTATATCAATTGTGCTTGGCTGCTCCAATATAGATCAATGAGTAAAAAATGGGAAGTTCACTTGCATACTACTCAGGATGGGCCTTTGCATCCTCCACAATCATGTCGAGAAAATCACAATTCATCATACACAAATAAAATGTAAACATTATTAAATTATAACAAATAGATCACTAAAAGATAATGATATAAGCAAATAAGTCATGCATACCTTTCTAATCAGCGTTACTATCATCAACACCACACTGTAGCTTGCATTAGGTTAGACAAGCATGCTAAAATTCCTAAGTCAACAAAAATGCAATTGACTAGAATCGTCTAAGGTCTTGCAACTGCCTATTGGAATGTGTTGGCGATCTTAGGTTACTGCTCAATGTCGCCATCACCAGATGGTTCGGTTTAGAAAAGACCTTGGTTGAATAAATGTCAAAGATGCACTTTTTGCATGACCCTCCACATGCTAGATCATTTGCTTGGATCTTTTAGATAAAATGCTTATTGTGTGTGCTCTATAAGAATGTACGGATCATCACTGTACCAAGTCCTTACCGTGTTGATCAAAATGAGGTCTTTGTTGATACTTTTAGGTTTGTCTTGACTGGTATCAAACTAGCGACACTTGAATAGAAACATACTTCACGGACCCATGTAACTTAATTGAATAATGTTAGTAAGCGTGCCATAAAAGGTAATTTTTTATCCGTCTATGGCACCCACTACGCATAACCGCTATTCTGAGATCTTAAGGATGTCTCCTTAATATTGGTGTTAAATCGAACACCATTCACCACATAGGCTTTGTAATAAAGGTAGTATAGGTCTGCTTCACCATGCCAAAGATTCTATCTCTTCCAACACTTATACGTCAGTCGCAGTCATCAATTGTATAATCCGCAAATTATGCAATGTATATAGTTAATGGTTTCTCCATTTGCTAGAACCACATAGGAGGAGTTAGCGAGGGGTCGACCTTATTCCTAAACCACTTGGAAAAATGTTTGCTCGCAATTGCTTTTACGTTTCGTGCTCCACAGGCATTTAGTTCTTTACTCGAACTCCTTGAGGATAACTGAGTTTGGAATTAACAAGACAAAAAAATACAAAGATTAATGACATCAATGCACTTAAGTACCTCACATATGGTTGCACCTCCTTAAAGTTGTTAAGCATAGTCTAATGCATCTTGTGAAACTCAGAGTCTGGCTCCAATATGGTGCTTGTGCCTAAGGGTCGGACTAGCTATCCAAATATCCAAAACAACAATGATGAACCATCGTCTACTGGATCATCCCGAAATCGATGTGGCCAATTTATTCTCATGTCCATGTTCTTAAAGTACAAAGAAAAAAATTGAATACTTTCTCATACGACATATGATTCAGCAATAAACCCTCCGATCTAGCCCAATTCCTCATATCCCCCTTAAGCACTCCTAGGTACCGTTCAACGAAGTACATTCAATAATACTAAATGGGCCACATGGTTGTACCTACCTCAGCAAATGGACAACTAAATGCACCATTATGTCAAATAAGAGTAGAGGGAATGTCATCTCCAGTTTGCACAACATTAGGATAATGGTTTTCTCATACGACTCTAACGAATTTATGCAAAGTTCTCTGCGGCCAACTCCTAAAGAAACGAGAGACATCATAAATTATGTCATAAATTCACTTGTCAAGAAAACCACGAATGACTATTGGGAGAATCCATTGAAGCAGGACATGACAATCGTGGCTCTTTAGACCCCTCAAACTTATTTCGTCTGCACCTAAATAGAAGTTTATGTTGGAAGCATATCCATTCGGAGTTTTACATCTTTAAGGGTAAATTATGTCAAAAGGTATCAATGTTTGAGGGTAGGTTCACTTGATGTATCAATGTTTGAAGCGACTCAAAGGAGGAATCAACGTTTGGAGATAATTTCATTTAAGGTATTAATGTTTCGAGTGGTAAAAAAGGGATATCGATGTTTTGCAAAGTGAGTCAAATAAAACATTAATAATTGACCATAAATGAAAATCTAGGAAACTTAATTGAAAAATAATCGAAATATTGATACCTTAAATAAACTTTATAAAACGTTGATATCTTATTTAATTCATTTTATGAAACGTTGATAACTATTTTTAACCACTTCAAATGTTGATACCTTAAATAAACTTATTGTAATTTAGCCCTTTAATCCAGTTGCATACGTCTTTACCGTGCTTGATAACAGTGTATAGGTAGTAGGTGGCTTGAAAGTCTGATCGCCACAATTTTACAGATGCAACCTAGGTAAATACCTATTTGTTCAAGGGAAAGTTTCGCTTTTCGGTATCCCTTGACTTATCTTTCAAACCAAAAATAGTCCTCACCTATATTCTTCTCAATGTGCATTACATTAAGATTGTAGTGAATATGTAGTTGCTGCCAATATGGTAATCTGAAAAGCACACTTTTCTACACCGGTTTATACCATCTTCGTTATTCTGTTGAAAAAGTCTCTCTTGCATCTTCCCCAATACAACATGCTCATACTAAATCAAATGAGCTATTATATCTTTTTTGGTGAACTCCCTCAATCGTGGCCATATTTCAATCGTGCCATCAAAACTCTCATTGTCGCGATGCAATCGATGCTTTGGTAGCAAGAACCATATATGGCTTGTATAATGGAACTTATTATTTTCATGGTCACTTGTGCAGTCTACATTACATATAAGGTAAGCCTTATATCCTTTGGTTGTCCAATCGAAAATGTCATCATATGTTAGAAAAGTCAAAGATTGTCCACAACAACGCAACATGCATCAAGAATGTCGAACCTTCTACTACATCTAATGTCTTTATACGTATTGACCATAGCTTTTCTAACTCCTTCACTAAGGGTTGCAAGTACACATTAATATCTTTATCTGGAGATCTAGGTCTAAGTATTAAAAGTGACATTATTACGTATGACACCTTCATGCAGATACATGGTGGAACATTATATACAAATAGAATTACTGGCCATTTGCTACATGTTGTACTTATGTTTGTGTAAGGATTGAAGCCATTGGTAGCAAGTTCCAATCTTACATTTTGAGAATCTAAATCGAACTAAGGGTATTTGACATTTAAACCCTTTCATTGCTTGGAGTCCATGAGATGCCTCAACACACCGTCCCAACTAATATGATTTCCTAATGTCACCTCATCTCTAGAATTGTCTTACAACCGTTGCAGTTATGGAATTATTGGAAAATGACGTAACACCTTAACTGGCACAGTCTTTTTCTTTCTTGAATGAAGTTTTCACCTCCCTTCCCCACATATCGAACAATTGTCAAGGTCTTTAAGTTCTTTTCGAAAGCATACAATCATCCTTACAAGCATGTATAATGTTTGCATCAATTCTCAACTATCTTAGCACCTTCTGAGCATCATAGTATGATTATGGCAACAAATTGCTTTCTAGTAACAAACTCTTTATAAAAAGCAATCTAATTGTTCAAGGATTTCACATATTGTTTTCCATCAACTTTCAAACTCATCATTTGGAGAACAACAGACAACACTGAAAGCTTTGTACAGCGTGGATGCACATGACTCTTCGCATTTTAAAACATTCTTGTCTACCGATTCGCATGGTTTTCATAGCTTTCTGCTCCACTCTTGGTTTCTTCACTCTTAAGGTTACTTATATTAGTAGCTAGATCCTCCAACATTCAATAATCAACTTGGTCTTAAAAGGTTTCTCTTTCATTCGAAATGCTCTTGTTTGCATTAGCCACCTTGTTAGGAACTTTTTCTTCATCATTTGACTCCTCTCCATGAAAACTCTACGTCGAGTCTGTCCATGCCATTTCCTTCGTCAGGAGATGAAACTCAATAATCTAAATAGACTGCCACTTTGTGTTGACACAGTCTCTACATGGACATCTATCAGTCTACCAACCCTTTTACGATTTACCATGGCTTGTGAAAATTACCTAACCCCGATCTATATTCCAGTGATGTTAAATCACGTATCATGTGCCAACTATGTTCTAGCATCCTGTATTTATATGTAGTGATCTATTTCCTGTTAATATATATATATATATATAAATATATATATTTTATTTCATCTATGTTTGTGACTTTATATATGACATTACAATTTCTAACTCACTTAATATTAGCATCTATTGCAAAAAACAATAATTACCTAATGCTATACTATAATTTGCTTCTAAAATATAATGAGACACTACATATCACCATTTAAATGCAAGGCATATTGCGTATAAAAAATATACAATATATGTATCGATCACATGGAATAGAAAATAGACTAACTATAACATCATAAATAATCATTTAATTATACATAACATATATTAAACATTAATATCTAAGTAAAAAATTAGGCCAATATAAAAACACAGTTAAATGCATATATTTATATATTAAACATTTATAATTACATAATGATAATATTAAAACTAAAAAAGTAGTAGTAGTAGTAGTAGTAGTAGTAGTAATTTACTAACCTTGTAGGCGAGAACGCACAAATACACCTTCAATAACAATCTTTAGCAAAAATATCTAAAAGCACAAATTACAATAAATAATAATAATGATGATAAATAAATAAATTCATGTGAGAGAGAGATTAACAACCTGTGAGGGAGAGCGAGTGAGCGAGGAGAGACAAGGTAACGAACCCTTATATATATGGAAAATATGAGGTGAAACTTGCCTTAGAATCATTATTCCCTAGAGAGGATAGTTTCACCTCACTCTTTATAGAGATGAATTTTGCCTCTTTACACAATCAAGGTATCGGGAACTAACGTGAGGCGAGTTTTGCCTCATATTTTTGCATCTTTAATTTAAATTTTACTAGTACACTCTATTTCCACCCTATAACATATACTATATTATAGAAGATACATATTTCAAGGTATCATATATCTACATTGTTAAATATCATATACTAATGTTAATATGTAATAAATAATAATATTCCATTTTTTATTTTACAACCATTTATATTCAAGATTATAATTTGTAGACTATGTTTTAGAAAGTTTTATTATAAAAAAGATTTGTACTATTTTTTTTGGAATGACATGTTATTTTATTTCAGAAGAATTACGATTGTATGTACATACTTAAACTCTCAAATATTTTATTTTGAAATTTGGTGCAGGTTTTATAATCTTGTTTAATATCACAAAAATAGGTTCTATATGTATTGGTTGCAAGTTTTAACTTTTACACATATATAGATTCTATATATTGTAGAACTTATGATATCAACAAATTACTATTTAAATTGATTTCGCATGTTATTCATATTGAATATGTGAAAATAGGATAGTGTTACATATTACATAAAACCATATCACGGGTTACAAACTTGAAGTTAAAAAAAAAAAAAGAATAAAATTTGGAGATTTTATTTAAAAAAAAAAGTTGCAGGTTTCACAAAGTACCATGTGTCCTATAGGTTTTACATGGTATAGGATACAGGGCAGGTACATGATGTCATATGGTAGATTCTAGATACAAAATTCAATACCATGTAATTTACAAGGTAGATATAGATAGTGCTTCATATTCTACCCATCCTGTACCCACTCACCTCTAGTGTATAGTATTGATTGAATATGTTTTTCATAATAAGAAATATTTAATAATCTAATAATGCTAACATGTAATGAAATCAAGTAGTAATGATTAATTAAGATTAAAAATTTTGATATGTGGATTAATTCAACAATATTATTTATTTAAATAATATTGATATTTGTTTATGACTCTATTAAAATTGAAGCCCACTTCTAAAACTAAGCCCAACAACTCATCACTATTTGCTCTACTTTCACTTTCCTTTCCTCAGTTTCGCTTCTCTACGACACAGGTTCGAAACCTTAACTTTATCTCTTTGTTGATGATAGTGTTTGTGTATTTGAAGTGCTAATCTATTCATGTTTGCAGGTTGCAGCATGATGAATTCGAGCTCATCACACTCCTAATCTCATAAGAGACCCCAATATTTCTCTAAATTTAGGGGATGCCCTTTTCCTTTCCTTTATTTGATATTTATACATATACATCTAGAATAGATCTATTACAATTCAGATATCTATTAACTACTATAACTAAAAAACAGTTATTGTTATCAACTATAATATGTTGATTAGTTAATGTTATCAACTAAATCTTGGTTGTTCTTGTTCCTATGTTATTTTTCCTCGTACTTGTACAAGGGTTGTAATAATTTCTCCCCTCCTTGAAATAAACCTTGTCCTCAAGGTTAAAATTCGATGCCGTATGTTATCTATGTTAGATCTGGTATTGAATGCTCCACTTATTATTGCTTATCTGTTGAAAATTGATGATGATGGACATGAAATTTTCATTAATTGTCCTCTACCCACACAACATGTGTGCTCGTGGTAACACTATTATGATTTTGAGTCCCAAAATTGTTGAAATATGTAGCCTCTGAGTGTCCATGATATTCATCATCCATGTTATCATAATGTGCTTGAAAATTTTTTGGCAACTCAAGACTAAATTTGATGTTCTGATGCCCAATAGTTCGTTGGTTCGAGTAAACATCAAAGTCCTATCCCCAATCCACCATTGGAGAGGGATCAAGTTCCTTTCAACAACCAAATCCTCCACATGACCAAGGAAGGCAAATTGGAAACTATACAAGTCACTACTCCAACTATCTTACACCCCCCGATGGCTCCGAGAAGGTGGGAGTTAACTTAAAGGAGACTGGTAAGGTATGTATGGCTGATGAAAAATATGGTGATGGATTTTCGGATGATTCCAATGGTATTTCAACTGAAAGTAGGGAAGCTCATTTGTTGGGTATTCGAATCTCAGGAAAAGAATTCCATGATGATGGAAGCAGAGAGGAGACTGAAATGGTTCAAGATTGAACTATTTTGGTACATATACCCTAGCAATGTTATCAATTCGTAGTGAAGGGTTTTTTCCACTCTTAGATGACACCATGATAGGTACAGATGGGGTAGAGGAGATATATATGCCTTTTAAAACTTTGGTTTAGAATGTTGGTGGGGGGACACAAACAGAATAGGCGTCATGCTTGTGCAGAGTGAATGAGATTTCATAACTCGTATCTTCTTATCCTTCTGGAAACTAGATGTCAACACAGTGTAGCTAATGAACTAACAAGGAACCTGGGTTTCAATCGTATGCATTGTAAAGAATCTGTTGGTATGGGTGGAGGGATTTTAGTTTTATGGAATGTGGAAGATACCACGGTTCACAGACTCTTCTTTGATAAACAAGAAGTTTACCTTATGGTGCAAGTGCCTTTTCCTGAATTTCCCTTTCTTTATTTCCTCAATATATGCCAGTCCTCACTCTACTGAAAGGAAAATCCTATGGAAAAACTTAAAGTCAATTGTTGATGTTATAAAAGGTCCTTGGATGCTTATTGGTGATTTTAACGAAATTTTAAACACAAGGAGGGTGCTTAAGTTTGTCAATATAAAGCTAATCTATATTAGGATTGTATGAACCATTGCAACATGACTATCCCTAGGTTTGTGGGAAAGCCTCTTACTTGGTCCAAAAGAAGCAAAAATATTTTGGAGTTGGTAATGATAATAATTGATAGAATGTGGATCAATGATAGATGGCTAGAGGTTTTTCTTGACTTGAAACTATTTCACCTAAATAACAACAAGTCAAATCACTGTCCTATTCTCTTAAACATTAAATCAATGGCGAATAGTGATAGAACAAAGCAAAGGCCGTTTAGATTCCAAGACATGTGGCTGACTCATCCGGAGTTCAAGGAGTTTATTAGACTTAATTAGAAGCAAGATGTTTTATGCACTCGAGAACAATGGTCCATTTTTGTAGCTCTTATGAGGTAGTGGAATAGGGATGTTTTTGGTATAACACCAAAAAAGAAGAAATGGATCATGGATAACATTAAATATATAGAGCAACAGTTTCAGGCCCAAACCTCATAAGAGCTGCTCAACAAAATTAACTTTACTAATATGGATTTTTCAAGAGTTTTAAAGTAAGAGGAAATGTTATGGCCCCAAAAAGCAAGAGCTAAGTGGGTCACCCAAGGAGACCGAAATACAAAGTTTTTCTTTTCTAGTACAATGACAAGAAGTGCCAAAGCATGGATTTTGAGTATTGAAGATGAAGCAGGTAATTGGATTACAAGTAACAAAGAAGTGAAAGAAACTGTTATAAAATTTTTCTAACAGCTGTTCACTT
Source organism: Combretum micranthum (assembly GCA_024138025.1). NCBI lineage: Eukaryota > Viridiplantae > Streptophyta > Magnoliopsida > Myrtales > Combretaceae > Combretum > Combretum micranthum. The sequence continues at coordinate 213,617 of JAMXBD010000255.1, forward strand.
CGGACAAGATGGAGGTGGAGAGGGCAAATGTTTTTGAAGGTTTTGGAGGACTTGGAATTCTAATAGATCAGCATGATATCTTGGTTAGTACCCAGAAAGAAATGAGATTTGGAACGCCTTGCATAGCATCGGTTTAAAGAAATCCCAAGAGTGGATAGGCTCAATGCTAGTTTCTTTAAAGCTTGTTGGAGTTTGGTAGGAGCTTAGGTGATAAATTTAGTCCAAAAGGCTTTCACAACAGGCACAGTGGATCAAGACTTTAATTGAACCTTATTAGTTCTTATCCTAAAGAAAACGGAAGCTTGGAAATTAAAATATTTTGTGGCCAATTAGTCTTTGTACAACACTTTACAAATGCATTACTAAGGTGCTTGTACAAAGACTCAGGCCTTTCCTCGACAACATTATTAACCCTGCTCAAGCTAGTTTCATCCTCAGGAGATGCTCTTCTGATAATATTATTGCCATGCAAGAATTCCTCCATGCTTCTGCAAATAAAAAGGGACAAAGGGGTTAGATGATTATGAAGCTCGATCTTGAAAAAGCCTATGATAGGATAAAATGGAGCTTTCTTAAATGTGCTATGGAAGCTTTAAGCTTTCCATCAGAGTGTATTCAATTAATTAGTTCTTCTGTCTCTACTGCTAGTTTCTCGGTAGTTTTAAATGGAGAGATGACAAAATTTTTTGATATTTCCCGGGTTATTCGGCAAGGCGATCTTATTTCCCCTTATGTATTCATTATAGGAATGGAAATATTGAGCAGATGGATTCAAGGAGCCGTGGATATGAGATAGTGGAAACCTATTAAATTCAAGGGGGTTGATACTCCTCTCTCTCAGCTTTTCTTTGTAGATGATCTAATCTTAATGAGAGAAGTAAATGAAGAGAATGCTCGAGTTTTGATGGACATGATGCAACCTTTTTGCATTATTTAGGGTAGAAAATTAATTTAGAGAAATCCCTTATTTTGTTCTCAAAAAATGCAGACCAAAATCTGATTAGGAAGGTCAAAGATATCACAAGGATTAAGGCAATTGAAAATTTAAGGAGATACCTTGGATTTCATCTTGGACCATAAGGAAATGTGAGTAGCGAAACTTTAGATTTGATCCTTGAAAAGCTGCGAAATAAGCTCACCGGTTGGAAAGCAAGATACTTTCTACAATGGGTAGGCACCTCCTGATCAAGTCTACTTTAGAAGGGATCATTGCATATTATGCGCAAATTACCACTCTACCAAAGAGCCTCGTAAATAAAGCTAAGAAAATCATACGTGATTTTTTTTTCGGGGTTCAACAGAAAAGCAGAAAATTCATGCCATCAATTGGAAGGAAGCTACCAAACCGAAAGATGTTGGAGGTGTGGGAATTTGGGATTTACATATTCAAAACAAGGCATCTATTGTGAAGCTTAACTAGAGGATGAAAACAAAAGACTTGATTTAGACTCAAGTTGCAAAGAAGAAATTGAGAAAAGCTAGCAACTCCAGTAAAAGCATCACATACAATGAAAGAGGTTATTAAAGTGGATCCATGGGCGAATGAACATTGCATGTGAAGAGTAAAGAATGGTCGGGCTGCTCTTTTTGCGTAAACGAGATGGACTCATTTTGGTGTACCTATGGAGTTTATTTATGGTCTCCTATCCAAGGAAATGTGCTTAATCTTTGTAGCAGATGCCTGGAGAAGTTTAAATGATTGGAATGAAGATTTGATCGGCTATCCCATTAATGAGGAAATAATGACCAAATTAGGATATGTTCTCATAGATCCAACAGTTGGTGAGGATATATGGGCATGGAAGGATGAAATGCGTGGTGACTTGACTACGAAATCAGCCTACAACATTCTATTGAAAGAGAATTTAGGTTATGAACCTCATGATGGCAGTGGTTGGATATGGAAATCTATAAGATTTCCAAAAATTCAAATTTTTTTATGGAAGTGTTGGAGAGAATGCTTGCTTACACGTAACCAACTAGCAAATAGGGGGAATGCATGTGGATCTATCTTGTCCATTATGCAATTACAAAATAGAAAATTTGTCTCATCTGTTTATGAAGTGTCAATGGACAGTAAATAGATAGAAATTGCTAAATAACAGTTAGCAATTTTTATCCTCTTTCTAGCTTCCCTTTAAGTAATGGCTATCACTCAATGCTATGTTGAAGGGAAATGCTAAAAAAGCAATGAACCTACCTTCGTCAATAGCTTTCTCTTTTCTGATATGGAGCATTTAGAAGGAGTAGAACAATAGTGTTTGAGAAGACAATAATGAGCATTGCTGGAAATAAAAGGTAAGATGTCAAGTAAATGAACTTTTGGCAAATTTCAGAAGAGAATGAACTTAGACAAGATTAGAGATTTCTTAAAGTTAGTGGCAGTATCCAAGAAACAATTGGATAAAAATCAACGTAGATGGTGCTTTTCAGGAAAATCCTAATAGACAAGCAATAGTGGATTCATCCGGAACAGTCAAGGTTTATGCTTAAGAGGCTTTGCTAAGATTTGTCATGCAAGTACCCCCTTGGAAGTGGAAGTTTAGAGCATTTATTAGGGCCTGAAAGTTGTTGTTGATAATAATTTGATCATTTTATTATTGAATTAGATTCTTCTGAGGCAATATGGTGGCTAAGTGCTAATTATATTCAATTTGAGTTTCTGCCTCAATTTGTCATCCACTGCAGGCAGTTAATCCAAACGATACCGGTGATCTGACTATCTTGGTCACTTACGGAAGCAAATATGGTGGCTTATCATCTAAGTGAAAATTCAGCTATCTTGCAGTAGGATTTCTTTTTCCAAGTAAGAGATCATATGGTCTCTGTTTAATTCTTTCTCCAATACCTTGCAGGATGTTTTGAAGTTGTATGGTTTTGCGTTTGATAGACAATGTATTGTGTTTTTTTCTAGTTTGTCTAATATGGGTTGAACATATTTTCGGAATATAAAAACCGATGATGTTCTTTCATTAAGTTGCAATATAATGAAGTATAACTAGCTACCAAAAAAAAAAAAAAAGAAAGAAACTTGCACACACACATTTAACTTATTCATTGGTAACAAATGAAGTATCTTAAACATATAGATTAGGTATTTATAACCTTTAAAAAATATATATGTGTGTAAGGTATGTCACATACATGCACATATATTCTATAAGCATATATTATATATTTATATGACCAATGTTACACATAATTTATATATTTTTAATTTTTGAATAATTGATTTCACTTTACCCATTTAAAATATGAGTAATTTCTATACTATCTATTTCAACTAACATATAGTCATAAAAGTTTCTGCAATGATTCTGTCAATATAATCAATATGGAAGGATTAAGTCTCCATGATGATTTAAAAATTAAATAAAAAATTCAAAAAGAAAAAGGACGTCTTAGAAAAGAATTTGGTGATTTTTGTTATCAATATGGTTATGGAACTTCAAGCTCCCTCTTCAAAAACGAAGAAAAGGAAAAAGAAAAAATATCAACAAAATTGTCAATCAAATAATAAAAGTAACTATAAGAAAAATTATAAAAGCAAAAAGCTTATAAACCAAAAAAGAAATCTTTCAAAAAAGAAATAAAATATTATAAATGTAGAGAAAAAGGACATGTTGCCCCTAAATGTTTAAAAACAAAGATTAATAAGCTAGACCTATATGAAGAATGAAAAATGAATTGTTTAAAATCTTGAATGATAGTTTGTTCGAATCAAGCAAGTCAAAATGTGAGTCAGGACATTTTATTCAAGAAACAGAAAGTAGTTCAAGCCTTTCTAGTGAAGAATCTGATTGTGATTATTGGTCAGATAATGTTTGTTCATGTAATCAAATTGTGTAATAACCAAGGAAGAAAGAATTTTGTTAGATATGGTATACCAAATTCTTGATGCAAACAAACAAAGAGAGTATTTATTAAAAATAAGAGAATTTATGATTCAAAACAAACTAAATTCAGGTAAAAATCCCTACTCTTTACAAAGAATTTACAAAAAAATTTCTAAAAAAGAAAAACATGTTACAATAAAAACCCTTCAAGAAGAAGTAAATGGTTTAAAGAAAGATGTCAAGATGTTGTAATTAAAATATAAGACTCTTGAAGAAAGAATTAACAAGAAAGATAGTCAAATAAGAACAAGTAAAGAAATTATTCAATAAAACAAGAATGACTCACATGATGAAGAATATGATGAAATGACTCACATGATGAAGAATATGATGAAGATTATATAAATATGATCCACAAAATTAACATTCAAAAATGGTACATTAATGTTACTTTAATAATTAATAATGAATTTACAATTGAGCTCAGGGCATTATTGGATCCTAGAGTTTATAAAAGCTACATTCAAAAAGGATTGATTCCCATAAAAAAACTATGAAAAAACCACAAAAAAACCTAGTTTCAGCTAACGGGTTAAAATTAAATGTAAGATATAAGCTTTCGAATGCAAAAAAATTCAAAATAGAATTAATTTTAAAACATTTTTTATACTTGTAAAAAATATACATTATGCAATGATATTAGGAACTCCTTTCATAACTATGTTATATCTATTTTAGATTTTTTTTTTTTTGCCGTTTATATCCTTTTTAGATTACCTCTAAAGGATTATCAACCAGAGTTATAGATAACGAAGTATCTTTTAATTTTATATTTTCTATTTAAAAAAAGAAAAATTAATTAACAACGTTAAACAAATTAATTTTCTCAAAGAAGAAATAAAAAAAAAACAAAGGATTAACCAACAATTAAAGCAAAATTATATTCAAGAAAAGATTAAAATTTTTTAGCAAAAATTTGAAAGGGAAATTTGAGTTGATATACCTAATACTTTTTGGTCAAAAAAGAAACATGTCATAAAATTACCTTGTGCAGAGGGTTTTAATGATGATCAAATTCTAGCAAAAGCTAGAGCTATTCAAATGAGTCAAGAATCATTAGAATATTGTAAAAAGAATTTCAAGAATTATAAGATAAAAGATTAATTAGAAAATCTAAATCACCTTAGTCATGCTCAGCTTGTTATGTTTAAAATGAAGTAGAATTAGAAGGAAATGCTCATAGATTAGTTAGTTATTATTACAAACCATTAAATGCAATGTTAAAATGGATTAGATATCCATTTCCTACTACTTTTTTTTTGTTGGGTTCGTCGTTTGGATCATGTTACAAAACACGAAGTTGAAGTAATTAAAAAATTTGTAAAATATGCTAATAAGTTATGTTCAACTTCGGTTGCAATCGCCAATGTTAGGCAAGCGCACCCACCAAAGTAATATAAAAAACATTAAGTCATATTCCTTGGGGATCATTAGCATCTATCATACTCACTTTTCATTTATTATCTAGCCAAACAAAAATTAGCAAAATATAAGAAAAATAAAAGTTATATTAGGGTTAATGCATACATACATATTTTCAGGACAAATTATAAGATAAGCTTGTCAATGTAAGAAAAAACCTTAAGGATTACTTCACGAAGTCCTTATCATATGATTTCTCAACAAACTCATAGAATTGTCCACTGGTGTATTTGCACCATCGGAGTCATGAATGTAATTAAAGTCTCTCTGAGGGTCAGAAACTTTAGATCTAAACTAGACTACTGTAATCTCTTCACAAGTTATCAGCAATCTAAATCAACATAAAGTTCAAGAATTCTTTGTTTTAAAACCAACCGATGAATTTTAAAAACAAGTGACAAAAAGTCTCACTATCCCTCTCTCAAGGTGATTATAAGTAACTCCATTAGTAGTGATCTCTCAATCTATTAAATTGAAATCAGACATGAATCTAAAAAGTGCATCACTCATTAAGACCCACAAAATTAAGTTTTAGCTACTAATTATAAATACGCAGTCGATATTCATTAAAACACTTTGGAATCACATGAATCAGGTCTTAGATTCACAACCCTAAATTAAATGATTATTTCTCCATGGATTTCAACATTAAGCACAAATTGTAAAGAAATAATATAGAACTAAAGATGAAAATTAGAAATTAAGCACAGAGTTCTGCCAAAAAAAAAAAACATCGGGGTTATAATAAATTTACCTAGATAACTTTGGGATTTCTTAACAAGAAGGAATAGTTCTTTTGCCTAAGAATTCCCTTTCTATTCTACGTTATTCTACAAGTTTATTCAGCATTTGTGCATGTTTATTTATAGACTATAAGCACAAAAATAAAAAAGATTTTATTTGCTGACGTAGTGGATTCTTTATGATAGAATTCATTTGCATTGTCATGCACGCATCTATATGCCAGCTCATAAGGTCACTTTTCGTTAGTTGGATCAAGCACTCGAATGTTTTTTAAATGTTATGGCTCGATCTATTCTGTGGTTGTTCTTCGCAAAGGCTCAATTTCTGTCCAGATTCAACCATAAGTTTCATCGAGTTCATCAAAAGCTCAAATTTTTGGCCTCAATCCAAGCTATGCTTATTCTAAACAAAGGGGTGATTTTTTCCATCTTCAGTCGTGGGTTGAATCTAAGGCTCGATATTACGATACTACTGAAGTTGCATAATAGAGTCCATGGCTAGATCACCTTAATACAGAAGTCGAGGGATTGGTATAGGGTGCTACTAGCCATTTTGCTTTGTTGTTTTGCCCTTGATGAGTCCTTTGTAGGCTTCGGCTAAATTATGCTTTGCATAGTTGTTATTGTTTTGCTCCGAATCCGATCCAAAACATTTTATTTCTTCTTCTTTTGATTCTAGGAAAAAATAAAAGCACAAAATTCATAGGAATTCGCCTAAAAATGTATCAGGTTAAGCCTCAATTCTGACGAATGGAATAGAGTAAAATAAACTTATCAAATTCCCTCACACTTAAGCCTTTGCTTGTCCTCAAGAAAGCATCAATTCAGCACAACCAAGCAATGCTTTTTGAAATAGGAAGATAAGTCGTAAATGGAAATTTGACTAAATCAATTAAGCTCAAAGCACCTATGAAATTCATCACTTTGAAAATTCAATCAATTTCCACTAAAATGTGCTAAAGTTACTTTTGCTAAAATCACCGAACCTATCTAAATAGATTAGTTTTTATCCTTATTATTTAATTAAGAATTCTAAAGAAAAAAATTACTCAAAAGATCAAACAAAGTAAGAGGAATTCAATCAACTTCATCCCCTTATACATATAGGTATGTAGTTCCTTAATCATTTTTCTAAGCATCATAATAAAAAATGAAGACATATACATCAGTTCATCCCCTAAATTTATCTCCTTATTTATGCTTTTCATTTCAATCTTATTGATTATTTATGTACTTCAAGCTATAGAGAGGAAGCTTTTTGTCTTCTTCTTTACATTTTCCTCTGGAAGGGTTTTTGCCCCTATCTTTTCGCTTTCTTTCTTTATATATATATATATATATATATATTCATGGTTTATTTAAAATTGAAAGAGGGTCAAAAAATTGCTCTTCTGAGGGACCTGCCCCGGTTCAACCATAAGCGCATGGTTTTCATTATGATTTTTGTTTTGATTGTTTAGATTAAGTACAAGCGAAAATCATCAAGTTATGATGATAATGGCTTCATCAAGATTATAAAGCTTTGAAAATGACTAAATTGAAAAATATACAAATCATTTAAGCTTTTACAAATTAATTGGGTAGCCTTATTAGGAACCTTAAGCTGATTCCAACTCTAAATTTCTAGATTAAATAACAAGTAAAACTACTCCATATGGATATTTGTAAAGTGATTTACATAGTAAAATTGACTCAATCATATGATGATGTTCATTATTTGCTTTATTAAGTTAATTGGTGATTTTGTTTCAAATTTTTGAAAATTTTTGGTCAAATTTTAGGCATCTCATTAATTTCCTATATTTTGTGGAGAAAAATGACCAATCAAAACGCAGATACTTATTCTTTGATACAACTTCAACTTCAACCTAATCTTGCTAAATCCATTCCCCATACCTAATGTGAACACTGTTCTTAATGTTTAAAAACATGATAAAACAGACAGGGGATTATCAACAGGTATTTACAAAGTAAGATTTAAAATTAGAAGTTTAGAGAGAACTTCTCTGTATATGGTTGAGGATTGAGTTTTTATATAGTTGCATGCTTAATTGCCTTCTTGATTCTGTTTTAAAACGAAGGCAAAACATGTCAAAGTGTTAGTGATAACCACTGGCTCGATCAGAGCCATAGTTGAATTATGGACAAAAATTTCCTAAGTTTAACCAAATTATGGCATATAAATCATGCATAAGAACATTCTTATTTTGCTACAAAGAATAATGAACAAAAGAATAAAAGAAAATAGATCTAAGATCTTGAAAAAATAAAGAATTTAAAATGATAAGAATCAGAATTAATGAAACAAAATCTTCTTAAAGCAGTCATCTAAACAAAATTTGAATTAAGAAATAAAACTTAAAAACATAAATGTACGAATAAGGAAGTTAGGAGGTTTATTATTTCATTCTCTTTTTTCTTTAATTTTGCTTTTGTCTTTTTCTCTTTTTGTGTTGTTTTTCTTTCCTTCTCCTCCCATTGTTTTCGTAGAGCTAGAGCAAATTCTTCATCTTTCTTTTCTTGTTCATCTAGGCATATATGCTTCTTATATTTCTGAAGATGCTCTTGCTCTTCTCACTCTTTTTCAATGAATTCTTCTTTTTCTTCTTCCTCCTCTGTTCTTGGTGGCACTATTGGTCTCCCCTCTACTACTCTTAGGTGCTCTTCCTTAAGCCATCTACCATATTTTTGTTGTTGAGCTTGACCCTCATGAAAGTCTCCAGATTATCTAGATGAAACCTTTCTCCATTTAATTTTACTCCACTTCCTTCATCATTTTCTTATGGTTGCATATCTTCTTTGTAAATAATAAGAGAAACATATTCAATTAAGAGGTCATCAGCTACTTTTTCCAAAAGGTCGTCTACTTCAGCTCTATAGAGCTTTTCCTCATTGATTTCGATAGTATGCAAATCCATGGTATTGATTGCTTGTAGAATAACTTCCTCTTCATTGATTTATTCCTCAAGTGTTTGTATAACTAGTTGGTTGATGGTGTTGAGGATTTCTTCGTTTGAATTGCTTGAAGAGGAGTCCTGATTTCAGGAACTTCATTGGAGGGGATTGGTTGTCCAATCCTTTCATAGAATACTGTTTTGGAGGGCTCTTCTAGAGAGAAGTTATCTACAACGATTGCTGCACTTCCACAACAATTTTATGAAGTTGACCACGTATAATCTTACTAATTTCCTCCTCTGCTTCTAACCATGCTTGTAATCAATCATTGTTATTAACTTCAACTTTTTCGGCTGCTTAATTGAGATCAAAATTACCCCTGCTGCTATCTTCTTCCACAACCCTACCTATTACATCGTTTTCATTACTAGTTCTAGCTCTAACTTCAATGGAAATATTCCTCACCACTTCATCTAACTTAAAGGAATCATAATCCTCATCTGAATATTCATCCTGAATAATTAGTTTTCTCCTCCTCTTCTATACTGGCCTCTTGGTCCTTCTAAATGTTTTGGATAGAGTTTGAACTAGAGCTAGAACGGTTTTGGGGATAGGCTTCAAAATTAGGGTATGTGTTTGGGGTTGCATGTGTGGTGAAGATGTTTGTGTTTGTGATGTTAGTGGTGATAGATGTGTATGTACATGTAAGATATGTGGAGATGGTTGTATTTGTGGTAATGGTGGGGAAGGTATGTAAGTGAATGGTGAAGGTGGCCTAACATCATTGCCATTATCATTGTCATTATCATCATCAGGATGATCTGACTCATCCAAGGCAGGTTCAGGTGAGGGGGATTTGGATTTTTCTAGGGGGTTGATGACCATGGGTAAATATATCCATGATTAAATTCCCTCATATCTTCATCATATCTTCTTTCAAAAGCAACCAGCTTCTCCTTCAGATCTTTTACTTCAGCTTCAAGCTTGTTGAACCTAGCTGCAAATGGTTGAGATAAAGCTTTTGGTGCAGAAGCAACAGGATGTTCTATCTCTTGCTCTATGGTAGCAGGTGCTTCAAAAGTAGTGGTGGTAAGCTCTTGAGCAATTGTAGAAGCATGTGGTTCTTGACTAGCTGCAATAGGCTCATTCTCAAGTGTAATCACTTCCCTTGTTGCTGGTATAACAACAAACTGAGCTCCTACTTCTACTAAGTTCCAATACCTAAAAGATCTCTTCCAAAGCTCCCTGAATCTACATCACATTATCAGGCCCTCGTGCTGGCCACAACTCCAAATTCTTCAATATTCTGGATATTAAACCACCTAGAAATATTCCTTTGCTTTGGAGGCTGGTTGAGTCCTAATTTTTCAAGCTACTAGCAAACCAAAACTCAGTCTTCTTCCTCTCATCATACTAAATAGAGGATGTAGCTTAGCCTCTACTATTGTAGGTGCTCCTTCCAACTTAAAAAATATGCTCCTAGTGAGCAAATAATGCAACATTCTGGGACCTGAACACTTAAAATTCGATGCAATAGTCTTGGAGGGTACAAATCTACCCTCAATTTCTTTAGCTGCAAATTTCCTCCATTCTTCCTCATAAACTAATACAGGAAGGTTCTTAAACTCGTCATCATATAGGATCTCTTCATTATCATACAAATCCATGGTAGCTATGAACTGCCTCATGGTTATTATCTTGTATTCTCTAAAAGCATAGAAGTGCACTATATCACTCAAATCCGGTACTTAGAATCCAATAATGAAATTAGCCATAAATGCCATGGCAACTTCACCAAAATCTTCTTCCTTAATTTTGAAGACTCTTTTCCAATCTAGATCTTCAAAATACCTTGCAAAATCTTCTTCCATCCCAAAACTCCTCAAAATATCCCAACTCAACACAACATTCTCAGCAATTTTCTTTCTAACCAGATACAATTTAAAATTTTCCCTATCCTTAGCATTTAATCCTATAAGGGTTCATGGTTGGTACTTACTTGTATTATCGGCCTAGACTTATGTCTAGCCTTTTTGGATTCTTTTTGGTTGTGGTTGTGATCTCTTAGGTGCCATTTTTGCAAAAATAATGTAAGCAACATAAGTTTTTGTATTTTCGAATTCTAAAGAAATGAAATAAAATCTATCATAACTTATTGACTAAACCTTAAAAACATAATTGTTTTCTTAGAAGAATAGCTTCGGGGTAACATTGTTCAAAGCTTTTTCAAAAGAATTTATACTAATATAAACCACATTGTTGTTTCTAATCTCATTTTATTATCTTTACGAACACAATTATCTTTTTCAAATAATCTAAAATAAACTAAGTGCATACGGAACTTCAAATGAAGCTCAAGAGTCACAACAAAGTTTGTGATAGATTACTTGAGAAACCTAAAATTTTAACTTATAGAGGTTCATAGAACAGTTATATTAACTTGTTTTTATCATTAAGTAAGTTACTTTCCATTAGATAGCAAAAATGAGTAACAACTAAAACCCTAGAAATACGCAGATTAACCTAGCATTTTAACACTATTAAAGAAGCGAGCTTACCTTAGTAGTTTGATGCTTAAAACATTGAAAAGGAATGATTTTTTGAGTTCAAGGTATATCAAGGTTACTGAGAGCTTCTATCAAGTTTATAAGAATTTTTTAATGTAGTAACAAAAAAGAGGGAAAGAATAGTATTTATCTTTTAATATTAACATTTATCATGGGTCAAATTTTAGAGTTGACTTTAGGTCGTGATTATATTTATTAAGACAAAACAAAAAGAATTAAAGAATCAAGACTTTAATTAAAGTCACCGCTTATTAAAAGAATAAAGAATAAAGAAAGTAAAATAATCGAGGCCTAAATTCAGGCATTTATTTAAAAGCCTGCAAAAAGAATAAAGAATCGAGATAATTGAGGCCACAAATCGAAGGCTCGACTATAGGGCTTGACTAAAACTATGATCAAAATTTATTTAGCCTTGCATGTCAAGGGTTTGGGTCAAGACCAAACTTATCAGATGGATCCCCTATAAAACACTTAAAACAGATTTTTTAAAAATTTGAATTAAACCACAAGCTCAATCATATCCCTATTATTTATCCTTCCCAACAAAGAATTCTATGAAAATTAGTATTCATATACTTCAAAATCATCCATAGATCGAACAAGTCAAGTTTTAACAGAACTGATTAAAGTTTTTACAAACCATAAATCATCTAACAAAAATAAATTCCACGTAGGACATCAGTTGTCCTTCTTCAATCATTCATCATATTCAAAAGGTCTTTAAAAAAGAAACAAAAAGATCTAACAACTTCCTCAACAAAAAGAAATGGAGGATGAATCATCTTAGGAGTTTTCTCTTTCTTAATTCTTAGTTGTTCCCTTGGATTGACATCTATGTTGGTATGTAATGATCCTTGAGATCTTTTTTAGAGGAGTTTCGAAATTTGGCCCAATTGTGTCTCTAAATTGTGAACAGCAATAGAATGATTTCTTAATGCAGTATCAATGCTTTATCGCTTTGCCTTAGAGGCCTTAATGAACTGAGGATTAAGTTCCTCCAAATATTGATTTTGGATTTGACACAGGTGATCCTTGACCTTGTTTTTGAAAATTTGGTGGAGGAAATTGAGATTTTGAAAATTTTGTTTTACTCCACCTAAAATTTGGGTAGGTCCCCCACCAGGATTGTAAGTATTATTGAAAGGATCATTTTTAAGGCCATTGAAATTTCCAACAAACTCTACACTCTCAAAATTCATACCCTCAGAACTTTGTCCCAAATTACCATCAACCATAATGACCTGGCCATTCCTTATGCTCAAACTGTCCACTTTTCTAGATAAGGCTTCAATTTTGGAGGTTAGAGTTGATACAACATCCAATTCAAAAACTCCTCTAGATTTTTCCTTCCTAGCCCTACTAGACGACCATTGATAATGGTTCTTGGCCATGTCCTCAAACAACTTAAACACTCTTCAGGAGACTTGTTCTTAAGGGTTCCTCCTACTGCTACATCTATGAGCTGCCTAGTGCTGTAATTCAACCCATTATAGAAAGTTTGAACCTGGGTCCATTCAGGTAATCCATGATGTGGGCATCTACCTAGCAACTCTTTCCATCTTTCAAAAGCTTCATACAAAGTTTCAGAGTCCAGCTGATGTGATGAAAAATTAGTATTTTTTATTCATCTTATCAATATACAAAGAAAAGCTTTTATATACAACTTTTAGAAAAAGCTATTCTAAGAAAGTGAAAAAAAAAAAAAAGCTATTTTGAGAAAGTCAAAGATACTAGTCTAAAGACATTAATTACTCCCACAAAATTATCCAATAATAATGGTATTCCATAAAAAAGGAGAAAATATGCCAATCTAAACTTCCTGATATTGACTACCGTGTTAAACAACTAACAACCCCCTTCCCCCCCACCCCCCCCCCCCCCCACACACACACAAAAGTTGGTGCATAAATGTCTTCAATGCACAACTTCACTAGTGAGTTATGGAATGTCTTACTAGAAAGCTTTAGTAAGGATATCCGCTAACTGATCTTCTAATTTTAAAATGAGAACTGAACCATTTTTGCCTCAAGTTTTTCCTTAATAAAATGTTGATCTACTTCAATACGTTTTGTTCTACCAAGTTAGACCAGATTTTGTGCAATTTTTGTGGCTGATTTATTATTACAAAATAGGTTCATTGTAGAACTGAGTGGATATCCAATTTCTTCCAATAATCTCTTAAGCCAAAGAAGTTCACAAAGTCCTTTAGTCATGCTTCTGAATTATGCCTCTACACTAGACAATGCAACCACTTTTTGTTTCTTACTTTCCCAAGTGACTAAATTTCTACCCATGAAAGTAAGATAACCTAATGTAGATCTTCTCTCAGTAGTACTGCCAGCCCTATCTGCATCGGTATAGCCATCAACATTTAAATGCTCATATTTTTTGAACATAAGTCCTTTTCTTGGAGATGACTTCAAGTATCTTAAAATTCGAAAGACAGCATCCATGTGATCTTTACTTGGATTATGCATGAATTGACTCACTAAGCTTATGGCATAGGCAATATCTAGTCTAGTGTGAGACAAGTAAATCAATTTCCTTACAAGCCGTTGGTATCTTTCTTTATTTGTGGGTATTTGGTTTGGGTAATCTCCTAATCCATGATTTTGAACCATTAGCATGTCTACAGGCTTACAATCAAACATTCTTGTTTTTGCTAGTAAATCAAGGATATATTTCCTTTGTGATAAAAACATACCTGGATTTGATCTGGATACTTCAATACCCAAGAAGCATTTTAATCCCCCAAGATTCTTCATTTCAAATTCAGCAACCAAGTGTTTTTATAACCTAGACATCTCATCCTTATCATTTCTCATAATTATCATATCGTCAACATAAATTATCAAAGTTGTCACCATTCCTTTTCGATGTTTCAAAAAGAGAGTATGATCATAACTGCTGTCCAAACCATGCTTTAAGGGCTATACGTCCATAAAGTGCCTTCTGTAATTTGCATACAAATCTTGTTTGTGATGAAGTAACATATCCAGGTGGTCTGGGCCTTCTTTTATGGTTTTTCACTAGAGGAGAGGTGTTTAGGAAAATTGGCTCATGGTCAAAGTGTATAGTGTCAAGGTGCTTGATTTTAGTTTCAGGAAAAGAAACAAGCCAGCTTTGGTTAACCCAGGCCCTATTAAGGCAACATTTGACCAAACTTGAAAGAAGTTTATGTCTATTCTACCATGTGAAAAGGCTTCTAATAAAGCTAATACCCAGCATTCCACAATCATTCTTACGCTCCTGATAGCAACTGACTCTATATTGATTAATTTAGGTACCACCCCATTTCTCATTATTTGATAGCACCTCATTAAAATCGCCAATTATCATCCAAAGACCAAAAAATATATCAATAGAATTTCATAGATTATCCCAAAGGGATAGTCTATCTTGAAAAGAAGTAATTGCATAATTGGCGAAAATGAAAAAGGGAACAGGAGAGAAGATTACCCTAGACAAAGAGATGAATCTCCTGTTTGGATATGAAGAGAGTAGTGATAGTAGCATCTTCCTCATTCCACAGGAAAATAATACCGCCACTTAACTCTAAGGATTCCATGCATTCCGTTCTATTGAAGCACAGGATAGCCTGAAGACCCTTAGCTGCTTGTCTTCCCATTGTGGTATCGAGAAGAATAAGCAAATGTGGGCTGTAAACACACGTCATGTCTTTAAAAGCGGGTCTACATTGTGGAGTGTTAGCTCCTCTCACATTCCTAGACATAAGTTTGAAAAGCATATTCACCCTAACATATTGGTTGACTCCCATCATAGATTATTCAAAGGGAATAAACAACACGACTCCAGGATTCATTGGCTTCTATTGGGCATCTGAACCGTTGAATATCTAATCTTAGCCAACGTAAGTGTTGGTTGGTCAGTAGCATTATTGGGTTTTTTCCCCATTGGTTGGAACATCCAAGGGATAGTTTCCCCAATCTCTAGTGTGAAGATACCTGGAATCAGATGCCTATATAAGGGTCTATTCGCTTCCATGAGCATTGCTCTCCCTAATGCCATGTAGGTTTCCCTCCACCTCTGTAGGGCAGTTAGAGGGTGGAGGATTGCAGGAGTTGTGACGTGGGTTATCCTTAGAAGATCTTCTCTCAAAGTTCGTAGCTGCACATCGTGAAAAGGGAGATATTGCTCCTCCTTCCATGAAGTTATCCTGGTATTAGAGTAAAGGAACTTGGTGTAGTTGAAGGATTGGATTTTGCATTGGTACAGCAAGTAGCACTTCCACTAGAATGTTGTAAGAGTGATCGTCCAAGTTCACTTACCAGATTATTGATCGAGTGGTCTCCGCTGGAGTTGTTGAGATAGGGTGAAGGAGTTTTACAGCTAGATAAATTTGTACATTATGAACCATGTTTCCTTGCTTGGGATTTTACTACATTCAGTCGTTTTATGGTTTCTGTCTTAGAGAATCTATTGAAAGTCCTTTAGATGTGAACAAAAGAGATACATGAGGGTTTATGTTCTCTTTATTAGGAGTTTCGTCGTCAGTTGGATCAAAGAGTCGCCTGCTATCAGTTGTCTTTTCATCTTCTCCATTTCTTATCTTACCTTTCTTGGAACCATACAGAATTGGCCCTTGGTAATCATTATTTCAACGTTGGGGGCTATGTTGTTTTTGATATCTCGAGTTATTATTAGGGTTATTGGCAGGTTGACTTAGGGTTATAGGTCTCTCCTTTAAACCCTGACTAGCTCGTGGATTTCCTTTTAGCCCTCTCTTTTTGCGTTCCACTTTGATCCAATCAACATAAGAGTTATTGTTTTCCATATCCTTTCCATGATGTGATTGATTAGAATAGGTACTATCAGGATGGTTATTAATATTCCCATTCACACTAGATTTACTCGGTTACTCATTCACATTGGGATGGTGCGATTCCATTTTAGGGCATCCTCGATTAGCTATGTGTACCACACAACCACAATTGTGACAAAAAATGGGGAGTCCTTCGTATTGAACCTTATAGTTATGACCATCAATAACGATTGTATGAACTCAAGGTCTATTAAAATTAATCTATATACATAGACGCACGAATTTACCTCTTTCGCACTGGGTTGTGAAGGTGCCAAACCTTAAGACTGTACTTAGGAAGCCAACAATTTTCATTATGGCTTCACAACAGTAATATTCTATAGGCAATTCATTTATTCTAGCCCACAATGCAATAGAATCAATGAGATTCAGAGAAGGAGAGAAGTTTGGAATCCAGCGTCTAATGGCTAGAAAATGCCCACTGATGAACCAAGGACCTTCTTTTATGATGTGTTACGTATCATCTTCGGATGTGAAAGAAACAAAATAGTAACCATTTTCCAACACAATCATGTTGAAAGCTAAACATTGTTTTCCAAATTAATTTTAATCTGGCCAGAAGAATTTTATATCCTAGATTTAGACCCATAATCTTGATGATTAGGGTTAATTTCCATTTATCTCTAATCAATTTTTTCTCCTCTTTATCAAAGAATATCATTTTCACACTAGTCACATTTGTGACACCAGTAGTGACATCTCCCGACCTCCATATTATCGTCTTTCATGATACCCAAAAAAGAATGAGAGTGATGGAAAAATGTAGAGGCATAAGCCCCTAGAATATGGGATGCCGCTTTATCCTTGTATGACATTTTTGTACTCAGATCTCCATTGCCATGGTCTCTGGATTCAAACAAGATTTCATTGGCAAAGAATTCCTCCGGATTTACACTTAGATTCCTCTTTTTCCTATGCTTGAAAAGATCACTATCACTACCTTTAGAATAAGTAGGATTTGGAGAAGCACTAGGGTTCATTGTCGCCCCACGTGTTACCTAAAGCTTGAAAGATTAATGACAAACCATGGGCTCCATAAGCAAGCCCTTAAAGAAATAAAAGTTCAAAAGGATGAAACAAGATTTCATACAAAATAAAATAAATCCGATGATCCTAATTGCTTCACTTGTCAAGAAATTCCTTTAAAATCGCCTTAGACCCAAATTAATTATTAGCATCCAAATCATCACCTAAAAAGAAAGAAATGAGCCGAAGCCCAGTATGACGGTAACACAAGCACAAAAGAGGGCTACATGTGCTTATTCTAAATGCAATGTAGCATCTAACAGTTTATATCTTTAATTAAAGCGTAGCAAAACAACAGTGGAGCACTCACACTTCGGCAACATAGCATAGGAATCTAGGAGTCCTACGTAATAGCAACTGCTTAGAGGTTGACATAAGCAGCCCAAATACTTATATCCCCTATAGAAACATCTACAATAATAGCTTCGTTTAAGGTTCATAGCCGTTATGCATCTTTACTTATCTTAATTCACAATATCATTTAGTTCAATTGGTCCTATAAACATGAACTAAATGCATATTACTTTGCACTAAGCATAGGTAAACATTATCGTGATACCGTTTCCCCTATCAGCTATACAATGAGCTACTAAAGATTATCTTTAATAAAGATAAGGTGTGGCCTAAGTACCTAACTACCGTGCTGGTATCACTTAGCAGGGTTATCGCTCTTTAAAGTAGATTAAACAACCATGAACAAACAACAATCAATTTTTAGTCATTTTTTAGTTTTAATTCATTTAGGATGTCCATCTTAGACAAACAACACGTAAGTCATAGCATACCTAGTTTATTATCTGTAGTCTGGCAAAAGTCAGAGGATAGACCAAAAGGTAAGCAGAAGACAGACTAAACATTTATTTGTTTAAGAGATTAATTCATTTAATTATATAAATCAATTATCAACTTATATGAAAAACCAATTTTTGTAGCAAGTAAACATTTGAAACAACATACTTTACTTATTATTCGTGGTCTAACATACTACAATATATCATATTTAACCTAATTACAAATTATTATGGCCTTATGAGAATTCCCTAGTTAGATTAATAGCTAAAAATAAATTGTTGGAGTCAAGAGAATTTACTAAGTTCATATAAGTTAATAAGTCTATATCAACTTAATTTAGCCAAGTTGAATAAAATTAATCAATCACATTCATTTTAGCTCAATAAAGTCCATTAAGTCAAGTTGAACTTAGATCTATTAATCGAATCAATTTTATATTTGAAATACATGTTAAATCAAATTGGTTATTAAGTCTATTAATTCACTATATAATTCAAAGTATACTTAGTATAAACATAAACTTAACTCATTCTTATTTATGTAAGTATCAATTCATATATCATTTATTATTTATTTTATTTTATTTTAAAGTATTAGGGGAAGGATTACGCCAGTGATCAAAGGTGTATTGAATTATACAAAAGGATTAGAGAAGATCACACCCACGATAATGGTTATGATTTAGGCTATGACATGAATCATGGGCAAAGTCGTGCCTGTGATCAAGGATGTACTAAAAAGTCATAAAGATAAAAAGAAGATCACAAGTCGCATCAAGCCTATGACTGGCTATCACGGGCTGTATCATGCTCGTGATTGAGACCATTAACATTTCTGCATGTTTCACAAGCTGTATCACACCTCTGGTGCACATGGTATCGGTATTCACGTTTTCTTTTGTTTACTTTCGCTAATTTAACTCACTTAGCTAGTTCTTTTGATCTCAATTTTAGCAAAAACATCTCAAAATCAATATACAAACTCATATTCATGACTTTATAACACTAGTATAAACATGCATATGCATTATATTTCCTCAAACACTTAGTGTGCACATGCAAATACACATTTTAGTTTTAACATATATATAAAGACCTGACATGCCCTGATTCTAAAATCAAGCATGCCTAGTCCTCGCTACGTGTAATAACTTTTGTATTACACGCTCAGACTTCCTTAAAATATATGTTTATCATAAACATTTGCTAGCCGATTTTATACTATGAAATCAGTTAATTAGATTCTAGAGACAACTGGATTTAGTAACAGTAAAAAACAACTTTATAAAAACATTTCTAACTTTTACTCACCTGAGTATATCAACTTTTTCAAGTAAAACCATTCTGTCAATGTCAGGTATCTCATATATCTTCTTTGATGATAAACCAAAGCTTAAAAGTTCATTACAAAACATATGGGCTTCTTAACTAAGCCCTTGAATAAAATACAGACTTTAAAAGATAAATCTAGTTCTAAAACAAAACAAACTAAAAGCTAGTGACCTTAACTCATCTTGTTCTTCAACAAACACTCATCGAGTCATCCTATACTCCCAATTCAATCATCATCATCACCTGGAAAGAAAACAACAATGAGCCAAAGCCCAGTACGACAGCAACACAAGCACACTCGAGATGCCACACATACTTAAACTAATGCAATGCAATAAACAATAAATTATTATATTTAAATTAAGGTGAAACAAGCAATACTCAAGCACTCATACTTCGAAACAAGTCTTTGGGAATCTAGGGGTCCTAAGTAACAACAACTGCTCAAGGAATTGAAATAAGCAACTCGGATACTTATATCTAATCGAAAAAGGAAATAGCTTTATCGAAGGTTCTCAGCCGTTACACAACTTTACTTATCTTAGTCCATAACACTGTTCAGTTTAATCGATCCCATAAACGTAAACCAGATGATGTTACTTCCTTCCAAGCATAAGCAAACATTACACCAATACCATTTGCCCCATTAACTACCTGTTGAGCTACTTATGAATTGCCATTGCATCATGGTAGGAGGTAGCTTCAGTACCTAACTACCGTGCCTGGCTCCAGATAAGGTTGTCGCTCCCTGAACCGGATTAAATGAGATAAGCACAAACAACACTCATTAATTAGGTCATCTTTAAGTTTTAGTTCATTTGAAATGCCTATCATAACAAACAACAAACACATCACCATATACTATATACTATTTGAATTCCAAACAGACATAGAGGGTAGATTAGAAGTTATCTCAAAAGATAAATTAGATATTTATATCTGTTCAAGAATTAAACTTGTATAAGCATTTAAATTAATTATCCATTTACATCAAATTATTTTAAAAATCTATTTGATCAGACACTAAGTAAGAACCTAGTTATGGCTGTGAAAATTGCCCTGCCAAGATATAGATAGTTCTCTATTATCTATCAAATTATTTTTTTCTCCTTATTTATAATCATTCATTCATTCATAACAAAAACATCATCATCATACTATTCACTTTCTGCATAGTTTTTTTTTTGTAGCAAGCATATATTTGAAACAACATATTCCCTCTATTATTCATGGTTTAGTCTTGCACACCAATCCAAGCCAATTACAAATTATTAAGTTTATATTAATTTAATCTTAATCAAGTTGATTAGAATTAATCATTTAATTAAGCTACTGAGTCAAATTGATTAAACTTAATCAATCCAATTCATTTTAGTTCATTAAATATATTTAATTAAGTTGAACTTAGATCTATTAACTACGTTTATTTTTTCTTTATATTCAAGATCCAATTTATGCTTAACGCTATGTTAAATCTAATTTGATATTAGACCTATTAATTCACTTAACTCATTATTAATTATATTAATTAACCAACATAATATATCAACTATCATTTATCTATTTTATTTTATTTTATTTTTATTCTAATTTTTATGAAGAACACGGGCATATAGGTCTAGCCGTGCTCCCTTCGTGTTTCAAGCATATGAGAAGCATAACCAATACATTCAACCATGTTCCCTTAGTCTTTTGCTAAGTAAAAAAAAAAAAAAAAATATTATTGAGAAGCATGTTGAAACATGATGGGATACAATGAGTCATGTTCCAGTCGTGTTTCATCAATATGTCAAATGCTCGAAGACCAGAGAAAAGCATAGCAAAGTACATTTAGCCATGTTCTACTTAACATATAAAACACACAAAAATTAAAAAGAAACATGTGGAGATAGGGGAGACCATACTCTAGCTGTGTTGTTATAGAAATGTATTTGTAAAACAAAACAGAAAGAAGCACAATTAGATAGGGTTGGTCGTGCTTCGGTCGTGTTTGAGCTGTGTTTCTTCACTGGTGAGTTAAAATCTATTGTAAATTCTACAACCCCTCGTGTTCTCCTTATCCTCTTTGCTTTGCTTTTAAAAAAAAAAAAAAACCTATTTTATTACTTGTTTTACATCATTTTTCAATGTCTAACATCATATATTTAATATACAACTTAAAATCATCATTTATAACATCTATATTTATATTTTTATTTTATATTTGATGCAGCATAGGATGAAGAGACAAAAAATCCTATGCCAACAACATATGCCATCGGCCTTTAGTTCTACACTGCCCATGTTGGATCGGCATACTTTACATGTCTTTTGGGTTTCTCAAATTCGTAATTAATAATGTGGTCAATGCTTTAGAATATCATTTAATATTTCTAAAGAATAATTTTTAGTATCATTCAGTAGAATTTTTAATATGATTTAATGTCTTTTAATAGGATGTCAGTTTAATAGGATTTAATGTCTTTTAATAGGATGTCAGTTTTAGTTTTTCCTTTTAAATGCTATTTAATATTATTTAATAGGTTTTAGTCCTTTTTCGATTATGGCAACTTTCAAGCTTGCCTATATATATGTAAGCCTTATGGCACATGAGAGAGAATATGTTATTTTGAATGAATTTTCTTTGAGAGTGTTCTCTCTTTATCCTAAAATTCGTAATCTTATGTAGATTTCGACTTTTGGTGCCAAATATCTAGGTATTCTCAGAATCAATAGGTATTTGAAGATCACAAGCCGGGTATTCGTGCGCGAATCAACGTCTTGCGATTGTTTCCCTTTTATTCCGTTGCGTCAATATTTCATCTCAATCCTAACGCTAACATGCACGATCTCACTTATTTTTTAACATATAAGTTCATATATTACAAGTTTGCAAGTTGCAAGTTTTATCTTCAATTCTTTATATAACTAGCATCAATTCATCAAATATATGCATAAACAACCATCAAAACAAGAAAATAACATAACTTACATATTGACTAAATCAAACTACTTGATTTACTCTATCATTACTACTTTTAAGTTGTTGGAGCTTCAACTAGCATGATTCACCCTCCCTATCTTCTTTTCTAACTTTAATTTCTCTTCTAGCTTTCTTAAAATTGAAATTTAGAGTTTCATGTATTGAGACAAGAAAAGAAGAAGAGGAAACATAGAGAAAGGAAAATAAATAAAAGAAAAAGGAAGAATCAGTAGAGGAAAGAAATGGAAAATAAAGGATGAAAATAATTTAAAATATATTTTAGAGTAAATGTATTAGGTTCAACCCTTTTAGATAGATATCTTTAGTTCTAAAAGTGTTTAGGAAATTATTTGAGAATCTATATGTTAGAAAGGAATAACTTTGAATAAGGATTTAGTTTAGGCGTTTGATTTATATCAAATTGATACTTGGTTTAGGTTTAGGCTTAAGAACTAATATTTCTAAATAGGCAAGTGATTTCAAAATTGATGGGGGTTAAATATATGGAATTTTAGGTTAAAGTCTAGGGATTTAGGAATCCAATAAATATTTATAATGAATGTTTAGGAGGTTAGAGATTTGAAATTGAAGCATATGAGTTATAATTGATAAATTGGAAAAGGTTATGAAATTTGATCTTATTGGAATAAATTGATAGAACGAATAGACAGTTTTGAAACGAATATGTAAAGTTACTAATTTAATCACATCAAGTTGTCTATTCATTTTCTATTGTTTACTTGTTTTGTTTATCTAAACTATATGAATTAAATTTCTAACTTAAGTGAGGATTTAAGGTATTTCAATATGTGTTTATATATCACCAATTTATCAATATCACCATAAATCCTCCGTCTATTTAACACTAATTTCATCAAAATCATGTTTCACAACAATCAAACAAATAAAATCAATTAAACTTATTTAGCAACCACTATCAACTAAACCTTCATATCCCTACTTTCTTAGTTTGATGGAGCTTCTTCAAGCATATTGTCCTACTTTAATCTTGACTCATATCTTTAAATTCACCTAAAAACTTATGTATGTTGTTATTACAGAGGATTCTATTATGAAAATTTTTGAGTGTTCTTTAAAGAATTGGGAAGGGAATGAGGCGGCTAAAAAAATAAAATAAAATGAGGTGCTAGGGTTTTCTAAGGAAAAATTATATATATATATATATATAGGTTCATAGGCTTAGGCTTAGGCTTTATATTTGGGTTAGGCCTCTTAGATGATAGGCTTTAGGAATTTAAAATAATTAGAAAGAGGTAATAAAATTTAGGGAATAGAAATTGATAAATTGAATTATAAATTTAACTTAGAAATTCAATTGGTAGGAATTTGACATTTAGTTTGAGTTTGTCAATTTACTAAATTATCTAAGTTGCATGTTCAAAGATTTAGGGAATTGAAATTGCAAGAAAATGGAGTTCAAATTGATGGTTAGAAAGAATTGAGTAATTTAATTCTTTGAAATAGGTAATTGTGGTATTTGAAATATCTAATTTCAACTAAATTTATTTACTAATTCGATTATACCAATTTATCTAATAAATCTCTATATTTTACTTAATTTATTTAGTTAAACCATGTAATTTTTATTTCTAAATTAAATTTAAAGTAAAGTTCAAAACCAACCACCTATTATACTATTTAGTTATAACATTCGTAACTTAGGTTAACAAAAATTTGTGGTATTTTATTATATATTGTGATATATGTTATACAAGATTTATATATATTATGATATATTAGAAGTTATATTATTATTATTATACCTACATTGGTTAGATGTTATAATATCATAATATGATTTACAATTACATATTATTCATGACTATGTTTTATCATAATCATTAAAATATTAAATTAAATGTTATATTATACTATAAGTTATAATGACTTATTGTTACAGTATTGTAATCATTACAATAGTAACTTATTATATTGTACTATAGTTTATAGTGATAAGATTTATTATACATTCTTTAATAGATCATATCATTATAGGTATTAAATTATAATGATAACACTACAATAGTCCACTAATTTTATGATATTAGTTATGATGTAATTATAATATGATTATTTATCATGATTAGAATAACTTTTTATTAGCAATATAATAATTATAATCTTATATAAATAATTTTGTTGACTTATCATAAGTGTTTTAACTCACACTCACACACGCACGCACGCATATATATAGTAAACCATATATTAATAGTAGTATATGACAAAATGATCCTATTTATTACTTAAAATAATATATGAGTTACTATTGATAATTATAACACACTACTATCTTATTATTTTGTAACTTTTTTAATGCTAGTTTGTAAATAGGATCAAACAACAATATATTAAAGAATGAACAAAGAATAAAACACAAAAGTCTTGGGGACTTCTGTGCCCAATATGATCCCTCTTTTGAAAATAAAAAATCAAAAAATAAATGCACTGAATGTTTTTCTCATAAAAGATCTAAAAGAAATTTCAAAAAGAAGAAATTCTTTAAGAAAAAAAATATGAGAAAAAACAACAGAACAACAAACCTTCAAAAGAAAGAAAAACAATTTGGAAAAAACTTAAATGTTTAAATGTGGAAAAATTGGCATACGGCAAAATTCTGCAAAATCACAACAAAATCAATGAATTAAACCTTAATGAAGAAACAATGGAACACCTTTTACAAATTTTTGCTGAAAATGATTACTCTGATTCTGATTTATTTCTTCTTCTGACAATGAAGGAATTCAAGTCAATGACATTGAATCCACTTCTTCAGAAGAAATATATGTTCTAACCAAAGAAGAAGAAGATATTCTTCTAAAGTTAGACCAAATGCCAGATTCCAAAAACAAGAATACATTAAGAAAATAGAAAAGCAAAGTATGAATCATATCATACCAAAGCTTCCCTATAGTCTTAATGAAATTCTTGAAAAAGGAAAACCAAAAAGAAGCCAATCTCTGTCAATGATCTTCATTCTGAAATAAAATTCAGAAAAAGAAATCAAAGAATTGAAACTCATGCAAATGAAGTTACAACAAGAATTTCTTGATTTCAAACAAAGTTTGAATCAGGAAGATTCTGATTCTGAATGAGAAAACATTATTGAAAAAATAAAGTCTTCAGAATCTCAGGATCAAGATAATTACCTTCTACATCTTGTAGAAGTAACCACCAGAAAATGGATCATCAACATCACTTTGAAAATCAACAATGAATTCATCTTGGAAACAACTGCATTATTTGATACTGGAGCAGATTTAAATTGCATAAGAGAAGGGTTAGTACCAACAAAATATTTTGAAAAACAACCCAATCTCTAGTTCAGCTTCTGGTAACAAATTACAGATTGATTTCAAGTTAACAGATGTTAAGATAATGAAAGACAATGTTTCTTATAACACTGCTTTCCTTCTTGTCAAAAATCTTAAGCAGAATGTTATTCTAGGAACACCTTTCATCAATCTTATCCAACCTTTCAAGGTTAATGATCAAGGTATTGAGACTAAATATTTGAAAAACAAATCATTTTAATTTTGTCTCAAAACCTAGAACAAGGTCATTAAACCAATTAAAGGCAAATTCGATTTCAGAATTGAATTGCTAATTCAATCAAAAGAAAACATTTGGAATTTTTACAAAATGATTTATCTTTCTGTAAAATTGAAAAACAACTTTTAGAAAAAACTCTAAAAGAAAATGTTTCAAATTACAAAAAGAAATTCAAAAATCGATTTGTTCAAACCTACCAAATGCTTTTGGAATCGAAAATGCCATATTGTTGATCTTCCTTATGAAAATGATTTTGATGAAAAGAACATTCCTACCAAGGCAAGACCAACACAAATGAATCAATTGTTCTAAATCATTGTAACAAGAAATCAATGATTTATTACAAAAATCCTTAATCAGAAAGAGTAAATCCCCATGGAGTTGCTGCTTTTTATGTAATAAAAATGCTGAGATTGAGAGAGGAACCTAGACTTGTAATTAATTACAAGCCTCTCAACACAGCACTCAAATGGATTAGGTATCCAATACCTAATAAAAGAGATTTACTCAACCGCCTCTATGGTGCTAGAATCTTTTCAAAATTTGATATGAAATCTGGATTCTGGCAAATTCAAATCAATGAAGCCGATAGGTATAAAACCGCGTTTACTGTTCCTTTTGGGCAATATGAATGGAATGTTATGCCATTCGGTCTCAAAAATGCACCTTCTGAGTTCCAGAGAATCATGAATGAAATATTCAATGATTTCTCCAACTTCATAATAATTTATATTGATGATGTGTTGATATATTCTCCCAACATAGATCAACATTTCAAGCATGTTAAATTATTTATGAATGTTGCCAAGAAAAATGGACTTGTTGTTTCCCCAACAAAAATTTCCCTTTTTCAAACCAAAATCAGATTTTTGGGATTCAACATCCACAATGGAACATATTACCAATCCAAAGGTCAATAGAGTTCACTTCCAAATTCCCTGATGAAATTAAGGATAAGAACCAACTCAAAGGTTCTTAGGAAGCCTTAATTATGTCGCGGATTTTTTCCCTAACTTAAGTATTATCTGCAAACCATTGCATGATAGGCTTAAGAAAAATCCTCCTCCTTGGTCTGATAAACATACCAATGTTGTCAGACTTATTAAAACCAAAATCAAAAGATACCTGCCTCAATATTGCTGACCCATCTCTACAAAAAATTGTAGAACTGATGCGTCCGATATTGGTTACGGTGGTATTCTCAAACAAGTCAATAATGGAAAAGAATGTGTAGTTCAATTTGTCTCCAAACATTGGAATGAATGTCAAATGAACTACTCCACTATCAAAAAAGAAATTTTAGCCATTGTTTTAACAATTTCAAAATTTCAAGGAGATTTGTTAAATAAAAAATTTCTTTTAAAAGTTGATTGTAAGTCAGCAAAAAATGTTCTACAAAATGATGTTCAAAATTTGGCTTCTAAACAGATTTTTGCCAGATGGCAATCAATTCTATCCTGTTTTGATTTCGATATTGAACACATCAATGGAAAAACCAATACACTACCTGACTTCCTCACCCGTGAATTTCTGCAGGGAGATGCCTCCCAAGAAAGACAAAGGAAAGGGGAAAGCAGACCCCCCAAAAAAGAAAGGTCTCACAGACATTAAAACATGGCTTAATGTAGCCAAACCCTTTGCAATAAATGAACCATCCTCTCAGGAGGTTCAACCCTCAAAAAATGAGCCATCTCAAATGGTTCAATCCCCTTCTCAGAAATCTTCCCAATCAACGGAAGATTTATCCCAATTTCTTACCCCTGAATTGTTCAAGGCACTGGCAATGGCCCTTAGCCAAGCAAACACCAATTCCATAAAGGCCCTGAGGCAAAAAATACACCTAATCCTTCAATGGCCCTAGTGGCAAAATGTACAGAAGAGGAAGAGAAACCTCTTAGTAAAAAATCTCATACATTGATAAAACCACAACAAGAAGGTGTGGTTCTTTCTCGAAAGAAATCACACCAAAATTTTCAAATAACTGAGGTGGCTTCTTCCTCAAGGAAGGAAATTGTCCCTCACAAAAATGTTCAAAAATCAGCATTTTTCATAAAAGCCATTTTCAAATATATCCTCCTAGCAGAGAAAGATGTATTTGAAAAAGACCCTTATGAATATGCTAGTAAAATGTTTTCAGAAAAATTCCATTTTATTCCAAATGACATTTTCAAAACTTTGGAATTCTATGAGAAAATCTTAACTGAAACTCAATCAGTTTCCTTTAAGCATTTTCAACAAAATGGAATAACCCTCTATTCAACTGCTAGAATTCGCAAGGTTTATAACTTTAGTGAATGGACTAGCACATTTGGAAAACAACCCTTTGAACCCATCAACTTTAATATCCCAATCACCAATGCTCAACCTAACCACCGAATGCAATATAATTATTATGATTATAAGCAGGCTTGGTGGAATGCTTTCTTTCGTTCGAATGCTACACGGACTCATACATGGCTCATCTTCTTTGACAAATGTTCTTCTAGAAACCTCCCCTACTGGTTTGCAAGCTGGTGGGATGAATTTGGAGCTGTGAATGAGATCCTTCACCTAAATGCACGAAAAGGCTTTGATGCCTTTCTAAAAAATTACTCCTTAAAACCTCATGAAAAGTTTTTTAAGAAAGAAATGATGTTTTTCTTACATATCAGCGTTTCATGGGTAATGAGCTGGTTCTATGAATATAGAACCGATAATGCAGCAACCATTCTCACCAGGAGATACAAAGTCAAATGGTGGGATAACTACAGAATTTGGGACAAACTTGAAGAGACTGCTATTATCCAATGGATTAATAGCCATTCAAGCAGCGCCTCAACAATGTCAACACCTGAACAACAAAGCCCCTTCTTTCATGATAAAGGATTTATCATGTCAACCATGTCACAGGCTAAAACACCAGAACAGATGAAGCAGCTTCTGGAGATGGCCTTGGCAACCCTCAATGAAACCTCTGCTGAATCGGCCAATGATGAAGAATCAAGCATCAGCGGAGACTCCAATGAAGACGATTGTTATGGTATAATTTAGCAGAACCATGACAAAAGTCCACCAATGTAATAGTGTAGGACTTAAATGTATGAAAAACGTAGAATGCTACGTATATTTATAAGTCGTGCACTGTAAAATTATACACCATTTTTTGATGTACAAAACTTGTACATCTACTATGTATCACGAAGGATACTGTCTTTTTACTCTCGGATAAAACCACCGAAAGCAAAACAGTAACACCTTGGATTCTCTCAACTTTTACTGTTCACAACAGTAAAAACACATGACTATTCACTGTTTAAATAGTGAACTGTCGGCCATTATGTGTACTGTTCACTACAGTACAACCCTTATTTCTTGCCTATATAAGCAGAATTCTTCTCACATACTCAACACCAGTCTTTACACACAATTAAAGAAAACTCCTCCGAGCAATTCTCATCCCTCTCAAACACCCTCTCATCTCTCAAACACTCTCTCATCTCACTTACTCTCTCTTTCATACACTCTCTCTATATTAATGCTTATACCTTCTCCTTCATTCTTACTGGTCCCTCAAGATTCATAGAACACACACAAATGCTTTTGTCTTGAGGTATATGTTCCCCACCTTCAGTATATGTAATATATTTTCCATTCAATAAAGAATTTGTTTATGTTCTTGCTTTCTTTAATTATTGCTTCATAAGTAGACCCCTCTTGCTAACGAATACCTAGCGTGGTGGTTGAAATTTCTTATTATCTGTGTTATTCCTCATATCTTCACATATATATTTTATCTTGTGTTTAATATATTGTTGTTTGATCCTTAATACCTATGGTATATATATATTATATATATATATATATATATCTTTAATTGAATTTCTTCTTTTTGAAATTTCTTTTAGATCTTTTATGAGACAAACATTCAGTGCATTTATTTTTTGATTTTTTATTTTCAAAAGAGGGATCATATTGGGCACAGAAGTCCCCAAGACTTTTGTGTTTTATTTTTTGTTCATTCTTCAATTGTTTTTGAAGTCTGATATTGGTGCAAAGATTTATTCCAATCTTAGAAACATATGAGGCTAATTCTCCATATGAAAGTTGATCATAAGGGATTTCACCATTGTAATCTTCTCTAATTTTATTCCTTACTTGATCACCTATAAGATTAGGTAATCTTGCAAGAAACTTTTCTTTCCAAAAAGCTTGATTACAATCATTTCTAAGGAGGACTCTTTGGAAGAATACATCCTTATATTGGCGAAATTCTCCTAATGATTTACATTTCATATTAGACAACAATTCTAGGGATCTGTCTCTAAAATGAGATGTGTCACCAATAAAGTGTTGGCTAATAGAATACATGAGAGTATTAACCATATGGGGAATAGGTTCATCATTTTCATCAAGGATTTTTATTCCTTCTTCATCGACTTTGTATGAAGTAAGAATATAATTCCTTAGTTCATCATCCAAATAATTATCCCACCAACCTTTTAATTGTCCAGTAAAACTGGAAATTATCATTATGGCGATGTGATAATCACTTGTATCATTTGTTTTGTTGGTGTTTGAAAACATTATCATTTGATTTAAAACATTAAGAATTTTTTGTTCTGAGGCTCCATCTATGTTCCATTCATAAGTGGATCCTGCAGAATATTTGTTTTGATAATTGTTTTCATCATTTTCTTCGATCAAAATATCAGGAGGGGTTGCTCTCTGATAGTAAAGTTTCTATGGTTCTTTCCAGGTAACTTTGTTAATTTGATCAATCTTCATTTGTTCAAATTTGTTCAAAAAGTGAGCTATTAACTTATTCGTTATCAGTCTCATTTAAAACATTGATGTTTTGGTTAGGGGTATCCTCAATGGTCAAGCCCATGAGTTTTGTATAAAAGGATGTGGCAGTGTTAGGGGTTTTGTTATAATCAATTTTTTCTTTTGATTTACTTTTCAAAGCTTCTAAAAATTCTTTAGAAGGTTTTTTAGGTAATTCAAAAGGTTTTATCAAAGGGGTCTTAATTTCCTTTTTCTCTAAAGCTTTTAAAAGTTCTTTAGAGGGATTTTTTGGAACATATAAAGAATCATTTGGAAGGTTTTGGGTTTTTCATTGTCCAAAATAACTTCAATCTTGTCTAACTGTTTGCCCATAATGTGCAAATGTTGATTGATAAAGTTATATTGCTCAATGATTTTCCTGATTCCATTTTCTTCTTTTTCAGAAGACTTGAAAGGTGCCAGAGTAATCTCCTTATTCTTATAAACTTGTTTTAATTAGGTGAGTGGTGGATGGTTGGACTCAATTGTTTGTCCATCACCAATCTGCCAAGTAAAACAATGGTTTATAACATTGATTTGTTTAGGGGCCAAATAATATTCCTGGAACCAATCAAAGAATAATATTTGGATTTGATTATCAAACATGAATTTGTAATATTCATCTTTGATTTCATTTTTAAAATCAGAAAAACTATTGAAATACCAATTCCTGATTTCCTTATTTGGTTGAACCAAACTCTTTGTTTAGATATTCTCTGTCAGGTTTGAAAGGTTTATCTAGAACATTGAGTTTATCTCCTTGGACCTCAGAGTAAGTTGGTTCCTCATAATCAGTTTGTTGGTGAACTGATCTAGGTAAACCATTATCTCCTGCCACAATTCCTATCAAAGACGGATTGCTTTGATTTGGAATTTCAAGAGTAGTTTCAACAGAAGGAGGATTATTTTGATTTGGGGGAGCTCTAACATTCATAGGAGGTACCGAAGGAGGAATAGTAATCACAGATAGGGGTAGGTCAAAAGATCTTCTTGAAGAAGAAGATGACATTGTCCTAATTTCCACATTATTTCTGGGTAGATCTAGAGATCTCCTAGAAAACTGAATGGTTACTTTTCCTTCAGGATGTTGTATAACATTGGTTGGTTCAGTGTTATACACAATCCTTTTTAGAAGAGGATTATCTACTTCCCATTGCTGAGGTAGATTGATTTGGTTCCATTGAATCATTTTGGGTGTGGAAACATTGGCTTTTGAAAGATCTGTCTGGATTAATAAGGTTTGACCTCTCCTGTCAACCTTAAAAACCTTAGATCTAAAAGTTGTTTTCATAAGCTTGTAATATACCCTATATATTACAGCCATTGGAAGTGATCCTTCCAACATTCGGTAGTTGTGAGTCTTAATCTCAAGAATTAAAGACCTCATGATTGTTTTATCCTTTAACCCTATGGTTACATTAGGATGACAATCGAATTGGACAGGACCATTACTCAGGCTAGTTTCTGTAGCAGCATGGATTGATCTTTCATACTCTAGTTCTCTAGAGTCTCTAAGTATCATGAGGACGGAAGTATCCAGGCCTAATTTAGTAAGCGGTTTAGCTCTTACTTGAACTAGACCTATGTGGATATAATTCCAGTCCTCGGCATATTTTTTGATAGATTCTTTGTTAAGAATCTCCATAGAGGTGAGACCATCAGAAATAGGAACATCCTTTTCTTCTGTGGCTATAACATAGTCATTTTTGGAAAAGATTTTCCACTTAGCCATTTGATATATTTCATTGTAAGCCAGCTTTGGAATTTTCCAATTATCTATGGCTTCATCAAAATCCTTCATATGTATTTCATCTCGATTTAAAATATTATCTTTTGAACCTTGCTCCGAGGGAGCAAAGCTAGAATAGGACATAGTTCTTCTTAGTAAATTCATAATAACAAAACTACTTTCTTCTAAAATTGTATTACATTTTTATAGGACTACTTTTATCCCAAACTGTGACTTCCAAATTATGACCTTCAGCAACCTCTCTAGGATTTACGCCCGGTCTCAGTAGGCTAGTCTCACTCTGGGATCACCACTAATGGTAATTGTCCTAAGTAAAATTGTAATATAACTTTTTACTCTTTTTTTTTTTTTTACGAACTATCTCCCCTCCCTGGCTCTGATACATCATATACCTCATATCCATAGGTATATATATATATATATATATATTACATCATATACCTCATATCCATTAGTATATTCATTTTACTAAATTAATAATGTAGATTTTGAGGGGTATTAATATAATGCAATTGAAGGCCTTTAAATTATATTTTACTTTAATGAATTTATTCCTTAACGTTTAAAATATTTTTCAATCTTATAAATCAATGACATTATTTTACTTTTAGGGTTTCAATGTTAGTTATGAAATTGATATTCCTCCATGGTATCATGATAAATTTTAGTATTTTTGGAATTATATTAGCATACAATTAAATTCTTTTTATTTTGATATTTATAACTTGCAAAAATTCTGGGAAATTACATCTTCTCCCTTAAGAAAAGTTTCGTCTTCGAAACTTCTTTGTTTTATATGAATTTTTTATGAATTACAGCAGCCTATTAAAGATCTTAGACCAATAAAACTAGATCATTTATCTTTTTAGGGGCAGTGTGGATAATTTTGTAAATATAAAGAAAGGTGAAATAAAATTGAAAAGGGAAAAAAAAAGATTTAAGAGGAGGTTAAAAAGATAGATAGAGGAGAGGGAAAAAGAATCACTGTTTAAGAGCAATCTTGCTCTAGAGATTAGGCTATATTCTTCTCTTTTCCATCTTGGTTGTATTAAATCGTCTCTACAAATGTATTGGTTCTAATTTCCTAAGTCTATCTGCCATCTCAATTAAAATCTTTCAATACAAACCCTGTTGCATTCAATGGCATCATCCTTTTTCTTGATTGAGGGGATTCAACCGCAAGCATGTATGCTCGAAACATTTTGTAATCCATTGTCTTCTTTAAAGAATCTCAATTTATTTGCGAATATCCACCATCCTTTTCTCAAGGTCTATTTGAATTTTTTATTTTTATTTGTATCTCATTCGTATTATATCTGCATCGTAATTGTTTGGTCTGTTTATGAGTAAAACTGTAAGTTTTCATTGATATATATTTCTTGATAAACATTTGTTTAAAAATGACAAAAATATGATATTGAAATAGAATATAATGATATCTTGACTCCAAATCTACCTTAGGTGTTTGACTTTTAGATTTGGATATTCTCAAAGAAATTGAGAATTACATAAAGAGACAATTGATTACATAAACTCTCTTTGTGATCGATTCTTGCAGTTGAATTCCTCAATCAAGGAAAAGAGTGAATTAGCAAAGGAAGAGGAGCAAGTGATGGGATCAAATTCTGATTTTATATGTTATGTAATTATGTGATGGCATAGTGAATGGCTCACTTGCAATGGGAATTGTTCTCCAAATATGACTTATAGTAAACTCTAGAAAAACAACTATAAAGACTAACAAGTCACACACAAGATTGTTTATGTGGTGGTTCTATAAGTAAATTTATTAGTTTTATTGACCTGTGTATTTTATTATTTATTCATTATTTTGGGTCACATGATATTTTATTATTAGGTATAGATTTAGAAATATTAGATCTAGAAGAGTCCTAATTTTTTAATATAAGATTTATGCTAATGGAGTTGTTAGGGGTTAGGTTTTGTATTTAAAAAAAAAAAAAAGAAATTCTATGCAATTCTTTTTTAGTAGTGGACTTTTGCTATTGAATTAAATCATATTGCTTTTAAGATTGTTTCCCCAAAACCCCATTCCATCATTCTCTTCAATCATGACGACTGCATTTATCCACAAAAATCATACAATTTTGTTGTAATATCAAATGTTCAATCTCTAAACTACTTGAATTTGTAAATTAACCATCATATCATTTGGTCATTTTTTTTAAACAATAACTTAGATGATTATAATTTGTGTTGTATTATCATTTTATAATTAAACAAACTATTCTAATAAATTTTGGTGTTGTCTTATCCACAGATAAATTTTATTTATAAGTCCTTTTTTTATTTTGTTTATTCATATAAAATCTATTAGAGTTACAAAAAAAAAAAAAAAAAACCAAAAATACTAGATTCTATATTCCCAAGAGAATTCCATAGATGTAGATCTCATATGTATCATCTTGGTATCAGAGTTTCAGATTCTAACAAAAAGATTTAGACTTTGACAAATCTTGGAGTTTTAAGGTATGTGAACGTATTAGAACAATTGTGGTGGATTGTATTTACTTTTCTATTTATTTTTGAGTTTATGTTATTAAAAGATGGCGGAAGATTTGAGTAATGGGTGGAATCAAAAGTTGATGTAGTTTAATATACTTGCTTATCTTAATCTTGGAGATAAGCAAATAGAAGAAGTTTAACATTTATCTCTAATCCTTTGGTTTTTATTAATTTTTTTGAATCATGATAGACCTTGAATTTTAATTAGTTATGTCACTATCATCATATCAACTAATTGAATCTAAAACCTTATTTAGTCATAATTGGTGCCATCGTATCAAATTGTAACTATACACAATTTGAATTAGTTCTCTTATGTCCTTATATCTTATGACTAAATTGTTCATATCTTTTTATCTTTTATTTTTCATTTCATGAAAATAAATACACAAAAAAAATTTTAATTTTAGATTATTTTGAAATTCTAGCTTCTGCGTATTCAACTTATATGTGTATATATATATATATATATATATATAAACACCACTTGTGTTAGTTTGGTTTGGAAGCTACAGGATGATAAGCAAGAGTGGTTAAAGGAGTTCAAGTATTACAAATTGTATAAAGGGATTGATTTGTGAAATATATAGCATCGTTTAAGCCCACTTTTGGATTAGTGGTAGGATATAAAGAATTAGACCTGTTTTATTAGGTGAAAAATATGTCTGTTGATTTTAAAAGAATTTTTTTGGTTAAATTTAAGAGAAAAAATTTGCAAAAATTCAAATTGAAAAAAAAAAACCCTAATTTCTATTGCCACATTGCATGTTGGACTTAGGATATGCAATATCATGATTTACACGAATATTGCATGTCTAATATGATATAGCTCACATATCGAAAGAGCCATATAACAACGTTTGAAGGAAAGAAAAAAAAAAAAACGCCATCTTCTTTCTCTCTCTTGTCTGACTTTCTCTCTTTTATCTCGCTTCCTCTATCTTTAGCCCCAAATAACCATCCTAGCCACCTTGCAATTACACCACCAAATCCCTAAATCAAACCCACAAGTCTCCTTCACCACCGACCATCCGCCTTTCTATGACCACTCATGACCTACCCCTAAAGCCAAACCCAGACGACACACAATGCCACTAACCACGTATCCAAAGCCACCTAAACCTAGAACCCAACATTCAAACATCAACCCACAATCGAAACCTAAGATCACTAAACCGCATTCAAGCTGCACAAAAAACTTTTAGTTTTATTGCACTCAGCATGTATCAGATTATGAGAGTGCCATGCATACAAAAAGCTATATCACATGGGCAACATGCCATATAGTGGTAGTAATTAGGTAATTACCTTTTGTCCAACTTATGTTTATGTAATTTTTTTTAAAATAATGATTAAACCCGAAATGAACTCTGTTTTATTAGGATGATTTAAAGAATTTTAGATTGGTGGGTTCCAAATAGGTTAAGTAAAATTGTCTTGCATAGGTTTATTAGTTTTCAATAGATCCAACTTTCAAGTAATGATTAAAATCTATAGGCTTCTCTTTACTTGTCTTATCTTTATTAGTCTTATGGCTATTAAACTCTACTAAATCCTACCTGTTGATATTAGGAACATCTTATGGTCATAATCTCAGTATAGAATATTTGATTATTGCTTATGCAAATAGAGGACTTGAAACTTTTCTCTTTAATACCTCTCCAAATAGTCTTTCTACATTACTTGATAATGTTCTATGACAACACCCCTTTGCTAAACTCATTAAGCTAAACACCGTAAATTTTATAAATAGCTTGAATTAAATTTTAAGTCCCTTAGCATTTCTTCTTTTTGACCTGAGGGAAGTGCGGTCGATTCAACTCATTGAAGAGGGGCCTCCATACTAAACGTGCTAGGCTGGACTTGAACCACCAAATTTCCCTACCAACTGTTAAATAGATAGTATTTAACCCAAACCCCACCTATTGACCAGATTAGCAATCAAGGGGCGAGGGCTTCCCTCTGCTTCGATTCTCCACCCGGGTATATATAGATAGTTCTTTTTTTTTTCTTTTGTTTGAAACTTCTTATCTCTCTTGCAGTTAAGTGAAAGTGTTCCTCGGGTGAGGAACACTTCACTTAACTGCAAGAGAGATAAGAAATTGAAGTTTTAAACATTAACTTCTTTCTGTTTTAGATTCTGATAAGTGCGATCTCTTAACTCTCTTCTCTTAAGCGTTCATGTTCCTCACTCGAGGAACACTTCACTTAACTGCAAGAGAGATAAGAAGTTTCAAACAAAAGCGAACCTTAGCATCTCTAGGTTAATTTCCCCAACAACATTACAATATTTTTATACTTATTAAAACATTCATTTTCATTTTCCAACCAAAATAAAGAGAAACAAACACTTGCATTAAAGAATCATTCCATTGAAATATATATCAATCATGATCTAATTATAATATCAGTAGCAGCTGATTAGGTGTTTATTCAAACGATCTATTTTTATTAGTATCTGTATTGGTATTTACATCAATCAGATTCATATTAGATATTGGTTTGTTTGATAGACTTATAAGTAGAAATAGTTATTTTTCATCGATATTTATTTCTATTTGAAAATGAAAAAAAAAGTCAAAACTATAAATACGAGACAAGCGAAAGCTAAGTTAGTTGATTGGATTGACAAATTCTCTCCACCATCTTTTCATATCTGTATCTCCTTCCCTTTCTCAAAACTTATTTTAATCAAATAAAAACACTAGCAGTTCTTCATTTTAATGATTCGCTTGACATAATTTTTTCCCACTCTTTCCTACTCTCCCACAGTGAACTCAAGACACACACAAAC
Organism: Combretum micranthum; assembly: GCA_024138025.1. Taxonomy (NCBI): domain Eukaryota; kingdom Viridiplantae; phylum Streptophyta; class Magnoliopsida; order Myrtales; family Combretaceae; genus Combretum; species Combretum micranthum. The sequence continues at coordinate 251,540 of JAMXBD010000255.1, forward strand.
TCATCCACATTCCACAAAACACTTCCTCTTTGAATGCATATGCATCACTACTCCACCATTCTCCAATCTCCAATCCCAACTTCCCATGCCTCCCAAAACCCTAACCCTAGACCAAACCACATTCACAATTACACCACCACTATATCCTCAATTAAATTCGCCTCCAGGATTCATCCCGTGGATGTTAACACACCAGCAACAGCACTACTCCGTTGCTTTACTGCTCGTTAAGTACCACAACAGATCGTAGGAACAGTTATTTTGATTGCGGAAGAAGAAGTGCCAGCAGTAATGTGTTTGTAGAGGATAAGGATATCGATGTTGCTACGTTAGGGAATTTGTGTGTGGATATTGTCCTCAGTGTTCCTGAATTGCCCCCGCGGTCGCCCGATGAGAGGAAGGCCTATATGGACAGCTTGTCGGCATCTCCGCCGGATAAGGTGAGGAATATTTGATTGCTGAATTTACCTAGTTGTTCGCTTTAGAAAATTCAATAATTCCGTCGTGTTTTGCAACGGGACCGGTCTGTCAATTATTTAAGAGGTTAAATTAATACCCAATCTTATATTGTGGGTAAAGTGGATATGAATGGGGAAAGTTTAGCCCATCCATCTCACTGAATGCAACATGGAAATGTAAATAGCTATCAATGCAACTTGAACACAAAACACACAATTAAAATAAAGTTATCAACATTCAAAACTTGCAGTTTGAGTTTATATGCAATTAATCTCTTATCATCTAAATTATAAACGAATGAATGAATGCAAGATTTTGATAGCTGTTTCTGGCCTAATTTGATGTCACATATAGCCCCAAAGAGGATATAACTGTTAGTTGGTTGTTGGGTAAATTTACTGTATAAAAAATGAAGCTCCAAAAGTTAGCTATCTAGAGCATATCTATCAAAATGCACCTTGAGTGTGTATGTTGAGGTATTTTTCGGCTGCATTGAGTAAAAATATAAGTGCTTGCATGTTATATAATCAAGTTTCCAAATGACATTATTTGTAGTCTCATTTTATAATGCATAGAAAAACCTTGGGTATGAACAATTATTTGGCCACGTTGAGTGAACAATTAAGTGGCCATAAATTTAAGTTTCCCTCCTTGGTGTCAATCCTGGCATTTTGGGTAAATTTCAGACTAAGCATTTGATGGTGGATTAACCTCGAGGATTTTGCACAATGTTGCCCAGTTCTAAGTTCATAAGGAAATGAAGTGAAATCTGACGAAGAAGATTGAATGTTAATGTTTTCTTTTCTTTTTATTTTCTCTATATCACCATCTCTCTCCCTCCCCCCCCGCGGGCAAATGATTTTGATTGAAAAGGTTGTAGGAAGGGAACTTTTTGTTAGAAGTTAACTTCTTATTTTATTGTACGAGTAAAATTGTACATGCAGTAGTTTTTATGGAAGTTTTAGGATCACTGCATATGAGTGTCAATCTCCTTTAGCTTTTGGGAAGTAAAGGAGGAGGTATAAGTAATAATATTTCCTTCATTTCCCTTCACTTTTCTTTTCCCTAGATATTCAGCTAATGGACTCAGGTTTTTTCATCTTTGGCTTTCATCCCTCCAATGGCAAGTCTTGTTTTTGTTTAGATGATATTTTGCATATAATTTGTTGACTTGGAAAGCCACATTAGTTATTCTTTTTTTTATCCCTTCTTTTTGAAATATTATTGTTTGTCTTTGCTTTATTCTTAGTTTATTTAGCTGTGAAGAAAATTCTCAACAAGAATCTTCGTAATATCAATCTCATGATAATATATAATGTCATTCTTATAGAATTTTTTTAGTCTGTCTCTTGATATTGATGTTTATGTTCAAGGAATATGAAAATTTATAAGCTGTTTCCCTCTTTCTCTATGTACCTTAAGGATTGATGCTTAACTGCCATAAAAGAAGAAAAAAAGGGTACTTTTAATATTATAGAGCGAACACCCCTAAAAGGCTCAGTTATTTTCTATTTAATTTACCTGTGCAGCAGGTTTTTTTTTACCTTCTTCTTTGTTACCTTTGGAAATGTTCATGTATTAAAACTGATGTTAGAATACATTTGAAGAAGCATTTGATGTTTGTGAACATATATTGGTCAATGTGAAGCATTTGGAAGGACTTTCTTTCCCAATGAATAATTCCTCTAGTCAAGGTGTCAATAAAGGTTGCATGAAACCATATAGTGGTTGCACTTCACTGTAATTACTCGTTGATTTGACTGATATTTGGAGAACAAATCTCCTCATCTAATGCTGTTTAAAAACCAACAAGGATTTATTCTGTAGAATTTTAGGTTTCAGACTCAACCTGCACAAAAGAAAATATGGCTTTCTGAGCTTCAAAAGTAGCATATACAAAACAGTGGTCTATTGGTTCACATAACTTGATCGTTTATGTATTGCAATTAAATTTCCATATAGCCGAGGTGACCTAGTGGGATTAAGGCTTGGATTTATTTATTTATATTTTGGTTATATATATTGTAGTTAACTTTCATCTTAATGTAGCGATTTTGGGAAGCTGGTGGCAATTGTAATACAGCTATAGCAGTTGCAAGGTTGGGCTTGCATTGTGCCACGATCGGCCATGTTGGTGATGAAATATATGGAGATTTTCTTCTTGATGTGCTTCGCCATGAGGGTATTAGCATGGTTGGAATGGATGAAGATACTAATGTTGATAGCAGCTCCATTGCATCATATCAAACGCTTTTATGCTGGGTTCTTGTGGATCCATTGCAAAGGCATGGTTTTTGCAGGTATATGGTATATACAACTGAGAAATTTTTTCTTTTTAATAAAAAGCTTTTGTGCGTAGTTTTTGCAGTTAAATAATTACAAATTTGCTTCATCACCACCATCCTTCCACCATGTTGCTTGTACTAAAAGTATGTTTAGATTTGAGATTTCCAAGAGGAATAGGGAGAATAATGATAGAAATCCATGGAAATTTGATGCTTGTCAAGTTTAAATGAAAGTGGAATCGGAATGAAATTGGTGAAAATATTTCCACCTATAAGCCCCTATGGTTTTCTCAAAATTAGAGGAGAAAATGGTGGAAATGGGTGGAAATGCCTGTAAAATTACTAAATGCCCTCTATGAACAATATTAAGAAAGGAAAGTGAGGAATCATTTCGTCCCTTTCCTTTTTCTTTTGTGAATCAATCAACAGAAAAGGAAATGTTTTACATTCCCCCATTTTCTTCCTTAAATACCCAGTCAAAAAGTTGAAACTACCCTTTTTTCCTTTCCCTTCCTTTCGTCCAATTTCACCCATTTCCATCTTTTTCACTTTCTTTTCAACAGTGTTTCTGTTAGCTCTAATATATCACTTTTTGCACCAATCTTTTTGGAAAGGTATCTGAATGCATATTTTTAAATTTTTTTCAGCCGAGCTGATTTCATGAAAGAACCTGCATTTAGTTGGATGAGTAGACTATCTGGGGATGTGAAGAGGGCAATTAAAAGATCGAAAATTCTGTTCTGCAATGGTTATGGTTTTGATGAACTTTCCCCTGCCTTGATAATGTCTGCTGATTATGCTAATCAAGTTGGTACATCAATATTTTTTGATCCTGGACCACGTGGAAAGAGTCTTTCTAGAGGAACTCTTGAAGAACAGATGGCACTTCACAAATTCCTTCAGATGAGTGATGTCCTTCTTCTTACTTCTGATGAGGTTTGTTATTATCTTTTATAAGTAGTATCTTCTTATGAAATTGTATATATGCTCTGCAATGTTGTACTTTTATCAGAATTGGAGATGGTCTGTCTCTGTTCCACCATTACAATCTTACTTTTCCTATAAATGCTACTTGTTTGAAACATTTGTTGATATGTCAGTAAAAGGTTTAAGGTTATGTTATGTTGGCACTGATTTCAGCATCAGCTATAACACATCTATAGTGTACTAATCACACCGAGCCCATGCATCATATCTGTTGGCCAATTACCACCTAAATTTGAAATTTCTTGTCTGATGTTTTAGTTTTAAAATTTTAATCCTTTTGATAGGATGTTGTAGTTCCAATGGTTTAATCAGGCTTGTCATCATGCACATAGTGAATCTAATGGGCTTGACTAAGATCCAAGTGTACTATGTAAAATTTGAGAGGGTCCTATTATTTTGTAAGTTATACATGGGCTATCATCTGATTTATCCAAAGTTTTAACAGCAGTTTTCTCATTTCTTCTTCTATGCGTTACCCTTAACTTTATACTTGAGTGATGATGGTAATTCTGGCATCATAGGTGGTTCATAATTGTTTGTTTTCTTATAAATACAATTTTCTCATTGATACAAATCAACACTAGGAATCAGAAAATCTAGTCAATACAATCACTCAAAAAGTCATAGAGATTGAAGCTTACCGAATGGAGGTAAAACAGCTTCCACAATCTCTCCAAAACCAAGCCTCACTTTGTGTTTATTTTCTCCTATGTCCCCTTCAAACCTCTTGTTATTGATATCCATACTAACTTGTAACTAACTATTGCCATCTCAGCTATCTGCTAAACACACTAAAATCCACATCAGCACCACACACACACACACACACACATCACGACACACAAGAACACACACATACACTACAGAAACAAAACACACACACCCCTGCACTAGATACTACGGCTTGACTTTCCTACTATAAACATGTAACAATAGTCTATTAACCCGAGGTAATGTAGTAATACTCCCTGTGTGAACAGTGTCCTTGTCCTCGAGGACAAAATCTGGAAACTGAAGTGCTATAGCCGCTGCATCTTCCCAAGTAGCATCATGAGTAGGAGAATCAGACCAATGCACCAATACCTGAGGAATTTCCAAGCCATTCCGAATCTCATAGCATCGACCTAAAAATTGTAGCGGATAAGGACCCTCCTCTTGAAACTCAGCAGCCAATTTGTTTGGTAACACAGTAAGAACAGGAAATGAACCATGGGACTTTTTAAGAAGTGAAACATGAAAGACAGGGTGGATATTACAATGCTGAGGCAAAAGTAATTTATATGCCACCTTGCCAATTCCACTCACAATTTGAAAAGGCCCATAGAAATGAGAAGCTAACTTAGAATTGATCTTAGCTCCCACTGGTGATTGAAGCGACCGGATCTTTAAAAATACCCAGTCACCCACTTGAAACTCCACATGCTGTCTTTGTCTATTAGCCAGAGTACAATTACAAAGTTGAGCTCTTTCCAAATTCAGCTGTAAACGTCTAAGCATATCATCCCTCGAAGTCAAAGCTAAATACGAATCCAAATGAGAAATTTCCTTTGAAACAAAAATAGGTAAAACAGGAGGAGGACGCCCATAAACCACCTCAAATGGAGTCGTTCCTGCAGACAAATGAAAGTAAGTATTGTAGGAATACTCCGCCCAACTAATCCAAGCAGCTCAAGTGTGAGGGTCTTTGAAGTAAAGCACCTAAATAACATTCCAAACAACGATTTAGGCCTTCGGTTTGACCATCCGTTTCTGGATGATAAGCAGTACTAAAATGCAATTTAATACCTTATATAGTGAAAAGCTCCTTCCAAAAACTACTAACAAATAAAGGATCATGATCACTAACTATAGTTTTAGGAAATCCATGTAAACCTACAACCTCCTTCACAAAAACCTTAGCCACACCCTTAGCAGAATAAGGATGTTTGAGCAACAAAAAATGAGCATATTTTGAATCCGATCAACTACAACTAACATGACATCAAAACCTTTGGATCGAGGCAAACCAGAAATGAAATCCATAGATATGTCCTCCCATATAGCATTTGGAATTGGCAAAGGATTCAACAACCTAACCGGAGCTAAATTTTGTACCTTATTGCGCTGACAAACCGCACAAGAACGAACAAATTGAGCCATGTCAGACTTCATCCCAATCCAGTGCAATTGTGGAATAATCCTCCTATATGTCTTTACAAACCCAGCATGACCACTCACAAAAGAAGAATGAAACTCATGCAAGAATAGTGAAACCCAAGGAGAATGAGAAGGTATTACTAACCTATTATGATAGTACAATGTATCTTGTATCAACTGAAATCCTTGACCAGCCTCTTTCCCTTCTTTCAACAACTGGACTTTGTTAACAAGAAAAGGATCCTTCAAAACATCTCTCCTAATAGAGTCCATGTCAGTCCATATTAGACCCGAACTTCCCATCACTTCACCTTCTTTGAATTGTCTCGACAAGGCGTCAACTGTCCTATTGTCTTCCTTAGCTTTATACACAATATCAAATTCATAGCCCATCAATTTAGCTAGCCAATGCTGTTGGTTTGGAGTAGTAATTCGTTGATTCAAAAGATGTTTTAAACTCTTTTGATCAATTCTCACCACAAATTTCCGTTCAAGCAAATACGGCCGCCAATGATTGATTGCTAAAACCAGAGCCATGAGCTCTTTCTCATAAGTGGACTTTATCAAATTCCGATCCGACAAAGCCTTACTGAAATAAGCTATTGGCCTTTGATTTTGCATCAATACCGCACCAATACTTGTACCTGAAGCATCACATTCTATAACAAAAGGTTGATCAAAATTGGGCACAGCCAACACAGGAGCTTTGACCGATGCAAACGACTCTTAAGCCGCTTCACTCCATTCAAAGGCATCCTTCTTCAACAATGAGTTAAAGGGCGAGCTATTTTACCATAATTGTGAATAAACTTTCGGTAATACCTTGATAAACCTAGAAATCTACGCACTCCCTTCAACGAAGTAGGTATCGGCCATTCAAGCATTGACTTCACCTTGACCAAATCCATTGCCACAACATCCGAGGAAATGATATGACCCAAATATTCCAAAGAAGATTGTCCAAACAAACACTTCTTCTTATTAGCAGTAAATTGATGAAGCTGCAATAAATCCAATACAGTCCGCAAATGTAGCAAATGTTTGTCCATATCCTCACTATAGATGATAATATCATCAAAGAAAACCAGAATAAAGCTTTGCAAATATGGTCTAAACAACTCATTCATAGTAGATTGAAAAGTAGCCGGAGCATTGGTTAGACCAAAAGGCATGACCAAAAACTCGTAATGTCCTTGATGAGTTCGAAAAGCGGTTTTGTAGATATCTTTCGGATACACACGAATTTGATGATATCCTGCTTTTAAGTCAATTTTAGAAAATTGTAGCTCCAAATAACTCATCTAACAATTCATCTATAACTAGAATTGGATATCTATTTGGTATTGTAGCTTCATTCAATGCACGATAATCAACACAAAATCTCCAAGATCCATCTTTCTTTTTCACTAGAATGACTGGACTAGAGAAAGGGGATGAACTATCCCGAATAATCTCAGCATCCAAAATTTCTTTGACTAACCGCTCAATTTCATTTTTTGAATTTGAGCATACTGGTAAGGTCTCACATTAATTGGTCCTTCCCTACTCTTAAGTGGAATTCTATGGTCAGTGGACTTCAAAGGCGGTAGAGTGGTTTTTGATGTAAATACAGAAGCATATTCATCCAATATGGCCTTAACCCGTGTATCAAGATGCATTGAATCCACCACTTTCAACGCCATTTCCTTCATCCTCAACATACTGCACTCATCCTCTTGTTCTACCCATCTTAAAGTTTTGAAAGTAGCACTTGACTTTAATAAAGTAGGATCTCCACATAACATCACTTCCCTGCCTAAATAAGGAATTTTCATTCTCATCAGATTCCAATCAACCTTAATCTCCCCAAGCGTTCTCAACCACTCAACACCCAGAATTACATCAGTAGCTCCTAACTCCAACACATAACAAGAGAGTAATTTGGTTGCCATTTGTATGCAAAATTAAACCCTTACAATTTCCTCTAGATTGAATATCATGGCCATCACCTAACTTAACAGAAAAAGGTAAAGTAACACTTACCTCAAGTTGCAATTGTTGAACCAACCTTTGCGAGATAAAATTGTGATTGGCTCCACTGTTAACTAGAATAGTAACGTCTTGAATTAACAACTTCCCTTTAAACTTCATTGTCTTGGGACCACCAAATCCATTTAAGGCTGACAAAGACAACGCCATATGCCCATCCTCCCGAGAATGCTCCTCCGTTGGCCAATCAGAATTGTTCACTCCCTTAATCCCACCACTAGAATCAAGTCCATCGTCATCTTCCAGAATGATAAGTCGTAATGTTTTATTAGGACATCTATGGCTAGGACTATAAGGTTGGTCACAATGAAAACAAATCCCTCTCTTTTTCTTATCCAAAAACTCATTATAGGACATTTTTTTTGGCATCTTTTCCCCACTAATTCGAGATCCTCCAGCACTTATAACACAAGATCCGACAATAGATTGAATCTTAGATGACAAACCACTCAATTTCTTGTCATTCCACAAATTATTTCCTCCACCAATACTATAAGGTTTCCAAGAAGAATTCTGAACCGGAATATTAGTTGATACTGGAGTGGACAATTGTTTTCCAACGTTACTTGAACCCAGGTTATACATATGAGAAACTGATCCAGTGGAAACACTATCAGTTCTATAAATTCTTCCCGGATCAAATCGAGTTTCTTGCGAGAGGAAAATGCCATACCCAAATTCTTTCTCAATGTTCAGAGACAATTCCATAGCATCAGCTAAAGATAAAGGTTTTAAGGCCTTTACCCTAAGTAAAATGTCGCTCCTCAGTCTACTAAGATGATAACCAAGCAGTTGTAACTCTTGTCATTTCTGGTGCTTGAGATGTAATCGCGTCAAAATCCTCAATACAACTAGCAACAGAAGCAGTTTGATGCAAAGTAGATAAACTTTCGTATGGATTAGAGTTGATTGACCTCCATATCATAGTAATAATTCTTGTTTTAACACACTCCAATCCAATAGAGGCAATCTCCTCTTCAACATTTTCAGCCAATAGATAGTTCGTCCCCTCATATACATAGATGCTAAAGGAACTTTTCTATCACCCTTAGTGTGATGAATCTCAAAATATTGTTCTGTCAAAGTGATCCAATGCACCGGATCTGTACCATCGATTTCCGGAATTGTAATATTCTCTGCATTTCTTCTATAATCCTCATCATTGAACACACTTTCATCAAACAAATCGACATCAACATCCAATTTTCCTTTTGCGCTCTTCACTTGTTCAACCTTATTCCTCATCAAAGAAGTCCCTGCCAAACCTCTTCCGGAATCTTTTCCACGTTGATCCTTCAATATTTCTTGGAGCATTGTTTGAATATTTGCAATCGAACTATCAATAGTGTTCACTTTCGCATTTGTATCACGGATTTGCTGCTGCAACTCGGACACACATCCGCACATCTTATCACCGATCTCTCGAAGATCTTTATCCATGGAATCCAATTGTGTTTCCATTCAAGTCATTGTTGAATCCTCCAAATCGTGGTTTCCCACAGACGGCGCCAAATTAATACAAATCAACACTAGGAATCAGAAAATCTAGTCAATGCAATCACTCAAAGAGTCATAGAGATTGAAGCTTACCGAATGGAGGTAAAACAGCTTCCACAATCTCTCCAAAACCAAGCCTCACTTTGTGTTTATTTTCTCCTGTGTCCCCTTCAAACCTCCTTTCTTGTTATTTATATCCATAACTAACTAGTAACTAACTATTGCCACCTCAGCTATCTGTTAAACACACTAATAATCCACATCAGCACTACACACACACACACACACACACCCCACGACGCACAGAAACACACACATACACTACAGAAACAAAACACACACCCCTGCACTAGATACTACGGCTTGACTTTCCTACTATAAACATGTAACAGTGGACTATTAACTCGAGGTAATGTATCACTCATTTGCCAATATCTGCAAAAACATGTATATTTTTTACTCTCTCTCTCTTTTCCATGCAAGATTCATACAGTGCATTACACTTGGTTCACTATTCTATGTAATAGTTGTAACTTATTCTAAATTAATTGAATGCAAGTAGGTTGTTTTTTTCTGTATATATCATGAAATGCAATTACTCTGAAATGGCAGAGTTCAATGAAACAGCTTATTTTCCCTCTAGAATCCTTTTAATTTAGTATTGGATTGCTGGCTTCTAGGCAGAGTCCTTGACTGGTATTAATGATCCAATCCTTGCCGGAGAGGAGCTGCTGAAGCAAGGTATATGCACCAAGTGGGTGGTTATTAAAATGGGTGCTAAGGGTTCTATTATCATCACAGCGTCAAGTATATCCTGTGCTCCAGCATTCAAGGTATAAAAAAACAAGTATAATTCCTTTGCTTAATTTTGGTGTTTCCAATGGCTGCTTTTTTTTCAGTTCACTTGTATTGCTATTTCACATGCCAGTAGAAAGTAAGTCTCTTGTGGATTGCCTTCTTGTTGCTTAACGCTTAAATGGCTTGTCTCAATTAAATTCCTACATTTTCTTCCTATTATGGATAAGAAGGATCCAGTTCCAACCTTTTTTATCTGTCCATTGCCTCCATCACAAATTTGTTCCTATCAATATGTGTGACAATTGAAACTATTTAGAAGTAATTGGTCTCACCATGTAAGAATTAGGCTATCATCTTCCAACTTGTCCAGAAGAGTATGTCTGGTGATGAACTCCACGGTCTTGGGTGAAACTTGATGGGAAAGGCAAGACTGTAGGAAAATAGAAGGATGTTAGGGGCCTGGGTTTGATATATAGTCATAAATAATTCAGCGATGATGAATTGAGAGTTTGTAGCACTATGTTTTTGAGGACTCTTTTGAGAGGGAACCTTCTCATTTCATAAACTACTCTAAGCTCCTATTATGCTACTGGACTAATTTCAGAATGCTTTTTGCTTTCTCTTAATACTGTGAAAAGGTTACTTCTACAAGCTTTATTCCAACGTAGTAAATAAAAAGTTAATCTTTAATAGAGCAAAAACATAAATAAACCATAGTCCATTCGCATTCTCCAGTGAATGAGTCTACAACATTACTCCCTGTCCCCTCCTGAAAATCATAGTCCATTCGCATTCCCCAGTGAATGATTCTACCACAATACTCCCCTGTCCCCTCCTGAAAAATCAAGCTTGAGCTGTTGGAGTCTCAATTGAAGTGATCTAGTCTTGACAAGCTAAGGGAATGGAAAGTAGTAGATCACATCTGTTGTTTTCTTTGCCAGCGCAGGAGGAATCCCGGCAATCATCTGTTTTTGGAGTGTTCTTTCGCAAATGGAGCTTGGAGCAGAATGGGGGAAGCTCTAGGATGGAACAGTTTTCATGGATTGGATGTGGGGATTTGGTTCCTTTTTTCTTTGGAACTCTGGTGGGCTGTGATGGCGTGAACAGAAGGGCTGTAACTATTGTTTTCTACTATATTGGCAGATGAGTCTATGGAATTGAGCTTTTTTGAGTTGTCATTCTGTTGTAGGATTACAGATTATATGGAATAGCTGGTTGATTTATGGTCTTAGTCGCTCTTCTTCCTCGTTTCCCTATGGTGAATAAAGGAGTTTGGGCTCCTGAGAGAGAACCCAATGATTTCTTTGAACTTGAAAAGTTTCGGATTTATTTATTTATTTTTTTGGGAAATAATAAGTCTTTCTTCTCTTCAATCATTTCATCGTATAAATACAACTTTTGGAGCAGTTACATGGAAGATAACTGCTCACCTATAATTCCCTCCTTTTAATACGACTAATACTGTTCACTACTTCATGCATGTAAATAACTACTCATTAATAACAACAGAACTTGACACTTGGACAACATGCATATCCAACAATTGACCAAGTCTACACGATCAGCACCTAAACAAAATAACATCAATAAGGACAGACAATATTAACAGTAAGAAATATATAACTAATAAACAAATATTAATCCTTCATTGGCTAGTGCTAGGGCTTCCTTTCTTATGCTGTAAACATGTGAATAATGGTTATAACGTCACTCCCCTCTTCAAAATCGCGCATGATCTCACATGCAAAGGAATGACGCTACTAGTACATCATTTTCTCATCCACCCCAACTACGTCAAATTTTTCCCAAACTTCTGCCATATCGTTTGCTTTGTCTTCTTCATTGAATTTCAACCAAAATAGTTTCATACATTTATGTCCAACAGTGAAGGGTTCATCACAAATAAAACAGTTCCTTAGCTCTCCTTTCTTCCATCTCTGCTTTACTTAACTTTTGAACATGAACACCCTTAGCTACTATTGAAGTCCCAATGCTCCCTTTTTCTGAATAATCAATTTCATCCTTCATCGTTTGGCTCCCCCTTTCATATAAGCGAGCCAAGCTCATAGCTTTAGTCAAATCCTTAAATTGGTGGAGTTCGACTTCTACTGCTATATACTCTTTCAACCACTCATGAAGAGTGCCACTTCTTGGCCTGGTGTTAAGGATAGGGCTTGTGCTGCTAATTACTCAAACTTTCTTTGGTATGCCATCACTGTTCCCACTTGTTCCAGCTTTGCGTTCCCCTAAGCTTGTTGCTACATAGGGGAGTACCAAAACGTGTGTTGCATAAGGATTTTAATTCTTCCCAGTCAATTCCCGACCAGTCTCACTCAGTTTCAAAAGCCATAGCTGTGCGTCTCCTTCCATGTGGAAGGCCGCAATATCCACCTTTTCTCCCTCAGGAATTTTTAAATACTTAAAAGAAGAGTTCACAGCGGATAATCCATTCAATTGGATCGACGGTGCCATCATACTTCGGAAAGTCCAGTCGCTTTGTTTTGGGAATCGTGATTCCTTTTTTGCTGCTACCACCAGAAGTAGATCCTCTTTCAATTCCTCCACCTGTCTCACTAGTCTCATCTTGCTCCTTTTCCTTTCCCTTTTTGGCTGAAGCTTCACATGAAAGACTAGAAAGTTGTTGAGACATTGCCTCTACTTGCACTCGACCATTTTTATACATAGCCATGAAAGCTTCAAACTGTTGTTGAAGTTGCCCAATCTCCTCCATGTGGTATGGCTCTGATATTAAATTGTTATAGGATTGCAAATTATGTGGAATAGTTGGTTGATTTATTGTCTTAGTCATTTTTCTTCCTAGTTTCCCTATGCTGAATAAAGAAGTTTGAGTTCGTTAGAAAGAACCCAACTTTCTCTTTGAACTTGAAAAGTTGTGGATTTTTTTGGAGAAATAACAAGTCTTTCTTCCTTCTTTCATTTCATAATATAAATGCAAGTATTGGAGCAGTTACATGGAAGATAACTGCTGACCTATAATTTCTCCTGTTTAATTCCACTAATACTGACCACTACTTCATGCATGTAAATAACTGCCCATTAATAAACACTTGGACGACATGCATAACCAACAATTGCCCAAGTCCACACAAATAGCACCTTAACAAAATAAAATAAGTAAGGACAGACAACATTAACAGTAAAAAATATATAACGAATTAACAAATATCTATAGCTTAATGTACATGGAAAATTACTACTAGCATAATTTTACGTACTTTAACAAAAGCATTTTATTGTTTATTGCTGTTGATTTTTTTTTTTCTATCTTTTCTATTCTTTAAGCATTTTCACACTATTCATAATTTTATTTATTCTACAATCATTTTTCTTTGCCAATAACCAAATTATACTACAATCATCTGTTTTATGATGTTTATTAAATTTAGTTTTTGCACAAACAACGCGGGTGCGAGTTCGCTAGTTAATCCTTAATTGGCTAGTGCTAGTGCTTCCTTTCTTATGCTGTAAATATGTGAATATTGGTTGTAACACATTCTCTTTGATAATTTTTCTTGCTTATGTGTTATTGATCGTTTGTTTTCGGTCCTTGTACTTGTCTCTAGGATGATGACCAGTGCTTGGTCATATGGATTTCTAGATCCGTATTCTACTTTGGTTTTTGTGCAAGTGGACTATTTTGCACAACTTATTTATTAATGAAATTCTTTCTGAACTTATCCAAACAAAAAGGACAGGAGGTTATTTTTCGAAGGATGCCGGAGAGGACTTCCATTCCTAAGGCAAAAGGATGGGGGGGAAATTGGACCCCATTACCCTTAGTTTCTAAAGCTAGAAAAGAAGTCTTCAAGTTCACCATTAATATTAGTGGAGAATCTTGGCATGGAGAAGCTTTCTCTTGGTTCATTCAGTGCACCATGGTCTGCTAGTTGCAACTCAAATGATTTCTTGCACTAAAACCCTGGAAAGAAAGTTTCATCACATTTGAAGCACAAGGTCATAGCAAGATGTTCTACCATCTCATTACCCATTTGCTTAATCATGAATGACCTAGCACGTCATGCAGTTGCCATCTGCTGCTTACTATCTCTGTCATTTGGTTTAAGCGCACTCATATACTGTCTCAGAAGAAGTAATCTCCACCAGTTTCTTCTCATAGATCTGAGTTAAACTCATTGCTTATCTAAGTCTTATGTGCCTTGAAGCTCCAGATCTATTCCATCAGCTTTGACAAACTACATCAAAAATAGAAATGGTTCAGGAGTCATAGGAGGTGGCCATGATTGCAACAATTCGAACTTCTAATACTGTTTCACTATCCTTTTTTGCCTTAGCTGATTAAGTTGCCCAATAGATTGCTGTGCGAGGATGGTCCTAATCTCAAGTAATATGAGCAATTCCTATTTGGGTGTGTTTGTTCCAGTCTACATAAACTCGTCTATGCTCCCCCTTTCAAGTGAAAGGAACAGTACCAACTTTGTCATGTTCCCTCTTGCAATGACTGGAAAAATTGCTCATAGCAATATATATACCCCAACACATCATCCAACCAGTCAAAAGGTGGGAAAAATTTTGCTTTGTATAATGCGGAACCATATGCCCATTTCATTGGTAAAGTCAATCTTCATAACAAAGCATCCATCAAACAACCAGTCAAATTTTTCATCAAGATGCCAATTATACCCCAAATTCTGGGCACTTTGGAGTTGGGTAACACTTCCAATATGGTTATTGTGCTGGGAAAAGGTCAAGGTTGTTTGTTGGTATGGGTCTAAATGCACCTAATGCGGGTTGGATCAACACCTGAATCTTGGATCTGGTTGTTCATAGGATTGAAGAAGTCTTCTCTTGTTTGCTAGCAAGTGGTGGCTGTTTGCAAGTGAAAGGGTGGCTGGCCTGGTAATCCATGAGGTACTTGCTACAAGGTTATACGACTGGGGCGTGTGTTATGTGTATCCCATGGGTTTGTTGTGTGTTAGGGTGTGTACAAGTGTCTCAACCTCCTTATGTCTTGTGGTTGTTCTTGGCTTCAATGGAATCAATTGCTGGTTGCTTGCACTAGATCAGGTTTGGATGATTCGATCTGAAGAGATGGAGCATGTTAAATTGGCATCAATTTGTCAGCCACCAGTGTGTCATTCACCAGAGTTTTTCCACCCCTTCTCCTCTGATGCAGCATGTAGCAGCCTCCAAGCTCTCAAGCTCTCTTCTCTAACTTGAACAACAGCCTTTTCCACAAGGTTAGAGCTTCAAGTCATTTTCGACCCTTATCTCTCTCCTCTCGATCTCTTTCTCCCTCTGCCTTATCTTGGATTTGGTCATCATTATATTGTTTGATGAGTGTGTATAGGATATCTCGAGTCTATTGAATCTCCCATGATGATTAGCTTTGATACCAAGTTTTTATGGGCCTGGTTCTGGGATCTAGTCATGGAGCATGATTTAGATGAGTGAATTTAAGTTTATAAAATTAGGCTTTAAAGGGCCCATTAAGAAAGAACTCTCCTGTCAAATTACTTCCAAGCTACTAGGCTAATTTCTAGATGACTTCTTGCTTTTTCTTAATATAAAAAAACTGGGTATTTATTTTATTGGTGCTATGATCAATGTCTTAGGTTTCTTGTGTTTTCTTTTCGAGTTTTTGTAAAGAGAGCAGGACTCCATTCTTGTAGTTTACCTTAGAAGAAAAGGAACTTATATAAGCTTATCAAAACTTAGTAAATGAAAGGTGAGCCTATTATGAAAATATCAGCAATTAAATAAACCCAGCCCATTCACATCCCCGTTGAATGAATCTACAGGTAGGGAATTTAATGGCATTGATACCTTGGGGGATTTCAGTTGATGGACTTGGAATTAGCAAACAAAAAAAAAAAAAAAAAAAATAAATAAAGTATATTGAAGTCTTTATATATGCTACTGCACAAGTAGCACGCATAAAATTGTGTCCTTAAGTTTCATTAGCTGGCATGAGTATGTAAAGGGGCTACTTAAGAAGAGAACTTTCTTTTAGGTTGTCTATTGAATCCTCGAACAATGGCTTTTCTTTATGAATAAGGCGGGAAAGAGCAACAAGGGCGTGTATCCAATATACAATTTTTTTATATTCAAATTATTGAAAAGAAATATACAGAATATTCCTATGAGGAAAAGACCTAGAGAATAAATAGTTACTGATATGCTTAGCTTAATCTCTTTGAACAACTGCATTCAGCTTTTTCATTGCTAGACATTTAATTTCCCCTTTTAATCTTTCGGTAATGTCAGATTTGTCTCTCTTTTTTTTTTTTTTTTTAAATATAGATAAATAGTTAGGAAAAAGTGTACCGCCCTTTGTACAAAGCGAGATAGATACACAACAAGAGACCTAAATAATCAATCAAAATATCAAGAATAAGAGGGTGTTAGGATAGATAACTTGGCCATTTCCTTTCCTTTCAACTTACACGTATGGCTTTTTATTCAGTCACTACTGCACACTCTAAATTCAAGCTCTCTAAGCCTTCCTGGAACCATAAAATCACGATTAATTACTAAGCCGGGTGCGATTGTTGTTTAATCAGCAATGAACTCGGCAATTATTGGTTTCAGTCTGCATGACCATTATTTGACTAATTCTACGTGACCTTTTTCCTTCTGCCAATAGATTCTTTTTTTTTTTTTTTTTTTCTTTGTCTGCAAGATGCCCTGCAAGTAAAAATACCATCATAGTAGTTTGACTATCATACCCCAACGGGTATCCCAAACGTGACAGCTCGCTGTACATAATATTAAAACTTGAGAATGATTGCTTTTGTCACTTGAAAGCTTTCATATTGGTACAATGTGTACGCTCACAACAAGAAAAACCAGTGGAATTATGTATTTTAAGATAATGGGCAACGAAACATTCAAGGCAATACTATTATGATTCATCGAAATATAAGGTCTTACAACTTCTACGGGATATCCCCTGCTAAAACTCAAAATAATAGTCTTGTTTAATAGATAACTATAACTAGAAGATTTTAAAAGCGAGATAGATACACAACAAGAGACCTAAATAACCAATCAAAACATCAACAATAAGAGGGTGTTAGGATAGATAACTTGGCCATTTCCTCTCCTTTCAACTTACACGTATGGCTTTTTATTCAGTTACTACTACACACACTAAATTCAAGCTCTCTAAGCCTTCCTGGAACCATAAAATCACGATTAATTAGTAAGCCGGGTGCGATTGTTGTTTAATCAGCAATGAACTCGACAATTATTGGTTTCAGTCTGCATGACCATTATTTGACTAATTCTACATGATCTTTTTCCTTTTGCCAATATATTCTTTTTTTTTTTTTTTTCTTTGTCTGCAAGATGCCCTGCAAGTAAAAATACCATCATGGTAGTTTGACTATCATACCCCAACGGGTATCCTAAATGTGACAGTTTGTCGTACATAATATTAAAATTTGAGAATGACTGTCTTAGTCACTTGAAAGCTTTCATATTGATACAAGGTGTACGTTCAAAATAAGAAAAACTAGTGGAATTATGTATTTTAAGATAATGGGCAACGAAACATTCAAGGCAATACTATTATGATTCATCGAAATATAAGGTCTTACAACTTCTATGAGATATCCTTTGCTAAAACTCAAAATAATAGTCTTGTTTAATAGATAACTATAACTAGAAGATTTTAAAAGAAATCTAATCTAATGTCTCAATAGAATTCCCTCAAACTTTCCAAAAGCATAAGTTCTACTTAGACGGATAGGGCGGTCTCGGGTACAAAAACAATGATCCTACAACATCAAAAATCTATTGGGGAGTAAGCATAATTAGTTTAGTGAGATAATCCTTACGTAAAAGTACTCATAACAAAGCAATCAAACAAGTCCATTAAGCAAGTATATGAAATGCAACAACCATATGATCAAACAATACATATGACTATCCGGTTTCGTATAATGCTTTGAATGGATCATAGTCGGCCTTCTTGAAATTTCGCGCATCTTGAGGTTCCAATTAACCAAACTACTAGTCCCCAGGCTTTCCTTACCCAAAACAATCGATCCGGCTTGACTACACTATGAGGCCGTATTCCTCGGACGTCTTAATTCCTCAAGATGTAGCTAGGCAGCTTACCTTTTCGGTCTCACACTGAGAAGTAGTAGGAAAATATGAATATGATATTTTAAGTGATATGCATGATCAATTTAGTTATAAGAAATTTCCGATCCGATATTAATTCATTCAAGGCGATCAATCAATCTTTGCACACACAGCAATATACATAGAGACAATTTATATTAATCAACAAATTGAGCTTCGATATACTTATATCACACATAACGAATTACATACATAGCTCCTATGATAACCGGCATGTATATCAATTTTTATCTTTTCCTAATATTTAGTGCTTTATTCTATAAGCATATGCGCGAATACATAAAACTTAAAGGAAAACTCACTTGGTCATGTTGATCTCTATCAATTGAAGTAATACTCGGGAAAAAAAAGGTCTTGGTCCTCGTCGCCTGGATAAAAGAAATATTCGAAATGAGTATTTCATCCAAGATTTACTTAAACCATCTAATTCTATTTTATCATTTTTGTAAAAATTCGGATGAAAACAAATTACAACTTAAAATGGCCATATCTTGCTCATTTTTAACTCGGAATTTCGCATATTATGTGTCGTTTTTTACTTACTCGAAAAGATTTATTTATTTCTAAGGTTATTTTTATTATAAAAAACCATTTGGGTTTCAAAATGATACAGTATAGATTTGACATGAAAATTCCCAACCCTAATTTTTCCAAGCTTTTCATTAATAAAAAAAATCCCATGGCAAATATATAGTTATTTATGTAGTTGAAAAATTCTCTTTAGACATATATACACTCACATTACATGCATGATTCAAGTGTTGTTGTCTAACTATGGTTTTTCATAAAACAATCTTCTTTTTAAAGATTGGAACCCTCAAGTTCCCTTGTAAGTTGTTAAAATGAAGTCTTAGCTTTCATCAAGGCTTTCAGACTAGAGATAGACTAGTCCTCCCAAAAAAAGCAAAAAAATAAAACAAGAAAATTATGGAAGTCTTAGATTGATATCAAGGCTCCCCGGACTTAGATTATGGACAAGTCCCATAAAAGAAGAGGAGAAAAAGGAAAAAAAAATTGTTTTAACTTGAAAAGGATAAGTGTAAGACTAGACTAGAAAGACTAGTCTTAATACAATTGCATGAAATAAATAAATAAATAAATTGTGGGGCATAAATAAATAAAAGTTATGTTAGTGACCTTATATACTCTAAGAAATATATATATGCATAAATATATTCAATAATATATAGAAGTTAAGATTAGAATAATGATAACAATGTAACAATATAGCACCAATAAAATAACATTATAACAAAATGAGATTTTGTGCATTAACAAGAACAAAATATGAACATAGTGTTGCTTCCATAACACTCATGAGTTTAGGAAGCACATACCATAACCATGTTAAGTTACATGACATGAAAAAGAAATATTTGTAGGAATTTTATCGAAGGTAAAGATGTGGATGGTAGAAGAAATAGAAGTTGTTAAAAAATAGTGATGGTGTGGGATTATAAAGAAGTTGGGAATGAATTTTTGGAGAAAGAATTTGGTAGAGTTTTGTTAAGATAAGAAAGTGTGGAAAAATGAAGAAAGAAAGTCATAAAGTTTTGAAGTAAAAATTAGATGTATATAAATAAAATGAAAGAGAAAAAAATTAGATATGTGTGGGGGAGAGTGGCGTCGGTTTTGGTTGATGGAGAGAGAGAGATTTGATAGTTTTGTATTTTTTGTAATGAAAAGTAATAATATGTAAGGTATGATGTGAATAAAGTTTTATGGGAAATGTAAATTGTAAGAAATAGGTATGAAAGACTGTAAGAATTGATAATAAGAAAAAGTAGAGATAGTGAAATAGTAATGAGTAGTAATGAATGGTAAATGAATAGGAGACTAGACAATTAAAATATAGGTAAAAAAAAAAAATACACGTAGATGGGCTATATCTGATATTTTTAGTTACCGAAAATTTTAAAACTGATATTTTTGAAATTCTTATGTCATTACGAGTTTAATGGTGTTATCGGAGTATTTTTCACTATTTTACTTATCGGGACTCAAATTGTAGAAATTGATCATGTTCGGGTTCGAAACAAACTAAATTTTGGCGAATCTGATTTTTTTTAAATTTTCTTATATAATTCCGAAATATAATTCGAAATTATCTCATTTTCATTGTTTTTAGGTTTCGCGTGCGGAATTGCCGGATCTAGATTCATTATGGTTTGCTATAGAATTCTTGACTTTAGAGTTTCTTGTTTGACTTCCGGTTCTTAGGGTTTACATATTTACCAAAAAATCTAGGAGTTTACATTGCTAACAATTTCCAGCTGCGTGTCACTCATAATTATCTTGATTAATTCATAGATTTATGTGTTTGACACCTGAAGAATTCATGGCTATATGGATCTCATTCCCATACATGAGGACACGAAACTCATATATAGATACCTCTGACTTGCAAAGTGTTTTGTACAGTGTGTACTCTTTCTTTTTTAGTAGAGTAGTTGTGTAAACCTATCTCCCAACAACTGAAGGTTGTATCCATGTACCTAACACCAAGGTTAAGCTCAAAAAGCAGGTAACTCCTATTTTCCTCGGATCTTGAGAAGAAGTGTCATAATCCAGTCCCAAGTTATTATTCTTACCATCCAGCCCTTAGTTTCGATGCTTTGCTTAGCTGTACATTATCCTCATGCTCTCTTTTCCTGTGTCTGCTGATGTGAAATTACCATCCTGTCCCCTCCAAGCCACAATTTAGGTTCTTAGATCTATTTAGCTCCAAAATTAAAGTTAGATTAGATACATAAGATGTTAGTTTTCTTTGACCTTATTTTTAGGCATTTGATTTTGTATGTGATTTGGTTCTAATAAATAATTATTAATCTATTAATTCATCACCATTTGGTATGAAGCTCAAATGGACTTTGTCGCCCTCATCTCCAAGCCAACCTTCTTCCCCCTCTCTATCTATCCTAAACAGCCAGTTTGCCCTTTGCCTTCCCATTCTACCCTTCAATCTTCTCCTTTCCCTAGATCCATTCCATCCTAGGAGCATGGTTGGCGCAAATCCTTTGTGGAGGCATGGTCAAAACCCTTGCTGAAGCTTGATTGCTCCCTTTCTTTCCACTTGTTCCTTGTGTTGGGACAGGAAGGAGTGGCGGGTGGGGTGGGGGGTGTTGTGAATTTGTAGTAACTCTGCCTATGTAGTACGGGATTGGTTTGGTTTGCTCAAAATTCTAAGCCATGAAAGAGGTACTTTTCTTTTCAAATTTAGAAATGATGAGCAACTAATGGAGGTTCTTGAAACCCCATGGTATTTTGCCAGTTGGTATTTTATTGTTCCGATGGTGGGAATGTCATTTGCAAGTAAAACTCTTAGATCCATACCCGTTTGGGTTAAGCCATGAAATGCATCCATGCAATATTTTCATGAACATGGCATTGGCCACATTATGAGTAGACTTCGAAAATTATTAACTGTAGACTCTATCACAGTCGACAGTCCAACATGAGAGATGAGCTTTTGCTTGGGTTGGTGTTGAGATGGAGACTGATAGTGACTCTAGACTTCATCTTGACGTTGATGGTAGAAAAATCCTGTAGAAGTTGAATACAAGTGGAAGCCTCCTAGTTGTTCCTGTCGTAAAACTTTTGGTCATCAAGTGCATAATTGTGAATGAGAGGGAGTAGACCCTTTTCTAGAAGTGTTGGTGGATTCTGTTATAGATAACAAGTTGTTGAGCCTCCTCCGTTACCAATTGAAAATGTGACCAAAACCCTCGGAGAATCAAGAGTTGCTATGTATGCCATTTGTTGCTTTGGTAGGTGCTAGTGTTTAAATTGAATCTGAGCACCGATGAATTCTAGGGCCAAACTCCTCTCTCAACATAATGCTGGCCGACTTCTTGGAGTGAAAAAGCTTGTGATGTGTTTTCTTTATTCTGTAGTGGTGTTTACGTCCTTTTTCCAAGCTAGAGTTATGAGCTTTCTCGGATTTGTATCACCTGAGTTTTTATTTTTATTTTTTTAAAATATTATTATTTTCTAGTGTTCATGTTCTTCTATTACCCTTACGGTGTCCGATTTGTCTCATTGTAATATTTGTATCACCCTTGAGGGTATTTAGATTGTCTCATGAGGGCTTTCCCCTTTCGTTATTTTTTTTTAAATATAAATGAATACACACACACACACATAAAATGCTATCATGTTTAGTTTTGATTTCTATTGCTTTTATTTGTAATTACTAACGCTTCTAATGTTACCCTTGGAACCATATTATGTGATTAGTATGAATTCATTATGGACCGTAAGGAATTTACGTATATTTGGCTTTGTAAAATTTGTTATTTCTCCCATAATTCATTATTAGTTCCATATGCATTATGGTTTAATTGTTTATATAATTTTAGGTGAACGCTGTTGACACAGTTGGTTGTGGAGATAGTTTTGTGGCTGCAGTTGCTTTTGGGTTTATCCATAATATACCTTTGGTTGATACATTAGCTCTTGCAAATGCCGTGGGTGCTGCAACTGCCATGGGTTGTGGTGCGGGGAGGAATGTGGCAAACTTGGCACGGGTCATAGAGCTCATGAAAGTGGCAGAACTTAATGAAGACGATCATTTTTGGCGTTCATTACTTTATAAGAATTTGGACTCCCATGAAATTACTCTTCTTTCAGCGCGGACAATAAATGGAAGTTGCACTGCATGGAAGCGTGTTGGTTTGCAGAAAGTGTTAACTAAACTGCTGCCGAAGCTTTTAGAGTCTACAGAAGTGAAAGGTACAGTGCCATCTTGATGTATTATGTAAAGCATAATTGCTATTGCTGTAGGATACATTTTTTTGGATCCATTTACAAATTATTGGGTTGGTCTGATCGGGCTGATGCTGTTAGGACACGTGTGCCCGTACAACATGAAATTTTATTAGGTTGCATTCTAGGGAAGTTTTTCCACTAGCTGTTAAGCAGGATTGGTTGATCAAGTAGCGATTGATTTTTTAGGGAATCCCTAAGGAAGGTTTAATTAGCAATTATGAGGAATGTTTTGTCGACAGTATTCAATAGGGATAGTTAAATTTGCACAATATTCATTCTTTTAAAGTTTTTTGTGTTCTAGTGACATATTCCTGGTTTTTTACATGAGAGGTCTCACATTGATTCCCCCTTCCATTATAATGACCCAAAAAAAAAAAAAAAAAAGGTTAGCTGTCTATATGGTTTCTTAAAGGGCAATGTTCCATTAGGTACGTGAGTGTAGGCCCATTTTTCAAGTGGATATGATATATCAGCGTTTAGAAATAAATTCTCACTGATTTTTTAATTAATTATCTAAATTTCAATATTGTTGTGTTATTACTAATTGAATTTGAGATCAGCAAGATTATGTCACTTAATGCCATTCATGTCTATTTATCAATTTGGATGTCACATGGCACTTAGGTGAACTGGTGGCAATTCTTCCTCGTCTTCCTCTACTAACTTAAAATTCCAGAACTTTTACCAATCCAATCTCAAAGGAACAAAATGTGAAAGGCGAATAGTGATCTTTAAAGAAGCATGGTTATGTATATTTTAATGTTGAAAAAGACATAGAGCTGTTAAATTATGATTTTCGTGTTTAAGGTCGCAAGATTTCATCTTTTGAAAAAATAAATAAAGGAATGAATGAATAAATAAGGAGAAAGCCACAAATTTCATTGTTGAAGAAAGGAAAAACCACATGGTTTTACAAATTAGAGACTCGCTAAGATGACTCATTTCATCCAAACCTCCGAAAAAGCTATAGATGACTCAAATCCTCCAACTTTTATGCTCTTTTTTCAGCACAATCCGAGTTTAAAAATCTGAGCTTAACGATGAAAATAAATAAAAAGTGGACTGATTAGGTCAATAAAATGGAGGTTGGGGTTTTGCAAAATATTATGTTGAAGAAATTCGATATCTTCAAGACAATGAAGTGTTCAACATTATATATTAGTAAAACATTTACATCTTTTGTTAAAAAATGGTGCCTTTATATTTGATACTTGAACTTAGAGACCGTAAAAGACCTAATAGGTTGTTGGGTCAATGGTGGTTCAATGCCTTCAATCTGCTAACTTGCTAGCTAGGGTCGGGTCAAAAACACACACGCACACACACACACACAAGAAGCTTGAAAAAAAATGGATCTAAATAAGAAAGAAAAGTTTCAACTAATTTTCATATTAATAATACAATTAATTTCTATTCACGACATTTAATGCATTATTATCATTAACAACACAAGCAATAAATACATTTAAAAGTAAACTTCATTAATTTATATTGACTTCAAATAAAAAAAAATTCTTATTTCTTATCAATATAGGACTCACTTGTTATTGTAGGATTTTTTTATGTGTCTAAGAATATATTTGCTTATGTATAAATGAATATACATCTTGAACAATTGCTTTAATAAATTAACTAGAGACTATTGTTCTTAGGTCAAAAGTTAAAACTTTATTACCGTTAATTCAAAATTTATTTTTTAGTTTTATATTTATTTTATTTTCTTTCCCATTTTTAATTTTATATTTTAAATAAAATTACTCTCACAATTTTCTTTAAATTTTGTTTATTAAAAAAGAAGTTGGACAATTTAAAAGATCATGAATTTGCGTGGAATTGGTCTAACCCACCTTAGGCCAAACGAATTTCAAGCCACCCTAAACTTTACCCATAATCTAGTGGTCCAGGCCGAGTTCAACAGTGTCGATATCTACTTAGAACTTTTAGTACGTTTATATTTAATCATCTAAACTTTGGATATGCTAATTCACTTCCTAATTAAATTTTTTCACAGGTATTTATGATCCTTGGACTAGCTTTATTCACTTCCATTAACTGACTAGATATCTTGCATGTGTGATTAAATAGAAAATAAGATCTATTCACTCATATATTTATTTATCCTTCTTCTTCTTCATCTTCTTGAAGAGGGCTAGAACATGTAGCCTTATTGTAAAATAGGAAAAATTGCAAAAACACCTCCTAAACTTTTAAGGGTCGTGCAAATTGTCCTCCCATACTTTGAAAGTGTGTTTTTGGATCCCGTAATCTATAAACAATTAGTATTATCTAGATCATTTTTCGTATTTTTTTCCATACGAATCCATATAGATGTGGTACAAAAAGTACCATCAAGAATAGTACAAATGTTATATCTTTTGGACAGAAAAATGCAAATGTCATCAGCGATGCTAATTGTCTATAGATTAGTGGGTAAAAAAAAACGCTTTCAAAGTATGAGAAGACAATCTGCACAGCCCTTAAAGTTTAGGAGGTGTTTTGCAATCTATCCTTTAAAATAATCAAAATAGAAGTTTGAACATTTATAAAAGCTGTTATTCATCGAAATCAATTGGCACCATTTGTGTGATTTGATTACAATTATGAAATGAGGAAACGTAAGGTGAAGTTATGGTAGTTTCAACTACTCCTAGAGAGAAAATTTAATTTTAGTCTAATTAAAGTCAAATTGACCCTAATAATCAAACCTATTGATTTTACTACTTGTAAATGTTGCCAAGATTTTCTTCTAAATTATCCACTTGGCTTTATGTTGGTTTAATCTTTTCAAACTTTTCTTTAGCTTAGTATAAATCAAAGTAATAGGGCATTTCTACCTTTTCTTTCGTTTGACCCTTTTGGAACATAATGTAACAATGTTATTCCACCCACCACCAACACAAAGATGTAGAGAGTTGAGATGCTCGGGGTTTGATGAAAATACTTTCGCATGATATTGTAATAAGTCTCTTCCAACAAGCATTATGAATCGACAAGGTTTTCATACATAAGTTAATTATTTCGCAATTTGCATGGTGGTAAGTTTTACCAAAGGCATCATCTGCTTTGATACAAAAAATGAATTTCAAATTAACAAAAATAAACTTTTTATTATTAAATTGAAATTAATCTTAGGCCTAAAGACATTATTGGCTTTAAAACTACTTGATAAGAAAAAGAAGAATCTTCAACGATAAGAAATTGTATGCATGGGCTTATGAAGGAATACTTTAATGGGTTTGATATCATACTAACAAAAAATCTTAAGGTATTAGGTTAATGATCTTCTCTTTTATAAATCCTTAGTATGATCAATATTTTTTTGTTCTATGAGAGACTTATTTAACCTCATAGTTATATCCTAACTATAAAGTAAAAGCATAAAACTTATATTCTGTCACTTCTACTTCTCTGTTAGGGTTTGAATATAAGTTTCCTCTCTATTTATTTCTTTTAGATCTACTATTGTGTTACTTTGAATCTAACTATATTGCTTGTTTCTATGTTTGTGAGGTAATGTAAAGTACGAAAGACCTACGAGGACTGTCTTCAAGCTACAATCAAGCTCCAAGAACACTCAAGCATATTCAAGGGGGATAAATTTCCCTTTTCTTTTTGTTTTCTTATTTATACTGTGATTAGGTTTGATAGTTTCAATAGATTGTGAATGTTACAACAACTAGCTACTTACAATTGCTTTTCTATTGAATTAGGAAGTGAAAAAAAAAAAAAAAGAAGTAAACAATTGATGTAGAAAGAGTTTTTCTGAAAATATATAATTTTGTTTTAATTTGTTTGAACAAAGGCTGGATCCTCAAACTCTAATTCAAGAGGAAAAACAAGAAAAGTCCTACTTCTATTTAATTAAATATACCCATATGTGGCCAGTTGGGATATCATATGAGAATGGATGGAGTTAGTTTAGGTATCATAAATGACCATAAAAGTTGTAATTATGGGATAAATTTCGATATAAAAGGCAACATTAATCGATATAAGTATAGTGGGAGAAAGGTGGAGGAAGAAGAAGAGGAAAAATGCTGCTGGTATTTATATGACATTTGTGATCAAAATAAGTGACTTGTGACACATGTCACTGTATCATTGGTTTAAAAGTTCCAAATGGACAAATGGATATAGATAGGGTTATGTAGTATCGCCAACCTTTAAAAATTTAATTGAGTACTAAAATTGTCAATTTTACAAAAATCAACTAAAAATAGCAATAATTTATGCATTAAATGCCATAATATCCCCTTCAATATTTGGTATATCGTTGGAAATCTATGTAGCACGGACACCATCACTTGGACCTTGCTAGGACGTGACAATAAACCGAGATACGACAATTCAGAGAAGTAAACAAACACAAAAAATGTATTTCATATTCAAGAATCTAAATTAATATCACGAAAATAGCAAATACACTTTCAATAATGCTAGGCAGCGTTGATAAATCCTTTAAATTTCAATATGCATTTTCATTTTCTTATAATTTTTAAAAGTAAATATCCATCTCAAATTATGGCTAAATGTTCAAATCATCCTATTTATGGTTGTCTTTGCAATGATTTTATGGTTTTAATGATATTTACTGGTGTATGTATATTCTTAAAAGTTACTAGGAACGAGATGAGGGAGGGAAGATCTTAAAGAGAAAGTGAATAATCCAAGAGAAATAGAAGGAAAAAAAAAAAAAAAAAGGACAAGTGAAATAGAGATAAATGAGATGAAATATAGAATGAGTGTGACGTAATATATTTCAAAAGATCGAAAGGGTAGTCGAGTGAGAAGACTATAAAGATAAAGAAATATATAAAATATGATAATGCTTAGGGAGTAAAAAATGAGAGTTTGTAGAGAAATATTGGTAAAAAACAAACTATCGCAGTAAACTATAAACAACAACAAATAATAAATTATATTAATTGATAATAGTGATGATATTATCATCATCATCTTATAAGTTTTTTTTTTTTTTTTTTGGCCGAATCTTATAAGTTTATATAATATTCAATATAATAACGACAAAATTTGCAAGTTGTTGGTTTCCTCAGCTAAGCTTTAGCATTTAAAATTTGCTTCTATTATTTAGTCATTTTAAATTTTGATATATTGATAAACGCTGCCCCTGGGATTAAATTTTCAGCCATATACTCCACGACCAAATGATGTTTGGATAGATGAGTTTGAGTCTCCAGATGTTGAACTTTCACTTTCTAATTCATTCTCCCGTGGGACAATTGCGGTGCTCATTATGATGGCCTACAGGAAAAACAACCGCAAAACAGTAACAACACAGGTAGAATTAGTAATTTGTGTTAACAGGTCGTGTTCGTGTATTTAATATTTATTGTGTTCAGTTCATGGTAATCAAAAGTATATAAAATTTTATTATGGATCACAAATAATTAGGTCTTAAGATAATCATATTTATTTATATCATAATCATGTCTTTATATCGTGTGTCATATTGTTTCTTTTTCTTCCTGTAATCTTATTTTGAATCGGGTTATGTCGTTTGTCTATTATCCTGTCGCGTGAGCAAGTATTAGTACTAAACACGAGACCCACACCAAAAGAGTGAAAAATAAAGCTAACCAAGACCCAAGAGACAGGAAAAGCAAGACCCAAGACGAGTAACCGAGACCAAAGACAATCACCATGTCTTCTATGGGGACAAAGCAAACAACTAGCAGTGAAGGATACTAAAGACAATTGAACAATGCGAAAACAGAAAATTTAGAAGGGAAAAAACAGATGTTGAAAGAGTACTGTCGGATTAGCTTCCAAGATGTGCAAGGTCCCTAAAGGGCAAAACTCTCTTTTTAAGTTAGTGACATTCAAATGGTTTAAAATTTCATATATTTACCATAATATAATCACAATTGCTGATAGAAGATTTTCAATTAAAACCTATTGGGTCGAGCCCAAGACTAATGGGCCCTCAAACCCAGTACCAATGCTTGCAAAGCCCACTTCATGAAGGACTGAGAAAGAAACAATGCCTCAACCTTGAAGAGGGGCTCCTAGACGAACTCGACTCTCCCAAACAAACACAAGCTCATGGCCTTGATCTCAACCTCCCACGTAAAGGTCGATAGCAATGAGGTTGCATTGGTTGAGACCCCTGATCTTGATGGAGGCCCACAACGACTTCATAACTTTACCTCCCTGGCAATTCGTGCCCATCCAGTCATCCTTCATACCCAACATGTTTACACAACAAGCCTAGTATGGCCACATTCCATGCTTGGCATTATTGTACCCCACAGATCAGGCTAGTTAATAGCCTAAAGGGAATTTACTACGTGCAAAGAATGTTTTGTGTCTCCTTTAAAGTTTATTATGGCCATACCCTATAAGGAACTATCGGAATTCACCAAGACAAGTAGGCTTTCTACAATACTTGAGACTTCTAGTACTTTATATTCCTAAGCATCTCTAAGGACCCACAACTAACTTAAGCATCGGAGTGACCACGTCAGACAACCCTCGGGCATACCACCAACCGAGTTTCTTGTGGTCACAGGTCAACTGTGCTCCCACCCTACCCTTCCTCCATATGTGGAGAAAAAATCTCTACTGATGAATTCAACTCCTGCAACAGGAATATAATAAAATATTTTCATATAATTTATATCATTAAAAAGGATGAACCCATTTTTTTTCCTTCTTATTGGTTGTCTGTCTAGATATGTATGTGATTAAAAGCACAACACAACACGAAGCTAAAGTTCTCAAAAATTTATAAAATAGAAATAGTATAGAAAATATTAGTTCGTATTCCTTGGGGATCGTAAGCATTTACCGAACTCACTTTTCATCTATTATCTAGCCAAAGAAAGATTTGGAAGAACATGGTAAATAACAAAAAACTAAGCTAAGGTTAAAACTAATTCACGTTTTCAAGGCAAGTTAAGGATATAAGTTTGTTGATGCAAGACAGAGCTTAGGATTTGCTCCACCAATTTCTTATCATGTGATTCGTTAGCAAACTTAAAGAGTTGTTTACTGGATATATTTGCACTGTTCGATTCAATAAGGTAAGCTAAAGCCTCTCTCAAGGTCGGAAACTCTAGATCTAAGTCAAACTACCAAGATGCCTTCACAAGTGATCGATAACGTAAATTCGCACAAAGATTAAGAATCCTTTGGATTGAAACCCATTTTAATGAATTTAAAATCAAGTGATAGAACGTTTCACCATTCTTATCTCTTGGTGATTATAAGCAACTTCATTAGCAGCTTAGATTTATTCAAAATAATGATCTTTCAATCTATTCAATTGAAATCAAACATGGATCTAAAAGGTGCACGACACAATTAGACCCATGAAAATAAGTTCAAGCTACTAATTACAAATACCCAGTCAATATTCAATTAAAACGCATTTGAAATCATATGAATAAGGTCTTGGATTCACAAACCCTAAGTTAAGATAATTATTCCTCCATAAATGTAAACACTAAGCACATATTCAAGAGAAATAATATGAAATTAATGATGAATATTATAGATTAAGCACAAAAATCTTGCAAGAACAAATGTCAGGTTCAATATGAACTTACCCAAAAAACTCAAATCTCTAGCAAGAAGAACATTTCTCTCACTAAAATTTCCTCACTACTCTATATTATGTTAGGAGTTTGTTACATATGGTACAATACGTTATTTTACGTCTATGCATATTTATTTATAGTGGCAGGGAACAGAAATCAAGATGATTTTTGAAATACCCCAAACCTTCACTTAAATTAGAAATTGAGTTTAGATAGATTAGATGAATCAAATGAAATATATGAAATAATTAGATAAGTTGACATAATTAGATTAGTAATTAATTAAGTTAAAATTTGAGATTTCAATTCCTAAATCTCTAAACATGCTATTTAAAATGTTTAGAGGATTCCTAAACTCTTGATTCTTAGTCTAAACACTAATTCCTAAATCTCAGTAAAATTTGAGTTCATTTGCTTGTCTAAAAATATTAGTTCTTAAACCCGAACTCAAATTAAATATCTTTTTTATCTAAAATAAATTCCTAAATTAAGTTCTTATTTTAAGTTCTTAATTTCTAACCTATCGGTTTTAAATTATCTTCTAAATACTTCTAGAACTATAGATATTGATCTGATAGTTCTAGACCTATACCTAAATTCTAAAATATCCTAAGTTTTATAATTATCCTTTCCCTTTTAATTTCCCACTTGCCCTCTTCTTCATTTCCTTTCATTTGTTTTCGTTTCCTTTCTTTCTTTCTTTCTTTCTTTGATCTCTCCCTCTCAATCTCAAATCCTAGACAAGATCAAGAAGAGAAATTAAAGCTAAGGAAGAAGATATGAAAGAGGAATCAAAGTTAGAAGTGCGGAAAGAAGTTCATTTATGCATGTGTCTCAAAAGCTAAGTTTTCTATCTTAAGTTAACTTTGTTTTAATTATTTTTTACAAGTTTATAATTGATATATAGATGTTAGAAATGGGTTGAGAGTGCTATTTTTTTATGTATTTGTTGGTTAATTGTATGTTGGAGGTTGGTTTGTAAAGAAGGAAGAGGATAAATAGTGGAAGTTAGGATTTGATGAAGTTTGGATTTGTTTGATGTTGTTGCATGAAGTTTGAAGTGTTAGAAGTTGTTAAAGGTGTTTAATTGATGTTATAATTGATATAGGAAGCTTAGTAGATGATTTGAAGAAGTTTTGATAAGAATAAAGTGTAAAAACCATGTTTTCGCAAAGCTGTTCTATCTTCAATGCCGCCTTTTGGAGCTTCTACGCCACTGGCATTGAGCCTGGTGTTGAAGTGATCAGAATGCCATTTCCTTAACGCTACCTCCTACGCTGTCAATGTTGAATCTCTACTCTGCCGGCGTTGAGATCTACACCGCCTGTGTAGAAATGCCGGCGTTCATTTTACAACATTGCCCTATTTCGTAGCTTGACATGTTTTTATAATATAATCATAATTTTTCCATACGATATCGGGTTGAGGTGATTCAAGTTGCGTTGGAAAGATTTAAAAGAGATCTACAACTTTCATGTTTTTAGTTTTTGAAAATTCTAAAGGTAATAATGCTAAAATTTCACTTCTTTCCAACTGATACATTTTCCAAGCAAAGTTAAAAACTTGTTTTTGTTTGTTTTATGTTTGTTTGCTTTAGCAAATGGATCTTTTTGGACTAAATAAGATAGATATATGATAATTGATGTGTTATAATGATTGATTAAAATAATTAAGCATGATTTAGAAAGATTTACTAATTTAACAAATAATTGGATTAAATGTGGAAGTTAGACATAAAATGAACTTAGTTGATAATTCTAGGTTCAACTTGACTAAATGAACTTGAATGAGTTAAAATAAATTAGATTGATATAGTTTAATCATCTTGACTTAGTTTTTGAATTAAATGACTAATTCTAAACAATTTGGCTAAGGTTAAGCTAAAATGGGTTAATAGCTAATAATTGGCTTAGATGAATGTGTTATGATGATCTTTGAATAACATGAGCAATATATTGTTTCAAATGTTTATTTGCTTTAAATATGAATGATTTTATGTATGAATGCTTTATATATGTTATGTTTTGTGATAAGAAACTATAATTAAAGTGAAAAGAACTACTTTGACAGACAAAGGAAAACTGTCCATATTTTGGCGGGGCAATATTCGCAACCATAGTGGGGTTCCACATTAGTGTCTGATCACATAGAGTTTAATAAAAGTTTAATATAAGTTTTATATGAATTTGATATAAGTG
The DNA here is from genome assembly GCA_024138025.1 of Combretum micranthum. Classification (NCBI taxonomy): domain Eukaryota; kingdom Viridiplantae; phylum Streptophyta; class Magnoliopsida; order Myrtales; family Combretaceae; genus Combretum; species Combretum micranthum. The sequence goes on from JAMXBD010000255.1 coordinate 284,384, forward strand.
GATGTTATTTTAATTTCTTATATGAGTTCTTTCCTTAAACAGTGATGGATATCTGACATATCTTCTGAGATGGTTTCTGATCTATCTTTTGAGATAGTTCTACCTCTGTTTGTATTTCATATTCAAGGTACGCAGTAACTTGCGTGTTGGATATTAGGATAGGCATCTAAAATGGATTAAGAACTCAAACTCGACTTAATAATTGATGAGTATTAGTTGTCTATTACGCCGTTGAATCTGGTTCGAGGAGCGACAACCTTGTCATGATGCAATGACATGATAGTTAGGCGCTTTAACCTTAGTCATGATGCAATGACTTTACCATGATACAATGGTACGCTACGATGCAATAGCGATTCTTTTACTATTAAGCGGGAATCGATAGAGAGTGTAGTGTCTATATAACGTTTGCTTAAATTTGGAAGGAAATACCATGGTTTAGTTCAACGTTTATGGGAACGGGTAAACTAGATTCATGTTGTGGACTAAGTTAAGTAAAGTTGAGTAACGGCTACAAACTCTAGATGAGATTACTTTTATGGAATAGATATAGGGAATATAGGTATTCGGACTGCTTATATCAACTTCCTGAGCAGCTGCTGTTACTCAGGACCCCCAGATTCCCATTGGCTTGTTCCGGAGTCTAAGTGCTCCATTGTTGATTTGTTTATTTTAATGGAAAGATAATAACTTGTGGATTGATGTATTGCATTTAGTTAAGCTTGCGTGCCACTCCGTGTGTGATTGTGTTACTGTGCACTGAGCTTCGGCTCATTCCTATTTATGTTTATCTTTTTACAGGTTGTTGATGAAGTTGTTATTGTTGATGATGAAGATGAGTAATGAGATGATGATTTGAAGATGATGTGGAGGCTATTGATGTTGTTGTTCTTATTATTATTGTTGTTGTTGATGTGATGATGGTTGTCTCGGGTATCGGGCGAATTTGAAGATTTGGGAGATGAGTGAAATGTAATAGGACCGAGATATATTTGTATTTTGTTTCTTCTTTGTTTTGGTTTATAGAGACTATATTTATTTATATATTGTACTTTCTTTTAAGGGCTTGTTAATGCCCAAATATTATTAAATAATTATCCACCCCTAAGAGTAAATCATAAAGTGTTTTTATAAAGTTAGTTTTGTAGAAAACTGGTTTGCTCTGTAGGGAGTAGAAGTTTATAAGTCGTTTTATAAAATTTGATTTTCCGCTACCAAATCTAGTTATTTGAAAATCTAATTAAATGATTTCTTAGATTAAAATTGGTTTAGCAATGTTCAACATAAATAACTTCGTTAAAGATAACCTTGCGTATAATTCGTGAGAGTTATACTTAGTTAGGGACTTGGTGTGCTTAATTTGAGAATTAAGCATACCGGGTCTTTATAATTTTATTCACTGACGTGGTAGATTCTTTATAACAAATTTTGTCCTTATTTTCACGCATGTGGTAGTAAGGAAAATTGACTTTCCATAGGTTGGATCCTGGGCTTGAAGGTTGGCTACAATTCAGAGGCGCGATTTAAGGTCAGTTTAAACCATGGGTGGAATCGTAGGTATGACTCTTGGGCGTGATTAGGATTTTTCAAGGCTTGATTGTCTCGGTATAAAGGATCAGGTAAATAGAGACGTAGTTGAGGCCGCGATTTACAATTTTGTCTTATTTCGTCTTGTTTTCTTACCCTCAAATAGGTCTTTGGTAGGAATAGTTGAGTCTATCTTCAAACATTGTTGTTGTTTTACTCCAATCTTGAATCAAATCACTTTGTTTCTTCTTTTTTTTATGACCTTAGAAGCTGAAAAACAATATTTAACCCATAAAAGCAAAAAATCATAGGAATTTTCCTAAAAATGAATCATATTAAGCATGATTTCCTATGAATATAATAAAGTGTAAAAGACTTATCACTTGTTTATTTTACATAATAATTCATTTTTAGAAATTAATTTGCATCCACTAATTTAGGATTCCTAATTTTTTTTCCAACCAACTTTTTCCACTATCCTTCTAACATATAAATATTAAGCTTGAATGATCTATTTTACACATATTTTTTTCTAAAATTATTTTATCAATAGATTATTTCTAACATATTTATCAGCTCATGCAATATGGATGTACTAACTACTATCTAGTGACTATAGAACATGTCTACAATAGCTGCAAGAAAAAAAAAAAAAACCACAATATAGTTATAAGAAAATTATTTTCAAAATCCATTACAAAATCGCATCTTATAGATGGGATATTACTAATTCTTAAACAAATTGCATGTATGAATTGCATTTGATGTTGTACCTATATTGCGGCTATTAGTTGTGATATAAAATTTTGTCCATATATCACGTATTATAAGTGCGATTTTTGCTATCACATGAAAATCACATGATAGTATAAATCGCATGTATAGCATTTTGATATGACGTTGTTAATACACTTATCACATAACTTGTTTTATACTTGTGATTTTACTACTATATTTTAATAATTAATTTTAGTTAGACCTAATAGAAGTATTTATTTTTACTAGGGTCTAAACATGAAATAATTTTACTATCTAGTAGTAGATTATTGAAGGTACAAACATCATTATGGACCAAACATATCACTCAATAGGTATAAATTGTAACACATAAGTCAGATTTCAATTCTTAATGCATATAAATGCCTAAAACGTATATAGGTGTACTAACTACTATCTAGCATTGGGTTATTGATAGATATAATCATAATTGTCAAAATCATGAGTCAAATATACAATTCTATAAGTTTATAATTTCATATTTTTTCTCTTAATTAAAATGGATGAAAAATTATTAAGGTGTAGACTTTATATAGAATATGAATTTAGATATACGATTCTATATGTTAAGATTTTGCTCGTTTTGCATGATTTTATATAATTTTATTGATTCTACGGATATAAGTGAACCGTAAAATCGGGATTTCGACAACCATGGATATACACATGATTATCAACCAACATTTCGCTTAGATAGTTATTAATATAATTCAATATGTTAGGATTCGATTTTTAATATAAAATGCCTAAAAAACATGATAATTGTAAATGTTGATACCATATATCCAGGGATGGATAAGGGAGCCGATAGAAGCTCTACCCTCTAAACTGAAAAAAAAAAAAAAAAAAAAAACTAATTATCATAATATATTTAAATAGAAAAACTAATTCAACCCCAAGCATATAATTTTGTATCCATTTTAGCATTTACTTGCATGCAGAATGCAAAATGTTTTATATCAATAATAGGACTTTTCTATGTCTTAAACAATATAATATAGTATAGAAATATCACATATTTGTGTATAGGCATCTGTACCAGTTTAGAATTGGACTAAACCGAAAGCGCTGAAAAACAATCCAAGAAATAGGTAATTTAAACTCGTTTCTTAAAAAAATGAGATTACAAATGACAAACTTCATCTTTTCAAAAGACAAGATTAGTGAAAACACAGAATCAATCTCGTCTCTTCAAGAGACGAGATTGATTTTACAACACTAAACCCGTTTCTTAAAGAGATGAGGTTGGCCATTTATAAGCTTGTCTTCTCAAAAGATGAGTTCAACTTACTTAAAACTCGGATTATTTTCATTCTAAAGATATTTTTTTAATTTTTTAAATATATCGATAGTAATCTTTAAGCATTTCATTGTGGAGTAAATATTTTACATGTATAGCTATGTATAATATAAATGAGAAAATATTTTCCTATCCCAATCTTATACCAAGCAATAATAATGTGATACGTGTATATGAAGCAATAATAACTGTTTGCTTTATTTTAAAGATATTTTTATTTTTTAAAATTTATTTAACATGTGTCAAATATTTATTGGCTGAAACAGAATCAGAACAACGGTCGTGACACAACAAATACTTTTTCAATATACGCGCATGACTTTCTCTTCTTGTCTGGTCACAGAGTGAGGATTAAAGGCTTCACATTGCATAACAGAAAGGAGGCAACCATGGAAAAGGATGCCAATATCTCGTTGCTAGATCAAAAAACCCTTTTCATTGTGCGCTGGGTAAATATTAACTTTGATGCAGGAACAAATAAACAATATTTTTTTTTTTTTAACCGGGGTGGAACCATTAGTTGTTTCGATTCTTTACCTTAGAACCAGCCAGCAACCAATGGAATCAGTGGTTTCACCCCGATTTGGAACTCAAGAGATGATCCGATACCGATTCTAAAATCATCTATGATAGTTCCCAACTCAAAATCGAACCATGTCTATATCTATTTGTGTATATAATTTTCTTCTTTAATAGTAACTAGTTAAAAAACACAATGCACAGCTGTAAGTAGAATTATAATTATAAAATAAATTTACTTAAAATAAACTTATGAAATATATTTATTTTATATTCATATTTCTGCATAAAATTATAGTGATAATTTACAAAATAAAGATATTTTCAATTATTTATTTACTTGAATTTTTTGTTTCAACATTATAAGATGTCTTTTAACATTACCTTACTGAAATGTCTAAAAGTGAAATATTTCTCTTTTTTTCTTTTTTTTTTGCCAAAAAAATGAAAATGAAATATTTCACAGACAAAAATATTGAGAGGGTACCAAGAATAAAAAAAAAGTATTAATATGAAAACTTACGTATAGGGATGTAACCAGGTCGGGTTTCGGGTGGATCATATGAACCCGAAACCCGACCCGCTACCTTATAGGGTCTATCAAACCCGACCCTATAACCCTACAGGGTTTTGATGCTATATCCAAACCCGCCCTACAGGGTTTGATTTAGAACCCGGAACCCGACCCTATAACCCTTTTTTTTTAAAAAGCCTATTTTCAATTTTTAATAATAAATTTGAGAAGAGCCGGTACTTCTGACATAAGTTTCCTATACATTCAAAAATGAAATGATGCATGTAGAATTGATAAAAAATGTTGTAGATCACATTCATTATATAACATTTAAACACATTAATATATTACTTTTATCACTATATAATTTTTAAAAATATGGCTAAATTAAATTTTCTATTGGGACTAAAATATAACGGACAACAAATAATATTAATTTCCATAGCAAACATGACTTAAATAAAATTTATTAAAAAGTTCTAAATCCATAACTAATCCATAAATATTAAAAAAAAAAAATCCTTAGGAGACAAAAAAGATAGTAGCTTCTTCATGTCTTCTTTTCTTTTTTTGCTCCTTTAGTAATATTTTTATTTTTTTTTTTAATTATAATACCGGGTTATCGGGTATCCATCGGGTTTGTCATATGATCCAAACCCGATCCTATAACCCTATAGGGTTTTTACTACATATCCAAACCCAACCCTATAACCCTATAGGATTGAACCCTATATGGTTTTTAACGGGTCGGGTGGGTTGGAAACCCTATAAGAGCCAACCCGGTTACATCCCTACTTACGTAAAAGAAAAGGATTTCAAAATTAGAATATTACAGTATTAAAAGGTATGAATATGAAAAAATGTAATATTTTATTAAATATAATATGATAAAAATGTTGTCAAGGTAGGAATACCAATCGAAAAAAAAGTATTAATAGAAAAAGGTACGGAAAAAGAAAAAGATTCCAAAATTATGTATTATAATAGATTTATCAGTTTAAATAAGTCTTTGGACAAAACTTCTCCGTTTCTATACAATATTTACATTCATACCTCAATTGATCGCATATTGTTATATACAATAATTTATAATTTCTACATGGAATCTAATAACAGACCAAAAAAATTATCATTTACAAAGAAAATTATATGCACGAATCTTTTCTTCCTATATAAATGTAAAGAATGATGCCGCAATCCTATACGAACCTCGAGCTAAAATGCTATGAATATGCTCAAAAACTTGCTTCTTGTCCTTTCATATAGCGTCAATTAGGCGGCAAACTGTAAAAAATGAAACCGAATCGAAATTTTGGTTTTTTATCAAAACGATTCAATTCACAATTCGGCTAAGTGAAAAGTTAATGGTTTGTTTGGTTCCATCATATGGTTCAAATCAATTCGAACTATTTCACATATTTAAGAAAAAAAAAACCTAAACATTTTTTTTAATATTGTATTAAAAATAATTATTTTTAATTTTTTTATTTAAACATGTATCATTCATCTAAAAATATCAAGTTTTGATTATTGAGGACCAAGAAAAAGTTTGATTGTTATGATATGTTTCAATAAGATAATTTTTCAGTTTCAATTTCCAGTGTTCTAAACATTCCTTTCTTCTTCTTCTTTTTTTTTTTTTTTTTTTCATTGCCTTATTAATTAGTCAACTTTTATTACCTAGTTACTTATTATTTATATAATCTATGATGTATTAATTAAAAGCGATAAAATTTTTCCCCACTATAACTTTTACACATTAATTATTTGAGTAAATTAATTTTAAATATTATTATTTTAATGATAAGAAATATGTAATTAACCTTGATAGATTGTGTTTTTATTTTAATGATAAAAGAAAGTTTAAACTATGAACCAAATGGCTTTTTTTAAAAAAATTACACACCGAACCATATAATTATATTCGGATTTAAAACAAAAATCAAATTATGATACATAGTTTGATTCGGTTCGAGTTCAAACTAGACCACCCTCGCCTAGCATCAATATCCTGTATATACCCATAAACCTATGCCTATCATTTACCAGACAAATCATGATATGAAATAAGATGAGAGAGGAACTTCAAATAAATTCATAAACTATTGGCTAAATACAGCAGATCTCGTTAAACTCTTAAAATCCAACTTTATACCTTAGTAATTTGAAAAAAAATGTAAATAGCCCTTAAATCATAGATCGCAATCTATGGTCCATGGTGTGTTTATACATTTCTTAAATGTTATGAAGATGTAAAATCGTATTTTAATGCTTTAGAAGCTATCAAAGTTTGAAGAAAAAATTCAATAGGTTATATGATAGGTATTAAATTATACATACGTTTATAAATATTAATAAAATTTTAATATATTTATTGTGTGCGTTATTTTAACCATTCATTTTTAAAAATATATACTAAGCATATATACAAGTGGCATGTGACACTAACCGACCATGTGATATTTCACAAGTAAAAATCTATTAACAAAAAAGGCCATGCATGAGCTAGATGAGCATGTATTGGTCAATCTATCCAGCCTCTAGACATACCAGTATTAATATTACAGTTGATCACAAGACAAAAAAATAACACCATGAGTCCCAGCTGTCCCTTTTTTACAGGGTCATGGCCTCCATTCTCCTAACAAAATATATAACCCTTGACTTCCCTTCCATCTTTGGTTTAACAATAATCAAACACATTCCCTTCTCTTCTATTTTGTCCAATTTCCTATTCAATCTAAAACATCAAAATCTTTTGAAATTTTTTGAAATTTATTTTGTGTGCGCCATAAGACATGCAGAGGGGTAGGTAACTCTTTCATTCATTTTGGTTTTACCATGATGTGATGTCTCCCCTAGTTGCATTGCTCATGGCTTCTGGTGTTTGTCTTGCTGTTGTCTCAGATTATCATGGCAAACCCTCCTTCTCACAGATCCTTGTAGCATCTTCCATAGGATTGATCCTTGCAGCCGCGATTCATTATCGCTTTCGCAAGCTCAGGGATCAAGAATTGTTCCTCTATTGAAATTATCCAACACTGGTCGCATTCACAAGCTAGAGAAGTTTTCCCATTATGTAGGTAAATTTACATACCATCCTACAACTCTCTTGAAATCTTTTTTCCTATAACGGATGTCTCTGTAATTTATCCTATATTTGATCTCGTTTCTTTGTGATATTTATGGTTTTTCTTGTATTTTCTCAAAATGCAGCCAGACAAATGGGATTCAAGGACAAGAGACAGTGCCCACATCTCTGTAAATTAGCAGCTGAATATATCAGAAAAGCTGAAGGTTGTGAGGATGATATTTATACATTTTTCCGGAACGAACCCGACGCGGATTCGCTGTTTGTGAAGCTTGTGGAAGAGTTTGAGAGGTGCATCCTTAGCTACTTTGCATTTCATTGGAGCCATGCAGAACTCATGATAAGCCAGGTACCTTGAAAGATCATAATTTCCGATTCCAGGCCTTTTTTTGCCATGTTTAAAATGTAACACATTGAACATTTTTCCAATGTGTGTTAATTTAGGTACTGAGTGAAGACATGGGAGAACCCAAGAAAAAGCTTAAACAAATTGTTATGGCAGCAACAAGGTGAATATTGAATGACTATCTTCTTCTTGTTCTTTTCCGCTTAGGTGATGAAGGTTAGGGCTGAATCCCTTTTATAGTATTGATAGACCGCAAGTGGAGTTTGGTTGTTAATGGCTTTTAAAACATTCTATGAATACTAAATAATTTGCGAGATTCTATAGCGCTTTGCAGTATTAAAGAACATTTTATGGATTCAGTGAGTACGTAGTCTTCATAAAATTATTCTGCAACAATTGATTGCACGTACCGGAGCCTACAAGTAAAACCTAATAAAATCTGTTGTCTCAATGTTTGGACCATAACCAGTAAAAGGGTTGATTAGTTATATGTTACTAATGAAACTTCACTTCCCTACTGCTTCTCATAAGAGAAGAAGCAACAATAGGATTGTTGTCTAGACAATTTACAAGCACATGTTTGTGGTTTAGATGAATAAACATGTTGAACCTGGTGGCTTTATTGCCTTATGGTCATAATTTATACTAGAATTCATCAACATCTGGAGACTAGAGCCGTATATAAACTTTCATGGCCTCAGCTCATCGCTTGCAATAATTTAAGAAATAACTATAAATGCACTCTTATTATTATTGATGAAGTGCAAATTTACTCTTTTAAACTTTCCATGTGTGACTTCACTAAGCTCCGAAATCCATGACAAAATCCCAAATCCGTCATCACATCACTAGAAGAATCTAAATAACGATGATTATGCAAAATAACATGAATTTTTCCTATGTCCCAAGCTTCGAGTGCTCCACATACATGCATTATTCAGCCGCTAACACAATGGAATACTATTCGCTCTTCGCATTGGACAATTACAGCATAAGTAAATGTGACATGACATCCGCGGAAATTGAGGGTTATTTCAAGCATTCTGCACTGAATGAAATTAAAATTCTACTTTACTAATACAGAATATCTATTCTCTTATATGCATTGTGAAAATTTTTACCATAAAAAAAGTCTACTCCATGTAACATAGAATTGCTATTCTTATTCCTTTTCCTTCCCTTTATCAGGAAACTATTCTTATGAAAAGTATCTTTTTAAAAAAAAAAATACTCAAATCATAAAATAAAAGAATTACTACCCTTATAATTTAAAAAATATATATATATATAATCATAAAATAAAAAAATTGTTATTCCGTTCTAGACATATTCTATTCAAGTCAACCCAACGTGATATAAGTAGAATCATTTAGCCCTTACCATCAAGCTCCATTCTTCATGGACCAATAGTTCATGGTCAAGCTAAAATATCCACTAACAAAGCAAAACTAAATCAACCTCTAAGAAGATACAGCCTTTTAATGAACACCCGTTTTCTCTCCTGACAATGTCCTCTTCTTGCTGGAACACCATGAAGTAGGATAGACGAATATATAAATGGCATCCCAACATCTCTTACAAGAACTGAAATTTAGAAGTTATCAACTATGGATCAACAATATTCTATTTTTCTATTAGATGCTATTGTTAACAAGTTGGAAGCAAATTCTGCCCAAGTTAAAGATATTGGTTTATTTATTTATTTTTTGGCCTCAAATAGTCATAATACCAACTAGTTGTTTTATTTCTGGCTCTTGTCATCATTACAGAGAGAAGAGATTTGAACTAGTGACAAAGAATCTGAAGGTGGCCAGATTTTTCACAACACTATTGGAGGAGATGAAGGCGATTAGACCTGCCGCATATGATGACTCACGGTGTACCGACGTAATGGCTCCAGTCGCTCACAGCGATAGAAGTCCTGTTCTCCTCTTCATGGGGGGTGGAATGGGAGCAGGAAAGAGCACCGTGCTTAAGGATATCCTGAAAGAGTAAAATCATGCTTTACAATATTGATATAGTGGAAGCCTTTAATTTTTATCATGATGATATGTGTTCTTCACATAATAGCAATTGCATGAGAGAAGAAGAAAAAGGAAGTTATACATTCAGATCTGTCAATTAATTAGCACTCAGTTGACAACATAATGCAAGCCCAAGGGGCTGGCGTGTTTTCTTGTTTGCACGAGAGCACTTGAATGAAAAAGTGAATGGTCCTATAGAAAGTTATGCTCAGCCATTGCTCTTGGTTCAGCAATGATTAGTTAAATATAGATGGATTAAATAATGGGTCTATTGCTAACCTCGGTTAATCTACATAATCTTTCTGCAGGCCTTTCTGGTCAGAAGCAGCAGGTAATGCAGTTGTCATTGAGGCAGATGCCTTCAAAGAATCTGATGTTATCTACAGAGCACTCAGTTCCAGGGGTCATCATACTGACATGCTCAAAACTGCTGAATTGGTTAGACTTCTTCCTTTTCTTCATGCAAGCATCTGATATAATGTTATGACTTAGCTGAACAATCTCCAGAACCTCCATGTGCATACATCAATTGGTTAAAACACCAAAAATTTGAACACATAATCGATATAGTTTCTAGCCTTATCTTCATTTAAGCTTTCATACATTTAATAGAAATGGTTTTGAATTCACATTGCCTCATTTCTTGGGAACAACTACACTGTCCATGACCAGATGTATTTTGCCAAGAAAATACACTTCCGCTCTTATCCTCTTATTCACTAGATATGGTTAATCTCGGATATAATGATCCTGGTTTACCATTCGTCCTCATCAAAAGTTACAGCATGTATGCCTGCAAAAGGAAACTACCCAATGCTAAATCATGAATTTGAGACAACGCATAACGGAAAAGTATTAAAATTCAGTCAAAAGCAAACTGCAAGTAAATAACTTGAGTATAAAAAATCTTTAGATGATCACTAAAATATTGACCAAACCATGCACTATCATCATGTTCATTATTCTTTCCATATTTTCCTAGCAAACGAAGCAATCACAGCAGTTGATTTAGCAAATAATGTATTGAATCAAAGAGGTGCCTTCATATTCCACTGGCATTTTTACAATATGCATTTCAAACAGGTACACCAATCATCCACAGATGCAGCATCATCCCTGCTAGTGACAGCATTGAATGAAGGACGGATGTTATCATGGATGGCACACTATCATGGGTGCCATTTGTTGTGCAAACGATAACAATGGCCAGAAATGTTCATCGTCACCGTTATCGCATGGGAGCGGGCTACAAAGTAAATGAAGATGGCTCTGTAAACGAAAACTACTGGGAACGCATTGAAGAAGAAGGACGAGAACGAGAACGAGAACGAGAACATAATGGAGTCAAAAAGCGAAAGCCATACAGAATAGAGCTGGTAGGAGTAGTCTGTGATGCTTATCTGGCAGTATAAGAGGCATAAGGTATGTCCAAGACATTACAGGTTGATAATTCATACTTCAGGCAAAGAGGAGTCATATGATATATTAGCATTGTGCAGGAGGGCAATCATGTGTAGAAGAGCTGTGAGGGTAGGGTCTCAATTAAAATCACACAAGAGATTTGCAGATGCATTTTTAACATATTGCCATTTAGTCGACAATGCAAGGCTTTATTGCACCAATGCTTTGGAAGGCCCTCCAAAGGTATATCTCTAAACTCCTCCAAAATAATAATAATTGAGATGTCCATGCCATAATACTGTGGCATGAAAAGCTACTGCCAAAAACTGCAGTTTGGTTGCATAATTGATTCTTTGTTCATCCTAAAGTTGATAGGATGGAAAGAAAGAGACAAGACGTTACTGGTTGACCCAGAAGAAATAAATGTGCTAAAAACAGTCAGCAAACTGAATGAAAAAGCAGAATCCATCTATGAGCTCTACAGGAACCCAAACCCAGCCCGCAGAGCTGGCTCAGTTTGGAAAGATATTGTATTGTCACCTTCAAGGATAAATATACAACAGGAGCTGAAGTATTGCATTCAAAGAGTTGAAGGATCAAAGGGAAGAGTACATAATACAGACAATGAGATAGAACAAAAGTAAATTTACTACCTAATGAAATAGCAGATTACAGAAGTCAAATGTTGTTATAGAGCTCAGCATCAGAGGAAACAGGGATACTTGTATGCAGAACTAGATTCATGAGACACTTTTGTTCAATTACATCATTTAAACAACTGTTCCACTGATGGTGTTAGCTGCTGATATATTGTCCAGTTAATAACAACTGTACTAACATATCCCGAGCCTACATTGTGATGAGAGCCTATATCTTGTTGGGCTTTCAACACAAATTATGGATTTAACCTGGAGGAGAAGAAGAAGCAGAAACAAAGAGAACCACAGAATGGAATTACAGAAAGGGATAGAGATATCAGGAAGGAAATTAATTTTGCTTATATGAAAGTTGATAAAAAACACAATCTCATGATAGAATATATCCAAGAAAATGTGCACATCAACTAAACAAGCAACCAAAATTGCATATAAAAACCGTAGGAAACAATACAAAAGAAAAGGTAATTCAACCTTATTGCATTTTTTGCTATAGTCCGCGAAATTTTATTTATTCAACCTGAGCCCTTCAACTTTTAAAAAGAAATTAAAAAAAAAAACAAAAATGTTTTTCTATTTGGGTTCTAGAACTTTCTTCTTTTTTTCTTTTATTTCAATCCAATTTTTAGATATTGACCGACAAAGTCCTCCAATTATCACCACATTTTTTTGTATTGAAAAGTGGCATGTGTCACATTTTGATTGGTCATTAACTTTAATAAAAGAATTTTTTTAAGCAAGAAGTTAATATTCATATTTAAATTAATTATAGTTATAAAAATAAATAAAAGAAATGGTGAAATGTACAGTATTGTAATCTGACATATGCATGAGAGAACTCTTTTAAGCTTGCAATATCATAATTCTTCAATGAGCTTTCTTGAACAATATTTGGAAAATTTTCAAAGGGGAAAGTAGCACATGGTATATCCATGTTGACCTATTGATTCTGAAGGCGTTAGAAAGTACCAGCAATTCTTCATCTGACACAACAAAATTCTAAGTTCAATGACTCAAACGAAAATGTGGTAGGAGTATCAGTTGTTGTATTTACCCTTGAGGCGCATCATTTTGAATGGAAAAATGAAGAATCAAACAAAATAGATGTAAAATAGCAAAACCTTCCTTTTTTTTTTTTTTTTTTTTTGGTGTTATCCCTAAATGATTTTACTCTTTTGGTTAATAATATAGATTCAAGCACATAATCCTCCAAGAACTTCAAGTAAACCTTGGAAAATAGCATTTTAGTGGGGCTAGTTATGCATAAGAAAGACTAGAAGCTTCAATGAACAGACTGTTTTGGTCACATAAAATCATCACACTTTGTCCCTAGAACTATGATATGGATGGAAAATGAAATCAACGTTTGGAAGAAAGGTAATGGAAAATGGAGGTTCGATCTGGTAATATTAGAATCAAATAAATTTTTCTCTAGGTTTCAACACTGCCATTGAGAACTTGCATAAAGCATTTATAGGGAGAAAAAAACGGAAGGTTTATTGTAAGTTTCCCAAAAGGGAAGTATATCTGGATATCCACTGTCTATCTCTTGCATATCAATCCCTCCAAAATGAGTCCATATCAAGATGTTAAAGAGGAGGGCTTTTTTTGTAATTAGTCTGCAGAAACTCATTTTGACGGGAGAAGCTATACTTACAAGATACATGAAGAATCAGCATAACAACAAAAGCAGCAACAAGCTTCTTCATGTAGAAATAAAGTTCAACAGTTGAGCACCATGCTGGTTCTTTCAATACCTTTTATGGCAACCATTAACATAACTGATGTTTGAATGATTTCCTTCAGCACAATAAAGGAATCTCCATCTCCTGCAGATTGTTGAGAGCCGTTGCAAGCAAATTGATTAATGCTCTCTTTCCATCATCATCAGTTTTCCTTATATTTTGAGAGATTCCTACCAACTTCCGACAAGCCCCCCTCTCTCTGTCCAAGTCAACTGCTTTCCACAAAACATTTTTAGATAAGGGCATCCCATATACTCTCACCATTTTGGAAGAAAAAGCCATGAAACCAGGAGTGATTGATTTTTAGACAAGGGTATATGTTTCTTGGACCCTTGCTTTTGCTAAAAAGAATAACAGAATAGGCTGGTCCATGCTATAGATTATTGGTAAAATCTACATTCTAAAACACTTGCACCTCCCCTCCTCATATACTCTCCATAATGCCTTCCCACCTCATAATTGTAAACCGTTCTGTTGGACTTGTCCAATGCCACTGACAATTCCCGCGTTCATTCCTTTAAACGGTGACCATCTCACCAGCAACTCACACTACCAGTCTTTCCTTTCTTTCACAGCAAGTGTGACCTGAGAAGGCCTCTTTGGCATTGAGAATCTCGGACGGACGATTTAAAAACTCTTATTAAATATGACCTCTGCCATTAACACAACAATCTTGAGAAAAATTCAAGTCAACTTTCAGCTGGCGCGAGTTGGAAATGCTGGAAGCAAATTGAGGTATTCACTATGTTTATCATCTCTCGAAAGTAACTTAATAACAATATGTACCGTGGATGCATCTGGTTCCAAATTTCTCCTTGCCATTTCATGAAGAAGCTCAATGGCTTTCATGCATCATTGTTTTCACAAAAACCACGCATCAATGTGTTAAATGTTACAATGCTCGGAACACATCCCTTCTCTTCCATTTCTACAAACAATTCATTTGCCCTTTCCATATTCCCCACTTTACAGAGTCCATCGATCATATTTGTATAAGTTACAACATTTGGCCTAAGCCCATCCTCGCAATCTATAAAATAGTTCCCAGGCAGTCTGAGTTTCCCTGCCTTACATAAACCATCAATAAGACTTAAAGATTATAACTCCTGGCCTGATGCTATGATACTTGTGTGAAATAGATCCATGGCTCTGGAAACGCAATCATTCTTGCAAAGCCCATCAAACAGTATATTGTATGTGGTTGAATTTGGGGCCAGCCCATGATTTGCCATTTCATCAAAAATCTCCATGCATCAGTAACCATTCCTTTCTGAAACAATGTAGTTAAAAATATATTGAACGTAACAACAGTCGGTTTGACTCCATTGTCAAGCATTTCTTTGTACAGATTCATAGATTCTTTGATTTGCCCCATCCTGCAACATGCATTAATGAAGATGTTGTAGCTACAGGCATCAACTTTTAACCCCTTGTTTATGACGGAAGCAAATAGCTTCCTTGCCTTGTCATATTCCCCTACCAAACATAACCCATCCATTATGGTGTTATATGAAAACACATCTGGATCCATGCCCCTTTGGATCATCAACTCCAATATAGTTTCAGCTTCTTTTATCTGCCCTTCTTTGCAAAGAAGACTTAGCAACATATTGTACGTAATTACATTAGGTGGAATGCCATTATCCACCATCTCCGTGAACAAAACCTTCACTTCTTCCAACCTTTTGGTAATACACAACCCGTAAATCAATGAACCATAAAGTACACATCAGGACAAATACCACCCTTCATTTCCGCAAAAATCTCTTTAGCCTTATCTATGAACCCATTCTTACATAGCCCATCAATGATCGCAGCATAAATAACAACATTCGGTTTAACATCACATGTTTTCCATCGCCACTCACCATTTGTTCATGCAACTTAACAGCATCACCTATTTTACCAGCACGACACAACCCAGTAATTACCGTCCCATATGTAACAATACTTGGCCAACAATTCAAGATAAACATGTTATCAAACAAAGCTACTGCTCTATCGATCTTATTTTCCACAAACAACCCTTTAATCAAAACCGTATAAGTTACAGTATCCGGCCTATAATTCCTCCTAAACATGGAACCCAACCAGTAAAGCCCTCACTGAGACGTCCAACACTGCAAAAGCAAACCATCAAAAGCCTTATAGCATAAAAATCAAGAACAATCCCAAAAGAAACCAACTTTTGGTAAAGGGCAATCACGATAGAGTAGTGCTTCTTCTTAGCAAGGCTGGATAACAAAGAATTGAAGGACAGTGAGTTCGATGATAATGGTCGTAAGGGGCGTGTCGAAATCATTTCGTCGAACAGTTGGAGTGCATGATGGAGGGTTAAGTTTTGTCCAAAATGGGTGTTGGGTTTTGGAGGCGGGTGGGTTTTTTAGTTGGTATTTGGAAGAGAAGTGAGAGTTTGGTTGAATCATGGACGGGATTGTTACGGTTACTGGTATTAGTAGTAGTAGTTTTGGTTGCAGTATAACTTAATGGGTGTGATAAGAAAGAATAAGAAGAAAAAGAAGAAGAAAGTACGTGATTTGATGAAACTAAGGATGTCCTCCTCAACATTAAGAAACTGGAATGCGAATGTCTTCTCAGTTTAGAACCAAAAGATCTGAACTCACATCCCACGGGAGACAGAGATTGACTAGTGTTTCACTTTTATAGAAAACATAGGCTGCAAAACTTCAGGAATTTTTATTTTAAGCATTAAACATTCAAACCTGTTATAATTGTCTCAGGAAAAAAAAATTATCATTGAAAAATTATTAAAATCTATTTTAAAATCAAAACTTAAAATATTTATTAAGAAAAAATTGTATTCAATAACTGTAATATTCCAAACTTAAACCTATCAAAATCCCAAGCTTTTCCAAATATAAAAAAGTCGCAATTAGTGACCGTGACTCTCTGATGTTATTTATTAGAAAAAAAAAATAGCATCTTATAACTCATACACATGGCATGCGATTTTAAAATAGAAATTTGACAATTAATATTAATCCAATTTTTTTAAGTAAATAATTTCATTAAGGTCCCATATGATAACTCTATGTACAAACAATTCATTCATTCACTATATTGTATAAAATAATTGAAAATCAATTAATATGAACGTAATAGAGTTATAATAATTACTACGCATCTATTATAATATTCACATACATGAAAAATGAAACAATAATTATTGAAAGTAAAAATTAAATATCTAAAATGTTTTGTCTTTATTATATAAAGATGATTGTTGATTGATGATATTTTCAAAAATAGGTATTTATAAAAATTGAAAATAAATCATTTAATGGTAATTTATACGCAAGGGGACATTGTTTGCTATTTATTATATTATGTAATTGTAATTTATTATGGTTTGGCCAAAAATATTTTGTAATTTATTATAATTGTCATTCATCTTAAATAAACACATAATGCAGGTTTATGTAGAAGAAAGAAAGAATAAATAACTATTTCCCTCATGTAAATGAGCTAAAAGTATATATCGATGCCTACTTGATTGGATAAGTCTTATGGGTATTAATAAAATAATATTTCTCTATTTTTATTTGTGACCACTTTGTTTAAAATTATTATTGTAGAATTCTTGCTAAATGAAATACCTTGTATTATTTATAAAAGTGTTATATATTTTATAGGACTAATTAATACTGGAATGTCACCAAGTACTTAATTTAGTAATTTATTACAAGCTCTACAATATTGTTTAATATTACATAAACAAGGCCTTGGGCTTGAGTTATTTGTTATGAGATTTAACTTTCATATATTAATAAATTCTACACGCTACAAAAATTAAGACATTAAAAAAATAATTTGTTTCCATAAATTATTCTAATAAATTTATGAAAATAAGATAGTTTTATATATTGCATTAAATTATATACATTATTATAAAATTGAAATTTAAAAAAAATAATAAATTTACAAAAAATACAAAAAAATCATAAATTCTATAGAAGTGGGTACAATCCTACATGGTGTGATATGATACGTTCTTGGCGTAAAATTTAGGGAAAAACTTCTTTTGATAACTGAATTTTTACCAAGTGGACAATTAGGTATATAAACTTTCAAGAAAACCAATTCATACCTAGCCAAACTTTTCGTGCGCATTTTTCATTACTTTACTTTTTTATTATCTCTTGAAATAATGAAATAATTGGATGAGATAGTAAAAAGAGGACGAAAAGTTTAATAAGCATGAAATTGATCTTTTTAAAAGTTCAGGTACTAAAAGAGTCTATATCCCTAAAATTTCATACCTAGCATCCTACCATCCCTACTTTATAAGATATGATACACGTAAGATTTCATAACATAGCATAATGTAAATGCCCATTCCTAGGATTTAGGTTGGTTTGGTTTTTAATTTAAAATAAATGTAAATAAAAAACGATAATTTAAAACTTTCTATGTTTATTAATGGTTTGGTTTTCTAAATTTGCAGCTGAATTGGATGAAAGAATAATTTGGTTCCCAGTTTGGTTTAGTTTTATACTCATGTGTCGTGTCTTATTTTTATACCATTTATAAAGTTGTAAACTTCAATGACCTGTAATGATCAGATTTACAATAAATTAGCTTCGTCCTTTATGCATTTAAGTACTCTAAGATATCTAGACTCTTAATCTTTAGAAAATGACCTTTTGATTTCTTAGATGCCATTTTCCTTTAGAAAAATAACAAAAAAAAAAAAACAATTAGAGTATTGTTAAATTATTTTATCTATGAGTAAAATTATAACATAGGATCTAGAAGAATGATTTTAGCAATTTGGACGTTAAATGCTCAATTTTAAAGATAATATCCAAAGCGCATATGGAAGAAATATAAGACGGTGAGATAGACTATGCTCTCTTGTATTCTCTATTTTAAATATGTTCCCATAGATTATACTAAAATAAATTTGATCTAATAAAACAAAATTTTATAATTATATACATGGTTATTAAACTTGCCAAAAATTAATTGAAATGCATAGAATCAATAAAATTATACAAAATCATATAGAATTAGCAAAATAGTGTAATCTTAGAATAATACATCTAGATTTATAATTCTAACAAATTCCTAATTATGGATCTAGTAGTGCTGGGGCAAATTGAAACCTATATCTAGAAAGCCTAAAAGGAAGAATTTTTTAAATATTGGTAATGTGATACTAAAGCAATCCATAAAATTAGCAAAAAATTTATGAGAAATAGAGGCATGTGTTATAATATGTAGTGAATAAATACTATTAATATTTTAATGTATATTTCATGCATAAATCATAGAATTAATTATTTTGAAAAGTATCTTTCCATTATATATGTCAAAATTTTGTTAATTTTTATAGTTTGTATTATGTTAAAATTTATTTGATTTTACACTTTATATATTGATATAATATATATATATATATATATATACTAGCAGTCGATGCATCCTGATGCATGTGTAAAAAAAAAAAAATATCATAAAGCACCAACGATCACGCATGTATAAAAATAAAGTAAAAGGTTGTGCAAATAATTGTTTTTAAGATTTAAAGTTCAAGCAAGAGGCATAAAAAATTTTAATATTAGGTATTAATGCTAAAACTTGTCTATTGGCCCTTTTTATTTATTTATTTATTTTCTTTTGATCTTGCTACTGTATTCCATTTTTCCATGTAAAGCAGATTTTTAGTTGTAAAATTTTTTATAAGGAAAATATATTAATGAGTTGCAATACAGACCTTGGATAAAGCAATATTCTTTAATATCAATTGTTCTGCAATATTTTTTTTTTTTCTGTTGCAAAAGAAGAAGTATTTAAAAGTGTTACTTTGAAAACACGTATATAAAGCAATGCTCTCTTGAGATGTTTGTAGATGTGTATGTACATATATATATATATATATATATATTTATACCACATCCTATCCATTCAACTCCACACATTTTACTATATTCTTCTTCTTCTTTTTTTCATAGTAACCACCAATAAAATACTCCACCTTAAAAGACATAGCAGCTACACATCTGGGCATCTCCGATTTCTCACATTTTATGGAACTATATCTGCATGTTAGTATTGATTGCACTACCATTTTTCTGTAAGAATTTTTGTCTTCTTTCATAACTTTCCTACTTGCTCATGATTCTTCATATCTAATGGCTTCTATAATTTTACAGGTGCAAGTTACCCTTCATTGAATAAAGATTTAGAGCAATAATATATATATATATATATATTATAAATATTATCATATCAATATTTTGGTTTTCTTCTTTTTCAATCTCTTTGATTACTTGCAAGGCATTGATGTAGTTTTGATATGCATTTTTCTATCATTAGTTATTTGGTATTTTTCGTTAGGTTTTTTTTTTTTTTAAATCAAGTTTATTTTTATAATTTTTCTCTTGTAGGTTGAATGTTAAAAGTGATTTTAGTCTTTAAATTGATTTTCCAATAACTTGGTCTAGGTTTTATGTATTAAATAAGTATGCATATTTATATATTTGTTGGAATATATATATATGTATGTATTGTCTAAAATGTGTTAGCTATATCAACGGAGAAAACAAATGGATATGCTTATGTTTTTAAATTTATTTGAGATAGAATATTTTTTTCTCTTACAAATTTTATAAGAATCAAAGTACTAGAGGAAAAATTGTGTAGTTAAAAGGCATTGCTTTGATTTGATGGATGCTGAGATTGAATATTATAAAAAGGTAATTTAATAGTTGGAATATATTCACAATTTTCCAGGTTTTAGTGTTTATTAGCTGGGAAAAAGATAATAGAATTCCATCATCCCTAACATTAAGGAGCACAACTGCCTTCTATGTTTTAGAAAAAGGGTGTGTTTTTCCTTTTTTTTTTTTTCTCTTCTATGTTAATATTCTAATTCCATTACTTTTTGTAGATGTAGGGTTCTTGTTGATAGCGGTCACGCACGTGTCGCGTGGATCTTGCTCCTAGCACGTGACTTTGAAGTGTTACTGAGGAAATGACACTTGATGACGAGATGGCTTGGACAGAATGATAGGGGAGGAGGAACAGGCAATCTCAGCATCTCAAATGTATAAGTGACAGGTAAGGGAGCTTAAGTAGATCTCGCGCGTCAACCTCACAGTTCTTGAGCAGTCGGAGTAAAAATTACTTGAGCTGTCTTGTTTGATCTTCCTGAATAGAACCTCCTCTATAGAATGTTATTTGTCTTCTCTCTCCAAAAGTTACAAATGAGGAAGAATGACTGAGTATTTATAGGCACTTGGCCTGGATGACGACCGTCAGATCGCCTCAGTGATTGACGGATGAGATGGAGTAAACTTAATTCATGTTTATCCTGAATGAGCTCCTCATGGGTCAAAACCAACAATCATCTCCTGTGTGTGCAAGAGTCTACCTGAGAAAGGTTGGATGCAGTAGACCGATCCAACGATTCCTGTTCCAAGCCCACCATGCCAAATCTCCCCAAGCCATCTCAGTAGTTGAACTAGACTCATTAGGCCCTGCCACTCAACCCATGAGTCAAGCCCAAATAAATAAATAAATAATATTTATGTTTAAAGCCCATTTACATTTTGCCCCCTAACTAAAATTCTTTGGACGTGGTTCAAGTATTTTGGACATTACTTTATCAATATTTGGTGCATGATGCTACCAGGTGCTCGTATAAAGTTGAAGACTTCATTTGTTTGTTGATGAATCGTTGAGTAAAAAGTCAAGCGCCATCACTATAACTAACTCCATTGTATATATAGTTTGTATTGTAATGCTTGAACTTGCTGCACCACTCTAGTTGTGCACATTGCCTTATGCTTACATGAATGATATTGCCTCATGAAATCATCTGGTATCCATATATATCATATATAACTCTTCACATGTTCGTTGGATCTCATCATGATATTAGGATAGCCAATAATAGGTAAAGAAATTGCAAATAAGTCTTTCCCTTATTTTTTTCAATGTTTAATAATTGAATAAAAGCATTAAATTAAGCTCAAAAATATACCGGTAAATGGGACAGTATGCTGTCGCATAAGTGATGCGAAGCTCGGGGCGAATCTTTGAAAAGGGAAAGGAAATTATGTTAAGGTATGTTGAGGTAGTGTGGGGGTGCGGGGAGCGAAGTCCTTGCAGTACGGATCAGGTGTAATTTGAATTATTTATTTACATAATATGCGTTCACTGTGAGTTTTATCGTGCCAATCTAGTATGGCACCACAATCGAAGTCAACTCCGTTGGCAAGGCGTTGTAATCATTCGATATTTGGCCCACGTTCTCGGAGTTGCAACATGATTTTTTTTTTAAGTAAGGCACGTGAAAATCACGCGCCAAGCTAAAGATGTGGGCGTGGGCCCTCTTCCGTGCGTAGGCCACACGCTCCATCCTCCTGACATTGCATTCGCCATTGTCGATGTAGGAAAGCTACACAATTTTAAACTTCCTCTTTTTTTTTTTTAATATATAATCCATCAAAACATATAATGTAATCGTAATCAATCATCCAGAATGGGACCTTTGTCAAGATCCTTGCCGCGTGTAGGATAGCGGCATCATAACTCTAACTCATCTATATTCCAATACGGATCACTACTCTATATATATATCTATACATATATCCGAATTCTACTAACTCCAAATCTCATCTTCCAAATCAATATATATATATATATCCGTTTTCTACTAACCAACTTGATTTACTAGATCCTAGAATCCAAAGCTCGTTATCTTTTTCTCCAAAATCAACGTGATGATATATATGCATAATCATGATATTCTATCTTCTGTCACTGTTAGCATGAAGGAAAAAAAATAGTTGGCTTCTTCTTCTTTTCTTTTTTTTTTTTTTAATAAACGATGCATATATTTTATCTTCATCTTGTCAAATATATATATATATGTGATGTATATACATCAACTACCTCCTTTCCATTCGCATAAAAGCATACAGATAACATCCACATATTATTTTTCTTTTATTTTAAATTCATCTTCCTTTCTTTCCAGTATTTCAGTTGGTCGGGCATGGCACAATTTGGCCGAGGGTCACAAGCTTGATCTTCTCTGAACGCAAGAGAGTTAAAACTTGGTCAAGGCGCATCAAAAATACGTACGTAGGACCACGTGCCTTGCCTTCCTTAGTGAATCTGTCTGCCATGAACGCTTGATCCGAGCTCGTTGTCAATTTTCAACAAAGTGCTCTGATACCATAGGTTTTAAGGATCAAACAACAATATATTAAATACAAGATGAAATATATGCAAAGATATGAGGAATAACACGGATAATAAGAAATTTCAACCACCACGCCAGGTATTCCTTAGCAAGAGGGGTCTACTTATGAAGCAATGAGTAAAGAAAGTAAGAACATAAACAAATTCTTTATTGAATGGAAAATATATTACATATACTAAAGGTGGGGAACATATACCTCAAAACAGACGCATATGTGTGTGTGTTGTGAATCTTGAGGGACCAATGAGAGTGAAGAAGAAGATGTGAGAAGTAAGAGAGAGGAAGAAGGATGAGAGAGTGAGTGGAAGAGTGTATGAGTGGAGTGGGATAGGGAATGAAAGAATGTATGAGAGAGATGAGAGAGTGAAGGAGGAACGAGAATTGCTCTGGAGAGTTTTGTTCGCAGGGTTGGGTTCACAAAGTTTTGCCTAAAGTATTCTCTGATTGTGTGTGGGAGACTGGTGCTGAGTATGTGGGAGGAAGTCTGCTTATATAGGCAAGAAATAAGGGTTGTACTGTGGTGAACAGTACACATAATGGCCGACAGTTCACTATTTAAACAGTGAATAGTCATGTGGTTTTACTGTTATGAACAATAAAAGTTGAGAGAATCCAAGGTGTTACTGTTTTGCTTTCGGTGGTTTTATCCGAGAGTAAAAAGACAGTATCCTTTGTGATACATGGTAGATGTACAAGCTTTGTACATCAAAAATTGGTGTATAATTTTACAGTGCACGACTTATAAATATACGTAGCATTCTACGTATTTCATACATTTAAGTCCTACACTATTACATTGGTGGACTTTTGTCATGGTTCTGCTAAATTGATACCATAACAATCGTCTTCATTGGAGTCTCCACTGATGCTGATTCTTCATCATTGGCTGATCCAGCAGAGGTTTCATTGAGGGTTGCAAGGCCATTTCCAGAAGCTGCTTCATTGTTCTGGTGTTTTAGCCTGTGACATGGTTGACATGATAAATCCTTTATCATGAAAGAAGGGGCTTTGTTGTTCAGGTGTTGACATTGTTGAGGCGCTGCTTGAATGGCTATTAATCCATTGGATAATAGCAGTCTCTTCAAGTTTGTCCCAAATTCTGTAGTTATCCCACCATTTGACTTTGTATCTTTGGTGAGAATGGTTGCTGCATTGTCGGTTCTATATTCATAGAACCAGCTCATTACCCATGAAACGCTGATATGTAAGAAAAACATCATTTCTTTCTTAAAAAACTTTTCATGAGGTTTTAAGGAGTAATTTTTTAGAAAGGTATCGAAACCTTTCTGTGCATTTAGATGAAGGATTCATTCACAGCTCCAAATTCATCCACCAGCTTGCAAACCAGTAGGGGAGGTTTCTAGAAGAACATTTGTCAAAGAAGATGAGCCATGTATGAGTCCGTGTAGCATTCGAACGAAAGAAAGCATTCCACCAAGCCTACTTATAATCATAATAATTATATTGCATTCGGTGGTTAGGTTGGCATTGGTGATTGAGATATTAAAGTTGATGGGTTCAAAGGGTTGTTTTTAAATGTGCTAGTCCATTCACTAAAGTTATAAACTTTGCGAATTCTAGCAGTTGAATAGAGGGTTATTCCATTTTGTTGAAAATGCTTAAAGGAAACTGATTGAGTTTCAGTTAAGATTTTCTCATAGAATTCCAAAGTTTTGAAAATGTCATTTGGAATAAAATGGAATTTTTCTGAAAACATTTTACTAGCATATTCATAAGGGTCTTTTTCAAATACATCTTTCTCTGCTAGGAGGATATATTTGAAAATGGCTTTTATGAAAAATGCTGATTTTTGAACATTTTTGTGAGGGACAATTTCCTTCCTTGAGGAAGAAGCCACCTCAGTTATTTGAAAATTTTGGTGTGATTTCTTTCGAGAAAGAACCATACCTTCTTGTTGTGGTTTTATCAATGTATGAGATTTTTTAAGAGGTTTCTCTTCCTCTTCTGTACATTTTGCCACTAGGGCCATTGAAGGATTAGGTGTATTTTTTGCCTCAGGGGCCTTTATGGTATTGGTGTTTGCTTGGCTAAGGGCCATTGCCAGTGCCTTGAACAATTCAGGGTAAGAAATTGGGATAAATCTTCCGTTGATTGGGAAGATTTCTGAGAAGGGGATTGAACCATTTGAGATGGCTCATTTTTTGAGGGTTGAACCTCCTGAGAGGATGGTTCATTTATTGCAAAGGGTTTGGCTACATTAAGCCATGTTTTAATGTCTGTGAGACCTTTCTTTTTTGGGAGGTCTGCTTTCCCCTTTCCTTTGTCTTTCTTGGGAGGCATCTCCCTGCAGAAATTCACGGGTGAGGAAGTCAGGTAGTGTATTGGTTTTTCCATTATGTGTTCAATATCGAAATCAAAACAGGATAGAATTGATTGCCATCTGGCAAAAATCTGTTTAGAAGCCAAATTTTGAACATCATTTTGTAAAACATTTTTTGCTGACTTACAATCAACTTTTAAAAGAAATTTTTGGTTTAACAAATCTCCTTGAAATTTTGAAATTGTTAAAACAATGGCTAAAATTTCTTTTTTGATAGTGGAGTAGTTCATTTGACATTCATTCCAGTGTTTGGAAACAAATTGAACTATACATTCTTTTCATTATTGACTTGTTTGAGAATACCCCCATAACCAATATCAGACGCATCAGTCTCTACAATTTTTTGTAGAGATGGGTCAGCAATATTGAGGCAAGGTATTTCTTTGATTTTGGTTTTGATTAGTCTAACAACATTGGTATGTTTATCAGACCAAGGAGGAGGATTTTTCTTAAGTCTATCATGCAATGGTTTGCAGATAATACTTTAAGTTAGGAAAAAAATCCGCGACATAATTAAGACTTCTTAAGAACCTTTGAAGTTGGTTCTTATCCTTAATTTTATCAGAATTTGGAAGTGAACTCTATTAACCTTTGGATTGGTAATATAGTTCCATTGTGAATGTTGAATCCCAAAAATCTAATTTTCGTTTGAAAAAGAGAAATTTTTGTTGGAGAAACAACAAGCTCATTTTTCTTAGCAACGTTCATAATAATTTAACATGCTTGAAGTGTTGATCTATGTTTGGAGTATATCAACACATCAATATAAATTATTATGAAGTTGGAGAAATCATTGAATATTTCATTCATGATTCTCTGGAACTCAGAAGGTGCATTTTTAGACCGAATGGCATAACATTCCATTCATACTGCCCAAAAGGAACAGTAAACGCGTTTTATACCTATCGGCTTCATTAATTTGATTTGCCAGAATCCAGATTTCATATCAAAATTTGAAAAGATCTAGCACCATAGAGGCGATTGAGTAAATCTTTTTTATTAGGTATTGGATACCTAATCCATTTGAGTGCTTTGTTGCGAGGTTTGTAATTAATTAATCCATGGGGATTTGCTCTTTCTAATTAAGGATTTTTGTAATAAATCATTGATTTCTTGTTTACAATGATTTAGAACAATTTGATTCATTTGTGTTGGTCTTGCCTTGGTAGGAATGTTCTTTTCATCAAAATCATTTTCATAAGGAAGATCAACAATATGGCATTTTCGATTCCAAAAGGCATTTGGTAGGTTTGAACAAATCGATTTTTGAATTTCTTTTTGTAATTTAGAAACATTTTCTTTTAGAGTTTTTTCTAAAAGTTGTTTTTCAATTTTACAGAAAGATAAATCATTTTGTAAAAATTCCAAATGCTTTTCTTTTGATTGAATCAGGCAATTCAATTCTGAAATCGAATTTCCTTTAATTGGTTTAATGACCTTGTTCTAGGTTTTGAGACAAAATTAAAAATGATCTTGTTTTTCAAATATTTAGTCTCAATGCCTTGATCATTAACCTTGAAAGGTTGGATAAGATTGATGAAAGGTGTTCCTAAATAACATTCTGCTTAAGGTTTTTGACAAGAGGAAAGCAGTGTTATAAGAAACATTATCTTTCATTATCTTAACATCTGTTAACTTGAAATCAATCTGTAGTTTGTTACCAGAAGCTGAACTAAGAGATTGGGTTGTTTTCTCAAAATATTTTGTTGGTACTAACCCTTCTCTATGCAATTTAAATCTGCTCCGGTATCAAATAATGCAGTTGTTTCCAAGATGAATTCATTGTTGATTTTCAAAGTGATGATGATCCATTTTCTAGTGGTTACTTCTACAAGATGTAGAAGGTAATCATCTTGATCCTGAGATTCTGAAGACTTCATTTTTTCAATATGTTTTCTTCAGAATCAGAATCTTCCTGATTTAAACTTTGTTTGAAATCAAGAAATTCTTGTTGCAACTTCATTTGCATGAGTTTTAATTCTTTGATTTCTTCTTTCTGAATTTTTATTTCAGAATGAAGATCATTGACAGAGATTGGTTTTTTCTGTTTTGGTTTTCCTTTTTCAAGAATTTCATTAAGACTATAGGGGAGCTTTGGTATGATATGATTCATACTCTGCTTTTCTATTTTCTTAATGTATTCTTGTTTTTCGGAATCTGGTATTTGGTCTAACTTTAGAAGAATATCTTCTTCTTCTTTGGTTAGAACATATATTTCTTCTGAAGAAGTGGATTCAATGTCATTGGCTTGAATTCCTTCATTGTCAGGAGGAAATAAATCAGAATCAGAGGAATAATCATTTTCAGCAAAAATTTGCAAAAGGTGTTCCATTGTTTCTTCATTAAGGTTTAATTCATTGATTTTGTTATTGATTTTGCAGAATTTTGCCGTATGCCCAATTTTTCCGCATTTGAAACATTTAAGTTTTTTCCAAAATTGTTTTTCTTTCTTTTTGGAAGGTTTGTTGTTCTGTTGTTTTTTCTCATATTTATTTTTCTTAAAGAATTTCTTCTTTTTGAAATTTCTTTTAGATTTTTTATGAGAAAAACATTCAGTACATTTGTTTTTGATTTTTTATTTTCAAAAGAGGGATCATATTGGGCACAGAAGTCACCAAGACTTTTGTGTTTCATTCTTTGTTCATTCTTCAATTGTTTTTGAAGTCTGATGTTGGTGCAAAGATTTGTTCCAATTTTAGAAACATATGAGGCTAATTCTCCATATGAAAGTTGATCATAAGGAATTTCACCATTGTAATCTTCTCTAATTTTATTCTTACTTGATCACCTATGAGATTAGGTAATCCTGCAAGAAACTTTTCTTTCCAAAAAGCTTGATTACAATCATTTCTAAGGAGGACCTTTGGAAGAATACATCCTTATATGGGCGAAATTCTCCTAATGATTTACATTTCATATTAGACAACAATTCTAAGGATCTGTCTCTAAAGTGAGATGGATCACCAATAAAATGTTGGCTAATAGAATATATGAGAGTATTAACCATATGGGGGATAGGTTCATCATTTTCATCAAGGATTTTTATTCCTTCTTCATCGACTTTGTATGAAGTAAGAATAAAATTCCTTCTTTCATCATCCAAATAATTATCCCACCAACCTTTTAATTGTCCAGTAAAACCGGAAATTATCATTATGGCGATGTGATAATCACTTGTATCATTTGCTTTGTTGGTGTTTGAAAACATTATCATTTGATTCAAAACATTGAGAATTTTTTGTTCTGAGGCTCCATCTATGTTCCATTCATAAGTGGATCCTGCAGAATATTTGTTTTGATAATTGTTTTCATCATTTTCTTCGATCAAAACATCAGGAGGGGTTGCTCTCTGATAGTAAAGTTTCTGGGGTTCTTTCCAGGTAACTTTATTGATTTGATCAATTTGTTCGAAAAGTGAACTGTTAACTGATTCGTTATCAGTTTCATTTAAAACATTAATATTTTGATTAGGGGTATCCTCAATGGTCAAGTTCATGAGTTTTGTATAAGAAGATGTTGCAGTATTAGGGGTTTTGTTGAAATCAGTTTGTTCTTTTGATTTTCTTTTTAATGCTTCTAAAAATTCTTTAGAAGGTTTTTTGGGAAATTCAAAAGGTTTTATCAAAGGGGCCTTAATTTCCTTTTTCTCTAAAGCTTTTAAAAATTCTCTAGAGGGTTTTTTGGAATGTTTAAAGAAACATTTGGGAAAACTTTGGGTTTATCATTATCCAAAATAACTTCAATCCTGTCTAACTGTTTGCCCATAGTGTGCAAATGTTGATTGGTAAAGTTATTTTGCTCAATGATTTTCCTGATTCCATTTTCTTCTTTATCAGAAGACTTGAAAGGTGCCAGAGTAATCTCCTTATTCTTATAAACTTGTTTTAATTGGGTGAGTGGTGGATGGTTGGACTCAATTGTTTGTCCATCACCAATCTGCCAAGTAAAACAATGGTTTATAACATTGATTTGTTTAGGGGCCAAATAATATTCCTGGAACCAATCAAAGAATAATATTTGGGTTTGATTATCAAACATGAATTTGTAATATTCATCTTTGATTTCATTTTTAAAATCAGAAAAAGTATTAAAATACCATTTCCTGATTTTCTCATTTTTGGTTGAACCAAACTCTTTGTTTAGATATTTCTGTCAGGTGTGAAAGGTTTATCTAAAACGTTGAGTTCATCCTCTTGGACTCTGAGAAGGCTGGTTCTTCATAACAGTTTGTTGGTGAACTGATCTAGGTAAACCATTATCTCCAGTCACAATTCCTATCAAAGACGGATTGCTTTGATTTGGAATTTCAAGAGTAGTTTCAACAGAAGGAGGATTATTTTGATTTGGGGGAGCTCTAATTCATAGGAGGTACGAGGAGGAATAGTAATCACAGGTGGAGGTAGGTCAAAAGATCTTCTTGAAGAAGAAGATGACATTGTCCTAATTTCCACATTATTTCTGGGTAGATCTAGAGATCTCCTAGAAAATGAATGGTTACTTTTCCTTCAGGATGTTGTATAACATTGGTTGGTTCAGTGTTATACACAATCTTTTTGGAAGAGGATTATCTACTTCCCATTGCTGGGGTAGATTGATTTGGTTCCATTGAATCATTTTGGGATAGAAACATTAGCTTTTGAAAGATCTGTCTGGATTAATAAGGTTTGACCTCTCCTGTCAACCTTAAAAGCCTTAGATCCAAAAGCTGTTTTCATAAGTTTGTAATATATCCTGTATATTACAGCCATTGGAAGTGATCCTTCCAACATTCGGTAGTTGTGAGTTTAATCTGGAGGATTAAAGACTTCATGATTGTTTTATCCTTTAACCCTATGGTTACATTAGGATGACAATCGAATTGGACAGGGCCATTACTCAGGCTAGTTTCTACTGCAGCATGAATTGATCTTTCATACTCCAGTTCTCTAGAATCTCTGAGTATCATGAGGACGGAAGTATCCAGGCCTAATTTAGTAAGAGGTTTAGCTCCTACTTGAACCAGACCTATGTGGATATAATTCCAATCCTTGGAATATTTTTTGATAGATTCTGTTAAGAATCTCCATAGAGGTGAGGCCATCAGAAATAGGAACATCCTTTTCTTCTGTGGCTATAACATAGTCATTTTTGGAAAAGATTTTCCATTAGCCATTTGATATATTTCATTGTAAGCCAGCTTTGGAATTTTCCAATTATCTATGGCTTCATCAAAATCCTTCATATGTATTTCATCTCGATTTAAAATATTATCTTCTGAACCTTGCTCCGAGGGAGCAAAGCTAGAAGAGGACATAGTTCTTCTTAGTAAATTCATAATAACAAAACTACTTTCTTCTAAAATTGTATTACATTTTTACAGGACTACTTTTATCCCAAACTGTGACTTCCAAATTATGACCTTCAGCAACCTCTCTAGGATTTACGCCCAGCCTCAGTAGACTATTCTCACTCTGGGATCACCACTAATGGTAATCGTCCCAAGTAAATTGTAATGGAACTTTATACTCTTTTTTTTTTTTACGAACTATATCCCCTCCCTGGCTCTGATACCATAGGTTTACATATATAATATATATATATATATATATCACATTCAAATAATCTCTTTATCTTTGGCAATAATCCATCGCAACTTGAGAAGAGGTCACCATACAGAATAATTATACCCTTTTTTTTTAATCATTGGCATGTTCAGGTTCCGCTTCATTATAAATGACTTTGATACCCTTTGACATATTTGAAGAGATATGCCTATATTCCCTTTGCATATAGATTTGTTTGTATCCTTTCACTAATTGCTTCTTTCCTTGAAATTTGCAGGCGTCCGGTCACTAAAGGACCAATAGAGGTTGGTGGCCAAAGGGGGAAGAAGTTCAACAATTTGCAGTTACAAAATCAAAGGAAATGAGAAGTATTCAAGCCACTGGAATCCAAGTTAACAGGGGTGATCAAACTCGGGGTATAGAAATCCATCAACCAAAAGAAGATGAAATGTGGTCAAGTTCAAAAGGTTGGAACTCTCTAGCAGAACGAAGTCAAGGGCAAGCAAGGATTAAGTGTAGAAGTTATCAAGAACAGGGCTTACTAGTGCGTTAAGATGGCAATCCACCACAAATTTAGCTTCCACAACATCAATGAACAGACAACACCATTTCTAAAGATACATTCTGGGACAAAGCTTCTTGCCCCAAGTTGTATGCAACTCCCCTTATTGATAGTGACTTCCAATTAATCGAGCCCAAGCCGCACACCGATTCCAGGAGCACCATTAGGGGGGACTTCATGCTATGTTTCAAGAACGAGCAGAAGGAGCTGCAACTTTCTAGCACATCGTTCGCATTTCTGAAAGAGCCGCCACCTGGATGGAGCGACTGTATAGACTACATCACTGACTAGCTGGAGTATGTGAGAATTCTGAAGCAAGCTGGAGTCTATAGTGCCATCATCACCTCTGCCCGCTTATGGCTTGTCAGCACAAGCAAGATATAGATTTGACGCACCATCATCTCTTGTTGGAGTACCCAGACTCATACGTTCATGACTGCTTGGGGGGAGATATCACCAACTCTTGAAGACGTGACTGTGCTTCTAAACCTGTACTGCTCAGGGTCAACTACTGTTGTCATAGTCGTAGCTTTGCACAAGGAACGCGCCCTCAAAGCTTCTTTACTAGCTACTTTGAAGGTTGCCTATGATGATAAGATAACGGCCTCAATAAAATTGATTATGAACCATCTCCAACTCCCTATGGTAACAATGAAGGTGATGCCAGCCAGATTGAAGAGCTCATGCATGAAGATAATGAACATGCTCTTGATGGAGGAATCACAAGCGCACCCGGTGTTAATGCAGCTATTGAGTTCCATATCCATCCTCCCCTAGTTGCTAGCGTGTCTTGTGAGGACATGGTAGCAACTTCAGAGGACTACGTTGCATCAGAGGAGATGACTTCCTTTTATGGCTTTACTGTGCCTTCTCGCTTAATAGCTCCTTTAGAGAGTCTTAATGCCCTAGATAGGGAATTCTAGGCCAGTTTTCCAATGTTGGAGATAAAGGTAGCTATTACCATGGTGAAGATGATCAGTAAGGCCATGCTGCTGATGGACAGACGTTGGAGTTCCTTATCAATGATAGAGCTGAAGCAATTGGTCAAGTGTGTTGAAGGGGCTCATATGTTGCAATTCAGAATTGATAGCTTATGTCTTCTTGCTGACAATGCCAAGAGATTGCTGAGTTATAAGGATGCCAAGGGACATCATGACAAATTGGTGGTGAAGCTATAAGAAGTTCATGCCGAGGTTGCAGCAGTGAAGACTTTGATGGAGATTGCTTTAGGAGATGATGACTTGGAGTCTGTAGTAAGCTTGGATTGTGAGCCTTAGTTCAGACATGATTGTTACATTGTTTCCATTCTGAACAATGTGTTATCGTTCTTGTTTACTTGAATGAAAGGATTTGAATTTATTGTAGTCATTGATCTTTTCCTAATATATGTATATATATGTGAATGTCAAAATCTAGATTAAGCCATTAGTAGCGTGTGCTTACGCTTAGGAAGCGTTACTTTCACTTAGCAGCAACAATCACAATAAAATAAAGGCTTTAAAATTGTTATGTCACACATTGGAGTAGTACTCTCGCTTGCAAGCATCAACATCATCATGACTTAGAATAGTGAATCGATTGCGCTTTAAGCAGCGATAGTATTGTGTTACATAGGCTTGTTTTGTTATCACGCGCTTAGGTATGACACCATGCTGCCATGCGCGAGACAATGCTTCCACCAGTCAGCACTATAAGTAAAGCATGTTATCACGCGCTTAGGAGACAACGCTCTTACCAAGCAACGGTGATGTTTAAGATATTATGATTGCAATTGACTATCATGAATATAAGACTTCCTTAGACTCAATGATATAAGGGACCTCTTACGGCGTTTTTTTTTTTTCCTTTGTTTCTTTCTTTTTTTTTTTTTTTTGCATTAGAGTAAGGTTCTTGGCTTACCAGTGATGGTATTTAAATGATCCCTTTAAAAAAAGTACTCAATCGCGCTTTAAGCAGCAATCGTGACATTTATCGCTTGGGATCCAAATTTCTAGCTTTATTAGTTAAGGGGGTGTTTCCCACTACTAGACTGCCCAGTATGAGTTACCAAGGAAGTTGTCTTTGCAATGGCTTGTACCGCGCCTGAGAGTCAATACTCTTAACAATTTGCAGTACACAAGCTCAACATGTTGTCATGCCGTCGCGCACTTAGGAGATTATACTCTTACTAAGTAGCAGCAACATATGTGATTAATGCTCTATTCTTGCTATGTTTACTATCTTTGTGTGCTAAGGAGATAGATCTCTAACTTTACAACAACAAAAGAAAATTATAAAGCAATAAGAACAAGAGAAATTGTACTGAAAAAGCTTTGAGAATGTAAGCCGTAATTTTATTCAAATAATGATGAAAATACATCAACTGCAGTTGCATACAAAGGCTCTTAATATATTAAAAATGATATGAAGGCTTCTTCAGATCCCATAGACCTATCTTAAATAACATATCATTTTCCATCAGGCATAACATGGCTTTCAACTTTGTTAACTTGTTTCTTCTTCTTCAGTTCTTAGATCATGATGAGCAACACGTGCGGTACCCCGCTGAGCATTGTGTGCGGCGAGTGGATTATTGCATATATCATTACCTTCAATGACAAGTTCTCCATTATTGACTCGTTCATTGAATTTCTTCTTGAGTGTCCAACACTCTTTGATGGGATGACCCACAATCCTATGAAATCTACAAAACTTTGGATTATTCTTCTCAGCTGCATTAGGAATACATTCGACCATCGGGAGTTTGATGCTTTCATCTCTCAGCCATTGGTGGAGCACAGCATGAACCTTCCCTATAGGGCAAGGGAACGAGAGCGCTGGTGGAGCATTCGTTTGTTTATCATTCCTTGGCTTCTTGTTGTTTCTAGAGTCTTCTCCTTGGAGTGAGCTAACATTTGCAGCTCTCTACCAAACCTTCCACCTTCTCCACGTTGTCTAGATACAGAGTTGTTGGTCCTTCATGCGTTCTCAACGAGAGCAGCAAAGGAACACAGATTGAGATTTTCAAGGTGGACGGCGTATTCAGTGAACATCCCTTGAATACAAATCTTCACTAGTTCTTTCTCATCACAGACGTCTTGAATATCTAACGAGCGTTCCCTGAAATGTTCGATGTAGTCCATAAGATCTTCCTTCGGCTTCTGTCGTGTTTTTCCCATATCACTGATGGTGACCCGCTCTTGAGTAGAGAGGAACTTCTCCAAGAACAACTTGCACATGGTTTCCCATGAATTGATTGACCCTGGGGGAAGATTGACATACCAAGTGTATGCCTTCTCAGTTAGAGACTTAGAAAACTCTTTCAGTCTTAAATCATCCTCAAACCTATAGGCTTCTAATGTTTCAATAAATTTCAACATATGTTCTTTAGCACTACTCTTCTTGCCATTGAACAATATGAATTTAGGACTAACATAGTCCCTTAGGTAGGGCTTCGTAGCAATCCGATGGTGGTATGGAAGCCTTAAATCTAGTACCTGTAGAAGACTTAGCTTGAATCTACTTCCAATAAGTGTCCAACTCTTCCTTTGTTATAAAGGAATCCCTTGGCATAGATACTAATGGTACAGCTGGTGAAGTTGGGCAGTTGGCATAACTGGTGCAACTGGTGGAGTCAATGCAGTTGTTGCAACTGATGCCACCGGTACAATTTGAGGAGTCGGTGTTTAAGGAAGATTAGAATTAGCTGAGGGAGCGGTCTCACTCAGGCTGGCACAAGAGTGCACATGTGAGGACGACAACCCGCCAAGTTGAGATCTTATATTATCTGATTCAGAGGCTGGTTGCTGCTAAACTACAACCTGTGGTGATGGGGTTTACACATCACCCCTTGAGGCGTGTTTGCCTAAATGGCAGGAGCAATGATAGGCTAGGATAAGGAGGGGGTGCTTTGTTGCACAACTGGGATAGGGCCTGGTAAGGCTGCATCTTGGAGCGCATCAGCACTAGCAGCCATCCCTGGTATGAGACGAGTGAGTGCAGTCAAGAACTAGTTTAGAGCCCAGGTATTCTCTTAAATGGTTCGCGTCGTCTCTACATTGCTTTCTTGCATAGCACATATGACTTGTGCATTGTCAACAATGGTGCTTTGCATGTCAGCAGCAAGATTAGCATTGACATTAGGGTTGACATCTTTCAATGTTGGCATGTCTAGAATCAATAGTGTTGGGGTTAGGGTTGCCAACGTCTTGATTCACGCTGTCGTCAGTGTTACTTGGCTTTCTTCTTGGAGGTGCCATCATGGCTCTATCAAAGTCCTCAATCCCCAGCGGAGTCGCCAAAATGTAGATGTAAGGTTCTTGTTAATAGCGGTCATGGATCTTTCTCCTGGCACGTAACTTCGGAGTGCTACTGAGGAAATGACACTTGATGACGAGATGACTTGAAGAGAATGACAGGGGAGGAGGAACAGGTAGTTTCAGCGTCTTAAATGCACAAGTGTCAGGTAAGGGAGCTTGAGTAGAGCTCGCATGACAACCTTATAGTCTTGAGCAGTTGGAATAGAAATCACTTGAATTGCCTTATTTGATCTTCTTGAATAAAACCTCCTTTATAGACTATCATTTGTCTTCTCTCTCCAAAAGTTACAAATGAGGAGGAATGACTGAGTATTTATGGCACTTAGCGTGGATAACGACCATCAAATCGCCTTAGTGATTGACAGATGAGATGGAGTAAGCTCAATTCATGTTTATCTTGAACGCTTCTCATGGGCCAAGGCCAACAATCATCTCTTGTGTGTGCATGAGCCTACCTGAGAAAAGTTGGATGTGGCGGACCGATCCAGTGATCCCTGTTCTAAGCCCACCATGCCAAATCTTCCCAAGCCATCCTAATAGTTGAACTAGACTCATTAGGCCCTTTCACTCAGCCCATGAGTAAAGCCCAAATAAATAAATAAATTATATTTATATTTAAAGCCCATTTACACTTTCGTATCCATTTCCTCAATTTGCATGACCGATTGGATCTTCTCCTTTATGTAACAATCAATTCCATTACCCCTTATCACACATTGCCCGATAGTGAGGAACTCCTTTTAATTTGGTAGTGCATTTTTGAAATTTATTTTCAATTGGGTATTCGTTATTGTTTTTTATTTAAGTGCTATGTTTTGATGTTTCATAATGTGTTATGGATTAAGTACTAACGTTACATAAAATCAACATAACAAATGTTGTTGTCGTATAAAAGATTTCTATACCTCTATTTATGAATTAGTCTTGTTGAATAAGGACAGTAAATTCTTATTATTTTAGCTAGAGTTAATTATAGATACCTTTTTTTTCTATAAAATTGTTTTTCCCTATATTATTTATTTTTTAGGCGATTTCCATACAAATACCATGTCATATATTTAGTTGTCTTTCATAACAGTGTTTAGTTTTTATAATGTCCATAGAGATTCCTTTTCTATTGGTTGTAATTGTTTCTTGGTGATTTTTTTAATACAATATGAATTTATTTATTAGATAGACTTTCTAGAAAAAAAAAAGTATTAAATTCACGTCTATTTATCTATCCTGATAAATTTTCTGTTTGTTGCCAAAAAAATTATATACACTCAGAATCTCATCTAATGTTTAATTGATATAATAGACTACTAAATGTTTGGGAAACTTATATGCGCGAGTTACTGTTGCAACTTTTTGTGTCATCGAGACTAGGTTTCACATTCATGTGCTATAAATGTTCGATCGAGAAAGTATTGGAGGTATAATGCTTTCTTTCAAGGTAAAATTCACTATAATAAATGTTGTTTTCTACTTTAAACAAAAATGAATGAATGAGATCTTTTTAAAACAATAGCGTATTAGGCTGTGATCCAAGTGCTATGTGTTTAGTTAAAGTGGGACGAGAAAGGATTTTTCCGTTTTAAATTTCAATTTGCTAATCTATTATTAAATTCTATGTATGGGTTCATAGGGATTTGTGGTATCTACCGAGGACTTGCTTATATAGTTTTAGCATTGTTCTCCAATTGGGCACCACGTGTAAATTATTAAGTCAATTATCTACCAAGGACTTGCCCATATAGTCTTAGCATTGTTCTCCAATTGGGCACCACGTGTAAATTATTAGGTCAATAAGACTATATGGGCAAGTCCTTGGTAGATACCACAAATCCCTATGAACCCATACATAGAATTTAATAATAGATTAGCAAATTGAAATTTAAAATGAAAAAATCCTTTCTTGTCCCACTCTAACTAGACACACAGCAGTGAGGTATTGTCCGCTTTGATCACATGCCACACGGTTTTAACATTTTAGTGTCAACACTTCCCAAGAGGTCACCCATCATGAGATTGCTCTACACAGAGCACTTAACTTTGGAGTTTCGACGAACTCCAAGCCACTACACCAAAAAGCGTCTCTGTGATTAGAGTTTCATGAACTATATTTGAGGAGTATTATAATGTATTATTTGGTTATATAAATTCCCTTATTAATGTCTCTTTATTCGTTTTGCAGGTATATGCCGCATCTTCGATGAGGCAAGTTGCGATTAGAATTGATGCTTTATAAATTTTGTTATGAATATTTACAATATATTAGTATTATTTCAATAATCATTTAATTTTTTCATGCATTTTTAAATAATTTATGCATTATTTTTAGTTATTTTTTCATCTACTGATCTTGGATGTAGTTAACTGCAACTATATTGTTTATCATAAAAATTTATTTTTAAGTTTATTCTTTCTAATTTAATTTTTACACTCGCAATATAGATGTATTGTCTGCTAGTGTGTGTGTATAAAGACGAAGACACAATTCCAATTCTATAATTGATCAAGACCATATACAAAGGTATTTATTGATCCAAGGTTCCATAAAAAGGCCATCTTTCACATGGTGTTGAATAAATCATTAAATAGAATGATGTATTCTTTCTCATAGATAATTAACCTAGGTATAGACATTGGTCCTCAAAGTACCAAGTACAATTCAAATATTGCATTTTTTAATAGCTATTACATGATTAAATTCCGAAGTTGTGGAACACCATACAAACAATTTTGCGTTGAAAAGAAAACATCCTAAATTAAATGAAAGAGAAAAAAAAAATTAAGCATTCAACTCTGACTTGCAGCGGTGTCTAGAGTTGAAAAGAAATTATCGTAACAAAAAATAATAAATGAATTAGTAATAAATATATTTTTTAAAAAAACTAATCACAAAATAATTAAAACAACTAGCTTATATTAGAACTTTATTTTAAACAATAGTATATTACGATTATATCTCCTATAATAATAATAATATCTTGAAAATATTTTATTAAAATCATAAAATTACCTTGTTGATATTAATATATTTTTTTCTTAATCAATGTAAAATTTTTGTTCTAAATTTATAGCTGCAACTACATTCATTCACCATTTGATTTGATTTTTTTCCCTTATGGGGGTTAATTAGATTCTCTTAAAATTCCATTGAATTTCTTGGGAAAAATGTATAAGAACACATTGGTTCATTTGGGAATTTATTGAAAAAAATTAGTAGAGTCAGGTAGATTTAAGAATAAAAATCGAATAGTTTCTGCAAATTTTCAATGGCACAGTGTCGATATTAAATATTCGTACTTTTGCGGTTAACTTTCATATTTGTGAAACTTTGGTGACCACTGAAATTTACGAAGAGAAAAATTGGAAAAAAGAGAAACTTACTAACAAAGCCAATGTCTTTGATGAAATGATTCAGAGTTGATATTCTTCAACACATCCTGAAAGCAATTAGGAGTTATATTTAAGACATCTGTATATTACAATAATATCTTCAAAACTTCTATTAAATTCATAAAATTACTTGCTGATATTTATAATTTTTTCCGCAATCAATGTATTATTAATCTTTTACATAAATATTTATTTTTCTCCCTTTTCATGATAACTAATGTTAAATATTCGACAATAGATCAACCTATCAAATTAGTAATATAAACTGAAAGACATTTCACCTGACTCATTTAATTGAAAGTAATTCTAAAAAAAAGAAAACTACACAATTTTTTTAGGATCTTTTGCTACACCAACATTTAAGCTTAGTCCCAGAATAAATAAATCACATAAAGCAAAATCATTCAAACCAGAATAAGCAAACATCAAAGCAGTATTTACATTAAAGGGTTATCAACAAAAAAAGGCCTAAAAATCGTGCCGTTTCCTGGGCTGAAATCTCCAGCATCTGCATATGTTCTGACTTCAAATCGAAAGAGAACGGTTGGAAAAGAGAAACTCATGCCTTTTGTGGTTAATTTTTATTTTTGTGAAAATTTTACAAAGAAAAGATTGAAAAAAAAAACAAAGAAAGAAACTTACTAGAGTTGGTAGTTTCCGAAATAAGAGTAGGAAAAAACTCACAAACCCAACGAAGTAAAGGAATGGCAAACCAAATTATGGCTTCGGACCTGCAATTAAAAAAGAGAAGATTGAAAAAAGAGAAACTTTTTATGTGAGAAACAAACCCAACTATGGTTGTATGTTATTGACTGTACTAAGTAGGAAAAATTGAAGAGGAGAATAGTAACGAAAGTATTAACCAAACACAAAAGCAGTTAAATTGTTTGGATTGTCTGTATTTCATCTGTATCTGTATCTTTTTTAAAATGATATGTGTAAATATATCCGATTTGCATCTAAATTTTATCTATTTTTATTCTATTTGATCTTTTGATGGCAACTGTCAACTTTTTTTTATCTATATCTATTTCTTGATAAATAATTTGTTAGCAAAAAGTTTGAAAAAGTGTCTGTATCTGCCGGAAAAAAGCCAATCCAAACAGACCCAATATGAAGGAAAAACTGAGAGAGTGGGGTAGTATATAGAGAGGGGAGAGAAAGAGAGAAGAACAAGACAGATGGAAAAAAATAAAGTAAAAAAAAAATAATTACCCAATACGAATTATTTATAATATTTAAGTTAGAACCCGTTTATTCGACTCCAATATTTTAATCTATATTTTTATTTTTTTTTCTCATTATCCTTCAATTGTGCACAATTTGAGGAGCAGTTAAAAATCCATACATTAGATTTTAAATTCAACAATTGCTCTCTCATCTCTAAGCACAAATTTAGGAACCCTTATTAAAAATAATTATTTTTTTATTTCAAAAAAAGCACCAATGCCGGTGGCTACTTTTTTTTTTTTCCTTTTTCTTCCGATGTTCTTCAAATCCACGATCTCCATGATTTCCTTAAGCACATACTCTCTCCTGTTACTCGAACAATTTTAACCTTTTAAATACGTATCCATCCATGTCCATAAGTTGATTTCATTTGCAATTTTTATTTTTAATTATTTATTATTATCTTCTTTGCTTAGTTATTTAAGTTAAGTAGATCATTTTAAATACCCATTCTCTGTTCACCAAAAATTTGGTGCAAAAAGGCGTGGATAAACATTTAAGTTTTCATTTGGCCAAAATAAATTTGGAAGTTTTCAGCAAAAAAAAAAATTCAAAATTGATAGCTTAAATGTAATGTTTTCTAATTTGATAAAAAAATAAAAATATATATTTATCATTTTTTTTATTTAATTTTTACATCGGTGTGTCATCCGCTAGAACTATATAAAATGAGGGATACATAATAAAGATGACATAAAGTAACCAACCAACTTTGTTACTGGATTTTTTTACATGAATTTTCAACACCAAATCAGGATTCAGTTAATTAATAGTATAGGTGTAACGTATCATACCTGCTATATTAAGTCTCTGCAAATTTACGAAATTCCTTCCCCCCCTCGCGGATAATGGTGGCAACTCTTCCACATGACTTGTCCATGAGTTGATGCGTGCCTTCGTCGTATCTAGAATCGTAGACCTTACCATTACATGAAGACTCAAGACTGTCATTGGTCGATAAGAAATCAAATTTGCCATCTATAAATTCCCTCAGAGTTGTTGTCATTGGTGGAAATAATTTAATTAAATAAATAAAATATTAATTATTTTTAAATTTTGATCATAAGTAAATATAATATAAATCATCAGATAATAATAAATTAATCCCATCAAAATTAATAACAAAACTTCAATGAATAAAAAATTCAAATTTACATTTTCTTAATACACCAAGTCTACATCTTAATAAATTTTAGCCTCATCATTTCCACCCTTATCATTTTAACTATTTTTATCCTTATCATTAATCCGTAAGATTATCACCTTAAGTTTTTTTTTAATTTCTTTTATATTTTTACAAGTCCTAATTACTTTTACTTTATATTTCAATGATTCTATTTACTTCTACATCTTACATTTACTTTTATACAATAATTTTTTTAAAAAACTCAATTAATCTTTAAAAGTTGGGAACTCTCTCCAGCCCTAAAAAAAAAAAAAAAAAAGAAACCAAGTATTAAAATGGCTAAATTTGAATTTATCAATACATTTAAAATTAAACAGTACAGATACATCCTATCGCAGAAAAATACCACCCTTTACTGGAATAGTTAATCAAATTTGAATCTATTCTATTTTTCCATTATCATCATCTATCGCATAAAACTACTATCAATAACGAGCTCAGAACATCCCCACATTTACAAAACTACCCCTCCCATTGCATCAATCCCTCTCATTTCTTCGCTTTCCGTGAAGACACCCTCTTCGCTGGCGACTTCACGCTCTTCGACTTCACGCTCTTAGGCTTCACGCTCTTAGACGCCGGAGCCTTCTTCCCCGGCGATGCCCTGCTCGATGTCTTCGCAGCTTTCACCGCCTTCGGCTTCGCAGCTACCTTCCTCTTCACTCCACTAGTTTTCGGCTTCGCAGCAGGAGCAACCTTCGCCTTTGGCTTTGCCTTTGCCTTCGGCTTGGGCTTGGCCGTAGCAGCTTTAGGTTTAGGTTTAGGCTTAGAAGAAGCAGCAGAAGCAGGCTTTGACTTAGTCTTCGCCACAGACTTAGGCTTTGGTTTAGGTTTAACAGCAGACTTAGCCTTGGATGGCTTAGGCTTTGAAGCAACAACTGATTTCGGCTTAGGCTTCGAAGCCTTAACAGTGGCCGGAATCTTGTAAGAATTCTTCACTTTTACCACTTTTCCAGCAGCAACAAGCTTCTTCAAATGAAGCAATAAAAGCTTCTTGAAATTAGC
Organism: Combretum micranthum; assembly: GCA_024138025.1. Lineage (NCBI taxonomy): Eukaryota > Viridiplantae > Streptophyta > Magnoliopsida > Myrtales > Combretaceae > Combretum > Combretum micranthum. Next base: position 327,068 of record JAMXBD010000255.1, read on the forward strand.
CGGCAGGCTCTTGTGCTTCTCTTCGTTGAATTTCGCAATCGCATATTGACTCGATCCGGATTTCTCCTTCAACGTCGTTATCGCATCCTTAATCATCTGAAACAACAAATACCATATCAATTATCAAAATCAGTGACACTCAAACGAATAATGAACACAAACTGAATTGAAATAGATCGAGCATTGAATAATAAGTACCTCTTCGTATTTTGGATACGCAGAGGGCTTCCGTGGCTTAGACGGCCTCTTAGCTTTCGGCTCCTTCGCCTTCACAATCTCGGCTGCAGCGGTGGTTTCGGTATTAGCAGCCAGCTCCGGAACCGGCTCAGCAACGCTAACAACTGGTTCTTCGTTCGCCATCTTGAGATTTGGGATTGGAAAGTTGGAATTTGCAAAATGCTGCTGTAGTTGAATTTTAATTTTATTTTATTTTCCTGTTTCGGCGTCCGTAAGGTAATGAAATCGGAGGATTTAAATAGTCGTTAGGAAAAGTACGTACCTAAAAGCTGATTTCTTATTGGTCGACAAGCGCTTCACGCGGATCGAGTGCGTTGGAAAGTTTGAATGTCGGCCGTTGGATATTCCCATCTTTGCGGTGAAGGATGTAACTTTAGTTTGCCTTAAGGGAAGGGTGTTTAGTATCATGACCATGGAGATTATTTTTAGGTGTGTTTTTGGGCTAGATTGATTTAAGCTGAACTTGGGTTATAATTGATGGATTTTAATGAAACTTTTTCCAAATTGAAGATTATTGACTTAGCTTTTGAATGAGTGTTTTTGAGCAACTTAGATGTGAGTGAATCGGAAGCAATTGGCTTTTGCAGCTACAATGGTCAATATAAGAGTTCTTTTGGTTCTTACAATAGTTTCAGTGGATTTTTTATGAATATGTGAATTTATTTTTCGGTTTTAGTTTTTTAAATGAAAATAGTTTTGTCAAGCAATTGATTGGTGTAAGGATTATAATTTTTTGCCATCAAATTTATGAAGGATTATGGCCTTGAATGACAATCAACTTGAACATAAAACTACCTTCTTTTTTCTCCTTCACAATTTCATTTATAATTCCATCACATGTGATATAATCCAGAATATATTATATATTGAAAGGTATTTTAATATTTTTCTTCAATCTTTTAATTAATCAACATATTCCTTTTAGTATTTTTTTTAAGAATCAGTGCATTTCTTGTATAGTAATCATGTTTCTTGGATTTTCCTTCTACATTTCCACTTTGTTAGCCTTAGGGGAATAGCTATTAATTCTCTCATCGTTCTACATAAAATCTACTGAGAATAATAATTATTTATTATATAAAATAAGTAATTGTAATTCATATTCCCACACAGAAAAATAGTCATTCAATGATTTATTTTTTAATTTTTATTATAAATACTCCTATCTTAAAAAATCATTATACAATTATCATCTTTTCTATAATAAAGATAAGTGATATTATATATATATATATATATATTTTACTCCAATAATTACTTGTTTTTATTTTTACCAATTGAACAATATAATAGAAATGTAATAGTCATCGTAATTCTATTCATCGCAATTCTATTAAATCCCATTAAATTGGAATTTAATATCTTTTTTATTCCCTACGGCGACACATTTGGTTTACTATAACAAAATAAGTTTGCAATGTCATACAAACTCATACAACATAAATGTCACACTTGTATGAGCTTAACTTATAATGCAACAAGTGATCATACACCACAACACATTTTAATTTTATATACTTACTTATGCCAACGCACAAAATGTAATTTATTTACTCTAGACCATAAGGAAAACGAACTTTTAAAAGTGTGAACCCTTAATGATCAAAATTGGATTTTGAAAGCATGAATTTATAAATGTAACTAAAAGAATAGACTTTTTTCTTTTCCCATTACAATGAGTTAGGGAAGATTTGAACATGGTAACTTTCATTTGAAACATTAGGAAAACTGTCACTAGGCAATAAAAGCCATTGGCTAAAATAACAAACTTTAAAAGTATGAATATATAAGTCTTAGGATAACCAGTTATTAAAGTATGGACCTATAATATATCTAAGAAAACTAGTCATAGAAGTATGGATCCTTATTTAACGGATCTCAAGAGAACCATTTTTCAAAGGTATAGTGTGTTCTTCAAGAGAGCCACTTTTAAAAATATGGTGTGGGACAAACAAGCCAAAATTTATTGACGCTAACCTAACCCACTTTGCTATTTAGGTTAAATGGGCTAAATTGACCAGTTTAACCCATTTATGTTTAGCCCATTTATGTTAATTTAACAACATTTATATAGTAAAAAATTAAGTTTTATAAGGTTTCATTGGATATCATATTTCATTTAAAATAATAAGTACATACATAAAAAAAAATTGTTATGATGCATGTGTATCAATTTGTCATTCTCTATTACCATAACATATTAGTTAAATTCAAACAAAAAATTCTTAGGAATAATGCTACATTTATAGTCATTTTCCCTAAATTTTTTATATTTTTACTTTTTATACAAATGGGCTAGCAAGTCAACTCATCTAACCCACAAGCCAACCCACCTTAGGCTGCAAGTAAATGAGCTAAAAAAATTAGCCCTTACCTATTTTAAAACGGCTTAAATGAGAACAATCCAATACAACATGTCATATAACAAATAGAACAATACTTCATAAAGTCAATATAGGAAGCATATAAGCCATATGGTGCTTACACACATTAATTTTGATACATATCAATGAGGATCATAGGCTTGGGGTTGAAAATACCTTAATGATGCTGTAAACATGATGACAAGCATTAAGGATGTAACTATTGCAGGTTTGAGATAGGCCATATAAGACCCAAACCTATCTCAATTCCCTATAAGATAGCCAAAACCTTACTTATAATCCTATAGGTTTCTTTCCTTTTTTTTCAATACCTAATCCACTCTTATAAGGTTTTAGTCTTTACCTATCCTATCTCATTGATCCAATTATGATTTTTTTTTTCACTTTTTTCCCTTCCTTATTCTTTTTCTTTTACCATTTTTTCTATGAAACAAAAGTAATGATTCTTTTACCTTTTTTTTAATAAAGGTAGTGCATGTACTTTCGAATTTTGCAGTTTTGTGTTTAAACTTTTAATTTTAGCAATTTAATGCTTATTTCTTTCATTTAGTTTCAATTTAATGTGTTTGTTATCACAAAAGTTAATGATTGTTACATATCTTTGCATTTTATTTTCATTACTTTAGGTGTAATGGCATTTTGGTGTTTATAATTTAATTTTGATACACTTTATTATTTTTTACTTATTAATTTGTTAAAAAATTAATATATTATTGTTCTTAAATGATATATTATTCTAAAACTTAAAATAAAGTTATATATTAATTTACTAAAAATTAATTTAGATTTTAATCGATATTATTCAAACTAAAAAGAAAATTATTTACACATGTTAATTTTGATCATAAATAAATATTTACATGTAATTTTTTATTTTGATAAAATTATATATCACTAGAAAGCTCTTAGCATCAATTCTATTCTAAAATAAAATCTTACTTTTCAAGACAACATTGATCAAGTACAACTTGAAAATATTTATAATTTGTAAATCAAGTGTCATATGCCCTATAACATGAATTTTAAAACTTTTGAATAATACACCTATATATATTATAATAGTTCTTTAGATTTTTCTTTTATAATGTCCCCTAAAAAACCCTTGTGAGATTGTTGAAAAAATCCTTTCTCAATCCGGACACATAAGCCAATCAATATTTTATTTCAATCCAAGATCGATGAAGGACTTTTTGAATAATTTCATAAGGGTTTATGAACATTACTGAAAAAAAAAATCTACAAAAAATATTATATATAGAGGTGTACTATTCAACAAGTTCATAAATTCATGTTATAAGGCAAAATGACACTTGATTTATATATTATAACCATTTTAAAAATTTACCTAGTCTTTGTATTCTTGGAACATATTATACGGTCTTATTTGCAAATAAAATTTTGATGTTAAGATTTTTCTAATGATATAGATTATATCAAAATTGAAGACTATGCAAAAAGCTACTCAAGATCAAAATTTCTTACATACATATATATATATATATATATTTTTTTATGAAATAATCCATCAAATAAAAATCTAAAATTAATTTCATTAAATTAAAACATAACGTTAATATAATTTTAAAATAATATCAACTTAAAAAAGTAAAATATTTATTTTTAATAAATTAATTAGTGAATAAACACCAAAATGCCTCAAAATCAAAGTGTAGACACTGGAATTCAATTAAATTAAAGTATAGATACTAAAATATAAAAAATATAGCAATCGTTAACTCTTTTGTTAACAAAGATAATAAATTGAAACTAAATTGAAAATATAAGCATTAAATTAAAATAAAAAAAATAGATACTAAATTGCCAAAAATAAAAGATACAAACACTTTTAGTGCCTTTATCCCCTTGTATCTAGAATAATTTTTTATGTCTACTAGCTTTTTTTTCTTCATCGTGTAATCACTTTTGAATTTCAAAGGTGAGGATGAATTTGAATATATATAAAAAATAAAGAGTCGCTTTTGGCCGTGACATTGTTTGATGGTAAGTTGACAACTTAAATTATGCCTTTACCTTTCTTTTTAATATCAAATTGCAAGATGGTAGCTGCTAAATGAATATGATCTTATTTATAAATCCCTCTAAGCTTTTTCTAATTTTAAGAAGATTTTTTTTTTTTTTTGCCTAAAATTAAGGACAGACATCTGCCTTTCTTCAAAGGATGTTAATTAAGCAATAAAGGTTAATTTTAATGCTTGAACATGATTTAGTTTGTCATAGTTTGCCTACCTTCATAATTTCTCCCTTATGCATCATTTTGTCATTCACACTAACACAATAACATGACTTCACTATATCCATTGTCTTGTTGGGTTACTAGTTCAAGGATTATGTCGCTATGCAGCATGACATTGAGTTAAAAATCACAAAGGGCAATGAACCATTAAGTTTGTTTATGATGAACATTATGGACCAAATGCTTCTTAATTGAGCCAACAACTAGCGACATGTAAGTTGATCTAATTTACTATGAGATCAGTACCTTGATTGTGAATGTTTGGTAGTTTGAGCTCAACCGAGTGTACTACATTTATTCCAAAGACAAGGTGATAAGGTATCTCACTTGTTATGGTTTGGTAGGTTGTTTGATACTCCCATATGATATTCTAGAGTTCATCCACCTAATTTCCTTTGACTCAATCACTTCTCTTTTTAAGGTTGTTCAGGATAATTTTGTTTATGACTTGACTTACTTGTTGGCTTGAAGGTATGCTACAAATATAATGGATTTCGATTTGGGTTTTGCATAGAAGTCTTGGAACTTATCATTATTGAAAATGCATTTCATTGTCTCCTATCAGGATAAAAAGGATGCCAAGCATGTGATGATGTAGTTGAGTACACAGTTCTCTTGGACTATTTTGTTATTTTCACTATTGTTTCGACTTTAGCCACTTTGTAAAGTAGTCTACAACAACCATGGCGTATTGTCTTTGTCTTGTGGCCTTTAGGAAGGGGCCGACTATGCTAACCCCCCATTAGGCAAAGGGCCATGGGCTTAATTACATCAAACTACTATGGTTATGCAATAATGGGGCATGCTTTTGGTATCGATGGCATTTTTGGACGACTATGCTAGTGTCATTCTTCATGTTTTCCATATACTACCCCATTTTAAGTGTCACGGTCCGAGAGTTGAGGACTTTATGGGAGTATTTAACTTGGCCAATAGAGTTATGATACTACCCCATTTTATGTTCGCTTAGAAGTGGTCTTGAGAGTATGGGTGGGTTTTTGAGCAGCTTAAAGAATTTTAAGCATTCGTCTCCATGGTGAGATTTGGATTTGTTCAAGGCAATGACACAACCATTTAGCTATTAAATATGCTTAATTGTTCTCGGTAACCACATTTCTAGAATAGCATAGATATTTTCCAAGTTGGCTTTGATCCCTTGCGGGTGAGTAAGCATCTGATGAATTTTCCTGGCACGACTCCTAAGATACACTTTTGAGGATTTAACTACAAATCATAGTGTTTAAGTCAGTCGAAGGTCTCCCTAAGGTCTATTAGGTGCTCATATTGGCTCTATACTCTTAGCTATCATGTCATTGACATAAACTTCAATGTTTCCGCCAATTTTATGTTCGAACACTTCAATTACTAGGCGTTAGTACATCACTCTGACATTTTTTAAGCCAAAAGGTATCACCTTATAGCAGTAGGTATTGAAGGATGTTATGAATGAAGTTTGTATTTTGTCTTTATGTTCCATTTCGATTTGATTGTACCTGGAGAAGGCATTCACAAAGCTCAAGAGTGCAATTCTAAAGGTTGTGATCTATTTTTAGTAGGGGGAAGCAATCTTTCAAGCAAACTTTGTTAGATCAGTGGAGTCGAGATACATACTTCATTTGTCATCACGTTTTTATCTTGAACCACGCTAGTCAATCATGTTAGGTATCTTTTTGGTATGATGAAGCAAGCCCTTAGTAGATTTTAGATTTTAGACCTTCTCCACATTGGGAACTTGTCTTTTAGCAAAGAAGTGTATTGTTTTATGTTTTATAGGCTTGGCCATAAGGGTTGATGTTGAGGTGGTTAGTGATGACCTTGTGGGGAATCCTTGGCATGTCAGCAAACGACCAAGCAAACACGTCGAAACTTCAGTATAGGAATTCAATGAGGGCTTCATTTAGGTGGGGGGATATATTGGTCTTTATTTTTGTTGTCCACTAGGGGTCGTTGCCTATCTAGGTTTCTTTGGTCACTTCCTCTCATGTTAAGACCTTAAGATACATATTACAAGAAAGGCCATGGTTACCTTTGTAGATGCCAATCTCGTTGGGTATCAGGAACTATAGAAACCATGTTAGAGAGGAATTGGCTAGGTTGGCCCAATATGACATTGTAAAGTGACTAGCAATCGATCACCACAAGTTCGACGTCATGTGTAGTGGTATTAGCTCCATCCTCAAGCTCCATTGGTAGTATGATGATGCCCCTGACTTTGACTAACTTATTGTTAGAGCTGTGTAGATTGTAGTCATATGTTTTTGTAGTTCAGGGGCCATCCTTTCATGGGCTTCATTGAAGATGATGTTGGCATTGTTGCTAATGTCATCATGACCTTTTTGACATCACAGTTGGCAATTCAGGCTCAGAAAATGAAGGTGTCATGATGCAGGATTTGGATATCTTCAAGATTTTTGTTGGAGAAGGTTATGGAGGAGTTCATCTTTTGCTTCTTGGTGTGGAGGTTCAATACCTCATCTTTCCTAGTAACGCGCATGGTTTTATTTACTAGTTCTCCCCTATGGCTAGAGCCGGGCATACAAGCTAGCTCATTTATCCACTTAAAAAAGCGGGGCCACGACCAATTTTTTCAGCCCATTTAAAAGTAGGTCAAATTGGCCCTGGTCTTTTAGGCCGCGAGCCAACTATAAAAAAAAAAAAAAAAAAGAAAGAAAGAAAAAAAGCAATTTAAGAACAAAAATAATAATAATAGCAACATATTAGTGATTATTTATTATATGTTATCAAGAAGGATTGATTGATACACACATCACATGCATAATAACATTCTCTTTAAGTACAATTTATTAATTCAAACATAACATTATATCCAAAAAATTATTTAAAAAACCTTTTCATATACAAGTATCATTGATATATACATAAAACACTAAAATACATAAATATTCTAATTTTCTCACAAATTAACATTAAAAAAATAAAAATAAAAAATAAATTCTTTTTGGCTCACTAACTGACCCATTTAGCTCGCAGGCCAATGTGGGCCATGCCTAAACCAAGAAATTTTAAGTGGGCCAAAATGACCCAACCCATTCAGCCCTTATGCTCATCTCTACTTATGGCCCCTTCGATGATTGTATTAACTACCCTATTAGAATTCCTATTTTGGATGTTTATATCATCATGCTTTCTGTCCCTAATGGCGATCATGGTTTCAGTGCTGTGCTAGGTAGGCCGGCACTCAGTGGTATCCATATTAAGGATATACTCTTTTAAGTAACCTAATGGTTGCATCCTAAAGGTGTTTTTTGAGCTAATAGCATCTGTTAATGGTATTTTCATAGTCTTGGTGATAATCTAGTATCTCTCCCGTTAAGGCTAGGATGCATCTTAATCAATGGGGGAGGATGACCCTATGACACTTCAAGGCATATATCCCCTATTGGATTTTTAGAGAGGTGAACTTGGAGAAGGTGGGGAATAGTCATTTTCCATCGCCACCTTGTTTGCAAGGGGGCCATTAGAGTTTCATGTTGCCAATCTAATATTTAGCTAGGGGACGATTTCTTCTAGTAGAGGCATGCGTTTCACGGTGGGTTTCTTGTTTATGCTATTCTACCTCATGGTGGACCTTTACGACGTCGTCCTAGATGATATACCTTTTTGCTTTCTCGTAATTACTCTAGTGTAGTAGGTCGGTTTCACACAACGACCTAAAGAAGTAGCTAATCGATCCCACTTTTAGGGTAGCGGCCTGTCGTGTAATAATCTCATTAACATTGGGGATCTTGAGGACTACCTTTGTAAAATGGATGATGTAATCCTGAAGGAGTTTGTTCTTTACTTGCATAATCTCATAAAATATAAGCATTCTTTTCAAGTAGCTTACTTACTGTAAAGTGCATTTTAAACATCTCTATGAACTCCTTGAAGCTATAGATGGTGTTTGGGTAAGCTAGTTAAACCATGGGCTTGCTACCTTGTAGGGAGTTCCTTACACATGATGGCAGCGTTGAATCCCTAAAAGATCATGGGATTTTAAGTACTCGATATGGTCTATGAGGTCGGTAGTGCCATCGTAATTATTTAGGGGTGAGACCATGAGGGATCTAACTTTGTAAGGAAGGGCTCTTGTGGTAGGGCTTTGGATAATGGTCTGGTTTGGTCCTTGGAGATCATGCCACCCTTCTTGGCATCATTAGCATAATTTTTTTCATTGATGTACGCTTCTAATTCTTTGCAGGTTATCTCTTTGAATGATTTCTCAATTAAAATCTCTTTTTTAGAAGACATCCATACAAGTGTCATTATATGATTCTGATTGAAAATTGCATGTTCTAGACATAAAAAAGTCAATCAATCCAATTTTGCGAGAGACAAATTTCGATGGATTATAGGCCATGGATTTTGACTTCCAAGGTCACTCAGTTAAAATCACAATTTTCTTGAAAGAATATCTGTCCAAGTATCATTAAGTAATTTTAATGAAAAATTGCATGCTCTAGGCATGAAAAAGTCAACCAATCCATGGTAAAAATGGCAAATTTTGATGGCTTATTGGCCATGCATTTTGGGCTTTCGAGATTACCTAGTAAAAATCCCTATTTTTCTTTTAAAAATCCATATAAATGCCATTAAGTGATTTGTGTGTAAAATTGCACTCTCTATGCCCCAAAAAGTCAATAAATCTAGTTTTTTTTTTTTCTTTTTTTTTTTTGTTAAGAATGACCAATTTCAATGGACTATACATAGATTTTGAGATCTAGGGTCACACAATGCAAATCCCTATTTCTCTTGGGAGGGCATTCATATAAGTTTTCGTAAGTGATTTTGGTGGAAAATTATGTGTCCTAAGACACAAGAGTTAGCTAATCCAATCTTTCTTAAAAATGAAGGATTTCATCGTACTACAGGGTATAATTTTAGCCCTCTAGGGTTACCCTATAAAAATCCCTATTTTTCTTGACAAGAGATCTATACAAGTGCCATTAAGAGAATTTAGTGGAAATTTGTGTGCTTTAGGCCTTAAAAAGTCAACGAATGCAACTTTTTTTACAAAAAGATAGATTTCAATATACTATAGATCATGAATTTTGATCTTCTGAGGTCATGCAATGAAATCTCATGAGTGGTGATTTCCCAAAAGTTTCTAAAAATTGTTGATTTTGGTAGACAATAGGCCGTAAATTTTGAGCTTTCGAGGTCACACGATGAAAACCCTATATTTCTTAAAAGGTTGTTAATATATAATGTCATTAAGTTTTTTTGGTGGAAAATTGCACATCATAGGCCTAAAAAAGTTAACCGATCCAAATTTCGCTACAAATGATTAATTTCGGTAGACTATACATTATGGATTATGAGCTTTCCAGGGTTACCTAGTGAAAATCCCTATATCTCTTGAAAGGATATTTGATACAAGTGTCATAAACTGATTTTGGTGGAAAATTGCATATTCTAAGCCTCAAAAAGTCAACTAATATAATTTTTACTAAAAATGGCTAATTTGGTCGACTATAGGCCATGGATTTTGAGATTCTAAAGCCACCAGGTGAAAATTCCTATTTTCTTGAGAGGAAATTTCACAAGTATCATTAAGTGATTTTGATGGAAAATTACACATTCAAAGTGTTGGTCCTAAATAGGGGGGGTGAATTTGTTATGTTGAAAACTTTTTGCAAAAACCAATTTAAAACTTCTTTCTGAAACAAGTTTTGAAACTTTGTTTAAAACATTCATTCAAAAAATCTTTATGAGATACCTCTTGATTTCTTAACTTATGATATAGTCAAATTTGATTAGATTAGATCTCTTTTCTTAACAAGTTATCAATATAAATTCCTTTAAGTTAAATACTTTGGATTCGATATCAGAGTTAAATGCGAACATAACAAAATAAGTGAAAGAAAGAGAAGAGATTGCTCAGCTATATGTAGTGGTTGCGCCTTGTGCGTTAGTACACTCTTCCAACTCCAAGTGGGGTATTTGTTGTCTTTACCGGTTTGTTCTACTAGATACAATCAAATCAATGAAAAAGTACAAAAATAGTCTTGTGTCTACTGCAATGTTAACAACTCGCACCGCTTATCTTAGCTTCTACCTAAGCTAACTCATGGTCCTACAAGTGTTCTTTTTCACTTCTTTCACTAACTCAACCAATATAAAAAGAGAGTATCTCAAGTTTAGAGGAGTACAATAACAAAAATTCTCACTTTTTAACACAAAGAATAAATAGAGTATTTCTGCAACTTTCGAAAGTAAACTATGTTGCAGTAAGCTTCCTTTTGTAATGATGAATAGCACAAATGAGGATTCTGTGATTCTCTCATGACCTTAGAAGACTTTATTAGTAATTTATCCAACAAAGCTTCATGTCTTGTTCTTCGTACAAGCCTTTAATTTATAAAGTAGCAAATGTTCTTCTTGAAATACTTATGTAATTGATAATCCTTTGCCCGTTGCTTCGATATCTTCATGAATCTTTAGCTCATATTTATTTGAATTCTTTCTTTAAAAGCAGCAAAGAATTGTTAAATATATATAAAATATTCCGTTATATCTTTAAGATGTTAGCTTGAAAACTTATCATATGAGCAAGATAGAGAAAGATATGAATTTGAATTCCTTCCAATCTTCAAAGATATCTTTCCATGATTATGAGATTCCTTAAGCTATCAATATCTTCCTTGATTTACCTTCAATATCCAACCTGATTCATAATAAAAACTTGCACACAACTTTTCTTTAATGAAGGCCATGTTACCAATATGAAATATCATATTAAAACTTTCCACATATAGCTTAAGCAAATAAGTTACATCAAAAATACTTTATATTAGCCCATGATGTTAATTAAATATCCCCATTAGATCATAAACAAACTTATTAGTGAAACTATTGAATATAATTCCCTATTATATTCAATCCGTGGAGTCAGGTCTTCAATGAAATCCGTTGCTCCATAAAGGAAAGTTTAACTTTTGATTTGGCTTTCAAACTTTTACCTATGCTTCTGAAATCGTCATGAACTTACATGCATTTGTTAAGGTTACTGTATGACCATGTATAAGTATATGATTATTCCTTAAGACTTTTGTTATCATCAAAACTTTATAAAACATTGCAAGTACTTAGAGAGATATTATTACTAACAATCTCCCCCTTTTGATGATAACAAAACCTTTTAATTTTTGAAAAAGATGTTAAAAAATATCATTCACATGTGATGTACATTATGTATGTCCACTAATAATTATACATAATATCCGTTTATTCTTTCTTTCCCTTTCTCCCCTTTTTTGTTATCATTCGAAAAGGGATTGCATGACTTGCACAACACACATGAGAGAAGAAAATATAACATATAGGGATTATGGTTCCACTCAATTCATGAGGTCTTTGCAATTTTAGTATCAAACCAAAAAATATATGCACAATTCACATCTTTCATCATAAGTGTTCATCAAAACATAACCATGCCATCAAAACATTATCGTAAGTCTTGAACGCTAACAAAAATCTATGCTAAAGTATTAAACGCAAACATCTTAGCAAACATCAAGCATCACAAAGTCTTTTAAAAGGATAAACTATGAGATCAAATTTTAGTTGTCATTGGGAGATTTCTTGGTTTTGCTGCAGATGTAAGGAACAAGGTGTAGAAAATCTAATAAGTGCGTTAGGCTAGATTACATGCACATGTGGAAGCGGAAGCTACAAAGAAAGTTTCTAAATCGATTTTAAGCTCACTTAACCAACCATTATCTCTTTGACCAATTTTGTGCTCAATTCATGTAATCACAACAGTAATAATAATGAGATTAGGGAAGAAGAAGATTATACTATAACATGGAGTTCAGCTCGTCCCCTGAGCTCCATGGTCCACAATTGCCTCACATAAAAAGGACTTCATGCGTTTCATTCATTTCAAATAATGCCTCACAAAGAGGACTTCACTCAATACCTTAACACATGAGAACTTCACCTATTGCCTCAAATAAGAGAACTTTACTAAAACTCAAACAAAATGTGAATAGTGCCTTACAAAATTAGCTCACTAATCTCACTATGGTACTATTCACTTAACAAATATAAATACAAATCAAGAGATATTTTTACATAATATCTATAAATAAGCTTAACTCTCTTTTTATAAAAACACCATAAACAAATCTATTTATCGGTGTACAAAACAAGTTAGCAGTTGCTCTAAAAAAACCACTAAACGTCGAATGTCAGAAGCTCCAATGACTATTTTACACATACTGGCAAACTGGTTCACATTTTGTGCCTTACAGTCTTCCCTTCGATCTCCTTTATTTGGGAACCGTGCTTCACTTTCTTTTACTGGTGACCCGATCTATCCTGTACCAGTAAGCCACAGCGTTTTCCCTGTACGCACTGCATCAAAACACAAAATAAAGCATAAAAGATATTAAAAACAAGTTTTGTTTATTAAATGTAACTTAACTAAGTTATGAAGCATTTGTGCAATATATTTTCTTATCAAAATAAGATTGTAACCTCCACATGGTTCAACATAAGGGCTCTTTCAGTGTTGGGAATGGTAGTAGAGGGGTTAGGATAAGGTAGAATTGGTTCAGTTTCTATAGAAGATAGGGTCCTTGTTGGAACTGTTGTAGCTTCTAAAGTAGCAGCTAGAGCATAAGTCTTGCGAAAAGATTCTATCACGATGCTAAAAGTCTTCATCAAGACATCTAGTTTGGTATCTATCAGCGTCTCTCGTGTCTTTTGAAACTTTTCAAGCTTAACATCAACTTGAGTCAAAACATCAGTAGCCTAAGAAGTCTTTAATGATCCTTTAGCTAATGCTATTTCTACATCCTCTGAGTATGGATCTGAGCTCGAGATGACCACTTTCTTCTCTTGGACCTTTAGATCTATTAGCTTCTAGCACATATTGCTTGTTCACAGCAACCTTACCTTTTCCTTTGGTTTTGCTAACTCTGCCTTTTGCCTTTTCCTGCTTACCTTTCGAAACACTTTCTTTTTTTTTTTTTTTTACCTTGTCCTGTATTTCTTATTCTTGTTCAACCTTTTCCACCACGTCCATCACAACATCATTCACATCATCCTTTTCCATAATCTCTTTTCCAACATCTTTCTCAATAGTCTCTCTTTTAACATCCTTTTCAATAACTTTTTCAACAACCTCCCCTTCAAATTAAGTTGATTTTTTGCCAATCAATTTTTCTCGTTCTACACTTTAGATGCTTGTAGATAGTGTCATCCAAAGTATACCACATATTTAACAAAAATTCTCATTCTCTTAAATTTCAATTTAAAGATCTTCTTTAGAGATTGAGGGTCTTTGACTCTGGAAGGGATATTAATCTTCTTAACTTAAACTTAAATTCGTCAACAAACTAATATATAGCTTACTTCCCCAATTTTTCATCATGAATCCAATGATCATAGAATCAATGCCAATTTTCTTGTTTTTTGAATGGCAATAACAATTATAGCATCTTCTTTTGACATGCTAGTGAAAGTGCCAGCCTTAAGTTGAATACATTCCACTATGATCTTATGTAGAATCCAAATTTCCAATTCGAATTCAATCATAAAACATCTTTGTCCACTACAATTTCTATACCTCATTCATCATAGTAATGTATATTTTCTTAACAAATACATCAAAACTCACCATCCACATTGTTTGGCAAACCAAAACAATCTATCAAATCCTTCCTAGTTCCTAGTAACCACAAATTTTTGTCCATTCACGATGGATTTTCAATTTTTACAAGTGCTGGTGTTTAAATTTCTAAATAATTCATTAACCAAGCCTCCATACACTACTTCTCTTAGTTTACACAATCCTGAAGAACTGATCTTATGCAGCCATTTTTCCATAAAAATCATGTTCCTCTTGAAATATTCGAAATCAAAATATGAACCAGGTGGGATACTTACGTCATCAATACTTTTGTTTCCTCTGATTCCATTGGCTTCAGAGGGTGTTACTCTTTTTCTTTTATTTGAGGGTTTCTTAGGTTTTTGATACTTGAACTCTTGATTTTCCTTACACACACTTTTTCCTTCATTGTGTCACTTTCTTTTTCTTTTCCACTTTAAGGGTCAATGGAGGAACTTCTTTGAATGGATCCTCTGAGACTACGTTATCTTCCGAAAGGGTCATCTTCAGTTGAAACTTCCTTTTCAGAAACCTCCATTGATGATTTTTCCAAACTGGAGTTGGACATGATCTTGTTGAAGACATCAGTGAGCTTTTGTTCTAGGAATAACTTTTAGATTACATGGTTTTAGGAAAGTTGAAAGCTTTTTGGATTTTCTTTGTTGAATGAAGTTAGGGTTTCAATTAGTAGGAAGAAGACAAACAAAGTTTTATTTGAGGTTGAAGAGACTTTTGGTTTTGAAGTTCGCAATTGATGTTTTAAAAAGGTAACCATATCTTATTTGGACAAGTAGATCCTATAGGTATCAATAACTGTTAATTCAAATGTTTTTTTTTTCTTTACTTTTTATTCTTTTTCCTTTTCTTATTTGGCATCATATATATATTATATATATATATTAATATAGGATAAAATACATCCAAAGGTATCAATTTTTGAGGTTAAGTTCATTTAAAAAATTAAAGTTTCAAGTAGTTCAAAAGAGGAATCAATGTTTGGGGATAGATACATTTAAGATATTAAAATTTCAAGTATTAAAAAGAGGTATCAACATTTTACAAAGTGAGTCAAATAAGTTATTAATAATTACCATTAATGAAAATTTATAAAACTTAATTGAAAATTAATCGAAATATTGATACTTTAAATGAACTTTGCAAAAGTTGATATTCATTTGATTTATTTTGCCAACTTTGATACCTCTTTTAACAACTTAAAATGTTGATACCTTAAATGAACTTAACTCCAATTGTTGATACCCTTTGGTATAATTTACCTTACTAATATATCTTCTTATATATTAAAAAAAAAAAGATATGCAATCATTCTTTTTATTTTTTGAAAAAGAAACTTACTTTTTTTTTATATTTTGTTCTTGTTACACACCAAAAATAAATTCATCCGAAACATGTATATTTCATTCACACTATATTTCAAGTAATATTAATATTTAAGCAAGATATCTATCAAAAAGGATAGCATACACTTATTTCACTCCTTATATATTTGAATTTTGATTTTTTAAAAGGTTTAGTAAATATATCAGCAAGTTGTTTTTCAATTGAAACATATTTACTTTTCTATAACATGATCACGGATGAAATAATAACATGATCATGAATAACATAATGTCTTATTTCAATATGTTTTGTTCTTGAATGTTGAAATGAATTTTTAGTCACATTAATTGCACTAATATTATCACACATAATTGTATGCAATAATTAGGTAGTTGTTATTTTAGCCAAAGTATTTGAGTACAATAATTTCCAACTAAAACATACTCTACTTCAATAGTAAAAAGAGCAGCTAAATATTCTTTACATGAGATCAAGAAACTAATTTGTTGCCTAAGAATTGATAAGTATGAGAAGTGTTTTTTCATTGCATTTTACATCAACATAGTCCATATTTGAATATCTAATGAGATTGAAATTTTGATTCTTTGGATGCCAAAATACCTAATTTTGTTGTATCACTTATGTACTTGAATTTATTTTTTATTTTTTACTGTTGTGAGGTGTGTTTCATTTGGTTTAATTTGAAAATGATCACACACACATACACTATATAGAATATCTGGTCTAGAAGTAGTAAGATATAGTAAAGATCCAATCATGCTTGCATAGAGTTCGTCACTTACCTTCTTGCCTATTTTGTCCATATCTAAACGAGTAGAAGTACACATAGGTGTTGTTGTACTTTTGCTATTTTCAAATCTGAATTTTCTAAGAATTTGATCTGTTTATTTCTCTTGATGTACAAATATACCATCTTACCTTATTTTATTTATAACCCAACGAAGAAATTTGATTCTCCCATCATAGACATTTCAAACTCATTCTATTAAACTGGCACACACTTTGCAATATAGTTTGTTAGTAGAAACAAATACTATATCATCAACATATATTTAAATAATCAAAATATCATTTTCATAGAATTTAAAAAACAAAGCAATATCTACTTTACCTTTATGAAACTTATAGATATTAGAAATTCACTTAAATGTTCATACCTTGTTCTTGGTCCTTATTTTAAACCATATAAACTTTATCTAATTTGTAAACAAATTCACTTTTATGAAGATCTTCCAAACCAAGGGGTTAACCTACATAAACTGCATTTAAAAAGTACTTTTTACATCCATTTGATAAAGAAATTTTTATATTATGCAAAGTCTATTAAGAGTTTAATTGCATCTAATTAGTTACAGGTGCAGATGTTTCACCATAGTATTCCTTCTTCTTATGAATATCCTTTAGCAATTAATTTAGCTTTTTTTTAAAACTATTTTTCCATTTCCATCCATTTTGCTTTTAAAAACATTTAATGCCCATTACACTTTTGTTTTTAGGTCAAGGAACTAAATTTTATGCATTATTTCTTTGAAATTATCCTTATTCTTCTTGCATTGCAATTTTACAATTGTAATCTTTTAATGCTTCATCTATGTTATTAGGCTCAAATTCAAAAACTAAAGCAAATTGGTTTCAAGATTTCGTAAACTTTCCTTGTTCTAACACCATGATTCATACCTTCAATTATCTGTTCGATTGGATGAAAAGATGATCATTTCCAAGATTTTGGTAATTCATTTGTTGTCTAATTTTGCACTAGATCACCTTCTCTGTTATCATTTAAAGTACCTGTTGATTCTTTAGTGTTTTTTATTTTAGCTTCACAAAAGAATTTTCTTCTGATCTTTGTTGATTTCTTTCATCCTGATATGTGTTTACCTCAGTTATTGGCATAACAATAAGATCATCATTATCTACATAATTATTTATGAACTAAAATTGATTGATTTTTCAACAACTTGAGTTTCTTTATTATATATGCAAAATGCCTTAATATTTATATAATATGTAAGAAAAATTGCTTCAAAAGCTCTTTCTTCAAACTTTCCGAGGTCTTTTCCCATTTTCTTAACAAAGTATTTGCTACTAAACTCTTGAAAATGAAACATTAGGTTTTTTTCCTTTAAACAATTCATATAAAGTCTTAGTTGCAAGAGGTCTAATATAAACATGATTTATTATATAATAAGCAGTAAAGATAGCTTCAACCCAAAAGCATTTAGGTGTATTATTTGCATTTAGAAGAGTAATTGGCACCTCTTGAATTGTTCTATTGTTTATTTTTACAACCTTGTTTTGTTGAGGAGTGTAAGGAGCTGAAAAGTTATGAGATATGTCATTCACAAAAGTTTAAATATGTATTTTCAAATTCCTGTCCATGATCAGTCATAAGACTAATTATGGATAGCCCTTTTTTCATTTTAAATCTTTTCCGCAAACTTTTTAAAGTTAGAAAAAACATCACTCTTATTTTAGAAAATACACCATGTTAATAGTAATTGAACCATTAAACTCGACCATATCTAGGATCAAATACTCGTTAAATAACATGTCTTTGCTCTGATACCAATTATTGATACTGTAAGTTAAGTAACCAAGAGGGGGTGAATTGGATAAAAATAACTTCTTTCCAAAATAGGTTTTGAAACTTTGTTTAAAACATTTGTTCAAAAACTCTTCATGATAAACCTCTTTTATATCTTAACTTATGATATAGTCAAGTTTGATTAGATTAGATCTCTTTCCCTAAAAATTTATCAATCTAAATTCTTTTAAGTTAAATATTCAGATTCAATATCAGAATTAAATACGAAAATAACAAAATAAGTAAAAAAGAGAGAGAAAAGATCACTCGGCTATATATAATGGTTTGCCTTATGCATCGTCTATTCTTCCAACTCCACGCTACTAACCCAGTTGTCTTTACTGATTTGCTCCATTAGATCTAATCAAATTAATGCAGAAACAAAGTAGTCTTCCATACACTACGATGTTAACAATTCACACTGCCTATCTTAACTTCTACCTAAGTTAAATCACAGTTCTACAGGTGTTCTTTGTCACTTCTTTCACTAACTTAACAAATACAAAAGAGGGTATCTCAAATCTAGAGGAGTACAATAATAAAAATCTACGCTTTTTAGTACAAAGAGTAAATAGAGTATTTCTATAGCTTCTGAAAGTAAATTTGGATTGCAGTAAGCTTTCTCTTATAACAATGAAATAGCTCAGATAAAGAATTTATGAATATCTCACGACCTTATCGAACTTTAGCAATAATATTTTCGGTAAAGCTTTGTGTCTTATTCTTCATGTGAGCCTTCGGTTTATCAAGTAGCAAGGCAACGTTCTTCTTTAAACAATTTAGGCAGGAAATAATCCTTTGCCCATTACTTCAATATCTTTGTGAATCTCCCCTCATATTTATTTGAATTCTTTCTTCAAAAGATAGAAAATATTCCATGTTACTCTTGAAGATTTCACTTGAAAACTTGTCATACGAACAAGATAGAGAAAGATATGAATTTGAATTCATTCCAAACTTTAAAGATATCTTTCCATAATTGTGAGGTTCCTTAAGCTGTCAGTATCTTCCTTGATTTATCTTCAATATCCAACAGTGATTCATAATAAAAACTTAGGCACAACTTTCTTTAATGAATGCCATGTTACTAATATGAAATATCATCTTAAAACTTTCCATATATAGCTTAAGCAAATAATTTCTGTCAAAATACTTTATATTAGCTCGTGAGATTAATTTAATGTTCCCATTGGATCATAAGCCAACTTGTTAATGGAATGATTGAATATAATTTCCTATTATATTCAATCCGTGGAGCTAGGTCTTCAATAAAATTCGATGCTCTTTAAAAGGAAAGTTTTACTTCTGATTTAGCTTCTGAACTTTTTCCGTGCTTCTAAAATCATCATGAACTACACACATTTGTTAAGGTTAATATATAAGTATGTATAAGTATATGATTATTCCTTAAGACTTTTGTTATTTGCAAAACATTGTAAGTATTTAAGAGATTCTATCTCTAATAATAAGCCACAAAAAGTCAACCAATCCAATTTTTGTCAAAAATAGCCGATTTTCATTGGACTATAGGCCATGGATTTTAAGCTTTCAAAGTCACCTAGTTAAAATTCCTATTTTTTGGACAAACATTTGTACAAGTGCCATCAAGAAATTTAGGGGGAGAATTGCCCTCTAAGCCGTAAAAAGTCAACCAATCCAATTTTTTATGAAAACCAATAGATTTTGGCGGACTATAGGCCATTAAATTTTTGGTTATGGGGCTACGCAATAAAATCTCACGTGGTGATTTCCTAAAATTTGTTAAAAATGGTCGATTTTGGTGGATTATAAGCCATTGATTTCAATCTTCTAGGGTCACCAGGTATTTTCTTGAGAGTTTATTCATACATGTACCATTAAGTTATTTTGGTGGGAAGTTGCGCACTTAGACCTCAAAAAGTCAATTAATCCAATTTTTGCTACAAATGACCGATTCAGTGGATTATAGGCCATTGATTGCTTCTAGGTTTACATGGTGAAAATCCTTATTTCCCTTGAGAGGACATATACAAATGTCATCAAGTGATTTGGTGAAAAATGCGCTTTAGGACTCAAAATGTCAACTAATCGAATTTTTGCTAAAAATGATCGATTTCAGTGAACTATAGGTCATGGATTTAGAGATTATAGAGTACCAGTTAAAAATCCCCACTTTTCTTGAGAAAATTCATATAGACGTCATGAAGTGATTTTGGTTAAATTGTATGTCTTAAGCCCATAAAGTCAATCAGTCTATTTATACTAAAAAATGACCAATTTCGTGAAGTATGACATGGATTTTGAGCTCTCACGTCAATCGATGAAAATCCCTATTTTCTTGAGTTGACTTCTATATAAGTATAATTAAGTAATTTTGGTGGAAATTTGTGCATTCCATACTTCAAAAAATCAACCAATTCAATTTGCTAAAAAATGCCCATTTCGATAGACCCGTGAATATTGAGCTTTTTGGGTCACTTGGTGAAAATCCTTATTTTTTCTTGAGTAAGGCATCCATACAAGTGTCATTCAGTGATTTCAGAGGAAGATTACATGTTATAGGCCTCAAAAAGTTAATCAATCATAATTATACTAAAAATGACCGATTTCGATAAACTAGGTCATGGAATTTAAGCTTTTGGGGTCATAAGTGAAATCCTATTTTTTTTAGAGGACATTCATACAAGTGATGAAGTGATTTTTGTGGAAAATTGTATATTCTAAACCTTAAAAAGTCAGCTAATCAATTTTTTGCTAAAACTGGTCCATTTGATGGACTAGCCATGGATTTTGAGCTTATAAGATCACTCAATTAAAAGTCCCTTTTTTTTTCTTTAATAGGACATTCGTATAAGTATCGTTAAGTGATTTTGCTAAAAAATTACATGCCTTATGCCTCAGAAAGTCAACCAATCCAATTTTTTTCTAAAATAACCAAGTATGATGGACTATAGGACATAGATTTTGATCTTCAAAGGTACTCCAGTTCAAATCCCTATTTTTCTTTAGATGATATCCATACAACCGCCATTAAGTGATTTTTTTTGGAAGATTATGCCTTTTAGGCCTTAAAAAGTCAATGAATCCAATTTTTAGTAAAAATGGTCAATTTTGAGAGACTATAGGGCATCGATTTTTAGCTTCCGAGTTTACCAGTCAGTATCCTTTTTGCTAGAGAGGACATATGTACGTGTCATTAAATGATTTTGGTGGAAAATTGTGTGATCTAGCCTCAAAAAGTCAAATAATCCATTTTTGCTAAAAATGGCTTACTTACATGAACTATAGGCAATCGTTTTGACTTCCCTAGTTCAACCGGTGAAAATCCTTATTTTTCTTGAGAAAACATCCATACAAGTGTCATTAAGTGATTCTTGTGGAAAATTCAACGTTCTAGGCCTCATTATGTCAACTCATCCAATTTTTGCTAAAAGTAGCCCATTTTGATGGATTGAAGGCCATGGATTTTGAGCTTTTGTGTGACAAGACAGAAGAAAAGAGAAAACTATTACGATCCATTGATTTTGCAATACTTGAAAAGAATGATTGAAATAAAATCAAAATTAATCAAACACACGATTGCCGAAAGACGATTGATGAGAATTGACTTGAAGGTCCTATTATGTGATCGAGAGCTAGAGGATTGCAAAATCTAATGTTCAGAGTGATTATTTTGGAACAAGATGAAGAGAAATTTGTCTCAGGTTATGGATTACATGTAGAGCATGATTACTTGGAGTATAACATGCTGACATTAGAGAAAGAATAGGAAGAAGAAAGTAATGAAAACATAGGAAGTATGCATAATCGCGACCTCCTACCCTTAACAAGCCCTCGGCTATACTTGTAACTAAGTCTGCTTTACTTGAAGCGGTTAGTTACACCTTCGTGCACCTTTAGTTGAGCCTTCGACTATACCATGATTGAGTCTATTGCTTGAAGAGACGATTCTAGTGGACATCGCAGTATTACTTACGTCTACAATCTGCAAGATGATGCTTACGCATCTTTCCATGATACTTTACACAGAATCAGAGCAACTATTTAGATAAATTTCAATCTTTCTTTTATTAGCTAATTTCCTATTTATCTTTTGATAACTTCAATCTTGTTTTATTAATTACTTTCCTATTTTGTCTTTTAAACATCTTTGTTGTTTTAGATATCAAGTCATGAGTATAAATAGAGGCTTCCTTGATGTAAAAAGATAGATTTCATTAATTGAATAAAACTCTTTCTCTTTAAGAAAAACTCTATTCTTATCAATCATCTTTGATTGAGGTGAATTTTGCTCTTATCGATCATCGGATTGTAGTGAGCCCTAAACACCAACGAGTGGTTGTGAGTAATATCAACTACTTGTTAGCGTTATATCCATGTTTACTTTCTTGGTGCGTAATTTCTAGGGTAAGTAAAGGTTTGTGTTCTTTATCATTTTAAGATATCTTAGTGATTGTCTTCCTAGACATATCATCTTTATTGATATCAAAGCTCATGTTACGGTTAATTATCTCTACTGTTGTTGTGATCATATGTGATTAAGGATGTCAAATGAAAGTGTACATGGCAATTTTTAAGAGGAGGTTAATAGTGGAGTTCGTGGAAACTGAGAAATTCCAAGCAATGGTAATAATTGTGTTCAGGCCAATGATAAACAAATTATGAGACAACAGTTGCAAACTTTGAATAGCACTATTAATACCCTAGTACAAATAATGCAACAATTGTTACAAATCCCTAATGTGATACCACCCATATGGAAGCACCACCACTGCCACTACCTGATGCTGGTAGCAAGGAGATGTTAGAAGGAATAACGTTGAATACGGTAATGCTTATGATAGGGAGTTTAGACCACCAGGAGGGTAGAGCATGTGAAGCTGCAAATGCCTTCCTTTTCAGGAAGTGGATCCATAAATGATTATCTTGATTGGGAAGACAAAGTTAAAGGATTGTTTGAGTGTTATGGTGTTGAAGAACATACAGGGGTTAGATTAGTGGCAGTGGAATTTACAAGATATGCAACAATGTGGTAAAAAAATCTACTATCTACCTATAAGAGGGATGAAGAAGCAAAGATGAGGACATGGCCGGAGATAAAACGAATACTGAGAAAACATTTTGTTCTTGCATACTTTAAACAAGAAGTCTATATGTGCCTTCAATCATTGAGATAAAGTAGCAAGAATGTTAAGGAGTATGTTCAAGAATTCGAATCATTAAAGATTAGAAATGGAGCCTTTGAGCCACCTAAACAAACTATTTCAAGATTTGTTACTAGCTTAAAGTATGAGATTGCGAGTATTGTGGAGCTGTAGTGCTATGACACGCTAAAAGAGGCTATTCAACTAGCCCTCAGAGTAGAGAGACAGTAGAGGAATTATCCATATAAGTCTACTACAGGTAAATATTCTAATCCTCAGAAATCTTATTTTTCTTATGCTAGGAGGAGTGAAAAGGGATATTCTAGCAAATCTAGTGATAAAAGGGGTGAATTTGTTGTTAACACGGGCAAAACTACCATTAATCTAGACGAGGATAAGAAACAAGATGGTACTAGTAGTTCTAGTGGGAAAAATCATCAGGTTAAATGTTTTAAGTGTCAAGGAGTTGGACACATTGCCTCTTAGTGTCCTAATCGAAGAGTTATGACAAATATTGGAGGATAGATAGTTAGCGAGGATAAAGATGAGGAGTTTGAAAGGTTTGGTGATTTGTTAGTAGCCCTCGATGAGTATTATGGGGATGTACGTGTTGAAATATGAAGAGCAAGGTTCAGATCATACATGAGTATAATTGTATCAAGGAGAGTTTTAAGTGTATCACCAACTTGAAGAAGAATAGAGAGAAAACCTATTTCATACTACTTGCAAGATTAAAGGGAACTTATATACTCTCATCATAGATGGAGCAAGTTGTACTAATGTGGTTGTACAAGTATTGTGGATAAGTTGAAATTGGCCCATACGCCGCATCCAAAGCCATATAAACTTCATAGGTTAAGTGAACAGGTGTTTTGCATGTTACTCAGTAGGTGGAGGTTCCTTTTTATATTGAGAGAAGTATAAAGATGAAATAGTATGTGATGTATTACCCATGTGTGCATCCCATCTGTTATTAGGGAGACCATGGATGTTGATCATAATGTACTTATGATAGATATCGAAATACTTATGCTTTCTAGAAGGATGGCAAAAGAATAGTTTTGAAACCTATGTCACCTTCAAAGTGAAAGAGGCGCAAACGCAAATGAGCAAGATTATGAAAAAGAAATCACTCTTCATTACTAAAGGTGATGTAGTTCAAGCCATACAAGCAAGAGAACCAGTTTATATGTTACAGATCTGACAAATGATGGAGATGCAAGAGCAAGATTCTTTTCCTTCGAAGATTCAACAATATCTATCATATATTAGTGTCTTGAGGATTTACCTAGGTTACCACCTATAAGAGGAATAGGACATGCTATGGACTTACAACCAGGAGTTGTTTTACCTAATCGCAGCATATTAGATGAATCCTGAAGAAGAAAAAGAGTGAAGAGGCAGGTTGATGAATTAATGAAGAAGGGATATGTTAGAGAGGTACTAGTCCTCGTACAGCACCCGCTGTTGGTAGGAAAGAAAGTGGGGCATGGAAAATGTGCATGATAGTTGGGCCATCAATAAGATTAACATCAAGTTTCGTTATCCCATTCCAACTTTGGATGATATGTTGGATGAGTTGAACGGAGCTCAATTATTTTCAAAATTAGATCTTAAGGGTAGTTACCATCAGATACGAATAAGGGTAGAAGATGAGTGGAAGACTGCTTTTAAAACTAAACATGGTTTGTATAAGTAGTTAGTAATGCCATTTGGCTTGCTTAACTAATGCGCCCAATAGCTTTATAAGGCTTATGATCATGTGTTAAGAGAATATCTAGGGAAATTTGTAGTCATGTGCTTTGATGATATCTTGGTGTATAACAAAGATTTGGATAGTCATGTGAATCATTTATGAGTGGTGTTTAAAGTCTTGAGGTCCTAGAAGTTATATGGAAACTTGAAGAAGTGTTATTTCTATCAATCAGAGGTAATCTTCTTGGGATTTATAGTTTTTGGAGTAGGGATTCGGTAGATGATGGAAAGATTCAAGCCATTGTCGATTGGCCAGTATCTACATCTATTACCGAAGTCAGACGTTTTCATGGACTTGCGTCATTCTATCGGTTTATTAAGAATTTCAGTAGTATTATGAGTCCAGTCACTGAGCTTACTAAGAAAATTGTTGTGTTTGCATGGAGTGATAAGGCATAGAATAGTTTTGATGAGATCAAAGCTAAGTTGAAGCACTCTTATGTTAGCACTACTTGATTTTGAGAAGACCTTTGAGTTAGAATGTGATGCTTCAGAAGTTGGAATTGGTGCCATATTAATGCAGGAAAAATGACCCATCACTTATTTTAGTGTGAAATTGAGTAGTGCTACATTGAACTATTCCATATATGATAAGGAGTTTTATGCCTTGATTCGATCACTCACGATATGGCAACATTATTTGCTACCTAAGAAGTTTATGATCTATACTGACCATGAAACATTATAGTATTATAAGAGTCAAGAAAGGCTTTTTAGAAGATAAGCTAAATGGGTAGAATTTATAGAGAGTTTCACTTATGTTATTAAGTACAAAAAGGGGAATACCAATATAGTTGTTGATGCGCCATCATGAAGGTTTGCTCTTATTATATCTCTACAAACTAAAATGTTGGGTTTTGAATTATTGAAGAATCACTATGTTGGGGACGTCAAATTTAGGTCTATTATGACTAGAACTGTAAAAGGAGTAGCCATTAATGGATATCATTTGATAGATGGATTTCTGCATAGATATGAGAAATTGTAGATTCCAACTGGAATTGTTCGAGAATTATTAGTAGGTGAGGCACATGTAGGTAGACTATTTGGTCATTTAAGGGAGAAAAGAACATTAGAATTATTGAAGGAACATTTTTATTAGAAAGAAATGATGAAAGATGTTCATCGAGTTATTGAGAGGTATAATTTGTAAAAGGGCAAAAGGGAAGAAAGAGTCTTGCGGAAAGTGTATGCCATTACTTTTACTTGCACGGCTTTGGAGTGACATTAGCGTGGATTTTGTTTTAAGATTAATTAGAACACAAAGAGGTTAGGATTCGGTTATGGTCGTCGTGGATCGTTTTAGTAAAATGGCTCACTTCCTACTAGAGGTGTACACGGTATGGTTCAATTCGGTTTGCACCTCGAATCGAACCACACCATATTTTACAATTTGGTTTTTCTTTTAAATTCGAACCTAACCATACGGTTCGGTTCGTAATTTTTTCGAACAAAAAAAAATATATCGGTGTGGTTTGGTTTGCGGTTCGAACCTTTTTTTTCATAAAATAAAAAATATATTCTATCGAAAAACTTCTATCACATATTTGTTATTATAATGCAAATATAAAAAAAATATTTTAAATTTATCATTTACTAAATAAACATGTAAAACACATAGGAAGGAAAGGATTTCATCTATTATAAAATTATAATTATGACTAGTCTCATTTTTTTAAATTATCTTGACTATAATGATATACTAGAATTTATCCCAATATAAGTAAAATTTAATTTGTTTAGATGCTTCTAACTAACATATTATTAATTATATAAATCAATAAGTAACTAAATAATAGAGGTAGATTAGTTAGTAAGACAAATGGAAAAGAAATATGCAGTAATTAGAATACTAGAGGCTAAAATCTAAAATCTATCTTACTTATACACAACAAACAATAAAACATATTATAAAAATCTAATTTTATTCTAATGAATAACACATATATAAGTCTAAATTTTAAAAAATTAATTGTTTTTAAAATTTGTGATGTAGATATGTATCATTAATAAAATAATTAAGAGTAAAAATAATATTTTTAATTTTTTAATATATAAAACGGTTCGTTCGGTTCATGGTCCCGAACCGAACCGTGAATCGTTTTCTTTCACCGAACCAAACCACGAACCGAACCGTTTAAAAAAAGAACCGAAATTTGTTTCGTTTCGGTCCTATCCGATTTGATTCACGGTTCGATCATTTTTTTACACAACCCTACTTTCTACCCTGTCATAAAATAGATGATGTCTTGTATATTGCTAACTAATTTTTGCAGGAGATTGTTCAATTGCATGGTGTTCCTCACAACATTATATCCGATGGGGGTATTAGATTTCTAAGTTTTTTTTGGAAGATTCTCTGAAGAAGAGTGCGGACTAAACTGATATATAGCACTTCGTGCCATCCTCAAATAGATGGATAGACAAAAGTTGTCAATTAAACTCTTAATGCTTTACTTAAAGCTACAGTTGGTAAAAATCTTACCAATTGGGATTTGTGTCTTCTTATTGTGGAATTTGCTTATAATAGGTCTACACATAGCTCTACCGGTAAATCTCCCTTTGAAAGTCGTGTATGGTTATAACCAACTATTCTTATGGACTAGTAGCCAAGCCAGCTGCAAAAGAGGAAAGTATTAGTGGGGTTAAACGAGAAAAAAGGATTCGGGAAATACATGCAAAGGCTTATGGACATCTTAAGAAGACTCAAGAGAGTTAGAAACAATAAGAAAATAAGCATAAAAGACCTAAATCATTTAATCTAAGGGATCTTGTTTGATTCATCTTGGAAAAGATAGATTTCTAATAAGAAGTCTTAGAAACTACAACAAGATTGGATGGCCCTTTTTGCATCATTGATAAGACCAATAATAATGCTTATCGCCTTGATTTACCAAGAAAATATGGGGTTTTAGCCATTTTTAATATCGCTGATCTTTCACCTTTTGTTTTAGATGATGATGATGTTGCATAAGATCCATGAGATTTGGGGAAAATCTTTGTCAAGCTTGCATAGATGATGGGAATTGATTTGAAGGTCTTATTACAAGATCGATAGTTAGAGGATTGCAAAATTTAGTATTGAGAGTGATTATAGATTGTCTGGAACAAGATGAAGAGAAATTTGTCTCAACTTATGGGTTACATGTAAAGCATGATTACTTAGAGTATAACATGCCGACATTAAAGAAAGAATAGGAAGTATGCACAGCTACGCCTAGGAAATATGCATTGTTGCACCCTTATTGAGCCCTCGGCTATACCCACGACTATATATGTTTGCTTAAAGAGTTGAGTCGCGCCTCGTGCCCCTTATTCAAGCCCTCAACTATACCCACAACTGAGTTTGTTGCTTGAAGAGATGATTCCAGTGGATGTCGTGATATTACTTACATCTAAATGTAAGATGATGCTCATGGATCTTTTCGTAATTTCACAAGAATCAG
This sequence comes from Combretum micranthum, assembly GCA_024138025.1. Classification (NCBI taxonomy): domain Eukaryota; kingdom Viridiplantae; phylum Streptophyta; class Magnoliopsida; order Myrtales; family Combretaceae; genus Combretum; species Combretum micranthum. The sequence continues at coordinate 355,829 of JAMXBD010000255.1, forward strand.
AGCAACTCTTTAGATAGATTTCAATCTTCTTTTATTAGCTACTTTCCTATTTTATCTTTAGATAGACTCAATCTTATTTTATTAGTTATTTTCCTATTTTATCTTTTCAACATCTTTCCTGTTTTAGATATCAGGTTATGAGTATAAATAGGGGTCCTTGATATAAAAGGACAAATTTCACCAGTTGAATAAAATTCTTTCTCTTTAAGAAAAACCTTAATTTCATCAATCATTTTTTGTTGTGGTGAATTTTGCTCTATCAATCTTTGGATTATGGCGAGCTTAAACACCAACGAGTGGTTGTGAATAATATCAACTACTTGTTAGTGCTATACCATGTTTACTTTCTTGCTACATAATCCGAGGGTAAGTAAATGTTCATTTTCTTTATCATTTTAAGATATCCTAGTGACTGTCCTCCTAGGCACATCAATGATCTTTTATATGTCTATGATTAAATACCCAAACAAATAAGCATCAAAAATCGAAAAGCCAATAAAAGTGAAAATTTTGGAAAAGAGATAAACACTGCAATTTGTTGATTTGTGCACAAATTCTAGAAAGAATTATGCTATCAACTGTTGATTCCATAGAATACCAAGAAAGATAGGAGAAATAAAACAATATTTTATTCCATTAAAAATCTCTATCTCAATTTTTACAATTCTAGTACATTTATAGGATAAAAATAAAATCTAATTAAAAGACTTGACATATATAAAAAGAGATATCAATCAATTAAAATATACTACTTTATTTAATTAATACTAATCAAATCTATAAAAAAAAAAATCTTCTTAAAATAATAATGCCATTTTTTTACGCTTGCACCAATAATCTAAGCTGTCACGCGTCCTGTATCATCCTCGTCAAGTTGGACAAAATTCACCTTCGAATTTAATCATTGGCTTGCCTTCGTGTGGCATGATGTCCCAAGGCAAAAATCGACTTTAACATAAACTAATGCAGTAGAAGAAAGATATAACTATCACAATCTATTGATTTTAAGAATACCCAGAAAGAGATGATTGAAATAAAATTGAAATTCGTTGAATTGCGCATGATTGCCGAAAAGATAATTTTGTATATGCCACTTGATTTTCAGAATACCCAAACAAATATGCATCAAAATTAAAAAACTCAACAAGAATGTGAATTTTGGAAAGAGATAAACATTGCAATTTGTTGATTTGCGCACAAATTCCTGAAGCAATTTGTTATCAATCTATTGATTTCATAGAATACCAGGAAAGATAGGGAAGACAAAACGATATTTTATTCCATTGAAAATCTCTATCTTAATTTTTACAATTCTAGTATATTTATAAGATAGAAATAAAATCTAATTAAAAGACTTGATATATATAAAAAGAGATATTAATCCTATAAAAAGACACCACTCTTATTAAATTAATACTAATAAAATCTTTAAAAAATAACAATTTTCCTAAAATAATAGGGTATATTACACTAGTGGGTTATAACGTTTGGAGGTAAGTTTATTTTTTGTCACAATATTTGGAGTGGTTAAAAAAAGGTCACAATGTTTGGAGAAGTAATTCAATTTAGGTCTCTATGGACACATGTCAATAGAAGAAAGTAACACATGTCCACAGAGACTTGAATTGAATCACTTTTCCAAATGTTGTAACCCAAAATGAACTTACTCACAAATGTTGTGACCTCTTTTTACCATCCAAATGTTATGACTCAAAATGAACTTATCTCAAACATTGTGACTCACTGGTGTAATTTACCCTAAAATAATAATATGTCATTTTTTTTATGCTTGCACCAATAATCTAAGCTTGTGACTAGGGATGCAACGGGGGCGGGTTCGGGACGGGTTTTAAGTCTTAATGGGTGTCCCAGAACCTGAGAAAAACCATATTGGGTTCTTTTTTATCATTCCCAAAATCCGACCCACTAGGGTATTAAAGAACCTATAACCTGATCCGACTCAACCATAAGATTTTCAATTTTTTCTTAAAAAAAAAAAAAAAGCAAAAGAAAGAATTTTGTTTTAAGTTATTAATGATACAAACACTTATATTGAAATAATGAATTTTAGACAATAATATCATATAAAATGATTCAAACACTTCATTTCCACTTACTTTCACATACATAGAACATAAATGGGCTCATTGCTTTAATAACTTAACATTTTTAATTTTTTAATATTTTGAATTTATGCCTGGTCGAGTTTTTCCAATGGGTTACATAATAAACCCAAAACCTGACCCGATAACTTATTAGGTTTTTTTTAATCCCAAAACCCTATAGGGTTTTTAGCTGGTTGGGCGATCGGGTACCCTATAACGACCCACCCCGCTTGCATCCCTACCTGTGACGCATCCCGCACCACAAAGTCACCCATATAAAATCCTTTTTTTATTGAGAGCACATGCGTACATGTGATCTTAAGTGATTTTAGTGGGAAATTTTGCATTCTAGGCTTCAAAAAGTCAATTAATATAAATTTGCTAAAAACAATCGATTTCGGTAGATTAGGCCATGAATTTTGAGCTTTCATAGTCACTTGGTGAAAATCCCTATTGTTGTTGAGAGGACATTCATACAAGTGACATTAAGTGATTTTAGTAGAAAATTATGCATCATAGGCCTCAAAAAATTAGTATATCCAATCTTTGCTAAAAATAACTAATTTTGGTGAACCGTAGCTTATTGATTTAAAGCTTCTATGGTCACCCAATCAAAATCCCTTTTTTTTTTGTTTTTTTTTTAAGAGGACATTTATACAAGTGCCATTAAGTGGTTTTCGTGGCAAATCATGCGCTCTAGGACTTAAAATGCCAATTAGTTCAATTTTGGCTAAAAATGATCAATTTTGATGACCATAGGCCATGAATTTTGAGCTTACAAAGTCATTTGGTTAAAATCCCTATTTTTCATGAGATGACGTCCATACAAGTGACATTACGTGATTTTTGGGGAAAATCCAATTCTCTATCTTGTAAAGGCAATTAATCCAATTTTCACTAAAAATAGTCGATTTCGTGGATTATGGGTGATAAATGTGAAAAACCTTCGCTTATATTTTACACTTTCTTGCATTTTGTTGAGTTTCTGTTATAAATATTACTCAAAAACTAATGAAATTTTCTCTTTTGGACCAACAGCACAAGTACTTAGGAAATGGACCAAATTTAGGCTTTAAACAATGTGTAAATTGCATTGGTCTGACCCTTCAAGTCTGCTTGCGTGCAATGTTAGAAGCTCTTGAAACAAATTAACTGAGTTGGACATCTTCACAAATGACATTAGTTCTTTCTGTCCATGAAAGACCTAAGGAAGTGAATATCTTAGAGTATAGTTGCTGCAAAACAAACGCCTGATTGCTTGATATGGAACATGATCAACAGCAGCAGAATAAAGAAGCCAACTGCAGAAAACAAGCCTATTCCAAGTCGCTTGTGAGAAGATCCAAGCTAAACAAACAGAGAGCAAGCAGCTGTTGAAGCAAGAGAAAAACCAGCACCAATGGAACATTCGATAGCAACAGCATGTGGTAGTTCTAGCACCACACACCTAAGCAGCAACAGACAGGTCTAACTAAGCCGAGTGTCCACGCTTCAGTTCTTCCATAGCAGAACCGAACATCCTGGAGCATCCATAGGTAGCAGGCCCAGCATCCATGGTTTAAAAAAAGAGCACCCACAAGCAAGCACAGCATCCAGCAACTACACTTAAAACCCCACAGCACATGCGCAAGACAGTAATTGGAGTACCTATACTCTGCAGTAGGAGCATCCAACGCAAGCACCAACCAAAAAATGCATCAACACCGAACACACTGTTTCAGCTGCTGAACATCATGACCCAACTGCTGTTGTTGAGTGGATTCAAATGTTAACCTGTTCTCCATGTTTCTTAGCCGATCAAGACACCACTAAACAGCTGCTGTAATATTTAGCAGCATATAATTGAGGTCAAGGCTTGAAGCAACCGACATCACATCATCCAAGCACTCACCTAGCTCCATCAATTTACAATAAGAGCAGAACGTTAGAGCGCACAACAACACACGACCAAGTAAGTCGAGTGCCCACATGAGTCTTAGATGATCGTTCACAACAGAAATCGAAGCGTCTACTTTAACAGCTGCAACATACCAAACATCGGACCAACTTTTGACAGTTGACAGCAGCTACTCAACTGAACGTAGTAGCAGCCAAGTCAAACTCGCATTGGAGAATGAACACTAGAGCACCACCTTGACAAACCCGAGCATTCAGCAGCAACAAAGCCAGGTCAGAGCTGAGCATCACCTATTTCCCATTTAGAGATGTAGAGCAGCCCTTGTCTTTCACATGAGAGCTTGGACACTGGCTGGAGCGCCCATGACTATAGATCGAGCGCCAGACCAAGCCATCAGCGCACTCACAAATTCCAAATAAAGTGTCCAGCGGCTTGTATGGAGCATACACCGACAGCAGCAATCACACTTCAAACTAAGCAACAGCAGCTGTTGAGACTTAAACCGAGCGCCCCTGTCCTTGTATTAGAGCGCTCATAGCAGCTTTAGGAGCCCCATGGTTCCTACATAGAGCGCTCCATGCCAACTCCAACAGAATACACCAGCAGTGCACACTTGAGCGCCCGTGGACAGAATCCCAAGCGCTCATCCACTAGCCACAATGGCACCCGCCACTGGCTTGTCGAGCACCCATGTGCCTGCTAGTGATGTGCCCTAGGCCATATGGTTTTGTGTCATGTGAATATTTATCATCTTTATATTATGAACCATTCCTTTTTATCGAGGTTTATTATTGACCTTTTTACCTTGATAAACTAATTCCATGAGTGAACTTGCTATTCCTTATGTCATTGAAGTATGTGACTTTAATAGTAAAACCATAGAGGAAAAATAGTTTCATTCTAAATTATCCCTAATCGTTCATTATATGGAATAATAATGAATTAAGATTAGTATGTAGGCTGGATGATGGTTATGTTTTACTGATCATGGATATAAGATATAATTTCAGCACATAAATACATGTAAAAGTACATTGTATTGGAATGACCAATTATGAGAATACTATGTGGATCAATATGATAAGTATTTCTCATTGCAGTGTTATTTAAGTCCTTTGACCTGATGACACCATGGATTCCTACATAGCAAGCTCCGTGTTTTAATTCAGTTCTTTGTCATCTTTGATCGAGTGATTGTAAGACTGTTCTTGGATATGGAATAAGCTATGTAGAGGAATGTGAGTGTTCGTGAAGGAATTTGTCCCTCTTATTTAATTGAGAGAGATATCTTTTGGACCCCTTGTTAAGCAAGACTGAGAAATGCATGGCCGTGCTTAAATGAATTGATTAAGAGTTATCAATATCATTTGTTTAAATCAATCAAACTCTAGATTCAAGAAATAAGTGATTAATCAATATAAGTGTGTATTGATCCACACCTTATGATTAATCATAAGATATCATGTGACAAAGGGACTGAATAACTGACTGTTAATAGGTAAAGTCGGATCACCGATCTTCACTTAATTTGGGTAGGCATAATGTCTTGCTAAAGACCAATTATGTCTTGTAGGCCTTAAAAGATATTTAAAGGCTACTGCCAAAATTGAGTGTACCTATAGGATCACACACAAAAGAACGAATAAAATATATTATGGGTTTATAATTAAACCTATAGGAATTATTATATTTATTATTCTTAAATAGTTTAAGAATAATAAATGATTATGACATATAATTAATATTTAATGAAATAATGTATTTTGTTAAATATTAAATAAATATCTCATCAAGTTTATCTTCTAAGGTTTCCTATATGTCTATATATATAGATCTATAGACAGCCTTTTAGGTTAGACTCTTTGACGTCACATTAGATGGCAGAGAAATTCTGCAAACCTAAAAGAGAGAAAAGAAGAAAAATAATTCTGACACGAATTAGATTCGTATTCTTGAGTGCTAACACACAATCGTTCACGTGTGGATACCGTAGAGGACGCTAGCAACACTGCAGCGTCTGTAGATCCGCATAAAGAGTTATACGAAATTCGAAAAAGGAGGTTAGTTTTTCGAATTCCATGTCTTTTATGTTATAGATTTATTAAATGCATGGATCCGTAAATTGGGAATTTAAGGTGCAAAATAAAATAAAAATAAAAATGAACGTTTTTCCGCTGCACATCCTTGTTTTTTTTTTTTATCGTTAAATTCCCATCAGTACCCAGACCTGAGCATCCCCTGTCATCAACCAAGACCACGGTAGCGGCAAGAACTCGAGCTTCACATGGCAGGCCACGGGATGATAAGGTGCTGCGAGTTGCTATGCTAAGCGCTACTCAGCCTAAATTCGAGTGCTCTTAATCTCAGTTGGAGCGCCCAGCATATTAACATGAGTGTCCATCTGGTCCTAGAAGCGTTAATGTTGCGGTTATTGGAGCACCCATCAATAGTTGGTGTTGTGTAAGATGTCGGAAGACTGGAAATTATATTGGAATGATGCGGCGCCTAAGAGCAAGAAACCCGACTTTGTTGTTGTTGCGGCAGCAAAGCTGATATTTCAGCAAATATAATTTTGTAGATGTACATACAGACTGAGTGAATTCCAGAAAAGGTTGGAGAGTCACAAACAAACGGTCCCGTTTAAAATCCAATCTTCTTAACTAAAATTTTTCTTTAAATATAATTTAATAGCATAATATAATACTATAATTATACTCTATAATAGCTATTGAAAGAACTATAAAATAAAAAACATAAGAAATTAACAAGATTCAGCCAACTACGCTAGATACAATCAAAATTTTATTTCGCTAAGGAACTTACAAAGTGAAATATTATAAAATGGGGAAAAAAAGAATTATTTTTAAAGTGATTAAGTTATAAATTTTGAGATATTTTATTAAATAGGAGGAGACTTTTAGGAATGCTTCATCATCTTTTAAATTTTTCACGTGAGGTAAATTTCTTAGGGAAAAGGAAAAAAATATTAATATTTTTATAAATAATTACGAAAATGCCACTGGGATGAAAATAATCCCAGAAATAGGCAACACGGCCTCGTCTCTTCAAGAGACGAGGTTGTTAGTGCCTGACCTCGTCTCTTCAAGAGACGAGGTCGTCCCTCCTACTTGGCCTCGTCTCTTCAAGAGACGAGGTCAGGCCAACGAGTGGCCTCGTCTCTTGAAGAGACGAGGTCACGCCAAAGAGTGGCCTCGTCTCTTCAAGAGACGAGGTCAGGCTAAAATCAGCCAAATCGTATTATATTTCTTGAAAAAGCAAAAATTTACATTAAAAACCTATAAAATACAAATATAAACAGCCATAGAAGCCATTAACCATCCTCCACCATGGCCAAAAAACCAACAAACTACATGTTTCCAAGCTCAATCGAAACTACATTTCCGATCCCAATCATACACAGTGTAATGAAAATATGAGTATTCGTAGCGTCAAAATACATAATAGGAAATGAAATAGAATTAAATCTATACATACAAGAATAATACAAGAAAATAAGAAGCTACGTACACAAAAAGGAGAAAAAAAAAAAAGAAGAAAATCTATCTATCGTCCACTAGTCCTACTACTGCTGTGTGTCCCTGCTCCCTCGTGCGCGGCCTCTACCCCGCCTGACGTATGTCCTCGGGAATGGGGTACGCTGATGATGAGGATGCGGTGAATATGGGCCAGTCTCTGTAACTGGAGGGGGCTCTTCTCCCGTAGCAGCACTGTACTGATGGAATGGGATAGGGTCTGGCTCAACCTGTGTAAGGCCCTCCCCCATATCATGAGATGGCGATGGTCGCCTCTTCTGTGGAGCCAGGGGAGTGTGGAAGTCACTGGATGATGGGTCTGGCATGGGGGTGTCCACCATGGCGTAAGAAGAGGATGATGGGCCAGCGCCGTCATGAATGACCTGAGAAGGACCAGACTCATCGAATGGAGGTAGGTCGGATGGATCAAGCTCATCTCTGACCTGTATACTTGGAGCTCGAGCTCGCCCCCGACCCCGTCCCCGCCCCCGCCCACGTCTCTCTAGGAGGATGTCGTCTCTGTAGGGTATGAGGCTGTGGGTCACCCTGTGCTGCTGCGGCTGGTGGAGCTGGTGGTACTGGATCATTGAAGTTCAACCCCATAAACTCATCCACTACACGATAGACATCTCGTGCAGTGGATGCAGTGAGCTCTGGGGGCATGTCTGGGACGCTAGAAATGAAATCAGCCTGCGAGTAATAGCAAATATTTATATCAGTTAGTAGGTAATAAGTCAGTAATAGTAGAGATAAAGCTTATAGAAGCAGTGATCTTACCATGTATCGCATGATAGCTCCCGTACGACCGATCCAGCGTCGGGTGATCGCGTGGTACCACTGGAAGTAATCGTCAGATGTCCCAGCCGGCAAATCTGGCATCTGTACAATGCAATCACGCCGAGCATCCCACTCAGCAATCCACCTGGCGTGCTCGGACTGCCAGTTCCACTCGGAACGTCCCCTCATGTCAATCTCATGGAGGGGTCTCATCTCAGTAGGGGGGGTTGGTATCTCCTGGAAGCCGCTAAACTGTCTGAACACTCTATCCGGATAGTAGTGCTCGACCAGGTAGAAGCATACCAATGGTACTCGGGCACGCCATACATCATCGACTATCAGGCAGTATGGTGGAAGGGCGGGCAGAATGGAGCTGTATGGGTCCCACACCACCTGTGGAAGTAGCAAAAGTGATCAAATGCATTAGAAAATGATCGTATAATCGCAATTTAAGAGTAGATGACAATGGAAATCGAAAGTGATCTACGGCATACCTGATGCGGCATCTGTCGATCAAATGAGGCGCGGTACTCAATCAACAGGTGGGTCGACACACGGGTCACGTCGAAAGTCGCACCCCAATGACTGATAAGTGGGTGGCCTGCGGTAACAGAGGTCAGCAGTCGTCGTACTGGGGCAATGTAGGGGAAGTGCTCCCATGCCCATATCTGCAGGACAACTAGTGGTCCTGCCATGTCTCCCGTGTCGACGTCGGAAGCCAGACATAGCTGCCTGTATAGCCAAGTCCATCCCACGTACTTATTTCTTCTAATAATTCATCCATATACTAATTAATCACCATTTCATCAACAAATACAGAATTTACAGCATCTTAAACTCAAATCCCAAGTCCTACATGCCACTTAGCTAATCAGTAACCACGCAACATACAGTCGGCGTACGAATCATGCTATAAATTTATTCTAACACCACATACAATATAATTCAATAATGCAGCATGAAGAACGATTCAAAAAATACGAAATCACGCGAAAATCCAACCTCAATGTTCGTCGTTCCCCGTCGATCGTCTCGCGTCAAATCTCCTCTTTTTTACCCTCCTACAACACCAAACGCTACAAAATCAACTTTACAAAACCCGGGAATGAGCGATTACACTTTATTTGTGGATTTGGTGCGCTTGAAATGGATGGGAATTCGCGAATTCAAATTGCCGATTTGGGAATTTAGGGTTTGCTCTCGGATTTCAAATGGGGGAAATGGGAAAGAAGAGGCGCGCGGGAATTTTAACTCGAGGACCTCGTCTGTTCAAGAGACGAGGTCAGTCACTAATGGCCTCGTCTCTTGAACAGACGAGGATATGGGCGGTGTAACCTCATCTCTTCAAAAGACGAGGTCACAGCTTATTAGGGCCTCGTCTCTTGAAAAGACGAGGTCAGGCACTAACGACCTCGTCTCTTGAAGAGACGAGGCCGTGTTGCCTATTTCTGGGATTATTTTCATCCCAGTGGCATTTTCGTAATTATTTATAAAAATATTAATATTTTTTTCCTTTTCCCAAATTTCTTAAATAATTCTTATATTCAAATTATTGCTTCTATATTCTTTTCATGGGGAGCAACAATACTTGCATACATCTCATATTGTAATATTACTTTTTTCATCTTTTCTATGTGGGATAAAATCCGGTTTAATATTTTTCATGTGGTATGGGCCGATTTCTTCAACGGTTGGTTCGGATTGAGAAAGGAACACGTGGAGTCCCGCTGCTGCCAAAAATTACAAGGCTTGTTCTGAAATTTAAAGCTGTCCGATATGTCCACATGTAGGCCCACATTTGAATTGTTATACCACGTGAGAAGCTTCAAGGAGCTGAACATAGAAGAAAAAAGGAGGTAGAACATGGAAAGAGGTGGACGCCCGGCACGAACAGGAGAAGACACAAAATATAATAGAGGACCATACGAGAATTTAACAAAAGCTTGAACATAGCAGAGTAGCTTCTTTTTCTTAATTTTTCTCAAGCTTTTGTTGAGTTTCCACCTCATGACAAGTGGGTCACATCATTTGTCAATAGATTGCAAGTAAGGAATTTTCATGATAGGTAATTTTGTTCTTTTTCTTCAGTTTCATGCTATGAATAATTGTTTAAACTTATTCATCTGAGCTTAATGGAGTTTCGAGTTGATGTTTTGAATTATTTGTTTTAATTAATATGTGATTGCATTCAATTGCTATTGTTAATTCACTGACGATGTGTTTTGGATTAATTATGGAAGCATGTTTAAGTAATGATACAACCTCAAGGATAGGAAATCCCACGCGAAACATCAATAAAAGATCCACCAGTCCCACCTTCCTTGCTACGGAAGAACACACCACCACCAAGTAATATTCCCATGTTCCCCGCCAGCCTAGTATTAATTCCACCATAGCTCTAGCCTCTCACATATTAGAGAAAGGGAGCATAAAAATTAATTGAAATAGTATACGACAAGCATGACTTCACATGCCTTCCCCAAGAGTACCTTCACCTAAAGCAAAATTCCCAGAATTAACTACGGTAAAAATCTACCAAATTTAAATTACACAAATATCCATTCTAAACTACATAAAAATTGACACCCTTAACCCCAAGATTTAATTGAGTAAATCTGGAACATCACCAAAAAATAAAAATTTCCCATACCAGTACCAAACCAACACTAAAGATGGAAAAGTAATAATAAAAACAAAACTGACTCATACAAAACAGCACCACAAATTAATAACGATGACACGAACAACTGCAAGAAAATAGTTTCTACCAAAATTTTTTTACAATTCCCAATTAAATTAACAATCAACTTCAACGTCTGTATCTCATATGAATTTATAATCTTCATTTCTGCACAAATCTATAGAATTGTCAATTAGATTGATAAACCACCATGAAGGATTCATTATTATAGGGTGAGGGATTACAATTCATCAACAAACACAATACTCACTGCAATGAATAACATTAAAACGAACGAAATTAGATTAAAAGCAATTCACCAAATTAAACCAACTATCTAGACTAGAAATTACATCACACCACAAAATAATTACTTGAGATTCAAACATGGAAACCCAATTACCTAACCTTAATATGTCAGAACAAATAGGCAAATGCAGATTCTAATTTTCATAAAGATCAATGTTAAAACAAGCAAAATTAACAAGTAGTGGAATCAAACAAAAATCTAGGCTGCAACTGATGCTATGCTATATCTCTTCCATAAAAAAAAAAAAAAAAAAAAAGAGAACACAAACAGGGTCCTAAATACACCCTCCTCCTTCCTCAAACTCCCCAAAGGATTCAAACAAATTTACAGAACTAAAAAACCACCTACATTAACCTTCTCTCCTTTCTCTCCCTCCCTGCCTCCCTCTCGCGACCTGCCTATTCTTCATTCTTTTCCACTCTCATTCACTTCTTTGACCTCGTAGATGCCTTCTTCCCACTCGATTTCACGCTTTTCGGCTTCTTAGCAGCCGGAGCCTTCTTTGCAGCTGCAGGCTTCTTCGCCGCAGCTGGTTTCTTTCCAGGAGTTGTACGAGTAGAAGTTCTCGACGCCTTGGCTGGCTTCTTATCCGGCTTCGACTTCGCAGGAGCTGCTGGTGCTTTCCTCTTCGTTCCCGCCGCCTTCGGTTTGGCAGCAGCAGGAGCCGCCTTAGGCTTGGCCTTAGCAGCTTTCGGCTTAGCTGCAGGAGCCTTTGGTTTCGGTTTCGGTTTCGCAACAGCCTTGGACTTGGTTGCAGACTTAGAAGCAGCGGCAGATTTAGGCTTAGAAGCCGCAGCCTTCGGCTTTGCAGCTGATTTAGCCTTTGGCTTGGCTTTAGCCTTGGGTTTTGATGCTGCCTTAGGCTTGGAAGCTGCTTTAGGTTTCGATGGCTTCTTTGCAGTAGCTGTAGTCTTCTTCTTCGCAGCTGGCTTCGAAACCGATGATGGCCTAGCTGCTGGGAGCTTATACGAGCCCTTAACCTTAACAATTTTTCCACCACCAACAAGCTTCTTCAAATGAAACAACAGAAGCTTCTTAAAATTCGCAGGCAAATTCTTATGTTTCTCCTCATTAAACTTCGCAATCGCGTATTGACTCGATCCGGATTTCTCCTTCAATGACGCAATCGCATCCTTCACCATCTGCAATCCAAAACAAAATCAATCACGAAACAAATAAAAAAGACAATTGATTAAGAATAAGTAAATTTTAATGGAAGATAATCAAATCAATACCTCTTCGTAAGGAGGGTGAGCAGAAGGGTTACGAGGCTTTCTCGGCTTCTTCGGCTTGGGCTCCTTGGCCTTCTTAGTGGCATCATCGGCTTCAGGAGGTGGCTCAGTAACAGCTGCAGCTTCCGGCTCGAGAGCTGGCTCAACAGCCACAACAGGTTCCTCGGTAGCCATTAGGGATCCTAAAGATTTCGACCTAATTTTGAAAAATTAGGGTTAGGGTTGGGATTGATGTGTAGGGCTAGGGCAGAATAAAAAATGCTAGCGTTTCAGAGCCGAAACAGAGGATAATGGATCTGTGCGAGAGTCGTTTGGTGTTGCTGTGCTGCTTAAGGTTTGTGTAATGTTTTGGCCTGTTTAAATTGGCTGTTGGGTAATTTTGTTGAAGAGAAAATGCCGGAAATGGAAGGATTTAAATAGTTCATGTGAGGAAGCGAACATATCCAAACACTGATTTCTTATTGGTCCACAAGTGCTCACGCGGATCGGTTGCTTGGCAAAGTTTGAATATTGACCGTTGGATTGTCGCCATCTCTACGGCCAGGATTTCACTGTGGGTATTGCATGTGTTGAGGGGTCATCAGGATTGCGAAGATCAGTCCATCTGGGTGTGCTTTTCATCCTGATTAATTCATCCATAACTCTTTTTACAATCCATAAAATTGAATGAAATTTTTTCCATCTGAAAGATCATCATGTAAGCTTCACGGCTATTAATCCTAAGCTAGTTGAGGTTTGGGAGATTGTGAGAAATTCAATGATTAAGCCAAAGTGGTTGATTTAAGGTTTTACCGGGATGTTATTGCGGTTCGGGTGGATTTTCTGGAAATGTCGCGGATGGAATTCTGATTATTTTACCTTGTCCGAAAGTAGACTAACAAAGGATTCTTTTGCTTCAAGAATCATTAAAAACGGTGTTGATTTGCATAGGAAATAGTTCGATTGAATGCGACACAACTTGCACATGCCTTATCCTTTTGTTCATTATGGTACATTGCAGGCTATGAACTATTAGCTCAGCCTCTCACTATGATTCAGCAGCAACCTTATTTTCCTTTGAGGATTATTAACGAACATGATTCCAATAATGAAGCATCAAATGGATCATTCTCGTATTGATTTTTCAGCTGAACAGAACGAATTATCTTTCTACATGATGTCATAAGCAGATAATGAGTGTTTTGTTACAACATGCATCATGTCCTGTACCACTTCTTTATGTCAGAAAACTGAAACCAATTTCCAAACATTGCACTCTTCAAATTCTATGTTTGAATGTTAAATCTCAGAGCTGATATGTTCAATCTTCAGAATAAAAGTAATCCATAATGATTATGAACTTTATTTTGTCCTATGCAAGCATTTGAATAGCAAAGAAACCAGAACATGTTGACTTTACATTCCTTTTCTTAACATGCATGAATTAATCTTTCTAAGTTTGGTTCAATTTCTAGCTTCTGATCTTGATACACTAGTGTTAACAGTTGTATTAAAATGCTGGGTTAATGATTAATTAACTTCATGAACAGATTTCATGCTAGTTTGAACTTTTCTGTCACATGCAAGCCTAAGAGTACCAGGTAAACTAGTGCATATCAACTTCATGTTACTTTTCTTGACATGCCTGTATACATCTTTCTATGTTTGATCCGTTTTATGGGGTTCAATCTTTGTACAATAGTGTTAACATCTGTGTTCCAAGGCTGTGTTAATAATTAATTGAGTTCATGAACAGATTTCTTGCCGGTTTGAACTTTCTTGTCTTATGCAAGCATCTGAATACAAGATAAATTGGTACTACCAACTTCATATTACTTAACATGCATGTATACATCTCTCTAAGTTTGATCGAATTTTTAGGATTTAATCTTTATATGTTAGTGTTAACATCTGTGTTCCAATTCTGGGTTAATGATTTAATTATTTTTATGAGCAGATCTCTTGTTAAGTTGAGTGTTCTGGAGAAGAGCTTAGACATGCCAAGTAACAAATGACTTCTCTTGACATCATGGTACCATGTTAACATTATTCATGCAGATGAACAAGATCAAAAACTGCTTCTCAAGATCAAAATGATACTATTCATGCAATTTGAGAAGGTATAAAAGTACAATCTGCAAGTATCATATAGCTTATGGTATGTGTTGAGTCATAAATAATATTTTTTTTTTTAATATTTAGAGAAACACATTGGCTATATATATTTGATATGTCTTGTAATCTATTGATTAAAAAATACATTCATTTCTTCCTCTGAATATAGTACAATTTTTCTTCTCTCATATTTTAACATGGTGCCAAAGCTTTATGGCCTTTTTCGAGATCTTTCTCAAGTGCAGTCTTCATTGTTGTCATCCTTCTTTACCATTCTTATTATAACTATTTGAGGAGTTCTTATCATACCCTTAATTATTATTAAATTTGCATCTATTAAATTATTTCATTTTGGTGTTTTTTCCAATCGATTATCATGCTCACTTCCAAAACTACCAATACCGCTAGAATAAGACTCCATGCTCACAATCTCTTAATTAAGCAAACCAAAATTGATGAAGCATCAAAACGAAGGGATTCAATAGTGAAGAGTTTGAAAAGTTGAAAATTTTGTTGAGATCCTTGAGATGCCTTCTCGAGCAAGTTCATTAACTTTCTTTGTAAATCTTTAATTTCTCATGGTGTGCATCCCTCAAACATGTTTTTCATCAGTTCTTAGATTCTTGACTTCGGAGCCACAAACGTATTATCACTCTCCATAACTTTTTCATTCATATATTTCGTGCCTTAGTAAAATTCTAATAGTAAATGATGCCTTGATATTGTTGCTAGACTAGAAGATATTTATATTACCCGTTCATTTCTTCCTAAAGATGTTCTTCATGTGTCAAAATTGTTAGCCAGCCTTATCCCTATTAAAGGCTTACTAATGACCTTAATCATTGCATTGTTTTTTTTTTATATTTGATTGTGTTCTCTAGGACCAGGTGTCAAGGAGGAAAATTGGAATTTTCAAGAAAAGAAACAACTTTATTACCTTGAATTGTCTTGGATTTAACATGAGTAATGTTTTCATGTCATTTCTTAAGAAATGTCCCTAAGTCTTATTGGAGAGAGGTTACCCACATCGCTACATACATGACAGATAAACTTCTTCACAAGTGTAGGAAGAAGAGAGTCTCATGGAGAGTCTTAATATTTTCTATCTTCAGTTGAAAACATCAAATGGCATTGCATCTATGAGTTTTGGATTCACTACCTTATTTGCGCATAATCAAGAAAGAGATGAATTATACCTTCGAGCAATCAAATGTGTCTTCATTGGTTGTTTATCAACTCAAAATGATTACAAGTACTGCAATCCTTCATCCAGAAAATTTTACATCTCTAAATATGTCACATTCTCTGAAAATTTACTTTTCCTCTCTAAGACCTCTCTCTAGGAGAGATTTCAATAATTGATAATATCTACGAGTCCTTTGAACCATTTGAGCTTCTAAATTGTGTTATTGAAGTCTTAAACCGAGCTACATTTGAGTCTTCTAATTCTTTTATTGATCATACATCATCTCCTATCCCAACAAGAGTCATTCATGATTTCCTAAGGTTTTCTTAGGTGTATTCAAGGAGAAAGCTATTCCAGAACTGACACAAGTCAAGAATCTAACTAAACTTGGGAATGAGATTATTGTAATGTTTTATTCACCTTTACACACACAATTAGTTGAAAGATCACTACCTAGGATGACCTAAACCTTCCCATTGTTGTTAGATTTGGTACTAATGAATGCATTAAGAGATCATCATACCCAATATCTAACCATGTATCACTTAAATGCTAGGTTTAAGGTAGAATGTAAACCTTTGATTGAAAATTTTAAGAAATGTTTTGGAAATCAATTAAGGTGTGATTCAGTTTACTTTCAAGACCTCAATCATTAAGAACTAAATTTTAAGTTTCATACTTAGTAACCTTAGAGTACCTTATGAGAACCTTAAGATGACAACTTGAGAAGTGTAAAAGTATGAATCCAATGATCATAGGGGTGAGAACTCAAAGATTCAACCCTTTCAATTCAACCCTGGAACCCGATACCCTCATAGAGAAATCATTAAGCTCAGTAATAACCCAAACCTAGATATTAATCAGCATAAGTAAATAATACTTAAATGAACAATGGTAAATCTATAAAATGAACTTAAATAAACTAAAATTACATGAACCAACACGAACTGAGCTTGAATCTTACCAATGTAATTATCATATTCCAAGAGTAAAGTAATCCTTAAAGAAGTAGTCAAAATCAAGATGATCAGGTTCAACTCGAAACTAAGGATGTAACGGGGTCATTATAGGTATCCAACCCTTTAAACCGTTAAAAATCCTATAAGGTCACGAGTCAGTTTTGGGAATGAATATGACAACGCTATAGGGTTTTAGGGCAGGTCCAGGTCATTAAAAATACTCGATGGGTAACATAAACCCATCATATTATAAACAATTTAATAAATTGAATTTTAAATTTTAAAAACAAACCCTAAATCTATAATGTACTCTGGAAGTGGTAGAGGGGCCTCCTTTTTCATTTTCAAAAGTTAAACCTAAATCAAAAAGTCACTCAACTCTCTACCTCTAAGACTCTAGCAGTCCAGCTCTTAGCTCCCATCTCCTTAGCAAAGCAACAAACGACAACAACAACAATAATGCCATCACCCGCCATCAATTCGCCACTTGCCAGTCCGCCTTAGTCTCTTGCCAGTTTACCTCAATTGCATCACACACCTCCATTGCTCACTAGTCGAGGGTTGCCACCCTCTCTCTCTCTCTGTATGGTGCCTTGAGGTTCATCAGATATCTACCTCTAATTTCATTTCTTTTTTTTTAGCTTAGTAGTGATCAGTATCAGAGTCAGATAGTCGAACCAAACTAGAGTCACCACTCCGTTGCTCGCCTCCATCGCTTCTCTCTCTCATTCTCTATGGTTTCTGATCGGATTGGGTATACCCTTTTATCTTGTTCAAGTTCAATTCATTTCCTTATCCAAATCTATGATCTATCTACTTTCAATGTTGTCTCTTTGCGATTGCACTTTGCTGATTGTGTTAATACGTATCAAATATCTGTATGTGATTGATTTTTCTGCTACAAGACTGCTTCGTCATTGCTACACCATCCCTCACAAACCTAAGGCCATTGCCGCCGCCGCCGCCGTCGCCACCGCCATACTTTACTTTATTTTAGTAAAATTAAATATGTTATAGTGTTTTTCTTATAATTTATTAGTGCACTAATCTTAAACTTGAAGCAGGATTTTACCTTTTTTCCCTTATTTTACTTGCCTCTTCTGTTAAGTAAATTATAAAATTAACATACTGGTGGGGCACATTAGAAAGAACATTTTTTATTTATTTGTTCTTTTCCTTGCTTTGTTAGCAATGAAGTTGGAAACTAAATTACATAACTAGTACATATTCCCTGTCCTTTGACACTAAATTTTATTATGGAGCCAAAATATCTTTAATAATGTTATATGGCATGTTCAATGCATATGATGTCTCTTGTAAGAACTTTGAGATCGTATGTTGAGTACAAGTCATCTTATGCTTTTACTATATTCTTTGGCTTTGAAAATTAAAAACAAGTAAATATGTGTAACATTTCAATTTTGAATGCCCCTCCCTTGAAATTAAAATTAAGTTATCATTGGTCATTCTTCCATGTAATTACGGAAAAATCTTATCCTCATCTCTTTGCATGTACCTTTCAGAAAAGAGTAATAGCCAGCAAAGAAAGTAACCAATGTTGCATTACGTGGGTTAAAGAAAGCTTATTTAATGTTAACTGATTGTTTAGTTGGATTAGATCATCATGTTAAAGAAGTTTCAAATACGTTAACTGCTAAAATAAATGGTATACATATTACTTCACTCTGTTTTGTTCATTGTTGTATGGTGGGCTGTTGTCGACTTTATGAATATTTGTAGATTAATAGTAGATTAATGAAATAGATTTGTTTTCAAAGTATTGGTGGTTCAAAAGAGTGTTGTGTAAACTTGAGTGGCCCATTAAATCTTTGTGATCCCGATAGTGTTGTAGGTATTGGCTTTATGAATATTTGTTTATGGTTTCATTCTAATAATGGATAAAAAGTTGGAATATAAGTGAAGAAAGCATAAGATTTCTTGCTGTTTGCAATAGAAGTTATTTGGAAATTTTACCATTTCATAATGAGTTTATATTTTAAAATTTGAATGGCTTGCTTGTTAATAATGTCTGTATAACTAAACTTAATAACTAATATTTCATTTCAGGTGGCGATTGATTCATTATTGGGAAATGGATGAATATGAGATAAATATGGAGGAAAACGTCCATAACCTTCAAGACGTTAATAGTCCTTCTCTAGCACTTACTATGAGAAAACCAACATCTACTTTGGGTTTTCGTATAGCAAGCACGGCAAATCAATCTAATAATCCTAATAAGCAAAGTTGACTTCTTCTATGTGGAATAGAATGGTTAAGAAAACAATTAATGGAGAGGAATTTGCTATTTGTAACCATTGTGAGAGAAAGTTGAAAGCAGTAAACAAAAATGGTACAAAGCACTTACACAAATATTTGTTGAGGTGCACAAAGAGAAAGACCCAACAGGATATAAGACAATGTCTTCTGGCTATGGAGCAAAAGCAAAGCGAGGGTGAGAGAAGTGTGACAGTGAAAAAATGGACCTTTGATCAACACATTGCGAGGAAAAAGCTTGCAAAGTCTATTGTTATGCATAAGTATCCTATTTCAATTGTTGAACACAAGTACTTTAGAGAGCGTGTGCATAGTATACAACCTCTTGTGTAGCATGTGAGTCATACAATAATAAAAAAGGAGATCTTGAAGATGTAAAATCAATAAAAGGACAAGTTGATGTCGATGCTTAAAGGGCTTAATTCCTGGGTTGCTATAACAACTACTATGTGGACTTCAAATAAAAAAAAAAAAAGGATACATGACCATTACAGCTCACTTCATTGACAGTAGTTAGAAGCTCCACAATCGAATCTTGAAGTAAGTTTCTTTAACAATGTATCTCTATTTCATTGAATTGGAAATTCTAATCCATTTTAATCATATTTACCTTTTATATGCAAGTTTATATATGTGCTAGCTACACACACAAAAGTAGCTCTATGTTAGTGCTTATTTGATTCATTAATGAAGTGGAATTTGGATAGAAAAATCTCAACAATCATTGTGGACAATTCTTCAAAAAATGATGCAATGATCCCAAATTTAATATTGAAGTTAAGAAAGGATGATCCGATTCTTCATGGCAAGATAATGCACATGCGTTATTGTGCACATATTTTGATTGTAAGGGATGGTGTGGTTGTGATAGAAAATTTGATAGAGAGGATCCGTGACAATGTTCAATTTTAGTCGGCAACACCATCTAGGCTTGAGAAATTTGCTGCAGCATCCAAGCAACTTGATGTTCCATATACTAGGAAACTTTGTTTGGATTGCAAAACAAGAAGCAACTCTACTTATGACATGCTTGTCACTACAATTGGATACAAAGAGGTCTTCTATCGGGTTTAGTTAATGGATAGACACTACAAATGCCTTCCTTCATATGACCATTAGGAGATGGCTGGTGAGATTTTCAGCAAGTTATCCACTTTTTATGAGGTAACTAACCTTTTCCTGGCACTTGATATCTCATTGCAAACTATTTTTTTGGTCAAGTATTTGTAATGAGGAAAGCATTTATTACATGGAAGAATTCTTTAGACTTGAATATCAATGCAATGGCTGAGAAATTGTTTCAAAAGTTTGAAAAGTATTGGGGAGACATGCACATTGTCATGGTTGTTTGTACTATTTTGGATCCATGCTCTAAGATTAAAGGTGTAGAGTTTGTGTTTCAAACTATTTATGGAGAGAATGTTGCTATAGAGTTGCAAAATGTTAAAAACACTTGTTATGAATTGATTAAAGATTATCAATCTAGACTTAAGGTGCCCTATATAGTGGTTATTCTTCAATTCCTTCGGGAAGTGGCAATAGCATTGGTATTGCATTTTCATGTGATCCTATAGTGGAGACAAACACAGTAGAAGCATTGATGTATACTTAGAGTTGGCTATTAAGTTTTAGAATTGGTATGAGATTGTTTAATTTATTGTTAAAAGTTCTTTTTACCATGCATTTTTCTAATGTATTTCATGAATTTTTTTTCCTTTTATTCTTTTACAAGAATGAAGATTACAAGTGAATATAATAATTGATGATAACTTCATGATTATGCTATTAATTAATTTCACTGATTATTTATTTTGGTTGATCCGATGATGCATGTTTATTTTGGTCAGTATGGTGGACTGAGCTTGGACTTTATTATTATATGGTTCTTTTGATGATGTATTGTATTTGCTTTTGTTGTTGATGTATTTTGAAGACAAGTAGAAGTGAGTGTGTTGGGAGGTTAGTTTTTTTGAGTTATTGTTGGTGAGTGAATGAAGTGTAGGCAAGTTGTTAATGTGTTTTGAAGACATGTTCTTCTATTCTTGAGTCTTGACAAGCTACGGTTCCTACGTATGTATTATGTATATTTATATGAGTGAAGTAATATCTTTTCATCTATATTTGAAAATCCTTATGTGATAGTTTTAAACGTTTATATTTCTTAATAAAGTTGTGGCATGCCTTGTCAAATTCATTTAAGCATAGTTGTTGATAGGAGCAATTTACCATACTTGTTTGGGTGAAATTTGTAATCAAATATGCTCTAATTCTTGCTTAACTTAAAGGTAATTGGTACTTAAATAGAAATTATATTCATTTCAGGTATAAATGGAGCAAACCTCAATTATTTGATCAAAAGCAACAAGAATTGGAGATGAACAAGTCAAGAAGGCATGAAATAATGATCTCAGATAACGGCCGTATTTTATACCGTTATCTCCTCGGGTCACTTTTACGCAGTTGATTCTGGCCAGGAGAAGAGGGAGGAAAAGAAAAAAATATCATTAGAGAATATCACGGCCTTGATTACGGCCGTTACGAAGAACACTATCTCCTTTGCATTATTCTTAAGCAGCAGATAACGACCAGCATTGAAGATCGAGGCAAGCCACAACGGAGATCACGAGTGAAGATAACGACCATTATGGACAGAGTGATAATTCCAACAGTGATAACCTGTATGTCCTGACCGTGATTGCAATAGCGAAAATATCATCCAAGGATATCACGGCCTTGATAACGGCCATGATCGTTGTTGAAATAACATCTCAAAGATGATAACTGCTCGTGTAACAGGCCGTTATGGAAGTTAAAATTTGCCTATTTCGCACCACTTCAGATTTCTTGGTACCTTTTTGAAAGGAAATGAAGCCCAATTGATGTATCCCTTCGCCCATCAAATGTATTCATCAAGAAAAACATATATATAGTCCTTCCAATCATTACAAAAAAGGGGATGAATCATTGTAATAGAACACACACCATTCACATACATCTTTCTCTTTCCTTTTTCCTACAACCATCTGTGTAACCATAAACAATAGTATATTGTACCCGTTATGTAGGGTATTTGCAAAAAAAAAAAAAAGATCTGAAGTAATATTTCATTATTAAGTGTTGTTTTCTTTTTCTCTCTTCTTATTCTTTTGTTTTACTTATTGTTTCATTCATATCACGAGTGAGTAATTGTGTAGGGCTCGTGTAGCCATAGGTTAGCATGTATTGCATTGAAACGACTGCTTAAGTTGCAGGAATTTCTAATCTTTATAGTAAGTTAATAAATTCTAATTCTAAGTAGTGCACAACTTAGGATTAGATCAGATTTCCATGAGATGCGATTGAGAAATCTACCCTTGGAATAGATCTAGGCTGTATAGAAAGGTTGCTCATGATGCCTAGAAATAAGGTCGTGAAATCTTCTACATATAATTTTAAAGTATCTTGGGATCATGTTTGTAATGCAATCTTAGTCGGTTGTTAACTAGGAAGAGATTTCAGTAGGCAAGACTATAATTAGGGTTCAATAGACTCGAGAGAGATATTGAACTAATCATTGGAATCCCGTAATTAGGAATGACTCACAACTAATGAGATTGTAGTACATGTTAACTAATTGGTGAAATGAGTGTGGTTTGTCTAATTGTCAAGTTACATTTTGTTTGTTAATTCATGTTATAATATATCTTTAGTTGATAAGTAGGTAATTATCTAATTATAGAATTTCGTTCATTTAGTTGGCTAGATAATAATAAAGAGGGCGAGTAATAATACTTGCTAACGACCCTAGGAATAAGACTCTATAATAGTTTTCTATACTACAATTGATAGGTGCACTTGCTTAGCGTTCATCTGCTAATAGGAAAAGATTATAGGTACTTAAATTATTAAACTCGGTCGGATAATAACGTACACCAGTTGTAACTAACTATTGTGCTCCTATAAGATAAAATTATCATTAAAAATTGTAATTTAACTAAGAGTAGAAAAGGAAAAAAAAAAAGAAATTAAAGCGAGTCGCAGGGCGGGTTAGGGTCCAAACCCTATAGGGGCAGGGTATGATATTAAATAGAAAATCCTATAGGGTTGTGGGTCAGGTTTAGGCAACCATATTGGGAACTAGGTCGGGTTCATGTATGATGTGACTGTCCTAAACCTGCCCCGGTTGTAACCTACTCAAAACCATTCTTTCCCTATGGATTTAATGCTGGTTCACTTCCATATGTACACAAAACACAAATTATAATATCAAGCCAAAATATAATTACATTATAATTAGGTAAGAAGAACCAAACTAATTTTCTTCCCTTTCCCTTCCTCTCAATTGGCACTAGTTCCCTCCCTTAAATGATTCCACATTTGCAAGTCATTAACCTCTTAATTCAAGGAAGAAGTATAAGGGAAATGAGAAAGTGTGTTGGAGGGTACGGACATCTTAGACCTAGGCTATAGTTTAAGACTTACTAACCAACTTTTTACTCCTCTCTCTCTCTCTAACACACACACACACATAAAATCTCTTTCTCTTCAACTCTATTCCATAGGCCACCTTGGTGAGGAGAAGAAGACTAAGGATTTCACTCATTTTCAACACAAGCTTGGACATTAAGATCTCCTCTAAGTAAGTTTCCAAATCTCTTTTTTTTTTTTTTTAATGTAAAACAAGTTCTGATAATGTGAAATATAAATTAAAGTGTAGTGATTCTTGTCATCGGAAGATATATATTTGTAAGGGTGATATGAAGAAGAATGCAGGTGGTTAACTATTTAGGGTGGTCATTAGAAGAAAGATAAGCATGAACATTATAGAAAATCTTTTAAAAATTTTCTTTTTTTTTTCCCTTCTCTTTCTTTTTGGTTGAGACACCCATAGAGAAATAGGAAATAATTGTTGCTTGATCATGTCATTTTGGGAGTGACAGGAGTGTTATCTTTGGGGATAAAATGATTTAAAGTATTAATTAACATATTCCAATAACTTTATATGCAAGAGGCGATGAAGTAAGTTTTTCATTAAGATACTATGTCTAGAAATGCCTAGAATCATATCTAAGTTGGTAAATATAGTTTACAAAAAAGTTTATAAATGATTTGGAGCAAATGAGTTCTAAAAACCCTTAAAAATATTAGAAATCAAGCTTAAGTTGAATCTAACCTCTAGAGTTTCATGCTTCTACAAACCTCAAATGAGAAAATAACAATACCAATGAAAACTACATATGAAAATAAATGAAATTGACTATTTGTTTGTTAAAAAAGATTATTAAGTGACTTAGATATCTCAAAATTAAGAAAAAAGTGTCAAACCAAGAAAAATTTTAGTAAGAAAGGGGTAGGGTTTGAGATAATCTTTAGTATAAGTTTAGCAAGATACTTATTGTTGATATTATTATCTTATTTAGGCAACTTAGAGCCAAAATTAGAATATCTAAATGACCACTTTGAAAGTTGAACTCTATGATAGAGTGAGTTTCGTACTGATTGTCACATTTGTTTATGTTAGTAGCAAGTAGAGAAACACTAATATATGTATGCATGTATGTATGTGAATAATACGATGCATATAATGGGATATGGAGAAAATGCTTGCATTTACCTAGTTGACTTTATGTGTGAGAAGATATTAAACAATACTAATAATTGAACTTGCTTGTGAGTTTTAGGAAATTTGGTATGTTGAGATTGTTTGTGAGTTGCTTAGTCATTCAAAATAGATTGTTAAATCATTTGGCCTTAGATAATAAAACAACCATCCATGGCACGACATTTCATTGTGTGAACAATCAGTATCATGTGATGGGTTGAATGGGCTGCCATTATGGTGTCATCCATGGACCTTGTTTTGCCCTTAGGGAACTAACATGTTTTAGGGAAAGTAGACTTCCATGTGGAGACTCGTTACTGGGAGCACTGCTTAAGGATAAAACCACACTTCAAGATTACATAAATATATATATATATATATATATATTTTAGAATATATGAAAGCCATTTGTTTTTAAAGCAATAATGTTAGGTCCTAGGGAGAGTGATTCTTGGAACTAATAGGTTCTTGTTGATCTTGGAGATCTTTGGAATAATTCCTCAACCCTAATCATGAAGGGTGCAAATTCATACTATATGTGATTTATGAGATGACTATATGTAAGCTCCTATATTTTTTGGTACCCTTAGATGAAAACCTTAAAGCTAAAATCGAAATCGGGACCCTAAAAACTGACATAAGTTGAAACCGAACCTTGAAATGATCAAACCAAACACAAGTCCTAGAAATCCTAGACAATGTCAGATAGGTTGAATAAAAGGTCATATGAGTATGATAGGAATAGAAAATCCTAAATATCAAACCCTAAGAAAATGAGTACCTTCGAAAACGGAACGAAAATTTGATAATCGTTCGACTCGAAAACTCTATGCTAAATAATTCATCTATTTGATCTCCAACATGCAAATTGAGGCAGCAGTATATTCAAATAAAATCTAATAATAAAATAATAAGAAATAAATTCCAATAATCGTAAACTCCTAGAATTTTATAGTAATCTTACAAGTAAAACCTTAGAGTTGAGAACGAGATTGGAACCCTAAAGTCAAACCGAATCAACCTTAAACTTTAGAAGCCCTAGACTCGACCAAACAACTTCTAAAGCCCTAAAATACTTAATAAATTTGAAGAATAGTATGAACTTGAAATATGAACCGAATATATAGCATATATCCTAAAATGATCAGATTCGTCAAAATTTCAATTGTTTCAAACCTTTTTAGGATCAATTCCTATATCTATACATTGACATGCAAAATGAGATAAGATATTTCGACAACCAATTTATACTGGAACGATATTAAAATGCTCATATAATATCAAATAAAAATTTTTCAAGTTATAAAAACGTCAATTATAGCTTATATACACGTATTTTTATCTCTACCGTAATTAATTTATCTTTTTTACTATTCACTATTCACATCAATTACCTTTTTCTTACACTCATACTCCATATTCTTACATCTTGCATTACCTACTCTTATACATATCTAATCACCATACTTTATTACACTTTTCTTAAATTTTTTCCTCTTTAATTAATTTTTTTTCTCTCTCATTCCCTCTCTTTTACGACCGACACATCCCTCTCTCTCTCTTTCTCTATTTTCTTTTGTTTTTCATCTATTTTTCCTTCTTTAATTTTCTCCATTTTTTTTATCCATAAATACCACATATTTCCCTCTCATTTTTCACTCTCATTTCTCATCATCAACAAAACTCCACCAATTTTTTCTCTCAAACTCTCTCTCTCTCTCTACCGTGACATGCCCCTCCATTGTCTACAATATTTTCTTGCATCTCTTAAATTAGACAAACACCAAACCCTCTCGATATATTATGTTATGTGATATGTGTAAGTGTACGTGTCTTAGTGTTTTCCATAAAAATCCCCATGATGCATGATGCTAGAGAATGGAAATAAAAACACAATACATTAAATTCATGTGACAATGTTATATTTAAATTCATGTTTATGCCATATCTATTTCATTCATGTTTCTAACGTAACTTTCTATATGTTAATATATATATGTAAATATAAATACTCACTAATCAAATTAGTTTATTTCATACTCTCTAATTATCTCATGTTATATAAGACTAGACAATTTCTAGTCTTGAACTGGTTAATAAATCAAGTCCATAGGAGATTGAAATAATTTAAGTTTCAAGAAGTCTGGATAAAAATCTAATAATTCCAAATTTTTATTCGCTTTGATTTTATTATGATGATTGGATTATTTCAAGTCCTAAGAAGCCTTGATCACAATCTAAGATTTCCATATTTCTATTTTGATTTTCTTATATTTACATTCATGATCTTGCTTATTTCTTATTTTTAGTTGATCTTGCTAAAATTAAAAATTTATAAGTATAGTTAAGTTCTTGTGCATAGATGCTCATAATGATGTTGAGAAAAAAAAAAACCCTTCAAATTTTAATGCTGATAAATCTTTGTTACGCAAATAATTTTCTAAATCTATTTTCAAAGTCCTGGAAATAATTGAAGCAAAAGAAAATTTTGAAACAAAAATCGACCTCCTATTTTTTCAAATGACGTAACCTTATATAATATTTAGGGAAATTTTACAACTTGAAATTCTTTTCTTAAATATACATGAAAAATCAATTTTTGATAATCAATCATACAATACATAAATTAAACAAGGATTCTAAGATTTAAATAATGAATGACATTTTATTTCCAAGTTCAATTCATTTATTTTAAAGTATTAAGAAGTAAGACTTCATTACAAATTTTCAAAGTTGAATTTTTGGTAAACTTGAAAAATTTCTATTTCCATGAACCTATTTAATGAATAAATTCCTTTTGAGCAACATCACTCGGATCATACTTATATTATGAACTATGTTTAAGTCTCTAATATGTTTTAAGTATATGAATAAATTATATGCATGTCCTAGAAAGTCCAAATGAGATAAAAATTGTAAAAGTGTTATAATCAAAGCTAGAGAGGTCTAAGTGCAATCTATATTGCTTGATTCAAAGACTAAATGACCCTAAATATTTCAAATAACCTTAGAAATGGATAGAGTATTCGAAGTAGATAGAAATCAACTACTCATATGCAAAATTTAGAGATAACATGAAAAAGTTACGGCCATTTTAAGTTAAGATTTTTGTAATTGAGAGGCATATCCCGGATAAAAGTGATAGCTTTAGAAATTTGAGTAACACCTAATACGAAATACTCATTTTGGGTTTTTTTTTTTTTGTTTAGGTGACGAGGATTATAGGACTCATATTCCCGAAGATTATTTTAACTAGGAATTGCTCTAATGGATGAGTGGGTTCTTTCTCTTAATTTCATTACCTTATATGTGCTTGTACAGTAGAGCATTAGAATACAGAAAAAAGATAAAATAGATTTGTATGTGGGATATCATGGCATCACGCTAGTGATTCTACTATGCTTGATCAATAGATGATAAGTATATGGGAACTTGGAGATGGTTTATTAATGCCAAATGTTTTCATTATCATGTTGTTGTGTATGTGGTTATCTTGTTGATCTCACCTAATTGGAATGTAACTTGATCGGAATTGAATAATAAATTGATCACGTATGGCATACCATAGAATCACATCATTAAATGTTGCTACTCCTATGTGATTAGCTGAAGGACCTATGAAATTCTGCTGCGTGTCTAGAATTGCTCCTTCTTGAGGAAATTATAGACGCTCAGGGAATACGTCCTTAGGAAGGAGCCGCACCGACCAATCACTATGAGTGGGTGCTTGGAGACTAGCAATAGAGGATACAAAAACCTCAATTCGAATTCCCTAACCCTTGTCATAGAAGGGTAAATCCGTTCTATGTATGGTTTTCAGATGGCCATACATATTTGTGTGTTTCATGTGGTTGTTGCATACACATGTGCTTTGACTAATAAACTTATTTGTTTATGATTGTGGATGTGAATGATGGAAAGTATCGCACTAAGCATGTTGTAAAGTTACACCTTCATAGATATTTGTTGAAACAAGAATACTTGAGACCGTACTCGAAGGACAAGATGTCAAGGAAATCAGTAGTGGAATATTACAGCTTTAATGAAAGATCTGAGAATGTAAGGTGTAGTTCTCTTAGAAACACTTTTTTTCGAATATATGATATGTTATTCTTGTGAAGTTAGTTATGGATGATTGTAATACTTGACCTATTTGTAGACATTAGTGGGGATATGCCCTTAAGAAATGTAATCTACTTTGTTTAAATTTATTGATTTATAGCTCTCTTGCATTGCTTTTTAATTGCTATCATCGTAAATGGTGCTACTCCCACGTGTTCCATTTGTTGTGAAGTACACTTTGTGCATAACATGGAAGCCTTTGCGTGACTGAGGTAGTCATTCTTATGCTTTAATATTATGTACGATGGACTACTGTGTTTAAGGTACCCTTTGGGGCGTACATTATATATTTTTGCTCAAGTGTTTAACTACAGCTCATACAATTGTTAATAACAATCATTTGATAACTTGCTCGAATGATGTACTTTAGGGAAATTATCTGTAAGTTGCATATTGTATACTAGTATCTTCTTGCAAGTTAATGGGGTAAGATCCAATCGAAGAGTGTGTCAAAGACCAAGTTTCATAAGATAACTAGAGGACTAGAAATTCAATAGGCTAAACCTAGTTTAAGAAATGAGATTTAACACTTAATTATTTTTCTTAAGACCTCTATTCCACTTTTATTGATCTTATTCAATATATTACCCATAGACTTAGGTTTACCTAGTCTTATCTTCTATTAAGAGTTTAGATTCTCTACGATTCTAGTGGTCTATGGAATATAGATCTCTATGTTTATTTTTGTAATAATTAGATATATGTAGATTATAATAAGTAAATAATTAATTATAGTCTTGCAAACTTTAACTTGTTAGATAATCTTTATATTGCGGATGCACACATAGACATTATGGTAATCCTACTAAGCCCTCTTAGGTTATTACATATTGTGTAGGAGAATATAGGAGGTAAGAGGTGATCCAATTCTTCCGCATAATTTAGGATCATCGGGAATTGAAAATCTTCTATTAAAGGACATAATTTTCTAGTAGCCCCAAAAAATAAAAAGACATAATTTTTTATACCGTCTTTGAAAAGGAAAGAACACATGAATTGTATTGATAAGGCATTGCTTTAGAGAGTAATAACCCTATAATCTAATTTTTATTTACAACAGCTAACATAATAGCATTTCTTAAAGCTTTGGAATATCACAAAGAGCTCAAAAATCCTACTTCATCCATGCTTTTCAATAAGAATTTGCTTATAATATTGTAAAGGAATGAACAAATAATTAAACGCAATGAATTTATGGGAACTCATTGTTGAATATACAATCAATTTTAATTAAAGTTATTAAATAGTTATTAGATGTTGCGTGTGGAAAAAAAATATGACATCATAATAGGTTTTATTAAAACATAAGAAACGTGGAAATTAGCTATTAAGCTTAATGTGCTAAGTAAACGCCAATTGACACCAAGTAAAAGAATGCATCAAATATTATTGCTATTGTTGTTGCTGCTACTGCTGCTGCGGCTAAAGCATTACAATTTATAACTTCCAAGAAAACACGTTGCTATCAAATTAAAAAATTGCCTGAAATAAGGAGTCTTCACAAAATAATGCAAATTTATATTAGATAATGAAAAGCAAGAATTATAAAATCATGATTTGTGTTAGTAGATTTTTATAATAAGTAACTTATTTTTCTCTTTTAACAAATACATGCAATGTGGTTTGTAAATATCTTAGACATAGGATATATGTTATAATCCAGTTGGTATATCATAATTAATTTAACAATATAATATTATTAAATATATCTAATTAAATAATTAATAGAAATAAAATGGAATTTCTAAACAATTTATGAAGAAAAAAGGAAAAAACTACGATAAAGTTGAGGTTACTCTTGAGTTGTCAAGAGTGCTCATAAAACCTTAAAAAAATATTGAATATAAAATGAATCTTTTTCTAATGTTTTCCTTAAAAACAAAAAAATTATATTTCTCAATAAATAAAAAATCTTTTGTTTCCTCAAAATAAAAAGAAAATCACCTCTCCCTCGAAAGTAAACAATTTTCATTCTATTTTTGGGAACCTATAACCGTCCCATCATAAGGCAAATTGGGTCCTAGGAAAGTGTTGAACTCGAGTGTACGATATGAATTTTGATGAGACAATTTAATGCACAACTAACTATTAAATTACACTTAATTAATCATATATATATATATATATATACATATGCATGCTTTGTGTGTGTTTTCTGTAGGTTTTAGTAGAAGCATGAACTGTTAAGAGCAAGCCATAGCAAGTGGTCGAGGGTTGACAAAGCTAAGGCCAAGGCTTGATAAGCTTAAGTATGCCTAAATAGTGGCCGTAGGGTCGGTTGAGACCTAAACAAATTAAGTGATTGAGGCTTGACAAGTTAAGTCTAATGTGTGGCAAGCTAAAGAAGAAAATAGACTTGTTAAGGGTCAAATTTAAGGTTCGATGTGTTGGAGTTTAGGGCTCGACGTACCAAAAAGTTGAAGCTTAACCTGTACAAACAAAGGCTCGACAAAGTTAAAGAAGCAAACAGTATTGTCGAGGGTCAAGTTTAAGGCTCGACAATTCATTCTTTTAAAGCTTGATAAAGCACGCATATAAGAAGCTATCGAGGGCAAAATTTGGGCGCGATTGCTTAAAGTCAAAGGGTGATATAGAAATAAAAAGAGCCATTGGAGTGCATTTAATGTTTGGTAGGTTATAGACGTTATCAGGTTATAGACGTTGTGTCTAACAAACTTTGAATTTCACAAGCTATTTGTATACAAAGTCCTGAAGATCAATAGTGGAATGAAGTGCCAAAAACATTTACGAGCTCATTTACTACAAAAAAAAAAAACAAATCATTCATTTTTCTTTGTTCTCTTGTACATTATTTCTAAAATAAAAGGAGAGAGAAAATACATTCTAAGTGCTCTGCTTTTATTTTTTGCAATTCATTTAAAAGCACTTAGAGAGAGAAAGAAAATATTTTATTTCATGAGTGTGTAATCTTACCCATTTTGAGCTATCTTTCAAATTAATTAAAGTGGTGGTGAAGACCTCGATAGAGGCAATTGGTGGACTGTGGAGAGTAGGAAATAGCCGAACTCCATGTTAAAAATATTGGCTTGATTTTTTTATCTTCTTAATGTTACACATTATATCTGCTGCTTGATTAATCCACTACAATTATTTTTATTTTATATTTTCTATTTCTTAAAATTAATTCATTTTAGGTAAATACTCAATTCACTCCTCCCCCCTCTTGAGTATTTCTAATGTATATTTCAATTGGTATCAGAGTCTGTCTCTATTATTTCTACATTTAACCGTGGAATAGAATAAAGATCATGACAACTAATGCACTAGGGTTTCTTGAGGGGTAAGCTATAAGCAGACCTCCACTTTTAAATGGGATAATTACCCTATTAGAAGTGCAGGATGAAAATATTTTTAAAAGCCCAAAACAAATTGATATTGAATGTTATTGAAAACAAGCCTTTTTAAAATTGAAGGAAAGTTAAAAACTGATTTTATGGAAGATGATTGGAAAAAGCTTGATTTAAACAAAATTGCAATGAATATTTTATATTACAGATGAAACAAAGTTATTTTAATAGAATTTGTACATATTCTCTTGCAAAAGAAATTTGAGATGAGCTTGAAAAGACTTATAAGGGAATATCTAGAGTTAGAGACACCAAAATAAGTCTTTTATGCGGTGAATTTTAAAATTTTAAAATGCTTCCTAATAAATCTATTGACGAAATGTATAATAGATTCATTAATATTATAAATCCTCTAAGCGTGCTTGGAAAGAATTTTACTAATTTGAAAATTAATTCTAAACTTCTCATGTTACTTTTAAAAGATTAGGAAGCTAAGAGGATAGCTATAGAGGAAGCTAGAGATCTTAACGCGTTAAGTAAAGGAAAGCTTCTTGGTACTCCCAAAACTCATGAGCTCATCAAAAAACAAGGCAAAAAAGGTAACAAGAAAGCTATTTCCTTGAAAGCTAAAAGACAAGACTCAAAGTGATGAAAAAGATGAAGATGAACAAGAGGATCTTGTCTTAATGGCCAAGAAGCTCAAAAAAATTCATAAGGCCAAAACCAAAGAAGATGAATGATGAAGTGTATGCTGGTTTAAGTTCTTTTGAGAAGATAAACATCTTGTGATTAAAATTGAGTCGTCATCTGAAAGTTTAGTAGCACGTGGTAGGAGTCAAGATCGAAAAACTGGTGGGAGTCCTAGAGGTAGATCAAAATCATTAAATAGATTTAAAATCTATAACTATTGCAAAAAGAAAGACCACATAAAGGCAGACCGTTATAAATTGCAAAATAAAAATAAGAAGACTGGTGAAAATCAAAAGCAAAATCAACCAAAGAAAACGGGTGAAGCCGATGTTATTGAAGATCATAGTGATGGTGATCTTCTTATTGCTTATGAAAGTGATTCACAAGCCAGTATAGTGTGGATTCTTGATTCTAGGTGTACCTTTCATGTGTGTCCCAATTGGATTGGTTTTCAACATATGAAACAGTTTCCAGAGGTGTTGTTTTGATGGGTAATAACACATCTTGTAAAGTTACAGGTATTGGAACAATCAAAATAAAAATGTTTGATGGCGTGGTCAGGACACTTGGTGATGTGAGACATGTTCCTGACCTGAAGAGAAATTTGATTTCTCTTAGTACGCTTGATTTGAA
Source organism: Combretum micranthum (assembly GCA_024138025.1). Classification (NCBI taxonomy): domain Eukaryota; kingdom Viridiplantae; phylum Streptophyta; class Magnoliopsida; order Myrtales; family Combretaceae; genus Combretum; species Combretum micranthum. Next base: position 389,213 of record JAMXBD010000255.1, read on the forward strand.
GGGGTATAAGTATACTGGTGAAGGTGGGGTTCTGAAGATAAGTAATGGTTTACTTGTGATGATGAAAGGACATAGAAAGACTGCTAATTTATATTCTTTGCAGGGTTTTACTGTGATAGGTGATGCAACTGTTGGTTCCTCTTTTGTCTGATGAAGATACTACAAGGCTATGGCATATGTGCCTGGGCATATAAGTGAAGCTAGTATGTCTGACTTAAGCAAAAGAGGACTTCTTGATGGGCAAGGCATCAGCAAATTAAAGTTCTGTGAATACTGCGTTTTCGGGAAGCAGAAGAGGGTTAAATTCACTACAGGTACTCACAATACAAAGGACACTCTTGATTATATTCATTCTGACCTTTGGGGTCCTTCTAAAGTACCCTCCAGTGGAAGTGCCAATTACATGATGACCATCATAGATGACTTTTCCAAAAAGGTTTGGATATATTTCTTGAAGCAAAAAAGTGATGTCTTATCTACGTTTAAAGTGTGGAAGATAATGATTGAGAAACAGACTGGAAAACAAGTAAAATGGTTTCGCACTGATAATGGCTTGGAATTCTGCTCTAGTAAGTTTAATGACTTGTGCAAGTCAAAGGGAATTGTGAGACATCTCACAGTTCCTGGTACACCCCAGCAGAACGTATGAATAAAACCATCATGGAGAATGTGAGATATATACTCTCCAATTCTAAGTTACCAAAATCTTTTTGGGCAGAAGTTGCCTCCACAACTTGTTTGTTGATTAATAGATCTCCGTCAACTTCCATTGAGAGGAAGACTCCATATGAGTTATGGTCTAGAATCCCTATAGATTATTCTGAATTGAAAATTTTCGGATGTCCTACATATGCTCATGTAAATAATGGTAAACTTGAGCCTAGATCGCTGAAGTGTGTGTTTCTTGGTTTCAAGACTGGGGTTAAAGGATATAAATTATGGTGTCCTGATTTGAAGAAAGTTATTGTTAGTAGGGATGTTATATTTGATGAATCTGCTATGTTACATGATTTATATCCTACTGTTAATTCTGATAAAATCCAGCAGAAACCAAGTGTGTAGGTGGAGTTTGATATTAATGCAGATTCTACACTAAAGTCTACTCTTCATCCTGTTACTATACCTAAATAGACATAGTATTCTATTGCTAAAGACAAGCCCAGAAGAGATATAAGGCCTCCACAGAGGTATGGCAAAGCAGATCTAGTAGCATATGCACTGAATGTGGCAGATGATGTTTATTCAAATTTGGTACCATCCACTTACACAGAAGCAGTTAGTTGTGATGATTCTGGTAAGTGGATGATCGCCATGCAAGAAGAGATGGAATCCCTCCAAAAGAATAGAACATGGGAGTTAGTGAAACTTCCCAAGGGCAAGAAGGTCGTTTGCTACAAGTGGGTTTTCAAGAAAAAGGAAGGAGCCACAACTAGTGATGAACCCAGATTCAAAGCAAGACTTGTTGCGAAAGGCTACAGTCAAATACCAGGTATTGATTTTACTGACGTGTTTTCTCCTATTGTAGAACATAGTTCGATTCGAGCGCTACTTGGTATTGTTCTTATGGAAGATTTAGAGCTTGAGCAGCTTGATGTGAAGACTGCCTTTTTTGCATGGAGAACTTGAGGAAGATATTTATACACATCAACCAAAAGGCTTTGGGGTCTGAGGAAAAGAAAACCATATATGCAGATTAAAGAAATCCCTTTATGGGTTGAAGCATTCACCACGACAGTGGTATAAAAGGTTTGATTCCTTTATGACTTCTCATGATTTCAAGAGAAGTAACTATGGTAGTTGTGTATATTTCAAGCACTGTGATGATGGGTCATTTCTGTATCTACTATTATATGTGGATGATATGTTGATAGCGGCTAAGGATAGGGAGAGATTGACAGGGTTAAATCACAATTAAACAGGGAATTTGAGATGAAAGACTTGGTGTAGCTAAGAAAATTCTTCGTATGGAAATTTCAAGAGATAGAAAAGCAAGTGTATTACATCTGAGTCAGAAATGATCTATTGAGAAGATACTTTCCAGGTTCAATATGATGAGTGCTAAACCTATAAGTGCCCCTTTAGCAGGTCATTTCAGACTGTCGTCTGCCCAGTCTCCACAGTCAGAAGATGAAATTGATTATATGTCAAAAGTCCCTTACTCTGGTGCCGTAGGGTCTCTTATGTATGCTATGATATGTACGCGTCCAGATTTGGCATATGCTGTAGGTATTGTCAGCAAGTATATGGCGAATCCTGACAAGGAACACTGGAAAGCAGTCCAGTCGATCTTCAGATACTGAAGAGGAACTACTAATGTTTGTCTACATTTTGCGAGAACTAGAGATGCGGTCATTAGGTTTGTTGATTCTGATTTCGCTGGGGACTTATACAAAAGAAGATCTATTATCAAGTATGTTTTCTTTCTTAGTAGCTGTGCTATTAGTTGGAAAGCCACCTTACAGGCTATTGTTGCTCTATCCACTACAAAGGCTGAATACATGGCTATTACAAAGGCGATTAAAGAGGCTACATGGTTGAAAGGGTTGTTTGTTGAGCTTAGTGATTTGAAGACGTCTATAGTACTTTGTGATAGTTAAAGTGCAATTTTTCTGACTAAGGATCAAATGTTCCATGAAAGAACAAAACACATCGATGTTCGATATCACTTTGTACGTGATATAGTTGCTCGAGGAGATATCACTGTGAACAAAGTGAGTACTCATGACAACCCTGCAAATATGCTAACAAAGACACTTCTAATAGCAAAGTTTGAGCATTGCTTAAACTTGCTAAGTGTCGGATGCCGATTGTTTCTTTTATGGAATTTGTGAAAGAGGTGGAGTAGTGTTTATCAAAGTTTGGAGAATATTTTTTGGTTTCGAAGTTGAAGATTAGAGTTTCTACTATTTGATGCTGAATTTATGTTTGTTACTCCAGAATTCGTGTCAAGGTGGAGATTGTTGGAGTTTATGACCCGATTTTTATAACCGACTTCTGTAGTTACATGTTAATGAATGAATATGTGACTATACATTTATTATTCATTCATTATACATTTAACGGTCATAATTTAGGCCTTTATGATTCATTCATTACATATTTAAGTGCTATAATTTAGGTCGTTATGTTAGTTATCCTTACACACACACCACACACACACACACAATACATATATATATGTGTGTGTTGTTTCTAGGGTTTCTATATACAACATATTAGATACACAAAAATTTCCTTTGAGAGTTTTGAGAGCTTTTCATTTGTATCCTCTCAAATCCTTGTACTCCTACTTTGAAATAGTGTGATTTCTCTCGCATCTGCTGTGGTTTTTCCCGAAAGGATTTCCACGTAAAATCTATGTGTGTTCTTTACTTTTACGCTTACTATTATCGTTTGATTACGCCTTTTGTTTTATAACAAAGGATCTTGTCAAAGGTTTACTAAAGTTAAATTTTTGAAAGGACAAGATCTGCCATGCATGTCAAAAAGGAAAGCAAATTAAGACTTCTTTTAAGTCTGAGGATGCTATTTCTACGTCTAGGCCATTAGAACTATTGCACATAAATTTATTTGGTCCTACCCAAACCTTAAGTTTGGGAGGAAAGAAGTACAACTTTGTTATTGTTGATGATTTTACTAGATACACATGGACTTTCTTCTTTGCAACAAAAGACGAAACAAATCATGTCTTTTTTAGATGCAAGAAAGCCCAAAATTAAAAAGGTTTTACCATTATTACAATTTGAAGTAATCATAGGGGGAGATTCGAAAATCATGAAATGAAAAATTGTTGTAATAGTTATGGTATTGAGCATACATTTTTAGCTCCTAGGACTCCACAACAGAATAGCATAGCTAAAAGGAAAAACAGAATATTAATTGAAATGGCTATAACCATATGCGTGAAAATGATTTACTAAAATATTTTTGGCTAAAGCCGAAATACTGCGTGCTATATTTCAAATAGAATTTTTATATGGCTAATTTTAAATAAAACCCCCTATGGACTTTAGAAAGCCAAAAGGCTTAACATTTCATATTTGCATCCTTTTGGCACCAAATGTTATATATTGAACAATGACAAAGAACAATTAGTTAAATTCGACTCTAAAAGTGATAAAGGAATTTTCTTACGATATTTTTCAACAAGTAAAACTCATAGGGTTTTTAACAAAAGAACTTTAATTATTGAAAAATCTATTCATATTGTATTTGATGATTCTTTGCTTGATGTATGCCATACGATGATGCTAATGGTGTATGTGTGATTTAAAATAAAAAGTTAATGAACAAAAATTGGATGTTGATGTGCATGGATATGATAATAATGATCTCCAAAAGAATAGAAGTATGCTAAATCACATCTAAATATTTAATAATTGGAGAACCTTCAAATTGTGTTCAAACAAGATCATCTTTAAGGAATTTAAGAAATATGGTTTTTCTTATCTCAATTTGAGCCTAAAATGTTGATGAAGCCTTAAAAGATGAATTTTGGATTAATGCAATGCAAGATGAATTAAGCCAGTTCACAAGAAATAATGTATGGTTTTTGGTTCCTAGACCTGAAAATAGAATTGTTATAGGAACCAAATGAGTGTTTAGAAATAAGCTTGATGAATCTGGTTTGATAACAAGAATAAGGTTAGCTTGATTGCTAAAGGTTACAATCAAGAAGAAGGAATTGATTTTGATGAGACCTTTGCCTTGGTTGCTCGACTAGAATCTATAAGAATGCTTTTGGCATTTGCAGCTTTGGAGAATTTCACTCTTTTTCAAATAGATGTCAAAAGTGTTTTCTTAAATTGTTTATAAAAAGAAATCTATATAGAAAAACCACTTGGTTTGAAAATGAATGAATTTCCTAATCATGTTTTTAATTTAAACAAAGCTCTTTATGGACTAAAGTAAGCTTCTAGAGCATAGTATGAAAGACTTCGTAGCTTCTTGTTAAACAACGATGTGTCGAGAAGAACAGTTGATATAGCTTTATTACTAAAAACCACAAGTTTGATACGTTGAATGTACATATCTATGTTGATGACATTGTGTTTGGAGCTACAAATATAAATCTTATAAAAGATTTTGTTGAGTCCATGAAAATGAATTTGAAATGAGTATGATGGGAGTTCTCATTATGTCTTGGTCTCCAAATCAAACAAACTGAAAATAAAACTTTATCAATCAAGCTAAATATACAAGACAGTTGTTGAAAAGATTCAAATTGCTAATCAAAAGCAACACTAATGAGCACAATATTAAGCTCGATAAAAATGAAAAGATTAAAATGTTTGTGAAAAGATGCAGAGGCATGATAGGTAGTTTATTATATTTGACAACTTCTAGACCTGACATCATGTTCTCTGTATATGTATGTGCACGATTTCAATCTTACCTAAAAGAATCACACTTGAATGCAGTAAAATGCATTTTCAAGTATCTTCCAAGCACAATTGAAATGGCTTGTGGTATCCAAAGTTTACTTCTTTAAATCTAATTGGATATTGTGATTCTAACTTTGCTAACTGCAAAGTAGATAGGAAAAGCACAAGCGACGCATGCCATTTTCTTAGAAATTCTTTAATATCTCAGCACATAAAAAAACAAAACTCGATTGTACTTTCAACTATTGAAGCTAATTATATAGCAATTGGTAGCTATTGTGCATAAACTTTATGGATGAAACAAACCTTGCTTGATTATGGTTTAAAGTTTGAAAATGTTCCAATTCTTTATGATAATACAAGTGTTAAATTTAACTAAAAATCCGATCCAACACTCAAAGAGCAAGCATATCAAAATTAGACATCATTTCATTCAAGATTATGTTCTAAATAAAGATATTAGCTTGGAATTTATTAATAGAAATAACCAAATTGTGATTTAAGAAGAGAATTAGGAATGATCAAGGAAGATGGGTGCTAAATATTATTGACCAAAGATGATCTAAAACATGTTTTTAGGCTAAAAGCTGCTAATATAATATTTGCCTAAAAATCTATTCTATGCTTGCTTTGATATGATTTTGTGAACATCTATTTTTGATTTGGTGAGTTTTAGTTGTTGCATATATGATTTATGAAGAAAATGCTCTGTCATGTTTGCAAATATGGTATATCTGAGCTGGTTGTGTTGTGAAGTCTTCAAGTGTTGAGGCAAATCAGTGGTAAAGACCTATATAAGAATAGGCAAGTGTGGTAAAGTCCTATCTGAGTATAGACAAGCGGTGAGTGAAGTCCTACATTATGTAGGCATCTGTGGTGAAGTCCTATGTGAGCGTAGGCAAGTGTGGTGAAGTCCTATGTGAGCATAGGCAAGTGCGGTGAAGTCCAATGTGAATTTGAAGTCCTACATGGATTAGGCAAATGTGAAGTCCTTTGTTGAGGCAAAGGTGAAGTCCTTTGTTGATGAGGCAAATGTTGTGCTGATCTGGATATCTCTCCTGCTTCTTATTTTCTGTCATATTTTTTATATCTCATCATTCTTTTTTTTTTTTATGAGTACAAAGAGGGAGAGTATAGGGTGCACAATTAAAAAATATGCATGAAGTCTATTTTGATAGGGGGAGAATTTAACATATTAAGTATAGTTTGTATTTTCCTAAAATTAAGTATAAATTTTTTTTTTGAAAATTGAAAATATTTTTAGAATCTGGATGCTTAATTGAGAGGGATTATGTCGTAGTGGATATGAGTTAATTATGCATAAATTGTCCTCACAAAAAAAGAAAGATTGTTGAACTTGAGTGTTCAATATAGATTTTGATGAGACCATTTAATGTACAATCAACTATTAAACTATACTTAATTAGTCATACATACATATATATATATTATGCATGCTTTATACATGTTTGTGCGTGTTCTCCGTAGGTTTTAGCAGAAGCAAGCTCAAGAGCAAGCCATAGCAAAGTCGAAGGTTGACAAAGTAAGGCTAAGCTTGATAAGCTCAAGTATGCCTAAATAGTGGTCAATGGGTCAGTTGAAGCCTACACAAGTTAAGTGATTGAGACTGGTAAGTTAAGTTTGTGCGCGACAAGCAAAAGAAGAAAATAGACATTGTCAAGAATCAAATTTAGGCTCGATATGTTACAGTTTAGGGTTTGACGTGCCAAAAAGTTGAAACTTGACCTGTACAAAACAAAGGCTCAATAAAGCTAAAAAGCAAATAGTGGTCGAATTGTCAAGTTTAGGGCTCGACAATTTATTTTTTAAAGCTTGACAAAGTGCGCATATAAGAAGCTGTCGAGAGTAAAATTTGAGTGCGACAAAGTAAGGCACGAAGGTTATTTGAGGCATGACAGCTTAAAGTCAGAGGGTGATGTGGAAAGAAAAAGAGCCATTAAAATCGCTTAATGTTTGGCATGTTATAAACGTTGTGTTTAACGGACTTTTGAATTTCAAAAACTATTTATATATAAAGTCCTAGAGATCAATAGTGGAATGAAGTGCCAAAAACACTTACTAGCTCATTTACTGCAACAAAACAAATCATTCTTTTTTTTTTTTTATTCTCTTGTACATTTTTGTAAACTAAAAGGAGAGAGAAATACACTCTAAGTGCTCTGCTTTTATTTTTTTGAAATTAATTAAAAAACACTTAGAGAGAGAAAGGAAATATTTTATTTCATGAGTGTGTAATTTTGCTCATCTTGAGCTATCTTTCGAAATTAATTAAAGTGGTGGTGAAAACCTCGATGGAGGCAATTGGTGAACTGTAGAGAGTAGAAAGTGGACCGAATTCCACGTTAAAAATATTAGCTTGATTTGTTTTTTTTATCTCCTTAATTATACGCGTTATATATGCTGCTTGATTAATCCGCTGCAATTATTTTTATTTTATATTTTTTGTTTTTTAAAATTAATTCATTTTAGGTAAGTACTCAATTCACCATACCTTCCGCCCTAAAAATCTTTTTTTTTTTCAAATAAAAAATTAATCTAAGATAAAATTTAAAACTCAAAATAAAAGTTGGGCTAAGATTGTTATGGGGTAAATTAAGTCAAATGTATAAATATTTAGGGTAAGTTTATTTAGTGTATCAATATTTGAGTGATTAAAAAGAAGTATCAATGTTTAGAGATAAGTTCATTTAATATATTAATGTTTTGAGTGGTTAACAAGATGTATCAACATTTAATAAAATGTTCAAATAATGTATCAATAAATGATCATCGATGGAAAATTAAAGAGATTTGATTGAAAATTAATGCAAAAGTTGATACTTAAATAAACTTTGCAAATGTTCATTCCTGATATACCTCTTTTTAACTAGTCAAAATTTTGATGTCTTAATTGAACTTACACTCAAACATTAAATATCTTTTGATGTAATCTACACAATTATTAGTCTTTAGCCCATTTGTAGTCAAAATTATTAAAGATGTTTGTTTATTTATACACAAGCACATCCTACTTAAGTTGAATTATTAGTGACATGACATTAGAATAACACTCTTAATCTCTAAAAGTAGTTACAAAATAATAGCCATCTTGTATTGTTTAGGGACTATATAAAGCAACAAAACAAGTTTCCAATTGTATTTATTTCTTGTAGTATTATATTAACATATTAAATATTATGAATAGGTGATTAATAATTTTTGTTTGCATGAAAAATAATTTACATTATATGATATATATTTTTTTCTTAAATTTTTATTACATTTCATTCTATTTTTATTTCCTATTTTATTATTAAATAATATTTATAGTTTATTTTATGCATGGGCGCAGAGGGACCCATATGAGTCCATGGTATGCGGGTCTTTCTAGGCTCGACAAGTTCTTAGGTGGGTCCCCACAAATCAAACCACACCTTGATGGGCCAAGTCCAAGCATGGAATCGCCAAGTTCGATTGGATAAGGTCACCGTTTAAACCTAACCCTTAGGGGTGTCTACTTACAAGCCTTAGAAGATAATGAAGTAGAAAAAAACGAACAAGACGATCCAAGGTATTATTTGCACCATTGAACCAAAAAAATATTTTTTTAATTTTTCATTTACTTCTAGATTTTAATAAAATATTTTTTTAATCTAAAAATACTATTATTTATAAATCTAGTTACAAAATTATCTTATAGAATTAAACCAATTTCCAAAATCAAACGACATTTTCAAACCAATTTGAGTTTAATATTAAAATTTAATTTTTGTAATTAGTAGTATTTGGAAAAACTAATATAAAAAATGAATTTAGCAAGTCGAAACTCATAAAAAAAAAAAATTCTACTAAAAAAAATTGATTAAAACACTTTTTTGCACCATCCGAGCAACTAATGAAGGTCAAACTCTTATTTTTATCATGAATAAGTCTGAATGTGAATTTGAATGTTTGAAGGATGCCGGTGACAGGTTACTCTAAATCAATTGATTTAATTTGTAACTTCACAACAAGGAAATGGGACTTCAGTGCCTTTCTTAAAATGATTGCACAGGCAAATGATAGTTCCTAAAGAAGGAGATTCAAGGGTGGAAGTTTAGAGTAAAGAGGAGGGATAGAGGATGTAGTGTGATTTTAAAAGGGACAATACTAAAGATGTAGAGCGTGAGTTTATGGCAAGAATGGCTCGACTCGGACATTAATATACAATTTATTTCATGTTCAAAAAATTGTGGAAGATAAGATCAGTCTTTTTGTTATCGATGGTGATCATTGTGCTAATCTTATTTCTAGTACTTATGTTCATAGTAGGGAATTGAAAATTGTGTCACATCCATAATCACATAACTTACATAGGTTTATCGAAAAAAGAATCTGTGAATATATATTGTTTATTTTTCTTTTGCTTAGCTGTTTTTAGTTGCTGAGCTGTCTCTGAGTTGTTATTTTGTTTTGTTTCTGTTTTCTGTTTCTTTTCTCTTTATATACCTTCTGTAAATGGCATTGAAAAAATGGACGAAAATATACAGTACTTTTCAAACTCTTTTTCTGTTATCCTCTGTTGCAATATGAACGATTTCATCTTCACCATAACTTTCCATATGGTATCAGAGCAACCAGGTAAACCTTGAAATATACTCATCTTACAAATTGGTTTCTTCGATTGTAGTATGCAATGGATAGTCATCTCGATATGATTAGGAATCTTAATAGTGATCAGCATGTATTTGATCCCTTATTTCTTAGTGGATCTGATAATCCGAGCATGTTAATTGGAAATATTGTTTTAATGGCACGAACTATCTTGCATGGAGTAGATCTATCAAAATGGGACTTGGAGCGAAACTTAAATTAGGTTTTATAGATGGAAGTGTTATAAAACCTAATGAAAATTCAAATGATTTTGTGAGATGGACTCGTTGTGATTATATGGTTCGCTGTTGGATTCTCAATTCGATGACGAGTGATCTTTCTCAGAATTTCTTGTTTACTCAATCATCCTATGATCTTTGGAGAGAAATTGCAGAACAGTATGGACAGTCAAATGCGCCTCTCATTTTTCAATTGCAACACGAAATTAGTAATATTAGACAAGGAAATCAGACGATAGGAGTCTATTATAATAGGCTTAAAAAGTGCTGGGATGAATTACATATGTTGAATGGAATACCGATGTGTTCTTGTGGTAGGATTAATCTTTGTACTTGTGATCTTAAGGATCGTCTTGATGATTATGAGTCACGGAACAAGATAATGCAATTTTGATGGGATGAATGAAGGATTTGAAACAGTTCGTAATCAAGTTTTGGCAATGGAGCCAATGCCTTCTTTGAATCGTGTTTTCTATTTGGTTCAACAAGTAGAAAAACAGCGGCAAGTTTCTGCTAGTTTGAGTGTAGATGTTGATAGTTCAGCTTTCTTTGTGAATAAACAAAGGGATGATCGATCTTTTCTTGATAAAAGGAAAGGAAAATCTATGAACACTAAACCTTTTTGTAAGCATTGTCGGACTGAAGGACATAATATTGAGAATTGTTTCCAAATAGTGGGATACCCTGAGTGGTACAAGGAAAGCGCAAAGTGAAGGGACGATCCACAGTAGCAAACTGCTATGTTGAACGATTAGAACAGGGATTTCAGACGCCTTTTGATCAAGCAGTGGATTACAATAGTCACTCTCGGATTGTGACTGAAAAAGAAGAACAAGGTGTTGATGTTTGTAAATTGCAGGACATGTACAGTGAGTTGATGAAAGCTTTGAAAATTAGTCAGCATACTGATGAAGCATTGGTGAATACAGTTCATTCAGCAGGTATACATTCTTCTTCATGTTTTAATGCCTTGTTGTCTAATCACATTTCTTGGATTGTTGATACAGGTGCCACGGATCATATGACACCTTTCAAATTTTTATTAACCAATACATATACTTTGCCTAGACCTATTACCATCAAACTACCTAATGGTCATATCATCACAGTAACCATTGCTGGTTCTGTTCGCATTAATGCAAAATTATTTTTGCATGATGTATTTTTTGTTCCATCATTTTCACACAATCTATTGTCCATAAGCAAGTTACTAGCTGATAATCAACTTGTTGTAACCTTTCATACATCTCATTGTATCTTACAGGACCTGAAAACTAATTCTATAGTGGCTTCTGCACAAACATGTCAACGCCTTTATATTTTGCCCTCTGATGCTTGTGGAAGTCTTCCTGTTATAGCTGATGAAGCCCAACATACTGCTTTGTCTTCTTGTTCTGAGCAAGTAAATTTGTTCCATTCTCGTCTTGGTCATGTTTCTTTGTCCAATATGAAACAGTTAGACGCTTGTAAGCATTTGAATTTCGATCAACTTTTTTGTGAAGTTTGTCATAAAGCAAAGCTACATCGTTTACCTTTTAGTAGAAGTGATCATCACTCTACTTATGCTTTTCATCTCTTGCACATAGATCTTTGGGGTCCTTATCATGAGCGTTCCATTACGGGAGCTTCTTATTTCCTTACTATCTTGGATGATTACACACGTTGTACTTGGACTTTTTTGTTGAATAATAAGTCACAAGTTCCTTCTTGTCTTGATAATTTTTTTCGCTATGTGCAAAATCATTTTTCTGTTGTTCCTAAACACATAAGGACTGATAATGGGTCTGAGTTTGTATCCTATGCTTGTAAATCCTTGTTTGATAATCTAGGCATTTTGCATCAGCGTACCATGACATATACACCACAACAAAATGGGAGGGTTGAGCGAAAACATAGACATTTGTTGGACACTTGTAGAGCTTTACGAATTCAAGCTAATCTTCCAAAATCTTTTTGGAGTGAATGCATTCTTACACTACTTATCTCATCAACCGTATGCCTTCCTCTGTTCTTCATCATAAAACACCATATGCGTTGTTGTTTGGACATAAACCAAATTATACACATTTGAAAACCATGGGCTGTTTATGCTTTATAGCCAATACACATCCTCACAAAGATAAACTTGAACCTAGAAGTTCTAAGTGCATTTTCCTAGGTTATCCTCAAGGACAAAAAGGATACAGAGTTTATGACATTGCTAATAAGAAATTGTGTTTAGTCGAGATGTCATTTTTCATGAGACAAATTTTCCTTTTCTGACAACTGAGTCTGATTGTTATTCCACATGCTTCTCTTAATTTTGATATGGAAGCTGATATGTCATCTTCTTCAATTTCTCATGAAACAATTCAGAATTCCATTGTCCCTCAATCTGTCACTTCTGATTCTGTTCCAGTATTAAGGACATCAGCTAGAACTCGTAAGAAACCACAATGGCTACATGATTATGTGCATACTGTTGTTTCCCACACACCTACCAGTCCGCATATATCACATCCACAATATCCTTTGTTTGATTCTAATACTTTCAGTCATTATCCACCTGGTTACATACGATCTTTGGCAAATGTTTTAACAATCAAAGAGCCATGTTTTTATTCACAAGCCATAAAACAACAAGAATGGATTGAGGCTATGAATAATGAACTTGCTGCTTTGGAAAATAATAATACATGGGAGTTAACTACTTTGCCTATTGATAAGAAGCCTATTGGGTGTAAATGGGTTTACAAAGTCAAATTTAAACCCGATGGTAGTGTGGATAGATATAAGGCGAGGCTAGTGGCAAAGGGTTTTACACAAGTTGAAGGGGTTGATTATCATGATACTTTTTCTCCTGTTGCCAAGCTAGGAACGGTTCGAATTTTGATTGCTGTTGCTACATCAAATAGGTGGCCTCTTTGTCAAGTGGATATTAACAATGCATTCCTACATGGTTTTCTTGATGAAGAAATATACATGCTGCCACCACCAGGATATACCAAAGCTTTACCAAACCAAGTTTGTCGTTTAAAACGATCATTATATGGTTTAAAACAGGCATCTCGACAGTGGAATGTTGAAATCTCAAAGTTCTTATTAGCTCATCAGTTTGTGCAATCCAAAAGTGATTACTCACTTTTTACCCGTCGGTCTACTGATGGTTTCTTGGCTGCATTAGTGTATGTGGATGATCTTCTGATAACAGGGACTAATATTGCTATGATTAATGATCTTAAGTCTCAACTTCATCATGCCTTTACTATCAAAGACCTAGGTGATGCAAGGTTTTTCTTAGGATTGGAATTATGTCGTACAGATTGTGGTACACTTGTGAATCAACGGAAATTCATTCTTGATATCTTGTCTGATGTTGGTTTGACTGCAGCCAAACCGGTTAATTTTCCTTTACCAACAAGGTTGAATCTTGAAAATTTGATGATGTTTTGATGGATGATCCATCTGTTTATAGACGAATCGTTGGAAGATTATTATATCTAACCATCACAAGGCCAGATATTAGTTTTGCCGTTCACAAACTCAGCAAGTTTTTGGCCACTCCTCATATATGTCATTATCAAGCTGCCATTCATGTTCTACGATATCTTAAAGGGACAGTTTCTCTTGGTCTCTATTATCCTGTTGATAATTCCTTCAATCTTTTGGGCTATTCTGATTCGGATTGGGGGGCTTGTACTATTGATCGCAAATCTGTTACAGGCTATTGCATTATGTTAGGCAAATCTCTCATATCTTGGAAAACTAAGAAGCAATCTACAGCTGCTACTTCATCCGCTGAAGCAGAGTATCGAAGCCTAGCCACTACTACCAAGGAATTATTATGGGTTTCTTATATTTTGACTGATCTTGGTGTTTCTTTTTCTTTGCCAAATACTTTGTGTTGTGATAATAGGTCAGCACAGCTTATTGCATCTAATCCGTGTTTGCACAGTCGTACCAAACACATAGATATCGATGTTCATTTCACAAGAGACCAAGTCATGGCTGGATTTATCCACATTGTCCATGTTCCTTCTCGTCTCCAATTGGCAGATTTACTCACCAAATCTCTTGGTGCTTCTTCTCATCAGTTTTTATGTTCCAAGTTGGGCTTAAAGGAAGCTCCAACTTGAGGGGGGGATGTGAATATATATTGTTTATTTTTCTTTTGCTTAGCTGTTTTTAGTTGCTGAGCTGTCTCTGAGTTGTTATTTTGTTTTGTTTCTGTTTCTTTTCTCTTTATATACCTTCTGTAAATGGCATTGAAAAAATGGACGAAAATATACAGTACTTTTCAAACTCTTTTTCTGTTATCCTCTGTTGCAATATGAACGATTTCATCTTCACCATAACTTTCCATAGAATCTCGACAACTTAATAAGAGAGTTATAGTTCCATTTAAGATTCCCAATTATCAGGATGATGTGGAATGTGATGTTTTGATAAATGTTGCCAGTATTTTGCTTAAAAGACCATGGTTTTACAATAAAAGAGTGTTACTGTTTCAAAAATACTCATACTTTTTGAAAGGTTGGTCAGAAAAGGCTCGAAGAAAGTAGAACCTAAGGTATAAAGAGTTTATTTGTAAATAAATTTTCTCATCGTAAGCATAAGAAGAAGCAAGACTTAAGGTGATTTTTATTTCAAGAAAAGAGGTGATGATGAGAATTAGTCTCTTATCAATGAAGGGGTCAAGCTCAAGTGAGCATGCATGAGATTTTGATTTCAAGGGACAAACCAATAAAAACCAAGTTTTAATATGGAAAGAAGCGGATTTAGAAGTTTAATTATAATGGCAAGATTTTGATGCTTATTTTTGGCTTGATGAAAGATTTTGATTTTGAAAAGGAAAGATGACACTGCTTCTAACAGTTGTTTGAACTTTGAAGATGTTCTATAGTAAAACATTTAGCAGACATATCAGAAGATATTGACTACCATGATTTAAAGAAAACATATACATTGATAAATCTTATTTTGAACCCTATGTTATTCTGAATATTTTAGATATAGAAAGAGAATTTTATAAGTCAAAGAATAAGAAATGCAATTATTAAACAATTATTATATTTTCTTTTAGATAGTTATTTTGTTGGCAAGCACTTATTCCTTATTTATAATTGGCCATATAGTATGTATGTGCATTTAATCCTTTGTTTTGATCTGTGAATGTTATGAGTTGTTTAATTTTGTTAAGTATTTAATGGGAAAACTTTTAAAGTATTGAGAAAGATCTTACCAACATGAGACTTATTAATTGTGATTATTTGTAACCTTGTGTCATATTGATTGTTTAATTAAACTCTATTGACTTCGATAAACTATAAGTAACATTGCCCGTACAAGTTCAAAGCCTCCCAATTTAACTATTGAACTTTAATTTAATGTTGTCTATTTTTACTTTTATTTTCAACAAAATAACTCATAAACTATTATATTTTGCTTATATCCATATCACAAAAATCCAAAAAGGCTCCATCTTTGGGCGTTGCTTGCATACTTACCACATTTTTGCTCGATCTTTGTGTCAAATGAAAAATTCTCAAGAAATATGAAAAGAGGTTGTACACTCCACTCGACATCGCGTTCAAAATCCATCCAAGACTCTAGGCATGTCTCATGACTTACCCTAGATTTTAGAATGTCCAAATGGCGTTGTTTGTTATCATTAGATAAAGGGTTAATATGATGAATAGTATCTAAAGTTAGACAAAACATGTAATTAGATATCCGAACTTAGAAATTGATTAATTTAGTATCTGATTTTGAATTTAATCAATTTAGTACCTGAAAATCTTTAAAATTAATCAATTTAATATCTAAAAGAAGTTACGGGTTACTGATAGCGTACATGAAAAGTTCTTTTAGATATGCAATTGATTAATTTCAAAGTTCAGTACGAAATCGATAAATTTCAAATTTTATATACTTAATTGTATATTTTATCAAAGTTTGGATACTATTTGTGGCATTTACCCTTAAATAAATATCTTTAATAAAACCTATGTGATGATTGTACATCAAAACTATAAGAAAGTATGTGGTGTAACATATTGTGTGCTCAAATAATTATTCTTCCCAACATAAAGTCTAAAAAGGTCTTCAAAATTAATTAAATATTTATACAATTGATGAATTTTTAGGAGTTCTTAGAATAAGACCATCAAGACTAGTAGCTAGCAAACTAAATGTATACACCAATTCTATGTTGTTTCTATAAGTTTAGTTAAATTAAATTAATAACTATTTTATGCTACAAATAATTGTTATGTGCTGCTTATACCTGACGTTTTGATCAATAATCATATAGGATAGATGGGTCATGGTTGGAAATTTTATCACCAAAGATGAGTCAAATATTCAAAATAAAATGCCAGGATGTACACGTGTTACAACACGAATTCGAAGACAGCCTAGCTAGCTTAAAGATTACCAACTAAATTTAGTAACTAGGTCAAATATAGTTACATAGATGGTTGTGACAAAAACAAAACATCATTAGTTACAAAAATAGTGACTAAGTCAAAATATAGTTACATAGCTAGTTATAACATAAAACAACTAAAGTAGTTAAAGTGTTATCTATAACTGTTATAACTAATTAACAGATCCAAGACTACTATATGTACGAATCGATGAATGGAAAAGGGAATATCCTTACATTACCACACATCAGGTCTCTTTGAAATTTCTAAGAGCATAGGCAACTTGAATCGATCATTGATTTGCAAGAATAATCCGTAAACAAGTAGTAAAGAGAGTTTACTTAGCTTTTGTGTATGCGGCTGAGAAAACACAAGTGTTTTTCTGATATTGTAGGGTTGATTATCAAGTGGGCTGGATTTAGTTGAAAAGGTTAGCTGTCGTAGCTAATAATTTGGTGCTCTCATCACATAATTCATGCCAAGAACGAAGAAGACAATTATACAACAATTAGAGATTGATAAATCATGTTCAGTGGTTGCTACATTAGCAGACACAATAAAAGTAATGCAAGTGCAAATGCAAGATTTTTAGTGCAATCTTTTAATTCTTCCTTGCAATATTCAGTAAGAACTTTGCATGATAGGATTGACAAATCAAGTATGCTGAATCAGAACTCACAAGAAAATCATCAAGATGTTGTTCATATTATTACTGGAATTGAGAGTTCATCACATTCTATTATTTCTTATTCTTTATTGAAGAATGTCAAACTCGAGATTCCCAAATTTCAAGGTGGAATGGCAATACAGTGGATATACAAAATAGAGAAATTTTCAATTTTTCATCAAGTATCTTGATTAATGCCTAACAATAGCCTTTTTGCTTTAGAGGATAAAGCATTAGAGTAGACACAATGGCTAGAGTAGAATAATCTGTTAACAACTTGGCCAAAAGTTTTAGAAGATTTAAAAATTCGATTTGGACCCTCTGAATTTGAAGATCCACAAGGTAAATTGGTAAAACTTACTCAGTTTGATTTAGTAGTAGAATATCAGTTATCTTTTGAAAATCTTTCAAATCGTAGTTGTCTTAATGAAAGTTTTCTTATTAGTTGTTTCATTTTTCACCTTAAGCCATAATTGAAATGTAATGTTCAAATAAATAGACTGAAATCCCTTTCAAGCCATTTCACTAGCCAAATTATATGAAGGAAAACATTCTAACCAAACAAAACTTTTAAATCCTCTTCTTTTTCAAAACCTTCTTTACAATTTTCAAAACCTTTCACAAACTCAAACATGAACCCAAATACTAACCTAAACACAAAACCTTTTCCTATTAGGATAAATCATATTTACCTATAAGAAAAATGTTACAGCAAGAATTACAAAGGCATAGAGAACAGGGACATTGTTACAACCGTGACGAAAAATTGTCAACGAATTAAATGTAAACCAAAATTTTGCTACTGTTAACCGAAGATGATTCTAATGATGTCAGGTATACCAATTTTGATGAAGTGGAGAATGATGCTAGTGTCGATCCTTTAAGTATTAGTTATCATGCTTTAGCAGGAACTATAACCCCTAAAACTTTGAAATTTCAAGGTTTTGTTAATGGGAAAAGTGTTAGTGTGCTAGTTGATAGTGGAAGTACACATAATTTCATACAGACTAGACCTGTACAAAATTAAATTTAACAGTCTTTCGTAGTCCACAATTCAACGTAATAATTGGAAATGGTGAAATTGAATTGTGAGCAATGTATTAGAGTTCTTTGAAAATTCAAGACAAGTAGTTTTGCGAAACATTTTATGTTTTATAAATTCAAGGGCAGAGATCGTGTTAGGCGTACAATGGTTACAAAACCTTGGACCAATCATGATTGATTATGGGAGACTAATTATGGGACCAATCATGATTGATTATATTTTACAAGACAAGCAGCTTTGTGAAACATTTTATGTCTTACAAATTCAAGGGGCGAGATAGTGTTAGGTGTATAATGGCTACAAGCCTGGGACCAATCATAATTGATTATGGGAAGCTTACTATGGAATTTCACAAGGATGGTTAGAAAGTTTCCTTGTTGGGGTCAAATTTAGACAATGGGACATGGATTTCTCATAATCAATTTGAAAGATTGATGGAAACAAGAGTTGCATCTTGCTATCATTTGGTGGCTCAAACATTGAATGTTTCAGATGATCATGAATTCACCAACAATAATTTATTAGATGAATTATTGGGCAAATTTGCTGACATATTTGACGCTCCCTCATTGCTACTACCATTAAGAGAAGTACAGCATCAGATTCATCTTGAGCAACAGGAGCCTATTAATATTTGACCCTACAGATATCTTCATTTTTAAAAAAATGAGATAGAAAAGTAAGTGGAAGACATGCTAAAACTGGATATGATTTAGCATAGTTTAAGCCCATTTTCTTCACCAATATCACTAGTGGAGAAGAAAGACAGTATTTGGAGATTCTGCATGGATTACAAGGTGTTGAACTAAGCCATAATGAAGGATGAATTCCCAATTCCAACCATCAATGAACTGCTAGATGAACTCAAAGCAACTAGAGTCTTTTCAAAACTAGATTTACGTGCTGGGTATCATCAAATAAGAATGTACCCTGTAGACATAAAGAAGACTACTTTTCGAACACATCAAGGCCATTATGAATTCACAGTGATGCTGCTTAGATTATGCAATGCATTGGTAACATTTTAGGGCATTATGAGCCGTATGATTTTAGCTTTCTTGCAAAGTTTATTATATTTTTATGATTTACTGGTTTACAGTTCATCTATGACTAATCATTTGCTTCATTTGGAGAAGTCTTGAGCACTTTGGCAAAGAATAGTTTTTACTTAAAGAAATATAAGTGCTCTTTTGGCAAAAGTACTATTGAGTATTTTGGCCACATTGTATCCCAAGGAGGAGTAGCTCCAGAGCAGTAAAAAATTAAAGCAATAAAGGCATGAACTTTACCTAAGAATGTGAAGTAGTTGAGGGCCTATCTAGGATTGGCAGGATATGTAGACATTTTGTCAAGGGCTATGTTTCAATAGCCAATCCTTTAATAGACATGTTAAAGACAGACAAGTTTGAATGGAATGATAATGCTCTAGCAACATTTGAAAGGCTTAAAAATGTGTTGGTTGAAGCTCTAATTTTAGCATTACCAGATTTTGCATCGCCATTTATAGTTGAAACATACACATTTGGAAGTGGGATGGGAGCTGTATTATTACAGAATAATCATCCGATTTCTTATTTTAGTAAGAAATTACCTCCACACTTACAAAAAAGGCATCAGCTTATGTAAGAGAATTATTTACTCTAGTGGAGGCGATTAAGAAATGGAGACAATATCTTTTGGGAGCCCATTTTATTATTAAGATTGGTCATAGAAGTTTTAAAGAGATATTTTCTCAAGTAATTTAGACTCAGGAACAACAAAAATATTTAGTTAAGCTGCTTGGATATTACTATTCAATGGTTTATAAAGTGAGAAGTGATAACCATGTTGTAGATGCCTTATCATGGAGAAGGTAGATGAATTGAACTATTTAAGCTACTCAATCCCTTGTTTTCATTTTATTGCTACACTCAAATAGGAATATAATACACTTGCTGAATTTTAGCAGATGATTGATAAGGTTTAATAAAGTATTCCAACAAAATGGCCTTTGAGGTGGAGAGATGGATTGTTATATTACTAGGACAATTTTTTTTTTTCAGTGCCTCACTCATCTACAATTCTTATTATTCTCAAGGAATTTCATGATTCTCCAAGGGCAGGCCATTTCGGATTTTTGAAGACATTTAAGAAGATTGCAACTAAATTTTCTTAGGAAAGGATGCGTGCACTAATTACATCGTATATTCGTAATTGTGTAATTTGTTAGTAGATAAAGTATGAAACTAAGTCTCTAGCTTGTTTACTTAATCAACTTCCCATTCCAGAACAAATTTGCATTGATAGGAGCATGGATTTCATCACATACCTTCCTAAATCCAATAGATTTATAGTGATATTAGTGGTTATTGACAGGTTCATAAAGTGTTCCCGTTTAGGTCAACTTAACACTCATTTCACAGCAACCAAGGTTACTTAATTATTTGTAAACATGGTGGTGAAATTTCATGAGTTTCCTCGATCTATAGTAGCTGATAAGGACTCAATTTTCATGAGTAAATTTTGGACAAAATTGTTTGCTTTGAGTGGTACAACTTTGAAAATGCGTAGTGCATACCATCCATAGTCAGATGTCAAATAGAAGTTGTAAACCACAATTCAAAAATATTCAAGAGCTTATATCATGCACTATCCCTCTAAATGGTACAGGTATTTATGGTGGGCCGAATTTGCCTATAATATCCCCTACCATGAAGGTGCTCACTATACCTCATTCAAGTTGGTTTATGGAAGATCCTCACCTATAATTCCATTAAACCAAGGAAATTCTACAGTTGAAGCAGTTGATTAGGAGCTTAAATCCAAGGATATCCTTTTGAAAGAATTGCGTGAGAACCTTTTGAAGGCTCAATCACAAATGAAACACTATGCTGACTAACATTAATGCGACATGGAGCTGCTACCTGGCGATCTAGCTTTTATCAAATTATAGCCTAATAAATAGATTTCTGTATCAGGGCAAGGATTTCACAAGCATTCAAGAAGATTTTATGGACCCCATAGAGTATTAGAGTGCATTGGCTCTTGTGCTTATAAAATGGCTTTACCTTCCTATGCTAGAATACATAATGTGTTTTATATCTCATAGCTCAAGAAAGCTCAGGGTTCTATTCATGAAGCTTGATTTACCTACGGACTTTTCAAGTGACAAACTTGTTGCGAGCAAAGCAGATTTTAAAAGGTCGGATTATTTCAAACCATGGAGTTCAACAATACTAAGTTCTCATATAGTGGAGTGGTCTACCTCAAGAAGACACTACGTGGGAGGATTGGGAGTCTTTTAAGCAAATTTACCTAACTTATGACCTTGAGGACAAGGTAGATTTTTAATAGGAGGAGCTATTTGTTACAACACGAGTTCGAAGATAACCTAGTTGGCTTAAAGATTAACAAGTGTAAATTTAGTAACTATGTCAAATATAGTTACATAGATTGTAACAGAAAACAACTAAAGTAGTTAGAGTGTTATCTCTAATTGTTGTAACTAATTAGTAGATCTAAGATTTCTATAAGTATGAATTGATGAATGGAAAAGGGAATATCTTGAAATTGCCACACATTAGGTCTCTTTGAGAATTTCAGGAGCACGAGCAGCTCGAATCGCTCATAGATCTGCAAGAATAATCCATAAATAAGAATTAGTTAATAAACCTTAAAAAAGAGAAGAAGAGTACTAAACAATTGAGAGAGTTTACTTAGCTTTTGTGTCTGCGGCTGAGAAAGGAGAACTGTTTTTCTAATATTGAAGGGTTGATTAGTTGAGTGGGCTGGATTTAGTTGAAAAGGCCGGCTATCTTAGCTAATAATACGTTTATGCTATCTTAGTTGTAGATATATAGGTAATTTTAAACCCCATATTAAAATTGGATTAGTAATTGAATTTAAACGATCCAGATAATTAATTGAAGTGAATTATACTATAAAATTATGTGCTTTGAAATCTAGTAATTGGATTAAATTGAAATCAAATATCTAACTGTGTCAAATTTCTTTCCCACCTATGAAAATACCAAAACATATCTAAATATCAAACTTAGCTAATTTCCTCAAAATTCAATTATCCAATTTCTCAATTTAGCTCATTATCCTAAATTTCAATATGCAAATTCCCAATCTATCAAATTTGAGCTAAAAACCTAATTCAATAAATCAATTAGCTAAATCAAATTCTTAAATCAATTTCCCTAAATTTCTATTGTATTTCAAACTGCATAATTATAATTTCTTAAACCCCTAAATATAAATTACCAAACATCACTTAAAGCTTAACCATATCATAAACCTAAGTTCATGTCTTGATATGCGCTTATTCTACTAATATGCACCTAAAAAATGTGATTATCCATTCTCAAAATATTTAAATGTGCATATGAGCACTACTCATTATGATCCCCATGTGACACCTCCATGACTTGGAATATTCCCTACAATTTCTATTGCTTTTCCCCTCAAATTTTCACAACAAATCACATGACAACATGCTAGATAAACCACTTTTGAATGCCTTTGTTCAGCTGGAAAACAAACAAATACATAGCAAAATCATCTCAATTAATAAAAATCAGGTAAGGTATCACCTGTCTCAAATTCCATTGAGTAACCTAAATCGATCATTCTAGGTGAAATTTAAAATTAAATTTAGAGATTCAGTAAGATGTTTGGTTTAGAAGCTTCAACAAATTATTTTGGTGGTTGTAAAGAAGAGCTTAGAAGGTTAGTTTACAATTTTGGTAATCAAACTTTATTTATTTTTTTGGATCGTATGTTCTTCGTAACCTTAAAATTAAACCCTATAATATCTGATGACTCTAATACTGAAACTAACATTCAAATTTAATTTTGATAATATATCATATTATGCCGAAATATTTTTAAATACATCTGTAAACTTTAACTCAATTGAAGAATGCACGAATTAATCATGTTATTGACGATGCAACTAAGATTTGGACTTGAAGTAACCATGATAATTTCTAATTTCCCTTTTTTTTTTTTTCAAATGCCGAAATGGTCAGGTTAATATCTTAGGGGAGAATGGTCAATTTGATGATGACCTACATGCTCATGCCGGAATTGAAACATGGACTATATATTGGTTAATTATGAATTATGATAATTCCATGCTTGTTTTTAATTAACAAACATGGAAAAATACTCGTGTATTTATAGGTAATCTTGGTTGATTTTGTTGTGATAAATCATGATAAATTAGCGCAATATGTGTGTATATGCATAAATATATCGAGAATTATCATGTATATGTATGTATGCTATTAGTTTTTTTTTTTTTTAATGCTGAAATTTGTAAAAATATGCACATACATATGTCGAATAAGCGTGGTTTTGATTTGATTGGTTTCAATAAATTGTAGTTTATTTTATGCATTATGCTAAAATAAATTAAAATAAAAAATCATTATGTATACATATATATTTGTGGATATAAATCACAAAATGTATATGTTAGTTATGTAATGTATTAATATGGATTTTTTTTCCTGGATTTTATCAATTTATTTAACAAATTAATCGGAAACGGGAAAAAAAAAAATGTGGAATTGGTTCAATCAGTATCAACCGGCCTCCAAATGTCTGAACTGAACGAAAGTGTGGCGTAATTGATATGATGATGAACCAGTTTTATATGCTATTGACGTGGAGAAAATAAAAATCAAGTGAATCTGTGGCAGATTGCCTGAACCTGTTTAATTAATTTTTGTTCCAGGGCAATTGTGTTAAACCGACCCAAAATCAATTGATTACGACTATTTTGTATGGACACCCGCCTGAACTAATAAGAACCGAAAATAGTCCTCTCAAACCGAGCTCAAACCTAATTTTAATTAAAATATAAATTTAGATAATTTAAAAAGTTATAATAGTAATAAATAATAAAATAAGGCTAGATTCACTAAACTGAGCTTAAAAATAAATTAGGTCCATTGGCTAATTTCAGGCATAAAATAAATATCTGACCCTAAATTAATAAGGAGTGTTTGATTGTCTGATTTTTATTGAACATATCTGTATCATATCTATTTTAAATTTTTTGTATCATATTTGTATTATATATATATATCTATTTGGTTTATTTATGATTAAAACTGTTAGTTCTCTTCGAATCTGGTTCTTATAAACATCTACTTAAAAACTATAAAAATATGATGCTAAAATGACCATAATATGCATAAACAAATAGACCTTATAAGGGTTGATGTTAATTTAGGTACAACTTGGCTAAATGAATTAAACTGATGGGTTAGTAAATTTTTTAGGCCAATAAGTTAATTTTACGTATTTAGTCTATTACAACTTAAATGGGCTTTCCCTAAGAGCTTTAGGGCCTCAAATCAAAATAATTACCAAATTATGCTTTATGAGCTTATTTTGCCAAATATGGGCTTAATAACTCGTAACTATTCAAAACAGATCTAATTCAAATCAAATTATTTAAGTTCATTACTCATCCTTAGTACTGAAATGCCTATTGGACTCAAATATAACTTCTTGGACTCAAAAGTGTTAAAATATATTAGTGAGCCTAAATAGAAATTTAGAAGAACCAACAGTTAAAGATTAATATGAAGTCAATTCTTTTGAAATTATATCTTATTCTTAGATTCAATATCCAATTTTACTCAAATTAGATCTAACCTAAGAGTGAAGTGCAAATTCACCTAAATTATGATCCATATTTATAAATTCCTTCCAGCTTGTTACCCTAAACAGTACAAAACTTAGTTAAATTCTTATTGAGCCTAGTTTAGAACCCCTAAAAGCCTAATGCATCCAAATAAGGAATTCAACCTCTTACATGTATGGGCTTAATCCAAATTACTTAAGTCTAATATCTTTTAGTTTACCTTTTGATTTATTCTAGACTACAAACTTATTAAGTACATAGTGACTTTTGTGTTGCTTATCTAGGAAAGGTATCCTAAAAAGAATTATAACATTAAAGATAACCTAATAAATGATTGTCTTCCATGTGCTTGTATCATTTAATTTGGCCCAAGGAGCAACAATTTTGTTAGGATATGCTAAAAGCGCTTAGGTCATCCTTAGTGGCTTGACGTGCAGTAAATAGGGGAAGCGGTATCAAGATAATGTTTATTTATGTTTGGTGATAAGTACTAAAGTATAGCTTACGACTATGGGCACCGATTGAGTTGCATTATGTTATGGGCTAGAATAAATGGAGATGCGTTATGACTGTAAACCCTAAATGATGCTATTATTATAGTGATTTCTATAGGAGATACAAATATCCAGACTACCCATATCATTCTCTTGAGCAGTTGCTACTACTCAAAACCTCTAGGTTCCCAATATGTTGTCGGGGTATGAGTTCTCCATTGTTGATTTGCCACACTTTAGTTAAAGATATAAATTGGTAGTTGTTACATTACATTTAGATTACATATGTGTAATCATATTGTGTGTGCTTATGTTACTGTGTACTAGGTTTTTGACTCTTTTTTTTTAAGTGATGATGATTTCAACTTTGATGCTTATATGTATCTCGAGTATGGGACGGATCTGTATAGGCTTGTTGATAGGTAGAGTGACTAGAATTGTTGTATTATGTATATTATTTAATGAAAGTTGTTGTTTATCTTTTCAAATATGTATTTCTTTTGAGGGCTATGATTTCACCCGTGGTTGTATTATCAGATAACTTATATTGATAATAATCTATCTTTGGTATTTTTGTTACTTTTCCATTGCATAATTAAATGATTTCAATACCTAATAAAACGATTTCAGAATCTAAAATTGATTAGCAAACGATCACGATAAACAAATAGTTTATGTCAGCTTAATGTGTAATGTCTAAGCGCTATACGTGACAAAACTGAATACGCTTTGACCCTATTTAGGACATAACACAAATGATACATCTATTATTGAAATCAATATAGTTAGAATCAATATGCTAGAATGAAACTATCATGGGCCATACATTTGATATTAAACACAGTTATGATGAGCTGATGGATTAAGTTACTAGTAATCCATACAATTGACAAATCCATAGTATGAGGATTGAAGATTGAATAGGGACATAAGAATGTTAGTGTTACAGAGTTTCCTAAAGATTACTATGACCGTTCATGTTGCATTTAAATGGGATTCATAGCTCACCCCGATATGAATTTAGAAGATTCCGAATAAGACGAGCATACTTGATGAACTTCACTTATAGACGTGATCATGTGGACACCGTAATAAATTAAACTTAGATTATCATCATAAATTCATTAGCTTTCTGTTGCAAGAACATAAACATTCATTGGGAAGAAGAGACTTCAATTTTTAGGATGTTGGATCTAGGGACCTTACAATGGCAATGAAAGTATTTTGGCTATGTCACCGATGCATGAACCATAAAACCATGAAACAAAAATTAGATCGTTAATTAATGATAGAAGCCTCACCTTCACTGCTATGAAATGGCCTTAACATTTCTAAATTGCATTCCTATCGATTTACACAATAACCCCTTGTTAATTCCATTTGTAGTCTTCCATATGTAGAGGAAGTAAAGTATCACACCAAAATTAATTGAATTAGTTTGCAGCTTTGCTACACAATTATATGTGACATCCAATGGCTTCCTTAAAAATAGGGTAAATGTCACAAATGGTATTCAAATTTTGATAAAATATGTAATTAGGTACTTAAGCTTTGAAATTAATCAATTCAGTATACGAAAAAACGTTGTGTGCGTTAATTAATATCACGGATGTATTGTTGACGCGCATGAAAGGATTTTCTAGGTACTAAATTGATTGATTTCAAAGTTAGGTATTTAGTTGTATATTTTGCCAAAATTCATATACCATTTACGATATTAACAAAAAAAAAAAAAACAATTAACCAATTAAAAATTTTATCAAACTAAATCACATAAATCCATTTCCAATTAAATTAAAAATTGACACCCTAGCCCCATGAAATTGAGTAAACGTTGAAAAATTATACACCATTTCCAACACAAACATTAAACTTATACAAATACAAATTCAATAATAAAAACATCTAACTAACAAAAACAGTAACCATAACTATAATCATAACACTAATATATACTTAGCACAATTACTATGCAAATCAATACGATTACCAATCAAAGCAATGAGCCACCATAAGCAATTGAAATCACACCACACAAAGTGGAAGCTAACTAAAATCATAAAAATAAACAAAACTACTATACACATAAATACAATACCTAGTTAAATTAATGAACCCACTTCCCATGTTTGAATCTCATATGGATTTGTTATTTTAGGCTTGGGGATTACAATTCAATGACTTCAATCAACAAACTCAATGCTAGCTGTTATCCCTAGATTGAAAAATGACCAAGATTGATTATATCCAAATTCAATACTACAAGCTACACTACATAAAATCATGAGGGATTTAAACTCAAAAACATACCCAAAAGCTAGAAATTGCATTACATCAGACGATGGAGTTTTAAAACCTTAAGGGATTGCAAATACTAATGGCATTGGTTTAGGACCATAAAAAATTGCTAGTGAAATGGAGTTAATTTTTACCAATAATTTTAGTTATGGCTAATTGCTATTGCTAACTATCGATTTTCAATTCCACCTTCTAATATCACTTGTCACTATATTTTATTAAACATAATAAATATGATAATTATTTATTAAGCTCAATATGCTAAGTAAACTATGATCAACAATGAGCAAAAGAAATGGTTTCCATCACTGATCATCATCATCTTCATTAATTATTTTGGCCAAGGTAAGAATGATTTATAACTTCTAAGTGAACATTTTTCTATCAAACAAAAAAATCACCTAGAATAAGGGAGTTTCTACAAAACATTGCTAAGTTAGATTAAATAAAGAAAAGCAAAAATTATAAAATCATGATTTGTGTTAATAGACTTTTGTAATAAGTGATTGTGATTTCCTTTTTAAGAAATACATGTTATATATATATATATATATATTTGTTACATTAGACATGGGATACATATTAGCATTTGTAGGTGTAAGGATTCAATTGTGACAATCATGCACCTGACATGTGGCTATTATCCTATACGCGACCAAGGAAAATGACACGTGCTAGGATGATAAGGAGAGAATTGTATAAGGAGAAGGAGTAAGCAATCTTATTAGGCTCAAATGTACATATGACAAGCGAGGGAGCCAATGTCACGTTTGGAATGGTGGAATCATCTGGAATGAAATTGATTAGAATTAAAAGAATAGAATAGAATGAACAAAAGAATAACAAATCTATTCCTATGTTTAGATACATTTGTGAATGGAATGAAATGAATGGAATGATTATGTAATATGATTTGTCAAAATAGCCTTTATAATAAATATAGATAATTAATATGTGTAGGATAAAAATGTAATTAAAATAATAACCAATAATAGAAATTAAATGGAACCGTCATTTTGCTTTTGAGAAGGCATAATTGAATTTCTCTTAGAAGCCGAAATTGTTGATTCCAAGGAATTACTATTCTAGCTTCTAAAACATTTTTAAACATTGGAAAAGTAAATGAAAATTGGAATCACGATTCCATTTCGATCCATTCCTATGTATCAAACATAGCATCAGCTTCACTAAACATCACAAAGTGATATTCATTCTTAATTGGAACAAGTAAATAATTCCTTGAGATGAAAATCCAGCAGCAAGACGGAGTTTTTCCCAGATTTTCGATGTCTAAATAAAGTGGGATTGGCGGTATTTATAGAGGGTTTGGCTGTCAATGTTTTCTATTAGATTGGGTAGACATCAATAGTTATGATGAGTCTCTCTCATAATGGATATAAAAATGGGCTCCCTTATGAACTCAAATTCATTAAGGGCTTTATTTATATTGTGCAGGCCTTCATGGGAAAATGTTGGAACTGGGTAAATCAATTTCAATGGGCCTTGCTCTAAACCTACCATGTTAATTCTTCCTTGATCATTTTAGTAATCTCGCTTAAATCTCTAAGTCATGTAACCTAAACCAGAGAGTTAAATTCAAATCAAAATTTAAGCCTAAGGCCTTTAAATCAAATCTACTCATCTACAACATTCAATTGGTTTATTGTCATAAATTTAATAATATAATTATTAAATATATTTAATTGAATACATTAGCAAAAATAAAAAAGACTTTCTTAAAATTTTATAAAGAGAAAATGGAAAAATTAAGAAAAAGAAGGCAAAAGATGTGGTTGTTGTCAGTTACCCTCGGTTGTAAGTAATAGCATAAAAACTTGAGAAAAGATATGCAAATGAATCTTATTTTTTCCTAAAAATTTTCCTTAAAAATATAATTCTGTGTTTCTTAAAAAATAATAAATATTTCTTATTAAAAATGAAAAATAGATATTTCCCTAATAAAACAATCTCATTATTAAAAAAAAAAACTACTAACAATTTAACATTGTGTTTTCCTAAAATTAGTATCTTAACTTTAAGTTATACTGTAATATAAAGGAAAATATTTTATAATGAAGGGTAGTAGTGTCATTTGTTATAAAATGAGAGGGTTTTATGGTCCA
This sequence comes from Combretum micranthum, assembly GCA_024138025.1. Taxonomy (NCBI): domain Eukaryota; kingdom Viridiplantae; phylum Streptophyta; class Magnoliopsida; order Myrtales; family Combretaceae; genus Combretum; species Combretum micranthum. The sequence goes on from JAMXBD010000255.1 coordinate 419,145, forward strand.
TCCTCATAAGTTATAGGTATGTGTATTATATGGCAGGCATATAATATAATACATGAGGTGTCTTTTCGTAACCTGTGCTGTTACAAGAATTGAAGGGTTTCACGTCTTTTCGTTTCTTATGCTATTACAATAATTGAAGGATTTCTTGTCTTTTCATTTGCAATGTAATGTTAGGGAAATTGAAGGGTCACAAAAGTTTATTTATATCTTTACCTTATTCCTCTTCTTTCTAAACCTAGAAACTTCTCTATAAAGATTTGTTGTGAGTTTTTCATCAAAAGGAGATCAAAGATTTTAGATCAGGTAAGCAAATATAAACAAGATCCATTAAGATTACAAAAATTGATGATTGTTTTCCTCAGATCTCTTTTCATTTTGAAGGAGCTTTTATTGGAGCAAACCCTAGTTCTATGCAATATCTGATCTTTTGGTGATTAGTAAGGTGTTTAAGGATCTAATCATGGTAAGTTTATCTTCACAAACCTAGATCTATCATAAGATGTAATTTTGATGATACACGTCTTTTTTTGCTGATTTGCAAAATTGGGGTTTTTGGAGTGAGATATGTTTTATTGGAATTTTGAGGATATTGATCAAGAAAGAAGGTGTTATTTTGGAGTTTCCTTAAAATGTTAGGGTTTTGGAGAGATTGTATATGTTAGATTTTGGTTTCATGTCAAAGTTTTTAATTGTTTCCGTTCATATTATATTATCAGAAGATTTGGAGATTATGGGTTGTTGTTAAGGGAAATTATAGTTTTAGAGATTTGTTCCTGAAATTGAAAAGATATGACCATTTCTTGTTTGTTGTATTTGCTTGCAGGTTTAGTATTCTGTGTGCTTTGTTGTAGGAACAAATTAATAATTAATCTAAATCTATCCGGCTTAATTAATTTATTTGCTGGGTGTGTTTGGCTATGACCAGTAAAAACCTAGTAGACAGTGATACTGGTGTGGCACCCTAATAATCCTTATGTTTTGTTGTCCTTATTGGAGTTGCACTTGTAGATGATTCCGGTAGATTTATGTGATTTGACAGTATGATTGTGGGTGTTTGGAGTGTACACATTCACCAATATATGTATATAATTACCTATTTTCAAAAGTTAGTTGATTCTCAGGGGTCTGAGTTACTTCAAGTTTGGGACTAGGGATTCATAGTTCTAAACTGTGTTGTTTAGCTGGCTTAATAAAGATAATAATTTGATTGGTTCCATTAGAATATGTTGCATTTGATTTATATGTTGCGTGTGCATATGCATTTGTTTTGTGGTTTGGCGTATTAGGCGTTTCGCTTATTCCTTTCATTTTCAGGTACATGTGAAGATGGCATAGTTTATGATACATCTGGATGATCTGTACATAGTCAAGGGGATGGCAATAGTGGTCCAGACTACCCTGCTGAGGAATAGATTCAGATACAGGACTAGGAGAAAAGAATTTTTAGATCTTTTGCAGGATTTGGAATAATATTAAGATTTTATATTTTCTGAAAGACTTTGGATTTTTATGTTTTTGAATATTTTTTAATAAGTAGAGTTAGAATTATCTTGAACTTAGTTGGCCTAGGTTTATGCCAACTTTGTTATGTTAAATAGGATCTTTTGAAGGACTTTTATTTATATGTTATACAAGTTTTGAACCTTCTGATGTACTCTCTGAGAGAGTTTATGGAGATTATATTATATGTTTTTATAGTATGGATTAGATTGTTATAGCCTTTGCGTGTCCTATAAAGAGAAGACACGTGGCGGGTTGTAATTACCAACAGGTTAGGGTGTTACATATATGGTACTAAATATCTTGTAAAACCTATAAGATATAGGGTATCCTATGAAACTTGTAACTTTCTTCTTTTCTTTCTTAAATTTAAAATCTTTAATAATATAGTTTCATGTAATATACAAAACTACCTTATTTCATATAGGATTTATGTCATGAATGGTATCTTAACTTTGATAAAATTGCAATTAGATACCCAAAATTTGAAATTGATCAATTCAGTACTTAAACTTAAAAGTTAATTAATTTAGTACTTGAACTAACTATTTGTGCTAATGATACTTCGTCAACCTCTTTTAAGTATTAAATTAATCAATTTCAAAGTTCAGATACTAAATTGATCAATTTTAAATTTTAGATACATAATTGCATATTTTTTCAAAGTTCAAGCAGCATTTGTGACATTATTTCTTTCATATATTAACTAAAGGGAGAAAATCAAGTTTCGTACTTAAACATTGCACCAAAAATCAATTTGGTACCTTAACTTTAAGGCAATTGATTTAATACCTAATTAAACTTTTTATTGCAATTTTGTGCATTACTTTAAAATTTCGGTAACAAATTTGATATTTACCCTATTAACTAATTTTAAAAAACCCGTTAAAAGAAATTTAAAACATAATTTCTTGATATCATAAATTCTATGATTTGCAAAATTTCTTAATATGTGAAAGTTGAATCTATTCCAAATATCTGTAAAACTCATTTATGTTATATAAAATAAAATTGTAGAACCAACAAATCCTAAATTAAAACCTTTGGAGATATGTGTGTATTAATTGGTCTTAGAAGATAGAAAACAATTTCATTTAACTTTAAAATAAAAGCACATGCCTTTTAAAGGAGACTTTTAATCTCTCTCTCTCTCTCTCACACACACACACACACAAAAGCTCTCACTAAACAGGTGCCCCTCATCTCAATTCCTTTTATCATATATTTGTTGATTCCATTATCCATGGAGTTCTATCTTTTGAATAGAACTTTTCTAATCCATTTTTTTTCCTATCATTTTCACCATCATCGATTCATCACTACCCATCATTGTATATATACTTCAATAGATCAGGTAATGTGAAGAGATCTTGACAATTAGATCTTGGATTATCAATGACTTCTTGAATAAACAGTTTAATTTGAATTTTACTTTATGTATTTATCATTTTTTTATTTTCTTTTTCTTGTTATCCCCTACGTGGGATTATGTCATCCCTATTATGGGATATTTTCTACTCACCAGTAAGGTGGGTCTTGTTTGTAAGGGTGTATTATCCTCTAGTTGAGGCAATTTAACTTTTAAAGGGATGTGCTGATTTATTTGATTGGGTTTTGATAACCCTAACCCTTCTATATCAATGAATTTGATTGATGTAATATTTTCATATTGAAAGAAATTCATCTTACTAACAAAAATAAATAAATAAATAAAAGCACATGCAACCGAAGTTTTTCTAGAATAAAAATAATCAATTCTTTAAATATATATATATAAGTTATTCTAAAATAAAAATTTCAAAAGATAATTTACGATTGATAATCTTAAATGAAATTGATTGTAAAATAAAAATTGTAATAGTATTATTTACGCTTTATTTATCAATATTATTTTATAATTTTCAATAGGATGGATATAATTTCTACATGATATCTTGAAACTCGTATCCCTCATACATTATAGTACAGGTTTTAGTATCGACACAAGTATAGAGACTAGATAACCCATGCCTTGCCCCTTAGGAATAAGTTTCGCAAATTTTATATTTGTACTGTACTCTATAATTCTTAATATCTATCTGGACCTTATCTAATCAAGCAGGTAGCAATGGGTATTCTGTGTAATAGGCTTACCTGCTCAACCCTAGTAGCTGTTATGATTTTAAACGTTAGATTCTTGAACTTAATTTTCTTTTTTTGCCAAAATGACTATTGTTGTAATTAAAATTGATCCTCGCTTCCAATTTTAATCTTTTTATTTTTCTAACTTTGATTAATGACTACTCTAAAATTATTTTTTCAAAAAAAATAATTTTTCCTTAATTTTTTTCTACGCAATTTATATTAAGATAGTTGGCTTAATATGAAATAAAAACCAAGAATAAAAGTGAAAACTTGAGTTAGATAAACTTGATTCATATAGATCTCTTTAAGCCAAATAGGATTCAATGTTTAAGAGGAAAAAAAAGTATAATTTAGTAATTTTAGATGATTTTCTCAAGCTTTATGGGGGATGTTTTGAATGACACAAATATGCTACTTTTCAAGAACTTATAAATTTTACTTCGAAAGTACAAGTAGAAAATAAAAGATGCATTAAAGCCATTGATGATTATCAAAATCATGAGTTAATTATATAATTCTATGGGTTTGTGATTACATAAGTATATGATCAACTGAAAATAGGCATAAAATTATTTAAGTGTAAACTTTATATAAAATTACGAATTTATGTGTACGATGTTATAAGTTTATGATTTTATCTATTTTTATATAATTTTTTATGATTGTACCAATTCTATACATTTCATTGAACAATAAAATTGTAACTTCATAAAGGCATTTACATGGACGATGGAAGTGAATTTGATCATTTTGAATTATATTATCCCATGAATATGGATTCGACCATTACTTTTCAACACCTTATGAGACACAAGGCAGAGTACATAGAAAAAACAATAGAATCCAAGATATTACATGCAACATTCAACCGAATTAGGTTTTTTTCCCCCTTATATATTTCTAAATTTTAATAAAATATAATATTGCTTTATCATGTGAGGAAGCCGACCAAGGAGGGAATAGGGTGCTTGTATTGTCGTTTGGATGAAGCCCCCTTTGGGAGTTTGTATAGGTATGAGAAAAAGAACCTTGGAATCCTTTTCCACCTCTATAGATTCCACAATTGGTCATTCGCATCTTTACACTGCTAATGTAGTGGTTCTCACATCTCTAAGAGAGCCTTCTACTAAGTTGAGGGTAGATATCTTAAGAGAGTGATTTGATGAAGATTAATAGAGGGTAAATAGAGATGACCCATTTACCATAAAGGTGTTGCTAATAAAATATCTATTATATAGTACTAACACGTTATAAGAAGTGTAAAATGGATGCTGGCAAAAAAAGGAAAAAAAAAAAAGGCTAAAATAGATGTTGATGTGGCATGTACCACAATGATATGTAAAGAAGTTATAATAAATTTTTTTTATTTGAACACTCCTAATATAATCTTTTCATAATATTTTCGATACCCAAATTTTTGTAATTTATGAAGCTGTATCCTCAAACTCAATTAACCACTATTTTCAGATGTGGCACCAGTCGTCCAAATCTACATGTGCTGGCTATATTTTATAACAATTGAAAAGTCAATCCTAATCGGGTTAGTAGCTATTAATGTCTATGTGGTCAAATTTTCTTCCTTCGCAACCAAAAAGTCCAAAGCATATCACATCCACTTTGAAGCGGGAGTCACTCCACTTTCTCTACCCAATTATTCCACCACACCATAACAACAGCAACAACAACAACAACATGGTTTCACATGAATACGATGAAGAAGAACAAAACACAAACCTAGGAGGCAGAGGGACTTGGAAACATGCTGCTTTTCACGTTGCAACTACAATAGCCACACCCGCTGCTTATGCTCCCTTGCCTTTTGCTCTCGCTTCCCTCGGCTGGCCTCTCGGTACGCATATTCCCCAAAAATAGTGGGAAGGTTTATATATAAAAATAGGTACATCTTTCAATTAAATTTAAATACTAAGGATCTGAATCTCCAAATTTTGCTTTAGGGGTTGGGAGTCTTGTTGGTGGAACTTTAGCAACATGGTATTCCAGTCTACTAATAGCATCCTTGTGGAGATGGAATGGAAAAAGCAAGTCACATACAGGCATCTTGCAAAGAGCATCTTTGGTTTGAAAATTACTATTTCTCTCTTATTTATATAAATCTGGTTCTAAATCTAAGAATTATCTATGGTGATATGCTTCAATCTAATGATAAAATTATTTCATCTTGAGAAAGATTTCAATAATACTAATATGACTAGTGGATTAAACCTCCATGTTTTCCTTTTTTGCATATGTATTATGAATTATTCCCAGCAGTGTTTTGCCGTCCTGCACCCATCTTTTCTTAACAAAATATAATTCTTGTCGGTTGAAGTTGAGCTATTACAACTCGTTTTATCTCCTAGTGCTACTTGGAAAAAAAAGGAAAAAGTGCGACAACAATGGAATTTTATCTTTTTTATTGTCTTTATTTTTTCATTTACTTCATAAGGAAAAAGCGAAAATGGTAATTTTACAGGGCCACTATTATATATATGGAATTTTCTATTCTTGTCGTATGAGGGACTTCAGTGGGGGAAAGGAGAAAAAAAAAAGAAGCAATTTAAAAAGAGAAAAATTCCAAAAAATCAGAATTTTTTGAAAAATAAAAATCTATAAAATACTGCATTTGAAATCGTGCCATGTACTGAAATCTCATCTTGAAGACAAAATCTCAAAAACTATTAATTTTATGATTACAATAGGCACGATTCTAAGTACTTTATAATTATGATTTTCTTTTAATTTTTTTATTTTTGGAATTTCTTTTTCTTTTTTAAATTACATTTTTCCCTTCACCCCACTATGTATTTAAATCACTTAAAAATTATTCATTATCCTTTTTCTCATATTCTCATGCTTTACTCAGAATGCCTTAATGTAGTAGTCGAAGTCAAACTATAGACTAAACTATTTTGATGTAACTATCACATTTTGAACTAAGGCTTTAAATGAGTCGAGTCGATACAGCATCAAACTCGAACTCGACTTGAATAAAAAACTCAAAACTCGAACTCAATTGAGCTTTGATTTTTAAGCTCGAACTCGATTATTCTTTTAAATATTGATTTAATTATGAAGAGTATTTAATACTCGATAAACTCAAACTTGAATCAACTTGATTTAATACTTAATTAAGCTTACAAGCTTTTCGAGACAAATATTTCAAAGCCCAAACCCGAACTTGGTAGCTACTCGATTAGCTCGAACTTGAGCTCTACTTGATTGTAAGAGAGTTGAATTGTAGCTTTTGCAGGATCGAACCGGAGTAACTTGCGAGTTGTCTCGATTCATTCGGTTTCGACTCACTTATAGCCTTAGTCTGATGACAAAAATTACAGCCACTTTGGACTCATGCGATCCGAAATACCTAAAGCATCAAACACCCGTCCAACCACATAACCCTAGCCATCGGACGCATGCGACCAAACCACATAACCATGTTCCACACAACCAAACCACCTTACCGAAATCCTGGACCACAATCATTCGACACATGTAACTCAAGCCATTTGACCAATTTGAGTCCCTATTGAACTTCTGATCCGCGAACATTTGATCCTCTCAACTTGAAACTAACCACATCGAACCCCTTTGAGCCGCTCAACGGATTCATGTCGAGCTTACTCTAACAATGATGGTTTGGTTATGTATAACGAGGCAAGTGAGATGTGTAGTCCATGTAAGGCGGTGATTAGACATGGAGTTGAGAATTGGAGGCTAGGATCTTAGAAAAAAGCAATGGTATTCCAATCTTTTTCGATGTACTCTTAATTATTATTATTATTTTTTCCATTACAATAAGATGAGTGATTTAAATCTAATAACTTTTCACTTAAGAAATAAGTGAATATGCCACTTAGCTATAAATTTATTGGTATAAAACTATTATTTATACATTATAATTTTAGTTATTATCTTTTCTTTATTCTTCGAATTGACTTTTTATTTTTTTCCCATTTTATAGAGTAAATGTGCTTGCCATAAGTATTAGTGAAATATATGGCCAAGGCCATAACTATACCCCTTACAAGTGACCAAAATTATAGAAGACCCCTAATTTACAAATTTTCATTCTTACATCCCTTCAAATAACTAAAGGTTTTTTTCCCCATTGTATACCAAGTCACTCATCTATATTAGTACATAATTATTACAATTTCTTCAAGTAAATTTATTGCCAGATTTGACCCTATTGACTGATAAAATCCTAAATAGGTCAAGTAAGCCTCGGAATAGATCGATAATAAATAAGCCTAAACAAATGATGACAATTATATATTTGTGTCTAACGCCAGTTTGATGTTGAATTAGAGACACATTTTTGGTGTCAATATTTTTGAAGGAATATAAGTGTGACATATTAAAAATTGAAGATTATAATATTGTTAGTTTTTAGAGGCATAGTTATAAATTTACCCATAAGAATACTTTGAAATTTTTGATAGCAAATCATAAATAACACTATATGATAAGCAAAACAAACGTCTCAAGCAATAACTAAATTATTTAATAAAGCAAAACAAACGTCTCAAGCAATAACCAAATTATTTAATAAATGAATTAACTATGATTTAAAGAATTGAACATTCCAAGATCATAATTCATTATCCCATCCAGTATCCAAGATTTAGTACCCTATAAAACTTATAGGGAACAAGATACCTTATCGATCTTATAATATCTTTAAGAAACTTGAATTTTTTTCTTATTTTATTAAATTTTATATTTATAATTATATATTTGGTTTCATATAACATGTACAATTACTCTATTTTCATATATTCACTATATAAAATCCATGGAAAGAAATTTAAAAACTAATTTCTTAATGTTAGAAGTTTTGTAATATGCAAAACTTGTTTGTATATGAAAATTAAAAAATTTAACAAACACTTATAGAACATGCTTATAACGCTTTAATCTAAGGTCGTTATCAACCTGCCACGTGTCCTTAACAAAGGTAGACACGCTAAGACTATAAGTTACTAAAATTCACAAATATATATTCCATGTATCACCTGTTGCTCACAATAAGGTTACTTTAAAAACTTTAATACTATAAATAAATAAAACTTCCTCAATTCACCTACATCATAAACTAAAAATCTCAACTTTAACATAATAAGAAAGTCCTTAAAATATTTAAAAGTCTCAAAGAAAACTAATCAAAATATAGTATTTTCTTCTCTATTTACTATCTCTGATCCAATCAAATCTAATTATCAACAAGATGGTCAAATCCACTATCGCTCTCCTCGTAGTCTATGAATACATCGTAACCCGTTAGATCATACACAACTGGATCTTCACTGTACCTGAAAAAGAATAAGGATTAAGTGAAAATAGCCCAGTACGCCAAACCGAAACCACATACATATGAAAAGCAACAAGCAATATCACATGCGACTTATAGCTAATGCAATAATCATAAATTTGTTATCTTTAATTAGCCTGCAAACAACACAGTCTAGAACTATTGCACATTAGTCCTAAACTCGGAGTATCTCATGACTCCCTAAAAACATTCAATATAGAAAATAGGTAATTACATACATATATGGTGTTGTGAATCACCACCACCGAGGTGCCATACGCACACTACTCCTAAACTACCAGAATCATCTCCAGGTGCAACTCCACTCGGGACAACGCCACACAAGGATTATCAGATTGCTAGCATTAATATCACACTCTGCGTAGTCTTTACTAACCATAACCAATAATAAAAAACACTCATTTCAATTAAAGTCCAATAGAATTAAGTCAAGTTTTACAAATTTAATCCTACAAGCACAATCACCAAACGTGGTATGGTCATACCTGGATCAGCTTTCACCAAAACCTTAATATCAATGGAACCTTGATCACAAAACAAAACTATCTCAACACAACCATATACATAATCGAGTCTCAAGATAAACCAAACCCTAATCTAACAAGGCTAAGATCTAGGTTTGTACGCCAACCTCCTCAATTGGTATGTTAACCGTAAACTCCAATAGACAAGAATTTCTCCAAAGATCACCAAAACCCTAGAATTCCTTTCATAGCATAACATAAACCATAAATTAGAAAAGACTACTTCAATGATACAAAGATAAAATAGATTTATACCTTACCTAGGATGAGATTCTCAATCCTTTCCATTCACTAAGAAATCACAACTCCAGCAACACCTAACGTTTTGTCTCCAATCACTTGATCCCTCACAAACCAATTGAACAACAGTTAGAAATCAAGATCTAATCAAAACTTTACCCAAAAGAGATTTAAGAGAAAGTTCTTATCCAAAATTGCCTTAGCAAGAGATGTGGGAAAGGAACTAAAGACGTAGGGGTCATATATAGGGATTAGGAAACCTTAGCTCAAAGAAAAGATGTTATTTTTCATCGAAATATAAGCTGGAATCAAGCTGGCAACTCAAGAGCGGCTTAGATTTGAAGAAACAAATTTGTCCATGGAAGCTGGTAGAAGGCCGATGGCTTTCCACACTACGTCGGTGGCCATGAACACCTACACCGACGGCTTAAGGCCATCGTACCCACAACGCTGCCATCTTTTACGAATTTTCTTGAAATTCTTTCAAAGCTTCAAAGCTAGCATAAAGCTAACATCCTTCCCATAAAACCTAAGTCCTCCCCCTTTTGTTCTTCGCAAACAACTTCTTTAAGTCCAAATCCGTCTGTTACATGACAAAAATACTCTCTTGAACAATATTTTATTACAATACTACCCTTCATTATAGGTTAATTATTCATATATTATAATGCTTATGTGATATCAAACAAAACTATATAACTTATAGCAAAATTTCAAAATTAAAAAATTTGGAGGAAATTACGTATTAATTAACTTCAAAAGATAAATATAGTTTTATATAATTTAGAAATATAAATACAAGCACACAATCGAAATTTTGTCAAAGTAAAAAGGGATAGTATAAAAAATGGCATTTGAACTTTCACGAAAAGTTCAATAAGCACCTGAAGTTTGGTTTTGAACAATTTAAAACCTAAAGAAGGTTTTGCGTAAATTTTTCATACCTAAAGTTTGGTTTAAACATTCTGCTACTCGAAGTAAGTTTTCATGTACATTTTTCTAATTGAAGCAAGTTCGATCAGATAAGAAAAATGTATGTGAAAACTTGTTTCATGTATCAAATTATTCGAAACTAAACTTCAGGTACTTGATTGAACTTTTTACGAAAGTTCAAGTATCATATTATTCAAAACCAAATTTTAGGTATCTGATTGAATTTTTTATAAAAGTTTAGATACCATTTTTACATTAACCCAAGTAAAAATAACATGTCTTCTAAAAAAAATAATTCAAAAGATAGTTTACATATGATAATTTTGAACAACAATGACCACAAAACCAAAAAAAAAATAGAGTTATTATTTACTTATTATTTATTAATATTATTTTATAATTTTAATAAGATGAATATATAGATGTATCCTAGAATCTATTCTTTCAATATATTAGAGTATAAGGGTATAGGGTATGAAGACCTTATGCCTATATCTTACTTGTGAAAACAAGTTCCACAAAAGATTGTATTTATACTCTATCTTGTGACCCTTAAATATTCATCCAAATCCTATCTAGTTGAGTAAAGTAAGAGTGGGTACACTACAAAGAGTAACTGCTCGCCCCTATGAGATTACTTTTTATAATTTTTAATCGCTAAAGTATCACATCAATGAAAAAAAAAAAAAAGAAGTTTCCAATTAAGTGATGAATTTGCATCGAGTTTATGAAAATGGTATAACAAGAGATTGATATGATATTGCATCAAAACAGAGATTTTACACATTAATGTTTGGCATACTTAAAAAAATTGAAGGTGTTGCCGTAATTTTAAAATAATTATGAAGGGTAATTTTTATAAAATCTCCTATATTCTTCTAGCTTATGGTAAATAAGGTAAACAGAAAAACAACAGAAATCTCTACAACGTGAGAGCAAACTTAAGTGGTAGTATACACATGAATATTTATTGATCTAAGTTTCAATATAATCTTTCATCGGAATCTTTTAACCTCCGAAAAGCATATTGTGGTTCCTTTGTGTACAAAAGTGTATCGAATTTTTGTTCAACTTATGTGAAATTTAAGATTCTTTAAAAGCACATATTTTTTGGGACTAAAATTATTTCGTTATTTCTTGAAGGTTTATGGGGTTATTGGTGTATTGCATTTTTTCAGCAGGTTGCTTCGTTGGGCAATAACATTGCCATTCAAATTGCTGCCGGAAGCAGTCTTAAGGTCCTGTAAGTCTATACAAGGTTTCCCAATTATCAAAGTCACACATTAACGAGTACAACGTTAAGCCATGTTATTAGAGGGACATTCTACGCTTGTTAAGAAATCAAATAAAAACTTTACGTCTCTTTCATACTCTTATTTTTTTATAAAGTATGTAATCAATATTGGAAAATGTAAATAATTTGTTTTTACAATCTTCATGTGTCACTGCAGGCAGTTTACAAAACTATCACAAAATGGGGACATGACACTACACATTTCGTCATTTTTTTGGTGCTTTCGAGCTCTTCCTATCTCAGCTTCCTGATATTCATTCGCTAAGATGGGTTAACGCAATATGCACATTTTGCACTATTGGGTTTGCTGCTACAACCATTGGAGTAACCATTTACAACGGTATTAAAATTTTATAACTATTTTTCGAATTTGCTTCAAAAATTTTATCATGTAATTGTAGCCTCAGATTTATAATTTTATATAGGGAGAGAAGTAGTGGATAGAAAATCAGTCAGTTATGATTTGGAAGGAAGCTCTGCATCGAAGATATTTGGAGCCTTCAATGCACTTGGTGCGATTGCCTTCTCTTTTGGAGATGCTATGCTTCCTGAAATACAGGTATTTATACTCATCTTGCAGCACCATAATCAGAATAATTTAATTGGAGATCGCCGGCCCGAGAACGGTGCAAAAATGGGGTTTATCCCTTGGTATATGCACGAAATGGAGTGGGCTGGCCTAACATAGGTCTGACCACTGTTCTACTTGACATGGGTTGGTACTCGAATTTTATTAAATAATTCAATTTGCTACTTGAATTTTGAACTAGTCAATTTAATACATAATCACTTTTTTTGTGGCTATTTTACTATCTCACTAACATTATTTGTACTATTTTCCAATGTGGAAAAAGCAACCTACCAGTATTAGATAGTATTAAAGAGAAGTAGTAAATATTTAATGATATGCTACTTTTTTCAAGTCAGCATATTGCATAAATGATGTTAAGATAGTAAAAATACATAAAAAGTTTAATTGTAAGAAGATAGTAAAAATATTATAAAAAGTTTAATTGAGTATTATATTAATCATTTCTAAGTTTAAAAACAAATTGAATTTTTTATGCAAAGTTGTTATACCAAATTTTACACTTACCATATATATATATACACACACACCAGTGTTTTGCATGCTTATATATTACGCCACATAACAATCGGATATTGGTTACTGTCATTGTTTCCAACTAGTGCTTATCAAGCCACTCTAAGCTGCTATATCTTAAAATACCGAAGACTTTATTCGATATGCAAACTTTGATTGTGATAAATACCGAGAAAGAGTATGAAAAATGTTCCTGCAAACAAACCAGCAATTTACATTTGTTTGCAGCTGAATGTTTCAATATTTTCTTGTCAGAATACAGTGAAGGAACCTGCGAAGAAGAATATGTACAAAGGAGTGTCGGCTGCCTACACTGTTATTGTGGTCTCCTACTGGCAATTGGCAGTTTGTGGATATGGGCTTTTGGATCAGGAGTACAACCTTATATCTTGGCATCCTTAATCGAACCAGAATGGACATTATCATGGCTAATATATTGCTGTCATCCAAATTTCAGGATGCTACCAGGTGTTAATGTCAACTATAAGTTTAAGCTTAATAAATCTAGTGTAATTATATATTTATAGGTTAGTATCATCGTATCGAATAAATCAATCTCAAATTGCTTTCTAACATTGGGCTTCATGCAGAGATACTGCGACCCACATATGCCTACTTTGAAAGAAAGGGTTCTTTTAAGAAACTCTGTTGGAAACTCTCTCAAATCTCGAATCACTCGGCTCGGTTACACCTCTATATATATGATCCTCATTACTGTCATTGCTTCGGCCATGCCCTTTTTTCGGGGATTTCGTGTCGATTTTTGGAGCAATTGGGTTCACTCCACTTGATTCGTATTCCCTGCAATCGCATACCTGAAGCTGGAAGGATGCCTGAAAACCTCGAATGCAAAATTTTGATGCGACTCGTGAAATCTTATAGCGATTGGTTTCCATTGTTGCAATCTTAGGTTGCATGTGCAATTAGGCACATTACTCAAGATATTAAGACTTACAGTTCTTTCATGATATGTAACTAAAGGCTATTGACTACTTGGATGATGGCAATGGCAAAATAGTTTCCGCAATTTCAAACTTTACATTTTTAGTGTCTCTAGATTGCAAAGTGCATACATTTTCAATGCCTTTTTTACTTTTCACTTGCAAAGTTGCAACAAGATGTTCAGATCTATAGGTTTCTAAGGGAATATTACAATATTTTTTATTATCTGGCCGAAAAGAAGACAGAATATTATTTCAATTTTGTATTATATTTTATTGATTCTCTTATTTGACTTGAGCACTATGATTTGTTTGGATAAATTCAATTACAATAGAACCCCACTTAGGTGAGTTTTATTTTTAGGGTAGATGTCATATATTTGGTATTTAAATTTTAATTATTTTTAAAATAAATTATCCAAAATTCAAAATATTAATTTACTACTTATAAATTTTTCAAAAACATGTATATTATCTGAACAAGGTAGTAAATTGTAAAAATAGCATATTAAACCATATAAATGGAGATAATTTAAATACCAAATTGTAAAAATAGACAAAATTAATGGAATAAATTGACATTTTCAAACTTCATGTAATTGATTACATAAATTAGTAAAATTGGGGTATAAAAAATGACATTTACCCTAGTTTTTATTAATCTAATACTAAGAAAAAAAAAATATTGTACTAAGCTTAACCATCCTGAATGATGCATCTTATGTTGTTTAATATTTTTACTATTAAATTTCCAAAGTGACATTGGTATAACTTCAATTGATAAACAAGTTCTATAAGATGGCTAATGAGATGAGAGAAATTACTTGAGAAGCAAAGTCTATAGGAATTTACAAAAATATAAATCTACATATTATTAATAAGTAATAATTACCATATCAAATATTTGTATATGTTAAAAAAATTATGAGTGATTTATTTATTTAATTCTTTAATCTTTTCACAAACTTGATGTTGGGTAAAGGAAAAAAATAATTTTATAATAAAAAATTGTAAAGATATCATTGTTGACAGTGAAATACGAATTGCAACTCACTCGGCACACCATCATCACGATTGGGCCCCTCAACCTAATCGGCAGCTGGCCTCAATTATCTAGGAAAGGCCCGCACTAGGAAAGCTATAGACCTAGCTCAGTACGGGACCCCAATTGTTACTCATATTGACCTGGGGGTAGCCTAGGGAAAGTCCTCCGTCAGCTCGGCAACAACTTGCTCCACGAACTGAGGTTTTGAAGGTAAACTCTTTCTTTCTGTAGTGAACCTTATATCATCCAACTCGCTAGGAGTAACAACTACCAGCTTGCCTAAGCTCCTGAGCCAAGAAGTAATTGTGTCCCATATTGGGACCGAGGGGACACAACCAGCTGGCTAGACTCCTTGCCATTGCCACTCTCCAGCCCGGGTACCTTTTACCTCGAATGCCAGGACAATTACCAGGTCATGATTTGCCCCTAACCCTAGTAGATTCCGTAGGCTCATCCTGGTATGACCCTAAACACTATAAATATTCCATTTCCCATTAAGAAAGGGGGAGAAAAGGAACTCCATAAACTTTTCTATGTGTATTATTGTATCAAAAGAGGAACCCACTGACTAACTTAGGTATTGAAGTAGTTACATCGGGCAACCCCCCAGTGCATCTCTGACTACTTTTTCTGTGTTTGTAGGAGCTTAACTTTACAGGCATAATCAAGTCATGTAACATATGGCGTTGTCTGTTAGAGGTCTTCCTTCTGAAACCTTTCTCTTCTGTTGCTTTCTCCGCTAAAGCCCTTGTAAAACCCATAGACCACTACTACGAAAAGTACCTTTTTTTCCTATAATGCCAAGACCAAAGCGGAGCAAGATCAAACTGATCCCACATGGCTTGCAACCACTTTAATAGGAGATAGTGGGGACCTCGAACCACTGCATGTTGATTGAATGGCGGCCGTAAATGATAATCCATTAGACTCAGGACACATCCCGGAGTTAGAAAATCCATGTAGACAATTCATGTACAAAAATATGGAAAACAAACGTTCTAATGCTCTCCTCTAAGCCAGGATCACGAAGCCAGAGGAATTGAAGGACATGCACAATATACAATTGGGTGTTTCTCTAACCCCTCCTCCATCCAAACATGATAAGGAATTACTCGAAAGAAACCACATGCGTGACGGTATCCTTTATGCCCAATATCTCCACTCTGAAAATGGTCTCGTCGCTTGAGGTCTCTCCTAAATGCAAACCAGAGACCTGCCGATCCTAAGGGCCTTGTGAGAGCCCCCTACAGCGTCTTATAAGGGCACACGACATCATAACACTCGACTCAACCTGCTTGAAATATCGAGAAAACAATGGATAAAGAAGGAATGTGTAAGTCCTAGCTCAGCTTGAGCTCATGAGGATGCTACACCTATGCCCCTTGCTAATGATGCCCCATGGGGTCCTCACAAAGAACATGCCGTTGAGGAAATTAAGGATATGATGAGGAGTTTATCAACCGTTAAAGAAGGCTTTGGGAGCGAGCCTACCATCTAGGCGCTTCCTAGGAAGAAGCCTTTCACAACAGAAGTTCAATCTAAAGTACTCCCAAACGGAGCTTGCCTCCCAACCTTAGAATCCTATAGTGGGGCCATGGACCAAGAGGATCGCACCGCCTAATTTCGATCCACCATGGTGATACGTGATTTCTTGGATACCATATGGTGCAAAACTTTCCTTACCACCTTTTGAGGCGCAGCTCGTGTTTGGTTTAGCAAGCTCGAGCCAAATACGATTATCTTTTTTGCCCAACTTAGTAACCTCTTTGTGGCTCATTTCACGGCAAGCAAACCTTTAGAGAAGAACATCTCCAACCTTTACACCAAACATAGCGACCAAGCGAGCCTTGAGGGACTACTAGTAAGGTTCAACAAAGCATGTATGGAAATCTCAACCTCAAACTGGGACTAGGAGTGGCTTTGGAAGCTATCAAACAAGGAGTCCTCATAGATAGCACGTTTTTTTCCTCCATCTCGAAATACCAACTCACCGTGCTCGAGCAAGTGAGATAAAAAGCATAGAAATATATCTATTAGGAGGACACTAGAAACACTAGAAGGGAAGCAAAAGCCAGAAATGAGCCCCCTCCCCCCTTCCCCGTTCCTTCAAGTTGAAACCAATCAGCTTCAAGAAAAGGGACATCAAGAAGACTGATGCGACTTCAATAACTGGGCTAATACAAGATTAGATTGTAAGGAAAATGACAAATGGAAGCTCTTCCATATGTAAGATGAGTTTACCCCTTTAAAATTGCTCGTGCACGACATGTTCCTCGAAATAAGGAACTAAGGCTTGTTGCCACCGCCACCTCCAATGAGGCTTAGCCAGAAGTGGAAAGATTCAAAGGAATATTGTAAATATCATCATGATCGCGAGCATGATATGAAGAATTGATGGAACTGAAAAGTGCCATTAAAGAATCCATACGACGTGGTTGGCTTAAGTAATACATCGACTATGATGTCAAATTTGAACCGCTCTCCCAAAAGTGCAGGGCAGATGAATAACAAAAGGTAGCTGATACCCGAGATAGATCATATCAGCCTCAACTCAACTGAGAATGCCACAGTGAAATCAACACCATCATCAGAGGGCCCATGACCTTAGTTAAAGAGAGGTCCCCATTAGGATCGAGTGGGTCTCAACAAGTGATGAGCTTGGAGCTCAAGAGGCTCAGGGCCGACACCACCATTTCCTTCATGGATGAGGATTTCGAAAGGGTTCAAACTCCACATCAACACGCTTTAGTTATCTCTACCCTCGTATCGGGCTAGAAAGTTAAGAGAGTGTTGATTGACATAGGTAGCAGCACCGATATCCTCTTCAATCAGGCTTATAAACAGATGAAGCACAAGATAAGGTCAAAATTAAGGCCCTATGACCATGAGCTGTACGGATTTGATAATCAACTTATTTGGCCTCGAAGGATCACCACATTACCCCTTAAGCTCGGCGAAGGGACACATTGCGTGACACACAAGACAGATTTCTTACTAGTCAATTGTTGGTCCCCGTGTAATACCATATTAGGAAGAGCTGCTCAATTTGTTTTCGACATAGTTGTTTTCTAGCCTCACCTGAAAGTTAAATTCCTCACCCTAATTGGGATAGGTGTATGCCAAAGGGACCAAGAAACATCAAGAAAATTATACCTCAAGGTATCAAAGGGAGATCATGTATGCATTATAGATGTTGAGCCAGAAGACATACCCGAGCACTGAGGTGAATTAGCCAAGCTTACCGAGGTTGTTGCCTTAGACAACGACCCTGGGCATACCATGAAGGTGGGTATACCATGAAGGTAGGGAAGTCAATTCCTCTTGATGTAAAGGAAAATCTAATTGTGCTCTTATGACTAAACAAATATATCTTTGCATGGTGTCCTTTTGAAATGATGGGCATTAGCTTCGCCATGGTCACATACCGGTTGAATATCAATAAAACCCAAAAACCAATCTACCGAAAAATAAGGTACTTCACCCTAAAGAGGTAGGCCATTATCAAGGAAGAAATCGAAAAAATCCTTCATGTTTGGTTCATTACGGAAAGAAAAATATCTAACCTAATTTTCTAATGTTGCCTTGTCAAGAAACCCACTGTGAAATGGCGGATGAGTGTGGACTATACTGACTTGAATAAGGCGTGTCTGAAAGTCTGTTCCCACTACCTTAAATCGACCAACTCGTTGACAACACCTCAGGGAACGAGCTGCTAAGTTTAATGGACACTTTCTCGGGCAATAATCAAATCAAGATAGACGAGGCAAACGGGATTCATACCTCCTTTGTCACATCTTTTGACACATATTGCTACAAGGCAATGTCATTCGGATTAAAGAGTGCCAAAGCCACATTCTATAGATTGGTAACTAAGATATTCATGCATCAAATAGGTAGAAACATGGAGGTGTACATGGATGGCATGATAGTGAAATGCAGATGGGCGAGGAACCACCTTAACGACCTTCAAGAAACTTTCGACCGCCTCTTCTTCTACAATCTGAAGCTCAACCCATAAAATAACATCTTTGGCACCTCGTCTGAAAAACTCCTTATATATGTCATTTTCCATAGAGGGGTCGAAGCAAACCCTGATAAATAAAAGTACTTCTAGAAATGTGGCTGCCATCATCTATCAAGGAAGTGCAACAACTCGCTGGAAGGATAATTGCCCTAAGTAGGTTCCTCCCCAAAAGTGGCAACTGATGTTAGGAATTCTTCAAGATCTTCAAAAAACCTGACAAGTTCGAATGGATGTAGAAATCATAAGAGACCTTCGATGGGCTTAAACATTTCCTAGCAAGGTCGCCGGTGTTGTCGATCCCGACCATGGTAAGGTTTTGTACCTATACCTTGCAGTAAGTGATGGGGCTCTCTCATCAGTATTAACACGAACGGAGGAGAAATAGCATCGGCCTATATACATCAACCACGTTCTCCAAGGAGTAGAGCAATGATACACGAAGTTGGAAAAATTTTCTTTAGCGGTAGTAGTGTCGGCTCACCATTTATGACTGCACTTTCAAGCGCACCAGGTTATTGTACTTATTGACATACCACTTAGGTCAGTCCTCTAGAAACTTGACATTTCCGAGAGGATGATGAAATACGCCATCATACTCAAAGCGTATGGGGTGCAATACCAACCTCGTAATGCTATTAAGGCCCAAGTGCTAGCAGATTTCATAGCCGAATACTCCAGCACCTTGGAACCTAAAAATGAGCAAAAGACTGTGTGGACTCTCCATGTAAACGGATCCTCCACTTAGGGGGAAGCAGGGTTGACCTAGTCTTTGAGGACCTCACGTGATCAAAATTTGTTTCGCCCTAACTTTCAATTTCCTTATCAGTAATAATGAAGTAGAATACGAAGCCTTACTAGCCGAGCTGAAGCTTGCCGGCCTCAGCACAGAGATAGGAGACCTCAAAATCTTTTTGGATTCCTAACTTGTGGTCTAACAGCTCAAAAGCACCCATGAGGTGAAAAGCGAAGAAATGGTTGAATATCTGAAGATTGGTCAATCCTTCACCAAATAATTCCCCTCTTGGTATATCATCAAAATACGCAGAGTTGATAATTTAGAGGGGGACAAGCTCTCCAAACTCGCCTTCATGATGGTTCTAGACCTGGGCAATACAAAGGAAAAGGTTTTCGTGGAATTTCTCCCAAAAAAATTTACTATAAACAAAACCCATGAAGTACTCGAGCTACAATAGATAACATCACGACCAAGCTGGATGACCCTAATAGAAAGGTATCTTAGTGATGGTACCCTGCTTTAAATAGGGCTGAGGCAAGAAAATTAATGTTTAAGGTGGCTAATTATACATTGATCAACAAAGTGCTACATAAAAGGGATTTAGCTTTCTCCTACTCCGATGCTTACATCTAAAGGAAGGATAACAAGTCTTGGAGGACTTCCATGCCGACGAGTGCAGTAACCACGTCAAAGCTTAATCATTGAACACCCAGGTTGTACAAGCTGGCTACTTTTGGCTAACAATGAAAACTAACGCTAAGGAATCTATACAGCGATCGAGCGGTGTCAAAAAATTGCCCCCATCGGCCATGCCTCCAGTACGAATCTGCTGTGCCTCATGAGCTTATAGCCATTTGTCATGTTGGGACTCGATATCCTCGGCCCTTTCCCTTCCTTGATAAGATAGAGAAAGTTCATCCTAGTAGGGTGCAATTATTTCATGAAGTGGGTAGAAGCTGAAGCTGTGGCAAAAGTTAAAGACAAGAATGTTCTGCACTTCATTTACATGAACATCCTGGTGAGGTTTAGAGTCCCTCACTCCCTTGTGATAGACAACGGAAAACAATTCAGCTCGAAGAATGTCAAAGATTTCTATTCCAAGTACAAGATCATGACACACTATATGTCAGTTGCTCACCATTGGTCAAATGGTCAGGTCGAAGCAATCAATAAAACCATCATGCAAATTTTACAGTCTAAAGTCGACCAACTAAGTGGCAAGTGGGCCGACGAGCTTCCTAGCATACTATTGGGATATCACACCACAACAAAGGAAACCTCCTTCAAATTGGCTTTTGGATTTGAGGCTATCCTACCTATCGAACTCAAGTTACCAAACATCTAAGTTTAATCCTATGATGAGATTATCAACGAGGTAGGCCTTCGAGCCGAGCTTAACGCCATTGAAAAATCCAGGGATATCATGAGCAAAAAGGTAGCAGCCTACCAACAAAGGGGCAGCTCGGTATTATGATAAAAAGGTAAAAAATAAGGTTTTCTTCCCCAGTAACCTCATTTGCAAAAAGTTAGAAGCGATGGGTGCAGAAGAAGCCCAACAAAAGCTTGCCCCAAGTTGGGAAGACCCCGTTAGAGTGAAGGAAGCTTTGGGAAATAAAGTTTATAAGCTTGAAACACTAGATGATGAGCTTATCCCAATAACCTAGAATGCTAATAACCTAAGAAAATTCTTCGAATAGATATCACTTATTTGCACGAAAAGCTTAAATGCAACTTCGTAAAGAAGTAAGAAGATCATGAATGAAATGAAGTTATGTGGTCAAACTTCCTTTCTAAGTTCTCTAAACAAAATAATAATAATAACAAAATATATTCAATAAGCACCTCAAGAGCCTAAAAGACTCCACACTCACATGTTGAATGAGCATGGGTAACTCTCTCTCAAGAGTAACTCCCCTTGTGAGCTTAGGAAACTCCCCAGATATCTCCCCTAAAAGCTTGAAATTGCTCCCTCTCAATAGTAAAATGTGACAAATATATATATAGAAAAGAGCACGTATATATTGTATGACGGTTAAGGCTACTTAAAAGCAAATACACAAGAGGAACAAAGAATCAACTTTATTAATTCGGGCTAATAATAATAACAGTAGTTTTAACTAGCATCTCGGCCAGTTAGTTTTCATTGGCATCCTGACCAAAGAAGTACGTAGTAAACTTCCTATGAGTATGGAAATCTCCAGAGATGTTCAAGCTTTGAACCAAGAACCTTAAGGGGATTAGAACCTCAAATTAAAAGCGCTTAGCCTCTTATAACGATCTTAAGGCTCCAATGCAAACATGACCTTGACTTGGGTAACCTTATGTACGAATTTGTTAGAGCTCTTACTTGTCAAAGTTGGTAAGCTGACTAAGGATGATAGGTTGCTCAGTAGAACATTCAAATGTGAATCCCAGCTTGAGCAGTAGCTAGTGAATGATAAATAATAAGTAGTGTCTAAACTTGATGCCACTAGTTGCGAAACCTTCGAACACCAAGCCTCGATCCACCCTACTAGCCACGAAAATGGCCCAAAGAAAGGAGCTGGGAAGTAGGAGAAAGAGTCGGAGGTAACCCCCAACACAACCTTGACCCCGAACAAGCTATTAGGAGACTGAAGCAATAGAAGAGGGACAGGCCTTAACAACCTCAGGCATGCTACCACGATCACTATGGTCGCCCAACTCCAACCTAAGAGTTGTAGAAGAGAAACGTAGCTCTAGATCAGACGACAAAGGCAGAAATGGAAAACCAAGCATGAACAACATGCCCTACCCATCACCCGACCTTAGTAAAAGACCCATGTAAATAGAGACTATAGAGCTGCCAACTTTACTAAGCAGGGACAGTAGAGCCACAGGTCTGTCTCCACGGCCTCCAAGGATTCAACCTCTCCAACTAAGGGAAGCTGGCTAAGAACAATGACATAAGATTAATTAATAGCTAATTGTATGAGAATTCAATATAGGGAGTCGCACGAGAAAGAATGTGAAACAAATGCGAGGATTTGAGTGTGTTGAAAGCCCTTTGGCAAAGGGGACTATTTATAGGCAAGAATGAATCACACAAAAACCAACATTTGATGCCACCAAATCTTGGAAATCTAGAGTACAATTCCCTCCATCCGTCCGATGAGACCTTGGAAACACGTACATCTCGGAAAAGAAAGCTTCCTATTAAGCACAGCCTCATTTGCAAACAAACATCACCACCATTAATAAGGTTGTTGTTGACCTACCCGAGACTAGGTTTCTAGTCAGCGTACCCGACCTGAAACATGCGACCACCATTATGACGATGAATTCAAAAACTTAGCAAGGATACGAGTACTTGATAGGGCCATAGACAATATAGGAAAAAGGTCAACTTACGTTAGAAATGTACAAGCTCATTCACAAAAAAATGTAAAAGAAAACGTTCGACTTAATGAAGGGGAGGGGGGAAGGGATAGTGGATTTCATTTCGCTCCACAAAATTACAACACAATATTACAATGCCATAAAGGGACCTACAGAAAAAACGAGCTCATGACTAAGCTCATAACAAAAAAAAAATGATAACAAGAGGAAAAAGCTAGGCAAAAGGACGAGAATTAATTAGCCCCACAAGTAGCAAAAATCTCCTCGCTGGTTCTAGGTTGAGCGGTTGTCATAGCAACTTCTCCCTTCCGGATGACCACCACCAACTACTTCGCCTCGATCGCTTACTTGGGGCTCGACTGCAAGCATGGCCTCAAGGACCAAAGACCCCCGGTCTTAGGGGCACGGTTGGAGGAACACCCTTGCCTCACTCGACAATCTATGCCCCATCAATGGCAGTGCCATCAACTTATCCTGGGGTGATAACAACCTCACCAACCTTGGCCATGCTTCCTCTCTCGTCTTCTTCTTCTTCCTCCTCCTTGCATCGTTATCACCTGGAGCGACTTCCCCTAAATAGATGGCTAAGAAGGTAGATCAAGCTCAAGGTAATATTAAACACCTCATCATAAATGACCCAAGCACTGTCCTTCACGATGGTTTGCTAAAGGTCTCTCTACCTCTTGCTCACAAAAATTTCCTTCCAAACGTGCTCTTGGCTACGGGAGGAATAAACTAGCCACCCTCAAAGTTAGTAACTCGAGACTATTAAAAAAAAAAGAAAAAGTAACAAAAGGGCTTAAGTTTACTTGACAAAAAAAAATAATAATAAAAACAAAAGGATAAAGAAGCTTAAGAAGAAATAGTGAATCTTGAGGCTGAATTTCTCTACTTTTAACTCGTTTAGACTCACTAAGAGCTCCTTCCCACGGAAGGATAAACTGACCTTTTCTTGCCCCACACCCTTCCACTTACTTTTTAGGTCAGCAATGGCACCCTTTAGAGAGGACTACGCTAATAGCGCCCTTTAGAGAGGACTACGCTAATAAAGCCTCATTAACCTTATGTTGGGCACAAATGGCCTCCGCTTCCGCTTGCTGAATTAATTGATGCCTCTCATCCATCACCTCAGTAAAACTGCTTTGCAATTTGACCCTTTCTTGTTTCTCCTCAGAAGCCATCTTCTCCAATTTGGAGATATGAGCTCTCAACCGCTCCAACTCTTCATCCCCCTATCATAGAGAAGATAGATTAGCAATGACAACAAGATATTAAAATCTTTATGCTTAATGAGCAAAGAGACAGTACGACTCATAGCGCTTAAGGCCAATTGGGCATATCATGTAACTTTGGAAAGGACCACCATCGCTTGCAACAAACAAAAGCATACCTCATATAAAAATGAATAAACAAATAAATAAAGGACAAAACAACAAAAAGCAACCATACCTCATACAACTTACGAGATGAGAAGTCAAAAACTTCATCCCTTGACTTCAACTCGCCCAAAAGCATCCTCACCCTACCTCTATCCTCCACCGTGACAAGGTCCTCAAACATCCCCCAGTCAACACTAGCTTCGCTTTACTTGAGAGCCCTACCCCTTGTAATGTCAATCTAAGCAACAAAGCCTGCACCTGCAACCTGACCTCCAGCAGTAACTAGCCTAACCAGGTCGCTAGTGCTCCAAGCAACCTTGATCTTTGGTGACCCATGTCCAATGGGGGTCGCAGCAAAAAGGGAACAACAAGGCTGACTTTGTACCTCGGGTAATCAAAGATGCGGTGGAGTATGCATAATCTGCAAACTAGGATCATCTACAATAACCTTAACACTACCTTACTTATGCCCCTAGAGGTATAGAAAATACTCGACGTGGACCTCCTCAAGGATAGGAGGGGGCTCATCTAGCCTCCTACCAGTAACGGCCTGCCTTTTCGCAGGCACCTCCTCTTGCTATCACTCTTCTTCCTTTTCTTACTTGAAGCACCTAGAAGCAGCTCAGCAATATTGATAATCTCCATTGATACCTCGACAAAATAATCACAAGAAGTGTCAGTAACAAAAAATTGCGATGCTTACCTAGTTGAGCCTACATAAAAAAAGAGAAGAGAAACAAAACAACTAGTGTAAATCTTCCACATCGAGAGCTCGTTTAGACATCTTGGGGGGGGGGGGGGGGGGGAGGAGAGAGAGAGAGAGAGAGGGAGGAGAGAGAGAGAGAGAGGAGCCACATGCATAAAATGGAACCATACCTCACAGTGAAGCATCCCTTTTGCCCTCATAAATAGGTTCATCCCTCAAAAATTTTTTTGCCACAAAAGCATTATTATAAGGCTTCCCACCTTGCTCCTCCGTCACCTGCTTTAACGTCCTTAACCCTTTGGTGTCATATGGCATAAGTTTCGCAGGTCTCTTATTTTGGATGGGCTTATAATCTACCCAGAAGTCGAACCTACGCTATACACCTTCCTCTTACTTAATTACCCAAAACTTACCTTTCCAGTGGTGCCCATTCAAGCTGATAAGGCTAGTAAAAGGTTTTGGAATATTAGGCTACTTAGCAAGATAACACCACCCTTCTGACAACTTTATATATAGAAAATACTTGCAAAATAAGGTTATGGTGGGTTGTACAGTCATGCTAAAGCAGACGACCTTGAAGGCCATCAAAATTCACTAAGCATTTGGAAGCACCTGGGCCAAGCATAACTAATGGTAGTTGAAGAACTCCTTTTGGAGCAGGGAAAAAGGCATCTTCACGCTGAATTGAAACACCTTACTATATAGGGAAAAATTTCGACCGTCAAGAAGACAAACCCGATCTGAGCTCAAAGGCATAACAGCCTCCCATCCCCAAAGTGCTCCCTGCATGAGAGGGTCCTCTATATGAGAGTGTAACAAATCTTATCGAGACCTTCTCCTATTATTTCTTTGATATACAGGGGAACAATCACCCTTTTATCTAGACCAATAGGGGGATACTTGTCTACAAGGCACCGATAGATCCTATCGGCCAATTCTGCAAATAGAACTACCTCCAAAATGGCTTGTCTCCCCACCAACAACATCGAGACTTCACCAGACCTCTCTTCATGGATGCTCACAGAGGCTGAACCATTGCCCTCCGCCCTATTAACTCCTCCATGTCTTGAATCTCTTGGGTTCGAAGCTAGCCTCTCCCTCGCCTCTCCCTACTTCATTTATGATCCGTTAAACCCTGCCCTTGGAATCATGGGAAAAGGACTACTTGTCGAAGTTACCTAAGCTTGACATCCCACCAGTGATGAACAAAAGAAAACATTGGAGAATAGGGAAACATTCTTGCAAGAGATGAGAGCTCGAGTTGATGACAATTATTATGAAGAGGGAGCGGAGGAATGCTAGTGTACATATAGAGAGTGGGAGCAGAAACTGAAGAGACTACTTATTGACCCATACTCGAAAATAGTGCGACCTAGATCCCTGGGACCTATCTGCGCCACTAAAATGACTAATGCAATCATCACGATTGACTTGATCCCTGAAATGTCGTTAGGAAATCACATGAGGCTTCCCCAACAAGCCTACTGAACACAGGATTAGAATAGCAACACAGCTAGCCAACAGACAAGCTCAGGGGACAAAAGCAAGAGATAATAATAACATATGCATATGACATAAAAATGGTATTATGGGATGCAACTCACATAAAAGAGCATTAGCGCTAAAAAAGATGGCAATACCCTGGTAGAAATTGAGGTCACCCGGCCCCTTGCCTCATGAGCTAAACCTAAGGCGATCACTTTCCTTACCCCTACATAATGAGAGTGAGGAGGATAAATGTTGACAGTGAAATGTGGACTACGAATCACTCAGTACACCATCATCATGACTAGGCCTGCACCACCCAGTTGGTAGCCGGCCTCACTTATCTAAGAAAGGCCCTACTAGGAAAGCTATAGGCCCAGCTCATTACGAGGACCCAAATTGTTAGTCATACCGACATGAGGGTAACTTGTAGGAAGGTCCTCAGTGATCTCGATAACAACTTGCTCTACGAATTGGGGTTTTGAAGGTAAATTCCTTCGATCTCTAGTGAACCCTCACAACGTCCAGCTCACCATAAGTAATGATTGCTAACTCTCCTAAGCTCCCGAGCTAAGAAGTAATCGAGTCCTATCTCAGGATTAGGGGTCACAACTAACCCGACCAGACTCCTTGCCACGACCATTCTCCAGCCCGGGTACCCCTTTACCTTAGATGATAGGGCAGTTACCAGGTCGTGATTTACCCTCAACCCTAGCAGATTCAGTGGGCTCATCCTAATATGACCCTAAACACTATAAATACCTCCTTTTCTATTTGGGAAAAAGTGGAAAGAAGGAACTCTATAAGCTCTTCTATGGGTACTATTATTCTCTATCAGAAGAAGAACCACAAACTAGCTTAGGCATCGAAGTGGCCGTATTAGTCAACCCTCCGCACACCTCTGACTACTTTTTTTGTTTTTGTGTTTGTAGGAGCTTAACTCTACCAGTAGAATCAAGTCATGTAATAATCATTGATTTGAAAATAATCCCAAAAAATAGATAAGTTAAACTCTTCTTAAGAAAACAATTTAGATTGTCATAAACTTGTGTCTTAAAAGATGAATTCAACACTGTTTCTTGAAGATTATGAGTATGAATTTGTGCATTGGGATCCTTGTCGCAAAATTATTGGGTTAAGTCGCCATAGTACGACCTAAATTAGGATGTGACCGAGTAAACATGTCATTTTAAGTACAATTACCACAATCAAAGGAAAATTTAACAAAATATGACAAATCTACCACATACCAAAATGGGACAAGATTACCATAATAAGATGAAATTACCATAATATGATGATAATAAGTATGGCAAATGAATAGTACTAAATAGTACCAATATGACATAGCTATCATAGTGCAACAAATTTACTATAATTCAACAAAATACCACATATCATAATTAGATGAATTTACCACTTCCAAAATTTAATATACAATCAAGTTACCATAATATGATAAAATTACTAAAATTCGATAAATCTACTACTTATCACAATGGGACGAACTCATCAGAATGCAACGAACTTACCATAACATTATGATAAATAGTATGACACATAAACAGTACTAAATAATACCAAAGGATGCATTTACCATAATGTGATGAACTCATTAGAATTCGACAAAAAGTATTATATACTACAATCAAACGAATTTACCACTTCCAAAAGTTAGTATACAATCAACCTACCAAAAAATAACAAGTTTACCACAATACAACAAAAGTACTGCTTATCACAATTGAACGAACTTACCACAATATGATCAACTTACCAAAATATAACAATGAATAGTACTACACATGAATAGTATTGAATAGTACCAATATGACGTACTTACTACCATTCGCTAAACTTACTAGAATTTGATAAAAAATACCACATACCGCAATCAGATGAACTTACCAGAATGCTAAGAATTTACCACTTTTGAAAGTTAGTATACAAATCAATATACCAGACTATGACAAACTTATCACAATTCGACAAATCTATCACTTACCTTAATTGAATAAATTTACAAGAATACGATGAACTTACTATAATATTAAAAATAGTGTTTTTCGATGGCCACTATTAAATTATTTTAATCCGGTTCACATCACAACCTAAAATTAAGTCCCCATTTGGCGACTTGACCCAATACCATCCTGCCCGTGTCTATTAGTTTTTGGTTATCTGTGCGGCGATATTTCCGAAGCCCAAGGATTCGTCTACTATTCTGGCAGACATGGCAATCTCTGAATGTGGAACATATGCAATTTCCGCACTCGGTTGTGCTGAAATAGGTTTGGATGAGGTTTTTACCGTTGCCATTTCATCAGGAAGTTCTGATGTAGATGGGGCTAGGGACCAATTTTCCGCCTCCGAAACTCTAGGTGGGATTGTTGGACTGTTGAAGCTTTCTTAAATGACGTTGAACTTATTTTTCAAAACACGAGTTTCAATGTAATTAGGTTGAATTGAGTTGTGAAAATTGAATGAAAATCTAATAGTGGCCCCATGAAGCCACTATAAGCCTCTATATCCATAGCTTAAGAGGGCTAAAGCCAAAGGAATAATTTTTTTTTTTTTTTTTTGGCCAAAAAGCCAAAGGAATAACCAGTGGACCTAACTCATTAATATATAATGAAACTAGTTAAAATCTGCATTATGTCCAGATTTATTTATATATAAAAATAACAAATCTTCTTCATAAACTCCATGATAATGCATGTTTATTAATTGTTTTTAATATGATTTAACTAATTCAAACCATAAAGTATAGCACCATTCCTTTGTCACTTTGAACCAAACAAAATCATCCATTTTGGAAGCGTAAAACTTTAGTTTGGTACAATCTGATTTACGAATTGTATGAAAGATTTAATCCAGAACATGTTCTCTCGTACATAAATTTTCAGCCAGCCCATATACATATTGTAACAATATAGAGACAAAAAAGTTAAATATATGTCCATTTTATTAATAGCTCATACACTTTTCTTGTATGAAATAAGAGAAAAATTGAATTTCAATTCAACAGGAATATGATATGATTGTAATGATTATTATAATAATCACTTAATATAAAAAATAAAATAAGTAATTATTGAAATAAAAAGTAAAATATCTATGATGCCCTTTATTTTTATTATAGAGGAAAAATTATATATGTTATATATTTAAAATAAGTGTATTTATGATAAAGTTGGAAAATAAACTATTGAATGACGATTTATATGTGTGGGGACACAAATTGCTATTGATGATTTTATATAATAACAATTGATTATGAATTGTTATTCCACTTAAGTGAACACTGTGATAGTAATTTTAAATAGGAAGGGAAATCGCTCTTAAATACCATGTTGTAAAATAAAGAAAGAATTTTTTTTTTTACTTATAAGTGATATATTACTCTATTTCTTAAAAATGTTTGATTTAGTTTTTAGACTTGGTTTGATTTATCCTATCAAACCAATGGTAAATTATTAGTTTGGTTTGGATTGAGAAATTTACTTAAAATAAAAGTGAGAAAAAAAAAAACCCCATATATTTAGGTTGGATTAGTTTTTTGGCCAACCCTTACATAATAACACTATTATGTTTCGACTCACTTTAAGGGTCGAATGAAATTAAATCGTACTTAAATTGTCTAGTTCAAACCTCTAATAAACTAAACCTCTTTTAATGGTTTGGAATTCGAAACGAAATCACTTCAAATCTGCTTTACCAAATTGATAGTTCTAAACTCAAAAAATTAGGCTTCAGATTAATCAATATGCCAAAAGGACCATGGTCTAACCAATTATGAAGAAAATTCGAAATAGAAAACAAATCAAAATCATAGAAGGATTATTTCTGTCCGTATCATAAGCTAGGGTTTCCCAAACACCTCTCTCGAACAAACAAATACATAAAGTTTTCCAAAGGAAAATAGACAGGAACCCTGACATGCAAATCTACAGATTCAAACAAGTGTTCTACTCACAACACACTGGGACTCCATCAGATCGAAAGAAAGCTCCTCTTTGTTGTCGAAGTCCGATAAAAAAAAAAACTCACAAATATGATTTTCTTTTCTAACTACGTTTGAAAGACTTGTACTCTTTTTCTGCAAAATAACAGATGATGAATAAGAACACTAATCTAGGGTTTATGTGTTTGATTTTTGTTGTGAGGTCAAGATAGGGATGGACTTATTGGATTCGAGTTCCAACTGACTCTAGAATCTCAAAAAGGAGATTACAAGTACTAGGGATGATTTCCCTTTTCCCCACCAACTCCTTTTATATGCTATTTGTTATCTAGCTGCTGTTTAGTTCTGTTAATTTAATTGATTTAGTTACTATCTCTGTTACAACTGTTATGTCTTTTTTATTGTCTGTTGCTGGAATAATTTGTTATTGTAATCAGCCCAAGTACTTTCTAAACATAAGGGCTTCTTATTCATCCTTTTACTTCCATTATTAGACATATCGATTTCCTCTCCCCTTTAAAACAAGCTCATCCTCAAGGTTGAAATTACATATCGAAGGTTATCTCTATTAGATCAGGGCTCAAATGTTGTTTCACCGATAGCTGCTAGACAGTAGGATGTAAAGGAATTGAAATATGATGATGGTGATGTAGTTGAACATTTTAATGCAATACCAGAATAAAATAACATGTCCCATGTTTCATAATACTCAAGAAGGCTCGTAGAACCTGTGGTGGCTATAGAAAAATGACCCGGACAAACTGTAATGAGTTTGTAAAGTTGTGATTTTGCAAACACCAAGTGTCACGGGGTACAATGACAGTTAGTCTTATGCTCATCTAGTGCTTCCTTTTTCCAAACTTAAGTTATGAACATATTAGCATCAAGTAAATCCACATCCCGTCTTGAGATCTCAAAACAGAGTACATAACGTTTGTGATACTTCCTGGCTATTTGATGCTTAAAAATTTAAGTGGAGAACTAAATGACCAAGTCCCATCTTAAATTTTATTTTTTGAAGCTGGCAATGATGAGAGGATAGTACCTAGTTAACGATGGCTACCCAATCATATGGTCAAAAAACAAATTGTTGGTGGTAATCGTTTTGTGATGAAAACAATCCTCCTAAGCTTCTGTCACACCCCAAAAGGTACCCTAAACATAACAGTCCACCATACTCAATATTAAAGTTTAAGCATGACAACCTTAGTCATTCTCAAAAGCTTAGATATTAAGTGTAAGGCGTGCTTTCACAAAGTTAGAGGATCATTCTTTGAAAAATGAAGCTTAAGAAGATACAATAATAAAGTAAGAAAAAGGAATTCATAATATGCATTCATTCATAATAATTATCTTATAAGTCTTAGGGGCATTCCCATACCAAAATATCTATAATCTATTATAAGAAAATTTCTATGAAGTCTGCATCCAAACTAATGCTAAACTTCATCTAAAAAATTCCTTAACAAAAAAAGGGAAAATACCTAGCTACAGGATCCATGTGGCCTCAACCACAAATAGTTAAATTGCGAAAGATATCTATAGGGGTATAAGCTAATAGGCTTAGTGAGAATTATTTCCATAAGCAAATTCTTGTGTAGAAAATTCAAACAAGTTATTTAAGCAATCAAGTGAAATGTAAAATACACGGAGCAAACAAGGCATATAGTTTTCCGGGAACTATATGTTGAATAGATTTACGCCCTCCATTCGGGGTTTGGTGATGTGTAATCTCAAAACGAATAGTTTTAGTTGAGTTATGCTTTTGATCATTACCGCCAAGCATATTAAGTCTACTTGGGTTGAGCCAAGCCTTTAGATTTCCACCAAGCATTTGTTTGATTCCATATCGCCAAGCAATCGCTTTCGATCATAGCCGCTAAGCGTTGCTTTCGACCGTGCTACTATCCTTTTCACCCAAGGATAATAACCCCATGCAATATGAGTTACTTCGTGGTATGCATGAATCAATTTATTTAAGATATTATAACATTATTAATATCAATTTTAAGGCGATCATAGAATCTCATACATATTAAGTTATATATTAAACAAACAATTACTTACAATCAATTCCCTTCCCGATATTCTTAGAATTCTTTCAACAATTTTTACATACATAAAAATTTGTCTTTCCTTAATTCTAGTGCGACCAAACTATAAGAATAATCAAGTATTGTATTAAGAAAATAAACTCACGTTGCCATGGCGGTAAATCTTCCAAATAGATGAGTCGAACAAATAATCCACTTAGTCGAAATAATCCTCGGGATACGGGTATTCCTCCTCGGGATCACTAAGTTAAGAAAAATACCTGAAATGGTATTTCTTGATGACTTTCTTGAAATTTGACAAGACTATGTCATAAGAACGTCAAAGTTTGCATAGAAGATAATTCCAATTTAAAATGGCTATAACTTGGTCATTTTAACTCGGAATTGTGAATACAATATACCGATTTCTATCTATTCAAAAAGATTTATCTATTTTTAAAACTAATTTTATCAAACTAGGTTATTTAGGCTCCGAAACAATGTCGATCAGATTCACTACGAATTTTCCCATCCCAAAAGCATTTTGTTTCAAACATTAAACCATCGAAAAATTTCTTTGGTAAATACTTAGTTATCTATATAGTTAAGAAATTCATTTTTATAGATATATATAGCTCATATTTCATTCATGCTCAAGTGTTTGTTGTCCAACCAAAATTCTTTAGTAAAACAATGTTAGTTAAAAATTTAGAAAACCATGGTTTACAAGAAATCCATTTTGTAAATCCTTTAAAAATGAATATTTTGATTCTTTTGTTTTCAAAGAATTATCTCACTATTTTCCTTAATGACTTTTTAAAATAATTTCTCTATTTTTCCTTTTACAATTTTTCAATATTAGTGTCGCTTTTCAATTAGCTTCTTATATAATTTTTCTTTGACCATTATTAAAAGGTTTGAAAACTCTCATTTCTTTTTTATGGGGTTTCCTTATATCATGTTTTTATGGAAAAACATTTTAGTATCAGAAGTCATCTTCTTTTGAGAAATAATTTAATATAGAAATGATTTAAGAAAGACTTTTCAAAACAAAGGTAGCTTTAAAATTATAGTAAGTTCTTCTTAAAGTTTTGAAAAGAATAGATTCACTTTTATTAAATCATAGATTCTAAATCTCACATAAAACCATTCTTAGGTGATAAAATTTCTTTTTTGCAAAAAAGTATAAATGAAGCTTTAAGGTTTAGACAACAATCTTTATGTGCATGATTATGAGAATAATAACAAGCAAAAATAGTATAATGAATAATAAAGTCAAGTATTGGGAGTCTTAGCTTTCTCAAGACTTCCGGGACTAAGAAATAGACTAGTCCCAAAAAGAAAAGAAATAAAAGAGAGAAAATTGTTTTGACTTGATGATGACAAGTCTAAGACTATAGACTAGTTTTAAAAAACATGAAATAAATAAATTGCAAATGAGGAAAATAAATAAATTACTTTGCATGAAAGTAAATAAATTGCAAGTGAGCTTATATACTCTAAAGAGTATATATATATATATATTATATATGCATGGTTATATTTAGTTAGATATAATAATAACAATAATATGAGTAAAGTAAAATAACAACATAAATTTATAAATAGATATTCATGAACAAGAACAATACATGAACATAGTGTAGCTTCCATAACATTTAGTTTTTAGAAACTCACACCATGGTCATGTAAAGTTATATGACATGGTAAGAATAAATTTGTAAAGAAAATTTTACCTAAAGAAGGTTTTGGAGTATTATGTGTGAATGGGTTTTGTGTATGTAAAAGGGGTTTGAGAGTATTTTAGGAGAGTTTTGAGAGTGTATGTGGAGAGATTTTGAGAGGAGAATTTTGGGAGAGAATTGGTAATGAATTTATGGGTAGTAAATGTGTGAATGGAGTGACAAAGGAGGGGGTATTTATAGGAAAATGAGAAGTGAATTTTGTATGATTTAAATAAAGAAAAATTGAAAAAAAAAAAAGAGAGAGGAGAGATGGAGGGGTGCTAGCCATGGTGAGTGAGAGAGGAGAGAGTTGATAATTTTTGTATTTTTATTAATTAAATGTAATAATAATTAAAGTAGATGTGATATAAAGTTATGAGAAAGGTAAAAAGTAAAGATAATAGATATATAGAGTATAAGAGTAGGTGTTAGAAAAAGTAGAGATAAATGAATAGTGTAGAATAGTAATGAATAGTATAATGTAAAGTAGATAAGGCTAATAAAGTACTAGTAGTAGGAAGATACACGTATAAATGCAATATCTGCAATTTTTACTTATCGAAAAATTATAAAACTGATTTTTTTAAAACCTTACATTTTTACGAGTCTAATGGTATATCCAAATATTTTTACTATTTCGGGTCTCGAGACACGTTTTTCAAGAACTGTGTTCGTTCGGATCCAAAACGATTTGCAGTTTTGCTAATATGATTTTTTAAGCTTTCTTATGTTTATTACGAGCTATTCTACATACCAATCTCTTACTTACTCACTTAGGGTTGCGAACACGAGATTGCCAAACTTAAATTGTTACGTCTAATTAGGGTTTTGTTGACTTTAGGGTTTCCGATTGATCTTCTGATTAGGGTTTAAGCTTAACCGATCGCAAAACTTTGGGGGTTTATAGCATCAAAATTAGAGACATTGATCCAAGTTTGTAACCTGTGCACTGTATATTAAGAAAAAATCCTTCATCTCATCCAAATCAGTAGGCACCACTATTATTTTCCTTCAAATTGGTATTGAAAATGATGATGGCTTTGGAATACAAATTTTACCACGTCCCCATATGAATCTTATACAACATTTATAGCTAACATAAAATCAATCTTATGCAATGTGCATTTAGAAATGTCTAATTTTGTATCAGCTATAAATTACTCTAATAAAACTTCAGATGCTTCAAAAACATATGGACTTTATTCTGACAACTTGAAAGTCCTAGCATCATACTAATTTGATACTCCATGAAAACTGATTTCTACTTCTTCACTTTGGATCACTTCCTTAGGAACATAATTGTGTTTAGTATATTCATTAAAGTCTCTGAATCCGATCTTAAGTGCCGCTGAGAAATAATCCCAAGTAGAAAGAGATCATCTCTTGACATCCACTTAAACCATCCAAGTGCATCTCCTTCCATTACTGATGACACTAGGTTCATCCTATCATCGAGTGACATAAGATGAAAGTCAAAATATTGATTTGCTTTTAGGATCCATCCATTCGGATCTTGACTCGAAAATGTTGGTAATTCTAAGTTGTTGCTTGTTATAGATGAAGTTGAATCACATGAGAAATTGATGAACTCTGAAAATGATCATATAGTCCATATCGTGTTTGATTCTCATGTGTCTCCGTTATCATTTGTTTTTGAGCAAACTGTACCATAAGATTCAGATTCTTTTCAAGATTATTCAATGTTGTCTCCATTGCATTAAACTTTTCATTTATTGCTTTAATTTGGTTAGAATGAATAGAAACCTCTTCTTGCACTCTGACTATTGCTCTTGTTTCATCTGCCATGGCAGGTATCATCAAGAAAATAAAAAAAGTTAACCAAGAACAAGATCAAGACGAGAGCACCAAATTGATAGTTCCGAACTAAAAAATTGGGCTTCAGATCAATCAATAAGCTAAAAGGTCCCCGATCCAATCAATTATGAAGAAATTTTGAAATAGAAAACAAATCAAAATCATAGAAGGACTATTTTTATCTATATCATAAGTTAGGGTTTCCCAAACGCCTCTATCGAATAAACAAATACATAAAGTTCCATAGGAAAACAGACAAAAAACCCTAACATGCAAATCTACAGAGGCAAACAAGTGTTCTACTCAAAACACACTGAGACTCCACCAGATCAAAGAAAGCTCCTCTATGTTGTCGAAGTTCAATTAACAAAAAAAAAAAAAACTCATAGGTATGATTTTCTTTTCTAGTTACTATTGAAAGACTTATGCTCCTTTTCTGCAAAATAACAAATGATGAATATGAACACTAATCTAGGGTTTATGTGTTTGTTTTGTCGTGAGGTCAAGACAGAGATGGACTTACTGGATTCAAGTTCCAATTGACTCCAAAATCTTAAAAAGGAGATTACAATACTAGGGATGATTTCCCTCTTTCCCCACTGACTTCTTTTATATGCTGTTTGTTATTCAGCTGCTGTTTAGTTCTGTTATTTTAGTTGATTTAGTTGCTATCTCTATTATAGTTGTTAGGGCTCTCTGTTACAGCTGTTATGGCTTTTTAATTGCTTATTGCTGGAATAATTTGTTATTGTAATCAGTCCAAGTACTTTAGAAACATATGGCTTCTTATTTGCCCTTTCACTTTCATTATTAAATGTATCAGTTTGGTTCAAATTTCGTTGAATAGCTTTTAAAAAAAGTTTATTTTAATTGATACTACTAATAGATTTTCATATTTTTAATTGAAACTTATTGTTCAAATTGAAGAGTATTACTTGGGACAAAAAAAAAAAAATTGAAGAGTATTACTTGAGATAAAACCATATAATAGTATATCATTTTAGCATTACATCATAGGTGATGGTGAAGTATGAGGTTTATTTAAGAGATGAGAGACAAGGGTGCAGGAATATAAGTGAATTAAAGAGGTTCGATGTAAGATAAGAGAAAATAAAGAAAATAAAAAGGTAAATAAAATAATTAAATACCATTAAGGTTTGAAACTAAAACATATCACCTATTTTATTTTTTAATTGGAAGTAGTTTGATTTTGGTTCAAGCGACTTGGTTTGGTTCAACCTCTCAAAAATCACAAACTGCTTGGAATCTTTCTGAACTGAACCATGTGTTAGATCTCCTAATTTGGTTTTGATGATAACAAAATATTTTAAATATTTACTATTATATTTTTTAATTGTACAGGTGATTTAAAGATTGATAAAAACAATATATGATCAACGAAATATAAGAACATGTTTTTATGGAAAAAGATAATATATGATGGATTTATTTATTCAGAAGGCACACATGATATATAAGAATTTGGTGAATTAAGTTGGACAAATAATCATATGAAGATCTAGCTCCATATATCGAATATATTTAGGCAATATATTTGATTCGTTTCACTAAAGTTGGTTTATGTTCAATGGAATTATTTCATATTGAAGTGAAATAAATATTTGGAAAAGTTTATTTGTACATTCTTCAATTTATATAGCCCAATTGAATTCGTTGGAGCAAAAGCTTTCGAGCATTTCGAGCAAAAGCTTACTCATAAAAAATTTTCGTTTGGATGTCGGATAAATATCAATTGAATTACAAATGTTAAATTCGACCAAAAAGAGATACAAACATTATAGTAATACACCACCAATTAACTTGGTACATGAAGGCCATAAGAAAGAAAAGACGCAACAATTGTAGATACACTCTTGCTTCATCTGTCTGTAACAACTGAGAAAATACACTTACTTTTCATATCCTTGCTAAAGTCCCAAAACACCCTTTAATTATTACAACCTGGTAAGGTTTTGCGAATTGTAAGAATGATTGAGGATGCACGTACTTATTTTGAAAAATTATACGAAAGTAACACTGTTATGCCAGAAATCAAAGAAAAGCGAACGAAGGTGAGAGAAATTGGATGAAATATGTGGATTTGGGTATGTTTATTGGGATAGAAATGAAATAATTTGAAGGGAAGTGAAAGGAAAAATGGAATATGTAAATTTTCATCCACGAATGGTATGAAAGTAGGAGAAATGAAAGGAAATTGATGAAAATAACTTAAATATCCTAATTTATCCTTTTTTTACTAATATTTCATAAAAATAATATAAGATAATTTTGATAATCATCAACTCTATTCTTTTATTTTTTTTTTTTTATAAGTTACCAAACATTTAAAAAAAATACACCTCTTATTTCCATTTTTACTTTTTTTTTTCGATTATTTCCGCTCATTTCCGTTAATTTCGACTTTGAAAAAGGTAGCCTAACACAGCGTAAAAATGGTTTTGAAAGATAAGGTTAATATACAGTTTTTGTATGGTTGAAGTGCACCAGTAGTGCAATTTCTAACGCAGTAATAAGATGGCAAAAATTTGAATAAAAAGAAGCAGCAAACAGATAAAACCCGGAGAGTGAAAAAACAGAATCCAAGTTACTTAACAGCTATCTTTTTTAAAATTCTCTCTAACTAATAATCTGGTTGATCCTAATGTAAACAAACCATTTTCTTCAAAATTTGTAACAAAGATCGAAATTCAGATTCAAACACAAGAAAATCACTTACGAATTTCGAATGCGGATGCTAATTCCATCCCAAATCTTCCTCCAATTCTTTCATTCTTGATCTGATCACCTTCTGTTCTTCCTCGCATCGTTGAACAACCTCTTCCACGGGCACGTACAATCGAAGATCGCCACAATCGCTAACAAGATACGCGACATGCTGGATTTCTTCAAGAATTTGGTTAAGCAGTCTCCCTATTCGACCCTTTCCAAGTGAAGCTTCCTCCGTAATGTCTGTTAATGATTTTCCTAGCATCGACAAGTTTTTCTCCTCCGATTTCTTTATCACTCCTTCAAGCTGTTTGTGTCCAATGGACAGCAATACTACTACTCGACCCATCAATCTGTTCTCCACACCCGACGCAAGCCATTTCAAAGACCAATTGAAGGCTTCGAAAACTGCTATCCCTTCTTCCCTCCCATTAGCCTTTTGCATCAAAACGAAGAGCGCAGGAAGCGTGAAATACAGTTCGCTTTCAAAGCCTTCCACCCTTTTCCTCAAGAAACTCTCATCATCTCGTTCTTGATCATCGGCTTCAGTTTTGGTTTCTATTCCCTCAATGTAGGACTCGAAGTAGGGATCGAACTCGGGTTCCAAGTTTAGCTTCTGAATCAACCAATTCCTAGCATAGCTATACTGCCTCTTGTCCTCTCTTCTATCATCCATTTCGATTTCTTTTCTCTCAATGAAGGACTCAAAGTGGGGATCGAACTCGGGTTCCAAGTTTAGTTTCTGAATTAACCATCTCCTAGCATATCCATGTTGGCTCTTGTTATCAAAAGTTTCCTTCCTGTCCTCTTCGAATTTCGTCTTATTGGGATTGTTTAATGAATCCAATTCAGCCACATTGCATTCTTTGGTGCTATCCTTGATGATTATTGATTCCCAAATGTCGTCGAGACTGTTCTTTAAGGATTCTTGAGTTCTCATCAATTCCTGGAGGTAGGATTCTAGAGGAACTCGAAGTTCTTGTCCGTAGTCGCTTGTTGATTTCATCAGGTTAATTATCACTTGATCCATAAAATCAGTGTCCTGTTTCAAGCTCCAGATTCGATTTTTAACCATGAAATCGAGTTGATTAAGGAATTGATCATCATCCGCCATAGTTTTGTTACAAGAAAATGAGAAATGATGGCCACCAATGGAAGAAAGTTAGAATCCAAGGAAATATGTCAAGCAACGAAAAGTAGTACTTTTTGAGACTGGGACTTGCAGTATTGAACACTATATATGGTCGTTTTAAGGGTCGCCGTTTTGCTGAATTTGATAAAATTAAAAGGACCGCCTAATTTTAGGAACTTTCATGTCATGCTTGCCAATTATGATTAAGAGGGGATAAGAAAGAGGTGAAATTGTAGTTTCTAAGATATATGATTGGGTAGTATCATAGGAAAATTTTATGGTCTCGCCAATAATTTTAACAGGATTAGTACGTCATCATCCAACGGCTCATACCATATCTAATCGTGATTGAATAACTAAAATAATTAATATTCAATTTACTATATTTATTTTAACAGTTATATTAATAGCAAGACGATCCCATCAACAGAATTATAGAAGCTCCCAATTAGCCATTATTTTGTTTGGTTTAGGTTACATTTAGAATGGTACTCATAATAAATTAGGAATATCAATTACAAATTTGTCACGTCTCGAAGGGTACCCTAAATGTGACAGTCCGCCGTACATAATAGCAAAGCCTAAGAATGACTATCTTAATCACGCAAAGACTTCCATATCATGTACAAAACGTACATCACAACTAAGGATACATATCAGAATAGCACGATTTACATTGATAACTATAAAGTTTCAAGATAAAGAGAATACTTATCATAAAATATTAACATGATTGATTACATATATGAGGGCATACTCTCTCTAATGTCTCCAAATCTATATAAATATATTCCTTTAGGAATCTCCAAAATAC
This sequence comes from Combretum micranthum, assembly GCA_024138025.1. NCBI lineage: Eukaryota > Viridiplantae > Streptophyta > Magnoliopsida > Myrtales > Combretaceae > Combretum > Combretum micranthum. The sequence goes on from JAMXBD010000255.1 coordinate 460,079, forward strand.
TAACATAGCATACATTACATATAAGAAATTTATAAAATAAATTCATCCTATGTTTCCATTGCCTCCAAAAGACTTTAAAATCCATTTATGACTTCCTTAATATCATGATCATTGAATAGAACTATGGGTATACCTATTTCGACAAAAATCTATAAGGGTATAAGTTACAGCTAGCTTAGTGAGGTATTCCTTTTTATTCGCACCATGGTTTCAAACAAGTACAATTAAATTTTCACGCATATGCTATGTATACTATGCAACAATCATGTGATTATACAAATATATGTAGTTATCCGGAAACCATATATAGAACGAATTTACCCTTCCATGTTGAAGGTTAGGGAATTATTGATGAAGATCATCGGTCTTTTATTGCTAGTCCCTAGGCTCCCACCCAAAGCGTTCGGTTAGCTCGGCTCCGAACCTAGAGTCACATTCCCCAAGCGATTTGGATTATTCAGGAAGAAACATAGCTCGTGTCCTAGTACGATAACAGCCAATCCAACTCTACGCGTAGGAGTAGCAGCCTTCCGAGAGAGATGTGACTCGATGGATGCTATGCGTGAACGTTTTATTTTCTTAAGTCAAACCTTATTAAGGTTTCTTAGGGGCGATCAAATAATTTTGCAGACAATAAACAAGCATAACGGCGAGTACACAAAATACTTAACGAACAATTTGAAGTTGCGATATTCTTAATTCTCATTTCACACATAAGCATAGAATCACATATATACATATCCTTGGATTCCCGTACATGTCTATTTTTATCTTTTTCTTAGTATACTAATGCCACTATTGTACAAGCACAATCATGTAACAAAATTAAGAGAAATAACTCACTCGTTCATTTCGCAATCTTCTTAGTCGTAGTAATCCCCAGGAAGAGAAATCTTGTATTCTTCGTTACCTAGACAAAAGAAATACTTGGGATGAGTATTTCGTAGAAATTTTACTTAAACTTTCTAACTAGATTTTACTATGTTCGTCCAAATTGCATAGAACGGAATTCTAACTTAAAATGGCCATAACTTACTCATTTTAACTTAGAATTTCGCATATAATATACCGATTTCTACCTATTCAAAAAAATCTATTCATTTCTAAGGTTATTTTTGTTATATAAGGTTGTTTGTGTTCCGAAATCATAGGGTACAGATTCATCACGAAAATTGTAATTTTCAAAACATAAGTTTGCAAACTTTTCTTTATCCGAGAATACTTGTATCAAAATGTAGATATTTGTATAGTTGGAAAAATCTTTTGAATATATATATATATATATATATATAGACTAATATTGTATGCAAGATTCTAATGGTGTTGTCTCAATGATTATATTTCGTAAAATAATGTCTTGCGGTGTTAAAGACTTGTATATTAACAATTTCTTTCCTAAGTATTTTGAAATAATTTCATAATTTCTTGAGTTATTATAAGTATATTCTTATTTTATTTTCTAATTTCTTTTCTAAATAAATTTTCTCTTAGTTTTGGTCTTTTACAAATTTTACTTTTAGTGATAAAAGTGAAGTTTTCAAGAGTTTTATTAACTTGTTGATAACTTATAATAATTTGAGTTGTCTATATTTTCTTTTAAAGAAATGACTTTGATAAACAAGTCTTTTTAGATTTTCATTTTCCAACTTCTTTAAAAATAAACTTTATTTCTAAAACTTGGTCTTTTAACTCTTTGACCAATTTTACTTGGAAGGAAATCATGTTTTAATATTTTCTTAAATTTTTTATAATATCTATTGTTTTTAAACCTCTACTGTTTATATTCTTTCATTCTTTGAAAATGAGTTTATTATTTAGAAACCTTGGCAAACTTTTATTTTTCTAAATGAGCTTATGATTTAGTGAGTTGATTTTATCTTAACTTATAAAACTTAGTTTAGTTATTACTTTTGGTAAGAATTTTTACAACTAAGCTTTTTGAGAAAAGTTTATTTTTCAAATAATTGGAGTTTTAATAAACTTTATGTGACTCATCATAATAAAAGAAAATGTTTATTTTGTTAGTCAACTTCTTTAAGAAAAATCATTTTATTATTATTTAGGAAAAATCTTGGTGGGTTTGAAAAGAGGTTGTAAAAATTATTTTTCCTAAATGGGTGATAACAAAATCTTGATGTATATAAAGAGAGTTTGGTTTCATTTTCCCTTTATTTTCTTGGTAAAATTATCCTTGTTGACGCTTATGAAAACTTTGGGAAAAGTTTGAGAAGAAGTTGTAAAAATACATTTTTTAAGTTGTTATTGATAAGTTTCTTTATTTAGTGACTAGTTGCATAATAAAAGTGTTTTAGTTTCAAGTTCTTCTATTTAAGAAAAATTCCATTTTAAATGTTATTGAGACAATATCATTATGATGATGCATGTATATGAGCATGTAATGTGAAAATGATGAAAATATAAGAAAAAGGTAAGAAGCAAGATGATAATAATAATAATAAGCAATGTAATAATATCAAGTATTGAGAATCTTAGTTTCATCAAAGTATCCCGAGCAAGCATTGGGAGCCCTAGCTTCATCAAGGCAACTCGATCAAGTATTATGAGCCTTAGTTTCACAAGGCATCCTGGGACTAAGAATAAACTAGTCCCAAAAAGAAAAATAAAGAAGAAATAAAAGAAAAAGCAATAAAACCAATAGTAGAAGCATTAATAGTAAAAGTAAGTTAGTAAGAGTTAGTGAGCATTAGACTCTAATATATATGTATATATAGTAATATATATATATATATAGTTAGATCAGAAACATAATAATAATAATATTAACAATAATAACAACATATATAATCATAATAACAAAATAATAAAATCGGAATTTCATGTGCAAGAACAAAACATGAACATGTTGTTGCTTTTACTACTCATATGAGTTTCAAAACAACACCATGGTCATGCTAGTTACATGACATGAGTATATGAATAAGGATAGAAGTTTTACGTAAAGTGTTTTTGGGGTAAGAAGAAGGTAGTGAATGCATGATTAGTGGATAGTTTGTGTATAGAAGAGGATTTTGTGAAGAATTTATTGAAGAGAGTTTTGGTAGAGAGGAATTTTGGAGAGAGGATTCGTGGAGTGATTTTGGGAGAGTTTTGTTATATGAAATGAAGGTATGAAAGAAGTGGAGGGAAGTGAGATATTTATAGTTGAAGATGGAGGGAAATTAAGTGTAATAAAATAAATTGAAAAAGAAAAATAATAAAGATAAGAGAGAGAGGGAGTGGCACCGGTTTGCATAGGGAAGAGGGGGTGAATTAATTTATTTTGTTGTTTTATAATGAAAAAAAGTAATGTGTAAGGTGTGATGTGATTAGAGATGTATTGAAAAAATAAAATGTAAGAAAATAGGTGTATAGGTAGTAAAATAGATAGTAGAAAAAGTAGAGATAGTTGAATAGTAATGAATAGTAAAATAGTACTATAAATAGTAGACTAGATAATTAAAATACGGTAGTAGTAAAAATATACGGATAAATGCAATATCTATAATTATTAGTTACCGAAAAATTCTAAAACTGGTATTTTTGAAACCTTATATTTTTATGAGTCTATTGGTATTAAAGGAATATTTTTGCTGTCCAGTGTACTGAGGCACGGTTTTCGAAAACCGATCTTGTTCGGAACCAAAAGACTCTAGAAATTTGCGAATCTAATATTTTTAAGCTTTCCTATATTATTATGAACTATTATCAACAATTATTCCCATTCCGTTGTTTAGGGTTTAAGAGTGCGGAATTGTCGGATCTTAAACGCTAAGGTTTGTTGTAAACTTGTTGACTTTTAAGGTTCTGATTTGACTTCCGGATTTGTTGAGTTATTTGTAAGATCATAAAATTTTGGGGTTTTATCTATGTCATATTTTGGTTCATCATCTATGGTTTATTTTTTTTTATTTGTGATTATTTAATATTTTTCAGTTTTCGGGATCATTTAACCGAGTCTAAGGTTATTGGTTGACTCAGTTTGACTTTTGGTGAAAATTGAAAATTTTGATTCTAAAATTCACCAAAAGATTAAGGGTCTTAGTATTTTGTTGTCGAGCGTTGTTTGGACATATCATCTTGATTTGCGGGTTGGGAATCAGATATATGATTTAATTGGTATACCGGTGTTTAATCATTCGATTGTTGGATTTTCTATTTTGTTTTGAGGGTTCTCTTTTTCTCGAGGTTAAGAGTTTTTGTATTTGACCTTATTTAGAATTTGGTTTTAAATTGGATCAATTTTTAGGATTTTGGTTTTGGTGTTAGACTTCTATGATTATTTTCTAAGAATTATGAAAAATTCATGGGTTTACAAATATTAGTATAGATTTTTTTCCCCCAACTCCATAAAAATATTATGTCACGTTTGATATGTTCGAATCGTTTGTAATAGAATGGATTAAATTGTAAGAATAAAATGTAATGGATTGAACAAGGGAATAACAAATCCATTTGTATGTATAGATATATTTATGGAATTGAATGATTGTTTAATAAGATTTATTAAAAATACTATTCATATTAAATATAAATAAAAAATATAGTAGGATAATAATGTAATTAAAAAAATTAATCATATATATAGATGGGATTGAATAAATGATTTCAGCTTCTGAAAATGCTTCCAAATATTAGGAAAATGAATGGAAGCCAGAATCGCAATTCCATTCCGGCTCATTCCTGTATGCCAAACGTGTCATTAGCCAAGTACATAGCCGGATATTTGTTAGTGCTTTTTTTTTTGGTCGAATTTGTTTGTACTTTAGAACGCATGATTCGTAGGCATCATTATTTATTTATTTTTTAAGTTTAACTTAAATTTTTACAAAAAAAAAATGAAAAAAAAACAAATTAAAAGAAATAAAAGTTAAACTTCAAACTCAAAATAAAAGTAGAATTAAAGAATATTATAGTCTTTCACTTATCTCTCAAAAAATTGATCGTCATCAAGAGTATATTTACTTATATACATCCGCATCCTACTTCGGTTAAATTTTTGGACTAATGACTCATAGCATTTTCATTACTATTTTTTTTTTCATGTTTAATTTAAATTTTTATAAAAAAATGAAAAAGAACATATTGTAAAAAAAAGTTAAATTTCAAACTCAAAATAAAAATAGAATTAAAGAGTGTTATAGCATTTGACTTATCTCTTGAAAAATTGTCAAGAATGTGTATTTTCTTGTAAACAACTACATGCTACTTTAGTTAAAGTATTAGCAATATGGGATAATTAAAAATCTAGATGCTACAAAGAAATTAAAAAAAATATTGTTATCAAATAACGATATTTTCTTCAAATAGGAATCTATATAAATCAAATAAGTTTAACACACATTGAACAACACATTAAATGATATAAAAGGAAAATACATCTTTCAGTTCACATGAAAATGGTTTAAATTATCTGTGTTGGTCAGTGATCTATATAATAAGTTTGTCTTTTTATTTTTTAAAGTTTGTTTACAAGCCCAACTAGACCTATTGGGTCCATTGGCCTTGGCCTAACTTGTCCATCCAGATGGTTTAGCATGAGTCCAAACTCATGACCATGAGTCCAGGTTGAATCTTGTGGTCATATAGTTGTTGCATCAAATTGTGTCCTGGTTTGGATTTAACTCAGGCTATAGCCTACATTTGATTTTAGATTTTAACATATAAAGTGATAATTTTTCCCAAGTTGATGTCAATCGTAGCCTTTTATTACTTTTTTGTTGAAGAAACTATTTCAAATTAATTTTGGCCTTAGGTTTGGATTTATGACCTCCCAATCTCTTTTCGTGTGTGTGTGTCTGTTTTTTTTTTTTTTTCCTAAGGTGTACTTTTCTTATTTCATCAATGAAATAGATATTTATTTTTTGAATAAATCCACATATTATGTATATGTTTCTATTTGCCTAGTAATAGATTACTACTTGTAAAAGACAATTTACCACTTCTAATAGCATTATCATTTTCTCCTCTCTTTAAATTCTTTTATCTCTCTCAATCTCTCATTCCCTTCTATTGTTAATTCTAATTTGGCAGAGTTGATTGTGGTCATTAGATTTGGGCTTTAAATTGGGCTTGTAATACAACACACAGTTAGTGGTATGCCAAAGTTTGCCTAACATGACAACTTCGATATTTAAATCAGTTTACATTCCCACATATAAGTTAAGGAAATGTAGAAGGCTCTCCAAGTAACATTGCCACTCTAGTGTTGTCGTGAAGACATTTAAAGTAGGTTGATCCCTAATAGTTACACGCATGGTAAGAAAACGGGAGGTTGAAGATGGCTTTTGAGGATATAGGACAAATCCACTAACTGCACTTTCCCCCTACCCTCCCCTAAGGTAGTTGAGAGGAGGGTACCTAGTGACCTGGAGTCAAGGTTTGTTTGGTCGTAGTATTCAACAAGTTGGGTTTCTGAGCTAGGGGAGTTGATACTCTCATAAACTTTGGGAGAGTTGGAAAAAGTCGAACAACAGGTCTGTACGAGTTGGCAGGGGATTGAACTAGGTTTAGGAGACCTGTACTCCATATTTGACCATCAACACCTCCTCTATTCTAGCTTTGTATCTATTTATCTCTCTGTTGATTTGGGTCAACCAAATATTTATAAATTATCAAGCCATAATATTGAATGGAAATATAACAAAGCCTTATAGAGGCTCAAATAAGTCATATACATAGTTTATTTAAGAAAGGTAATGGCAAACAAGAATAACTATTGATATAGAAGGTTAAGATAAATTATTTATATGAGCGTTTATGTGATGAAACTAGTTAAAATCCTTATTATATATAGCTCTTATTTGTTCATAGTCATGAAAATAATAATTTTACTTCAAAAACTACATGGTGCAACATATTAATAATGCATGTCCATTAATAGTTTTAATATGATATAAATACTATAATTTAATTATATATATGTTAGATACTGTGGTTTTATATGATTATTAATGGTTTTTTCATATCTATGTCAAATGATATACCATTTAAAAAACCAATACTTGGCATTGATGGAATTAGGTTATAAACAAGTAGAGTTAGTACGAGTTGAGTTCCGATTCAATCAAACTCGACTTAAAATTTCATAATTATTGTAGCTCAATTTAACGTGTATTTAAATGAGCTTGAGTGCAGCTCGATGAAGCTTGTTTGTATTCGCTTTAACTAATATATATCTTCTTCTTCTTCTTTTCAAAATAAATTAATATCCATATCCAAACTTGATTAGAATATAATTAACATTTAAACTTGACTTGAGTTTAATATAGCTTGTGAATTAGCATAACTAAATATCACGAAATTTGAGTTTGACTTAATAAACTATTAAACTAACCCAAATCTAAGCTCGATTAGGCCATGTCAAATTCAACTAGAACAAATGTGGATTTAGAACCCAAGTTGGCATGCAACATTATGTTTCAAAAGCTGTACCATTTTACTTGAAGTCACAGAGACATTGTGAATGTAAAACCGTGCACAAGGAGACATATTCTACACATAAAGTTGGAAAAGAAAAGATAAAAATTAAAAAAAGAAAAGAAAAAAGAAAAAAAAAAAAGAATGGTGAAAAGAACAGTCAAAAGGTAATATTATGGAAAAGTACGAACATCATAAGTTTCAGAAGTTTTACAAGTAACTTTTGAGTTTTCAACGAATCAATGAATCCTGAACAAAATCTCAAAATGCAGTTTAACAAATATAGATCAAGAATGCAAGATTTCCATTAAATTCATTTCACATTTACATGTAGAAATCTAATTTGATGACAAAAGGGGAACGAACGATGTTTTATTTCCAATGCAAACAACACTACTACACCCTCAAATCGTCCTGTTCAATTCTTGGGTTCTTGATCCGCATTCGCCTTATGTTCCTTCTCGCCTAGCGATTCGATATCGATTTCCGTATCAGTTTCTTAGTTTGGATCCATTCTTGCCATGTCCTTTGAACTACTTTCATCAGATTCCTGTATCTTCAACCTGGAATTGAATTGTTCCTCCAAATGAAGCTTCTCAGTCAACCATCTCCTAGCATATCCGAATGGTTTCGTCTTCTTGCTATTGCTGCTGCTGCTAGGCTTCTCACAACGATCAGCATTTACCGTGCCACCGCGATCTTGAGAGCTATCCAAATTCAAATCAGCCAGTTGACAGAAATTGTGAAGAACGTTCCTCATTTCTTCATGGTTTCCTATCAAGTCGCGAAAAACCGTATCGATTGGAGCTTGAAGTGCTTCTTCATTATCATCAGTCGCTTCGGTCAAGACTTCGATCAATTTGTTCGCCATTCGATTGCAATAGTTCAACTCGATGATTAGCTCGTGCAGTGCACTTCGGCTTTCGTTCTCCATTGTAGAAAGAGCTTGGCGCCAATTCTTGTTTTTTGAGAGCTTTTTTCAGTTGTTAAATCTGGTAATTTCGTTGTGCTGTTTTATTGATTCCGTGAGTTTTTATACGGTTCATTATTTTAAGTCTATTTGGCACCATAGGAGTAAATAAGAAGAAAAACAATGCGTTCATTTTATTATTAATTATTTTTTAGTAAATTATGAAAATGTGATATGTAATTTTAAATTTTTGCTATTTCATTTCGGGTTGAAAATGATAAAACTTATTTCAAGATAATAGATTTTGGCGCGGTAGTTATACAAATATGATTACTTTAATATCTAACTTTAAAGTGATTTACTCAATACACAATCAAACTTTTAATAGTTATTTTTAGTATCTCTTCTAACATGTTCACTCTATTCGCTGACATGGAATAAATAGACAATGCCAATGTTTAACATGTGTAAAAATAAAATTTGATTTATCATATTTTAATTATGGACAACAATACCTAGAATTAAATTTAAAAAAAAAAAAAAAGAGACAAAGTAACCCTAGTTTTTCTTATTAATTCTTCTCAAATTCAGAGATATAAAGAGATCAAACTCTAATTTTCTCTTTCATTATTATTATTATTATTATTATTATTATTATTATTATTTCTTCTTCTCCTTCTTCTCCTTCTCCTTAAAACCTTCAATCTAGCATTGAACCACTTCATGGAACCACCACATCGTGCCTACCTCAAACTTAAAGCTTTAGACTCTAAACCCTCCTTGATCAAGTTCATACCATAAAACCCTAAGTCAACTCACCATAGACCCACATATACTTTGATTAAGCCACCACAAGCCCCACATCAGTCATTACCCTAAAGTGCTACAAATGGGGTTACAAACCAACTAAGTAGGATTTTTACTGGTTTGGGCTCAATTCATTTAAAAATTATCAAGCTTGAACTTGAGCCGAGGTTTTTATTGAGCGTGGGATTCAAGCTTAAGCTCATCTCATTTACAAATCGAGCTTAAGTTGAATTAAGCTTTTTATTGAGTCTAGTTGAGCTATTATTAATCCTGAAATTTAAATTGGAACTTAACTCGTTTAGATAGCTAGTTGTCCATTTTTTTCCAATCTAAAAATTTGTGAGAGACACTAAATATGTATATACATATATATATTAATTTGAAATTAGTTTTGTTGTTTTAATTATATATATAATATATTATAAATATAAAACTTATAAATTTGTTAACATGCTTCTTCATAAGCCTATTAATGAGTTTGTCCATAAGCTTATTTGCGAGCCTAAACAAGTCACTTTACAATCCAGTTCGTGAGTCTAAATTAAAACTCGAACTTAGCTCATTTAGATAAATGTATTTTATTTAAGGTCGAACTCAAGTTAAGTCAAATTTAAAGTGAACCAAGCTTAAGTAGCTTGCAAGGAGGTTGACTAGTTTGCAACCTTAACTGAAAACTTAAATTGCCAAACCTATGACCCTAGAAAATTTTGAATCCTATCCTAACCTTCCTACTTTGAAGCCCTAACCACTACAACCCTCTATTTAGTTCCTTCTCTTAATCAATCTCTTTCTCATGCAATAGTGACTCATTGAAGTTCATCATACACTCAATTGTGACTCTTTAATCTCGTATGAGCTCTCTCAACCAATGGACTCAGCTTGGTTTTTCTTTCATCCATTAAGCTTTGGTAATTGTTCAACCTAAAGCCTTATTCCTTCTTAACTTGTCATGATGAACTCCTTTAGCATTCTTGAATAGTATAATACTCAATTATTGTCCATGGCTTAAAAATGAAGATGTGGTCCTCTTTTGCACGTGTTGAACATTAATGGTTTAGAAAATGAAGCAAATAATGTCAGAATAGGTAGTAAAGATGATCATGTAAAGTTTGATTCATTATGAAATTGATCACATTTTATAGTTCGATATTTAATTGAATTTCTAAGTGAAATTTAGGTACCAAATTTTATAGTTTCGTTATCTAGCAAAGTGGGTGCATTGAAATGACCCTGTAAAATGACTATTTATACAATTTCAAAGTGCAAGTCCGAGTCTCAAAAGTACTACTCTTTTTTGCTTTGCATTTTTTTTATACAATTCAGTCTTCCATTGAAAGATTTTGGGCCGAATTAGTATCCGCTAGATATTGACACGAGTTGGTTTCGAAACGGAAACAGACTTAAACCATCACCATCAGCTTCTGAACTAGGAATTGGCTTGGCTGTGGTAAGTAGTAACCATAAAGCCATGTAGTTTATCACACGAAACCGCTAGATATGGAACCGGCATGGACTCGCTAAACTAGCAGTTCCAGCATCTAGAATTTAAAAATAAAATAAATAAAGCAAAGAGAGAAATAGAGACAAAGGGGGGAGAGAGAGATAAAGAGATGGGACTATAGGGAGGGGGGGAGAGAGAGAGAGAGAGAGAGAGATATGAGAGTTTGAGGAATAAAAAAAGATAAATGAGAGAGAGAAGATATGGGATAAACAATTATAATATCTCATAGAGAAAAGATGAAAAACTTCCTAGAGACTGCGAAAGATGGCGATGGACATAAAAGAGAAGAAGAACAAAGATGAATCAGCATCAAAGTTTTTGTATTGATGTTCGAGTTGCCGGAGACTCGATCTTAACTCTCCTTTCTTTGCTATTGGCAATATCGAATGAGAACTTCTCACTAAACATGTACTCTTTCTCTCCTTTTCCTCTTTTTTTTTTTCTTATTTGAGCATTACAATTCAAACTACTTTGTTTCTATATTTTATTTTTTTGGTTTTGCTAAAGATCTTTAATTATATATAGGTATACTTATGTAAATTGTGTATGTATGTTGATGCTAGTTTACATACACACTTACATACACATGTGCACACGCGCATGCGCGCACTTTTTAGTAGAGTAGAATCAATTAATTTCTATTTTTATATTTTTCATAAAATGAAAAGAAAATTTCATTGTTTCTGGTTCTCTCGGAACCATAACTGACCCATGAAAACCATCGATTACCAAGAATTGAGAACTAACCTGGCTTCCATAGGTCTAGTTCCAATTCCATCAATTTAGGAACTATGAACTACCGGTTTTGATTCGGTTCTAGACCCGAACCTAACAGTGTCAATGCCTAGTTATTCGCATTTGTAATTCATAAAGGTGATCAATACATGTTATTATCAAAAGAGTTTAATACTTGTAATAGGAGATAACATGCTATACATTTAGTTTTCATGCAACCTGTGAACTAAATTTAAGCTTTATCTTTTAGAAAAATTTATAGACTGAATGGTATTGTTTAGCTCTAGGTGACAAAATATCCGAATCATATTTTAGAATTTGTTTTAGTTTGGAAATAAACCCAACCTAATCAAATCATATCCCCCTCTATCTTGTATCAGTATTAATGAGGGTTAATTTCATTGGCGATACCCGAACTTTCATGATATAATAATTTTGTATCTAAAAAAATTTTAATCTACAAAAACATCTAAACTTTTTAAATTTTATAGCCATGGTACTTTGGCTTTTGGCTAGAAACTGGCTAAAACTCTCCAGCGATATGCTGACATGGCAAGAAATTTATATTAAAAAATTATTATCTTTTTTCCAATAAGCATATTTATTTTTTATATTAAAAAATATTTTTTGATTCTTAAATTTTTTTGCTTTTATATTTTTCTCTCTCTTGGTGCATACACTCATGTACTCATCTTCTCCAAGCTCCCTATGTCCGCCATTGTTGAGTTTCAAAGCTTCAATTTTTACTAAAGCTTTGATTTTTTGATGATTTTTGCTCATAAGGATATTAACAATCACATTTTGAAAGCAATTTTTATTTAATTTCTATCTTGAACATTTAATTTAATTGAAAGTTGTGTCGACGACCATTTAAAATTTAAAAATTTTGACTTTTGACCTTCCATGTTCCTGAAAACGTTCATAGTAACATGAAGGGACTATAAAATTCACAACTTGAACATCGTACTTGTTTTTTCTTTATAATTCTTCGCTTTGAAAAGTATAAAAAAAAATTAAAAATCTATCCTATTCATCATGTTTAAGATGACTAGTTTTTTGTGTAGCAATTAAGAATCATTTTAATAAACCAAACCGAACTCCAACGAACCAACAAATTCACCCACCCATGAAGACTCTGACCCCAATTCAATTTAAATAAGGAAGGCAAAAAATGAAACATAAAAGCCTCAAACTTGCATATTGCAGTCAACTTGAAATCCTATATGAATGTAACAATAAAGAAAAATTCCATCGTGACGTGGTTAGAGTTGTTGTTGTGGGTGGCATTTGAAATGGGTTTTATTTTGGTGTTATTTTTTGCAATTATGGGTTTGTTGATGAAGGTAGCAGGGCTTATTGATTTGGTGTTTGGGTTGTGGTGGCAGCATGATGGTGAAGCTTAAGGTTGTGTCAGGGTTTCTGTGTTTAGCTTGGGTTTATCTTACATGGATGTTTCTATCTGTAGATGTTGCTTGGGTTCAAGTTTGATCGGAGTTGTTGTCATGGTAGGTGGGTTTGCTAGTGGTTGAAGGTTGAATTTGGCATTTGGTGGGGTGGAATCGTGTGAAGTGGTTGAAAAGGGCGATTGGAGTGGTAATGTTTGTAGCTGTGTTTAGACTTCTTTGGTAGTTGTGGTAGTGTTCAGCCTTCGGAGTGGTAGTGGTGGTAGGTTTGTTGGTGTTTGGAAATAGGTTCGATAGAGTGTGTTCGGTGTCATAGTCACAAGGTTGGGAAATCTTAGTGGTTGTGGTTATTGCTTACTGGCTGGTGTGACGTCGTTGGTGGTCATTGTGGTGGTGGTTTGTGGTCATGCGGCCGAAGAATCTTGGTGGATGTAGTTGCTGGTTGGTACAACATCGTTAGTGGTCAATGAGGTGGTGGTTGGTGGGTTTGGTTATAGAGTTGGTGATCGGGGTACTGTTTAGAGATTGTGAGAGAAAAGAGAGATTTTGGGTTTGTGAGGAAGAAGAAGCAATAGTATATCACGTGAAGAAAGAGATAGGTCAATGAAAGAAAGGAAAAAAATATGTTAGAAAAAAAGCTAACATGGAAATAATTTTTTTTTAATATACATTTCATGCCACGTCAACATATTATTTTTGTGTGGGTATGAATCCGGATGCAACGATCACGTGCGTGTCGCGTGACTATCGCGCTATGCGTGACCTAGGAAACAACACTGATAGGATGATCAAGAGAGTATCGTGTAGGGAGGAGGAGTAGGCAATCTCAATAGGCTCTAACACACGTGTGACAGGTAAGGGAGCTAAATAGCATCAACCTCACTGAGTACTATGGATTCGTGTATGTTCTTGAGTAAATTAAGTATTTGATTCACCAAGACGGAAATCCGGCAGCACGACGGCGTTTGTCCAAGATTTCACCTAGTCCAAATGAGGTAAGGACTAAGGTATTTATAGAGAATCCAGCTGTCGATGTCGTCCGTCGGATGCGACAGACAACCAACGGCTAGGATGAGTCCCTCTCATTATGGATATGGTTGTGGGCTCCCTTATGGACCCAGGCCCATTAAGGCCTTCATAGCAATGTGTGTGAGCCAATTTGAGAAAGGTTGGAATTGGGCAGGCCAATTCCAACGGGCCCTACTCCAAGCCTTCCATGCCAAAACTCCCATGATCATCCCATTTAGATTGGGCCTAACTCTTTGAGTCCTGTCACATTAGCCCAAAGAGTTAGATCCAAATAAGAATTAGGCTCAAGGCCTTTGTAATCAAATTTGTACATCTACATTTTGCCCCCTGACCAAAGTCCTTCGGGTCTCATTGGAGGGGTTTGGGCATTATTTCAAGCCCTTTCGAATGACAAAAGTCTCATCCAGCGCATGTGCGCTATAACTTAGCTGCACTGCTGCTTGATTTGTTAATTTCAGAAAACAGCATCTTAAACTCACATTTGCATTCATCAATTTATGATCAATGAGATTATCATGGTGACATATGTCTCGTAAATTTCAATCCCCAACAGCTTGCACTTGCGAATCGATTCCAACTGGGCTTCTTTCATGGAATTTTAATACTCAATCGTCTAGCATAACTCTCTTTAAGAGCGCAAGGTAATTGAAGGTATTTAAATGCTTCGAGAATAAGCTCGACGTTTTCAATGAGAATTTCTTCGTTCCAGAGAGTGATCTTGAGTTGCTTCTTGTGCTCAAACATTCGCGATATGATGAAAGAATTAATAGGAAATCCAATTCGCAGCCATATAATAGGACGCATGATTATGAGCATGGATAGTGAGGTTGATGCTCAGAGTGGTTGTGGTAGCTATTGTTGTTGGTTATTGGGTCCATTTGTCCAAGATGTGTGGGATCATAGCCTACTCCTCTGCTATATGCTCACTTGCATTTGTTTTTAGCAATACTGATCTTCTTCGAATCGGTTTTGCAAGACTAGCCATCTTGGAGATTCTGGAATTATGAAGAGTGCAAACCCAACAAATATAGAAGGCAATATCTCTACGGCAAGCATAACCCTCCAGCCTATGTGCAATGGAAGACTAGCAAATGCATAGTTTGAAATGTAACCCAATAATATTCCCCATCAATGAAAAGTCTCTGGAAAAGAGGTAAGCGTTCCTCTATAGATAGCAGGTGAGATTTTGGCTATGTAGACAGCAGCAGTAACTGTTCCAAAGCCAATTCCAAAGCCAACCAATAATCTTCCTAACATGAGCATTTGATATGATGGAGCAAGGGTCATTACAACCGCACCTGCTTGAAAGATTTATTGGCACTCAAATAAAAGTTGAAAGTATATTTGCTTTTTCTGCCCAATAAGCAAGCAACTTCGATTGGATTTATTTCACTGTCGCATTTAATTTATCAAAAATTACGTAGAACGTGGGTGATCCCCTTCAATGAGAATATATAGCTCTTGCATCGAATACATACATATATATTTTGGATGTCAGTATAATAAATAATTCTCGTCAGAAATAAATTAGATAAACAACGATATGTGGCGAGTGGGATTTGAGCCCATGCCCTTTCGCAATATTTTAAAAATGTTGGGAGGCCTGCAGACGCCCGACGCACTCGCTTTATCCCTTTTCCCAAATTGTCATGCAACATTTGTATACACCATGAAAGCACTTTTTTTTATATATATATATAATATATATATATTTCTAACTTCTCCACATACTCCAGCACAAGGACACCACGCACCAGCACAAGGACATGGTACAATTTTTCTCGGAATGCCCCTCCCATAAATACCATGGACAGATTTCAAAATTTGATTGGCCCCAATATAAAGGAACAGTCCATTCTTTGCAAAATATTTCCAACTTCGACGTTTTAGCAGCTTTAATTTTTTTTTTTAAATCCATAGCCTGCTTGCTTTCCTCTTAGTCTCTCACATATGTTGGTCCAATCATGTCCCTATAACGTGGAAGTTCCTCGATAAAGCTCTCTCTCTCAACATCATCCCTCCGATTCTTGTTCTTTCTCTTCTCTCATCAAGGGTCATTCCAAGAAGAATGCTCTACCCAACAGCGTACAGGCTCTATATGGAGCTGCTTAAGAGACATGCCTTTTCCTTTGGTTCGCTTATACACGCACAAGATTATCATTGGATCATGAACTCCGTTGATGATATTCTTAATCCCTTCCAGATCTTTGGTATTAAAGCACATGAACCTGGGCTTCTTGTGGTGGTCTTTGTCTTTTCAATTGTATGGCAATTACTCGATGCATCACTGGATGATGAAAGATTGCTTGAACTTACTCCACAAAGGAAGTCTAGATGGCCACTAATGCCACATGACATGGATATTGATGGTCATGATAACTTTAGCGCAAAGGAGATTGAGCGGCAGGAGGTGTCTTTGTTTGATTGGTTTAAGGCACAAATGCAAAACATTCCTGTCACACTCATTGGCACCTATTTTCTCTCTCTTTCTCCGTTCCTCAACCTTCACTTCTTCCAACCTTTTGGTAATACACAACCCGTGAATTAATGAACCATAAAGTACTACACTAAGACAAATACCACTCCCTTTCATTTCCACAAAAATCTCTTTAGCCTTATCTATGAACCCATTCTTACATAGCCCATCAATCATTGTCATAAAAGAAATCTCATTCCTCTCAAGCATTTCATCGAACGGCTTTCTAGCGTTATCTAAATCACCAAACATCACCAACCTACGTATTATCGCATTCCATGACTTCACATTCCTACACGGCATCTCACAGAAGACCCACTTTGCTTCCTCTACTTTACCCAAACTCACTTACCCAACAAGCAAAGATGGTTATTCTTGGCCTCCGCAACCGCTGCCAAAAATGTGTGTTGGTTGTAATGCTGTTGGGTGTAGGAAGCTGAAGCTGTTGAGTTTGGTTGAATCATTGACGGGATTTATAGGGTTACTGGTATTAGTAGTAGTTTTAGTTGCAGTATTACTATCCTTCTTCGTCGTCGTGGTCAACTACATCATCATCATTCACCTTGTCTCTCTACGGATTCGACTTTCTTCTAGTGGCCAACTAAGTTTAACGAGCCATCAATTTTAACTTGGAAGAGTTGGCAGACCTTGAACACCACTTGTTTGACGCAATTCCTTAACCAACGTACTTTCGAAAGACAGCCTTAAAATTCTGCTTGATATCTACCATTTAGGAGAGGATGGGTCTGCGCCCTTTATATTTGATGTACTCAGGTGTTTTTCAAATTGTTACATGTACACTAAATACTTTATGCAATGGTGTTGTTGTGTATGCATAGCATTCCCTGTTGGTTTGAGTTTCAAGTTTGCATTACTTTGTACTTGTGGCCGAGCTCATCCTGTTCTTATTGAGCAGCACAAGATGATGGGAAGCTGATATTATATTCTTTAAACATGTGTAACATGCAGATATTGGTGTTCATTTGGTCCAGAAAATTATGGGGAAGGTGGTAGTGTTTTACCCAGTCGTAAATGTAGACTAAACACTAGAAATCGTGCCGCAAGACCTCAATCAATGCGAGGATGTACCTGCCATTTTGTTGTAAAACGACTGTATGCACGTCCATCACTTGCACTTCTTATATACAATGATAGGCGTCATGTAAATAAGTCTGGTTTTGTCTGCCATGGGCCACTTGATAGGGATGCTATTGGCCCTGGTGCCAAGAAGATCCCATATATTTATAGTGAAATTCAGCAGCAAACAATGTCTATGATATATCTTGGTAAACCCGAAGAGAATGTCCTTGAGAAGCATATTAAGGGAATTCAATGCTACTGTGGGTCAGATGCAAAAGTAAACAGTCTTGCTTCTCAATATGTCCACAAACTTGGGATGATCAATGGTTACGTGCAAGATGAAGCACCTGAGGAAGCATTTTCTCTTTTTAATGAACTGTAAGTAATGGATGGAATAGAACCAAATAGGGCAGTACTTATAAGTATTCTTCCTGCATGTAGCACATTTGCTGGTCTAATGACTGTGAAACAAATCCATGGGCTTGTTGTTAGAAAGGATGTAAATGGTAAGGTTTCCCTAATAAATGCATTGATAGATGCATATTCCAAGAGTGGAAACTTGGGTTCTGCAAGACGAGTTTTTGAGGATATTCCTTCTAAAGATGCAATCTCATGGAGTTCAATTATATCTGCATATGGGTTGCATGAGAAGGGTGAGGAAGCCATACATCTGTACAATGAAATGGCTCAGCGTGGATTGAAGCCAAACATGACAACAATTGTCGGGGTTCTTTCTACTTGTGCCAGATGTGGATTAGTTGAAAAGAACCTTGATATATATACAATGGTGAAGGGATTTCATGACCCCGGTATCCAGTACTCATTAAGATCTGCTTTTCTCGGATTTCTTCGATGCATTCATCTATCCATTATGGAGGCAAGAGAGAGGTTGGTTAGGGCTCTATGAGCAATGGACGCTGGGGATGCTATTGATCATGTCATTTGACAAGTTGATAAGTCTGTTAGAAATTCTGAGCGTGCTTCACATGATGCTCGTTTGATCAAGGAAGATCAACAATCAAGCCAAATGCCTCTCCCTGGTGACCTAATGAAGAAAAGGTCTATGCCTGTCTATACTAAAGATTATGGGCATGATCCAATTTCTTCTAATGGTGCATCACCTAATGTTCTTATGATGGATAGTAATCTAACCCCTGTTGAACAAATGATTTCTATGATTGGTGCTTTGCTTGCTGAAGGAGAAAGAGGTGCAGCTATCTTGAAAAATTGCATTGTTCTCAGAATGAGGGTCAATATTGGCCCGGTGTCATCTCTTTTATTATTGACCAATTGAGGAGCTGTTGTTCAGTTTCTGATAACAGAAGGGTTACTCTGCTATCTGCTCTTCTTCATGTTCTTGCCTTAATAGTCACACATAACCAATTGCTTGAGTTCGGTGCTAGTTACTTGGAACGATCCGATTTTCATAGCGATGACTTCAATCTATAGAATCATGTGATACGTCTGTTGGAGTTGGCGTTGTTTGATGGCACCGATACAGCTTTTGATGCATTGCAACCTTCCTCAATCGATGGGACGGTCGAATTCATGTTAAAAGTTCTGGGTGACTCAGATACTTTTGATGAGGATAAGCATGTAAATTGCAGCGTGAACGGTTGTTTGGTGGAAGAGAAAATGGTGGACCATTTTCTGAGGTCACTAAATCCTGAGCCATTGTCTGACAGACAGGTTATAAGGTTAAGTGGACTTGCTTCTTCCTGGGACTTAAACAAGTTGATCTTTCTCTCCCAGCACTGGGCAGTTGCACACATCGATTGTGTTTGACGCCTTATATTGCGGCATAATATGGTTTCCCCCACTTACTTGTCTCCCTGGTGTTTCTTGTTTGTACATTGAGCTAGGTTGGTGACAGTAAAGACATAGCAGCCCAGGCTCATGCTCCTGATGCATTTCATGACATCTCAAAGATAATAAGAACTAGTAGCCAACAAGATGATTGAGTCTTCTCGGGACTTTTCTCAAATGCAAGTTGAGCCAGATAACCAATGAGAAAAAAAAAGGGGCTACTGCAACTAAGGGAGGAAACCCAACAACTGGCCAAGCTATATAAACAACAAACAGTAGAATAACGACCTTGAATCCCATTATGAAGAATACAAAACTCAGGTATCCTCTGAGCCCTGTGATGAGACTCCATCTCTTTGCACTATATTGAAGATAAGGTCTTTGGACATGATTTGTCACAAACAAGAAGATCGCCGAGCCAACATAAAACACCATCTCATTTTCTTGTTTGTGAAACTAACTCATCTCATTTTCTTGCAAAGCAGGGCTCTAGATTGAAGTGTTGGATCTTCATCACGTATCCTTTTGACTTCATTTTTACAAGTACGGTTTTTCGCTTTATAAACTATCTACTTAAGGTCATATTAGTGTCATCAATCATTAATGATTCTTAAATCCATTCAAAAAGAATACTCAACTTCAAACATTCTTGTCTATCACGTATTCTATTCATTTATCAAATGACTATGGTGTCTCATGATATTTAAGACAAGGCTCTTTGTTGTCCGTGTTCCGACCGCATAAATGGCAATCTTGAGACTATACACTGTACGATGACACTCTTAGCCGTCCGTGTCCCAAACTTTACGTGACAATCTTGGAACCGCACATTACGTCCGTGTTCCATTCTTCACGTGATGATTTTGGCACCGCACTGCTATGAGAGAGGCTCTCCTCAATTGTCTGTGTCTCACTCGCCCATGCGATGATCTTGGAACCGTACCACTATAAGAGGGGACTCTTTCTCATCTTGTGCGCCTAGTCGTTTGGTGAATGAATGCAATACTTTGGTAGCTAATACACTTGTTGTGTATGTCTCATGTTGTTAATTTGAGTTCACAGATAGTACATATTGTCCTCTAAATCAAAGTTTTGCATGAACAACTTGATCTACTATTTTCATTGTACCAAGACTCTTTCTCATTTTTTTTATTTTAGTATCAAGCTTGCTTTCTTCACCATCTTGTAGATGAACGATATAATAAGTAAATACTCCAAAGTAGACGACCATCTGATATGTATCATTGACTTTGCCAGAAAAATAGAGATAAGGGACAAGTTGTTGATGACTCGTGTCGTGTTTCAGAAAATGGCACTCAGGACCTTCACTTCAATAATATGAATAATGAATGATGGTTTCATTCCAAATATGAATCATCATATATAATGAATCCTATACCAAAGTTTCTTGAGACTTTGTAACATATCATTGCCTCACTTGCTTTGTATAAATCTAGCACCTACGCTTGTCACAGCTCATAGTGCATGCAATACTTTTTTTTTTTTGTACTCAAGTTTGTATGTCGTTTCCTATGCTCCTTTGAACTTGCTTGGGCCAACATTGCAATATCTTGAAGGAACACTTTGACTTTGTTTGAAGACAAGCATTATTTTCATGGAAGCTAGTGTCACATGCACGTACATGTTTTGAGCATATTGCACAAATGAACTTCATGCATCGTTGCATAAGTGAGGATCACGTACAAACAAACATTTTGCGTTTCAAGCATCACAAATGTGTATTACACATTATTGGTTTGTGATAGGCATCCACTCATGTCTTTCTTTGCTGTAATCCTCTTGATCATGTAATATACTCTCCCTTCTTCTTTTCAATATGAGTTGTAACGAATGTGTGAAACTGACCATGACAACTAAATCAACTTATCAGCTCTATATCCATTTATATTCTTGATACTCTTTTTCGCCTTTGCGGTATATCTAGTCATCATGCGCTTTGGAGTAGTAGCTCTCATATGATTGCAACACATGAAAAGACGTAGTAGTAGGCTCACTTCAATCCCTTAGACACTTGTAGAGTTATTATAGGCATCACAAACAAAGAACATGTCTATATAACAAGGATTGTTAATGAAACACAACACTTAGTTTTAAAACATGTTTTTTTTTTTTTTTTTATCATACGCGCTTAGGAGCAAAGCTTCAACCAAGCAGCAATATTATCTAATATAAAAGATGAGTGGAATCATCATGTGCATTGAAGTGGCACTGCTACTTCCTCCTAACGATGTTTAGACAATCCATTTAAGAAAAATGAATATTCACGCTTATGCAGCGATAGTAGCATTCATTATCAATCGCGCTCATGCAGCGACGGTAGCATTTGCTATGAATCGCGCTCATGCAGCGACGGTAGCATTTGTTATCAATCGCGCTCATGCAGCGATAGTGACATTTGTTATCAATCGCGCTCATGCTGCGATAGCATTTGTTATAAATTTTTATTAATCAAGGGGGTATTTCCCACTACTCAACTATATAGTACTTGTGTAGAATACCATATGCCAAGGATTACTTGGCTCAATAGGGGTTGTCAAGGGGATTATCTCCACTACTTGACAACTAGAAATACCAAGGAGAAAGCGGTGATGAGCTATCAACATCGTGCGCCTGGGAGCTAAGCTCTGACCTGTCAGCAACGATGTCTTCATCAAATGTTATATTTGTTATTGTTTTTCTTTTATTACTAAAGGGTAATCTTACCCAATTTGATGTCGATCCCTTTTTTTAAAACTAGCTTTGCGCGCTAAGAAGATTAGTTTCTTACTTTGCAGCGACAATAGCGATGAAAAGGAAAATAAGTGATCACACCATCATATTTTCACGAAGAATACTGTCTGATTGAGTAATACAGTTCATTCATTAGGTAAAAGCATCTAATGCTTTGTTTACACAGAAACAAAAAGGAAATGAGTGAGATATGATAATGACACTCTTTGTCATAAACAGCTCTTTCTCCAATTCATGCACTGCTTTACATTTCCATTCTATCATAAGCCTTCTTGTGTTTCTTTACACCTCCATGACAACCACGCTTTTCTTTTGTTAAATTTCGAGTCTTAATTTCTTTCCTGTGGGTAGTGATTTCGCGTGGGATTCCACTAAAGTCATATCTGCTTCATTTTCATGTTCATGGTGATGAAAAAGGTAGCTTCAGAAGTGGGTTCATTACGATTGAATGGATTCTTTGTCGGTGGATTAGGATATCACTTCCACTTCAATGACTTTATGCAGTGATGTTGTGTTGAGGGTATCATGTTGTACTCGTGCAGCCATGTCTTCCTATGAGAAGTGATAGATACCGGTGCATCAATTACATGATATGTAGCAAGGCTATGAATGGGCCCAACTTTAAAACTTGCTTTGACATAACCCATTGTCATTGTAGAAGATTCGATAAAACTATTCACTGCGATGGGATGCTTTATCAAGTATCGGATATCTATTCTTGCAGCTTTGAAAGTAGACATGGGCATGATATTGAGTGAGGATCCATTATCGATAAATGTCCTCTTGATGGGGTAACCATTGAGTATACTCTCTACATACAAAGGACGATTGTGATTGAAGTTCTTCAAGTGTGCATCAGTTCTAGTAAATGTAATTGCATAATCCCTTGTAGAGACCACTCCTTTCTTAGGTTGGACTATGTCGCATCCGCTATAATGACCTTGCGCAATTTGGTTAAGCACAGTCGTTGCTGCAAATCGTGCATGATCATCAAATCCAAAGAGATCAAAGAATTCTTAAAATTTGAAGTTTCATTAAAGTAAAGATGACATTATCATCCCCATGAGTTTCAATTTTGAGTGTATTGTCATTTTCTTCATGTCCTCAACTAGCTGTGTGTCTGTTGACTCCATTATAGTGGAATCATGGGTAATGGCATCTCAACACCACGTTGATTGCCATGAGCTGGAATGGGTTATTCTGATATCATTATTCTCGATGATAAGTTCACATTTCCCAACTCTTTCATTAAAGATTCTCTTCAAAGTAAAACAATTCCTTAGTAGGATGCCCCACAATCCTGTGAAATCTACAAAATTTAGGATTATTTTTTTCTTCCTGAGTTGGCAAACGTTCTACTCTTGGGAGTTTGAGATTTCCATCTCTTAACCACTGATCTAGCACAGCGTACACCTTTCCCATTGAGCAAGGATATGTTTGTGCTTCTTTTGCCCTCTCACCCTTGGGCTTCTCAACTCTTGGTTTCTTCCCTTCTTTGAAATCTTCACTTTGAGCCAAATTCACCGATGGTTCTCTCTTGTTAAACTTCATATTTCCTCCTCTCTGTCGCGCGACAGAATTGTTAGTCCTTCGTGCATTCTCAACCAGAGTGGAGAATGAAGCTAAAGAAAGATTTTCTAGATGCACCGCGTACTCAGTAAACATGCCTTGGATACAAATTTTCACCAGCTCTCTTTCATCACATATGTCTTGGATGTCTAGTGAACGCTCCCTGAAGCGCTCAATATAATCCATCAAGTCTTCCTTGGGCTTTTGACGGATTCGTCCCATATCAGTCAAGGTCACTCGTTCTTGTGTGGAGAAGAATTTCTCTAGGAACATTTTGCACATGGTTGCCCATGAATCTACAGATCCAGGGGAAGATTGACGTACCAAGTGTACGCTTTCTCTGTGAGGGACTTAGAAAATTCTTTCAACTTTAAATCATCATCAAATCCATAAACCTCTAGTGTTTCAATGAACTTCAACAAATGTTCCTTGGCACTTCCCTTTTTACCATTGAATAGCATGAATTTGGGACTCACATAGTCCTGAGGGTATGGCTTAGCAGCAATACGTTGATTGTATGGGAGCTTGAGATCCAATACTCCCACATCAGACTTAGCTTGTATTTCCCTTAGGTACATGTCCAGATCTTCCTTCGTGACGAAAGTACCTTTAGGAGTTGAAGTAGTAACTTCAACTGGTGTAGCTGGAGTGGTTTGGAGTAAAGTTGCATTGGGTTGAACAGTGGTCCACCAATGACAATTGGTGGTGTAGCCTGTGAGGATGAAGATCCTCCAAGTTGAGCATGTAATGCAGGCTGGGAAGTTGATGGTGTTCCAAGTTGAATTCCAGTATTCATTACCTGAGGTGCAAGCGGTTGTGTGATTACAGGCTCTAATGGAGGGATTTGCTCTCCAACTCTGGTAGGATCTTGTTCAGGAATAGGAGTAGGATTAGCAGGTGGAGCAACTTGAGGTGCCTGAGAAGCGCGTTGTTGCGCAACAACAACAGGGGTCGACGAAGTCGCACCTTGTTGCGTGGCAGCAATAGCAGCTATTCCAGGCAGGTACTGAGCAAATATTGTCATGAATTGTTGGAATTGTTTTGCAGACTCTTGCATTGATTGATTGACTTGCTTGGTATTTTCTTGCACAGCACGCAAGATCGTAGCATTGTCGATTTGAGCACCAGTAGGTTGGTTCACATCCTCAAGTGCTGGCATGTCATGTTCAGCGCCTCGGATTAACATTAGTTTCTTGAGTTGTACCTCAGTGGGATCGGTAGGTCTCTTTCTTGGAGGTGCCATCACACAAGTGTTGATTTCCCTTCCCCAGTGGAGTCGCCAAAAATGTGTGGGTATGAATCCGGATGCAACGATCACGTGCGTGTCGCGTGACTATCGCGCTACGCGTGACCTAGGGAAACAACACGTGATAGGATGATCAAGAGAGTATCGTGTAGGGAGGAGGAGTAGGCAATCTCAATAGGCTCTAACACACGTGTGACAGGCGAGGGAGCTATAGCATCAACCTCACTAAGTACCACGATATCGTGTGTTCTTGAGTGAGTCAAGTAATTGATTCACAAGATGGAAATCCGGCAGCACGACGGGTTTGTCCAAGATTTCACCTTGTCCAAATGAGGTAAGGACTAAGGTATTTATAGAGAATCCAGCTGTCGATGTCGTCCGTCAGATGAGACAGACAACCAAGGCTAGGATGAGTCCCTCTCATTATGGATATGGTTGTGGGCTCCCTTATGGACCCAGGCCCATAAGGCCTTCATTGCAATGTGTGTGAGCCAATTTGAGAAAGGTTGGAATTGGGCAGGCCAATTCCAACGGGCCCTACTCCAAGCCTTCCATGCCAAAACTCCCATGATCATCCCAATTGAATTGGGCCTAACTCTTTAAGCCCTGTCACATTAGCCCAAAGAGTTAAATCCAAATAAGAATTAGGCTCAAGGCCTTTGTAATCAAATTTGTACATCTACAATTTTTTATTGGAATCTAGCTAAAAGTATTATGGTTGAAAGATTTAAAAAGTTTAAGTATTTTTGTAGAAAGATATTTTTTTGGATATAAAACTGTTAAATCAAGAAAGTTTAGGTACTATTAGGATCATTAACCTTATTAATGATATTAGATTTTGCTAAAAGTACTATTCGTTAAGGAGTTAAAATTATAGTATACACATAAATTTTGGAAAAATTCCAAATACCTTACAAACCTAAATGAGCAGGAAAATCGAGTTTACAAATATGCCATAATTTTTTAATAAAAAATATTTCTCAAATCTGTCTTTGATTCATATTTTCAACAATAAAAATTTTCCATCGTAAAATATGTCTCTAAAGGTCAGTTTTCTAGTTGTATTGATTTATTGACAAATCAAGTTTGAGTTAAGTCAAACTTTAAACGAGTGGAACTCAAGTTACTCACGATCTCGCATTTATAGCTCCAAAATAACAAATGGTATAATTGTATTTTATTCTTTATTTTTTAACCATAGGTGCTTTGTTGTACCTTGACCTCGGCATTGAGTGGAACCGGTTGGAATTCATTAGGTCCCAACCCAGTAAGGCTTAACCTGGAACCAGTTGGGACATGTCACCTCACGGGTCAGGTGAGGTATAGCTTAGAATTAGTTTGGAATACGGTATGGCGATCAGTTTTAAGCTTGTTGCCGATTCACAAGCTCTGTCACAACCGTTGACAAGCCCATTTTATTTTTTCCTTTTTACTTTTAAAAATAGCTTCTAATGATAAAGGGACAAAATGTTAAAAAAATAAAGACAAAATTAAAAGATAAAATAAAATGAATTTTTTAAACTAAATATGTAATTGGGCCTCAGAAAAATATTCTTTAGCCCATTTATTGAAGAATTGTTAAACATGAAATAACTCCCACAAAAAGAAAAAAAAAAGTCTCACATTATTAAAAGGTAAAGATCTCTTTGGTTTTATTTCTATAAAAATCCAACCTAATAACTTTTTAGTCATATTTATTACTTGTGTTATTAACAAAAACGCATTCTATATTAAAATAGTAATAAATTTTCACTATTCACATGGAAAATAGTTCAAACACTATCTTCCTATTTTTATTTTTTTTTTCACATTTTCTTTTTCTCTTCATTTTCTTATTTATTCATTTATTTTTATTTTTTTTTTATATTTTGGGATCACCCAGTTGACATGGCAAGTCAAATGGGTTGAAGGCTTGACTCGACCAAGATTCAGCAACCCACTGGGTTGACCCGTCAGTGTTAAGTTGTGTCGATCCATGAGGCTGGCTTGACTCATGCTAAGGTCTAGTTGTACCAAATAGATAAAGATTCAAAAGAAAATAATAA
Organism: Combretum micranthum; assembly: GCA_024138025.1. Taxonomy (NCBI): domain Eukaryota; kingdom Viridiplantae; phylum Streptophyta; class Magnoliopsida; order Myrtales; family Combretaceae; genus Combretum; species Combretum micranthum. The sequence goes on from JAMXBD010000255.1 coordinate 486,853, forward strand.
TAATAAATTAAGGGTAAGTATCAAATTTGATAACTAAACTTTACAGAAGAACAATTCAAGTTGGTACCTAAACTTTGAAGTGATCAATTTAATATTTCATCAAAATTTTTATGAGTTCTTTTTATGACTATTGAAATAACTACTTAAATAAAGTTTCATCAAAATTAATTACTAAATTACAAGCGCAAAATCACGGTATGAAACTAGATATTGACAACGAATATAGCATTTTACTTATGCAACTTTTGTTGCATGATTATTAGACTTGAATTGCAAGTCATTCTTGAGATATATATGCACTTCCGGGAATTGCAATTAGCAAATGCGATTCTACAACCGTACTGAAACATTATATCACGATTACCAATTGTGACTTGCTTACAAAAATTTAAGTTTGCCCTTATGATTTTGCAATGTATTTATGTAATTTTTTTTATATGACCTATATTTTGATAATTTTTACAACAAGAGTGGTAGGTACATGTTATGCTCTTTTTATAACACTGTTATTTTATTTGCTAAATTGAAAAAGACAACATATCATTAAATTTTTTATTGTATCTCTTAATGTTGTCTAATACTGATAGGTTCTTCCATGTCTGGATATAAAACAAAATGGTAAAATTAGTTACGAAAAGCGTAATTGGATATTAGATTGATTATCTATTTAAAAATTCATGCACCAAATTGAGTTTTTGTCTCTACTAAATTTTACATTTTCCCATAAAATTTCCCATAAATTAATAAACCTTAACGGAATACCAGAATTTGTATCTTCTCTCCATATAAGATCAGAACTTCAGCTTGCGATTAATCAAACCTTCAAGACCCCAAATATAAAGCAAGAATTCCTCGAGTAGAGTCTTTTCACTTGTGCAAATCCAACTACCGAGCATAGCACCAAAGCAACCGGTCTGACTCGATTCAATGACCTTGGTATGTCGGAAATGCTAGAAATGATCTGTTGCCCGATTATAACAAGGGGCAAGTGGGTATGAATGGAAGAACAAAGAACACCTCAAAGATCACAAAAATTACGTACTGTATATCCACTCGCATAATATGTTCCAGCTTTATATAAGTTCAATTAGATTCCATCAATTAGATTTGAAAAATAAATAGGATGACACCAATCATTTGCATGAAACTAATATATTCAAAATGTAGTATGTGTAACAAATAATGGGTCCAAGAAATTCCTTCCAGTAGAGGAATTTATTACAACATGCCAGACCAAAGAGATGAAGCTTTACTGCTGAATATAAATCAACCATTCTTGAATGCAATGATCACCTATCATAGCGGGCTCATGTTATTAATCTCGGTATGATATAGGCTAAGAAGTAAACCATGATGTGTGAATTCTAGAGGACAAATTTTTTATGAGATCAGGAACCAACAAGACCTCTGTAGCGAGCATAGGACATTAATGATAAGAAGATTGTTGCACAAGTGATTCCCGCAAGAACGACAACCTGTTTTTTTGGGCAAAGAGCACAAGTAAACAAAAGAAAAACCGCAGTTCATGGATGGATAAATTAAAGCTGATTAGATGGATATGAATGTTGTTACCCATTTGAAAACGTAGCCATGATTTTTGTTCCAAGTATATGGAATGTTCATACCGAATATTGCAGCTACCAGAGAATATACTGATAAACACATGGTTCCGGAACTTAGGAAGAGCTCCAGCTACAATGAAGAAAGAATAAATGGAACATTACATGGAGGATATGGTAATGATATTAGTTGGGAAAAACATGCAAAATTAAGCCTCCAAACCTTCACATTTTGTAAGCTATTTGATTGTAATAACTGAAATTTTTTGCTTACAATGTCCCTGCGAATCTGTATTTGAACTTTGATTTCTTATATTTAAGCTCTATTTATGCTTTAGATTGTAAGTAAAACTTTACAATTTGTCAACATCAAAAAGTTCAACGTATGTGAGTGTGTGATCAACATTCAAAAATGTTACATAAATACATCTCAACCGCTCACTCAAAGTGTAACATGAAAGTTATTCAGAAATTAGTCTTAGTGGTTTGGAATACTCTAAAGTAAATTAAGAGATCTTAGAGTTCTTTATGACAAGCCTCAATCCTTTTCCATGCAGATATTACCCATGGCTAGATCCCAAGCCTAAGCCAGCACCAACTTGGTATAGGACTTATGAAACATGGGTGGTTTCAAATAAGATCAGTTTGAAACCTTCATTCAATGATATGAGCAAGACAAAAAACAAGAAGAGGAATGGCAAAACCTAAAGGTTTTTCAGTCGAGATCTTCCAAAAAAGTGTCCTTCTGGAGGCCAAAAATAGAGCCTGAAGCCTCTATCCATCACCAATAGCTTGAGCTTAAGGGACAAAGCTCATTCTTAGGAAAGAAGTAATGTTTAGAAAATGTCCAAATTAGATGAATGGGAACATTTACGAAGAGACTGTTTCATACTATGAATTAAAAAAAAATTTATGAATGACCTTTCGTGAATTTATTCATAAATCCTATATAAATAGGTCTGAACCGCTTACTGAGAATTAAAAAAGTTATTCAGAAATAACAATTTAGATCTAGTTTTGTTATAATATAAATATAATAGCTTATGCCATATCTATAAGTTTAAGCTTTTAGATTAGCCTTAACATGGTATCAGAGAAATAGGTCAAGAGTTCGAACTCCTATGCACTTATTACAACCCCATTAAAATTAAGTTATCCACTTTATGAGCCTTTATCAAAATCAAAGTCCCGGCTCACAAGTGAGGGAAGTGTTATAAGATAAATGTAATAGCTCATGCCATATTTATAAGTTTAGATTTTTAGATTAGATGATTGTAATACTAATCTTAACAGATTTGAAGTAACTTATGACGATGAGGGTCCTTTCTAGCAAGCCCTCAACCCCTTTGCATATAAATACCATTGTGACTAGGTCTTAAACCCAGACTTATAATAATTAGACACATCTAAAGTTCAAGGGTTTAATTGCATATTAGGAAAAGCTCCATGGGCATATTTGTGTGTTTTGCCAATTAGTTGCTATAGAATGTATGCTCTATAGCCTTCTACAATATAAGGAAGCAGAATTGCAGAGAGCATGTACACTACCTGGATAAGTTGGTTTCGATGACTGTCAAGCTGCAATAGAAGACATTCTATTAAAACACCATAGATAAACTGTGTCTTAGATGTTTAACTTAGCATACAAAAGCTTTGAAGTAATTATACACCATCTTCCCAATCACTTCTTACACCACTTACTTGTATATTTATGTAATCTTCTGTGTCGTCAATGTACTCTCGCAGCTGAAAGAGTAAACACATATTAACATTGACATTTCAGGTAGAACCATCATTATGAGATGACAGAGTCCAAGATACTGCTCTTCCAAATTAATGTCATTTCTACTGTAAACTATTCAATGTCTGCTAATTACATAGAAAACTTAACCAATTTGATAAAAGAGATGGGTTATTGTACCGTTGTCAGTTTATTTAAAGTGCTCTCGATCTGCATAAAATATGCCTGCAAAAATGGCACACAAAGGAATTATAGGCCCTGCTAAAAACAAAGAAACCAATTTTTCATTGCATGATGCTTCATCTGATTCACCTCCAGCAACATTTCAAGCTCCTCGATATCATTTTCTCCATGAGCTGTAATTGTGCTTGCCCTGCTCAATCTTGATAACTTTGAGCCTTTAGCAGGAGAATTAAGGAATGAATTTGTGCTATTAGAACCACTCAGGGGTGAAGATGATGACAATTTTCTTGACAGATATAGGTCTGCCATGTCATCATCATCATCCAATAGTTCTTCGAGCTCATCCCTTATCTGAAAAAGGGTACACACAAAATGTAAAATTTGCAGAAGTAGATGAATATATATTAGAAACAGACAGTAGAAATTAAATAGCTCAATTGATACTTATTTTATGTAATTGCTATGAATATCAAGCCATTCATTTAGATGGAAAACATGATAAGATATGCGATACAAATATTTGGTGAAGTTTAAAAGCTTCCAGATCAGTTTATTATGAATCTAGAATTTATCATGTATTATGTTCTTGGTTCAAATGACATTTGGAGTGCAAGAATTCATAAATGACACTTCTATTTCTTCGTAATTATAGAGAATGGAGATGCTTACACTATCATGCAATAAACAAGGTAAGAATAACAAGAAATACACGACTATAATTTTATATCAGTATACTAGTGTACAGAATCATTTTAAGGACCACAACTTCTTTCAAGCATGACATTTCAGAAGGTTAGACACATTGAGATAATAATAATGCGGACATTATGTAAAATCCCTTTAATTATTATCTCTGTGCTGTTGATATGACAATACCTATTTTAGTAGAGAAACACCAGTCGCAACATGGAATTCTATGCATCATCATCTGCACAAAAAAGTCAAAAGCAGAGAACAAGGAAGCAGGCACATGTGTCACTAGAATCAAATTCGCCTAGGGCCATGTTGTCCATTGTTAGTTCTCTGTAGAGAAGTTTTGATGATAATAAAGTATAAAGAAATTACTAATAAGTTTATCAAGTATGCAGATTTTAGTTAAAGAACTGGATGAAAAATAAACAATATCAAATCACCCAAAAGCATTATCTAGAATTTACAACGACGAATATATTGAAAAAAAAGGCTACCTAAAGGATTATCCAGAGAGTATACTAGAAGAACAAAAGAAGTTAAATCTTACTCAAGGAAACTGCAAAGAGTAGCAACACGTCAGACAAAAGGTTACGATTTCATCACAATTGTTCCGAACGTGCTCTAAATCAAGTTAAATAAGTTTTTCAAGACTTGGCTCCAAAAGATAAATACATTTAGGTAATATATTCACATATTCTACTAAGTAGGATTACAGTCCATGAGATTAAGTCAAGATCTTCAAACTTATCAAGTTTTATATGCATGAAGAATTCTGCAAATTCAAGACAAGATCATGAAGACTCCGGCTGATTTTATATTAATTATATTATGCTCTTGAAGATATGAGGATAGAAGATAAGCTTTGTCAAAGTTTATCTGAAGATGATGTTTGGAAGATAAAGATAACCACGGTTACAACTTTCCTATTTTTGAGGGATATTAAATGTTCCATTGAAGAATTGTTTGGCACAAGTTTTATCTAAGTCTACACGTTTTTCTCAAGATAAGATAAGGCCAGTTATAGTGCTACAGATTAGGAACGTCTTTTTAAAAGTTTGAAGTGAACTTCAAGATAAGGAAGATCAAGATAGTATCTAAAATATCAGAGAAGAAGATTATCTTAACATCCAGCAACAATCATATCATGACCGTTGAAGATATAAAACTTATATATCCAAAGAATTCAAATCAAAAGAAAAATGCTGCTAAGAATTGTTCTTGCAAACCACATCTGATATTGTGCACTTTTAACTTGCTGCAATTCTTTTTGAGCCTTGCTCATTGCTTTGTCTAGTGAAAAAAACCATAGTGTGTCCTCTTTCTAGTTGTATTATAAATAGACTCTGTAATCAGTAATAGCTTAAGGTTAAGTTAGGGAGGCTGAGTAGAGTGAATTGTTCCCAAGAGATTGGCAACTATTTGTAACAAGCTTTTATTGGATTAGTAGAACATACTCGTGTAGATTACGGATGTCCCGACTTAAAGCTGGAAGAGTGGATGTAAACATAAGGCCGAACCATTGTATATCACTTGTCTTAGCTTTTCTTCCCTCTCTCTTTTAGTTTGTGCATATTATTTTTGTTTTAAAGTTTTTGCATTGGGAACATTAAAATCATGCCATTATTATTTGAGTAATCAAGGGATTTTATTTTGTCCAATTTTTTTTTTATTTTAAAGGTGTAACTAATTCAACCCCTTCTTAATTATTTAATTGGGACTGACATCCATAATGGAAAGGAAGATTTATCTTCATTCAGGAAGAATTCAACTTGAAAGGCTGTTGCTCTCTACAGCAGATTTATCTTCCTTTGAGTGGAATTTTAAATTGTAATATCCCTGTTTTTAGACCTTTGAAATGTCTTGTTCTTTCTATTGATCCATATTTACTTCAGACACAAAGCTTGGGATCATACGTGTAAAATATATGCTCTAAAAGTGTTTGTTGACCCAGTCAAAATCTTGATTAAATCAGAGGCTGATGAGATTCCTTCCCTACATTTCTTTCCAGTAAAATTCATATAAGCATGTTCTTGTTCATTTATAATCTTATAAAACTCATATAATTAGATAGCCAGCAGATGATATACCTTTTGAACCCGGCTTGTCAATCTTGTCATAGCACTCTTCAATTTCCGCACTCTATCCAAATTACGACTGCTGATCTGCAAATGTAGCTATAAATTAACAGACCCAGAGAAGAGAATACATATTATATAACCCAGAAGTAGTAATGCACTGTATGTATTACTTGTAAACAGGGTACATCTATTATCCCACAGGGTTAGATACCTGAGATTACTTTGTATATAGATACATTGTAACTTCCCATGTACTTGTGAATCCACATCAATAAATTATAGTGTATCCATGGGAGGTTTCAAGTTTAAATCTGTGCACCCATTTCATTCCTTATTGGTTGGGTAGTCCAGCTGATAAGTTTTAAGCCAAATATAAACCCACAAGTAACAGAAGTGTTAACTAATATACACAAAACTACATTAGATCTAAGAGGCTTAAGCATTTAGATGGATATATTAGTTTAGTAAGTTTCACATGTTCCATATGCTTAACTAAGTGTTCAACTATGGATTACACATATAATATATTCCAAATACAACAATTCTTGATTAAAGGGGATCCTTGAACTTTACGAGGAAACTTGACTAATTTGGCTTAAAATTATCTCGAACTCATTATAAAATTCCAATCGTACCCATGGTATTTGATCTTGAAGGTGCCATGTCTGTTCCATATTTCCAACATTTTATCCTCTCAACTATGCCCCAAATGAAAAACTTATTTATCCAATCATAAGCAGGGATATATGTAAAAGCAAACATAGCTGGAAGTATGTCTGACATAATAACAACTTTCCAACTAGAATAAGATGCCAATATTTATTACCACTTATGTTTCCAGGACTTCCGTCCATTAAGCTCTTTCAAAGTTCAAAATGCAACAGCACAATGCTACACAAAGTATACAAGCATAATCGTCAATCAGAATAAGCCAAGGAGAATCAAGAAATATGTGGATACACATGCCTTGGAAGTCAGCTCATCTAGAGCTGGATAAGCAGCAGTCTCAAGTTCTCTCGTACGAGCATCAAGAAAACTGCAAATTGCCTCCAGTGCTACTTCTAATGCCCGGAATTCAAAAGGGAACTCTACAGCACAAACACCAAAGGTTCAAACAATTATAATCAATCAATGAATACCTTCCATCATGTGGATAGTTAAAAAAGAAAAGGTAATGGATCACTTCTGTAAGAGGATTTCTCTCATGAACTACATTTTGACTCCTTGTGTCTAAAAATGAAAAAAGGAGCACATGGACTCAATGGCGGACCTAGGATTTGAACCAAACAATGGTGGGCCACACATAGGAGGGCCAAAACCATAAAAGTAAACGTATTTCTAAAATATTTTCATGCTTCAAAAAATTTTGAAATTTGGAAGGGGGAAGCCATCCGGTCTAGCCCCACTCCTCTGTCAATCCACCCCTGCATGGACTTCTCAATTAACATTGGGCATCTTTGTTGATGTAATATTCAATATCACAACATATGAGGTAAGGAACTGTTCTATATCAAAACAAAACTCAACCATTTTGCCCATCCCTGTTGTCATCATCATTATGAACCTCTGGCTGCTCGTCTTCTTCTCCATGTAGTTGACTAGTTCCATTTAGTTGGGGTAACCGTCGCCGTAGTTCTTCAACAATAGGAATTACATTGTCATCCAGTGGATCTCTAAGCAACACCTGTTCAAACATTCCCGAAAAGCTAAGATAACGCTTAAAAGATGATCAAATGATATGCAAAGGATCAAAGTTTTACACCTCAACACAAGCCTTGTATTACTTGGTGGAATCAACTAATGGCATGAGGTTAAAATAAATGGAAAAAAACAATACATCATACACGTAGTTGAATAGACTAATTTTTACCATACTTAAATAACTATCATAACTATAACATTCAAGAAAGATGTGTAGAAAAGAAGTTATTACCTCTTCCGCAGTAATTATTGCTTTAATATGCTGAAACCAAACCCAAAAGAGCTAAATTAGAATAAATTTAACAACAATATAGACACTAAGAAAACAATTAGAAGTTCAAATGACAATTTTCAGACTTTTCTAAACATTCATTAAAACCGAAACATTACAACTGTCCAATATTAAAATAGAAACCTCAGTCCCAAGTTACTAGTGCTTCTTGGGAGCAAATGACAGTAGGTAAAAAGGTGGTAATTTACGACTGATGATGGTGGTTAAGCCTCGCGGATAATGAAAACAGGGTAATTGATTTTCCTTCCCAGAAAGAGGATATTCATTATCATAGCTTCATCATCCATCATTACCTTACCACCACATAGTATAAGTCTCCATCAGCCGTCTTTCGCCTCCACCTAAAGCTAAAAGCCGCTAATATGTACAACCTCTTCAGATTACTACAACAATATTCAACAATTGTGTGGTTTTAATTATGTCAAAACCTCAAGGAAACCTCGGAAGTTGTTTCCCAAGGGAGAAGAACACGCACTAGATATGAATAAATATCCAGAGGAAACTCAAAAGAACTCAATTTACCTCTAAATTGAGAACAATAACTTTTTCTCTGCCTAGGATCTTGGAAGGGTACGATAAAAGTGGATCAAGAATCCTAAGATCTCTAGCATGAATCCTAACACGGCGCATGATGGCATATTTGTCCACATCCAATATGGTTGCTTCACCATTTTGGTTTAGTGCAATCCAGCTCCTGGACACTAGAGTTTTCTTCTTATGTGGCTTCATGAAAGAAGAAGTCTGAGTTTCCACTGCTAATCCATCCTGACTGCCCATTTTTCTCACCATAAAAAACAAAACCTCACCAACATCAACCAGCTCGAGGAATTTATGTCTCTGCACTCAATGTCCACGTCTGTCTTATAGGCCTATGGTAAGGGTCATATGATGTTGGAAGTAGGTGGGAGTGAAAAGGTAGGCAGTGTAACTGATTTTTTTTTTTACTGAGTTACCGTAATGGTAGAAAGAGATGCGAGTTGAAGGGCAGGGAAGAGAGATGGCTGCACGGGTAACCGTTGGCAATAGGCCGAGGAGTGGAAATGGAGGGGGCACAGCATTTGAATGGATAAGTTTTACGGATGTACAGAGGCTGTGTACGTAGAAGCCGTCCCGGTCCCCTGGTTGGGACGTCTCGCATAATTAATGATTAAGAACCAAATGAATTTGACATGACGTTACAACTTAGGGATAAGGTGATAGGGGTGTTAGCTTCCCTATTTGAACTTCTAGATAATTTATTTTTGAAAAATTAAATAATTATTTATTATTTAAATTTATAAATATTTATTCAATATTAAAATTGATTTTTTCTCAAAATATTTTCAGTTAGATAAATATTAATAAATAAAAATCTTATTATAGTAATAGCAATTCTATTTATTCATTCATTCAAATGAATGTGATAGTTTGATTAATCTAAATCTGTTATGAATCTGGTTTAGATTATCTCCTTAGCCATTTCAATATCAAACTCGAAAGATTTACAATCTATTTGAATTGTCAGATTTTTACCTATATCATATTTGTATCTAATCTTTATTTCAGCCTATTTGTAATATATATGTGTCATATTCATTTCATCTCTTTGGTTAGTTTGTGAGTAAAATTATCAGTTTTTCATTATTATCTGTCTATTGATAAACATCTATTTGACAACGATAAAATTACGGTGTTAAAATAACTAAAATATAACGAAATAAACAAACTTAGTTCCATAAATTTCTAGAAGATCCAGCCGGATTTTTCAAGGCAAAATACCACAATTTTGTTTTTAACAGATAATAATGCATCCATTTACTGAAAATATAAATCTAGTCTATGAAAGGTATAAAACTCTCGACATTCAAATCACAAAACGATAAATGATTTTCTCGTTCCAACGTCAACCTCTGGTCTAAGAATAGCAAATATGTTAAAGAGAATTATATAATCTTATCATATTTATTTAGCAGAATAAATTCATATTCAATAGAAATTGTATCACTAAAATACTTTTAATGGTCACACAGTAAAAGCTCACCATGTCAATTGGAATATGAGATCTAAAAAGAATAAAAACATTTACATCGTTTTAGAAACTTTTTTAAAAGATAGGAATGGATGAAAATGAGTAGTAAAAGAGAGAGAGAGAAAATTATGCAAATGAAAAAAACTATAATTTTTATCTTGCATTGGGTAATTTATGACGAAGGTGGAAGAAAATATTTTTTTTCGTTATTTGGTTTGTCTTTTTATAAAAGAAAAGAAAATAAAATTAGTAATCAATAAATTACTCCTATTTTATATTGCAATTGTCTTTTATTTCCAACTATTCTTTCCAATTTTAAAGAGAAATAAACTATGCTACAAAATAAAAATATTTTCAATCATTTCCTTTCTTTTCTACCCATTTCCAATTTACTCTTGAAATGCCAAACAAACATTTTAATTTTGTTTCCTTTGACTTTTTTTTTTTTAATATAGTTTACAACCATTTAAAGACATTGCTAAGCATGTTATAAAATCAAATTTGGCATCTTTTATTTAAAAAATGTTTTAGTTTCCGGTTATATATATATATATATATATAATCCATTTCCTTCTTGTATATTTTATATTTTATTGTTGAGTCCAAATGACATGACAAGAAATTTATAATGTCCTTCATGAGTGCGAAATGCCATCTTTTCAATGTTGCATGGATGCATTCGAATCTAATGATCCCGCATATAAGTCCAACTCAGAAAATACAAAAAGCACCATGTAATTCATCCAATAGCTCACCAATGGTCGCAATTGGAAACTGATCCTTAATGGTGACATTATTTAAAGCACGGTAATTGATGCAAAATCTCCATATGCCATCTTTTTTCTTCACCAATAACACTAGTAAAGAATAGAGACCGGTGTTGTGTTAGATAATATCTTGTTGGAGCATTTCTATCACTTGCTTTTCAATCTTAGCTTTTTGAAAATGAGGGTACCAATAGGCCTTCACATTTATTAGGCCTTGTCCTCCTTCAATGTGAATATGATGTTGAATATCTTGAAGTGGTGACAGTGATGAAGGTGCTTCAAACATCTAAGAGTATCTGCCTAATAAAGCTTTTCTGTCTTTATTGATGGTGGTAGTCTCACATGTGTTACTAACAACCTCTTGAGCCAAAAATTGAAAATAGGAAACCACTTCGTCTCGTTTGATTAATTTGTGAAACTGATGGTGAGTAATTTGAGATACTATTTCCTTATCTCCTTGTAAAGTCACAACACCCCTTGATGCATAAATTACATGGTCAATCGACTGTAGTCAATTGTAACCGGTCCCAAAGATTGCAACCACTGTACTCCTAAAACTATTTTGGTACCCTGGATTGGCAAAACATAAAAACATCAGAAAAACATAAGCCCTGAATTTGAAAAATTAAACTATTTCCACATTATTAACATGTGATGAAACATTGTTCTGATTCTTATGCATTTGAACATTAATAACTAATTATTCTTGGAATATATCTTGCATTACCTTTACTAATTCGGCTATGGAATACACAAATGATTGCAACTTGGCCATTTCTTCTTGTGATCCAGTTGCCATGATGAAAGCATCGATATTAAATAGGATCTTCCACACTGGATTATAACTTGAAATATAAAAGGGGTAAAGGAAACCCTAGAGCCTCGAACACGTCTCTCCTCAAACAGATAAGAACTCTCTCTAACTTTTTGTCCTCTCCAGCTATCTTTCGATACAAACCCTAAGAATGCTAACATCTATTGTTTTGTGATTGCAGGTAGGAAAACATGTAGCTTGAGACTGCTTCAAGTGAGTCTCTAACTCCTAACAGCTCTATTTCTCAAATGTATGGGTAACTCACCTTTTTCTACTATACTCTTATTTATAGATTCCAATCACTTGTAGTTTAGCTCAGATACAAAGATTTGTTGTACATGCTACTCTCCGATTGCTTACAAGATATGTATTTGTAACTATCTTACTATCTATTGCATGTGTTTACTATAATGTTCTTTTTCTAAACTAAGGGACATAATCCCTCATCTAGCCTGGCTTTCATTTGATTATGTTATTCGTAACATATTTTTTCCTTATTTCAATTTATATTAGTGATTGAATTATGATTGGTTCATATGTTAAGGATCATAAAATCGAAACCTGTTGAAATTAAAACTCACAGCCAACAAATTATTGTGAACTTTCTTTTTAGATAATTATATTAACCGTAGCATTTATTGAAAATTGCTTCTTGATGACACATGGCATTATGAATTTCTTTTGCGTTTTATGATTAATTACATAGGTTGAGTAATATGAATACGTAGTTAAAATGTTATAAATTATTAGCCTTTACTAGATTAATTTTCAACTATCTAAATATGATGAGTTTGACAAATTATCCCTATAGAAAAAATTAAACTTTAAAAATAAAAATTTTGTGGTGATAAACTAATAAGAGAAGTTATATTCTTACAAATAAGATTAGCAATGATAATTTTTTTGTTATAGAAATTTACTTTTGAGTATATAATGCGATTTTTGAAATAATTAAAAGTAATAAATTCTTAGACACTTGCATCTCAAATGTTTGATATGTCCTCTAAATTATAGGTTATATAGAGGCTAAAATTCCATATTAGGCTTTAAGCGTGGTAATTACGTGGAGTTTGACATTTTTAATTAAGGAATAGAGTTTCAGTTAAATTCTATGGTTTTCTTGGGGCGTTCAAAGGAGGGAGACTTGATACGGTAGATATGGGGAAAAATGCTCATGCCCCAAGTCAAATCTTTAATAGTGCATGAAATATGAATATTAAATATTACTTTGTGTACGGGCTCATATAAATAATTAGAATTGTGGTTTCCTTTTGCCATGAAGTGGGGGAATATGTCGTACCAGTGCGGTTGAAGTAGACGTGCACCCCCGCAATTATACGCATTGGTGGGACAGTTCCACGCCCACATGGCCGATGGCCCGACCACCTTGTCCTTTTGCCGAATTAATGCAATCGGTCCTATGCTTGAATGGTCTGATTTTCATTTAATGTTTATTAGTATCGATCCCGTATCTAGTTCGTGTAATATGTTTATAAATAAATATGTATGTTTTTTATTTGCATTTATTTTCAATAAATAATCTTATTCATAAAAACACTAAATAGATGGCGTACCAACAAACCAAATGCGCCCTATACTCTCTCAATAACTAAGAACCATTATTGTTGAGAGATAAAAATTTGCTATTCCATTTTTATTACTGTGAATAGATATATTTCACGTGTCATAAGATTATGATTATTACTTTTTTTTTTCACTTTTCTAATTTATTTGATTCCTTACACGCAATGACATATATGGGACAGCATTTTAGGGGTGAGAGAGTCTTAGATGTGGGGAAGGCTCACGTCCAAGGTCACCAAACTTAATTTTTAATTATGTCGCAACTTTTATGCTTTCTTTTCATCTTCGGGACGTGATGGCTGGAGAATTTACATGTTTTTATGGATGTGCTTGTACTATACTTATGTATTATTTAATATGTTCTTACTTATGAAACTAGAGGGTGAATGAAGAAAGAAATATTATAGTAATGAGATGGATAGAATCATGAAATGTTATTCATTTCATTGAGGTTCCTCTTGAAAAGCAGATATTTTTACTCAAAACATATATTTTTATCCATACATAGATTAAATAGATACAGATAAGATGCAAATAAAATACATATAAAATACAGATGAAAATCAAACAATCTAAACAGACTCTTAAGTTTGGTTATGCTTTTGGCTTTCTTACCACTTCTGTTGATCACTATGGCTGGATAATGCTTGAATTGCTTAACAAATTTTATTGCTTGTCTTTGGCTTTGAAGAGTGTAATGACATTATCATTGGTTATGAAGTCGAAATGTATTTTTTGGGCATTGAACTTGTGAATTTATTGAGAATAGGTTGATACCTTCTGTTTAGGATAGTACCCTCTAGGTCGCTTCCTTTTACTTAAGCCTTTTCCCTATGGTAACTTATTATGATTCATATTTTTTTGTCTACGGTGTACAATTAAAAGGATTAATGCTTCTTTTTGTTTTCTAGTTTGGATTTGTAGAGTTGTTTATCACTTGTTGGTGCTGAGGCGTTTGTGTAATTCTTATGTGGATATGATTCGTATCAATTTGCTTAGTTATGGGGGGGGGGGGGGGGGGGGGGGGGGGGGGGGGGGGGGGGGGGGGGGGGGGGGGGGGGGGGGGGGGGTAAATGACTGCTTGTGACCTTGAATTGTCTTGATGATTGAACTGTGTTGGAATGAAAAATGCAAATTTAATTGATTCTGGTTGGTTCTCACGCAGAATGTGATTGAATGAGTTGCTTATGGTTTTTTCATATGGGTTTAATTGAAGCTTGTAATCTTGTTAGTGGTGACAGATGGCCTTAAATGGACTTGTTATTAAGATTGATGTTGGAGCTTAAATGCTTGCATAATGGAGTTTGCATGCTTATGTCTCTTAAAGGATACCTAATGAAGACTTCTGGTGGTGCCATCGGAGCTTAATATAAGCTCATGATGTGTTATGGTAGCACTTGAATGGCACTATTGTGAGTTCTTGAATATGTGAGCAACACTTGCATGTTTGTGGGATAATTAACATTGGAACAACACATAAGTCTCTTTGTATGCTCGGAAGCTCTGTTTTTGCTTCTCCTCAATCACCTATCAATCCAACTCATCTTTTCAATGAGGCTGTAGGGGTTAAAAAATAAAATAAACATACGATTTTCTTAAGAAGATTTTAAGTGCTTAATGAAACTTGAGAAAATTCTCTCGATTTGGAATCACTATTTTAAAATGGGATGTTTCTTTGATAAATTGGTACTTCATATATTAAAAAGAGTATTAAGATTCAAATTGGGTTTGATATCCATCTACTGATCTAACTTGCGTGAGTTTTGATAGGGTACCTTGAATATCTTCAAACTTGGATGGACCAAAGCGAACTTCAATAGCTTTCTTGAAATTGGTCCAAGAACTGAGCTGTTTGTTGTTGTACATCCATTTGTACCAATCCAAAGCGCGATCTTTCATTAGAAATTATGCAATATTAATCCGTTGCTCATCTAAAATTGCATGAAAATCAAAGAACCGATCAGCCTTGAAAATCCATCCTAATGTATCATCCTCGGTAAATTTAAAAACCTCCAACTTAATTCCTTTTAACAAATTCTTGGTCATACTGCCCCCATTAATAGAAGATGATGAACTCGCATTATGATCTATTGATTGATTATTACCGGGTTCTAATTCTGACTTAAATTCTTGGATAATTTTCTTGAATTTCTTTCCATTTCAACCTTTAAAGCTTGTAATAAAGTATTTTGGAATTGATTCGCCAATTCCACAAAAATATCTCCCATTGCTCCGGATCGTGTTGATGGAGCCATGACACGAGAGCACTGAATTTGTTAAGACCCACTTCTGTATATTTGGCCCACTCACAACCCTAATATAAAAGCTCTCTATCTTTACTGACTCTACTTCTTGCCTCTTTTCCTCGCGTATAAGTTTTCAAACCCTAACCCTACTGTTATGTTCTTTAACTTTATGTTCTCTAATGTGGGTTTTGTGCATGCAAGGTACATAAGATACTATACTCGATCTGTTCGAGCTAGATCTTTCTCTAGTGCCAAGAGACACTCTAATTTATAGGGTTAAAGTTTGTGTAACCCTCTCTATATATTTTTTTACTATTTATGTTTGCTTTTATACAACTAGCTTTTGTTACGTTTGCATAACTATTTGCTATATAGACTAGTTTTCTGTTCAAAAGTTGTTATTTAGTTCTAATTGTAACTACTAAGTACAATAGTCTTTCATCTAAACCGGTACTTTCTTATTCCTATGTTGTCTGTTCATAACATATTCATTATTGCATCATGACCAATTGAATCATTAACAATGCCAAACTATCCACATGGCACTATTGACACTATTGTAATATCTGCCGAACATCTAAGCACCTCTAAAGGATTTTGCTCGATAGCCATTAAACGTCTTGCACGCTCATGTGGAACATCTACCTCCATAATAGGTAAGCATCAAAAATGTACCCAACCTTACATTGAATTACTTGCAATGATTTATAATAAACTTATAATTTGGCTAATATTTTTGCAATTATATATATAGGTGATTCACTTGCTGAACCGTACATTCAAAATAGTAATACTACTAATAGATGTATGTATTTTAATATTAGAAAATTTAGTAAATTTGGAAATTAATTTTCTATCTTATGTTAAAGAATTTATTTACACATTTCGATAAATTAGTTATCTTTCTGCCAACAAGACGATGGGGTAATCTTAATGTTGGTCGAGAGTTCCATGAAAGTTATGGTTATTAAGTGCTTCAATTACCCCTACCAATCACATGCACATTTTGTGCTGCTCAACTATTTAAGCATAAGACATTAGAAAAATGTTGCTCAAAAGATAAAGTTATTCTGCCTTCAATTCCATCACCCGTAGAACTCCTTCATTTGTATAGTGCACAAGATCAGCTCGACAGACATTTCAAACAACATATTCGATCGTACAACCATGTTTGCATTTACTTCAATAGGCGTCCATGTTGACGACAATCTATTGGCGGCGAACCATGGCATGTATACATTTCATGCTCAAGATGCGATTTACCATAATATTGGTAGTCTCTTACCTAACATAAATGATAGGCCATTATTTTTGCAAACATATATATATGATGCCAACCATGAAATTGAAAATGGCATCTCCGAAAATCAAAACCTAGATATAGATCTTATCTAAAAAATTACCTCCATTTTGACTTTGTATAATCCTTTTGTCCATCAATTTTGCTGCCTTTCCACAATTGATAATATTCGGGAATGTCGTCTTATAATTCATCAACCTACTAACCACCACCAATATGCCCTTCCAACTGCATCTCAAGTAGCTACAATAGTAGTTGGTGGTGAAGAAGCAGGTAAACTTCATGATCACGATATTATCATTCAATCACATGCCGGCAACCTCATGATAGTCAGTGACATTGTTGGATATTATGATCTGTTACAATATCCCTTGCTGTTTCCATTTGGAACATATGGATGGGATCCTAACACTTGCTCTACAAATGGAAACCTTGTCTCATGTCTTGGCTTCTATGCGTATTATATACAGTTATAATTATGTTCAATTATATTCAATTTTGTTCTTTAAATCTACCACTACATCACTTAATTAAAAGTTTTTCTCCTCAAATGCATAGCCATGAGGAACATCTCATCCTACGAAGGGTACTCTTCCAACAATAATTGGTAGATAATTTTGTAAAAATTGAAAAACAAAGGCTTAAATGGTTAAGACATAATCAGGATTCAATTCAAGTTGAGTACTACCAAAGCCTACAAGATTCACTTGTTCATGGGAAAAATGATGCAAGTTCACTTATATAATTATTGTACAAGTCTTTCCATATCTTTATCCCTACAAAATGATTTAGAATCTCAACAAATTTAATATTCCATCCATAGGCAATGTTGAGAGAAAAATTGTGTTGCCTTCTTTATTTGTTGGAAGTCCTCGAGATGTGTACCATAGATATCAAGATGCAATAGGATGAGTCTAAGAACTAAGAAGACCTAATTTATTCATTACCATAACATGTAACCCAAGTTGGCTTGAGATTCATTGTGAATTACTTGAAGGATAATCACCAAAAGATCGTCTAAACTTATTGTTGTGTGTCTTTCATTCTTGATTAGAGGAGTTCAAAAAGGATATTATTGATAAAGCAATTCTAGGAAAGGTTATTGCTTACACATATGTTATAGAGCTCCAAAAGTGAGGGTTACCAAATGCACATATGCTTATCATTCTAGACAATGACTTTAAATTGAACTCACCCGATGATTATGATTCCATTGTATGGGCTGAGATTCCTAATGTACATGAGGAGCCTCGATTATTTACTACAGCCCTAAAGCATATGGTACATGGACCATGCAGTAGCTATAATTTAATTGCAACATGCATGAAGCAGGGGTATTGTAAGCATCATTTTCCTAAGCCATTTAATAATTATGCTATTCAAGGTAAGGACTCATACCCAGTATATAGAAGGAGAAGAAATATGGTTGTCCCTCTTCTAACCTATCCAAACATTATGGTGGATAACAATTGGATCGTTCCTTACAACACATGGTTACTTTTGAAGTATGATGGTCATATAAATGTCGAGGTTTGATGGTCATGTAAATGTCGAGGTTTGTTTAAGTGTCAAGAGTGTAAAGTATTTGTACAAATACATTCACAAAGGCCCTAATAGGGTTTCTCTTGATGTATGTATGGGCAATGACAATAATGAAATCTAGCAGTTTATCGAAGCGCATTGGATATGTGCACCAGAAGTAGTTTAGAGGTTGATAAAGTTTTTAATGAATTGCATGTTTCCAACTATAACTAGATTGTAAATACATTTTCAAAACATGCATACAATTACATTTAGAGATGGTGACACTATAGACTCTATTTTGGCTAATCACTCTACCCTGCGAATAATTCTTACAGAATTCTACCATACTAATGTGATGGATTTTAGAGCAAGATGATATTTGTATAGAGAGTTCCCAAGATACTATGCATGGAAAAATTCACAATGGTATCGTAGAAATGATATGACGAAGTTCATTAGGAGAATATATATCATAGTCCCAACAGATTCTAAGAGGTTTTACCTTCAAATGCTACTTAATCATGTCTGCGACCCTACTTCTTTTGATGACCTTCTAAGTCATCATGGGGTATGACATTATACATTTCAAAAGGCAGCAAAGAGTTTAGGTCTTATTGAGAATAATGAATGCATACAACATTGCTTACTTGAGGCCATCTCCTTTCAAATTCCCTCTACCCTTAAGATGTTGTTCATAGCCATTATGGTATATTTTCAACCAACTTATGTTAGATCATTATGGGATGAATTCCATGAAAGTATGATATAAGATTACTCATCCTCATCAATGAGTTCAAATGCAACATTGCTCAACAAAATATTGTATGACATCAATACATTATTAAAATAACATGGGAACGTTTAGCTGACTATGACTTACCGAATCTCCAAAATGAAGCTACTAGAGAAGATAATATACCAAGAGTTATACAAGATAAGTTGTCCATTGCGATGATTGATGAAGATTTGAATGCAATTGCACTCTTAAACAATGACTAGAGAAATGCATTCAATTCAATTAAGTCTACAGTCGATGGAAATAAGCCAGCCTATTTTTTGTTAATGGTCAGAAGGGATACAAAAACTTTTTTGTATCATGCTATTTTAGCATATATTCAAAGTAATGGTCATGCTGCCTTAGCTACCATAACTTCTGAGATCGCTTCAATAATATTATCTAATGGAAGAACAACACACTCAAGATTTAAGATTCCATTGAATCTAGATGCATCTTTCATTTTTCCAATAAGTAAGCAATCT
This sequence comes from Combretum micranthum, assembly GCA_024138025.1. NCBI lineage: Eukaryota > Viridiplantae > Streptophyta > Magnoliopsida > Myrtales > Combretaceae > Combretum > Combretum micranthum. Next base: position 506,603 of record JAMXBD010000255.1, read on the forward strand.
AACGTAGCGAAACTCTTACAAATGTGCAAAGCAATTCTTGGGATGAAGCTTCTGTGGCTAATAGGTGTGCTTTCAAGTCTCTTGCTAGAACACTTAGAGATATTATGGAACTTGATGTCCCATTTGGGGGTAAGGTCATGATATTAGGTGGAGATTTTAGATTAACACTTCTAGTGGTTTTGAATGGTACAAAAAGCCAAAATTAATACATGTTTTAATAAATCTCCTCTTTAGAGCAATGTTCAAGTCCTTTGCTTGACCCAAAATATGTGATCACTTACAAATAGGGATTTTTCAGAATTTGTACTATGGTAGGTGATGGAGTTGAGCATAATGAGCATGATGACCTCATAAAGATACCTCCATCTATGAGTTTATAGTAGGAGGATGAATGATCGATTGATGGCCTGATTCATGCAACTTTCCCAAATCTTTCTAACATTTGGAAGATTCAAACTACTTTATTAATTGTGCACTCTTAGCACTAACAAATGTTGAGGTTGACAAATTAAACAGCACAATTATTCAATTGTTTCACTGTGAAGCACACACGTATTACTCTTTTGATGTGTTAGTGATGATCATGGGTGTATGTACCCACAAAAATTCTTAAATTCTATATCTCTGGGTGGAATGCCTCTTCATATATTAACACTAAAGAAAGGAGCTCTAATTATGCACTTAAGAACTTAGATCCAAAGGTGGGTTTCTGTAACAGTACTAGGTTAACATGCGTTGGTTTCTTAGGAAATGTCATTTATGCGAAGGTCTTAACTAGTCATGCGAGAGGGTTAAGAGTTTTTATTCCAATGATTTCTTTAAAACTTCAAATAGTTTAAATCTCTCATTTGAAATGACAACAAAACAATTTCCAGTACGCTTGAGCTTTGCCTTAACCATCAATAAGGTACAAGGCCAAACAATACATAACGTTGGCATCTACTATTCTGATCGTTTGTTTAGCCATGGGCAACTCTACAAACACTATCACAAGGAGTATCAATGGCATCAACAAAAAATTTTGGTTAAAAAAGAAATCTACCAAGGGTATGTAGCACATACACAAGGAATGTTGTCTACAAGAATGTATTGTTATCTTGAATATATTCTTATTACCAACATGTTATGTTATATTTTCACATATTGAGAACATCATCGGATATACATGTATTACGTCATAACGATCACTAACTATTTACTACTCTTATATAGGTTCCAAATCAAATTGCGATTTACTTAATATATTGCCAAGTGAATTAAAAAGAAGATGGATTGACCTTTATCATGTAAGATGACATGTTTAAGTTATTCCCACTATGCATTTATTCATTTGAATTTAACCTCTACCATCCTCTAAAAATTCATTTATAACTTATCTTTTCCTTGTAGGATGCTTCACTAATATATATGGATCATAGAGATGCTTGATTATGTAACCTGGAAATATTTACAATCACTCCCTATTGTGTGCCCTCTAATGTAAGTTTAACTTATCTATTTTTTGAATTAATTTTTTGTTTCAAATAAATCTTCATGGTAATTTATTTGCATAATATCAAAATAATGCTCCTATAGGCAAATTACCTTATGATTTACAGTTTTGGTTGGGGATTTTCTATTCAGCTTGACAAACGTTTTTTTATTTCAATAATCATAAGTGAAATTAAGAAATTGAAGTACAATGGGTACAATTTTCTATGGATATAAACTTATTTCTTAATTAGAAAGAAAATTAACAGCTAAATATGTGTTCTCTCCTTTTTGTAATAATTATTTTATGAATACTACTTATGACAATTCTAACTTAATAGATTTTTTGAAAAATGTTAACAAATGTAGTATAAGATTTTTTTCAAACATTGCTTTTGTAGAATTGTATGCATTTAAAAGCACTTAATTTTTTTTTTTAAATGATTCATAGAACTAACAACTACACAACCACCAATAGACGACTTTCAATGGTTTGGCAAAATTTACACTGCTTCTAATGATCTATATTTTTTTCTCTACTTTTTCCTTTACCATCTCAAATAATCTCTTCATTTTGTAGTTTTTTTTTTTATCCAACAACAAATATAATGTTTCATGTATAGTGAGTTAATGACATTATCACTAGGCGATGACTTATCATATAATGAACTATTACACACCTATGTAATATGATTTAAATTATTTTTATTTTGCACGAAATTATTGTAGGGTTATGACAAGATTTGCAATAAAGCAAATCATCTCTAAATAGCATTACTTTCATATAAGATGTATCGTTGATAAAAGTTAATATTGTTCTACTTTTCACTTATTTTTTTATAGCTTTTCTTATAAACCTTCCTTTGTAAATATATTCCATTGTTAAACCACGAAATAATTGCTTTGTACTGATCTATTTAATTTATATACTTTGGATTGTTTTATTTGCATACACAAGTGGGTGCATCGTCTGCTTGTACAACTAAATAGAATAAAAGTATAGTTAAAAGTACCACTTAGAGAGAGAGGATAGGAAACGAAACATATTCAGTAGTAGGAAACAGTTGTTGAATGTACAATATTAACAGTAGTTGTATAACGTGTCAAATCATTGTAATTGGCTAAAAACATTGTATGCAAGTAAATAAGCAGTTTCAATAACAGTTGTAGAACGTGCAAAAGCATAATATAGATTTAAACCACAAGAATTTTTTTTCAAATTATAAATTAAAAATTATTTACATTAAAAACACAAAAGGATTCTTTTCCTTTTAATAGTATAGAAGGTAACATATAAATAATCAAATTGTATAATTTAAAATTTAACATTAAATAGTTTTGCCATTTTTATCTTGGGACCATGTACTTCCCCTCTTTTTTATAAATATTAGGGATGCAACCGGGGCGGGTTTGGGACGGGTCATATAAAACCCGTACCCGCCCCGCTTCCCAATAGGGTTTCCCAAACCCGCCCCTATAGGGTTTTGACCCTGACCCGCCCCGCTCCACGACCCGCTTAATTTTCTATACTCAACTATTTAGATTTATTATCTACCTCACATTTCAAGTTATAGATAAATATTTGTCACAATATCTTTCTAATGATTAATAATTTTTGGTGAATCAAAATCATATTTTGTATAAGATTATAAATTTCAAAATTTAGATAAAATTTGGATACATTTATCAACAACTGTAAATGTAAAACCAGGGAAAAAAAAAAAAGAAGACCTAATAGTTTGAATAATGCTATAGCATTCTATCAAAATTTAACTTAAAAATCCCCACTTTCAGTGCCTGACAGCGTGCTCGTCTAATCTCCAAACAGAGAATAGAGTCATCACGCACCACCGAAACACTTCCAGTAAACGACACTTCCTCTAACCCGATGATCGATGCGAATATCTCTCTCGTCACTCTTCGGTGTGGTTAAAGCAAATACGATCATCACTGAGCACTATTAATCAATTACTTAGTTTAGTGAATCCAAAAAGATGTTTAATGATAAACTTGTTACGAAATCAAATAAAATAAATTTTATAAATTACTTTAAACTCTGGTTCAGTAACCAGGTGAAAATTACGAGAAAAAAAAAGCTAGCACACAATAGATCGAAATACAAATAATTTTGAATTGAACAACCATCTAATTATACATTTCAGGAAATTGGAGGAATCGGTTATTAGGAATATAGTGCGGAAAAAAGATATTAAAATGTGGAACTACGAGAAAATGCGATGAATCCATGAGAGAAATAGGGAAACTGCACGTCCTAGGTACAAACTTATCAGGGAAAGTTGATTTTGCATCCTTTCGTATTCCTGTGCTATGGAAAACAAACACAAGGAATCATAGTGGATGCATCGTTTTCAAAAATCTATCTGAACAGAAGTCCATGAAGAAAAATATTATATTGTGAATTTTAAATTTCAAATTAATTTTTTAAATTATTTATATTATGATGGGTTCGGGGGTTACCCATCGGGTTTTTTTTGTGACCCGAACCCCCCCCGAAACCTATAAGGTCAGCAAGTAATTTTCCAAACCCGTCCCATGACCCTATAGGGTTTTTAACGATTCGGACGGGGCGGGTACCCTATAATAACCCGCCCCAGTTGCATCCCTAATAATATCCAAACACAACACAACAGCCTACAAAATTAATATTAAAAATATATATATTCACAAAAACATAAACACGGCCTTCATAATTTCCAACACCACATACAAATGGCTGCTACGACCGCTTCGCCAACCCTTCAATCCCTCCTCCTTTACAGAAAACTCCCCACTCTTTCTCTCTATTCGTCCTCTAGCTCCTTCTCCTATCCCCAAACCCTAACCCCTACTCTCCGCTCTCTCTCCCTCCGTTCTCACTTTCTCTCCCATCATCATAACCACCACCACTACCGCCACCAGCATCAGCACCGCAACTTCTCCGTCAGCGCTGCGGAATCCGATAATGGTGCCGAGACTCACCGCCACTTCGACTTCGACCTATTTACAATCGGCGCTGGTAGCGGCGGCGTCCGTGCCTCTCGCTTTGCTGCTAATTTTGGTGCCAAAGTTGCCGTCTGTGAACTCCCTTTCGCCACTATCTCTTCCGATGCTACTGGCGGAGTCGGCGGAACGTAAGATTACAAGAATTTTGAAATTTTAATCATGACACGTGTTATGCCTTTAGTAATTTTTGAATTTGATGAAATCGCAAGTAGACTTCATATTGGAGGGGAAATAAAATTGCTTCCAGTAAAATTTGTTAATAATTGAATTTTGTTTTAGTGAAGTTGACCATTTGGTGTGGTACAGTGGTAATGAAGGAGAGATTTTTTTGGACTTCATTTAAATATATATATATATATATATATATTATTGATAAACTTGATCATATTCATTATGATGGTAATCATATTCGTAATGAGTTCTATGTGTTTTTGAAGTCATTTAAAATCCTTATCTTTAGATGGTGATCATGAATTAGAAGGTTGAATAATCTTAATTGGAATTGCTTTTTATTAGGGATATCCAATTATTTTTCATTTATTTAATTTAGCTTGAATTCAAATCATTTACGAATTATACTCGAGCCCTGCCATTTTTAAAGTTAGTTGAACTCAACTAGCTCACCCAGTGGTGGTTTGGCTCTTGAGCCAAAGTCAGGCATTCAGGCTTATTTATAGTTCTAAAATATGAGATAAAATTAGATTCAGCGAATTAAATATATATAATAAATAATAAATAAAGATTAGATTGTATATATTATATATAAAATGGTTTTTGGTTTTAATAATATGTTATATATAATATGTATAAAATACAAGAGCCAGCTCACATGTAACTCGTTTAGATAAATGGACTTTATTTTATGTTCGAGTTTGAGTTTGGCTCGTTGTTTACAAATTGAGTTCTAGTTGATTCAAGCTTAGAGCAAGCCAGACTAACTTGTGAGTGTTTGACACTTTTGCATCCCTATTCTCACCTATCGAAACATGTTCATGTTTACAGGTGTTACTGGTATTATCATTTAATTGAAACATGTGCTTTTGTTCAATATTGAAGGGAAGCTTCCAATCTATTCTCACAATTCATTTGTAAATATTCTTACAGAAAAAGAAGAAAATTCTACATTTGTGTCCAAGCATTTCTATCTTCTCATCTTGTTAATTTGATATAAAATCCTACTCAAAATGTGTTGTAAGAAGTTTGATCGAGGCTATAGATGTGTTTTGGATTATGCCTCATAATGTTCTTCAATTCTTGCATAGCTAGAATTTTTTTATTGGTTCTAGAAGGGTCATGGAGTGCTGTCTTTTTCAGCCTCTTTGCTAATGGAGAGGGCAGAACCAGAGAAATTATCTGTAGTTCTGTGTTCATGACAATCTATTTCACTACAAACATTAAAAATGTGAGACCTTATCATGGTTTATGGTGCGTTGTAGATAATAACAGCCAAAATCTAACAGAATAAGCCATCACAATATCATCTATCGTGCTGTTATGTGATGACCATGGGCCTCTCCATAATGGCAGTGATATCCATTACAGGCCGTTAGAGGTTAGGAGTGCAAGTGAATCAAATATTTTTACAAAATACAAGAGCTCTCCATTATGAGAGTAGTCAACTCGAGTTCGTGCTCAAGCTCAAGGTCCTCTGTAGTTTGTCAAGTCGAGTTCGAGTTTTATGATGTTCAGCTTGATTGGTTAATAAGTCTAATCAAATTTTAATCAAGTTTGGATATTAATATTTTAAAATTATTTATATTAATAAATTGAGCCCAAATAAACTTAATCCAGTCAAACTCTAGTTTGTGTAGTGCAATTTTAGGTTTGATTTGATATTAAAATTTTAAGCTCAATCAAGTTCAAAACAAACTTTAGTTTTGAAATTTTGAGTTAAGTTGAAGCTTGAATTCAGCACTAGCCTATCTCAACTCAACTGGATTAGGGCTCCATTAGAGGCAGCTTTTCAATTCAAAATGGTATTGTTTTAGTCTTAGTCTCTTAGGTGTTGCATATCAATTGGAACAATAACTTCTATTTTTGTTTTTGCTTTATATATATAGTTTCCTAACTGTTGCAGGTGTTAATATTAAAGAAAGAGATAAAATATAAAATAATGTCAGTGAAGATGTTGATATGTAAAAGATATGAATCTACTCCTAACTTCTAAGTCAATAGTCAACAAGCAGTTTAGCTTAGGGTCAGGATTAGAGGTTTAATCAAGTTGAGTGGAATTGAAATATTTCTGCATATAACTTTACAGAAAAAAGTAGAGGTAATGGTCCTAAAATCAAAGAAGGCTAAAAATAAATACATATTAAAAATTTCCAGCCTGATTAAACTGGCAAACCCAAGGGCTGAAGTTTGAGTTTTTCTCATTTAGGCCGAAGCCAGGATCAAGCTAAGCTTTGGCAAGTTCATGAACCTCCTTTTTCATGTCCTCTCCAAACTAGTAATTCATACAAACATATTTTAGCTAGGTCCTTATCAGTGTCAAGTTTCTTGATGTTAAAGTGTTTTAAGTTTGTTCAAGTATTCCATAAATATGATAACCGAATCTGCTCATGTCATATATGGGTTCAGTTTGTGCACCATGCACTTGAGCATTGTACACTTTATAAATCTCTATCAAACCATGCCAGGTTTTAAATAATTTTAATCTCTCTTGTTCAAGATTTCTGTGAAGAATTGTTTGAGTTGGCTTTATAGTTAAAATCTGAGCAAGTGAAATCAGCTTATACATCTTACAAATTTTAACAGGAAGCTGTCTTAAAAATTTTACATATTCACTTTCATTATATGTAAATCCAAGATTTAAGTGCTACCAGACTAATCTCTGTTTTGCAACTTGACGTACTTCATCTGATGGTCTGCCTCTTGTGGTCAGCGACTGATAGGGGTGCTGGGCACTCCCACTGAAATCAGCTGAGCGGCAAAAAATAAGACAATGGTTGTGAACTATTATTCTACAATATTAACACATATGACTTTCATGTGTTCATTTGATGCAGGTCTACAAGTGCTTGGTACATAGCCTGTTAAGTTGCTATTATTGACTTAGAAATGTTCTGTGCAGTTGTGTCCTTCGAGGTTGTGTGCCAAAGAAGCTACTAGTCTACGCTTCCAAATATTCTCATGAATTTGACGAGAGTATTGGTTTTGGATGGAAATATGATAGTGAGCCAACACATGACTGGAGCGTCTTAATGGCTAACAAGAATGCAGAGTTGCAACGTCTTACTGGTATCTACAAAAATGTATTGAGGAAGGCTGGTGTCACTTTGCTTGAAGGTCGTGGTAAGGTGGGTCAGTACTTCACCATGCTTCTATGTTATTTTCATGTTGTTTTATGGTGATTAATATTGTTGAAAGCCATGACAGATTGTGGACCCACACACAGTTGACGTGGATGGGAAACTCTATTCAGCGAGACACATACTAGTTTCTGTTGGAGGTCGCCCCTTCATTCCTGATATTCCTGGTAAGAATATGCTATTGATTCAGATGCAGCCCTTGATTTGCCATCAAAGCCAGAAAAAATTGCAATAATTGGGGGTGGATATATTGCCTTGGAATTTGCTGGCATCTTCAATGGCTTGACGAGTGAAGTGCATGTGTTCATTAGACAAAAGAAAGTTTTGAGAGGTTTTGATGAAGAGGTGAGAAATTGTGGAGATACCTACTGTGCCTTTTGTTACTTGAGCCAATATATTTAAGGAGAGACTAATGCCTGGAAGTACTTTCAGATCAGAGATTTTGTTGGGGAACAAATGACCGTACGAGGCATTGATTTCCACACAGAAGAGTCACCTCTGGCGATCCACAAGACCTCGAATGGTTTACTGTCACTTAAGACCAACAGAGGAACAGTTGAAGGTTTCTCTCATGTCATGTTTGCTACAGGGCGTAGGCCAAACACCAAGGTTTGGATTCTCAATACTATGTTTTCATCCGTTCTGAAGGCATGTGGCTGTAAATAGTTAAATAAAAAATGTAAAATTGCACAAAATTCTTGAGCTAGAGCTTTTATATTAGTTTTTGTGGATCTAAATTCAAATTCTAGCATGTCATTTAATTCTTTATTTAATTGGATTGGTGATGGACTGTATTTAAAGTCTTAGCCTACAAACAAAATCTTTAAGCTTAAGCTCTTATATCGGATGATTGTTAATATAAGCTTAACAAATCATTTATTAGCTCATATGTGATACTGAAATTTGGATGCTTCATCATTTCTCACTTTAATGCGGCAGTAGCACTGTATCCTTCTCTTCTGGAGACCCTTGACTTTTGTTGAAAGAACTAATCAAAGTAACGTCATTTTTTCCCCCCTTGTGTTGTTGAAGAATTTAGGGTTGGAGACAGTGGGTGTAAAGATGAACAAGAATGGAGCAATAGAGGTAGTGCTTTCAGCTTTTTATTCTTTTGTCTTTTCCTCCACTGGATATTATTTACGCATGATATATTTTCTTGGGATTTAGGTTAATGAATTCTCCCAAACATCAGTCCCATCTATTTGGGCCGTCGGAGATGTTACTGATCGGGTGAATTTGACTCCAGTTGCTTTGATGGAGGGAGGGGCATTAGCCAAAACTATATTTTTAAACGAACCAACCAAGCCTGATTACAGGTACTTTTGTGCAATTTCCTATATTTCACAAACTTGGCTTCTCTTCTGTTGTCTTATAGGTGTCTTTTGCTGTATTATTAATGTCCAACAAAAGATAATTTTATAATTTTTTGCTAATTTTCTGTATGTTTTACTCAAATAGAGCTATTCCATCTGCTGTGTTTTCCCAGCCACCTATTGGACAAGTTGGTCTCACTGAGGAGCAGGTAACACTGCTTTTATTGCTTTCTCATTACAGCTAAAGCTCTTGCATGACTAAAGTATAGAGGCATTGCAGGCTATACAAGAGTATGGCGACGTCGATATCTACACAGCGGATTTCAGACCCTTAAAAACTACTGTCTCTGGGCTTCCAGACCGGGCTTTTATGAAGCTTGTTGTCTCTGCAAAAACAAACAAAGTTCTTGGGTTGCATATGTGTGGAGAAGATTCTCCTGAAATTGTGCAGGTTCCTGGTCTCTTGAAGAACTTTTATTTTGTCATATAGCAAAATTATGGCCCGTAGCTGGGTATAATAGTGGAGTATTTGCAGGGATTTGCTGTTGCAGTGAAAGCAGGTTTGACCAAAGCTGACTTTGATGCAACTGTGGGTGTTCATCCTACAGCGGCTGAGGAGTTTGTTACAATGAGGTCTCCCACTAGGAAAATAAGGAAAGAACCATCTGAGGTTGGTCAATGTCTAGATTGTTCTTCACATTATGACTGTTGCAATGATGAAAAAGTGGTGTTTGGGGGGGAAAAAGGAAAAGGCCCACCTGAAGTGAATCTATTTTTATGCTTCTGAAACCTGAGCGCTAGCTTTCTCCTAAATATAGTTAAATAAATGGCCAATGCCTCATTTGGAACACCTGCTACGGACAGGATTGCGATCGTGTTTCCATTATTGTCCAGGGACATATTGATGTGAATGCCATGCATTATGATTAACATATGTGGAGAAATTGCTTTAGTTATTTTTTAATCTAAATATACCTATTCATGCAGGGGAAGATTTGCATTCTAATTTACATTTGTAGGGAAAATGCTATAGTTAATTCTTTATCTAAATTTGCCTTTTGATGCAGGGGAAGAAGGATGCAGAAGCTAAAGCTGCAGCTGGTGTTTAGCAGGCATTGAAGCAATGACTATGAATACTCGGTCCTCTTAAAGGTGTGCAGGATTATGAAGAACCTGTGAAGTTGTATTATATATCTTTTCTCAAACAGTCATGTCCTTTTACTTTTAATGAATAATCTACTAGCAATAACTACCATGAGAAAATGCATAAAACAAGAATAATAATAATAATTATCTAGAAACGGAATTTTTTCTTTAGAGCCCATGCTTAGACCATTTGATCAAGCATTGCTGCGATTAAGATTTGTAATGTCAATGTCATTCGATGAGGACCAATTTAAAAAAAAAAAAAAGAAGGAAGAGGAGGAAAAACGAAACTTTGGGGGATTTTTAGTCATGGAAGGACATGGGGGCTAATATCTTTATTGCTAGTTTAATCCCTTTCATTGCCCTCTCTTAATTGTTTTTCTGCCATCCGTCCAGGTTGCATTTTGGCATGGAAGTACTCTTGACTGAGGATTTGGAAGGTAGAGCTTGGATTTGTTGAAGAGCATGGAGACTAGCTGTTTTCTGATGGATCCAGCATATAAATTGAAATTCAGTGCAAAGGCGACACAGTATGATTAGCGGAGTTCAGACCTTCACTTTTTGGTCATTAGTTTTCTCTCCCTCCTTTTCTCTGCCTATTTACACAGAAACATTGGTAGGAAACGTATTTATTTTTCCTCAGAACTTGAACTGGCCCCGAGGATGACAGAATAATGCTGATTTTTTTTCTTTATATATAAATAAAAGAATGCTTGATGTTTAAGAAGAAGCAAGTACTCCTTTTGTAGCTAAAATTGTTAATGTTTAGATGATTGAGAACGCTCATATTATCAGCAAGCAGACCTCGGCGTCTGGCTTCGAGACAAAAGCACTGAAAGTTATTGTTACTTTCTGCTTGTATGCATGTCAAATGAGTTTCAAGGCCTCAGTTTGTTTGCCTCTGCTCATTGTCCGATGGTCCATTCTGTGTCTTATCCACTAAATTCCATGCGTACATGGTTGGAGGGTCTAAGAGGTTATGATGGATTTAAAGGTTATTTAATACATTTAGGGTTCATTGTATTCAATCAATTTCTTAGTTTAGTAGTTCATCTGGAGGTGATAAGATTTCACTGTTCCATGTTAAATTTGCCTGTGTAGTCACTGAATTTTCTCATTACTCACCATACTTTAGAAGTTTTTCTACTTTTATTGACATCCTTAATGTTGCAGTCCTAACAAATGTTTGAAACAAGAATTACACAGAAACATTTTTCGCAACACAAATACATTCATTATGAATACTTTACATTTTAAATACCACGTACTTTCAGCAAGTTCCAGCCACAAAAATGTCAACAGGAGAATACATAAAACTCGAAAAGGAAAAAGAAGAATAATAAAAGCATGGCATCTGTTTAACAAACATCGTAGTAAACATGAATTTCAAAAAAAGAAGTAAAAAAGAAAAGAAATGTAAACTTTAGGCCGTGAAATGAGAGAAACTGGAGCACATTTAGAGAATCAGTACTGGTGAAAAAAGCCGGTTCAAGTTGTAGATCCTTGCTACCCTTTTCCCGAGATGTTGCTACTACTTGATTCTGATACAAACTTGTTTTAACAAAACTCATAGTAAATTATTAATTTTAAAGTTTAGAGATATGTTTATTTCATCATATTTCATTGACATTATATTTTTGTATTTTTAAATAAAGGTTTGTGAAGAAATAGATATTAATGAAAAATCGATAATTTTATTTATAAATAGAGCAAATAGATACAATACAAATATGATAAAGATAAATTATAGATATAAATCCGATACAGATACAAATTAAACAATCCAAAAGAGCTAGTATCTAATTTTATATTTTGCTGAGGACCATTTGTAATAAATGTAATTAAAAAAGATTAAAATTTGTGATAAAAACCAATCAACGACTCTTCTAAGGTTATAGTTGGTGTTTCATGAAATTCAAAGTTCAGAGCTCAAACTCAGCACAGATCATCATGAATGGAGTGATTTACAGCATCACTCCTAGTGTGGAAGGAATGTAAAAATGATGCAGTCAAGAGCCTGAACCATCCTAGGAAGAGTCAAAGGATAAACCAAATGGGACTAAACGTGATCAGAAAATTCTAAAAAATTTAATGACAAATTGTACAAAAGACAACGTTCGAACAATGACGCTTGTATCGAACGATAAAAGATGTTTCACTCACCATAATCTGATGCCACAAAGACTCTCTTTCCACTAGCATAAGAAGATATTGGCAAAAAAAAAAAACACTAGCATAAGAAGATGGCTTACCTTACGGTAGTTCACTCACCTTCTAGGTGTGGTGTTTATAAAAAACGAAATCATGCCCATCCAGGAAAAACTCGGCTTAATTTGTGTACTTGCGACCTAATTTTAGAACGTGACCGGACAAATCATCATATCAATACAATGTTACCACAATCGAATAAAAAAATTCTGACAATATAATAAATCTACTACATACCAAAATTGGACAAAATTATCATAATATGGCAAACTTACTATAATATAACGATAAATGTACGACACATAAATGTTATGAACAATATGTGCTTACCATAATGCAATAAACTTACTAAAATATGACAAATTTACCACTTAATATTAACAGACAAATTACTACAATGCAATAAACTTATCAAAATATACAAATCTACTATATACCAGAATGGACAAATTTACCACAATATGACAAAGCTACCAAAATCCAACAAAAATTTAGCACATACCGCAATTGTACAAACTTACTAAAATGCAACAAACTTATCACTTCTAAAAGTTTGCATAAAATCAACTTATCAAAACACAACAAACTTATCATAATAAGACAAATCTATCACTTAGCATTAACAAATAAACTATCAAAATGCAACAAACTTAAATATATCTTAGTACTAAATTACAAAACTACAAGACAAATTATCAAAATGCGACAAACTTACCGATATATGACAAATCACATCTAGTACTAAAAGACAGATTATCAAACAAACTACCAAAATGCGACAAACTTACTAGAATATGATAAATCTATCTCTTAGTACTAAAAAACAAACTACCAGAGAAACTTCTAAAATGCGCCCGTCACATCACCATCTAATCAATTAAAAGTGTAGCGAATGGATACCTCTTCTTCCATCTCATCAGTTAATGGCAAGAAGCAAGCGGATCTCCACGATAAGAGTGAGAAAACACTGCGCGAAGCGGCTCATAAAAGGCAAAGAGTGACTGTTAATTTCTTCTCATAGTTCCTCTCTTGTTAGTGTAGTGATACAGTACTCGTGCAACAGCGCGATGGGACGTTTAACTAGCTTGCATCTCTGCCTTTCTTATCTGGTTGCATGAAGCTTAGGTCTTTCGACTTATCTTCTGCAACAGATAGGTTCCCGCTTGAATTTCACGGGTGGTTTTTGAGTGTCTGTTTATTAAGTTGTTGTTCATGCATGAGTTGACTTATCAATGACTAAAGAATATAAGCTTTATACTTATGATCGTCACGAATTGAATTATAATCAAATTGCTTTGGGTCATTTACCAATATCAGTAATTGACGATTATACAATTCGAACAATTAAATTCGCCTCAAATAAAAACAGAAAAATCCTTTGATTAAAGAGTAATTTCGAATTATTAAGGTTAAATTGGCTCTAAAGTAAGGAATGAGTTCTTTATTTTTCTCTTGCTTGGCTAATAACTATAGATTCTAACCAACTCTTGATTGGTTGGTAAGAAGTGCAATTTTATTTCATTTACATTAAAAATTCAATTGAAAATCGTATACGTAATAATAATATAAGTAATTAGTTCGAAATAGATAATTTCAAGTAAACTACCATTTTTCATTTTTTTCGAATAAAGAGAAAAACTATATTGTCTACTAATCGATAGACTTCTTTCATTTCTTAATTCGCTTGCGACAAGTCCTAGCATTAGTATGAGTTCGTTGACTGCGTAAGGGCGATATCTTGGTGACAAATTCCATGGAACTTACCAGAATACGACAAATATATCATTTAGCACTAACAGATAAAACTATCAGAATAGAATGAACATACCAAAATATGATAAATCTACTGTATATCAAAATCACACAAAATTACCACAATGCGATAAGTTATCAGAATCTAACAAAATAATACATACGTTAATTGGACAAACTTACCAGAATACAACGAACTTATCATTTCCAAAAGTTAGTGCAAAATCAATCAATCGATATAGGATAAACTTACCACAATCGGAAAAACTACCACTTAGTAATAAAAGACAAAACTAGCAGATAAATTACCAGAATGCGAAAAACTTACTAAATTTAATAAATTTATCACTTACCACAATCAAGCAAACTTACCAAAATGCGATGAAATTACAATTCAATTAAAAAATTATTTTTAATAGGATGGCCACAACTTAATTGTGTTAATCCAACGGTTCGTATTTTGTCCCAAAATAATTTTGTAGTATAAAATTACAAAAACATCCTCACGCGATGATTAAAATCTTAGTTAAAACGAAAATGACGCTCCAGTGTAAATATAGTTAAAAGTCGATGTCAAACCTGTATATTTAATGTATAAAATTTTTTAAGTGGAGGTGTAGAGTCGTATTCTCTTAAATAAGGTAGATAACATACATGATGTATATTTTTTGTAGTTTCAAATGTGATTTAAGGAAAAATAAAATGGCTATGAATGCAAAGAGTATTAAAGTAGCTTTAACAATAAATACAAGCAGGATTAGAGTAAAATCATTATTCCATAAACACACAAACACTAAAAAGGGGTTCAACATTTTGACGGACTAATAAATACATGTTGAAGGGTAAAGTTGTGAATGAAGTAAAGTTTTATAAAGAAAGCAAGTGAAAAATATGCATATTTGTTTGTTTGGCTTTTTCGTAGATATAGATACTTTTTTCAAACTTTTTTCTAATAAACTATTTATCAAGAAATAGATATAGATAAAAAAAAAAAATTGATAGTCCTTATCAAAAGATAAATAGATAAAATATATATGCAAATCAATATATTTACATGTATTATTTTAAAAAAGATACAAATATAAATAAAAAACAGATCATCCAAACAGATAAGCAAGTGAAAAATATGATTCAAGATCGCTGAGTTATGCAGTTTTGAGGATTAAACTAGCGGGGACTTTAGTTGGTCTTCTAGTTCCGGATTCTAAAATCGCCAATTTTTTATTAGAAATCGACCTAGGATGATACTGTAGTGTGTTGCGATGTGATGCAATGATTAAAATTATACTGTAGTTTTATCTTTGATATTGACTTTATTTACACTGGAATCTCTTTAATTGCATAAAAAAGCATATGAAATAATAATACAAGTTTCAAATAATAAAAAATATATGGTATTTAGTATAATATATATATATATATATATTGTTTTTGCTTTTTATTACCTTAAAGTAAATGTGCATTAAAGTTTTTAAATAATTTGTTAGATTTAAAGGTAATCAATGCTTATAACTTCAATAATCAATTATTGCCTATATTTAAAAAAAAAAAGTAAATAAATAAAGTATTCAATTCATCACATCTCAACACACTATAATGTCATCCTGCATCGGTTTCTACTCGAAAAAGGGCAATTTCAGAACCAGGAACCAGACGAGGGAAGACAAGCCTGAACCAGCTAAAGTACCACCAATTTATCCCCCAAAACTGTAAGACTCCACGGTCTTGAATTGACAGTTCAAATGGTTCCATACCATAAAAATATATTAAAAAAGGAAAAAAAAGAAAGAGAAATATAAGAAGAAAATAATTGTAAATAAGAAACAAAGTTTAAAATTATTTTCATATGAATAATGAAAATTTATTTCCTATTAATGTCATTTAATATGTTAGTATTAATAATACAACTATCAAAAGATACTTAAAATCATTTTTTATTGAGTTTATATAGATTTTTAAGTAAAATGAATTCTTCTTTCTTAATAATCATGAATTCTTCTTTCTTAATAATCCGATTTATATTTGGACTTCTTTATATCTTAAATATTTTATAATCTTACCTCACTGACATTACAACTAAAACTGTAAGTGTTTATATATAAATAAATACATAATTAGAAAACTTTTTTAATACTTGGCCTAATTTTATTTCAAATTAAAAGCTTTCTGCATTTTTCTTTTACTTAGATTAACAATAATTATTTAAATTATTTGGATTTCACGGTTCTTGGTTACTACCATAGGAATTGTTGCTTCCTAAAAAACTGTAAACTAGACCGGTTCTTACGTTTCTATTCTGATTTCTCCATATTGAAACTGGGAACTGATGGTTTTTGTGCGTTCCCGATGGAATGGACTGTGATCACGTCTCCAACACAGTATTACTGTTGTTCCCCATAAACCATTTTTCATTTCCTCGACCAAATAAGTCTTATGAGCTTTTTCATAAAAACCATAGGTTAAGTTTTATAAAGATTAATAGGAGTTTGGCATGGTCAAATTAAAACTTATGGATTTCCTAAAAGTTAAAAGAGGTTTTAATTTGGATCATTCCTGTGATCTTATTAATAGTTCATTTCAACTTTATTAATAATCGAGATCAGAAATCAAATTTCATATATAGACCTCCTCTCATCACACCCAAGTCCAACATTTTGAATTTGTTATCTGTTTTTTTTTTTCCTTTGCCATAAAAAAATTTAAAGATAATTTTGAATTCGGTTACCGCCACAGACGATCATAACTAACATTCACCATATTTTACGATGGAGATCACCAGCGTAATTATATCCAAAATTGGGAGGCAGATAACTTATCAGCAGCACCGAAAGTATAAAAGAGATAACTTTACTTGTAGTAAGAATCGATCCCATGATCATGGGGTTATGGGCCAAAACCTTATTAGTTGAGCTAATATATGCTAATGAATATTGTAGTTTGTTACTCAAAACTATTTCCCAAAAGATCATTTCAATGAATGATCAAGAATACATCGATATAGCATTAAGAATATGTTTGGCTATTTTTTTCTTACAAATATAGATATTTTTTTTAAACTTTTTTCTAATAAATTGTTTATCAAAAATTAAATACAATAAAAATTAATGATAATTTTCATTAAAAGATTAATTTTAGCCACTACGACTTCGACCTATTCACAATTGGTGCCGGGAGCGGCGGTCTCCTTGCCTTGCGCCTGGCTGCCAATTTTGGCGCCTCCGTCGCCGTCTGTGAGTACCCCTTCTCCATCGTTACTTCCGAATCTACTGGAACGTGAGATCATAAGAATTTTGAATATGAAAACGAATTACGTCATGTTTTGTGCTTTCAGTAATGTTAAATTTTTTATGAATTTGCAAGTAGATCTCGTATTGGAGATTGAACGTAGTGCTCTGAAATTTTGTACTACATCATACTCAAAATAAAACCCAATTAACACAAAATTTTAATAACATTACTCAAAATCACAACTTTTGACAGCCCTACAATTCAACTGAAACGATCATGCATTGTTCTTAAGTAAGGAAAGACATTGACTTTTCTTTTCTCTCTCTCTTCTAAGTTTGCTTGAACTCAGCTCATTTAGCTAAGCAAGTTTTATTTTGATTCGAGCTAGGCTTGGTTAACTGTTGATAAATTTTTATCGAACTTGAAATTAAAATCCAAGCTTATTTATGGGTTTATTAACAAATTACTTGAGCCTGAGAATGAGATTACTTGTGAGTTCTCACTTCATGAACTTGAAGCAAAACTCGAACAAAATAATTATGTCACGAGCTTGAAGCTCGATTCGCTTAGATATAAGTTTTATCTTAAGCCCGATTTTGATTCGTTTACTAACTAAGCTCCACTAAGTTTAGCCTAAAGCAAAGCGAGAGTCGGGGTGCTCGTTTACAAACTTTCGCTGTGTTTGGTTAGGTTTTTGAAATAGGAAATCAAGGAAATCAAATGAAAGAAATGAAGGGAAATGAAAATAATTTGAATATTTATTTTATGTTTGGTAATGGTAAAGAAAATGAAAGGAAAAGAAGAGAAAAAGAGTTAGTAATTGATAAAATTACTCTTATATTATTTTTATAAAATATTAGTTAAAGAAGATAAAGAAGTATATTTAAGTCATTTTAATCACTTTCTCTTGATTTCTCTTGGTTTCATCTCATTTTTGAAGGAAAATGTACACATCCCATTTTTTCCTTGATTTCTCTTCAAATCACTTCATTTCTCATCCACTAAACATATCCAAACACACACTTTTCCTTTCATTTTTCTCCATATCTTTCCCTTTCCCATCGTTTCTTGCATTTTAAACGCAGCGTTAAATTCAAGTAAGTCGATAAATCGAAGACACGAGACAAGATGAACCTGGTTATAGAGTATTATTGTTTAGTCTGTTTTATTCTAGTTGTTTTGGTATTTTTTTTATCGTTTTTCAACAAATTATTTACCAACATATAAGCAAAAAAACAAATATTTTTACAAACAGATTAAATAAAATATATATAAAATATAAATATATATAAAAATTAGATACTCCAATGGTAAACAATCCTATTTACCAATCCATTTATAGATCCGGCCCAGCCAACACGATGAAGGGATATACTAGCCCAAGGCCCTCGAGTATTATTTAAATTGTTTCAGATCTCTTAATATTTTTATTTTTGAACGATTTTATCGAAGGAGATAAAAACAAAACAAGGGAACTTAATAAAAAAGAAATAAAAGAATTGTTAAGTCATTGTTATTCTTAAATTCCATACCCTTCCATGCATTAACAATATAGGAACTTCCTTTCAGTTGTAGGGCTTTTAAAGAGGTTGTTAATGATGATTATGTCTATATATAGATCGCCAAATATGACCTGTTAAAAGTAGGTTAACTTTTACAGTAAGAATCCTCAGTCCATGGTCCTAAATGTGAATTTTGCAATGACTTATATTACCAGTCTCATTAAAAAAAAAGTAATAATAATAATAATTGAAGAGATGATGAAATTTTCCCAAAATAATAGACATCATAATAAATACTAATTCTAAGCATAAATCCTTAATCAAAATGAGCACTTACTTACAATCTCTTTTTATTTGCTAATGAGAAAAATTAGGAAATTTTATGATCCTTTTCCATCGCTATCAACTGCTCATATCATATGTGATGGAATCATTAAAATAGTTAATATCTCAATTATTATATTTATTTTAACAGTTAGATAATTGACTGAACGGTCCTGTCAATTAGGGAATTGAGAGGTCTCTAGTTTAAATCTTTTTATCAAATTGTTAAAAAATATAAGGAAGCTATTCACACGTAATAAAAATCGTTATGCATTGTAAATAGGGAAGGATTTTTGACGTTTGGACCGTTTCCATCTATAAATTTTCATATTTAGATGGTAAATAAAAATTTAGTTCGTAAAAGACTTGATAGAAGTTGAGGATTCGAAAATCATGGAAGGTCTAAAATAAATATGTGTTCGGAAATTTTCAGCTCAATTAAGCGGGCAAGCACAATGAACTCAGAATTTTTAATTCGAATTTGGCTCGTTTAATTATCCAATAACTTGCAAATTATACTATGCTATAGTAAATCAGATTCAAGCAAGCTTGACTAGTTCATGATCACCCCTTGTTCGTCTCCACCCAACTAATAGTTCATACGACCACACTCAAGTAGGTCTTATCAGTGTCAAGTTTCTGTCGGTGTTAAAGTGATCTATAGTTGTTCAAGTATTCATAACATGTTTTTTTTTTTTTTTTTTTTGGAACGTAATCTCCCATGTCGTATTTTGGTTCAGTTAATTTTGCACCTTTTCATTTTTCCTGTTATGTAATTCCTAGAGTTAAGTGCCATGCCTTAGTCTGCTGCTTTGGTTATCATATTATAATGGTTGCAAACTGTTATTCTACTATTTTAACACATTTTAGTTTCATATGATGCAGGTTTTCAAGTATCGTTATACGTTAGCCCATTAACTTGTTGTTAAATTTTAGGATTTTTTTTTTATGAAGTTTTACTTAGGATTGTTCTTTGCAGTGGTGTCCTTCAAGGTTGTGTGCCAAAGAAGCTACTAGTCAACTCTTCCGAGTATTCAAATGTATTTGAAGAGAACAATGGTTTTGGAATGATAATGAGCCAAAGCATGACTGGAGCACCTTAATGGCAAGCAAGAACGCACAGCAGCAACGCCTTGCTGGTATCAACAAGAATATTTTGAGCAATTCCGGTGTCAATTTGCGCAAAGGTAGTGCTAAGGTGGGTTGTTGTTTCAGCTTCACTATGCAGCAATGCTAATTTCATCTTCTTTTGTGGTGATTAATTTTGCTGAAAGCCATGACAGATTGTGGACGCACAAACCGTAATGTGAATGGGAAACTCTATTCAGCGAAATATACTAATTGCTGTTGGAAGTTGACCCTTTGTTCCTGATATTCCGGTAAAGAATTGCAATCGATTCAGATGCAGTGGTTGATTTGCCATCAAAGCCACAAAAGATTGCAATCATTGGGGGTGATATATTGCCTTGGAATTTGCCAGCATCTTGAATTGCTTGACAACTGGAGTGCATGTATTCACAAGACAAAAGAAAGTTTTGAGAGGTTTTGATGAAGAGGTGAGAAATTTTGGAGGCACTTGCTGTGCTTTTGTCACTAGGACCAATATATTTCAGCATAAACTAATGTGAGGGAGTATAATTTTTTAATTGCCGCAGATCAGAGATTTTGTTGAAGAACAGATGACCCTATGTCAGATTGAATTCCACACGGAGAGTGGCCTCTGGCAATCACAGGACCTCAAATGGTTCACTGTCACTTAAGATCAACAGAGGAACGATTGAAGGTTTCTCTCATGTTATGTGTAATATACAAATAATTAATCTATAATGAAGGGTAGTATTGTGATATAAGATTGTTTAAGAGGTTAATTTTGTCATTTACAGACAAATTTTGTTCGCGAAGAATAAGAAGGGAGGGTGGAGGGAGGAGTGTGGGGGATTTTGGCTGGCTTTAAGCTACTAGCTTTGTATCAACTTTGGAGCTTTGGATGATTTGTGAACAAACTTGGGAGATGGCAGCGTATAGGTGAAAGCTGGCCAAAGCGTCGGCTTATATGAAGGCTGCCGAAGTTGAAAGTGAAGGCCGCCGGCTTACAGCTGACTTATGTGTTTCTATTCCTTATTTCAAATCAAAGCCACCAGCTTAGTACCAGCCTATATTTCACGGAAATAAACATACTTCATTTGTGCTAGGGTTTCCTAAGACTTATATATTACCTAAGGTCCTTAGTTCTCTCTTCATAGCTCAACCTAAGGCAAGATCTAGGTAAGAATCTCTATCAAAACTCTTTTGGTTGAGTTTATAATTAGATGTCGTTTTCTAAAGGTTGTTTCATATTGATTTCGGAGGAATCAAGTTGCTGGAGATGATTATGTTGGAGAACCAAAACCCTAAGTGTGATTGAAGATCTTGATTCTACAGTCAGGAAGGTGTGAGATCCAAAGTTTTAGGTAAATATTGAATCCTTTCAATCTTTGTTATGCTAAAAAATGGAATCTTTTCTGATAGTCATATTTTTTCCGATTGAGGATTTTCGGGTGTTTGAGGAATTTGGAGAAATCTGTGTTTTAGAGTTTCATGGTTTGGTGATCCTAGAAGACAGATTTGTAGACCTAATTTTATAAATTTTATGTTTGAGATTGTGGATTTAGGGTTGGGGTTTAATTATGAATGTGGAATTGGATTTTGATTTGAGGTATGTTGTAATTCAGGTTTTGGTGAATTAGGATTTAAAGCTATTGGAAAGGATTTGTGATATTGAAGTTGTGAAAGAGCTGAAAAAGATATGATCTTATCTTGCTTGTTGTTTGTGCGTGTAGGATTAGAAAAAGTAAATAAACTGATTAAATTCTATCCGGATTATAATTGAAAAGTGTGTTGCTTGTGTTTGACTTTGGTTAGTAAAGATTACGCAGAGTGTGATACTAACGAGGCACCTGATGATCTATGTGTGAGGGTGTCTCGAGTGGACTCGTGCATAGAGATGATTCCGGTAGATTAAGAGTATTTCTGGTCCATATGACGGTACACAACAATGTGCGGGGAGTACCCAACATCAATATATATGTATATAAACTATTTTTATATAAAGGTCTATATCGGAGTCATGAGTTACTTTAAGTTTAGGACTAGAGTACTATGGTTCTAAACTGTGTTGCTTGTTGGACTAGTAAAGATAATAATTTGTGCCTGTTGCATTAGTCTTAGGAATGTATGTGACTTATGTTGGCATGTTCACACATATTTGTTTGTGGTATGACGTACTGGGCGTTTTCGCTCATTCTTTTATTTTTCAGGTACAGGTAAAGATGATGTTGTTTATGATCTATCTGGGTATAATCTATTTGTATTTTTCAGGTACAACTTGACTATCCAGTTGAGGACTCGTAGATCTTGAGCGTTGGATATAGTAGAGAGATATGGAAGACTTTATGGATTTTATGTTTGAATGTCATTAGTTGTTGAGAACTTTATGAGACTAGTTTGTTAGGTTTTATTTGTTTTGATGATATGTAGTTTCGGATTTTTGTTAGTTCATGTTTTAAAAGAGATTATTTTATGAGATGTTTTAAAGGAAACCAATTGTGAGATTTGGTGATCACATTTGATATAATTATAGTATAAAGTTTTATAGCCTTGGCGTGTTCTTAATAAGAGAAGGCACGTGGCATATTGTAACACCTTCAATTTAGGGCGTTACATTATGTTTGCTACAGGGCATTGGCCAAATACAAAGGTTTTGATTCTCAATACTATTAATTTCACCTGTTCAGGAGCATATAGCTGTAAGCTGTTGAATAATAATTGTAAAACTGCACAAAATTCTTTAAGCTAGAGCTTTTTAATTAGTTATTTCAGGATCTTAATCCAATACAGGATGAAGGCAAGAGATCTTGTGTTCAAATGCTAATGCAGTCATTTAATCCTTTATTTAATTGATTTGCGATGGGCTTTAATCAAAGCCATAACCCACAATTTAACAAAATCTTTAAGCTTAAGTTTTTAATTTAGATGATAATTAATACGACTTTAACAAATCATGTATTAGCTTATATGTAGTACTGAAAGAGTAAATTTCCTGATATTTGGATGCACCATTTTTTTCACTTCAGTCCTGCTGTAGCACTGTTATCCTTGTCCTCTAGATATCCCTGACCTTTCTTTGATGAGATGCAAGATGTGTGGAAGGAGGGCACCAATGTGACCCTTTTTTTTTTTTTTTTTTTTTTTGTTGTTGAAGAACTTAGGTTTGGAGACAGTGGGAGTAAAGATGCACAAGATTGGAGCAATAGAGGTAGTGTTTTCAGTCTCTTATTCTATGGTCTTTTTCCTTCATTGGGTTATTTTTACATGTGATATTTTTTTGGGGGTTTAGGTTAATAAATTCTCCCAAACATCAGTCCCTTCTATTTGGGCCATTGGAGATGTTACTGATCAAGTGAATTTGACTCCTGTTGCTTTGATGGAGGGAGGGACATTAGCCAAAACTCTATTTTTAAGCAAATCATCTAAGCCTGATTAAAGGTACTTTTTTGTGCGATTTTCCATATTGCACAAACTTGGCTTCTCTTCTGTTGACTTATAGAGGTCGTTTGCTGTATTATCAATGTCCAACTCCAACATGGTGATAAGATTAGGTTTCAATAATGAACTGCCCAATTGCACACAACAAGTGGCATCTAATGTTAACATTTCTACATTGAAAACTACTAATTATTAAAGGTTTTCTGAGAGGCCTTACTATGTTTTCAAAATACTGTTGATAAGTCATAGATTTTACATATTTGTCACTTCATAACTGCACACATTGCATATTTGTGTCATCAATGCATTTACTCACTGAAAGTTATATTTTCGCCTTCCTAAAATGATTCCATGAGCTTTGCCAATTCCACTAGTCATGCAGTATATGGCAGAGTTCCTATGCTTTATGGCTATTAAAAGCTTAGCCTAATATATATATATATATATATATATATATAAATGAATGTGAATCAATATCCTCTGCAAATATTCTTGTATGTTTTATTCCATATAGAGCAATGCCATCTGCTGTGTTTTCCTAGCCACCTATTGGACATGGCCTCACTGAAGAGCAGGTGACACTGCTGTTACTGCATCCTTATTATAGGTACAGTTCTTGCATGACCAAAATTATAGAAACATTTTAGGCTATGCAAGAGTACAAGGATGTTGATATCTACACAGCAAACTTCAGACCCTTCAAAGCTACTCTCTCCGGGCTTCCAGACCAGGTTTTTATGAATCATTGTCTGTGCGAAAACCAACAAAGTTCTTGGGTTGCATCTGTGTGGAGAAGATTCTCCTGAAATCGGGCAGGTTTGTTGTCTCCTGAAGAATCTTTTACCTTTTGACAGAAGAAATTATGGCCCATAGCTTTGTATAACTGTGGCTTATCTGCAGGGATTTTCTGTTGCAGTTAAAGCAGGTTTGACCAAAGCTGACCTTGATGCAACTGTGGGTGTTCACTGCACAGCAGCTGAGGGGTTTGCTACAATGAGATATCCCACTAGGAAGATAAGGAAGGAACTGTCTGAGGTTGGTCCACGTCTTGGTTGTTTCTTCATGTCATGGCTAACCAGGAGCCGTCTTAAGTGAATGGCTCATGCCTCATTTCAAATACCTTCGATGTGTATAACTGTGGAATATTTTCAGGGATTTGCTGTTGCAATGAAAGCAGTTATGACTAAAGCTGACTTTGATGTGATCGTGGGTGTTCACTCTACAACAGCTGAGGGGCTTTTTGCAATAAGATCTCCCCCTAGGAAGATTAGGAAGGAATCATTGGACGTTGGCCTGCGTCTGGGTTGTTTCTTCATGTGAATACTGTTTCAGCAAAAAATAGTGTAGTTTGGAGAAGTGCTCTACTTTTCCCACTAGTGAAACCTGATCACCAGCTATCTCCTAATAATAGTTAAATAAATGTCTACAGGCAGGATTGCTATCATGTTACTGTATTGGTCCCAGCACATATCTAAATAACATATTGATTCATTCTTATTCGCAACGTACAGAAAATGCTTTAGTATATTGTAATCAAAATACACCTTATCAATGCAGGGAAAGAAGGATCAAGAAAAAGCTGCAGCTGTTGTTTAACTGTTCCGGTGTTGGAGCAATGACTACGGATGGCAATGTGGCATGTCTCTCAAAGGTGTGCAGGATCTCAAAACCCTGCAAAGTTGCTCTATTATGCATCTTTTTTCAAGCAGTCTTGTGACTTGTCCCTTTAGTTTCCATGAATAAGCTATTAGCAATAACTACCATGTGGTAATGCATTAAACGAAAGCCAATTCTGGTTAATATCCAAAAAGAACAAAAAATAAATAAATAAATAAATGCACTCGCCAAATATATGAGAATGCCAACTTTTGAGACCATGCTTAGGCAATTTGATTTTGAAAGGCCCAAAATTTTTATAAAGGAAAAAAAGGAGGAAAAGAAGAAATGAAGATGGTAAATTTAGAGGATATATGGCCGCGTAAGGACAAGGGGAAGTATAATTTCTTTTATCGTGTTATCTTGATTGCTTTTCTGCCACTTTCCCTGTTGCTTTGTGGAAGTACTCTCGACGAAACAATTTGTGGATTCTGAGAAGGTAGAGTTTGGATACTGTCGAAGAGTATGGAAAACAGCTGTTTTCTGATACATTCAGTTTTATAGGTTGAAATTCAATGCAAAGGCAATGGAGCATGATGATTTGCAGTGCGTACCCTTTCACTTATTGTTGATTAGTTTTCTCTCCCTTTTCTTCTTCCTTCCCATTTGCATAGAAATATTGGTAGGAGGCATTTAATTTTGCTAAACAGAATGTGAACTGCCCATGGAGAAGATAGGACGATGCTGAAAATTGGAATTAACCAATGGTTGATGTTTAAGAAGAAGCAAGTATCCTTTGTAGCTAAAATTGTTAATGTTAGATGACTGAGTACGCTTATAGCAATCAGCCCCTTCACTTCACTATCTGACTTTGAGACAAAAGATACTGAAAGTCATTGTGGCATTCTGGCTTGCATGCATGTTTGAACGAATTGCAGGGCATCCTAGTTGAGGGTTTCCTTGCACAGGCAACTAGTTAGTCTTTGCTCATTTAAGGTCTTTTTCTGTGTCTATCCACTCAATTTTATGCGTAAAAGGTTGTTATGTCTTGAGGGTGAAAAGGTTATGATGGATTTAAGGTTCTTTGTTACATTTTGGGATCATTGTATTCGATCGATTTCATAGTTGAATAGTTTCATCTGGAGGATTTCACCGGTTTTGTGGTAAACTATCCCTTAGTCATTGAATTTGATCTTATTTTTTATCGTTTTTAAATAAATTATTTATCAAAAAATAAATACAGATAAAAAATAGATATGTTAACTTATAAATAGATCAAACAGCTAGATACAAATAAATACAGATAAAAATTAAACAATCCAAATAGACCAGGCCAACAAATACAGATAAAATAGTAATTTAGAATTGAAGTTTGTTGCATAATCCTTTTTCTGAATTTATCTATATTATTAAGCCAATAGCCCATGTTTATTTTCACACCCACTTTAAACATTAATATTGGATGGACTATAATAAAAAAATTAACCTTATTTTAAATCCTAATTATGCTTTCACCAACCCATCTCACATTTCAAGTTCCGATAGATTTTAATAGTCTATTTATTCTCCCTATCATTTTAGGTATTTATCTCATTCTTATCCATTGGTTTTTTTTTATTAA
Source organism: Combretum micranthum (assembly GCA_024138025.1). Lineage (NCBI taxonomy): Eukaryota > Viridiplantae > Streptophyta > Magnoliopsida > Myrtales > Combretaceae > Combretum > Combretum micranthum. The sequence continues at coordinate 533,601 of JAMXBD010000255.1, forward strand.
CAGGGTCAGGGTTTCACTTTATCAATCTGCAAAATCAGGTAATCTATCACTCTCTAACAACGTTTTCATTTTCTTCAATGTTTGTTTTTTCAGGTCGGGCGTACGTAGTAATGGGTTCATCATACATTTGCTCTTTCTTCTTACATTTTAACATTTGTTCACCTATATTTTATAAATTAAACATCATGATCTTTAATTGTAGTAATGGGTTCATCACTTTTCTAAATGTTGAGACTTCTTTGTAACCACTTAAAATATTGAAACCCAAAATAAAGTTACCTCAGATATTAAAAACTTCTGATGTAATTTACCTTTTTATTTTTCTTTCTTGATGGCTTAGGCACTGCAACATGTGTCGTCCATTTTTTAATAACAATTTTGCTTCTCCAAAGACTTCAAAAAAAAAAAAAAAAATATTCTGGATATCAATGTATTTTTTATATTTTAGGAGACATCCCGGTTTTCTTCGATATTTGTTTCAAAAGGAAAAGAAAAACTTTAACGTTTCATTTTCTAAATGATGAGCTTTAGTTCCAATGTTTTAGTATAAGAGAAAAGAAAAACCTATGTTTATGATTTTGTTGGCAGTGGGAACTTTTTGTTCCAAAAATGGTTATGGTTCTTCATTATTTGGTAGATTGTTCAATATTCATTATTGTCTTTTTTTATATATATATTTTTGTAAATACTTTTCTCTCTTTATTTTTTTTCCTTTTTTAAAATTTATATCACATAAATTTTGTAGAGACTTTTTTATATACCTTTGCACCGATGCTCCCTCTGCGTTATCTGCTAAATGCTTCATAATTCCTAATATGTGGGAAATTTATGTTTTATGTGTTTGATTGAGGAAGCCCGACATCATAACACGGTCCTGTTTGAATAAGTTGACACATCAAGTTAGCTTTTCTTTGATGCATGTTTTTACTTGTCTCTAATGTTCACTTTGTCCTTTGCAGATGATAGAGCTACTGGATGTACAATAAGATATCAAATATTTAAGAATATGTTCCTGCTAAAAAAAGTGGGTGATCATTTTCAGAGGAACAAGGGAATGTGTTCTACATTTTGAAGTCGATTTGATCTTTCAAGTATTAATACGCAAGAATATGTTATCTTATGTAAATATGTGTATAATTCTTTTCCATCTTTTTAATCTATGATTGCTAAGTATTATGGGCTCATTTATGATATGTTTGATATACCATAATTAACCTATAACAGAATTATGATTCTATATTTAATTCTCATTTCCACTTTTGGAATCAATTTTAAAAACTGAAATCATAATTTAGAAATTAAGAAGAATTCAATTCTGCCTTTGAGAACAAAGAATTGTGATTCTATTCCGCCTCCATTAATTTTAATTATTTAAATTATCTTCTTATCCCATCATTTATATATATATATATATATAATATGATCCTTATTTATTCTCATTAAACAAACCTTTTAATTAGTAATAAAATCTTATAGCATGAAAATTACTTATTCTCTTTTTCATATTTATGATGTTTACTTCACAGTCTCTCTCTTCCCTCTTTACTGTACTCTCTCTATTCCTCTTTTTAGGATTTTTATATATTATAAAAATAAGATCTTTTTTATTTTTACAAACGCAGAGTGAATTCATTGCCCGCTAGTTTATTGTTACGGATATCTTTTGGAAATAGACAATTCATTCCTTCGCATACCTTAATATAAGAATGAAATTTTCACACTTTCGCTCATTCCATTATGTTCTTCAGTACTTTGTCACATTAGGGTAAAAGGAACCTAGGGGTTGGTTGAATTGAGTATTTGACTTAAAAAGCACAAATAATTTTTTTTTTTTTTTTTATGCAAGGGATCATATAAGCAACAAATAATAATATGGAATATAAAAGAGATAGGGATATAAAAAATTACCCAAGATATAACGTGGAGTTCGGCCTACTTCTACTCTCCATAGTCCACAAATGCCTAAAAAACGAGGACTTCACCACTACTTTATTTATCACCATAGAAATTATGTTTAAGAAGAGCAGTACACAGTTTACACCATCTCAAGAAATAGAATATTTCCTTCACACACTAGAAGCTCTCTTAAAGATTTACAAATATTGGGATAGAGCTCTAGAAAGATTTTCTCTCTCTTAAAATTTACAAAATAATGAACGAAAGAATAGAAAATTAAGTATGAAAACTTATTTGTTTGTTTGAAAATAAAACCTCTCAAAAGTTGTCAAGAAGGTTATCTGAATCTCCAAGCTAAAGAGTATTTATAGCTTTTAAAAAAAAAATTAAAAGCCCTTTGGAGATATCATTTGTCAGATGACGATATTTAATGCGTACAACAATCGAATTGAATAAAGCATTGGCTCGCCAATCTGTAGACCCACCAGCTTGCCGGTCCATGGTTATCTCATGTCGTGCCCTAAGATTTTCTTCGTTGAGCCCTTGTTGTGCCCTAAGATTTTGGCCTTGACTGCTTTTTGTGCTAGACTTTTCTAGATCGGCTCGCCAGTGCTGTTTTTGCTAGAATAAACACAGCACACACACACACACAAAAAGGCAAATTTCTATAAACATTATTTCTTTATTAATTTTATCAGTTATCTTTACATAACTTTTGTACTCATTAAAATCACATTTTAGATTAATCCATTTTAACAGTATTCAGGTGAGCATCAAGGGATAAAAGGATTGGATAAAGTTAATGTAAGCCGCCGAATTTTTCGACAATGGTTTTGGAATATCGAATCGAAACCCTAAAGTTGGAACCGGGTTGAAACCGAACCTTAAACCAATTTCAATCATGGGATTTCATAAGAGAATCTTCAAAAACAAAAATAGAATCGTTTGATTCGAAAACCTGAACACGAGAAAATCCATCTAGCCGATCCCTGAGGTAAACCCCTCAATTTCTAGGGTAAAGTTGGATTAAACCCTAATCATAGTCAAACCAGAACTTCAAAAATCAACAAAGACCAAGACAATCAAGCAATTTCAACTCCGGCAATCCCGCGTTCTCAAACCCTAGAAAACAAAATTAAGTTTATGGCTTAAAATAGTTCGTAATAATGTAGGGTAACTTAAAAATATCAGATTCGCAAATTTTGAGTGTCTTTCGGACTCAATTGGGATCAGTTCTCGAAAAGCGCGTCCCGGAGCTCGGAATAATAAAATATTCCAATGACACCAAAAGACTCGTAATTAAATAAGGATTTCAAAAATATCAGTTTTAGAATTTTTCAGTAACTAAAAATAACAAATATAGCTCGATTACGCATATTTTTATTACTACCGGTATTTTATATGTATAGTCTACTATTCATTACTATTTCACTATCTCTACTTTTTCTTACACCTATTTCTTACTATCTACATACCTATTTTCTTACTTTTTACATTTCCAATACAACTTTATTCACATCAAACTTTACACAATACTTCTTTTATTACAAAACAAACAAAATAAATTATTTCTCCCTCCCTACATGCAAGAACCGACGCCACTTTCTCTCTCTTTCCCTCAATTATTTTTTTTTTCAATTTATTTTATTACATCCAAAATTCACTCCAAAATTCTATAAATACCCCATTTCTCCTTCATTCTTTCACACATCCATTCTACATAACAGAAATCTTCCAAAATACTCTCTCAAAACCTCTCTCTAACAAATCTCTCTCAAAACACTCTTTACCAATTTCTATTCTTCAAGAAGAAAATAACAAACATAAAACCCATTCATCTCTTTTCAAACCTTCTATTAAACCTTAGGTAAAAATTCTACCTATATTCTTTATCATGTTCATACAACTTAGCATGAGCTTTGTGTATGTTTCTTAGACTCATATGAGTTAAAGAAGCAACAATATGTTCATTTTTTGTTTTTGTTTTGGTTCATGTTCCTATTTTACATTATGTTATTATGTTGTTGTTATTATTGTTATTATTTTTGCTCTAATCTAACTTATATAATATTATGTATACTATGTATATATATTTATTTAGAGCATATAAGCTCATTTGTTATTTATTTATTTTCATGTCTTACAATTTATTTATTTACTTGTTTTATGCAATTTATTAAGACTAGTCTTTCTAGTCTTAGACTTGTCCATATCAAGTCAAAACAATTTTCTTTCTTTCTTTCTTTTCTTTTAGGACTAGTCTATTCTTAGTCCCGGGTTATCTTGATGAAGCTAAGGCTCCCAATACATGATCGGGATACCTTGATGAAGCTAAGGTTCCCAATGCTTGTCTATTTTATTATGTTTATTTACTTACAAGTATTTCTTTCTATCTTATTATGTATTATCTTTACTTTTACATGGCTACATAATCATATTCATGCATGATTAGAATATGGTTGTCTTAAGTAAAAATAAAAATTGGTTCTTTCTCAAATAAAGAAAAATAAACTAGATTTCTTAACAAAAGGAATTTTTAACAAGAGATCTAAGCTTTGTTTTCAAACTCTTTTCATAAGATAAGCTAATCATAATTTCTAGAAGAAGTAGTAATGTAGATTTCTTCAAAATAATAAAAAGAATTTTTTTCTTTTATAAACCAAACTTAATACTCCATAAAGATAAAATTTTTAGTCTTGAACTTAAGATTTTAACTCAACCATACCTTTTATAAGACTTAAATAGATTCATTATAAATTTTGAAAATCACATACTATGAAAACATCTTCAAAACTTCGATTTTATAATTGTTATTCTCATTTCAAAATTAGAATGAAATTTTACTAAAGTTCTAATGTTAACAATTCTTTATGAAGAAAGCTTTTCTTATAAACTTGTCTAAAGGAATTATTCTACCATTTAACAAATATTAAGAATAAAATAAGCTTTTCAAACCAAGATAAAGTCAACTCACTATTTTGAAAACCAACTTAAAAAAATAGAATTTGCCAAGGAAGTAAAGTTTTAAAGGTATATCCATTTTATAAAAAAGAGAAATGATATAAAAATAAAAGGAAAACATACATTTAACACTACTTCAAATATTTGACTACATCAAAAACTTAAAGGATATTTTGAAAAGGATATTTTGAAAAGCTTATTTTTCAATCACTAGAAATAAAATTAGTAGATAACTTAAAGAACCAAAATTTTTTAAAATGAATTTACTTTTGAAAAGTAAGAAAATGAAATTATAATAGGGAAACATTTACTCATAACAAGTCAAATATATTTTTATTTTCCTTCTAACAATTCAAAAAGGAGAAATTCTCAGAAGTTTTATCATTTAAAAACCATCAAAGACAAATTGTTTATGAAATATCATATTGAGACAACACTATCAAAATCATCCATACATATAAGTATAAATATATGTTCAAAGGATTTTTCAACTATATATATATATATATATATATCCATATATGTTGATTAAGATTTTTTGAGTAAAGTAAAATTTGGAAAAATCATATTTTATGAACTATAAATTCGTAACTATTCTGTACCGTAGTATTTCTAACCCAAATGGCTTTTTATGACAAAAATAACCTTAGAAATGGATAGATTTTTTAGAGTAGGTAGAAAACGGTGTATTATATGCGCAATTTCGAGTTAAAATGACCAAGTTATGGTCATTTTAAATTGGAATCACCTTCTATAACGAGTTTTAACAATCTTATGGCATAGTTTTTGATAATACCATAGAATCAATAAGAAATACTCATTATGAGTATTCTTCTTGATTAGGTGATCCCGAGAAGGAGTATTCATACCTGGAGGATTATTTTGATTAGTGGATTTACCAATCGACTCATCCATAAAAAAGATAGATCCTCATGGCCAAGTGAGTTTATTTCCTACCTTTTACGTACTTGGTTGTGCTTGTAGCTAGAGGCACTAGAAGTAGAAAAAGATGAAAATGAATAAGTATGATAATATTGGTTGAAAGAATGTTAAGCATACCGAGGCATGAATCATTGTTGATTAACTAATGTTTTATTATTATCCTGTTGGAGTGTGTGCAAATTCTATGATTACCTTTAAATTACTCTAATCATATACTACGAATTATATTAATTGATTCATGCATATCACGTAGTTAGTTTCATTGCATGAGCTGCTATTCTCGATGGGACAAGAGTTTAGTAGCCGAGTGTGTAGTAGCCAGAAATCTGCAAGATGGGCGATTAGGAGCCTGAAAGAACTATTTTGAGATGGGCGAGTACACGCCTGAAATAAACTACATGAGTTGGATTTAAAGATGGGTTTTAAAGAGCCTGGAACACCTAATCCTGAATGGAGGGGTAAATCCATTCAAACATATGATTTCCGGTAGATCATATGTATTGCTTGATCACTTTGTTAAGATGAATATTACTCAATAATTCATTGGTTTAATTTGGATTAATTTGTTATTAATTTTATAGAAATTATATGGAATCGATACTTAATCATGATTTATATGAATATCAGGTCTTTGAATCTAAAAGAAGTGAAAAATACAAGATTGGAGCAAAATTTAATCAAAGGAGAAAAATTACATTAAAGGCCGGCCAAACAAGAATCAAAGCCGCCGGCTTAGAACTGGACTTCACCAGCGAACAAGCAAGGAAAAGAAGAACGCCAGCAGCATATATATTTAAGCCGCCGGCCATCTCGTCTCTGGATGCTGAACACTATATGAAGGCCGCAAGCTTATCTATCAAAGCCGCCGGCCATTACTACACTGGATGCATGAATGAAAACATACGCCGGCTGAGATAAGAGTAACGCCGCCGGCCATCATGGGGAAAGTGCCGGCCTATCATGAAACTGCAAGGGACAATGAAGAGGTAAATCAAGATAAGCCGGCCAATATGAATTTAAGCCGCCAGCGTTTCTGTGTAACTGCTAGCCTTCTTGTAACGGCTGGGTAAATGAAAAGCCATGAAGCATTTAGGCCGGTCAATTCATGATCTAAACGGATCCAGCCTTTGTCCCTACGAATTCCATAACTTCCAAACTTGTATTTATATATTATTTAGGGTTTCTTCAGGATTATTATTCATTCCATATTTTAGATACAATTTTGTAAGAAAACCCTAGAGAGAATTCTAAGGGTCATGAGTGGCTAAACTCCAAATCTAGCCAAAGGGATTATTACAAATCAATTCAAGATGGATTGTGAGACCAAAGTGGTTTGATTTCATTGTTCTCTATTTTGAATATTTATATTTCATCAAATTTATTTGTGATTGTTTGTCTATTATTGATATAACTTTGGATCCGGTTGTATTAGATAACAAACAATAATCAATCAATTAGGACTCATATCCGTAATTGTATGAATCTCCTAATATAAAGTGATGAAACAACACAATAGTCGTAAATAGATGATTATTTGTTGTTGTTGATGAAATATAATCTATTCTAAATAATCCATGCTCTATGAGATTGTTGATTAGGGTTAGGTCTCTCTAACTTCTAATGCAATTGATAGATTAAACCTTAAGAGCGTGTTTAGGGTTGTCTATTCGATTAGGAATAATCAAAGATCCTATCTTGGTTATTTAATATATAAAAAGAGATTGATTTTCAGAGCTTGTTAAAAATTATAACTAACCTATTCAAAATAGGAATAATAATTATTGAGTCAAGGATCAATCCCGGGAATTGAATTGTAATAAGACCTAGGCTAGATAATCTTTTTAATATAGAAATTCTTGTTAATTAGATATAGGTTTATTTTAATCGTGTGATTTCAAAAACCCCTTATTTTATTTTCTTTTTCTCTTCTTAATCTCGATAGAAACTTGGGAATTTTACCAGTCCCTGTGGAGACAATCCTGCTCACTCTATTTACAAATATTTAAAGCAGGTTGATTATAAATTATTATTTTTGTTGGATTCGACACCCACCACACTTATTTGATGCATTCATATGCTTGTTTAATAACTTGTTTGAAATTATTTATACAAGTACGTTGATTCAAGAATATTCTCACTAAGCTAGTTATGCTTATACTCCGATAGACCTTTGTTATAACAGGACTATATCTTTTATGCCCAAAGACTTCATATACTCAGAAGGGATGAGGTTTTAGAAAAGCTTCTGGGAATCTTTTGAAGATCTTAGGTTAATCATCCTTCAAAATCTTATGATGTTAGTATTATTTGGTTGAGAGAAAGATTAAGTTGTTATTATGATTGTTTGGAGAATTATAAGGGAAAACCCTAAGATGATGTAAGGATTATATTCTCTTAATGATAAATTGGATGTTTATTTAGATTCTTGTATGCTGTAGTTACTATCTCAAACTATACATCCCACCGGTGTCTCCTATTATTGTGATAAACGCCTTACATATGGTGTTGAAAATTTTCACATGACTTCGGAAGCCATTCTTAAGTTTTAATACCGTATGAGGCGGACTGCCACGTTTAGGGTACCCTTCAGGGCGTAACAATTAGAAATTAGGAAAAGGCTATAAATTTTTCGAAATTTACTCCCATGAGTTAGGATGTGGGTATAAGATCTTTATCTTGAAGCATATTCTCCACTCTATTAACAATTATAAAATAATATTAATAAATAAAAAATAAATAATAAAGGATAAATGTCGTGAATAGTACTTGAACTTTGGTAAAATATACAATTAGGTACCTAAACTTTGAAATTACTCAATTTGGTACTTGAAATAACTTTTTATATATGCTTACCAATTTCATGGAAGTATTGTTGGCATGCATGAAAAGTTATTTTAAGTACTTAATTAATCAACTTCAAAGTTCAAGTGCTTAATTGCATATTTTTACGAAAGTTCATGTACCATTTACGACATTAGCCCTAAATAATATTACTCTTTTCTTTTTTCTTATATTTTTAAGGTAAAAAAAAAAGTCAAATATAACATTTAGAAGGATTATAAGATTGGTGTGATCACGGTTATATATAAATTTGAGCAATGCAATAACTCACAGATCATTTAGGTAAAAGAAAAATAGGAATGAGACTATATAATTTCCCTCTCATAGTATCATTCTTTATTTTCATATTTTATACCATGCATTTTTTAAATATTTTCATACAAAAACCTATGAAATGTGGGTTAAGAAATTTTGTATAAGGAATTAGATAATCATTTTATCTTAGAGTTCTCCACTTGTAATTCTATGGATGATTTTACTCTTTCATTTAGTGTAAAATATGCAAATAACAAAATTTATGATATTAAGAAATTACTTTTTATATTTATATGGAAAATTGTCTATAGTAAATATATGGAAATAAAATAGTTTTACATATTAGATAAAATTATTTATATATTATTATTGTAAAGTTAAAATTTAAGGAAAAAATTATTTACAGGTTCCATATAAAATTTACAAATTCCATGAGATATGTTATTCCCTATAAATAAAAACTAAACCAAATCAAGTCGTGATTTACAGTTTCTTATTATTTTTTTTTAATCTCAAACTAAACCATTAAATAACTATTTTCTTTTATTTGAATTACTAAATTAAATCAAAACTATAGCTTAAAAAAATTCTAATATTTTATATTTATACAAACACTTAAATATTTAAAATTTGGGAAAAAAAAGATTAATACGAAGATAATTGATACTTACTATTAAATATAAATATCGAATTAATTATTTTTTTGAGGTTCTAATATGTAAAGATTAATATAAAGATAATTAATATCATTGCTTTAGAAAAAATATGGTAGGTATAGTATATTACCTTAAAAAGATCAAATTGCATGACAAAGTACTTTATAAAACTATCACATTCACAATCTATACTTTTCATATAACTATTTAATTTGTAACACTCTAAAAATTTAATCAAGCATTAAATCAATTAAGGTGCTACCGCCACGTATAATACTCTAAAGTATTACACACTCAGGCTTCTTTTAAAAATTTTGTTTATGTTGAATATTCTACTCAATTTTAGGTTATGAAATCGTTTAATTAGATTTTCAAATAACTGGATTTAGCAATGGTGTACTAAGCTTTATAAAAACATAATAAAGACTTTTACTCCTATCGAAGCAAACCAACTTTCTAAGAAACAAAAATTTATAAAATCATTTTACAATCTACCCTTAAAGGTAGATCTACATTTTCAAAACATTTAAGATCCACTGGCCCCTTAAAGAATATTTTATATTTCAAAATATAAATCCAGCTCTTAAAACATAAATAAAAACAAATACAAGTAATATCCATGGCCCTAACTCCCATCACCCATCAAACATCGCCTAAAACTCGAGCCAAGTATCATCACATCAATCATCATCAACAGCATCAACATCTTCATGATCATCAAATCATCAACATCCTCGTCATCTCGCCATCATCACCAACATTATCATTATCAACAACAATAACAATAATCATCATCATCATCAAATCAAGATCTGAAAAAAGAACAATAACAACAACGATGAGCCGAAGCTTAGCACATAGTAACACAGACATACATGGAATGGCACAAAGCCTAGCTAAATGCAATGCACAAACGAAAAGTTAATTATCTTTAATTAGAAGTAAACAAATCAACATTGGAGCACTCACACTCTAAGACAAGCTAATAGGAATCGGGGGATCCTAATTAATGCTCTCAACGCTCATGGAGTTGATATAAGTAGTCTAAATCCCTATATCTCCTAGATGATATAATCGATAAAGAACACAAGCCTCATCTAGGGTTCATAGGCGTTACATGCACTCTACCCATCTCAGTCCATAATATAAAAGGGTTCAATCGGTCCCATAAACGTGAACCCCAATATATTACTTCTCACCGATTAAGATAAACATTACATCGATACCGCTTACCCCATCGACTACTGCCGTACCATTTATAAAAGTCATATCTCAATGACAGGGGTGGCTAAGCACCTAAATTATCATGCCCATTTAGGACAAGATGTCGCTTCTCGAACCAAATACTGATCTTCCACTCCAGGGCAAGAATCGGATTTCAACGGCGGAAAACACAATCAACACTCATCATTTAACTAAACCGTGTTTAAGTCTTAATTCATTTTAGATGCCTATCCTAGCATCCAACACTTAAGTTATTGCATACCTTATTTATTTGAAGTCCAATCAGAAATAGAAGCCAGTTCAGGTCTATCTCAAAAGATAAATCAGGCATCTATATCTGTTTATGAATTAAACTTGTATAAGAAATCTAATTAAATATCTACTTATCTCAAACTTATTTTATTACCCTATTTGATCATACACTAATTTGGAACCCCGCTATGGTTGCGAATATCGCCTCACCAAAATACAGATAGTTCTCCTTTATATGTCAAAGTACTTCTTTTTACTTTGATTATATTATATTATTATAAAAGCATTAACAAAACATTCATATTCTAAGCAAACAAACATTTGAGAGAACATAATCCTCATATTAGACTAAGGTTTATCCTAACATATTAATCTAATCCAATTATTATTTATTAACCCATTTTAACTTGATCTTAACTTATTAGCCGAAGCCAATTATTAACTATTATCTCATTCTAGGTTAACCTTAGCCAAATTGATTAGAGTTAGTCATTTAATTCATTTACTAAGTCAAGTTGATTAAACTTAAACAATCTAATTCATTTTAGCTTAGTGAAGTTCATCTAGTCAAGTTGGATTTAGATTAATTAACTAAGTTTGTTTTATATCTAAGATTCATGTTACTTAAGCCCAAGTTAACTTAAACTCAGCCAAGTTCATCAGAGTTAATCAATCTAATTCATTTTAGTTCATTAAGCCCTATTGATCTTGAGTTAACTAACTAAGTTCATTTTATATTTAACTCCTACAATTGATCCAATTATTTATTAAATCTATAAATTAACTAAACTCATGTTTAATTATATTATTTAATTAACAATATCACATTAGCTATCATTTGTCTATTTTATTTTTATTTCTTTCTTTCTTTCTTTTTCTTTTTTCTTTATGAATAGCTTCAGGGGGTAAGTCACACCTATGATGGAGGCTGTGATCTTCATCACGTCCATAATAGGGTATATGATCTCCATCGTTTATCTCAACACGGTCATAATGGGGACCGTGATGACTAATACGGTCCTTGTCACACCTGCAATCAAGGAGAAAAATGCGATCAGAGGAGATCACGTTCCTTGTCACAGCTGTGCTTAGGCCTTTGTCTTCAAAAATATTTGACTCCGAGGAGATCATGGGCCGTGTTACGGCCGTGATGAACAGGGGAATCATGTTACGAATTCTCTTTGTGTTTTACACAAATTCTAATTACTTTATTTCATCATACATCAACAAAACCAACTTATTCTAAGTATAAACATGCATAATCATAACTTGTAAACACTTCTACATACATATTCATATCATACTCCTTCAAAACATTTTATCAAACACTTGGTCTACACAATATACATATATATAGATTTTTAACAAGTATGCCCATATATTCTTGATTTATCACCATCATCATAAAAATTACATATATTAGTTCTAATATATCAATTGCAGAAAAAATCAACAACTAAAACAAAGAAAACAAGAAAACTTATCTTTTTGGACAAAACCCACTTCTTCATTCTTCCTCTTCTACTACTCCTTATTTGTTGTCGAACCTACTTCTAGCTTAATTCCTACTCTAATCTTGTTTTTCATCTTTGATTTCCTTTGTATTGTTGTTAAATTTGAGATTTACGGTTTGGATTTGAAAAAAGAAGAGAAAGAGAAGGAGAGAGGGAAAAGAAATTATGGAAAATAAAGAAGGAAGAGGGAGAGAAAACGACAGCCAGGAGGGAAAAAGAAAAGGTGTGTATATATATATAGGGAAAAATTAAGCGATATTTTAAAGTAAAAGTATTAGGTTTAGAACTTTCATATCAATATCTTTAGTTCTATAAGTATTTATGAAATAATCTGAAGATGAAGGGCTTAGAAATAAAGAACTTAAGATAGTGGATTATTTTAAAAGATCGGGTTATATCGAATTAATATTTAATTTGAGCTTAGGCTCAAATCTGATATTTTTAAGAAAGCATGTGATTCCAAAATTTATGGAGATTGAGAATTTGGGATGTTGGGCTAAAGTTTAGAGATTTAAGAATCCAATAAACATTTCAACAATATGTTTGGGGTTTTAAGAATTGAAATCTCAAATTTTAACTTATCTTTAATTACTAAATTATTTTTCATTAAATTATCTAATCATAATTCATATATTTATTTCACTTGCATTATTTTAATCTATCTAAATCCATTTTCTAACTTAGGTGAAGTGGTGGGATATTTCACAATTACTAGTTAGTCATCTAGCAACAAACTACATTCATTAAAAAATACATAGCAAACAATAATCCATAATCATCTACAAAATCATTCAGTCAATCATCTGCCAACAAAAGCCATTTATGAAGAAAGTGATTACCAACTAAGTAAATTGAACAATTAATATAAAACCCTATAGATTTATAATAATAAATTAGAAATGAGGTTAAAATTAGAATAATTTAATTATTAATTAAGTTTTAAAAAATTAGAATGCTACTAACTTAAATGCTTAACGAATAAATTATACTATACAATAGTAAATAAAACAAGTGAAAATATAAAAGCTCTAACTTACATAAAGCATTCAAAATATTTAATACAGTAGACACGTATATTTTCTTTATAAAATAATGAAAAAAATGCATTTATAGAAATTTGTTGTGACACATACCATATGTACCTGCAAAATGGAATTATCCATTTCTTCCTTTTGACGCTCTAATTCTTGCTAACCAAATATATATACACCCACATACATACTCTGTCTTAGGTGATGATCTCAGTCCCTCTCTTTTTTTTTTTTTTTTTTTTGAAAAATTACAAATTATCTTTTAAACTTTTTATCAAAATACGGATTCAACCCTTGAACTTTCAAAGTGAGTTTTTCACTCTTTAAATTTTCAAAAATTAGCATGATTATATGAATATTAAAACTTTCATAATCTTAAAATTTTTTTCGAAAATATTTATTATAGGCTTATATGTTTAGATGCATTAAGTTTAAAAAAGTATATTTCTTTCATATTTTAGGTAAAGAACTTTGATCTTCCGAATCAATCATGTGATTATTGGGATTACGTGATTTGCACTCTCGTCAGTCAATTGTAAAATACAAAGCATACTTCGTTTTTAATGATTTACTATATTGTTTGCACTTGTTAGAATTTAAATTAAATTATTTTACAATGATATGATGAATAGTGCTATCTATGTGATTTTTAATTGGAAATGGATAATTATGTCTGCTATAATACTTGAAGAATTTGTGGTATTATTACGTTTATTGGATGAATACCTTGGGTATCTTTGAAATTTTCTGACATAAACTTTGAAATAAAATAAAAACACTATATCACCTCCTGAATTTGCATTTGCGCATAACTATGTGCAACTATTCTACCTTTTCCCCAAAGCCCACTAACGACTGTCAATTTAGTTGCTGCATTTATTTTTGTTTTATAATTAAATATCATTATTTTATTTATTAGTGTAAACTTTAATATATATATATATATAATATATTTTATTTATATTATATTTTAAATATATATGCATATGTATATAAGTATATATATGTTCCGAGTCGTGTTTGTCCGACAATGGAAGGACAAAAGCATTCCGAAAACGGCAATTTGGAAAATTTGCCATAAATCTCAATCGCGTTATGATGATATAGCGAAAACTTATAAAATAAATGAAAAAAAAAATCAAAAGCAAGTTTCTTGTATGGTCATGAGGATATGACCATAGTGCAACCACCCAAATTTATACAAATAAAAAATTATAGTCATTAAGAAAATAATATAAAAATTTTAAAGAAGTTTTAAGAAAAATCATAAAAACATTTCTAATTTTTCATAATTTAAGAATATTAAAATATAAGTAAATTAATGATCATTTAGATATTTGGATTATTATGTTTTAAGATAAAATTCTTCCATAACTTCTTGATAAAAACCTACAAAAATAACATGGATAAAATAAAAATATATATATAAATAAAAAGAAATGAGGTTCAACTAATTAATAATAATAATAATCAAAGTTTATAGAATAAAACATCCGGATAATTAAAGAAATAAATGATAAGTAAATATATAATTATAAAAATGGTAATAAATCTAAATAATGTAAATCTTAAGATGTTTTATAAAAAAAAAATATTGCAAGAAACACCAAATCAACATAATAAGAAAGAATAAAACAACAAGAAATATCAAACAGACTTGACGATGAATACAGAAATATAATACATAAATTCAAGAAATAATATATTGCCAAATAATTCAAAATTACAGTAGAAGTGAAAACAATATCAAATTTTAATCTAATTAATTGGAATAAAACAATGAAAACGTGAGTAAAAGAATAAAATCTTAAAACAATTAAAATTTTTGAATTATAAAATTTAAAGCTAATATATAATGTCAACTAACAATAGATGACTAATCTCAAGTTTGTTTAGAATGTAATTTATTAATTGAGATTAAATAGTTTAAGTAAAATAAGTAAATTGAATTATAAGTTATAAATAGATAGATTGACATAATCAAATTAGTAAATAGACTTAATTGAAATTGAAATTAAGATTTCAAATGCCCCTTTCTAATCTTTTATCTATTTCAATTGTTCATTTCATGAACCAAATCTCTCAAGTCTTTCTAATCATCAAATTTGAACTCTATCTCCTTCAAATTATCGATTTACCTTAATTATTTTTCCAACAAATCAAATTTTCACTATTATCTGAACCAATTTTAATTTGTAAACCTATTTCTTTTAATCTACAAATAATCCAAAAAAAATTCTTAAGTTCAAATACCTATATTTATACAATACTCAAATATAGCTCATTTAATCTAAATTCTATATTTTCAATCCTCATAAATTTTGAGTTTATCTATTTACTTCAAAATATTAGTTTATAAGTACAAACTCAACTAAATATCAAGTTTTACAAAATTAAATTTCTAAACTAGACTTTCAATTTAAGCTATCGATTTTACTTTCATATATTCTAAATTATTGTATGTAGTTTTTATGGAGTTTAAGTTGAAGTAGGATGTTGAAAAAGTATTAAAAAATAAGAAAGAAAATAGGGAAAGTCATAAGATCCATACATCTTGTCAAATGACCCGTTTGGAGGGGTGTTTTACTTTTGGATCATTTTTTTCAAAGTCATTATGTCCAAATGGCCCTGTTTTAGGAGTTATATAGAGCAATCGGCCCTTGAAATGACCCATTTGGAGAAGTGTTTCACTTTTAGATCATTTTTGGGTAAAATCTCTGGTTTGAAACGGCCCATAAAACAGCCTCGTTTGGTTTCCCCTGCTGCGATACTATTTCATAATTTTATCATAACTTTTTCATCCGACCTTGGATTGAGGTGATTCAAAATTCTATGGAAATCTTAAAAAGAGATCTACAACTTTTATGTTTTACGTTTGTGAAAATTCTAAAATTATCAAGGCCTAAATTTTTATTAATCCCAGCTACTATATATTCCACACAAAGTTGAAAACTTGTGTTTGTTTGTTAAATGTGTTTAGTTAAGTATAAAATGAACTTAGCTAATAAGCCTAGGTTCAACTTGATTAAATGAACTTGATGAATTAAAATGAATTAGATTGATTAAGTTTAATCAACTTGATTAAAATTAAGTCAACATAGACTTAAGTTAATATGAATCTTAGATATAAAATGAACTTAGTTAATCAATTTAAGTTCAACTTGAAAAAACAGACTTTAATAAGCTAAAATAAATTAGATTGATTAAATTTAATTAAAATGACTTAGTAATTAGATTAAATGATTAACTCTAATCACTTTGACAAGAATTAAGTTAAAATAAGTTAATAGTTAATGATTGATTTAAGTTAATAAGCTAGGATGAACCATAAATAACATGGAGAATATGTTATTTTAAATGAGTGTTTGCTTAGGAAATGAATGTTTTTGGTATATGTATGCTTTGTAGATGCTTTTGTAATAAAAAATCATAAACAAAGAGAAAAGAAATATTTTGACAGATAATGGAGAACTGCCTGCATCTTGACAAAGCATTCTTCACAACCATAGCAGGGTTCTTACTTAGTGTTTGATCAAATAGGATCTTAAAATGAATTTAATTTCTTGAATAGATATTTGCTTTAGATATATATTCTTGTTTTAGCTCTAGCCAATCTTATGTTTCTCTATGGATTTCATATTTAAAGGATGATGATGTTTTGTTGCTGTTGATGATGTTAATGATGAATGATGGGGACGGGGGATTGGTTTTCCTAGAAGGATTCTTATGACCAAGCTTGGATAACAGGTGGGTAACACTAACCGTATCACATTGTTTGTGTTTGTAATTTAGTTGCATTTTTACTAAGATAAATATAATTAGCTATGTGTGGGGAATTGAGTATTTGTATGCTGCTTGGTGATTGTTTGGTTGATAATTCACTAATTTATAAGAGATCACTCCTTGTTTGTAATCTTTGAATTGCAATTGTTTATGATTACCTGTTAATTAACTAGTCACTTTAATAAATGGACCTAACACTAAATGACTTGCTAAATTAAACAATCATGCATTGCAAAGTAGCATACTTGCATTAGCATTTATGAGGTATGTATGTCATGTATTATTATTCTTATTCTATGGTAATGCCTAAGGAAATTCAATAAATCTGGCAAGGGTTACCATAGGGTCTCCAGTTCTACATGAATTAAATAGGCTTAAAGGACGTCGCTTGATGAAGGCTAGCATTGAATAATAATACCTAGGGGATTTTTAAGGTTCTAAGGTGAAGTGTTGGATGTTTTATTAGCATGAGTTATTGGGAACAAAATGAGTATCAAAATGAAGTCCTCTCTCCTTAATTCTTTTTAAGGAGAAGTTAGAGGTTGTGTTTCATTAAAGTGAATTTTAAAAGAAATCCTCCCTCCTTAGTGATATCTAAGGAGTAGTTAGAAGTTATGTTGATAGTAAATATGCATGACAAGGAATTTGAGAAAAGAAATCCCCCTTCCTTAGTTCTTAGATTCTATTGGGTGTGATATTAGGACTAATCCTTCAAATCCCAAGAGAGAGTAAATCTCCATTGGTTTGGATTCCATCATCTAAACTGTGCATAAGATATGATTGAGTATCATATTGCATATATTTATTAATTAAATTGGTTGACATATGTTTGATGGTGATTTGGTTATGTTATTCACTAAGTTATGGTTTAGCTCATGCTCCCATAGTTTTTGTTGCAGGATTAGCTAAAGCTTCGGGAATAGGTTAAGTCTGTGTGGAGAAGACTCCTTGAAGATAGAAGACAAGTTAGATATAAGAAGTAAATAGATTGTTTTGTATTAAGATTTTGTTTTATGTAATATAAGTTTAGATTATGGATTAGATTGTAGATAATCTATTCTATTTTACCATTTGGTGGGGGGTATCGATTATCTACTATCCTGATGGACTGTAGGAAATTAGATTTCCTTTAATTATCACAAATATAATTGTATCTTAAAAGTTTGTAAAATAGAGATCAAGTAGAGTCTTGCAAATTCTAACTTATAAGATGGTTCTCATATTATAGGTGCATGTGTGATATGATAACTTCAGGTTATCTTTCTAGGCCTTTTTTTGGGTCGTGACACATAGCACCTCCTAGGTAGGAAAAGGAGAGCATATATATATAAAGATTCAACAAATGATTTGGCACAATTATATATTTTGTATATAAATAATGCAATTTATTGATTACATATACATATCATATAGAGTGGTTTGCTAAATCTAATGGCATGCTATATGATATGATAATTAAATAATTATAAATTGATAAAGATCATTCATATTTGAATGTTTATTGAGTGATTTCTTCACGGAATATAGTATACAAACCATCACAAATGTATTGATATAAATTGTACATATTGATTTGCTTATAGTTCATTAACAATAATAGTATTTATTTAAATACCCATTATTGAATTCATGCGAAAGTTATAATAAGAACTTGTGATGGATTATTTAGAATTGTAGTTGCTTGATTAATGAGTTGTAAGAATGTTGATTACTTTATGTGCATTTTTACATGTTATTGGAATTGTGTGATTCATATTTTGGTTAGTCAACCTTAAATCTATTAATGAATTTCATAAATAATAAAACTTAACATGCATTGTATTATGTCTTGCATCATATAATATCATCACTGTCACATGATAGATAGGGGGGAAATTAAAGCTACTTCGGACTACATTTAAGGTATCCGCAAATACTAAGAAAATTATTTTTGGATATAGGTTTTATCATAATTTCTTTATAAGAGTTTTTAATTATCTTGTTTTAATAATACAAGTGAAAATATTTGAGAAAGTTGTGTATTGTCGAAGCCTTGAACTATTCATTGTTGTAGGTTTTATTCTTTAGAGTTGCATTTAAGGTATTCTAAAGTAGTTAGTATTGCATTTGAGGTATCCTAAGCCTTTCGGAATCCATTTATAGTAAAGAGAACTATTTTGGACATTCCATTTTAAAATTGTATTTATGGTATCCTAAGCTGGGCTACATTTAAGGTACCCTTAAACTTGTGAAATAAGAGAAATTGTATACACTTGTTCATGCATAGCATATGTTTGATAACTTGTTTATTATGTAATAATAAGGATATTGCACTCCTATTTTCTTAAGCCATGATTTTGCTCACTCTCCAAGAGACGATTTTGCAAGTAACCTCATAAGAATAAGATAAGATGAGGTTAGTATGAATGAGGGTTATTCAACTTAATGACAATTTCACATAAGCCTAAAAGACTAAGTAGTAATATAGGCGGTAATTATACTGTTTTAGTTGTGACTAGGTTTTCTTGTTCTTGAATTGATATAAACTACTTGTTTTATTGCTTGTAGAGGATATCAATTCTATGTTGTTTCGTCAATCTTTCGAAAGTTATGATTCCAAAGTTATTTTCTTATTATAAAGTGTATATGTATACCATCATTTGCTAAAAAAATTACATGTTAAAATAAAGACTGGTGATCTCTAACTCATGAGATTGCTCTGATGTAATGGTTGCACATGCGACATGATAGCTTTTCATGACTTCTACCAGGCTTTTACGGTCATTACAATTAATGCATAATAACAATCATAATTAACTTAATAAAGTCATACTCCATAAGGTTAAAAGAATTAGCAAAAAAAAAAAATATTAAATCATCGATGTGAGAATATTACTTGAACCTAAAAAATAATTAGAAAAAAAATAATAAGAAGAAGTTAACATTAACCAATATTAATCAAATAATAGATAGTAAAGTCAAAAGAAAATATATAGCACTTAATCAATTATTATAAGAAATTTTATAATTATTAATGAAGTTTTATCATGTTTTTCTAAAATAATTTGATTTGGTTTTATAGATCGTTAGATTTACTTTCGGAAACGACTATAACTTTATGGATTGGGAATTCTCTAAAAAAAAATTCTTAAAAAAGAAAATAATGATTTAGGTTTGATTTGACTTTTTATTACTTATCCCTATCTATACTTTATAAGATAGGACTTGGGTAAGTTGTCAAACCTACCAATTCAACCCCTGAATAAAATTTAAAAAAAATAAAATAAAATAAAAACCCTAAATACAATTTTTTCCCCCCAGGAAACCACTTTTCTTTTTCCATTTTTTTCCCACTTAGGGTTCTGACCAAGTTACAGAGCAAACTTATGGAATTTGTGTAAAGCATTTTCATTTTAGGCATCGAATGTTGGTATATATTTTCCACAATATATGATATATACCCTAATATACATTATTAAACATTGACATACCGTAGTAACTTGTTTTATATATAAATCATGTGCATATTACATGCTATTTAGGATAACATCTATATTTACATTCTTTAGTTTATGGTTTCATAATAACTATTAAATCCATACTTTATATATCCCAAATTTACAAAATACGAATGCACATCGGGAAATTCGCACTTGAAATGAAAGAAAACCCTATCAGACTTTTCAATGAAACGCTAGATTAATTTCATATAAATTGGATTTGCATAAACTTGGTATGATAATTTTGCACCCTTTTCAGTTACCCAATTCTGTCATAATAAGAGGTAAACCATCTTCTCCCTGAATATAGATACGGTGGCAATTACCCAGAGGCAGACAACATTCTGGCAAGAACATTTCATGGAGCTTGGATTAATGACATGCTCATGATATGTACGTGTTTTCTACAATGTGGAATGCGGGCTTGCTTCCCTCGGAAAATCTAATTCATCTACTAGCATATCAAGTTTCTACAGAATCAAGACAACACAGACACCGAACTTAAGCCAGCAGTACAATGCAAAAGAACATAGAACTGATCACTTGAAAGAAGCTGCCTTCAGTTCCACAAAAATTTCACTTAGATTTGAGAATAAGAATGAAAATATCAGATCAATTTATCAAGTAAAATATTATGGGTGTCCTATGGGGATACATTACAACGAAACCAGACTTCCCACTACTAGATTCCCATCCAAAATTTTGATGCAACATCTTGAAGAAACGCTTGTTCTAAAGAACACATGACAGAAGAAAGTTGCATCTTAAGAAAAGCTATACCGCTCCTTTCTCAAATTTCATCATTCCGAGCTGCATTTGTTACGAGACAAGCAAATCAATTTGGCAAGCAGCTTAACCCAAAGAGCTTTAGGTTACTGGAAACAAGAAAGCAACATAACCAAGGTGAAACTTGGTGTTGCCTCTTTAAGCACGTCATAATGGTGCAACTTGTATAACAGAACTTTCCCAGCAGCATTACCAACAGCCATGAAACCACCACCAGGACTGAAATCCATACAGCGGGGGTAATGCAACGTTCTATTTGGCAGAGGAAAGTTTGAAAATACAGTAAACGATGGTATGTGTATCAATTTCAGGCTGTTTTTCTTCATCCCCGAACAGATGGCTAATATTTGTGCATCGTGATTAAATTTTAGGAAGTCTACTTTGGTTGTCAAATTCTCGATGGCTTTCATGGGTTTCCTTTTTCCACCTAAAAACTCCTGTCTGCTGTAAATATTAACAATGCCGCTGTCAGAACCTGCTGCAAACATTGCTCCATCATAGGATGTGCAAAGAGCAGTCCCATTAATACAACCTTCATCAACAGCTTTGTGGAGGCAAGTCCTAGTCCTCAAATCCCAATGGTAAACCTGCCATCACCCCCTGCGCTCAACAATTGCTGCCCATCTTCAGCAAATGCAAGAGACCGGACACTGCCATTCATCTTTAATGTTCCAATCAATTCTTTTGTCTTGGTTGAAACTAGCAATATATAACCTTCATTCCCCACAAATGCAACTGTTTTAGAATCCGGAGAAACCTCAAAGACTTCCAAGCTTCTCTCCTCCCTACCCACCAGTGGCCCAATTTTATCAACTTTAGCTTTCACTAAATCAAAGCTATAGAAGAACTTTCTCCTTCCTGCTACAATAACCTGGGATCCATCCGGAATGAAAGATGCTTTTCGAATTGGGCAATCTTCAAGAAAGATACTCTGAATTTTTGTATTGCGTTTTCCATCAATCTGAAAGAATCTAAGCCTCCGGTCTAGTCCAGTGGTAAGCAGTAGCTGCGCATTCCGATGAAATTGAACAGAATTGATGGGGCCATTTGAAGGATCTTGAGCATTTGCATCTACAAGTCTAGAGTACTCGAGAAGTCCAGGTAACAACTTTGTTTTGCTCTTAGTGACAAGATTTTCATTGGTTCGAAGGATATCATCAATGGATTCACCATCTTCATCATCAGCAGCAATAACAACCCCATGTTCTTCATCTGATGCTTCATCATCGCTGAACTCATCCCTCCTTGACTTTGCACCAATATGGGCCCACTCTGTACCTGGATGCAGCTTTGCATGATGAGCTCGCAATCTCGACACATACTCAGAACCAGTAATAGTACTCTCATCCTCTTCATTGCGAAGTTTTCTCAATCTATTAACAGTAGCTATATTAACATTCATCTTCTGCTCTTCCTCATCATCCCAAACAGGTTTTCTTTCCTTTCTCTCCTCTGCACCATAGAAAGAATCCAAGAACTTAGCATCTTCCTCGTAAACAGAAAGCATGCTATTTGCAGATGGGTCCAAGAAAAACATAGCAGAGCCATCCTGAACATCATTTTGCACTTGCTCATCTTCACGAGTCTTTCCAAATTCCACAGGAGAATAGAGAGACCCAAACAAGAAATTTTCTAGTTTCTTCATTTCCTTTTCTTCTTCAGCATTCATAGGCTTTTCCTTTCCTCTCCTTCTCTTCTTCTTCTTCCTCGATTCATCATATTCAGATCCGTCTATGCTCCCATTTTCTGTCTTCTCTGTCAAACTAAAGCCTTGTCATCTCTGTCTACTTTGAGCTTTGAAGCAAGATTCTGAGATATTGAACTCATCCTGAAAAATAGAAAAAGGAAAAATGCAACCAAACATCCATAAACTTAACATCTGGCCTCCACCTCCATAGTCATAACAAGAAAAGATTAAATTTATTTTTATGCAAAGGGAAAAAAAGGGAAAGAAAAATTTAGATGACAGCAACATGGCAAGATCACAACAAATAAAATAAAACTATTCATTATCATAACCGTCAATTCGTTTCATAAAAAACAATACCTGTGACCTATTAATATCCCAAAACTACAATGTACAAGCATGTGTTTGCTTTGCAGTTAACTTTGTACAAGCAAATTTCGTTATGCTGTGTTCATACAATTATTAGACTCAAATATCATCATGGCAATCTTAAACAGCGGGGTTAACAACCAATGGCTTTTAGAGATACATGTTATTGGAATGCAACGGTAGAGTTTGACTGCAGGTCACAGAGAGATGCAACTAGATCGGGTTTCGCTACTCTATAGGGTACACTAAACCCAACCCTATAATCCCATAGAGTTTTCCTACTATATCCAAACCTGTAGGAGGGTTTACTCTGAAACCCGATATCCATCCGACTACATGCCTAGTTATCAACCTGATACCCGCCCGATTAAAACCCGAACCTGCCAGCTTTTTTTTTTTTTTTTTCTTCTTCCAAATAGATTTAGACAATGAAGTAGAAGCCGTTGTTCATCTTTATGAATAAAGCTTGCTAGCTTTACAAATATAAATTAGCTAGTTCATGCAGAAATCCTTCTAGAACGATCAGCTGGGATGGTGTGCACTTCATTGATGCAGCAAATCATTGGATTTCTAAGCTTATAGTAAATAAATATGAAGCCATTAGATATGTTTGTTTTTGGTTTGTTTTTTTCCTTTACCTTTTAAATTTGATTAATTTCTTTTTTTTAATGATCCGACTCTCTTGAAAAATCCTAATGTAGAAAGGAAAGCAGAGCAGATTTTTGGATGGGAATATCATGTATTGGTATGAGCAAAGTGAAATGACTCCCAGCTGCAGTCATGGAAGGATAAGAAATCCACTGAGGGAAAGTAGGTTTCAATTTCTAGCTCTTTAAGAGTTTTCTCACTAGAATTTTAAAGTTTTAACATCACCATGACCGCATAAAGCTTCCTATTCTTTCTTCTGATGTTCACGGATACATCAACTCTTTTATCACTTGTTTAACCATAATCAAATAATCCATAACAAATTAATTCTATCTATTAGTGATTCGATTTAATTCTGTCATGAACTTGTTTGCTCTAAGTTGTCAATCTTTTTCATTAGACCATATCAAATCTATTTCTCAGAAACATTAACATCACCAGGACCAACAGTTCTTCTTTAATAATAATATATATAATACCCAAATCTATATCATCATCCTCATTGATGAATGACATGTAAAATACCAATAATGAAAACATAAAGATGGAGAGAGTGAAAAATCCCAAAACTCACTTGGCATTAATCATCTATAGTTTAATTTAAGTTAAACACATAGATTTCATATAAAACGGACGAAACGATCATACCTAACATCTTGACAAACTACCATTAAAGTGATGATACTCCAGATTTTCAACCAAAGTTCAAACCACAAACAAAAATACAAAAATATATCAGGATTATCAGAAAATAATGACACTCATAACAACAAACAAGGGCCTTTGAATCTGAATTAAGGACAAGATGAGTTACAGCTAAAAGAATAGGCAAATAATCAAGATGGCTGGGCTTTGCTCAAAGTCAATCATCTGAATTTGACAGCCAGCAAGGTAACTCTTTGATTTTTTTTAATTTTTCAGTATTATCAGATCAATATTATGAAAGCTATCACAACAGAGAATCTAAATTGTGACAAATAGAAGAAAGAAAATTTATCTAAGGAAAAATAGTTGAGAACCGTCATATTTACAATTCTAAGACTACGAATTGCCCATTCCCATTATGGGAAAGAAGAATAAAAAAAATAAAAGACATTACAAAGCCATATCTTGGTAATTCCGTGATAGTGTTTTCATTTTCCATCCAACACATAGATGTAATTTTTTAGCCCTATGCAGAGCAATTTGAACACACTTTTCCAAGATGATCTTGCTATCATTGAGAGGCAACTTTAGCCTCAAGGTCTTTATTTATTTATTTTTATTTTTATTTTTTTGCTGGTCATATTCTATTAAATAATTTGTCGTAATCCTCAAACCACCATCTTTTAAAGCCATCCTTCCTTTATTAGAAGATTCACCTCTCTCCAATTTGTCAAAGGTATCTACCACCTTTACAAAGATCTTAAACCTCTTCAAATTGCTAAAGGAGAGTTGTGAGGTACCACAAAGAGTGAAAGATCTCATTTTTTTCATTGATAATACCAAGTGACATGTTAATAAACTGATAAGATACCTGTTGTGTGATGGAGGAAAGCGGCTTGCAGATGCGGAGAGAGTAAAGCGGACTGATAGTGAAAGAGACGAGAGGGTGGGTGACGGCGTCGGCGCAGTCGGGCGATGGAGTGACGGAGAGAGTTGAACGACTGGGCGAATGATGATACAGAAAGAGATAGAGAGAGAGACGAGAACAGCAATGTGAATTGTGAATTTGCGGCCAATTAGTAACTAAGGTATCCGATTTCAGACTTCAGTATCAGTAACCTTTCTCTGCAATTTTTTTTTTATTTCAATATTATTACCGGGTTGGGTATTCGGGTTAGGTATTCATCAGGTATATAATAAAACTCGCACCCAACCCTACAATCTTACATAGTATGGATTCTACATCCAAACCTGAATCCAAAACCCTTTGCATTTTTTTTTTTTTTCCATATTATTACCGGGTTGGGTATTCAGGTTAGGTACTCATCGGATATATAATAAAACCCGCACCTAACCCCAAATCGGACAGGTCGGAAACCTTACAATAGCTGACCCAGTTACATTCCTACGCAGGTGATGATAATCAACAGAAAACACTAACAGCAAAAGGGGAAAAAAAAAGGAAAAAGGAAATTTTTTTATCTTCTTGAAAAGTAGAAAAAAATTTCCACCAACATTCACAATAATGCCCGCCAAGAAAACTTCAATTAATAATACACGCAACGTATAATATACATATAGTTCGTAATTTTATAATACTTATGGTGATTATATCAGAAAATACCCACAGCCTCCTTCCATATATTAAGATATGATTGATAGTGATGATGTGTATTACCTATTCACTATTTTTCCCCCGAACACTGGTATTTGGTCATATGCCTTACCTTTGCAAACCACTATCAACACTAGCTATCGCAACACACCGAGACTGCGAAACAAAACACTTGACAGCCGCAAACTTTTAATCCTAAAAAATGTTTAAAATGGATAAACGGAAATCATTTTCCACGAAACAAACACATGACATAAATCAAGAACACTTCTTCAACTATACTATACTATAACACTCAATAATGACTTTAGTTATACTAAAATGGAATCACCATTCTCTCTTTATCACCTTAGAATAGCTATTTCTTATATGATTTACAAAAAAAATTAACCAACAAGTACTATTTATTCCATTTAATCCCAAATGGATCAGGAATTCCTGTTGGTTACCGAATAATTATAGAATAGTAGCTATACACCATTTCAGTATTGTATACTTCCAGTAGACCAAACATAACATTAATTTCAGCAAACTCACTGCCACCAAAACGTCAAAAGAGAAGAACGTAGAACTCAAAGAAAGGAAAGAAAAGCATGCCATCTACCTGACAAGCATCAATTAAGATTCAAAAGTCATTGTAGAAAACATGAATTTCATCAAGAAGTTTGAAACTTTCGGTTGTTCAATAAGGAATTGCGCAAAACTGAAGAAGTGTACCTGTAGAAGAAGACGGCTCTCGGCTTAGGAATTTGAAGTTAGGGTTTAAGCTTGCTACTATTTTTTTGCCTTTTTCTATTTCGGTTTAGGTTGTCTTCTTTCTGTCACCTGAAATCCAATGCACTGTATGCTTTTGTCTTCTTAAAACCAAACTGCCCTCTTACGGATTTAAGGGCCGGATCAATCGAGGTCCAATCGTGGGCTGGCAAAAAGGAAAATAAGAAAAAGTGTTACAAATATGTCGTTTATGTGTAGAGGTTTATTTAATTTCCTATCACTTTGATTATGTTTTTATTTCATATGTTTGTTCATCTATTGCATCTATATCAACTGCTCGTTCACTTTACGGTAAGAACAATTCTATCACAATGTTTTCTTGGTTATAGTGACGATTCAACAAGGCATTGTATAATAAAATACTTTGAATGATTATTTATTATTCAAACCAATAAATAGTAACACAATAGTAGAATTAATTTTTTTTCCTAAAAGACACTCATTTAAACAAAAAAATTAACAAATAAAATCTTATAAATTCTATTCTATTCTAAAATACGCTCATTACAGACTTGTAAGATATTATGTATATGTCTTATAAATAAGGACTCACCAATATTGTAAATGATATAACAATATATGGCAATAAAATATCACTCCTCCGACACTTTTTAATCTCTTATATTGTTCTTATGTTGTGATTTTTTTTATTTATATATAATAATTTATTAGCACGGTTTTCTAAGTCTACAATCAATTTTAGCATGAGGATCGAAGCAAAAAATTCCAAGTAAGCACTGAAATTTTATCTTATAAATTTCATCATGTCAAATCCTACAAACTTAGAGTTTATAGGCCCTTGATATTATGGAAAGAATTACCTATCTTAGATATTGGATGCTAAAATCTATCAAAGAAGAAAATAATACTTTGATGCAAGATCGTGCAAAAGTAATAATTTTTCTTTTTCACTATCTTGACGATGGGCTAAAAGTAGAATATCTAACCATAAAAGATTCACTTGTTATTTGGAAAAATTTAAAGGAAATGTAGAACTAGAGGTAGGCATGGTATGATTCGGCCCGGTTCATCTTTTAAACTGAACCGTATCAAAAATTACTACTCGGTTCTTCTTATAAAATCAAAATTAACTATACATTTCAGTTTGCTATATTTTTGAAACCTAAAAAAAAAAAACAGTTTGATATAGTTCGATATACGATTCAAACCATTTGTTATTTTTATTTAAACTACACTTTTTTTAATGAAAAACATGTAATTTTAATAACATGAATGCATCGAATGTTCGCAATAAAAAAAATTGACAAACTACTCCATAAAGATTTTATAGAAAAATAGACACTTTTATAAAACTAGAAACAAAAATACATTGCTCCTAGCTAAATCCTAATCTCATGCCTGAAATGTTACAATGCAGGACTTGATCAAATACAAAAGGGATAAAAATATAAAAAGAGCATATCGAAAAACTTTGATCTTGAAGCGTTTTTGCTTTGGAAGCGATGGATGACTTTCCATTTCCTTGTTATCACTTGCAAAGAAAGAGTCTCTAAACAAAAACAACCTAAGTCTAACGCCAAAAGACAATAAAATTATCCCACTAGGAAATGTGAATTGGGAAGGATAACACAATTCCTTCCTAGAAGTGTTTGACAAAAGGCAAAATAAAAATTCTAGCAAAATTATGAAAGAAACAATCCATAATCCAAAATACGAATGTCCCGAAAATTACAATAGAGCAAATAAGGATAGCTTATATAACCTTCAAATACACATGGACTAACATATTTGAGGTAACAAAATTTTGCTTTAAAACCATCCAATGTTTAGAAAACTTTTCAGTCCTGCTCTTGCCCACTTTTCTTATACAGATAGTTGCTCCAACCAAAACATTGTCCTGAGAATTATAGTATGATAAAATTGTACTACCACCTTGCAAATAGAAACTCCACAAAAAAAAAAAAAATGTCTTGATTTGTGTCTTCCCTATATAACAGCATCCATCAAACATAACCATGGAAATTTGCACTGCTAGTCTATTACCTTACAGGCAAAAACTCCACATAAAATTTTTTGAAAGTAAAGAAAGAAGAATTCAAAGACACCACAATTCTATCAATTCGTGTTACCTTTCAAAATCCTATCAATTTTTCACTATTGTCTACCTCCATTGCTGCTGCTGCTGCTACTGCTACTTACATTTCAATTCCTTCACTCTCCATATATGTTAATGAACTGCAAAAAAGTATAACATTAGGACATCAATAAATATTTGATAACATGGGCTAATGAAAGACATAGAATTAAGATGATCGGTTATCCTGGCCACTAAGATCAAGAACAATTGAACCATGTGCTTATGTTTAAAATAATCTGATCATTTATTGAAATGTTTAAATAGACAAAAAAAGGACCAAAAGTATTGACCAAAATGGATATGCATAAATTAGCACAATCAAACGTACTAACCAAAACATGAACGAGATTAACTAGAATGTTTAAAAAATAGTAGTACCAAACGAAAATATATTTAAATTAACTTCAACAGATCGACCTTATTTTAATTGAGGGTGATATGTGTAGTTGTTGAATCCTTCAATTTAGCAGCTTCAACATCTAAAAGATATATGAAAAAAGTAAGTTATTAGCACATAATAAACAAATGAAAGAAAATGAAACTAAATTAAAATTTTAAAATGATAGCTTCACATATCAAAACAACAATTTCAAACTTGATTCATAAATTTCCAGTGCTTCAAGATCATCCTCAATGGACAATATTGCTACATTTGCAGATTTTTTGAGCCAATCTTATGCACATATGACACCATACATGGAGTTAGACAACTCCTAAAAACATTAAGAACTCTACCGCCTGTGCTAAAAGCACTTTCTGAAGCCACAGTAGAAAGAGGAATTGCCAAAATGTCTTTTGCCACTAGAAAGAAGATGGCATATTTACATGAGAATTTTTTCTACCAATCTAATACATCAAAAACCTTGTCGTCGTCATCAAATTCCTCCTGCTCTTCTGCTAAGTACTTCTCCAATTCAGTTTTTTGTATTGTTTTGTCCCCTCCCACTTTTTTAATGAACCTGTTTCTTAATTTCTTTTTATGCTCTTCATTTATCACTTCTAGTTTTGGTTCTTTCACAAGACCTTCAAAATTTGTTTGGGAGCTTTCCTCGCTGTGCTCTATACAAAAATCATAATAATAAAACAAGCTTGAGAGAGCATGGTGAATTTTTTCCATTAATTGGTTTCCCTTATCATCATCATAAACCTTTCTTACCATCCAATCCACATAAGACAAACTTCAAGTGGGGATCAACAATTGCAGCAACAAATGACAATACATTAATGTTGTTAACATTTCCCCAATATTTCTCATGCTTTCTATTCATTTCCTCAGCCATCATTCTTACAGATAGATCATCACTTCTACATTGTTCTTTGATCTCGCTCCCAACACCTATAATTTCTTCAACAAAATGATGGCACATGGAATACAAGGAGCCAGAAATGCTCAAAGTGGCATCATAAAATGTTTTCAAGAAAGGCAAGATGCCACGTACATATGCCCAATCTTCTTCAGTAAGAAGTTCCCTCATTTTTATTGCTTGTAAGATCTACCCTATATTTCTCATCCTTCATCTCTAACAATTCAAATGCTTTATGAAATTTCACAGCCGACTCCAACATTTTATATGTTGAATTCCATCTAGTTTCCACATCTAAAGATATTAATGCCTTACTCCCTACATTTTTTTCCTGTTACACAGCTTTTAAACCTTGCCAATCTTGATGGCGAAGATCTAACATATCTAATAGCAGCTCGAATTCTAAATATTGAATCATCCATATCTTTTAAACCCTCCTTCACAGTTAAACTTAAAATATGTGCACAACATCTCATATGGAGATACTCTCCTTTCAACATAAGTGTTCCCCAAGATTACAATATCCTTTTTTAATATTGAATGCAAAGATCATTCGAACTTGCATTGTCAACGGTAACTATAAGAACCTTTGTAGTACCCCAACCCTCCAAATATGTAAGGACCGCTATCACCCCTATATTTAAAATAGGCGATAACAATTCTCCAATCATATATAACATGCAAAATTATATGCAAGGTTGTCCAAAAAAAAGTGTTTGAGGAATTGTTTGTCTAATTCCACATAATTAACAAAACTGAAACCATAGTTTTTCAAAACTTTTAGCAAAACATAACTACACCTTCCATATCAACTTTCACAAAAGAAATATACCCAAGTCATGCATAGCTAAGTATGTATGTATGTATGTATGTATGTATTACAACCAAAGGTTTCTTACAAGCCTTAACAAAATTACACATATAATTCAACTATAATTTTTAAATACAACCACAAATGCTATCATAACTAGTCCATTACAAAATATGGATTCCATTAAGTCTAAGGTCATCTCTAATCCTCCAAATCATCAAGAAATTCCTCGAAGTTGGTTCCATACCCCATACTCGTGTGAAACTCGTCAGATTCATCACCTGAAATGGTTAAAATATGAGTCAAAGGCCCAGTACACAAGTAACAAATACAAATGAAAAGTGATTCACATATGCTTAAGCTAAATACAAAATGCAAAATACAAAAACCAATAATTTATTATTCAATCTTTAGGTAGTCATACATCATGGGAGTATTCAAACTCCGAACAACAGGGATTTCTGGGGAACTTGAGTAACGATCACGATGCTCAGGGGGTTGATATAAGCAACTCGGATACTCATGCCATCCTAGATAAATTTATTCATAACGATTAAGTAATTTCATTTAGAGTTTCTAGCCGTTTCTTGACTTTACTAAACTCAATCCATAATATCACCTAATTCAAGTGTTCCCATAAACATTAAATTAAATCATATTACATCCTTTTAAGAATAAGCAAATGTTATACCGATACTAAATTCCCTATCGATTACCCATTAAACCACTTATGAAAGTCATATCAAAATGACAGGGGTAGTCTAAGCGCCTGAAACTACCATGCCCCCAATTTAAGCAGGGTTATCACTCTCCGAACCAGATTCAACGCTATAAAAGACACTCAATAATCAATTATTTAAATTTCTTAATTTAAAGTAACTTGAATAATGCTTATTCTATATTCTAGCAAAGAAACAAGCAAGTTACCACGTACCTAAGATAACTCAGGAACTAATGGGGTTGGCCGAGCGAGGATCTATCACTTTGCAAGATAATATTGAATTTCCCACTTAGTTCAAGTACTAATCAACTAGTTTCAAACGTTATTAATCAAAGAAATTTAAATAAATTATTACAAAGTCATCACATAGCATTTAAACATCATATTATATCATACAATACTTAACAATTATTCAATTGATCATATATCAAGCTTTGGGAAATATTAGAGAAAGTTTTTGAAAATGAAAAATGTAGGGGACATGCCGGCCTTCAACGCCGGTGGCGTTGAATCGGTGCACAATGCACTAAAATCCAATACTTGCCAGCACTTGCAGCATTTAAGGATACATCGGCAGTCTTTAGTCTACGTCGGCGGCCTTGAGCCAGTGTAGATTGCAACTCCAATTTTCAAAAATTTTCCGAGAGTTCCACAGGGTTGGTTCATTCCCGTGGACACCCCCAACACCAACAATGTATCCATGTACACTGACAACGTGGAATAATACGCCAACGGCTTTAAGTTTGGCATTAAAAATTATGATTCTGTTCACATTCTACACCGCCTCTAAGCCGGAGGCATTAGAACTCTAATAGCCGACGTACGTTTTGAAAAATAAACACTGACAAACTTTTCTTGCAAAAGCCAACATCATTTTAAACAGCTTTAAGAAAATAGGTTCTAATCATCTTCAACACCGCCTCTATACCGGCGGCGTTGAAGTACCAGATGCCGGTGTACGCTCAAAAATAGACCTATTCGAAAATATTTTACTTCCCCTGTTTTCTTTATAACATTTTGTAAACTTTTACACTTTCAATTCTTCTTTAAACTCATCCTAAGTTTCCCAAAACTTATTATATGTTCTAAACACCATTCATACAACACAAACTCCACTTCTAATCATCAAACACCAATTACACTTTAACTACTCAACTTAACTTCACTACTCACCAACACTTCTTACAACTTCCCTAATAATTAACTAAGTTCATACAATGAAAAAGCACAACCTAACATATATCAATGCATAAACCAATCAACTTAAATAGCATTTACTTATCCTACCATAGATTTTACATTCAAAATACAAGAAATGAAATAAAACAAAAAGATTATACTTGCATTAACTTACATGAATAGGCTTTGGCTAGGTGAAATTATTGATTCCAAGAGCTTGATTTTGGTTTTTGGTTTAGGGCTTTTGGTTGGTTTGATGAAATAGGAAAAGAGAAGGAAAAGGAAAGAAAGAAATTCGTATGGAAAAATTGGGCTGCCAAAAGAGTCCCTAATTAATCAAACTTGAGGTCTATAATTATCCAAAGTTTGACTTTAGGGGTATGTTTGACTTAGGTTTAATTTGGCTTAATTTGGAATGTATTTGAGTTTAATTTGGACTTGAAAATTAGGCTTAAACTTTGTAAAATTCCGTCACCAATTTTCTTAGAAAATTCAAAAGTTGTTTTGACAAATTCTAAGCATAACACACACATATTAATTCACAAAAGACACAAACATTCATTACACTATGCACACATTAATATACATAAAACAATAATATTAATTTCATTGCACATACACACATACAAAATGACACATATTCAACACATGCACTAATTTTATTGCTCATGCACATATATCACATTTCAAAATCATATAATTTCAATATCACATTTATAAAAATATAATTTAGGAAATGTATGGCTATTTCAAAACATGCCTCTATAGCATTATCAATTGCCTCACCAGAGTGATCAGAAATTTGACAAAAATTCAAATCCTTTTTTTGCAATTTCCAATTGTCATCAATGAAGTGACACGTTAGACACATATAGCATAAATTTTGGCAAAGAGGTCCATGTGTATGTAGTCAAACATACCCTACCGTTAAATTTAGAAAAAAAATGCCTTAATTTTTCCCTATTCTCATTATACAACTCTAAACAATCACGTCTAAAGTTGTACAAGATGGAACTGAAAACTTAGGTTGCAATACATTATTATAATTGAAAAAGGCTTCATTTTCAACAAATCTAAATGGCAGTTCAGCAACTATAAACATTCTAGCAAGTTCTCTCCTTGCATCGACTTTTATCAAAATTATTAATCGGTTGCATTGAAAGCTGCTTATTTTTCTAATATACCGGGGAATGTTTTCTGTTTACTCATTGTCTATTTGTTGACATACTGTTTACATCTATTTAAATGAACATGCAATGCACTAGTTCCATTACCACCGGTATACTTAAAAGATTTATGACAGTAATTGTATCTTGCCCTCTTGTTCCCATTTTCATCTGATTCTAATGACATATGTGCCCAAACTTTAGACCTTTGTTTGTTGTTAGAAGTTGGTATAAAAGGAGGGAGTTTAGATGTTATGCCAGTAGAAGGTAGAGTATCACTATTAACATTCTGGCAATTTTGGCCAACATACTCATTTATATTAACTTCTTCCTTAGAAGCATCCACATCTATTGGATTGCTCTTGGAAGCATCTACATTTAATAGTTTGTCCATACTTTGTTCAAATGAAGACATCTGAAAAGTGAAACAAAAGGGCATGAATAAATAAATTAGTGTCAAAGGCTGTCTCCACAAGGAAAAATGTAAGGAAAAAAATGAAGATATCTACAATCTTATTAAATGATATTAAATATGTCATCTTAGAGAAATGATCTACTATCACAAAGACTCATTTTACAAGATGTTACAGATGAACCTAATATAAAGTTCAATCAAAGATATAACACGACAATTGCATAGCCAACTAAAATTGATTCTTCAAGGGTTATATGATTCTAGATAATGAAAAGTGTCGATTAAGGATATAAACGTAATAGGATATGGACAATTATTAATTAAATGGATTCAATCAAAAATTAAACCAAGGTATAAAAATTCATAATCCAAGAAGAAACTCAAGTGGTCTCAGAAATATGCTAAAAGCAATATATATGTACGAATGTCATGATACATGCATTCATAAAAATGAAAACTAAAGCATCAAAACATAGATCACATATTTATCAAAAATTAAAACCCAATCACTTGTTTATAAAAATTTTAAAACACAATAAAAAACCCAAAATAATGGGAAAAACAAGTTACAATTGAATCAAGCCAATTAAACTTGAAAGGGAGATTATTGAAAGATAATAAATAAAATACAAAACTCTCTCCCCCATCATATACAACTCTCCTCTCACACTTCTAGGGTCCAACATAGATAATCTAAGTTCAAACTTAGAAAAACAAAATTGTTTGTCCAAACAAGTCATCATATAAGTTTATTGCTAATGGGGCGAGGACATGCTTGCGGAGGTAGAAGGCTGCTTGAGTTTGATTTGGTCGACCATGGTTTTTATGATATTTGGTTCTAATTATCTTGTCTAAATCGAGTTCAAATGTTAATTCTTTATAATTAAATCAAGATAAACTTAATTGCTAGTTTTATTTTGCTAATAATCACGCGTCTATGGATTACAATTGCTAAACTTATCAAAGATGTTAAATTAGCTAGGTTATGAACAGAGGTCAGAATATACAAGGCATTTATAATACAAATATTATTCCTTAATAAGTGCATATATTTACAATAATACATCAATCATTTCAAGATACAACTTTACCATTAAAAATAAGGGGAAGCAACTAAACTGAAGTCTACAAAATATTTATGTTCCTCAACGATTAAAACACTCGACAAGCATAGACAGCGAGGCTTCCGAACCCAGAACAACCGGTGAGCTAACTCCCATGTTCATACTAATACTTATTCTTTTCAAACCCTAGAAAAGGTCCCTTTAGGGGGGAAAAAAACTCTTCTCAACTATCGTGTCTGTGCACTTTCCATTCCCATTTGACGTATCACCCAAACACAATAACATAACATAACGCCTAACAGACAGATCAAAGTACCATTAGAAAAAAAATGAAGTCAGAACAAGACATACTTACACCAAATGTCTTAAATGGAGGTTAGATGGTCGGAGAAGGAGGTGGTGGCTGCCAACAGGAGACGGAGATCTTGAGATTTCAACTTCCACAACACTAAGATAGAGTGAGGGATAGACAGGGATGGCCGAAAGGGATAGATGAAGGGACGAGACGAGAAGGATGAGACAGAGATCGGAGAGGCATCGGTCGGAGTCTCAGAGACGAGGGTTTGAAACTTTGAAGTTTGAATGTTGAAAGCAAAGAAAAATGGGGAGGGATGAGGGAAGAATGCAGAAGACTGGAACAGGGATCAGGTTTACGCTATTTTTGGGATACTGGAAGTCTGATGAAACGGATGGAAAGTGAAAGAAACCGGATGAAAGTGTTGTGTTGGTATGTTTGCTGGGAAGGGAAGTAAAAGGATATGGAGAGAAATCAAATGAAAATGGAGCCACCCAACTTTCTGTCCAAAGTTGGGATGAAACGGAAAGAAATCAAGGGAAATATATTAAATGGACAAAAATGCCCCATCTCTCTTCTTTCACTAATATTTTCTGAAAAATAACATAGTGATAATTTTGTCAATCACTAACACCATTTCTCTCCCTTTCATCTCGTTTCCTTCATAACTTACCAAACATAAAACAAATATTATACTTCTTTCCATTTCTCTTGATTTCCATTTCTCCTCATTTCTTTCCTTTGATTTCCCTTGATTTCCTATTTCAAAAAGCTAGCCAAACATAGCATTAGGGTTAAGGACATGGATGTTGACATTTGACAATAAAGATAAATCTTTTTTAATTCATGCCTTGCGAGCGTAGCTGTGTGCAAACTACAAGGGAATTTTTTTTTTAAATAAAGCGATACGGTTTGGTTCAGGCTTGCAAACCGAACGTGAACATTTTTTCCTTCTGAACAGAACCACAAACCAAATTTTCGATTCGGTTTATGGTTCGATCGGCTTTTTTGCACAGCCCTATGTATGACTACTAAAAAAATAGCAGTTCTCCTTAAAGCCCATTATGATTGGATGCATTTATGATTACAAGATTATAAAATTACGATTGAATATAATTTTGCAATTTTCAGAATAAACTTTTAGTTAAAACTTTGTGAAGAAAAATGTTATCGATGAAGATATGCTAAAGAAAACCTTCTCTATATTTAATGCTTCAAATGTGCTTAACCTTCGGTTTCTATTGCAATATACTATAATCAAGATAAAGGTTGACTCAATACGCCTAAAAGTTGCCATATTTACATTGAAAAAACTAGTTATAATTGTTAGATGAACTTACCTTGGCAACCATCTTGATCTATTTAATGGCCTTTGTCTTTTCCTTCATGAGCTTCTTCTATAGTTACTAAAGTTGTGTAAGCAGACTAACCTATCCTCCCCTGCTTTAGCCCGTGGATTATGTAGGGCAGCCTGCTTTGGCTTGCATTATAAAGCAGGCGAAAAATTTTAGCTCGCCCTGCCTTATGCAAGTTGGTAGGTTTGCGGGCCAGCCTACCAAACCGTTAAGATTTTCTTTTGGAATCACACTAAATATAGCAATCAAAATTAAAAAAAAAAAAAGATAATTGTTTATTTACATATGGATAAAAAAAAAATGGATAAGCATTAAAAAATACAAATAAGATTAAGATTAAAAAATTTATTATTTAAAATTAATATTTCACTTTCTTATTCTTTTAATTTCATTAATTTTGTCAATGCATGCTTACATATAATTACTTACTACTGGATTTTTTTTTTTTTTTTAACTTTCATGGGTTTGCTAACATTTGAAAAATAAAAAAGGAAAAAAAATTATGTAGGTTGGCCAATGGGTTATGCAGGAGGAGGGGAATGACCTGCATAGCAAACTAGGTTGTAATTTTTAGCCAAATATATATATAATATATATATAACAAGTTAACCTGTGTAAACTACTTCACTTGCACAGCTCTACTACCAGTGTCCATGGCTAAGCCGATCCACTTCGTTGCCCTCTGTAAAATCAAGGGCTATTGTATTACCAATAGGGGGAAGAAGAATAGACAAAGTGAACATAAAAGGCCCACTCATAAAGATCGTGTACCCTAGAGGATAGTCCTTCTCAAGTGACTCCCTAAGAGGAAATTGCTGCTTTTCCCTTCAACCTGATGCATCTCATACCTCTAGCCTTGGTTCATTGAAAGCAACGATTGTAGAGACTTCTATCATGCCTCCTAGCCTTAGCTTCTCAACTTTAAGTCAAAAGGGTCTTTGGCTCAACCCCCGAAACTCAACAGCTTCTAGCCTTACTTACATAGTCTTAATTCTCTATAATCCTTATGCCAGCCATAAGAGATGGCTGCACTATTGCTACCTTTACAGGCATCTAATCCTCTTTCGCTCAATGCTTCTTCATGAAAACCTGAATGCGAATAGACTCAGGTTCCTCATAAGCCTAAGCAACACCCCCACCCCCATTCTCTTTGCCCTAAAACACATGGGTTCTTGACACCAGAGCCCCCTTTTTTAAAAACCATTTGGGTGAGATGACAGTAGCTTATACATACCTTTGCATCTATATTACTCTCTTTGAAATAAGCTTGAAGGATGAAACATGGGTCCTACTCTTGAAAGAAATAAAAAGCATTCCCCACACCAAGGATGCTAAAACCGATCTTATAGCATTATTTCAAGAATTATAACAACTCTACAATAGCTTCTTTATCATTTAGGCCTAATACTTGTTGCTTATACGATTTAAGAAAATTCAATCAGTAGATAACAAACTCAAGCTCCCGGTTATATCTGCAATGATGAATTACTCCTTCCGATTCTTTATAGAAGACTGTGAGTTGATAAATTGAGTCATCTCCTTCCTTTACTAGAGGTTGATCTACTAGCCCTTCGAATATCTGACTGTAAATATATGCTACACCAATCGAGGGTTGGGCCCTAGACATAAGGCTATATAAAGAGCTTCAAGAGCAACCAACAACCTTCACAAATTTAGCATCATTTAATAGAGTCTCC
Source organism: Combretum micranthum (assembly GCA_024138025.1). NCBI lineage: Eukaryota > Viridiplantae > Streptophyta > Magnoliopsida > Myrtales > Combretaceae > Combretum > Combretum micranthum. Next base: position 573,064 of record JAMXBD010000255.1, read on the forward strand.
AATTAAAGTGCATTAAGCCCTCCTCTTGAAAGTCCAACAAATTAAAATAAAGCTTAAAGAATGTTGAACCTCCACAGATACAATAATATGGCACAATCCTCTTCACTCTAAACGATAATGATGCATTCCACGAGGCCTTCCCAAAGTATCACCACCCAATCTCTACCATGTCTTCCTTAGAGAGATCACTGATAGCATGCCTAAACCCTAACCTTTTATCACTAAGAAAGGGGTTAGAAAGGACATCCCTAGGATCTCTTCCCTAAACATGCATAACTGGATAAATGTCCCTCCATAGTAAGCTAAACACCTTCTTTGTTGTGAAGAGCTTTAAAATAGTTTCACACAAAAATTCTATATTAAGTAGCCTTAGGTCAAGGTTGTTGTTAATGTGGGTTTGAGAAGAACTACTATGACTTTTACCTATCATTTTTTATGTAATGTTTTCTACAGTAATAATCAAGGGAGGGAAGGAGGAAGTGAGGGACGGGGTGGGGTAAGTGGGACCTTCCTTGATGTACTACTAGTGGTAGGGTTGGTAAAATTTCGAGAAGAATTACTACAAATCTCACCTTTGATGCAATGTTTTCTAGAGGCGGTGCAACGAGTGCTGGGAAGTGAGAGTGTTCTCATGGCAAAAATAAAAGAAGCATTCCAGAGATGATCACAAAAAATTAATTGAGGTCCATAAGCAGAATCTATAGATCACGATGATCTCTCAAATGATGTGATAGTTACTATTATCATCGATCTACAACCATCATATTCATGTCTACTATGATTTGACGGTTGTAAAAGTAGTAACATGACATGTCACACCTTTATCAAGGTACAGGCATGATGGCCATCCATCTAATGATCCTACAATGCATGGTCATGCATAAACATTCCTACAAGGATTCGAATGGTTGTAACTTCCTTGGCATGTTTCAGCACAACAATTGTCATTTTAATTGGTTGAAGCAAAGACTTTGACATCCTCTTAATAGGAATGCATGTACTAACTACACATGATTCATAATCATGACACTTAGCCCAAACAATTAGCCACTTCAACTTAATTGGATGGAATAATACAATATAGCAAGACTACCTTCAAAAGCCCACAAGTGGCAACATTTCACTCAGTTACTACAAACATGCAACAACAATGGGTCTCCCCAAATGAGATCTCCATGCAAACCCTAATTAATGGGTTAGACTAAATCTAGTTGACTCATCCACTTGACTCACTTTCCTCGCCAGTTAGGATAGGTCGTTTAAGTTTAATAACCAAATATGGATCATGGGCTTCATAAATCCAATCCAACTAATGACCCATCTAAGCCGACCCATAGGCCTGACCTACTCTCCTTAGTCCATGATCACATAGAGATGTTGATTCACTTAGCTCAGAATATCGATTGCCATATAACAAGAATGACCGCCAAGGATTTTTACTATAAATGCCTCCCCCAGTACCATGAAGATAACATTACCTGGACATTTGTTCATATTTATTACTTATTGTATCACAAAGTGGTTGTGTCGGGCCAAGTCCCTGTAAAACTGCTAATCATGTTTTCTCTTATAGGCCCAACATACAAAGCCTACTTTAGCAACCACAATCAACTATTGAATTCAAACTAGCAGCACATAAGTATGAGGAAATTAAGGAAAAGTGCATTAAGCTATGTTTAGGCCCTCAAACCTATGAAAAGGTGCCACATATACCTCTCTCTTTTGTTAATATATGTGTTTCTAAATGAAAGCCTCTCTTACTCATAAAGTATTACAATTAAATAATATTTTGTAATATGACTATAAATTTTATATATCGTTCATTAGATAGAAAATCACTCCAATCACTCTATTTTTAATTGAATATTCTATTCATCTAAGCATCTAATGAATATATGACTAGTCACTATTTCAACTTTCAATCGTCTAAGTCACGATTTTCATACCACACTTTGAGGCTAAAAGTGAAAGATCTCAATTAATTATAATTAAGGTATTTCAAGTGAGCCTCAATTTCTTAAGGACAAGTGTTCTTGGTTCGATTTGGTTTGGGTGCTTGCCATATTCGATTCAAAATGGTAGTGATCCAATTTTGAGGTACTTCAAATTTTGGAACCCTTGTTGCTTGGAAAACTAATTTCAAAAGGTGATACTTAACATTCATGTTCTACTCATAAAGTGTCAATTGGGAAATACCCATTTAGGGGAACATCTCTTATTGTTAAATACAATTATAATTCCTTCTCAAAATCAAAGAAAATTTCAATTTTTCTCTATTTATTTGTATAGATTATCAGGGTCTGTTTGAATCGTTAGATTTTTATTTGTATCGTATCCATATCTGATCTGCATCTATAACTTATTAATATCATAGTTGTATCATATCTGTATTGTATCTGTTTGGTCAGTTTATAAGTAAAATTGTTAGTTTTTTATTGGTGTCTATTTCTTGACAAATATTTGTTTGAAAACAATAAAAATATGATGCCACAATGACCAAAATGCGATGAAACAAACAGACTATCTTGTTTAATCCATTAATCATATTTATTTATACCCAACCACCACAACCTAAGCCTAATTTTAATCAAACCACTTGATTGCAACATATTTTTTATCTATTACTTATCCATTTAAGTGAAATTGAACAAAATAAAAAATTATTACTTTGTCTACTATATTAATTAACATTTATAATTTTATTTTTATTCTACTCCATTCACCTAATGAAATATAGCATTAGTTGATTTAAGTTCTTATTGCATTTGATTAAAATTCCTTGAAATTTTTATATGCATTACTAGATTGCATGTGTTGTTATTCAATTAACATAACTTTAATAAAATAACATTTCTGAAGTCTAACTCTACCCTTCCATTAATTTGATTGTTTAGTGCATCATTTGACCATTAATATATTTGTTGTATTAGTTTGTATCCATCTTAATAATCAAATAACAGACTGATTAATCGTATTGATAAACCATAAATCCATATAAAACATAAGAATAGATTAAAAAATTTAAAGGCTGCCTAAGAAAAGCAATGGTGGAATCTTCATTTGCACAAGTTTCCTTTCTTTCCCTTTTTCCTTTTTTCTTTTTTTTTTTGGGTTAATTCATTTGTACATGTTGAACTTCCCTTCGAGAAGCTAAAAAATTGAATAGAGAATCAATATATATTTCTTTTAACCATATTACTGGTGATGGTCATGACAATTGAGGCCTAATCTAGTGAGATGATGGTGCACATCATCGCTGTGTTGATCATCAATCTTGGGTCGTTCAGGCTGCATCCAACGACCCTCCTGATTTCTAATCAAACCCTTATTCTCATCTTGCCTCCAAAATGGAGGAATGAAGTAATGATCTTTCAAGAAATCAGCAGCCTTGTTCACAAGTGCTAGGTCTCTTCCACTTGACAGCACAAATCTCTTGCCTTTTCCATGATATCTGCATCGTTCCATATGAAAATATAAAATTGTTAGTATATCCCCATTTTCTTAATGAAATATATTGCCAAAAGAAGATTTGATAAAATCAGATTACATCTGAAAAGGAAGAAATAAATTCAGAGAATTTGATAGAATTAGATTAGATGATATGTTTTATTATGAAGCAATGTGAACCATATTATATATGGTTTAATTTATCTAAAAAGTTATTATACAAGATATGACTCGTTTTGAAGCATTAGGAACTCCTTTTGTTATAAGTTTATCTTAAACTAAGATAATTGCATTATATATGTTACATGATTGGTTTACGAAATGAAATAATAGGAAAACAAAAATGTAATTCTTAAAAAAAAAAAGGAATATGATATATATTGATAATAGATTGAGAAAATATATAAAACACCAATATATTCTTGTGTAGTATATACTTTTATTGTTTCGTTAGTTCGTAAGTATGAAATACTAAAAAAAAAGACAAGAAACAGTTGTTATTTTAGTCATGTAATGAAATTAGATTTTTTTTTTTTATCTGCACCAATCAGAATTAGTAAAATAGTTATTTAATAAATCAAGAATGATAGTACTTATGTAATTTATTTCTATCTAATTGGTATTTGTGTGATTTATTTTAAAATGTGTTGATAAACAATAAATTATCTTGATTAAACGTACTAATAAATTTGCAACTATAGAAAATGCACGCGTATTACAATTGGTGTATAAAAAAAATACTAAAATTCAGCCGTTAAAATGAAAAAATTGGCACTTTCGCTTTGTTTTTTATCCACCTTTTTCTTTTCCTTTTTTTTTTTTTCCAAATTGCCATACTATTGCTACTAAAGTCAAATAAAAAATGAACCATGATCCAGTGTCCTTTTCTTCTCTTTCATTATAATGGAAGATAATAATACAAATCTGATTCATGTTATTTAAAGGACTAGGATTAATATCATTAGATTAATAAGACTCTATCAATATTCATAAATCATAATAAATAGTAATTTGAAACAAAAATGATATAGTCTTGAAGCACAGTCGCTTTACTATATTATAAACCTTATCCAGTACATGCTTATCTTTACTCTTTCCTATATATTCCAAAAACAAAAAATTCCATGAAATGTATTGTCCTATTTATAAAAAATGCCAGCCGTACGCCATCTACCTATTTCTTTCGATTCATTTAATGCAACTAATTAACATAAATGAGCCATGAACGTAACACGAGTCTTCCTTATCTTTTGCTTGGTTTGTTTTATTATGATATTTTGAAATTCTAATTTTTATTATTAAAGAGTATTTGTTGCCAATGATTTTGTGATTTAATAACATCTTTATTGATCTCTTATATGAGAAGTTTCAAGTTTGATTCCTCCATTCTCATTGTAATAACAAAAAAAAAAAAGAGTATTCGTTAAAAAATAGATATAGATAAAAAAAATTATTTATAAATAAATTAAATAGACTAGATACATATTAGATACGGATAAAATATAGATATAAATTAAATACAAATAAAAATTAAAGAACCCAAATAATGTAAAAATATCTAATGATCTTTGGCCAGTTGCCTCTTTGCTGTCGTATCGTTTATATTAATATTTTTTTCTACCTGTCCACCTCAATCCACGTAAAAGTCGAAAGATGGGTTTCAATAAAAATTTTCTAGGTGTACCTTGCAATTGATGCATATTAGGTGATATAAAAATGTCTCCAAAATACCGTAGAACAAAAATGAATTAATTCAAAAATGATTTCTGGCAAGAATTCTAGTAAGTTGACTACACGGAAGAATATAATAAAGGAACATAATTTTTTTTTTTGGCCACCATAAAAGAGCATAGATTTAATCTATCTTTTCATTTTAAGGCCTATATTTTTGTTTTATTATTTTTTTCCTCATTTCAAGATCTAGACTATTATAAAGGAATCAAAATAGAACTTCTATTGTACACTTCATTATAATTGTTGTTAAAAGTGAGGTTTTGATATTATAATAAAAAAAAAAAAACTTAAAAGCATAGGTACTAAAATAGTATGTATGAAGGTGTAAGAAACAACTAATGTGCTGGTTGAAAAGAAAACTTTCTTTGCCAACCAAAAATAAATAAATAAAACCAAAACCTTGATTGGTATTATTATATAGAATTAAAATTATATTATAAATAAATCTTAATTCATTTTTTTATGAGAAAGGTGTATATATAGTTATAGTTATACCTCTTGTGGACATAAATAGTTCTTTTAATAGGTTTACCTAACATGTCTCTTTGGAATAGATAAATGTCCTTTTCACTTTCACATGATTATCTAATCTAAGTGCTGAAATCCTGACGCTAGGTATAACGACCATTCAAGTGGCTAAGTGCTAAAGCCAACCACACTTTTTAATATATTTTATTTTTTGCCAAAACCACACTTTTTAATATACTTTGATGCCTCCGGGCTCCGATATATACTAATTAATTAAAGAGTTCAATCTACCTAGCATATAGTAAAATCAACTATTCCTGATATCGACTTTGTTGACAAAAAAGTTAACCCCAAAATAAAATAAAATAAAATATAATACTTGACGAATATATAAGGTCTCGAAAGAGGACAAAAGGACGGTTGTTAGGGGGATTAGAATCCATTTCTATCTTCTTTTCTTACATTTATTTATACTAATTAGACAATTTTATGATTTAGTAAGGAGAATGTTAATTCATTGTGAATATAATGAATATATTTTCACATATAATTTTTATTTAATAATTTATTTTTAATCTTTATCATAAATATTTTTATTTTAAAAATGTTACCTATACAATGATCATATCTATATAATAAAGATAAGATGTATTATATAGATATTTTGTTTGAATATCATCATAGACATGTAATATAATTACTAGTTACAAATGAGTAAAACACATGTCTACCATCCATGGAAAAAAATTACACAAATATATTTTAAACAAAAATAATTACCTAAAAACCTATCGCATATCCAAGATATGATATAGTAATTTATCTAAATTGTCTATCGCATCTCGTACAATCGCAACACAGGTGTATTACATACACATGTGTGTCAACTGTACAAGATGCGATACACAAGTGTATCGCTTATTGGATATCCAACATATGATTTTAAAAAATTTAAGTATTGCATCTTGGATGCTAGAGACAATAATAATATTTAGAAAATTAATTTTGTTTAAATTATATAAGGGTAATTTTTTTTTTCAAATTGATGAATAAACAAAAAATAATCTTATAATATTTTATTTGAATGTCATAATAGAGACGTAATATAGTTACCAGTTACAACTCTATTACAATAATCATCTCTATTACATGTCTATTGCCATATTCAAATAAAGGAAGGAGCCGTTGCGTTATTTTATGATGGTCAATATGTATTAGCTATGATGCCACCTACATTTTGTCAAAGCTTGCACGCCCATGCCGAATCGGGTTGGCGCATAATTATTTATATATATACATATATATATAGTGGGAGTACAAATTTTTTAAATTAAATGAACTAGTTTGTCATTTCTAATTTTAGAAATCTGGGATATGGGATCCTCTGAGTTGTCTTTATTGATTTTTTCTGAATAATTTAACTGACCCTCCACTTGTATGCTAGCGAGTTCAGCTAAGGATGAGTCACTTGTTAATTAGTTTTAAACATAAAATAACACTTTAAAGATAAGAGTTTAGCTTTTCAATAAGACAGACACATGGGATGCCATCGGAAATATCGATATTGTTTGGCCAACTTGGTCTAATCTCCTACAATATCGTGGTTGGTCTCTTATCTTTAAAGTGCTTAAAAGAATATATATATATATATATATATGATAATTAACAATACATATAATAAACCATTAATCTTACTAAACTAATGATCGGTTTAGTTAAGTTATTGAAATTAAAAAAAAAAAGAAAGAGAGAGAGTTTATATACTCGTTAATTTTTGTAATTATTTCAATAATAGATGAGATGACAATTTAAAACTCCTTAACATTGTTTTGAAAAGCGGAAAAGAGAAAAGGAAAGAATGGCAAAGAAGGGAATAGGAGGAAAAAAAAATTTAATTCCATTGTTTAGTTAGTGGAGGGACTAAGGGAGTAAGGAACGGGGAAAACAATAATTCTAGGACTCCTCTTGTTAATATTTCCCACGAAATTGAAGAGAGGAAAGGGAAACTATAAGAATATATATATATATATATAATATTTTGAAATTTTCTTCCTATTACTTGGTTAAACTCTTTCTTTTATTTATTATATTATATTATCTTTTTTGTGTAATACATTATATATTTATTTTATTTTATTTTTTATGATAATTAAGATTTTTTTTCCTTCTATGCATTTAGCCAAACACAATAAAAAGATTTAAATACTCGAAACTATTCTCCCTCATATATTTCCTTTGTATTCCTTTTTTTTTTCATAGTTCCTGTACTTATACCAAACAAAATGTACTTTTCACATTAATTATATGCTAGATGAACACACGCAAGTACCCAGTGCAAAAGGAAAAAGAAAGTAGAAGTATTTTTTATATGACATATTAATGGATGCATTTGGAAAAATGAATATTTACCGCGTACACAATTCATATAAATAGATATTTATTCTAAAATCTGCTATCATAATATTCAATTGAGAGAATGATGTAAAATAATGAATAGTAATGCATCCTTTTAGTCTAATTTAATGATTTATTTTTTAATTTTATCATAAATATCCTGTTTTAAAAATATTATCTATACAATTATTTTCTTTCTCTAATAAAAAGTAAATATTATAGATATTTTATATTTTACTCTAATAATTACTTATTTCATTTTTTACATCAAATGAATATTATAATAGTTATTATAATTCTATTGCATTCTTATTGAATTTAAATTTAATCCATCCTTACTTCATCCGATAAAGTAAAGAAACTGTTACTGTTTTAAAATGACCTTGTAATTAAATCGCACCAAAGATTACAACCAAATATCCAACAATAAAAAAAATTTTATAGTTTCGCCATTAATTTTAACAGGACTACTTAACTGTGATAGAATCACTAAAATAATTAATATTTTATTTATTATATTTATTTTAACGGTTAAATTAATGACTAAACGGTCCCTGCATAACATTGAATATATATCTCAATTTATATCACATCATACATAATTGCTTTATTGATTCGATGCCACAAATTGCGGTAATTCTGGATTTGAAAATTCTCTTTTTTTTTTTTCCTTGTTTTTTCAAAAGATTTGCTTTGTTTCTTTTGATCTAACTCTAGACAGCATCATACCTTCAAGCTTTTCCAGTTCAAAAGCGCATCCCTTTCGGCATGTTCAACTATATTTGGTCTACCTTTATATCTTGTTCTTAACTCATTAATAGAAAAAAATTTTTTTATGTATATCAACAATACCCTAATTAAGTTGGTTCACACTATTATTTAAAGTGATATTTTTAATTAATATAACAAAAATATTATTAGTATGTATGAAATTTTTTTTTTAAATATTAACACTTTGTTTGGCATGATGGAATGATTTACGATGGAGTGGTTTTAGAAAGAAAAGAAAATGGAGAAAATGAATTATTTGGTAATTTGAACCATTCCATGTATTTAGATAATAAAGGAAAGAAAATGAATGAAACATTAATTATTATAAAAGACAAAATAAGTTATAATAGTAAATTACTTATAGGTAATTATAAAAAAGAAAGGTATAAGAGTAACTTTAAAAACTTTTCACTAACCCCCTAGTTCTCTCCATTTTGAAAAAAAAAAAAAATAGTGGGTCTATGAAAAATATTATATCCATTTTTCTTTTCCTTTTTTTTCCTTTCCAAACAAATAAGGTAATGAAATTTAATCTCCTCAATTCTTTTTCTCAATAATTATTCTCTCCTAATTCTCCTATACCAAACACAGTGTAAATTGATCAATTTTAAAATTCAAACACTAATAAATCTCAAAATTTAAATAACTAATTATATATTTTATTAAAATTTAGAAACCATTCGGGTATCCAAAAATTTATTACATACCATCTATCCGGCCCGTACCGTAGGTTTCTAATGAGAAGATTCCTTGAGATCCTTTGACTTGTATGTATTGATTTTTCATATTACTTAACTGCTATTCCGCTTGTGTGCTGGAGTTAAGCTAAGCATGAGGTCCTTGTTGACTAGTTTTAAACGTAAAATAACGCTTTAAAGATAAGTATTTAGCTTTGTAATAGGACAAACACATGTGCAGGCATCGAAAATATTAATATTGTTTGACAGCTTGGTCTGATCTAGTTACTAGTTTATCGCTGTTTGTCTCTTAAATTTACTATATGCAAAGGGACAGGGAAAACATGCTTAAAGAAAATATAAGGTAATTAATATTGCATATGTTTGAAACCCACTAATCTTATTAAACTATTGATCTGTTTTGTTAGTACTTAGCACTTGTTGATAGACCCATTAAGATAAAAAGAAAGTTTATGCATTCATTAAGTGGGATACTAGCCATTGCTAAACGTTTAATACTTTTGTTAAACTGATAATAAAGGCTAACCTTAAGGATTTTAACAATAATTGAAGCGTTAAATACCTATTTTTAAAATCAAAGTTGATTCAAAGATATAAAATATAGAATGATCAATTTTTTTTCTTTTCTTTTTTATGAATTCATCACCCAATTTGTCTCTATTTGTATTTCCACTGTGGATGTACTTTACATGATCAACTTATAATGAATTTTCTATTTATTTTTATTTTTTTTCAGAGTTTAAGGTATCAATACATACACCGTGAGTAGTCTAAGGGATTAGTTTATAATTTGCTTTTAGATACCTATGTTAGTGATTATATAATAAGGAAAAAGATTTGTTAGTAATTACATACCACGTGTATAAATAAGTAGCGGATAAATATTTCTTTAAAACTATTCAAAAGTTAAATTTTTATTAATAATTTTATGTAACTAATTAATTCATGCGATATATTAATACCGTTAAAATTTATTTTTTTATAAGAGAAAATAACATACCCGTCAAGCAGGTGCAAGAGAGCCTCCAAATTATGCGCATTGGCTGGATCATTGGTGCCTTTCAAAAACGGCGAGTTCCGGTGGTCCAGCGCCAGCTCCACCCCTACATGAGAGTAACTCCACGGCAAGCCGCCCAACAACTTCATGAAAAACGGTGGCGCGTGCTCATTCAAGAACAACCCTGGCGATTTTGGAACTATGTCATTAACATTCACAACTCTCAACACTTTGACTCCCAACAAATCCAGTCTCTCCTTAAATCTAACATTCCCCACGCGTGGCCCCGAAAATGAGAAGACAGACACGGGGATTGCCTTGCTGTCTGCCCTCACATTTATGCCTGTCTCGACAATGTCATACGCGCTTAATATTGCCAGTGCAGCTCCTAAACTATGACCCGACATAGTTATGCTTATTTCCTCGTTTGGGTATAGATCGATTAGCTTCTTAACTTCTGCTAAGACTCGTTCTCTCGCAGAAAAATTGCAGTATCTGAGGAAAAGAAATCGAGTTGATTCAGATTGAGATAAGTTTTAAATGTACCGTAATAATATTTTATGTCTCTAGCAGTCACATATTACCATATATAAATAAAATTACATATCGTCTTTTGATTTTTTCTTTATATATAATAACATGTAATTGAAAAGGATACGAATTGAATGGAAATCACGACTGAACTATATTATAATATATACTTTAAGATATTTTTATGGTTGTAATTAATAGGATTTTTATTTAATTATTTATTATTAAAATAAATATAGGGTCAATCACATTAAATATTCTAATGGTGCGATTAAATCTACATCGTTAAATGCTTACTTCAAAAAATATAATAGGACCACGAAATATTACTTATTTTATAAATTATTTAGTCAAAGGAAAGCAACTAGCTGAAAAGGAAATTGCAAGTTGATGATAGTATTACTTGCATGACTCATCTTTATCGGTGTAAAGATCCAAGAACCCGGATTCGGCCTTAACGGATGGGTCGGGGCATGGGATTTTGTTAGCAGAAACGGGCTTGAGAAAGTCCATCAAGTCCGCGATCCACTCAAGCCGCGTCACCGTGCCCCGCCATGCAATGGCTATGTCCCGGCGGCCGAGTTGGGCTGATGTCTCGTCGTCCGAAACTGCCACGTAACCGATCCAGTTGGCATGTCTGCTCCACACTTTAGGCCAACGTGATTTCTTGAAAAAATTAGGTAGATTAATATTAGACGTGGCATAGATGTACCTGCACGGGACCAAACAAGATTTAAAATAAATATAAAATAAAAACCATAATCGGAATTTCTACATATAATAATCGTTATAAGGTTTAAAATAATATCAAAATGGCATTTGTTTGGTAGTTTATTACCACTAATACAGATTTATTATGAGACCATCCAACCTGACAATTAAAGACATGCTTTTATAATTTATTTTTATGAAGACTGTTTGGTTTGAATAAATTTTTAGAATGGATTGAATAAAAAATCCTAATTTCTTATTTCGTTACGATCATCGACTTTGATATTGGATAATAAAACTTAAGAGTTCCAGCCAAATTTGAATAAAAATAGCATTAGTAGAGGATGAGACAAATTTTTTTACTACTAGAAAACTCGAATTTACTAAACAATTAGCTGTACCTCTATAAACAAATAACCGACAATACAAAAATCCTTATCACTACTGTCAAATATTTCTTATGCCGTGTCGTCTATTTTCTCGTGTTACCAGCAGCTCTCATCTCTAGTATCTCATAAAATGGAAAATTATTTCATTAGATCAATATGTAATATCCAACATGATAACGAATCACGCTATTAAATAATTATACCATTATAAAGTTTTTATCTCACCTGGTGACCTTGTAGCCATGGTTCATCGTCATGCCTATACGGTCGAAGAACTCGTGGCGCGCGTACCTACAGCTACCGCAGTACTTAGAATACGGATCAAAATCGAAACCATCGTAACAAGCTTGAGCTATCTCTCCATAACGAATGAGTTCGGAACGTAATATCTGATCGAACGGATCGAGTAACCCGACCCAATCATCTTCCCCGTGGATTTCCCTCCACACTTCAGCCAGCCGCTTCTTGGGCTTTGTATTAACCACAATCTCTTGCTTATCATCATAACAAAACTCTTCTTCGACTTCTTCTTCTTCTTCTTCTTCTTCTTCCTCCTCCTCCTTTGTCCTATCCGGCCTCATCGTCACCGTGGAAGAATAATCGGGACTCGTCGTCGATAACACCATGTTCAGGTAAATGTGTTTTCTTGTGAGGGAGAGTGATTTTGTTTGTAAACATCGGAGAGTGGTGTTCTGGTTGAACAATGTTGTTTGGGGTTGAAATGAAAGTTTTGGGGAGAATAAGGAATGGGAAGATGCAGTAGGGGTGGCCATGAAGGATCGGGAAATGGGTGGTGAAGAAGTGAAGATATTGGTCTAGCTGGGAAAAGAATGAAGAATATAAGAATAAAGGTGGGGCCTGGGGGGTGGAAATTTGCAGGAAGTTGACGGTGAAAGTGTGAAGAGCTAGACCCTTCGGGGTGGAATACGTGAAAGTTGTGTGGAAAGCAAGAGTGCGTGGGACAGGTGGGGAATTTCTAAAGCAAAATCCTTAAATTTAAGAATAGTTTAATGTTCCAATCAGCCTCCCTAGCTGATTCACCCGGCTTTTAAAGTAAGTGTGGATTTAGACTTTCAACGCATTTGCCTATGTTATCCTTTTACTCAAAGACCTTATTTAAATGTATAAAGTATTATATTAACTTTTAATAGAGCTCTTTTCTTTTCCCTCCTTTTTCTAAGAATCTCTTTGCTTTCATCAAAATATGCCATAACAACTTGTTATTTATTTATTAAGATATTTTAAGTATCTTCTATTTATTTTTTTATTGATTTATTTTAACATTTATTGAGTGTTCAAAGAATAAAACAAACTGGTATCATCCCTGAACTCTTATGTAAGACACAACAAGTTCAAATCCCTCTTTCATTGTATTATAGAAAAAAAAAAGATAAAACCAAAGATTCCAAATATTATGAGGATCTAAAAATAATGTTGTAGAGTTTTTAAAAACAAATGTATTATATAGAGAATTGTGTCAATTATCTCTATTAGAGCATTTGAGTAGAACTGCAAATGAGTTTAGTCGAGTTGAGACAATACTATAATAAGCTTGAGTTTGATTCGAATTTCAATAAGATTAAGCTCCATTCGAAGTAGCATTGCATCAACTTAAGTTTGACTCAATTAAGTTTATTTGGACTTGATTTATTAAAAGTATTTTCAATTTTGTTTTAAATAATATTTATGCTCGTTTAATATTGATTGGGCTTGCAAGTTATTCAAGTTAAATATGATAAAACTCAAACTTGATTTGATAACTATTAATTTAGTTCAAACTCGAGTTTGACTAGATTATTCTTGAATTGAATGAGAATAAAAGTCAAATTTGCTTAGTTTGCAAATCGATTTGGTCGGGTTACATCCCTAGTCTTAGGGTCTATAAACACAACATCAATATAACTCTTTTTTCAAAAAAAAAAAAAAAAAACTCTCAAATTTGATTAGTTTGTGAATCGATTTGGTCATATTACATCCCCAATCTTAGGGTCTATAAAACACAACATCAATAGAAATCATTTTTAAAAAAAATCTCTCCACTTCTCTCAGTGATCCTTCATAAGAATTCTTAGCTCATTGAACTTACAACACTATAAATTATACAAAAGTAGCATGAAAATTATTAAAACAATATATTGCTTTTATGGGTCTTTCGTGGGAAAAAGTTTAAGAACCTTCCTTAGGGGATAATGGCAGGACAAGGGTCTAGATTTTTAATTTTTTGTAATTTGGTATGTCATATTTAAATTTTAGTAAATTAATGCCCGTACCTTCAAAGTATCTATGATTTAGTACTTTATTAGACAATATTCAACAATTATTCATTTTGATGACAAAATAACAATAGAATGAGTGCTTATATTTTAATTTTGATTTTTTTTTAACAATTTAGTATTGCATATTTAGATTTTAGCAATTTTTTGCTAAGTTTCTACCATTATTCTGTCATCAAAATGAACGTTCATTAAATATTATTCAATAAATGCACTAAATCACACATACTTTAAAATTACAGACATTAATTTACTAAAATTTAAATATAATATATTAAATTATTAAAAATTGAAAATATAAGCACTTTGCCTGCAATTATCCCTCCCGGTGTAAATAACCTCATGATGGACATGAGTGTCCTTGTATCAAGACACATAATTATAAGATTTTGAACAAACAAACTTCAGCTCTTGATTGATTCCTTTATTTATTATTTTTTTGGTGCGTAGTATTGACCAAATACATATAAATAGTACATTATATTTTTGCTTATTTTAAAAATTAAGAGCATGGAGCTTTAATCAAATTCTCGAGTGATATAGTCTCTTGACATTGCCCCACATTCATGGTCTATCTCGAGTAGAGGCAAAGTAAAAGGTGGAGAAGAAATATTTCCTTTCCTTCTTGATGACATTCCTATTGTCAAGTACTTTATAATAGGATTGTAAGTGAATTGAGCCTACTTGCATGTTATTCAAAATCAATTCATTGATTACTTATATTCAACTTGATTACAATTGAGTCAAGTTCAAGTCTAAGCTGCTTGAGTAGTTATCAAGTTCAAGTTTTAAGAAATTTTATTTGAGTAGCTTGCAAGCATATTCCAGCCTTTTATATTTTTTATAAAAAAATTATAAAACTGTATTCTTTCAAATTTTTAAAACCTATTTTTGTGTTCTTTTTTTCCATATACGATAGTCCACATTTATTATATTTGTAAACCTCCGAAGTTTTGTAATCGAATTAAAGACCTAAACCCTAATCAGAAGTCAACCGGATTCTTAAGTCAACCAAAACCCTAGTTTACCGTAACCGCTTAACTCCGGTATTGCCGTTTTCTCAAGCCCTAGAAAACGAAGTTGGAAAAGTTAGCTATAATAGTTCGTAATAACTATAAGATATATAAAAATATCATATTGAAGGAATTCGAGTGTCCTTTGAACCCGATCGGACATATTCTTGAAAAACGTGTCCGGAAGCCCGGAATAGGAAAAATATTCCGAATATACCGTTAGACTCGTAAAAATATGAGATTTCCAAAAATATCAATTTCGTAATTTTTCGGTAGCTAAAAATATCATATATCGCTTTATACGCGTATTTTCTTACTACCGACATTACATTGTCATGTTTACTTTTACATTACACTATTTTCTACCATTCTACTATTCACCTATCTCTACTTTTTCTTACAACCTACTCTTACAAACCATATACCTATTTCTTACACATTTTCATTTCCAATACAATTTCACATCTTTCATTTCTTACTTTTAATTAACAAAATAAAAAAAAAAAATTCTCTCCCCCATTTCCCCATGTATGCGTCGGCCACACCCCTCTCTCTCATCCAATTTGTTTTATTTTGCTTTATTTAATTAACACAAATTATCTCCCACATTTTCCTATAAAATACCCCCCATACCTTCACTTCTTTCACACCACTTCTTCTCTAAAGTTATTATACCAAAAATCTCTCTCAAATCTCTCAAGAATTCTCTCCAAAGAAGTCTTACAAGAAAGCTCTCTTTAGTTTCTTCTTTTAGGTAAACTTTCTTTAAGAAATTCCTATGTTCATCTACTTAGTATGAACTTAGTGTGTGTTTTCTAAAACCATGAAGGTTAAGAAAGCAACAATAGGTTCATACTTTGTTTTTGTTCATAATCACAAATTCTTTTATGTTTCCTTTATGTTCATTGCTATCTAATATATCTATATAGCTATATATATTATTTAGAGCATATAAGCTCATTGTCTTGCAATTTATTTACCTTTCATGCAATTTATTTACTTCTTTGCAATTATTTATTTCAAAGTTGTTTTTAAGACTAGTCATTCTAGTCTTAGACTTGTTATCATCAAGTCAAAACAATTCTTTTCTTTTTCTTTTTAGGACTAGTCTTTTCTTAGTCTCGGGGTACCTTGATGAAGCTAAGGTCCCAATACTTGATTTACTTTCTTATTTGCTTAATCTTTCAAGTTATTATATTCCTTTGTATTTCTATAGTTTATTATTCATATTCATGCATGAACATAATGTTTTTGTCTCAATAAAAATAAATGGGAAAGTGTTTTCATAAACTAAAGGTTATTGTTAAATAAAAATAGGAAATAGATTTCCTAAAAACTCATGAACATGCTAGGAAATGATTTTTCTAAATAAACAAAAGGAATTATGAAAACTTATCTTTCATCAAGAAATAGAAATTCTTTTCAATCATTACAAGAAACAAAATATCATTTTATTACTTTTTGAATCCAAGTTTAGAAAATAAAACCACACCTTAGGAATTTAAAGTAATTACAAGACATTAAATTTAGAAAAAGAATATTCATCTCCAATAACTCAAGATCTTTCAAAAGTAAAATGAATATTCCAATAAAATCTTAAGTTCAAAGTCTTTTAAAACCTTACTTTTCATAAGTTGAGAGAACTTTATTTACTTCATACATTTGTTATGAGTCATTACATATATATATATATATATATACCTTTCAAAAGTTTACAAAATACTTGAAATATTTATCTTTTCAAATTAGTTTTGTTTTCAAGAAGGAAAACAAGTTTTTACAAATTCGCTGTCTTTTCTGAACCTAAACGACCTAGTTTTATGAAAATAAGCTTAGAAATGCGTAGATCTTTTCGATTAGGTAGAAAACGGTATATTATACGCGAAATTCCGAGTTAAAATGAGCAAGTTATGGCCATTTTAAGTTGGAATTTCCCCTTATACGATTTTTACCGCGATTTTAAGAAAAGATTAGAATCTTCAAGAATAGAAGTTTTATGAAAGACTCATTTTTGGGTATTTCATTTTGTTTAGGTGACAAGGGACTCGAGATCGTCTATCCGGAGGACTATTTCGATTAGACCTACCGATTATGGAGTGAATTAATTCTTTTCATAAGTTACATTTCCTTGTTTGTGCCTGTAATTAGTGGCACTAGAAATTTAGGAAAAGATAAATGAACAAATGTTATGAAATAATTGTTGAATGGAAATTAAGTATATCGAAAGACGATATGTTAAATAAAAGTGTGACTCTTGTATTGATATGATGAAATTATGGTTGATCACCTTTAACATGAATTCAACTTATATGGTTAAATATTTAATTGAAAATTATCCATGCATATCATACTTGTGAGTCACATTTATTTCACTACTATTCTTCGTGTGGGGAAACGAGGAAGTGGTAGTGGTGGCTAGTAGGAGCCGGTAAGCCTACATAGGCTAGTAGGAGCCAGGAAGTCTACAGGCAAGCAGGAACCGGCAAATCTGCAAATATTGATGGTCGTATGGGCCTGTAACCACCTAACCTTGTCATGGAGGGCGTTAAATCCATGCTGCACTTGATTTCAGTTAATCTTGTGTATTTGGTTGTTCATGTGATTGATGCATTACATATGCTTGAATTAAATAACCTTGTTGTCATATGGAAATGTTATATAGTTAGGAATTATCTCACTAAGCTAGATTTGCTTATACTCTTATAGTTTTCTATTACGGTATAATTATCTATAGTTGGCCCCGAAGAGCCCAGTGTGCCAGGTATGAACTTACGCTACTAGGAGTTTTTGGAGGAAATTTATGTATTTTTAGTTTCGAACATAGACTTTTAGGAAAAATCTCTATAGTAGACTTATGTGGTAGTTATGTTTATTTTGTTATTAGTATAGTTGATCAGAGACTTAAAGACGGGGAATGCCCCTAAGATGATGTATGAACTTGTTATTAAATGAAAACCTTATGTTAGTTCATGCTTGCTTTTGCTATCTATTTAAATGTAATACCCCTGTGAGTCTCTTACTATCTTGGAAGCACGCCTTGCATATAATATCAAAGCTCCTGTGTGACTACGGATTGTCCTTCATTAGCTTTAATATTATATGCAGCGGACTACCACGTTTAGGATACCCTTTGGGCCGTGACAATATTTAAGACTAAGTCAACAAAAAACCTTACTTTACCCCAAAATCCCAACTTATTTGTAAATCAAATTGATTTTCAAAAGGAAAATTCGTTCTTAGTCAAGTCAAGCTTGAGTTTATCAACTATCAATTCAGGTTGATTTCCTGCATAAAAATTAAAGCTCGATCCAATTCAAGTTTTGAGTTTTTTATTTAATTCAAGTTCGAGCCCACACTATATCATCTCGGTTTCACTTATTTATAAACCTAATCTACCACAACATTAAACTCTTTAGGGATAGCTCCAATTTAGTTTGAGTGGTCCTTTTCTTACAAGTAATAATGCTATTGAAATCTCATTAGTGAATTTGCATCCCTTTTTAATAATTAAGTTGATGCATATGATCACCATTTATGATAATTTAGGTGGACTCCCTAGTAAATTCTCCATAATTTAGCAAATAGTATATCAAAGTCACTTTGTTACTAGTATATTTATGGCCAACTGAGTTGGTTTTTTTTTTTTTTTTAATCCTAAAAACAGCTCAAAATCACATCAGTTGGCCAACAAGATGAATTTTCTCTCCTCTTTCAATTTGTCATTCATACAAGCTTAAGAGGCAAGACTGACCTCTTTATCTTACATGAGCGAGTGATGAGGATTAAGTGGTGTCAACATAAAAGATAAAAACGTTTCAAATATTGGAGGAACAAACTACAAGAGGATCAGAGCTGTTAGCTTGGATAAGAGATTAATCAGCCTTTAATTAAGACTCTGTACGCTAGTGGGAATTCCACTAGCCTTGATGGAGTAAGCCGCTAGCCTTTAGCTGGCTTACAAGTTCACAGAATCAAAGTTTTCAAAACTCTCTTCAATGCTACCATCCTTCATGATATAGGACGCTAGCTTATAAAAGGCCATCGACCCTCTTTATCTGACAGTTGTGTTTTTTATGTTTTTTGAATTTCTTTGTTTTGGTTCTATAAAACCATTTGGATGTAAACATTTGATGATGTTAATTGATCATATATTTTGAACGAATATTTCTCTTGAGAAATTTCTCAAGTGTGAGAGCTTTCTTTGGTTCTTGTGATAAGAACTATTCCTTTGATAACTCCGGTTCTAATCAACAGGTTTGATTAGGGTCAAGTTCCTTTGTGACAACTTTAGTTCCAATCGACAGGTTTGGTTGGGGTTAGGTTCCGTTTGCTTCAAAATTGATAACTTTGGTTTCAATTGATGGGTTCAATTGGGTTGAAGTTTTTGTTTACTCATTTCAAGATGATTATCGGGTTCAATTTCCATCAGCGAATGATTGACTCTTAGGTTTTCCATACCTAGGGTTCGTGTTTTCGCATCATTTGGTATCAGGGCTTCTGCTTTTTTGAATCAATTAATCCATATCTGGTTCGATTGGAGGTAACTTGAAATCGTTCATATCTTTGATTGTTTGTTAGCTTTGATTTGTCTGATGAGGATCTGATTTCTTATTATCCTGTTTAAAAAGAAAAAAAAAACAAAGAGAAAAGAAATTCGTGCTAAAAAAATGGTTATATTTTGGGTTTGATTTGGATTTGAAGAGGAAAGAATTCATATTCAGATTAAAAAAAAGAGTATTGGTAAAAAAAATTACTGGGAAAGATATGAGTTGATGATAAAGGCTTTTCAAGATGAATTCAATCGTTTGAATAGGAGAATAGATGATATTGAATCTCCATCTAAGCCTAAATTCTCTATAAGGCATATGGAGGAGGAGGAGGAGGAGAATTTTGATTATGGTATGAGTGGTGCTTGAAAAGGCAAAAAGATTGTTCATAAACGAGATAGTAATATGGGCAGCAAAGAAAAGAGTTCTCAAGAAAAGAATGACAAAAATGAAAAGATTCAGAGTGAAAAAAGGGAAAGATTGAGAAAAAGAGTGATATCACATTGGAGAACAATGAGGGAAAAGAAATTGAGTGTGAAACTCAAACACAAGTGAGTTTGAAAGGTGAAAAAGAGAGAAAATGAGCATATATGCAAAAGAATTAGAGAAAAATATGGAAGCTAAGAATCTAACTCAAGGGGAGTCTTTGATGATTCAATATGCTTTGAAGGTGCAAGGCAAATGGGATGACAATGAGGATGACTATTTTAATATTAACCAATATTTGCCTAGTATTGTTTCTCATTTGCAGGCATATGATGACTTGTTACTCAAAGAAATTCTAGATGAATCATTTTCTTTAAGGGAATTATTTCCATTACCCGTTGGTGAACATGCTAGTAAAGAGAAGACAGAATGGAACATGCAATGTGCAAAACCAGACAAGAAGGAGCACAAGGAATTTGTATTTGAACTAGATGATTGGATGCACAAGTGTAAGAAGAAACTTCCAAGCAAGAAGAAATTTCGACAACAGCAACATTACAAATTGCATCCAAGAAAAGATGATCCACTCCAATGTATTGCAAAGATGATGAAGATTTGACGACGAATCTTTTCGAAGAATGAGGAAATTATGAGGATCGGCTAGCATCAACGTAAAAGATTAAAATTTTCAAGTATTGGAGAAAAAAGCTACCAGAGGATCAGAGCTGCTAGCTTGGATCATAGATCAATCGGCCTTCAATCAGGACTCTATATGCTGGTGGGAATGCCACCGATGTTGCTAGAGTACGCTGCCGGGCTTCATCTGAATTACAAGTTCACATAATCAAAGTTTTTGAAGTTATCTTGAACGTTGCCATCCTTCATGATATAGGCCGCTAGCTTATAAATAAACACCACTGACCTTCTTTATTTGATAGTTGTATTTTTTATGTCTTTTGAGTTTCATTGTTTTGGTTTTATAAAACCATTTGGATGTAAATATCTAATGATATCGATTGATCATATGTTTTGAATGAATATTTCTCTTGAGAGATTTCTCCAGTGTGATAGCTTTCTTTGGTTCTTCTGATAGGAACTATTCCTTTGATAACTCCGATTTAATCAACGGGTTTGATTCCAAGCGACAGGTTTAGTTGGGGTTAGGTTCTGTTTGCTTAAAAATTGATAACTTTGGTTTCAATTAATGGGTTCAATTAGGATTAAGTTGTTGTTTCCTCATTCCAAGACGATCTTAAGGTTCGGATTCCTTCAGCGAACGATTGGGTCTTAGGTTTTCAATACCTAGGGTTCGCTCTATCGCATCAACAAATCTTACCTTTTCCTCTAATTTTTTTTCCTACAATCTAATATAAAATATATGATATATTATATATAATTATATAATATATTGTCTAATTTATTTATAAATCATAATATATTATTAATAATTGTTACAGATGGTGACTCGCTAGTAGTGAGAGTGCCGGAGCATAATGGACCTACGAATACAGAACATGGTTAGTGGAGTGTCGATGGGTTGTTCAGTGCAATCACTTAGATGTTTAAGTCAGTTAGTCGGCTAGAGAGAGTAGAACACTATGAGATGAAATGTCAAGTAAGATAACCTAGCTATACCTTATGGTTTATTTATAGTATTTGATTATACCTCAATTGAGGGCCCATGGGATATTGTTACACATAGACTTGAGCCTATAAGGGGGTAGGTGATCTCAGATTTGAATTAGTCCTCGTATGGAGTGGAAGTGGATGAGCCTCGAGTTATTCCCTTAAGGAGATTGGAGTGAGATGCTAAGGTATGATCTCTCATTGTGTAAAGCTGAAATGATTTGGCAAACAAAGAGTGAAGGTCTTCATTAAATTAAGGCCCTCATGGAGCTTCATCATGATGTTAAGGTCCCTGTGCCGTCATGTGGGTTTGAGCCCTTATGAAGCTTCTTGTCCCAAGCACTTGTGGGACTTTTTGTGGGCCTACTAGCCTATTAGGCCAACATTGAGACTACTGAGCTATAGCCAAATATTCCATATCATCAATGATATAATATTATAATAATATATATTTATATAAAATAATTTTACTTTTAAAATGAATAATTAAGAGATATAAATAAAAAAATATTACCAAACTATTGAAATAAAAATTCATTAATAAAAAAATTTAATTAGTAAACTCCTACAAATGTGCATGTTGTCACATATTACCACTAAACTCATGCAAATGTCTAAAAATAAAAACTCATTAGTGGGGGAAAAAAAAAAACTATATCAATGCTACATGAAAAAGATAATTTTAAGAGTGGGAGAGAGACTTGAAGTGTGGAAAGTGAATACTAGAGAGGGTAAGAGGAGGCACCAATGTATATATAGAAGGTGGAAGAAGTGAGACTCATCTCTTTTGTTTATTAATATGCAGATAAGTCTAAAGAGACGAGTCTCACTCTAACTAAAATAGTTAGGCAAGACTCGCTTTTCTAACTTTATCAATAGTGAGGCTCGTCTCTTTAGCCTTATTTGCATATTTATAGTTAAAGGAGATAAGTATCATCTCATTGTAACGCTTTTTATATATTTTTTTTGCTATTAAATATTTTTATTTAATAAATGATCAACGCTGATTATTGTTACACCATTAATGTTTAGTTTAAACTAACCATCATTTATATTGTCATTTCAATTTTTTTTATTGCTATCTAATACTTTACTTGCATTTTCATTTGAATTTTTAGCAATTAGCATCACATTGTCTACAAAGGCTAAAAGGGAAACTTTGATCCCACTCACTGCAAATGAATTCCAACTTCTTATTTGGCCGAAGTTTAGATTATCTTTTATATTGACTTTTGTCCCTTGAAGAAATAAGTTCAGATGAAACTTTTTCATATTTTTAAGACCCATTTCTTAAAATGACAAGATAAAATATTTATAACTCATCTCTTAAAAAGACATTAGCTAAAATTAAAATTATTTTCCTCCAATGACGTTTTTATAAATTTTTAAAATAATATAAATATTATTTTTCTTTTCCCCTATTTTTAAGCAATCCCATGAACAAATTTATGTCCCAACATGGATTTCTAGCTTAATTATCAAAATTTAGTGTGCTCTGCACTACTTGCCGTGCTTGATTCAATTCACTAGGCTTCTCCATCTCCGTGATCAATCATAGCTATGGAAATTTATTCTCTAACCGCATCTTCTTCTTCTTCTAAGGCCTTCTCACGCTTCTCTTCTACAGGTTCTCTCTCTCGTATTCCTAGCTTCTCGTTTCATGCGCCAATCCTTTCAAGAGGCAAATTAAAGTAATTGAGTATACTGTGGATTAAAATTGAATAACATTTATGAAATTCATAAGCTATAATATTTGGATTTTCTTATTTGCATGCACTTATAGCTCACTTTCTCCTCGTTCGATTGCTTCCTTTGTAGCTGTTTCACTGTTCGACTAATTTTCGTATTAGTACGGTGATTTGTGAATATTTCTATTTCTGCATGATAATATGATACCTAGCTGAGTAGAAAGGACACTGAAGTTTTAATTACACGATCACATGGAAATAATGCCCTCAAACTAAATTCTCTCAATTTTCCTAATTTATAAATACTTAAGATGTTGCCACATGTTGTTAATGGTTAAGATTATGAGGAATGTTACAAGTATTGCAAGAATCTAGGCAATGTCAATCATTGGTTTGCGAATCGAGGGAAATTGCAAGAAGATTAATTGAGAGGATCAAAATCCGGATCACATTCCAATTGTAATCTTTTCCGAACATTATGGTTTTGTTGGCACATTTAAGGTGATTATCGATGGTTGTAAATGGATATATTCATTATCTAATGGCTTGGTGTACTGTATTATTGTGCTTATATGGAATTCTAGGACTATCCATTTAATATTTATAATTTGTAGCTTGTCTCCCTCAAAAAGTGGGTTTAAGACTGTTAACTGCCTCCAAAGGCTGTATTTTCAGTTGCTTTAGTAGTGGCTTGCTTTAACTAGTATGCAATGTTTATTGCTGAATTAATCCATTTGCAGATTCATTACTACATCAGAGAAGTAAATCACTTCAGGTGAGACCACGTTTGCTTGTTCCTTCTACTAGGAAGGCTTTCCGGCTTTCACATGGCCTCATTGGAGTCACTGTTCAAAAACATCACTTTTCAAAGGTTTGGTTTTGATCCTTCACTCTTGCGAATGTTTTATTTTTGCAACATTATGTCAATTAGCATACTTGGCTTGGCATCACGTGTTTATTTGATTTTTAACCCTGTTATTAGGTCTTGTGCAGTCAGAAGAAAGATGTCTGCATTGTTGAGGGAAGGTATTTTGTTCTTCTAGGGAAAATCAAGATATGCTTTCTCCAATATCTAATAGGACATGTAGTTTCCTTGTTTGTGCATATTATAATTTATAAAGCTCGTGCCATCAGTGGTTCTCTTGTTAATATCTGCATTTCATTTATATTTTTAGAGAAAAAGGCCAAAAATTTCCTAAAGTTCTAATTTGCAACTATTGCTTAATTAATGTATTAAATTTCTAATCGAACATGTTCCATCCCATGCATGAAGTTAGAATTACCTCAATAAATTATGTGGTTTTACCTGAGTGCTGCAGGCCTATTAATTGTTGACAATTAGCATGGGAGAGTACTAGGCATCTTTTTTCTGAAGCGATTGAAACATTGTTCTTTTGCCACATAATATTTCAATTTTGTCCTAATGCTTACTTTATTCTAATTTGGGACCCCAACTAACACATCTAGAAACTTAAAGTGGTGAACAAGTGTTCTTTTATATTGATGTTCCAACACTCTTATGAGTGGCATGAAAATTGACTTACAGATGTGGATGGTGATGTAAAAACTCCAACCCAGGTTCCTCTACTTAGACATTATATGAAATAATGGATTGTACGATTCATCTGGAAGCTTAAGTTGATAAATTTGATTGTGGTTTTCAAGTTACAATCAACACTCATTATCAATGTTCATTAACCAAAGTAATTAAAAAGAAACTTTGGACTGGTTAGGCTTGCTTGCTGAGCTTCCAAAAGTTTCTATAACTGGAGAAAACTTTGGAAAAGTTTGTAAATTATGTTAATTTCTTATCAGGCTATCGTATACAGATGTGATAAGAAATATGAATTGTTTTTTTACAACGCATGGAATTCCTGTTTTCATTGATTGCTCAGAATAATTGAGGACTTGTCTGACTGTTAATAATTATATGAGTGATTGCTTCTAAAAGTGGATGAAAGCTAATGCCTTTTATCCGCTCTTTTATATTAGAAATTTGTCAGTATAAATTTTCCTTATAGGTTTTTTATAATAATAAAGCTGACACTTCAAGCTGCACAAAATTTTTTATGCAAAAATCTTCTAAGACCTAGACAAGCCTATTTTGAATAATCAATTATCCATCACGGGTGTCCAGAGTAGAACATTTCATGTTATAAATGGGAAGTCACTGTCAAAAAGGTGCCCACACCCCTTGATTGTTGATGCTGTGGGTGCTGAGAAAATTAGGAAGCTTATATATTAAATGATAGCTATGAAATAAGGTCGGGGGGGGGGGATAGATGTCGTCCACTTACCTGAGCAATTTCAAGCGACACGGCTTACGGACATGGGCAACTAGAATTAACACTAAATCTATCTGCTAACCCTCGTGATGCGAGAGAGGGATCCAGAATTTGAGAAAGCAACTGAGCTAGATGGCTGATCTTTTGGAGTAGCCTGAGCCTGGGAAACAAACTGTAACCCCTCCAAAAATAAACATGCTGTGGTGTGCTGGGAGACTAGAATTCTCTTAGCTTAGCTGAACAGGCTGCTTAGCTTCTCCAATATCAACTAGAGGGGCTTGGTTTATTTTTATGGACCTGCTTGATGATTTGGGTGTTAAGGCCCTACTTTACTTTTCCTTTCTTTTTTTCAAAAATAATTCTTGTTTGTTTAAAGATGATGCCTTTTCCCTTTAAATAATTTTATTTTCTTTGATCTATGTTGTTGCATCTATGGGATGTTAGCCCTTCTTGTTGTATAGGAATATGGATGAGATATATGATATTTTGGCTGAGCGTCTTGTGCCAACAGCGGCAGCTGCATCAAATCTGAGTTTAAAGTAAGTTTAAGCTTCCTCTATGCAGCTTTGTTGTTGCTTATGTTTTGTTTTATTGTTTATGGACGATATATATGATGTTTGAGTATCGTTGGTAACCATATGACATTTTTTAAGGAGTCAATATCCTGGTAATGATTTTGCATTTAGCCTTTAAATAAAGATGCCTTTTCAGTTTAAAGTAGAAAATCTTTCTCTTAACCTCTGGCTGTTGGAGATGTAGCCTTAGAAGAACATATGTGTAAATTTCAATACCGTTTTGATTTCACAGAGTCTGTAATGTTCAGGGATCCAAGGCCAGCCGTTCACATGCACATTTGATCCATTTCTATGTTAATTATTGATAATTTTAGGCTCATATATCAATTATGTTCAAATCAATATAAGTGTAAAATGATGTGTTCAAAATTGTTTTAAACATGTAGTTGGATTGCCTGAACACTTTTAGTTTGAAATTGAGGGGCTCAAAAAGTTGTCCTGACACAATCTTACGTTGAAAAGGATCAGAATTTGCTCTTGATTGGTTTGTCTCTGCAATAAGAGCATCCTTGTTTTGCATTTAACAAATGCTCTGTTTGAGAAAATTAACATCCTCATTCGAAAATTTCTCACTTTATACTACTAAATGGGGTGTATCTGCAACATTATAGCTTACATGTTAAGATCATTCTGTTCAACATGCTTTTTCCCAAATTAACACCCCCACCCAAAAGGTAGCTTCTTTCTAGATGAAATTGTTCGAGACATAATGTGCAGATATGTTGTGGGTTTGGCTGGTCCTCCTGGTGCTGGAAAGAGCACTTTAGCCTCAGAAGTAGTCAAAAGAGTAAACAAGTTATGGCCCCAAAAGGCTAGTTTATTTGATTCTCAGGTGGAGCCCATGGATGTAGCAACTGTCTTCCCAATGGATGGCTTTCATTTGTATCGGTCTCAGCTTGATGCCATGGAGGTAGCTATCTTTTTTCTTCTTTTGCTTGTGAATATTTTGTTTGAGATCCTTTTATAGAAAAGCATGTCCTAGTTTATTCTTGAAAGATCTTTAGTTTCGTCCCTGAGACAATAATGCATTAATAAATAATAGTAAGACAGAAAAATTATAGTATGCAAGCCAAAGCGAAGAGATAAATAAACACCAGAAAACAGTATTGACTAAAATAAATTAGAGAGATTGTTCTCTCTTCTCTCTAACTTTTCCTTCTTCTTTCCTCTCCTCCACCCTCTCCTAAAACACCCAGCGACCCACTTTTCTTAGGTAACTTTTCGCCACCCCTCTTTCTTTTCCTTAGTTAGCTTCGCTTGCTGCTGATGAGACATGGAGCTCCTCAATATCAATCCAGTGGTGGTGCTCACTCTCTTGGTGACCACTTTCCTGCTGGTATCTCCAAACCAGCCCAAGGAGAGAGAGGGCATGGGCCCATATGTGGTTTTTGACCAAGTCCCTTTTGCACAAAAATCAATGTTTCCTTTCCTTCTCTTCCTCCAAAGCTTCAGATGAAGCGAAAAAAGTAGTTGGAGCTTTGTGCTTCAGAAGTAGGTCAGTCTTCAGTTTTCAAGGCCTCAACATCCTTTTTCTGATCATTCAACCTCAGTACCTTGACACAACTGGCTGCTCTTCTTCATTCAGGAATATTTCAGACCTGATAGCTGAGCATTCTGGTGATGACTTACTTCAGCTTTCCAGCTTTCCGTGTGTTTGAGACCCTTGATCAGTTAAAATCACAGGCTATGTATTAATAGGTCATTTTGGACATAAGTTCCCTAGGCCCAAACCGATCTGTTTGGGTCATGGGGTGATCTTGTTGAGCCCTGTTCAATCTGTTATGGATTTTGGGCTAATCATGTAGAATCCAACTGAACTACCCAGTTTTAGTTGGCAATAGATTAGTCACTCCTGGCACATTGCCGATTAAAGACCTAAGAATGCCCCCGAAGAGCTTCGACCAGTTAGGTTGGCCATGAATTGAATGAGCAATCAATAGACATGTCAATTCATGTCTAATTGTCTTTAGCTCACTCCTTAAGATTTTGTAAACTGTTATACAGGAAGATATGCTTTTCCAATATATTAGGATGCATTTTTCTCAATCAAAGATACACTACCTACTATGGTGATCTGTTACAGCCTCTACTCCTATAATTAGGCCTTTAGACTCTGGTAAGGTCCATCTACACACCTTTTCTTTCCATTACTCTTGTCAAACTTGTTCTTTGACTCTAACTTAAGTATCAGAGTGACCTTGTTGGACAATCCGGTTGTTCTATCAACAGTTATCTCATCTTGCAGGCTTAAGATCATTCTTTGAAGGTCTTGGCAAGCCCAACTTCTGCCGATGAAATATTAGGGCGGATATCATGAATGATCAATGATCTTCTCTTCCTTTGGTTTCTCCTCCTGACAAACCTGTTGAAGCAAACAGCGAAGTGTCTCCCAATCTCAAAGGGACTCCTGTTGTTTCTAAATCTTCAAGTCGAGGTAGACAGGGAGGATTGGATAGTAGTTTAAGCTTGGGTATTGGCAAGAGCTGGTAAAAGAAGAAATTCAAAAGACAATGTTGCTTTACTTGATGTTCCTGGCCTTCTTTTCTGTAGGTTTCATGAATACTGTGGCTTGGAATATCAGCGGTTTGAATGAACTTATTAAATGTTCTGATCTGAGGAAGTTTTGCTTAGAAAATGAAGTCTCTCAGGGTTGTTGGAAACTTGTGTAAATCCAGCGAATGAAGATTTAGTGAATTGTTGAGTACATTCTTCATGGCATTTTGTGATAAAATCTGTTACTATGATATGAATCTAGCTGGTGCAGGATCTTAATGTGTGAGCTGTTTGGGTGCTAAAAGAACACTCCCAATTTCTTCACTCTTTTGAATGAATCTAAGCTCATACTGCTCTCCTTGTGTCTCCTTTGTCCATGGCTCAAATTCTGATCAGCAAAGGAATTTTTGGGGAATTCTTACTCACCTTTCCCCTTCCCTCACTGCAGCCATGGAAGATTGTAATAGTCTTTTGGGCTTTTAAGCTTGATGGTATTAATTTTGTAGCAGATCTACTATTGTTGTCTGATAAGCAAGCCAATGAGCCCATATTGACAAAGTTAGGAAGGATCTAGGTGAATCAATCTTGCCTTGCTAAAATCAAAGCTCTGGAGCGAAATTCCTTTACCTCTTCTCTCAGATCATTCAGTGGGTCTTATTGATATGGACTTCAGGCTTATTGAAAGAAAACTCTCCTTCTACTCTTTGATTTTTCGGGCACAAAATGACAGTTTTTTTCCTCTGATGGCTAATGATATGGGGTAGGAAATTTGTGGTTCTAGACTATTCCAATTCGTCATTAAATCAAATCTCCTCAAGAAAATTCTTAGACAACTAAATGCAACTAAGCTCTGTCATATTTTCTGAGAGTTTCCCTAGCTATAGCAAATCTTAAAGCTAATCAAACTTGTATCCTTTCCTTGGAGATTCGTCCATATTGTTGGACAAGCAGCAGACTTTTAAAGACTGTTATTCCCTCAGAACTGTAGAAGAGAATTTCTACAAACATAAATCCTGTGCTAGTACTCAAGTTAGGAGATAAGAACACCACCAACCCCTGTCCCTCAAAGCTAAGGTGGTGTGGAAGTTCACCAATGGCTCTTCAATTTCCTCTTCACTGAGTACGTAAGTAAAAAATTGACTGACAAATAGAGAAACCTACTCGAACTATCATTTTTTTACGGTAAAATCAAAGCTTCCTGTTTTGATCAGGCTGATGGAAAATCACCTGGTCTCAATGGTTCTTCAACCTACTTCCTCAAAGAAACGTGCTTTGCTTAGTAAAAAGACTTCTCTTGGAATTTGTAGAGTTTTTCAACTCGGGTTTTTTGTTGAAAGAAGTCAATGACACTATTATTTTTCTCTTGTGCCTAAGCTATCTTATGCTTCGAAGCTATCTGAGTAGTGGCTCATATGCAGTTGTAGGGTCACCTATAAGGCAATATCTAAGCTCTTCTTATAAATGTAAGCAGTTATCTCCTAAGAATGAACATTAGCTTTTATTCCCAGGCATAGAATTTTTGATAATGTGTTTATCACTCAAGAGCTGGTTCATGGCTACTACTCAAACAGGGATATTCTAGATGTTCTCTTAAAGTAGACATATAAAAGGCCTACAACACTATAAGTTGGAGTTTTCTTGATTCAATGCTTCAGCACATTTCCAAACGTCTCCCCCACTTCTCCCCCAACGTTTTTTTAACTTTTACGACCTGATTTTCTATCAATTATCAAATTCCCCCTTTTCATACAAAAGGGCTATTAGCTGGTCTATTTATGGTAACCACACAATTATGAAGAAGTGCAACAAAGATAGTTTCTTAGTAAGAAAATTTTGCATTTACTACCAAGATAGCTTGAATACATTAACTTTTTGTTAGGACATTTTGAATTTAAAGTCTATCCAGACATTGCAGCATGATTGTGATATAACCATATCATCTTTCTGAATGCTTTGGTGTGTCTATTTGTAATCAACTTTATATTTAGAGAATTTTCTTCTTCTTCTCCTTCTCTTCTGCTTTTTCCTTCTCCTTCTCTTCTCCTTCTTCTTCATTAAATGATTTAAATTAAAGACATAGTAAACATTGGTATTATGATGCCAGTATTTGATAGCTGTTCTCAATGCTTGGAAGTGGAAGGTGATGTGGAGTTCAGCAATAACTGTTCCTATGAAGGCATTAGTACATAATAGTATTAAGGAAATGAGTGAATCATGTTTTCACGCCATAAACTCTTGGAAGCTTTTTATGCTCTCTGTGACCAGTGTTCTTATGTTGTAGGACCCTGAGGAAGCCCATGCAAGAAGAGGAGGTGTGACACCCTTTTTTATATTAGTACGATTTTTTTTCCCTTTTCCTTTCTGGAAATTAATTTATTTCTCTTTTCAATTAATTATCAGCTCCATGGACATTTAACCCAAATCTTCTCCTTGCATGTCTTAGGAACTTGAGGGATCAGGTGATGTGCTAAACAGGCTTTATTTCATGTTCTTAGAAGATGAACATGCTTCCTATATCAATTGCCTTGTCTAAAATCATGTTTTATATTCTCTTTTGATAGGGATCAGTTTATGCACCAACTTTTGATCATGGTGTTGGAGACCCGGTGGAAGATGATATTTTTGTAAGCCTTCAGTAAGTTCTTCTTTTTGGAAGTTGTTCACAACCAAAGAATTTTATTGGAAGTTAATGATGGAAGAATTTAATGAAGAACTTTGCTTGAGGTGTAACATGCTAAAAGTCATTTAGAGGTCTCACAATCATTTGGCCCCAAACATGCTATTCATTGTAGTGGTTATGATTCCCAATTAGGCCCCAAGGAGTAACACTAGTGAGTAAGGATCTAGAGATTCTCATTACAATGGTGTAAGGGCTTTGTGTGTTGTTTATAAACCTCAATGAAGGTTTTAGAGTGAGGTGCTTAGATCAGATGCAAATACTTTGCATTTTTTATTCCTTTTCCTTCTGCTAGAGAGCCTAAATTTCTCATGTAGTGGTTGGGAAGAAATCTTCTCTATATATCTAAGATGTAGGCTTGATACTGAACTTGAGAATCATTTCCACTGTTGAAACCATTCAATGTTATCAGAGGATTCTTCATCACTTTAATATCCAGCTCTCTTGAAATTTCTTGACATGTTTGTTCTCTAACCCTACATCAGTAGTGATAGCAGCCAGAACTTTAGAGAAAAATTTTCTGGTGTGGTAATTACTGAGAGTCTTATCATGGAATTCTGACTGGTGAATAATCTTCAAATTGAGGCTTACGTTTATTTAAGGACTGGTCTAGATTACTTAGAACTTGTAGGCAGTGGGAAGGTGAGAGAACATCTGGCACCTAATAATACTTGCACTTTCCTCACCTGAGTTTTCTCTTTATTGCATGGAAACATGAAATCTATTAATCATTTGATTGACCACTTATATATTTACATGATCTGTCATGCTTTGGAGCTGCTTTCTTGTTGAATTGACATGCATGATTCATCAATTTCTCTTTGTGACATTGTCATGGAAATTACTGGGCAAAGAGGGTCAAAAAATTGTTTGGTAATTCATCTTATCATAGGCAAATTCCGATATGGCAGAATGTATGAGGAACAGCGCAGTTGAATCTCTGTGGTGCTCAGCTATGTGTGTAAATGGCATTTAAAGGTTAAGTTTTCTTTGAAAAATCTTTTTCCCTTGCAGTGGAGCAGCCAACCCATCTGACTTACAGAAGAAACTGCAAAATGATGCAACCTGTTGAGTTTATGCAGATAACATGTAAATTGGTTCACCCTTTAACTAAGTTGAAGGGAATTTTTGTCTTTCAACTCACCCATGTCTTGTCCTTGAGGCTGCTCATCTAAGGACCCATTAAAATAATGCTGTAGCCATAGGAGAAAACATCTCAATTCCATTTTATTCCTATTGGGGTGTTATATTTTTGGTTTGATTTGGCGTGTCAGCTTGCTTTACCAGACATGACCATCAAATTACTGGGAAGATTTTTCTTCATCCAGGAAGGAGAAAAGCATACTATTTCTTGATTGAACAGTTATGAGTCCATTTACATATATTTAGATTGCCTTTATTTTTTCAATATTGATATAAATTTGTCCAAGAAAGAGAGGTTTCTTTTCACATATCAGAAGTAAAGGAGGGGTTATATTTTGCAACAGGTGCAGGGGTGCCATTATTACTGCACACTCTTTCAGGGGAAAAAGAGGAACAAATGGAATGTTCTTTTCTTCCTGATTTTTCTCATTTGTCATATTCACAAGATAAACTTTCGTTATGGTCATTATCCATGTTTTTTCCTGTGGTAATGAGTTCACTATCAATGTTGTTTAATAGTGTGTAGTCATTTCACTTGGTAGTCAAATTTGCATTCTTTTACAAATCATGTTTATTTAATCAACTTCCAATAGAAACTTAACCAAGAAGAGAGAGGTTTCTTTTGGCATACCGAATTAAAAGGAAGGAAGATGTATATATAGTAACAGGTGCAATGGTGTCTTATTACTTAAATGGTGATTTGCTGCATCAATTAGAGCTGTCAAGTGGGCTTAAAGTGTAAATTATAATTCCGAGAGATTATTCTGAACTAGGGAATTTGATGAATTATAGTATCAAATGCTAATAATGATAACTCCTGAATGACCTTGATACTTCAATTAAAAACAAAAAGAAAAAAGAAGAAGAAGAAGAAGAAGAAGTAGTAGATTCTGAAAGTCCTAAGCTATTATTTGATTGTGTATGGCCACTGCTCTTACCAACTTTTGCTTCAGTTGGTTCAATCAGTTGTTTGGATTGGTAGGACAATTTTAGAGTAGAGAAAATATTTTGTATCATTTCCCTGGAAATGAAAGGACCCTTACCGTATCCTCTTGCTCCAAAATTAGTGTCTTTTGCCCAGGCCACCTATTGGCACTAGCATTGGTCTTCTGATAGGATAAATCTGATTCAAATCTCCTTTCTCCTGTTGTAATCACTGAAAAATCAATGTCATTTCTTGTTTTTAAGTTGAAAATTTTTCACCTCGTTAGTGCTGAAGAAATAATTCATTGAAAATGCTTTTATCAATTTTACAGGCATAAAATTGTTGTTGTCGTTGAGGGAAACTACTTGCTATTGGAAGATGGGCTTTGGAAGGAGATATCCACGATTTTTGACGAGAAATGGTAAAATCTATATTGTTTTCTCTGCTATTTTGATGACTTTGAATATAATTGACCACGCAGTAGGTGCAAATTTACATTAATTGCAATCAGTCACCTATTATGCACAAACATGATTCCTGCAAAACTTCCTTTTCCTGATCTGTTATATGTTCATATTTTCAAGGAAACTTGACAAAAAAATCATATAGTATGGCATTTCTTATGGAAACTTTACACTTTGTATGTCTGTCTTTTTGTTAATCCAATATCTTCATTTGTGCTAAATGAATGATTAATTCATCTCGTATAACCTTGAGGAAGACAAAAAAGGGGAGAAAAAAAAAATAGCAGGTATTCGATTAGGAAGGGAATGGGGCGGGATGGATGTGAGTTGGCTATCACCATGCCTCACACCATTTTTCAAAAAGTAATCCAAGTCATCCTCGTAATCTGTTCAAGTTGAGAATATTATGCTCCACCCACTGCTTAACCCCTCCATGTGTGGCAGGTTCATGGCAACACTAACACCAGTGAAAACTACAAATATTAAAATTTTTCAACTCACCATTTATAACACGTTACAGTAAAAAGGGACAGGTGTCATGTTCAATAATAAGCGGATGACTTCCGTATAACTTTGAAAATCATATAATATACCTTTTACTTTGAACTTCTTTATCATTGTTATACTGTGTTGCAGTTAGAAATGATACTTGTGAGTTTTAGGATTTTGAGAGACCTACTAAAAGTAATCATATAACAAGTGAAAGTGTAATTTCACACACCTGGGTTGATTCGGCTGGTGGGAAAATGGCTGAAACTCGATCTTCATGCAGATTGAGGCAAAGCCTGAAGCAGCACCAAACACAACCCCCCCCTCCCTCCCTCCCTCTCCCTCTCTTTCACCCTCACAAACAGCGTTGGACAAGACACTTCTGTGCTAGTGTTATTGAATTGCTACACTTGCATGAGATGATGTTTCATGTCAATCACTATATGCCTCTTACTGTAGTCTTTACGGTGCTAGTATTGATTGGTTTTGCATTCACAAGCAAGAACGTGGTAGATGGATGGGCATGCATTTTGATAAGCATCTTCCATAATCCAGTTGTTAGTATAAACAAATTTAGATTGTGAAAGGATATGGCATATTAGTATGAGATATCTGCATGGGAAGTGTAGTCATAGATTTGCATGAATGGTGCCTCCCCCTATGGGCTAAGGCACCACAAATGTTTTTCTGTATGAAAGCTCCATATGCTAGGACTTCACCTCTATTGTATGTAATGAAACTATTGGTTTTACCTCTTTTGTATGAAGTTAATTCTATAAGTTGTCAAGTCCATCTTGATTTTCTACTTGTTCTATTTCTTCAAGGTTCATTGAGGTTGACATTGACAAATCGATGCAAAGGGTGCTAAAAAGACATATTTCAACAGGTAAGACTTCCATGTAGACTACTAAAATTTGACTGGAACTGCGATTATACACTAAAACTGTGCTCTCTATGTTACAGGGAAGCCTCCTGACATTGCAAGCTGGCGGGTATCTACTACTATCCTTATTCCTCTGGCTGCATAATCTTCCAAATTTATGCTAACAAAATTGCTTAAATCACTAACCTGTGATGCAGATAGAGTACAATGATCGTCCTAATGCAGAGCTCATAATGAAGTCAAAGAAGAATGCGGACTTGGTCATTAGGTCTGTGGATATCCAGACCTAATCATGTGGTTACATGTATGACTACTCTATAAAATGGTTTTGGCCCATGTTTTTAGATTTTGAAAGTCAGCGAATATGGAAGGGAAAGAAATTGGAGGATTTTAGCTGGCAGATATATATTTTTTTATTTAAAGATTTAAATTCAAGTGCACGTAGAGTGGAGCTTCAAACAAGCACCGTGCGACACATAGCTGGAATCACTTGTACATGACAAGAAAAAAAATAACCAGTTGATGCTGCTGAATGTAGTGCCAATTATATGTGCTTAACCAGCAAGCCTGGATCTGCCACTGTATGGTAACATTGCTGTAGTATCACCGTTGGTCAGTATTACAGTAAATACCCTTAGTCTTTTCTTAGGGCCGATTGGCTTTTGATTTGTTCAGTGTAGAGAATCTCCTTGGAGAGCATGGACGTTGCGTTTGCTTCCCCATGCATGATGAAGTAGCAATAAATCCCTATCAGATAGGAACTGCTGTTCGCACGGGATAGAAATTCCTATTTTGCTTCATTGTTCGGTTCCAAAAAGGACAAAGAATAAGAGATTAATAGGAACAAACTGATTTTACTAATAATATTTCTCCAAAACCCTAATGTCAATTTTCTCCTTGTACCACCGCCGCAAAAGTAACATCATTACCCGGACCTGATCAAACCCATAGAAGAAAAATGTTCCAAAGTGGCATGGCGTAACGCTGTAAATTGTAGGCGCTGCGGTATATATGGACACGTTCTACATTCTCCAAATAATGTAGTCATTAAACTTATTGATTTCATGTATCCATCATACCTGTGATCCACATGTAACTTTTTTCTTTTCTTTGTCTTTTTGTAACTTTTTTGCCACCCACATGTAACGTTTGTTATTTGACTCGTTAGCATGTGGAGTTAAACTGAGCCTTACTTTGTTATGTTGCTGTCAATATGGAGTTAATGGACTCTATGAATCATCCTTGTGTCATGAAGAGAAAATCAAGCTCCACTCCGGATGTGTTTGACGGAGAAGAATGCAAGGACATGTTGCTGGTTTCTGACAACCCGGATAAGAAGTTATGTTTTTGTTTTTTTTTTTTTAATAATTTAAATATATGGTGAGTCCGAACCGCCGGTTTCGGATCTAGAATAGCGGTTCCAGACCCGGTTGAACCGCTGGTTCTGCCACCCCCGGTGGGGCTTTAGGCGGTTCGGAATTATCCCCAACGGGACGGTTCCTGCGTAAGAAACCATCGGGGACGGGTCAGGGTGGTTCGTGGTTCGAAACCGCCCCGTGCCGACGTCTATGTCAATAACTGCTACTAGGTCATAACAAGTAATATTAAAGCATGATATATCACCACTTGTACTTGAACAGATAAAAGGAGAGCTGGAACCCGGTTTCATATTATCACACACATATATATGCATAGGGATAATGGTACTATAATAGGTTAAGAACATTACTCTTAATTTTTTATAATTCGGTATTTCATCTTTAGATTTTGACAAATTAGTACTTGTGCTTTTAAAGTACTATGTACGATTCAATGTATCCATTAAACATTTTACGAATGTTTATTTTGATGATAGAATAATGATAGACTAAGTATATGTAATTTTAAGTTTTGGCAATTTTAGTATCGAATATTTCAATTATCAAATGCTAGTGAATTAAATCAAGTAGGATAAAGTGGTGTAAAGCACACTAGCCTAGTGGCGTGTGTGCCTCCACTATAGCATTATTTTAAGGAAGAAGGCATAGACAAAGTTTGCACCCTAAAGGTTGAAATTTCTAAGGAAGGCGCATGCTCCACTTGTTATGCCGTTTGAATTGGTAGTAATGTTTCAAGTGTAGGGAGTAATCCATAGACATTCTTGTATTTATGAGTGCGATGTAACCTTCATGCTTGGTTGTAGTGCTGAAGGCGATGATGTGGAGGGTTTAATTTCTTTGGCGAGGCAATTGCACAATGGTCAGACCTCATATTTGTATGTTAATTTTGTGGGGAGTTTGTCACTCCATCACAACACCTTGCACCATAGGCAAACGTGTCTAGTTATGTCCCTCGAGATATCTAAATAAACACCTCAAGTTACTCTCCCACATATTTCCATACAACCACCCTGATAGGTACTTCTCTAATTCAAGCAAATAGCCATGCCTACTTCAGCCCCCATGGGCATGCTACAATGTTGCATTTCCTAATGCATCATGAGGAGTATTGAAATATCCCAAGTTGTCATTAATTTAAATAAGAATAGTTATAATTAAATAGAAAAATAGATGATCAAATTTTGAATTAGAAATTGAATTTAGATAGCTTAATCAAATCAAGTAAATAAAACTACAAGATATAAGTGGATAGATTAATATAATTAAATTAGTAAATAGATTTAATTAAAATTTGAGATTTCAAATATTTCTTTCCATTTATGTATTTGCTTCAAGTACCCATTTCATCAACCCAATTCCTTAATTCTATCTAACTATCAAATTTGAATTCTATTCCTTTTTAGTTGGTCTAGTTAC
The DNA here is from genome assembly GCA_024138025.1 of Combretum micranthum. Lineage (NCBI taxonomy): Eukaryota > Viridiplantae > Streptophyta > Magnoliopsida > Myrtales > Combretaceae > Combretum > Combretum micranthum. The sequence goes on from JAMXBD010000255.1 coordinate 611,506, forward strand.
TTTAGTTATCTTTTTAACAAATCAAATTTCATCATCATCTCAACCAATTTTTAATTAGAATTCATTTTCTTTCAATTTTCAAATAAACCAAAATTTTTAAAATTCAGCTATCTTAAATTTTACAAGAGGCTCTATTTAATCATTTTAGACTAAATCCTTTTTCAATGAACTAAAGTGTTAAATTCTTTCGAATGGTTTACTTTAACTTCTTTTCTTCTATTTTAATTTCCTAAACTTTCAAATATGTAATTCAAGTGTTCTGTAACTCGTTAAACTCTTGAACTTTAGTTTAATTTTCATTTCCTAAACCCTCATAAATTTTGAATTTATTTACTTGTTTAAAAATATTATATCTTATGATTAAATCCAACTTAAATATCAATTTTGTATAAACTAAATTCCAAAACTAGATTTCTAAACCAAGTTACTAATTCCTATTATATAGATTTCTCAATTTATTTCAAACTATTTTTTATGTTTAAAATATTGTTTTGAAAGATCTAAACCTAAAACCCCCATCCAAAATTATCTTTAAACTTTATCCTTTTTGCCGTTTTCCTTTTTCACTTGCCATCTTCTTTTTCTTTCCGCATTTTCTTTCTTTCTTTCTTTCATTGTCCGGTTCTTCTTCTTTGATCTTCTTCTTTTCTTGTTTTCTCTTTTCTTTCTCAAAATCTAAAGTTCAACAAGATTATAAAAGAAAGTAAATATATGAAACAAGATAACAAATGGAGATCTAGTATGAAGAAGCTACAACAACTAAGGAGAAGTAGCAGTGGTGAAAAAATAAGCTTCTTGTGTATGTAAAATGAGTAAGTTAGTTATTTCTTTCATTTTGATTGTTGTCTATACATGAGTATAATGAATAAGAGTTAGATATAAGTTGGGTATGTGATAAAATTAGTAAATAAGTGATATAAGAACCTATAACTAGAAACCTAGGTTAGTATATGCATGTATAGCTTAGATGTTTGATGGCATGATTTGAAGTTATAAGATGTAATAATATGTATATAGATGCTAGAAGTTATGTTTATGGATGGGTATGCTGCTTTTAGGGTGATTTTATTAAAGTATGTTGTGAGCAAGTAGTTAAAGTAGGGTAAAAACATAAAGGAAAGACGTAACCTTGATCCCCTATACATCACGAGTGTGATGAAGCTCGTGAAACCCTCTGAGCATGAATTTTTGAATGATACGGCCTAGATCACGGCCGTAACAAGGGGTGTAATCTCCTCGGATCACATTTTTCCAGCACAACACTATTTTGTATTTTAATCATAACTTTTTTCATCTTGACTCGGATTAAGGTGATTCAAGATGTTACAAAAAGCTTAGAGAGAGTTATACAACTTTTATTTTAAATTTTAGGAGATTCTAACAAATCAAGGTCTAAAACATATTTGTTTTAAACTACAACATATATGCATAAATAAAAAAAAAAAACATAAAACAAGTCCAAACATATCCAAATAAATTGGGCACTTGATTTACGAGTTAAGTGATATAATCCACGCCAACCTATGAGAAACCCGGTACCTAATTTGGAAAATAACCCAAGGATCGTTTAAGGATCACATGGAAGAACCACGACCCATTGCTTAACAAAGCAAGAACCTTAGTATAAGGACGACGCCACAATCAGTGATGAAAAACCGATTGATAAGTCTTGATAAACATCACATGATAACTTGATAAGTTCAAGATTTCTTTCAAGAACTAAAGAGAAATCAATTCTCAAAGTTTAATTGATATCATTGATGGATGTTTCAAAAGATAAGTACAATAGTCTATATATACTAATACATGGAAACCTAAAAGACATAAAAAAAAAATAAGGGTGGCGCTTAAATAAGGCTAGTGGCCTAAATACAAAAGTTGGTTACCTAAAAATTAAAATGCGGATATATGCAAAGTTATAGGCTAGTGTCGACATTGTCGATGTAGAATAAAGGCTGGCAGTGTATGGCTTCCCAATGCTGGCAGTGAGGAACTCCAAGATGTAATGTGTTTCTTGAGGCTCCAACATTTTTGAAAGGCTCTAATCTTCTATAGTGATACCATTTGATCTCCATAATTCCCTCCATCGAAAGGATTCATCCTCATATCAACATCTTCTTGGCAATCAATTGGAATGGACCATCTCCTCTTGGATGCAATTCGGAACACCGATGTTATGGAAATCTCTCCTTACGCATATTACCCAATCGCTTAGTTCAAATACAATTTCCTTGTGCTCCTTACTAGCTTGCTTGACATGTTGCTTGACCAATTCTGCCTTCTTTTACTAAACTTGCACATTTAGCAACAGGTAATGGAAGCAATTCTCTTAAAGGATATAATTCATTTGGAATGTCTTAAGGAAACAAATCTTTCAACTTCTGCAGTATTGAAACAACCTCATTAGGCAAAGAAGAGTTAAGATCGTCAGTTGAAAAATACACATTCTTGTACAATGGTATAAGTATTGCTACCAGGCAAACATAGAACTCTTAATCTCACTTTTTTTTTATCACTCTCATTCTTTGCTTTTTCATCTCTCAAACTCATTTGTTTTTCTCTCCCCTCATTATTTTTCTCACCTTTACTCTTATTTTCTCTCACACTCGCACTTTTTTGCTCATGATTATATTTAGCCTCACTTTTTCTTTATTGATTATGGGCCTCCTTAATTCGCTTTTGTTCTTCATAAATCTGACTTGGAGTTAAAGGGGCAAGCTTCACATTTCTACCATTCATGACAAATGAACAAACATTGTGAAAACCATCATGTATAACCTTACTATCATATTGCCATGGTCTCCCCAACAAATCATGACCCATATACATAGGTGCCACATCACAAAGAATGTTGTTCTTGTAGCTATCAATGGAAAAAGCCACTAATACTTGCTTTGTCATCCTACATTCATTCAACCATTGTAGCTTATATGGCCTATGATGCTTCAGTGTAGGTAAATGCAGCTTTTTAACCATTAAAGAACTAGCAACATTTGTGCAGTTACCACTATCAATAATCATGCTACATACCTTATTGTTTACATGGCATCTAGTATGGAAGATGTGTTCACACTGGACCTCATCACCATTATCCCTCGGCTAAATGTTAAGAGTTCGCCTAGTGATTAGAAACTCTCCAATTACGGGCCCTTGAACATCCATATCACTACAATCCTCCAATGGTAGCATCTCATCATCAGTTGAGCTGATACTCTTTATATCACCATTATCCAAAACAATCATAGTCTTCTTGTTTGGACATTGAGAAGCAACATGTCCATGTTCTTGACATTTAAAACACTTAATGTCATGTGATATAGAAGAAGGTTTTTCAGTTGTACCTTTAGAATCTGTAATTGAATCGCTAACCTTTACATCTTCTTTAGGTTTTGAGTTAACATTGTCTTCCTTCCAATTTGATTTCCATGAAGAACTAGAAGTTGAGTTATACCTTAAATTGCCTCAAGATTTCAATTGCTTCTCCACCTTGATAGCCTCATATAGCAATTCCTCCATCTCCACATAATGCTACAAATCCACCATATTAGCAATGTCCCTATTTAACCCATTAATGAATCTAGTCATAGTAGCCTCTTGGTATTCCTCTACTTTAGCTATAATCTTGACTATTTCCATTTCCTTGTAATAATCTTCTACACTCATGGATCCTTTCTGCATAGATCTCTATAGTAGTGACTGGTAATAAACCTATTGCATATCATAACCTTTATCTCCTCCCATGACCTAATAGGTTTGTCACTATACATATGCTTGTTAAGCACTAATTGATCCCACCAAATCCTAGCATAATCTGCAAATTCAATTGCTGCAAATTTAACCTTTTTCTCAAGTAATTGTGACGATCAAACACATGTTCTACCTTTCATTCTCACTCCAAATATAATATGGATCATTATTTCTCTAAAAAGGAGATATCTTCATCTTGATACTACCCAAATTGTTGTCATGTTTTTAGGCAACCCTTTTACCTTTCCAAGAACTACTCTCATCGAAATCAAACTCCTCATCCTCTCCTCCTCCTCATGCATGTTTTTAGAGAATTTGGGTTGGATGGTGATTCAAGATTATCTAACCTCATGTTTAGTCTTGAACCGATCTTATATTGCCTTCATTAACAACTTCATATTGATCTTAGGATTTTCTCCACCACTACTCATGATTTCGAACCTGCAAACGAGATGAAAACCAAAAACAGCTAGGTTAGTCCTCACATAGTCTCTCATGTGTGTACACTTAACAAATGTGAAATCACTTGTATTTTACTCAAAATTTGGCTTTTCTTGATGCTAGTCTCACCATTCTTACATTTACTACTCAAAATCTCCTTTTTTTTTATAATTCTTTTGGGACTAATTAAACAAAGAATCAAGTTCTTCCGCATAAATTCAACAAACCCTAATCAAACAAATCAAAATCAATCTCTTTTTTTTTTTTTTCAGATTCTTTCTTATATATCTCTCTCTCTCTCTCTCTCTGCAATACACTAAGGAATTAGATCAACAAGATCAAACAATTCAAAATTAATAAAAGACAACAAGGATATGAACGACTTGAGTTAGGTTTTGATATACCTTCCTCTAATCGAACTGGATTATAGATTCTTAGAAAACCTTGGCTCTGATACCAAATGATACGAACTATGCCAACTCGTGGCGAAACGCAATACTTAATTTGGAAAATAACCCAAGGATCGTTTAAGAATCATATGGAAGAACTGTGACCTGTTGCTTAACAAAGCAAGAACCTTGGTATAAGGAGGACGCCACAATCGGTTATAGAATCGATAAGTCTTGATGAATGCCACAAGATAACCTGATAAGTTCAAGAGTTCTTTCAAGAACTAAAGAGAAATCAACTCTCAAAATTTAATTGATATCAGCAATAGATGTATCAATAGACAAGTACAATGGTCTATATATACTAATATATGGAAACCTAAATGACATAAAAAAGAACAAGGACGACGCCTAAACAAGGCTGGTGGCTTAAAAATTAAAACATGAATCTATGAAAAGTTAAAGATCGGTGTCAACGTCGGTGGCAAATCATAAAGGCCGGTGGCATACAACTTCCTAAGGCTAGCGGTGAGAACTCCAAGATGGAATGCATTTCTTGAGGCTCCAACATTATTGAAAGCCTTTAATTTTCCATGATGACGCCATTTGATCTCCATTATTAAGTTTATGTAGTTGAGTACAACATTTTATAATTTCTTAAAGACCAATAGACTAAGAAATTTATAAAACAAGTTTAGAACACTTAGATATAAAATTAACTTGGTTAATCAACCTAAATCCCCATTTGACTTAATGAATCTAAATGAATTAAAATGAGCTAGACTAATTAAGAACCTAATAGATATATGATAACGACTTAGTAAGATAATTAAATAGCACTTGATAGCTAGATTAAATGATTAATTCTAGTCAACTTGGCTAAGATAAGTTAAAATAGACTTCAGTTGATATAAATCCTATATATAAAATGAATTAGTAATATATCTAGCTCGACTTGACTTAATGAACTTTAGTAAGCTAAAATGAATTAGATTGGGTAAGTTAAATCAATTTGGCTAAGTTAAATTAAAATTGACTTGGAACTTGTAAATGACTCAAAGATAATATATTGTAATATGATGGGTTGGACTATGTTTAGTAAAAGGAATCTATTATTTCAAATGTATGTTTGCTAAAACGAGTTTTACATATAAGTTGATAATTTATTTGAATACTTATAAGAATGATAAGAAATAATGATGGTTTTTATGCTAAATGATTATAAACAAAGAAAAAGAAATATTTTGACAAATAATGGAGAATTGTCCATATCTTGGTGGGGCAGTATCTGCAGTCATGGCGGGGTTTTTACTTAGTGTTTGATCAAATAAGTTTTTTCTTTTTTCTTTTCTTTTTAATATAAATCTATGTTTTAATCAAGTGTAAATTAGTGAACAAAAAGTGAGTTTGGATACTAAAATTCGATAAAATATATATTAAGAAAGGTGACGAATAAGTACTATTTTGTTTCACAGGGAGAGCTGATCAATCTTTACGTTTCCTAGAGGATCATTATGGATTAGCCAGGATGATTATTTGTGCTTGTAATATAGTTATGCCCATATCAAAATAAACATAACAGACTATGTGTGGGGATTGGGTATTTGTATATTGTTTGATGATTGTATTGTGTGATAATTCATTAAAATAAAAGTGATCACACCCTACTTGTAATAATTGAGTTGCTTTTGTTGATGGATGTCTGTTAATTGATTGGTCACTTTAATAAATGGACTCAATACTATCTGATTAATTAATTAAACAATTATGTATTGCACACAACATAACTTGCATTAGCATGGTTGAAATGACCAAAATCTCTATATATGATAGAAATTGAGTTTAGATAGATTTGGATAAGTTAAATGAATCATAGGATATAATTAGACAAGTTGAAATAATTAGATTAGTAAATAATTTAGTTGAATTTGAGATTTTAAATTCCTAAAATCTCTAAACAAGTCATTGAAATGTTTAGAGGATTCCTAAACCCTTAATTCTTAGCAAAAACTCTAATTCCTAAATCCCCATAAAATTTGAGTTCATTTGCTTGTATCAAAATATCAGTTCTTAAACCCAAACTCAAATTAAATATCTTTTTATCTAAAATAAATTTCTAAATTAAGTTCTTAGTTTAAGTTCTTAATTTCTAACGTAATGGTTCTAAAATCATTTCCTAAATATTTCTAGAACTAAAGATATTAATCTAATAGTTCTAAACCTATACTCAAATCCCAAAATATCCTAAATAAATCTTATTCTTTCCTTTTATTTTTCTCTCCCTGCCTCTTTCCTTCTTTCATTTCTTTCCTTCGTTTTCTCTCTTTCCATTTCTCTCATTCTTTCTTTTCTTCTTGCTTTCCTTCAATTCACCATCCAAACTCAAATTTAGATAAGATCAAGAAGATAAATCAAGCTAGGAAAGGAGATAGAAAGAAGAAATTCAAGCAGAAAAGCTTCAACAACATGAAGAATAAGGAATTGCATGTGTAGCTTCAAGCTAAGTTGTCTATATCTATTTCTCTTTATTTTACTTGTTATTTACAATTGTAATTGATGAATTGATGTTGAATTGAGCTGGAAGTGCTGTTTATATTTGTATTTGTTGGTCTAATGGTTGATGGAAGTTGGGGTTGATGAAGAAGATGATGAATAGTGAAGTTGAGCTTTGTTGGAGTTGTTTGATGTTGTTAAATGAGTGTAGAAGTGTTGTTTAGAATTGATATGAGTAGTCTATAGCTTTTATAAAGTTTTGATTGAAGTAAAATGTGTAAAAGTTTGATAAAATGAAGTTTGAAAAAACAATGAAATTTGTAACTCAGAGGAAACCATCAATCATAGGCATGATTAAGGCCTTGCAAGGCCCAGTTTTGTAAAATCTGATGAATCACGGGCGTAATTAAGGCCTTGGTAGGCTTTGGTTAGATAATTTTAGGCAATTACGAGCGTGATTTTTACTCAGAAGTGATTTTTCGCAAACTTTCTATCAATCATGGCCGATCCATGCCTTCCTAGCCTCGGGTTGGTCACAAAACTTTGAAACTCAACAATCACGGGTGTGATTTATAGCACGAAAGTCATTTTATAACTTTCCAAGAATTACGGTCGTGACCTAGGTCTAGTTAGCCTTGGGTACGAAATTCCTACTGCGATGATGTTTTGTAATTCAATCATAACTTTTTTATCCGACATCCGATTGAGGTGATTCAAGTTGTGTTGGAAAGATTAAAAAGGGATCTACAAATTTTATTTTAAGTTTTTGCAAAATCAAAAAGCATCAATGCTTAAATTTTACTTTTTTCTCAACTGATATATTTTCCAAACAAAGTCAAAACTTATATTTGCTTTCTAAATATTTGATGTTAAGTGTAAATAAATTTTTTTAAGTTAAAATGAGATATATAAGTGATATTTGATGTGTTATGTGAGTTAATTGATGTAATTAAACATGGGTTAAGTAGATTTATAAATTTAACAAATAATTAGATTAAATCTATAAATTAGTTATAAAATGAACTTAGTTAACAAACCTAGGTTCAACTTCACTAAATGAACTTGAATGAACTAAAATGGATTAGATTGTTTAACTTTGATGAATTTGGCTAAGTTTAAGTTAATGTAAGCTCGAATTGACATAGATATTAGATATATAATGAATTAGTAATTAATCTAAGTCCAATTTGGCTTAATGAACTTTACTAAGCTAAAATGAATTAGATTGTCTAAGTTTAATCAACTTGACTTAGAAAATGAATCAAATAACTAATTCTAATCAATTTGGTTAAGGTTAAGCTAAAATGGGTTAATAGCTAATAATTAGCTTAGATGAATGAATTAGGATGATCTTTGAATAATATGGGGAATATGTTGTTTCAAATGTGTTTACATAGAAAATGAATGTTTTTGGTATATGAATTCTTTGTTGATACTTTTGTAATAAAACACTATAATTAAAGAGAAAAGAAATTCTTTGACAAATAAAGGAGAACTGTCCATATTTTTACGGGGCGATCTTCATAGCCATAGGAGGGTTCCTATTTAGTGTATGATCAAATAGGTTTAATAAAATGAGTTTAAGATGAATGGATAAATGCCTTAAGTTCTTATATGAGTTTGATGAAGTGGATGGTTAGTTTAGTTTAGTTTTTTATAGTTCTTTCCTTAATAGAAGTGGATATCTGATTTATCTTCTGGATTATCTTTTGAAATTCCTTTCGAGGCTATGTTTGATTTCATATTCAAGGTATGCAGTAACTTGCGTGGTGATTGTTAGTATAGGCATATTAAATGGATTAAGAATATAAACTCGACCTAATAATTGTTTGAATTAGTTGTCTATTCCGCCTTTTAAATCCGTTTCTAACTGAGATGGCAGTTCGATATCGGTCCAGGGAGTGGCACCTTGCTCAATTGGGGGCACGGTAGTTATAGATGCTTAGGCCACCCTTGTCATGATGCAGCCGTTGGAAGGTAAACCTAAACGAGATTGAGATGGTTACCGAGGGAGGCGGGGCAATGACTTTCATCAGTGGTATGGTGAATAGTCGATGGGGTAATTGATATCGGCGTAATATTTGCTTAAACTTGGAGGGAAATCTCATGGTTTAGTTCAACGTTTATGGGAACGATGAACTATATTCATGTTGTGGACTGCGTTTAGGTAGAGTCGAGTAACGATTGAGAACCCTAGATGAGACTATTATTTCTCATTTTTGGATATATCATCTAGGAAATATAATTATCTAGATTGCTTATATCAACCTCCTGAGCATCGTGATCGTTACTCAGGTTCCCACGCTATCCCTGTTGTTCGGAGTTTGAATACTGTCATGCTGTTTGTTACTTTAAAGAAAAGATAATAATCGTTATTGATGCATTGCATTTAGTTAAGCTCGCGTGCCACTCCGTGTGTAATTGTGATACTGTGTACTAAGCTTCGGCTCATTCTTATTGTTATTGATCTTTTTACAGGTATTATTGTTGATGAAGATGGTGACGATGAGATGATTGAGGATGTTGATGTTTGTTGAGCTGTTATGGTTGATGATGTCGTTGTTGATGGAGTTGTTGTTGATGATGATTGATGTGATGATGCTTGACTCGGGTTTTGGCGCTTGTGATGATTCGGAGAGGATTTATGGATGATGAAGTAAGTAGGAGCGTGGATGTAGTTTAGTTACTTTATTTTTTTTTGTAGAGCTGGATTTATGATTTAAACTTGTTACATTCTTTAAAGGGCATAGTGGAGCCTATGCTTGTAATTAAACTTTTGCAAAGCTTTGTTTAATTGAATAATTTTCCACTTGAGAGAGTGAAAGTTTTGAAATGTCTTTATTTCGAAATTGTTTTCCGTTGCTAAATCCAGTTGTTGCCAGAATCTAACTAAATGATTTCATAACCTAAAATTAAATAGCAATGTTCAACATAAACAAAATCTTTTTAATGAAACCTTAGCGTGTAATACTTTAGAGTATTATACGTGGCAGAGCGCCTTAAGTTATTTAATTATCGAATTAAATTTTAGGGCGTTACAATGGTATTTACGTCATATATTAATATTCCAATTCTGCTATAATACCAAATTAATTCAATGGATTTGTTTCTCTAATGGGTTATCGTGGGGTTGTCAATTCCACATGAACTAAGTAGGCCTGAAGGATGTCGCATGTGTTAGGGTTGACTTAAGGATATTGATACTTAACGAGTTTCTGAGATTCTAAAGTGAAGCTGAGGTTATGCTTATAATTTAGATATGTATATAAACAACAAACAAGTTTCAAAAGAAATCATCCTTCTTTAGTTCTTTTTAAGGTGAATTTGAGGTTATGTTAATATATATATATATATATAACAATGAGTTAAGAAAAATTCCTCTTTCTTTAGTTCTTAATCTCTCTTTACTTGAGCTGGTCCTTCAATCCTCAAGAGAGGATGTAAATCTCATTAATTTGGATTCTAGTTATCCAAACTGTGCATGTCATATGGTTGAGTGTTGCATTGCATATGCTTACTAATCAAATTGTTTGGCATTTGTTTGATGTGTAATTTGATCTTGTTATTTACTAAGTTATGGTTTAACTCACACTTCTATAGTTTTGCAGGAATAACTCAAGCCAAAATAGGTAGGATTATGTGAAGAAAGAGTTCACCTTCAGTAAAGTCATTGAAGATAAGAAGATGAACATACAATGGAATTTATATATTAGTATTTAAGTTAGAGATTTTATAATGTATGAAATAAGTTTAGGATTAGATTAATTGTATTACGGTTTGAAACTTTGTAATATGTAATTTATTTATCTTATTTTACTATTTGATGGGAGATACCAATTTTCTGCAGTTTTGATGGACTGTGGAATTATTATTTCCTTAATTATCAAAATGTTTTTATACAATTAAAAGTTGGATAGTAAATTTTAAGTAGAGTTTTGCAATTCTTTGACTTGTAAAACGGTTCTCGTGTTATGGATGCATACGTGATATGATTACTTTAGGTTAATCCTTTTAGGCCTCTTTTAAGGTCGTGGCAAGTATGATCCACTATGCTACTCGTGATTGAATCTTTTTGTCTAAAATTGAAGCTAGAATTGATGAAAAATTAAGTGATATTGCTAGGTTAGATGAAGAGGACAATTCAGAAGTAATGAGGGGAGTACAGATGGAGATGAGGAAAGTTTAGAAGAAGGTGGCACACCTAGAAAACAAGTCGTGAATGATATGAACACCTAGGAAAATTTTAGAAGATGGTGGCTTCTCATATTCATTCTCGTATGTTCATTATGAACAATAGATCCTTAGCATGTAGATGGCGAGTACATTAAGACACGACCTACAACTCTACTTATGTGGTAAAACATACCGGGATGTGTTAGATCGGCACACATAACGATAGGTATAAATATCATTGTTTTTCACTTGCCAAATTATGACCGTAGTGACTTATTGAATTTGCTTATTTTTGGGTATAGTGATCATACCCTAATGAGATTATAAACATTCTACATTCATGCTATAGTGTTGGGAGGCAGATTTGGATTGCACGAATGCTACTCATTTGCTTTTAGATAGTGGAGTTGTATGTCCCTAACAGATGATGCTTAGCTGACAAAATTCATAAAATAAAGTTAGTTGCTGACCGACCTTGTCATTAAACTTGCCAATCAAGGAGAGCAGCTCCCTGAAGAACATAGAGGATGGTGATGTTTCCAAAGCATGAGCACCACGAAATACATCAAAATTCAGTGCAACACTAAGTAGAAAGAGGAAAATGAGGTAAATCTAAACATAGATGAAAATACAAGTGATTCCGATAATAGATTAAAATCTTAAGAGGTGAACCCACATTTTATATCATTTGTTTTAATAGAAAATATGACGCATCCTTAATATACGTATAGATGAAAATTGAAAGTGTTAAAAATCACCTTTTTAAAATTGGGGTCAATCTGGAGTGCACTTAAAATTTTGAGTTGTTTTTGCAATTTTCGTGTGATTTTATTTTATTTTATGTTTTTTCAAGTAAAAATTCAAAAAACAACCAAAGCTTTAGCCATAGCCACTGTCCATGTAGAAGCGTAAGCCTCCCCAACAAAAGCTTAAGCATCCATCCACAATAGGGAAGAATCTAGGGTTTTCTTCCTGAAAATCATTCAATGGCGAACGCGAACGGCCAGCAGCAACCAGCACAGATTCCAACGAGCTTCGGCCACGAACTTAGGGCTTGTCTCCGTTGTCGTCTTGTCAAAACCTACGATCAGGTTCCTTCTTCTCTCTTGCGCATTACACTCACTTTCCCCGATTACTTAACAATTTCCTTTTTAAGTTCAATCGTAAATGTATGGTTCTTTGATTATGCCGGTTGTAAATGAATCGATGCAGTTCAGAGAAAGTGGTTGTGAAAATTGCCCCTTCTTCAAGATGGACGAAGACCATGAACGAGTTGTCGATTGTACAACCCCTAATTTCTCCGGGTACATATTTGCTTCTTTCTCTCTCTCTCTTGTGTGTGTTTATACGTTGTTCATATATTGTGGAGAAAGTTTGTACATTTTGCCAAATAGTGATGCCCTATGCAGGGTTCAATTCCACCTATACCAGGGTTTCATATGTTCTTCATCTTGTCCTTTTTATGTTGGCAGATTAAGGACACATTTACAGTGTATATCCTAATTAGAATTTAAAGTATAGGCATAGTCACGTTGGATATCGCACTTGATGCATCTTTATGAAAGAATTGTTTTCCTTTGCTGAAAATCCTGCAGGACAATATCTGTCATGGATCCGACCAGAAGTTGGGCAGCTAGGTGGTTGCGGATAGGTATGTAGAGGTTGTTTTTGCATACTTACTGATATTTGAAGTGTTTCTCAATTTGTTCATGCTTTTCTTTTATGGACTAGATCCTTGGAGTTATCATTTTTATCTTTTCTTCGATGAAGAAGTCGCTATAGCTTCGCTAGATGTTATGTAATGTTAGTTTTTCTTTGAGGACAACTTAGACCTTAAACCCTAGAAGAATCTTGGATGACTTCTCATAACTGGTTCAATAAATGATATTGACATGAGTATGGATGAACAGTGATGTGGTCATTGCTTGCTTGATATAGTCTCTGATGTAGTGGCAAAATTGTACCCTTTGGGAAGGGCAGTGGAGTGGAAGCTGTATATTCAGTTGCTACCATTGGACCCCTTTTGGGAGAGAAGATTCATGCCTAGAGAGCATGTTTGTTGAGAGGTGAGATGGTTGGGTGTTTGAGGATGATTGAAAAGCCCAACTACACTAAAGGGCGCACTTATTCTACGAAGATATTTTCCTTGTCTTGTGATTAGAAAAAGGGGTTATCATATTTGTTCTCTTCCTTTAATACCTCTTTTATATTATGTGCCACATCCGAATCTAAATCATGAAACCACTCTTGCATCACTTTCAACTGCTGCTTCAAAAATATGTTTGGGTGTCATTAGTTTGACTTGTTTTAAATGCAATGCAGGAAAATTTGTCCTGGTGTCTACACAATTTCTGTTTCAGAGGCACTGCCTGAGGATTTGCAGGTTTCTTCTACGTTCTAAGATGCTTTTTCAATGATTATATCTACTGTTTATTTGTTACATTGATGAGAAACTAACTCTCATCTTTACATCTAGATGCTCTTAATAGAAGCCTGGAATTGATCATGTTTTGAAACTAATTCTCATGTGCTTTGTGCGTCCATTATCAATAATTTCTTCCTTTTGTTACCCTTTTGTATGATGAAAAATCCTTGATGATATTATATATGATTCCTTGGCCTGATGTACCTGTTGTACCATTTGTGGAAAATGTGCTGAAAAGTCCAGCCAACTTTTTTTATACTATAGTTGTTTTTACAATGGGCAGCCCCAAAGTTGACAGTGGACTGCCATGTGGAAAGGTCAAAGTTACTCTTGCATGGAAATTGAATGCCTAGGCTCTACACTTTGTAAAGTTGATTTTGATTGTTGAGCCTCATATTTTACTTACGAGGGCCTAAATAATTACTGTCACCTATATTTTTATCAATTTATATGGTTAGAACAATTAAAAGGATAATAATTTTAGCACATTGCTAATCACATGGAATTCACCATTTGACCATCTTTGTTATAACTGACAAACAGCTATTGTTTATGCTTCTGATGTTTGTTTTTGTTTCTTTGTTCGTGGCAGAATTTATGTGAAGATGAACATGTGCAGTATGTTCCACCAAAACGTTAAGCATCAACTTGTTGAGAGGTAATACCTGGCAAGATGTATTATAAGTCCAAAACATTGTAAAGATGGATGGCCCATGTAAGAACTATCTAGGAAAGCATATATCTGGGTTTTCTTGTGCATCCTGGCATTTTTAGGTGCAAGAAATCTGTTATTGCAGATGCTTCATCATCTAGCCGCTTTGTGCTCTTGATCACTGCTGTCTGCTCCTTTTTGTCCCCATTTATCCAGTTTAGTTTCCTCATGGATTTGAATTTTTGAAAATGTTGATTAATGCTGGATGGTGATGGTCTGGGATTGTTTCTGTATCTCGGAAAAAGGTTTAGCATTCTCACTTCATCTTGTTAAGTGTTAACTTGTACTCGCTCGCCTGATTGATTTCCTTATAGATTGCTTTAATAGGAGTCAAGGGGAAGGCTTAGGTCAAGTCATGTGTGTTAAAATGACTAGAATGCATGCTGATGATTACGATTTGATATGGTCATTCCACCACAACCCCCACCCCCAAACCCCCAAACACAACCCCCCCAAAACAAAATCCCCCTCCCCCCCCATCCTCTTTCCATTGCCTCCCGCACTCCTGCACCCATCACCTGAGAGAATTTATGGCATTGACATAAAAAAATTTGCAACAAGGAAATCTGAGTATAATGTCCTTGTGAAAGTAGTCTTTTTGGCTAAAATATTTCCCCATCGAGATCACTCTGCCGTTGTATCGAAGAGCCATACGATTCTTCTAAAGATACGTGAAATGATTCCTGTATGATGGATAATGGCATGGTCTCAAGTTCGGCCTGGGATCAAGCTATGTGACTTCCGATGCTAAATTTATCCTGCTAACTCTACTCGGTAGGAAGGTTGTCTTGACTTCGTCCTTCAACTTATTATTCTTGTTCGTGAAGTTTGAGAGCTCATTGTATAAACACAGCTTTTTAAGATCTGTAAAAAAAGTATTTTTGAGGTAAATCTTCTAAGATGTCAATACCGTAACCAGACTAAAGTCATCTCCTGGTTTCTACCTTTAGGGGAGCATGGACACTCAGATCAAGAAGAGTTAATGCAAAATAAAACTATTCTATGACATAACCACTAATCCTAAAGGCGTAAAAAGGGATTGCCAGTGAGCATCACCCATAAAGACCTGCAATTGTCAATCCTGTTACAGCAACAGCCAAGTCTCTCTTTCCCTTGTGCTTGCCTTCGTTGAATCTTTTGCAAGTTCTCCCAAAGGGAGCTAGATGAGGCGAGGTAGGATTGATTGATGTGGGGAACCTTGGTCCCTCCGTCAAGACCAGACACGGCATCAGGAGCTATGGTGGATTAGATGTCGTAGTAACTTGAAGCCTTCAGCTGGCTAAAGACCATCCTTCTGATTTCATGTAAAGTGAAAATGAGCTGACTAATTAAATTATTCAAGCATGGGTTGACGTCGAGACAGGCTTGGTTCAATTATGGGGTAGCCAAATTTGTGCTCGTGCGGTAGCTTACCGAGCGGAGTTCAAGTTTGAACTTATTTGAGGTAGTGAGCTCAGTTGTCTATTTGAGTTCAAATTAAGTGAAGTCGAGTTCAAATTGAGTTTAACCTTTAATATATACAAACTAAAAGGAACAAAGGTTTTTTCTACTTTCAACACTGTTTTAAGTTCTTGTTCAAACTTCAATATAAATTCAATTAAAAGGACCTAATTTTCTCTCCCAGTAAACGCTGAAACTCATAAGCAAGCGGGAAAAAAAAAAATGAAAAAGCTGAAACTTATATAGGATCCAGATCTAGTGTTTGATGAGCTGATCTAGTAATGCACTGCTCCATCTGAGCTCATAAGCTAAATTTTTAAATGTGGCTGAAAAGGTTTCTGACACCACAAATTAGATTGTTTAGGTCTTATAGAAGAAAATACTAGGTTAAGTGACATATTGACAGCTTAAAATAAGGATTTTGTCTCAATACAGTTGGTTTTGGTGTAAATGTGGTAGGTTGTCCAAATGTAATAGGATCAAATGTGGTAGATTCACTTTTGTCCAAATGTGATAGGTTTTGGTGCAAATATGGTAGATTGGTCCAAATGTAGTAGATTCATTTGTGGTAGGTTTGTAGGTTTAATATTTAAATGTAGCATATTTGTCTTTATTTTAAGTCTACTTAGCCTAGTAGGATCGAAGATTAGGTGAGGTGAAAAGGAAATATAATGATAAAAAAATAAAAATTATACCAAACTAGAGAAAACTAGAGTAACAGACAATACATATTATTATTGATAAGGGAATGTTTTGTTCCCTTTTGCTAGTAACCTAATAAAACTAAAGAAAAGAGATAAAACTTATAGAGAAAACTCATGGATTTTTATTGATCCAAGCCTTTGTACATTAGTTTAAGGATTGTTTAAAGAGACGGAGAGTGCTTGAAGGAGAGGGTTTAAGGAAGGAGGAGTGTTTAGAGAGTAGCTAGAGTGGGTGTGTAGATTCTAGCTTTGCTGGATCCTGGATCTTGCGTTGCATGCTATGGCTTAAATACAAAACTGAAGGACTGGATATAGCCCTGCTTCAGTCTTTGTCTAAAGATAAAATTATGGAGAAGGAAAAGTATACCGTACAAAATATGAGATTGCAAATAGTGTACAATAAAAATGTCTACAATAGAATTCTAAAGGTGTCTACTGTTGTTTGATGTTGATATTGTTTTGTGTTTACTCTTAACGAGTGGTGGATTCAATCTTGTGCTTGTTTCGTCTTCTTTTTGTTAAAAAAGTGATGTTGGGAATCTTATTTTATCCGGTGGCTATTTGTCTTGTTAATTTTTCATTTCTATGTTTTCAGCTTCTAGTTCATTTTCATACTACTCTACCAATTTAGAGTATTTTGTCTCAATGGTATGCCATATGATATCTCAATCTCTAGAAAAGAGATTGTAAGTTTTACTTTGAAAAATTAAATAATAGTCCTTCAAAGGTTGGTCCTGTGCTTAGGCAATTTCATATACAAACTGATTTTCACCACAAGATTAAAGGGGGGATTTACGATTTACTCATAAAACCATTTCCTTTTTTTTTTTTTTCCTTTTTTTGGGCTACATAAAACCATTGCCTTACTCAAGGGTATAAAGCTAATAATTTTATATTCTCAAAAAAGGAAAAAAGAAAATCAAGACTAGCTATTTTCAACGGTGAAAAAAGCATGCACTAACTTACTATTCTACGTACTCCAATTTCATTTCACTTTATTTAGTTGATTCATTCCTCCTCCAAGTTGAGGTGATGCTTCACACTTGTAAATTCTTGAGGCTGTTGATTCATCCTTATAAAAAAGAATGTTGCAAATAATAAGGCAAAACTCACCAAGACTTCTCCAGAAAAGTAATCTTGTCAAGCATTTGCCTTAGCCTTTACAACACTTTTGACGATAAAGTCATTCATAAATAGGTAAATCCCATAAATCTCAACAATTTTTTCAAAGGGAAAAAAAAAAAAAAATAGAAAGAGTTTCACAAAACCCAATGATGCTGGGTCGGTCCGGATCACGAGTCCAGTCCGACCCGTGCCTAAGTCTCTTAGGTACACATAAACACTTCCTACAATAGTATTTATGTTATGCTGTATGTTCCATTCTTAATATATACATATATATAAGGGAGGAGGATTTTTCTTTTCAAATGAAAATGATATGGCTACAAGAAATTATATGCTATTTAGAAAACTGAAATTAAATTTTAAAATTCTTAATCTATTTTAATGGAGATGTTAAACACTTAAAAGCCTATTTGTCCTCACTTATCATCCATCCCTCTCTTTTCTTGCCAGTATCACTACACATAATATGATGGTTTTTAAAAGAAGAAATTATCAAATTTAGTATTTGAATTTTATATAAAAATTTAATTTGATACCTAATCTTTATAATAGTTAATTATTGAATACTTAATTAAGCTTTTCATTGTTCTTTTTATTACTCCACTAATAAAGTTTGTTTTATTTCTTGATGTGAAAGAAGTAACCTATGAGTGGGAGGTGATGTTTGGAGAAATAGTAAAAGTTTAATGATATTCGACCTCTTACAAGTTAGCAAAAAGAGTAAATTGTATTATGGAGGTAATAAAAATAGTTGCAAAAGTTGGTTGAGTATTAAATTAACTACTTTAAAGTTTAGGTACCAAATTGAATTTTTGCATTGTAACAGCCATGCCTCGAGCGCATAGGGCATGATAGTTACACCAGACATCCACCGCCATGTCATATGTGTAAGTCATTCCTTTACTAGATAGCTTTCCAATAAGGTTTTAATATGAAAATTGTTATTGATTTTGTAAAATTTTTGGTAAAGTGCTGTCTGTTTTTTTTTTATGATTTACGTTTATCCAATCTTGTTTGGAAAATAAATTTTAATAAAAAATCTTTTCATGACTATCGCCCATTGGGTCCATGAATGAGCTTAACTTAGCTAAAAAGCATTTTAGGTCCTAATAGCCCCTTTTGAGAAAATGTAATTATAAGTTTATTAGGTATAATAATCCAAATGAGTGAAAAAAAGAGTTTACTTTAAGATCTTTTGAAATCTAACATAGTAATCTAGATATATAAAGTAAATAAATTTACAACAAAATCCTTTTTGAATTACATATAAATTTGTATCTCGTGTAACATTATCTACTCGAAATATCACTTGAAGTTCTCATCCCCAATGGATGTTCAACAAAACCTAGAATGTTAAAAGAATGAGTTGCGAAGCACAATACATAGTAAACAAGCACAATCAAGCATCCATAGGTTAAGTAATTAACCTTATAGTCTACAAGTAAGGTATTTTCAGTGTCCTAAAAACATTAACACGCATAAAGTACTCCTGATTTTCGCAAAAAAAAAAAAAAAAGGGATAGAGTTCCCTTAGCAGATTATGCAACGTAGATGGGGGTTTGATAAGCCCCTATAGCTCATCAGAAAAGAAAAATTACTCTCATAAAAATCAATTCCACACAAACTATCATCAATGAGCACGATCCATTGCAACATTTTATGCACGGGCTCATACCCTTGCATAACTTCGTTGCAACTTGATACCATCTCTTAATTGATCGTCTAGTTTCAAATATCCCATATCAACTACCTAACCAACCTTACCACATACTCCTTGTGTCACGCCCCAGCGGGTACCCTAAACGTGACAGCTCGCCGTACACAATATTAAAACTTAAGAATGACTACCTCAGTCATTCGAAAGCTTCCATATCAGTACAAGGCGTACATTTACAACAAAGGGAAACCGGTGGAGTAATGCATTTTAAAATATTGGCAGCGGAACATACAAAATAACACTCAATATATTTCATTGAAATAAAAGTCTTACAGCTTCTAAGGGGCATTCCCCCGATAATTCTTAAAAACATGGTTCTAAATACAACATAACTAAAGCTAGAAGATTTTAGAAGAAATCTACTCTATAACTTCAAAATAGATTGCCTCCAAAAGCTTCTCAAAATAATGATTCTACCCGGGAAATCAAGGTGGTATCGGGTGCAAAAGATAATCCTGCAATATCAAAAGTCTATAGGAGTATAAGCATGACTAGCTTAGTGAGATATTCCTTACGCAATAGTACTCATAAGAACAATCAAACAAGTTTATTAATCAAGCATATGAATGCAGCAACCATATGATCAAACATTACATATGATTATCTGGTTTCGTATGTTTGATGGATTTACCTCTCCATCGGTGGTTAGGGAATGCTTTGAACTGGGTCCCGAACGACCTCCTGGAAGTTGCGCGTGTCTTGGGGTTCCAACGAACCGTACTACTAGTCTCCGGGCTTTCCATACCCAAAGCGATCGATCCGGCTCGGCTACACCTTGAGGCCGTATTCCCCGTACGTCCTAACCCTCAAGATGTAGCTAGGCAGCTTACCTTTCCGGTCCCACGCTGAGGAGTAGTAGCAAAACTTCGAAATGATATTCTAAGTGATATGCATGAGCAATTTATTATATGGTGATTTCAATATGACATTAAATTATTTAAAGCGATCAAACAATATTTGCACACATAACAATACATACGTGGAAACATTTATATCAATCACAAATCGGTTTCCGATATACTTATCGTTTATTGATCGCACACAACGAATCACATACATAATTCTCATAATATCCCACATGCATATCAATTTTATCTTTTCCTAACATCTAGTGCTCTATTCTACAAGCACATGCGCGAATACGTAAGCGTAAAGGAAACTCACTCGTCCATAGCGATCTAGGAGTCGAAGTAATCTTCGGAGAAGACAAGATCGTGATCCTTGACACTTAAACAACAGAAATACCCAACATGAGTATTTCATCCAAGATCTATTCAAATTATACACTTCTATCTTAAAGAATTCGTAAAAATCGTATGGAATGGAAATCCTAACTTAAAATGGCCATAACTTGCTCATTTTAACTAGGAATTTCGCATATTATATACCGATTTCTACCTACTCGAAAAGATCTATCTATTTCTAAGGTTACACTTATCAAAAGAAGTTATTTGGGTCTCTGAATAGTAGCGTACAGATTTGATACGAATTTTCCAAACTTTAAAACTAGAGTTTTCAAACTTTTCTTTACTCAAGGGCTTTTGTACAAAAATATAGATATATTGTATGGTTGAAAAATCCCTTGAATACTCATATGTACTCAAACCATAAGCATGAATTTAGTGGTATTTTCTCAACAATGTTCTTGTAGTACAATATGTTTTGAAAGTGAGATAAGCTTAATTTTTGTAAAGAAATTAGTTTTGTTAAGAAAATTTCTTATTTTACTAAAGGTAAGCATCTCTTTCTTTTAACTCCATTTCTTAAATAAAAGTAGTTTTAATCTCTTTCAAATTTCTACTGCCTTATTTCTAATGTTTTGGAAAACATAATCTTTCTAAATGGTTATATCCACTTTTAAAAGAAATTATCTTATAAGTAAATTTTGAAAAACTTATCTTAGACTTTAGTGTTGGTGGAAAACTTTGACAATTGAATTTTAAGAAATCCTTTGTTTAGGTCTAAAGAAACTTCCTTATTTCTTTGAAAAGAGAATTTATAATAACTTTACTTTATGTATTTCTTGGTGAAAACCACATATTATTACTAAAACTTGAGCTAGCTTATCTAACTTTAGAAGAATATTTGTTTAAGATAAATTTCAAACCTTTAAGGAAAATAACTTCTTATGTGACAAAGTTTATATTTAAAAAGAGTTCTTATTCTTACTTTAAGAAAACTCATTTCTATTATGATTGAGACAATAACAACATATTCATGCATAAATGAGAATATGTAACCATGAAAAATTATAAAAACAACATAAATAAAATAAATAAGAGCATAAAAGTAAAGTAAAGTATTGGGAACCTTAGCTTCATCAAGGTATCCCGGGACTAAGAATGGACTAGTCCTCAAAAGAAAAGAAAAGCAAAGAAATAAAATTGTTTTGACTTGATATGGACAAGTATAAGACTAGAAAGACTAGTCTTAATATTGCATAAAACAAGTAAATAAATAAATTGCAAGACTTGAAAATAAATAAATAACAAGTGAGCTTATATGCTCTAAATAAACATATATATATATATATAGATAATACAAATAATAACAATATCAACATAATAGTAACATAAAGAAAATAAGAACATGAACAAAAACAAAACATGAATAAATTGTTGCTTCTTTAACTCGATGAGTCTAAGAAACATACACTAAACTCATGTTAAGTTAAATGAACATGAGAGATTGAGAAACTTTTACCTAAGTTTAAAGAAGAAAAGGAAGGGGTGTAGTATTATGTGAAACTTGATTTTCTAAAGAAAAGAGAAATTTGAGAGAGATTTTGGGAGGAGGTTTTTGTGGAGTGATTTTGAGAGTTTTAGTATGAATTTTGTTGTGTGGTGAAAGAATGGAAGAGGAAGGAGGTATTTTAGATTTTTGGAGTGGAAATTTAGATGTAATTAAATAAAATGGAAAGAAAACAAATTGATGAGGAAGAGGGAAGAGAGGCGCCGTTTTGCTTGTATAGGGGGGAGAAATTGATTTGTTTTGTTGTGTTTTGTAATAAAAGAAGTTAATGTGTAAAGTGTGAGTGATTAAAGTTGTATGGGGAAGGTAAATTGGTAAGATATATGTATGGTTAGAGTGTAAGAAAAAAAGAGATAGGTGAATAGTAATGAATAGTAGAAAAGTACTATGAATAGTAGACTAACAATTAAAATACCGGTAGTAAAGAAAATACGCGTAAAAGGCCTATATCTGTTATTTTTAGATACGAAAAATTCTAAACTGATATTTTTGAAAACCTTATATTTTTTTTTGAATCTATTGGTGTTGTCAGAATCTTTTTGCTATCCGGTACTCGGGCACGGTTTTTGAAACTGATCCCGATCGATCCGAAGACACTAGAAAAAATCGAATCTGATATTTTTAGCTTCCCTATTATTACGAACCTAATCCATAATTATTTCAATTTTCGTTTTTCTAGGGTTTAAGAACACAGGAGTGCCGGATCTAGATTCACTAGACTGAACATAGAACTAGGTTAATTTTGGGGTTCGTTTCAACTTCCGGTTCTCAGGGTTTACTAATATTATCGAGAAATCTAGGGGCTTACACCTTGGGGGTTCAAATATCTATAACTATCACATCTTTCAGAAGTTGTAATCAGACTTGCAACCTAGTCTAAGAGTGCCAATTTTTAAGGTAAGCAGTCAAGCAGCAATCAACAATCAATTTAGCTGAGTTTAAGTCTTAGCTTGGTTATTAATACTACCCCAACAACATGCAATTATCGCATACTTGTTAATCGATCGAAATCTTGTCTTCCTTTTTCCAAGTTCAAAGCTGCTTACTATTCATAAATTTAAAGACTCGTATTAGGATAGGGATCAAGGTGACTTTAGTCGATCATCTTTCATTCTTATTACTAGAATTATTGAGGTTTGGGTCTACATGGTCATGGATCCTAGTTTAGGACTCAAATCTTTTGCGTACATTGAATCTGAGTTATGGATTGTTGTTATTTCCTAGGTTATTATGTCATTTGTTTCACTTAATCTAGTTATCTAGTTAATTATGTGGGTTAAGATCGGTCATGGGGTTTAATATAACCGATCCTTAATAGACTATACTTTTGTGGGTTACGATTCTTGGCCTTCCAAGAATTGATTTCAATGGTCCATTATTCCTGTAAAGTCCTTAACACCCTATTTTAGTTATTAGGTTACAAAGTATTAAAGAGTTTTATGGAGATGAGAAATTTTGAGCTTGATGTGCTTACTTGGTATATTGGTTTGAAATGGATATTTAACTCGGTCTTATGGGTTCAATGTTTTAAGGTGTACTTCAAGTATACGAGAGGCTTTGATTTGGTTTTACAAGTTTGGAACATAGGTTTTTGATTTTAGGGAGAGATAAGAGTAACTCGTGATAGGGCATGACTCGTAGTAGGGGCTATTGTGGCTTTTAAGATTAGGTTAGGGATGGCCATGGGCCATTGCATGACTCATGGTGTAGGCTGTGGAAGCCTCAATTTAGAAACTAGATTTATTAGAGAAGCGCATCACCCTTTATATGGGCTGTGGGAAATTTCATGGCCCTTCATATGGGCTATAATGAGGGTAGTAGTAGCCCAGGTGAAGACCAGAGAAGTCCACCACCTTATATATGGGCGGTGGAGAAAACCATAGCCCTCCACATGAGTTTTGGTAAACCCTTGAGGGTTCCACGACCTCTCATATGGGCCATGGCATAGGGTAAATTGACCCATTTTTGTGATTTTTCTTGTTCTAAGTAGGTGTGGGTACGGATTGATTTGGTTCGGTTTTTTCTAAAATCAAATCAAACCATAATTTACAGTTTGGTTTTTTCCATCCCAAACCAAACCATTAAGCAACGATTTGGTTTGGATTAGAAATTTTTTAAACCATTAAATAAAAGTTTGGTTTGGTTTGGATTACAGATTAAATCAAAATTCTAACTAAAAATTTTCTTTGTTCTAATATTTTACATTCGTGTAGATACTTAAATATTTATATCATTTTATAAAGTTTATATTATAAACCATGACAAAATCTTTATGAATTCATCATACTTTTAATCTATAGTTTTTTATAAAAGCAGTTATCCACTAATAAAATAGATTTACCCACTAATACATTGTAAATCATAATTTATAATTTTTAATAGAGCCATCAAGTCAATTATCTACCAATAAATTTAGTTAAAATAAAAAATTATCTATCAATAAAATTCATCAACGAATAAAATGATTTGCAAACAAAAGATATTAAACAATTAATATATACTAAGAATTTATAACTAAATAAATAAATTTCATACTTTATAAAGTTAAAAGCTATTTGAAAAAACAATAGTTTATCATCAACAAAAAATTATATATCATGAGCCTAAAAGAAATTAAATATGAAGAAGTTGATTTTAATCAATATTCACCAAATAATAAATATCAAATGAAATCATATGAACATATAGTAAATATTATTATATTTTTCTAAAACGGTTTGATTTGGTTTTACGGATCGATTTGATTTTCCTTCCAAACCAAACTATAAATTTATAGATTAGTTCGAATTGAAAAATTTTTAAACCAAACCATTAAAAAAACCATATTTTCGGTTTGGATTGGTTCGGTTACGAATTGGTTCGGTTTGGTTGGTTTTTTTGCCCACCTTTTGTTCTAAGTACATTGATGTCTGAGTTTCTTCAAGTTAAATATTGATTTTCCTTTTTCAAAAGTTCCCTATTATGTCTATTCAATCAAACACGATTTATCTCCATTTCAAATCCTTTGAAGCATCACTTAAATAACATCTTTAACTTAAACCATTTCATTCTCTACTAAAGTAATGTTTACCCATCTCCTAACCATTTTCATAAGCAGCAACACTCCAAAACACAAATTATCACTTCATTCACCCGATAGATATCTAGTACACTTTATGAAACTTAAAATCCTTATGTCACTCATGGGTTTAGTTGCTTGCCTTTCTCTAATTGTAGCAAAGTTCTTGTTCTAGCTGTCAACAATACCTATGGCTCCCAAAAACTTGCAATAACATGAATTTTAGCTCACCCAAAGATATACCCTACATCTATATTAAATCTACAATTTCAAAATACAATAAACTCACTTTAAGACATCTTATATCTCAATCCTTTACTTGTTGCGAATTTAGAGGCCTTTGTCCAACTTTTCCCTCTTTGAAGGCTTCTTCAACACCAAGAATTCCTAGAGATTATCATGTCAACACCTATTATTTAGTGCTTAAATCTTAATAATCCCACTTAATTAGCACTAAATAGAGGTAAGAGTTTTAGAGGGTCTTACCTTAGGACTTCAGTGGGTCACCTAAAAGGGAAAGACATAAAAAGAAGAAGATTATTTATATGTGGGGTGTAGTTAGTGTTTTAGAAGGAAAAGATGCCCTTTTTTAGATTGTGCACATGGCGTAATCCGAGGCATCCAATCTTCTATATGTAAGGTCTTAGCTAATTTAAGTTTTAAATTTTGACATAAGGGGAGATTATAAATTTTAACTATCCCTTAACCTGATATTACCATTTTATCTAAACCCCAAAATTTAATTTTCCTTAATTTCTCAGTTAGATGCAAAATGGTAATTTGTGAAAAGTTTAGAGCTCTAAAAGCATTATAGTTGATATGTTTGGTGAATGTTTCACCTAAAAACATTTTTAAATTCTGAATTAATTTATTATGGTATTATGGATTGTTTTTAAATTTTCAAAATTTTGGATAATTGATTAGGGAAGAATTGAAAATTTTTTAAAATTTGGCCATTTAAGTTCATATATAACTTCAATTGGCTTTCATTCACTCCTACTGATTTCAATTCCTAATGATTAGTGTTTGGATCATTTCATGTACAAAGTTCAAGTACTAAATTTGATATTTATCCTTTTAAAAGTGAGTGCTAAATTTTAGCAAATCTATACATATATATATAATTATATATAATAGGGTAAAGGGGTATAGAGTGGGTATGAAATGAAGTTTTCTTTGTGTCCTATTTTATAAAGTACAAGACACTAAATTTTGAATAAGAACTTATCCTATAACAACTTGTGCCAAATATAACATTCTAAATTTTGTATGTGGAACTTACCCTATAGTACTTTGTATCTTGTACAACAACATGATATCCTGTGAAATCTATAAATTTCCATGAAATATGTAAATTTTTTTCTTATATTTTAAGTTTAAAGTAATATATATGGCCTTATGTAATATGTAAAACTACTTCATTTGTATATATTCAATATAAATAGTTCATATTAAGAAATATAAAAATAATTTTTTAATATCACAAGTTCTGGCCCCATTGCATATTAATATTATCAGATATGGAAATTCCTATGAACAAAAATTGTTCCATCTTTTACTTTACTAAAAACACGATAGATAAACTGTAAAGACCCGACCTTTTAAATCCCGAGACTTAGAGTACTGAGTCCCCAACCACATATAATATTTTCATATTATATGTAAGGTTGTCCTAAATCTAACGATTTATGAATATTGTTTGATCAAAATCACTATAACTTTATAAAGAACTTTTAAACAAAACAAGATTGCTAACAAAAGCAATCTATACATACATTTACATCATATAATCACTGTTTAGTGTCAATACAAGACACTACAAAAATTACATGTTTGCTTAAACAAAAGGACCCTAGAGGATCTTAAAGTCTTTACAACAAATAAGCTTAACTAACAATCCTTATATACATAACTTTTTCCTTAGCAAAAATTCTTCCCAAAAGTCTAGGGTGATCGGATCCTATTCATCCCACTCATCCAGAAATCTCTCGAAATCGGACCCATAGCCCAAATCATCATAAAATTCGTCTCCAATACTTGCAAAGCAGCAAAAGTGAGCCAAAGGCCCAGTACACAATAACCAAGGCAAAAACAATTTATCAAATTGATGTAATGCATCATTAGACAGGTGATTATCTTTATTACGTTTTCTTGCATAAATCAACAGGAGGGTATTCAAACCCCGGTCACACTTCGGGAATTCAGGGATCCTGAGTAACAGCAGCTGCTCAGGGGGTTGATATAAGCAGTCCGAATACTTATATCTCCTATATCTATTTCATGAAGATAATAGCTTCATTTAGGGTTTAAAAGCCGTTGCCCGACTCTACTTAAACTCAGTCCATAACATGAGCCTAGTTCACAAGTTCCCATAAACTTTGAACTAAATCATGGTATTTCCTCCTAAGTTTAAGCAAACGTTACTCATATACTATTCTCCCTATCGGCTACCCACTTAACCAAAAAGAATCGCTATTGCATGATAGCGTACCATTGCATCATGGGAAAGTCATTGCATCATGACTTGGTTAAGCGCCTAACTAACATGTCATTGCATCATGACAGGTTTGCTGCTCCTCGGACCAGATTAAACAACGTAATAGACATCCAATTCATTCAAATATTAAGTCAAATCAACTTAAATCAGATTAGGAATGCCTATTCCTAGCAATCATCAGACAAGTTATTGCGTACCTGAACCCGTTAGTATATAACTAGGATCTCTCGGTGAAGAACTAACCGAAGAATCCTTAACTGAAATAGGAATATCACAATAATCAATAAATCAATAAATATAGATTTCACTCTCACAATTATACATACATATTATATCTATATATCACAAATAAATCAAAGAAATTCAAATAATTGAATACAAAGTCATAAATAAGCATTTAATCATTCTATTATATCCTAAATCGCTTAATAAATACTTATTTGATCAAATAACAAACTTCGAAAAATTTTAGAAAAAGTTTTTAAAATTCAAAAGCGCAGGGAATACGTTGGCAGCTAAAGCCGGCGGCTTTGAGCCGGTGTTTGATACTCTGAAAATCAACACTGCCAACGCTGGCAGTGTTCAAGGGTACGCCAACTGCCTTCATTCTACGTCGGTGGCCTTGAGCCGGTGTAGAATCCAAAACCCAAAATTTTTTAGAACGTCCAGAGAGGTGCAAGCCGTCCGCTTACCCAGATACGCGGGCAGCTTTAACGCATACACCGGCGGCTTTGATTCCCAGCAGCCGGCGTACAATATGAAGGGATGAACGCCGGCTGACTTTTCCAACGAAAGCTGGCGGCGTTCGGTCAGCCTTAAGAAATTTGAATCCAACGCTGCCTCTATGCTGGCGGCGTTGAATTCCCAGGTGCCGGCGTACGTTTAAAAACAGGTTTAAAAGACAAAACACAAATCCCCTATTTTTCTACTTCGAAAATTCTATCCCATAACACTTTCAAATCATCCTCAACTTCATTTCTAACTTCATATACTCGCCTCTATCTACACTACTCAATCCTAGTAACTCAAAATAAGAACTCAACACATTTGATCACTCCAAAACTTACTTCCATCATCCTCCACTTAAACTGCTTAAACTATCTTTGTTTCTTCCAAACACTTCATATCACTATAACTATACAAAAACAAACTCACACACTAATAAAACACATTTCTAGCTAAACTCAAAGCATAAACAAGCTAGTTAAATAACATTAAAATCATTTCATTCAAGAATTCATACAACCACTTCAAGAAAGAAAAACAAAACAACAATCATAGTTAAATCAATTCAAATATATATACCTTGTCTTGAGGAGAACTTTGATTTATCAAAGCTTGCTAATGTTTTTGGTTTGGACTTGGAAATGGAAATGAAAGAGGAAGAGAAAAGAAAGAAAGAAAAGAGAAAATTCGGATAAAATGATGGCTGCCCCTAAGAGTGGTCTAATTGAGAAAAATTAAGCCTTAAACATATTCCAAATTTACCCTTGAAGGCATATGCAACTTTAATTTGCATTTTGAATGAATTTGAGTCTCATTTGAGGCTTCATTTGGGCATAATTGCTAACTTAATTAAAGAAAACTCTATAAACTAATCTTATGGAAAACCGAGATTGATTTTATAAATCTAACTTAACTTAACACCTTAATGTATAAAAGACATAGTTTAATAACTATACTACACACTCATTAATGCATATAAAACAAAAGTATTAATTCCAATACATATGCAAAATAACACATTTAGATTATTATTAACACAACTATCCCAACATCATGCTCATTAATTCAACCATTAAAATAAATAAATAAACACATGGAATTTAAATAGAATTTAAATCTAGGTCATTTCATAAACATTCATCCTTTATGCATAATTTTTGGATGTGGTAAAGTTAAAATCTGCAACAAAAATCTATAAAATCCAATCATAGGATATAAAACAAAATTGTAGAACCTATAGTAATTTCCAAAATTTAAAAGTTTGGAGGCACTTTTGTATGAATTAACTTAAGAAAATAAACAATATTTTTGTATAAATTAGAAGCTTAAGTACATACAACTAAAGTTCTTCCAAAATAAAATAATAAGTATTTCTAAAATAAAATAGTATATGTTCTTTCAAAATAAAAATTTTTAGAAGGTAGAATAAATGATAATTTTTAATAAAATTGATTGTAAGATCATAAGTGGAAAATTATTATTTATTTCTTAATTATTAATATTATTTCACAATTTTTAATAGAGAGAGTATAAGGTATCCTATAGGCTATAACTTGTATTATCTATATATGTATTAGGGTACCAGTTCTAAGATGAGTAGGATATGAAGACCCCCTTACTTATACCTTATCTTAGGAGAGCAGATTCAGAAAATATTCATGTGAACTCTATTTGGTCAAGTAGTGTACCTATAGGGTATTAATACATTAGGGATGGACACAAAATGATACAACTTGGGTTGGGATGTGGTTAGACGTTAATTAAGTTTAATGTTAAAATTATCTAAAACGTATCAGCTTGCTATTATGCTTATCTTGCATCTTACACACACACACACACATACATGCATATATATATATATATATATATATGAGTTTCGTTAATGATTTTACTATTATATTTTCTAAAATTTCATAATTTTGAAATATTCATTTAAGATATAATTAAAGGTAATTAGTTTAATTTGTAAGAGATATATATTACTTGAAAATTAGTTATTAATTATAAATAAAAGAATCAATGCACGAAATCTCAAATTATATAATTAGTGTTATTAAGAATACTTTATATGATAAAGTTAAAATATTTATAATACGAACAATATATTTATCATTTATGGTATACTATAAATAAAAAAAAAATTATTCACAAGAATTTATTTAGTTAAATGTAGGACTCAATATCTCTAAAATTTTAATTTAAACGTGTCACTATTCGTAGTCTTTTAGATCTGGTTTTGGAGAATTTAACAATAACATTTTGTTTGTATATTTTCAATATCAGCCGGTGGAGTCTCAATTTAAAAGTTTAAAATAGGCATTTACAATAATCCTAAATTTTTAAAGATGGTAAAGATAGAAAGTGCTTCAGCTATTATAAGCGAATGATGAGCTTCTTGGCGTCTTACATGTATCATTTCTAATTTCTATTAATTAAAGAAATTAAGGGTTCGGACAAAAAAAAAAAAAGAAATTAAGGGAGAAAAGGGTGAAGAAAAGGCCTATGATATTAAGTGCGAGTGGGATTGACAGAAGTTATTTTGGAATAATTATATTAAATAAGTCTAATTAAAAAATAAAGAAAAGAAAAGAAAAGAAAAAAAGATGAAACTTTTTTATGTTTACTTATGTTAATCTACATTCTGTCACATATTTTAAATAAATGTTTTTGCAGCCCTGCAATGACAAAAAAAAAAAAAAATATATATATATATATATTTATTTATGACGGTTTCCTATAAACATTTTTCAGCTCTTTTCTTGATAAGATCATCTTTATCAATAAATTGCTTAAAGGAGTTACTTAATATGTCATATCAGCTTTTTAAACAACTCTTCTTTTAAGCAACTCTCCACTTCATTCGTGAGTCACTTAGCAAAGTTTCTTTATAATTTTTAATATTTTTATGGGTCTCATGTTATATTGTTATTTTTAGATTAAAAAATATTTCTCTCACTATGTTAAATAAATATGAAAATAAATTTAAAATATATTAAAATTACAATTATTTTAATTTATTTATTAAAAAATAGAAGCATCAAAATATTAATTATTCTAAGATAAATTATAAATACAATAATTTCATTTAAAATAAATATAAGGAACATACAATTTAAAATAGTACCAAACCAACATTCGAGGGAGAAAAAAAAAAGAATGGAAAACCAACATACAATTTAAAATAGTCAACTATAACAATTAAATGTCAACTAGTGGGTCTAGATCGCTCTTATATATGTTCAATCAAGTTGGTTTGCAACTGATGATGTTTAACCCTATCACGGAGTCGAATATTGTTTTCTATATACGTCGCATATTCTATAATATGATTATGAGAAATATTAGTTGCTGGTTCACTGTTATCTCCCGATTCATAATTTGGTACTTGAAAGTTCAAATTGTAGCCGTCTTGTTCATCTTCGTCAAACATATTATGTAAAATTATGCATGCTCTCATAATTTGCCTTAAAACCTCTTGATCCCAAAAACGCGAAGGTCTATGAACTATAGCAAAACGAGATTGTAGCACTCTAAAAGCTCGTTCAACGTCTTTCTTACATCCTTCTTGATGCTTAGCAAATAATTGTTCATTTGGACCATGTGGATATGAAATGATTTGACAAATGTTGACCACTTTGGATATATGCTATCGATGAGATAATATCCCGTGTTATAGTTTTAACCATTCACGGTGTAGTGTGTCATTGGAGCGCATCCTTCTAAGACATCATCAAATCAAGGTGACCACTCTAGTACATTAATATAATTGTTTGAACCTGGGATGCTATAAAATACATGCCAAAGCCAAGTGTCATATGAAGCGATAGCTTCAAGTATGATTGTCGGAGACCCATGATCTCCTCTAGTTGACATGCGTTGCCATGCAACTGGACAATTTTTCCACTCCCAGTGCATACAATCAATGCTTCCTAACATACCAAGAAATCCATGTTGTTCAGTCACATTAACTAAGCGTTCAATATCAGCTTGATTTGGCCTGCGTAAGTACTCATCACCAAAACAAACGATGACCTCTTGGACAAATTTTTTGACACATTATTATGATTGTGCCTTTCGGCCATTCGCAAATAGTCGTCTAAAGCATCATCTGCTACTCCATATGCTAACATTCGAGTAACTGCATTACACCTCTTTTGTGGTGAAGCACTAGGTTTGCCAGCAGTATCCTTCCTTTGTGTAAAATAGGATAAGTAATCCTGTAGTGCTTGTAAAATGTGGAGGAACACACTTTTTCTCATTTGGAATCTACATCAGAAATGCTCATTAGTGTATACTGGGTTATCTGAGAAGTAGTCATTATAAAAATGATTGTGGCCTTCTAGATGACCTCTATATATATACTTTTGCTTACGGCTTCTAGTAGAGCTGGAACTATCACTTATCTCCGGAATCACTTGATATAAATGAACAATTAGCTTAGATCGCGAATTACTCATATTTGATAAAATAAATTCATCAATTGCTTTATTGTAACCATTGCTTTGCTTAGAATCAGAGCTGCTTGAGCTACTTGAGCTACTAATAGACATTATGTTTTGATAAGATGAATAATAGAATAGTATACACTTGGAAATAAGAAAATGGAAGAGTGCATTTTGTGAAGGCATACTTGTTTACCATTTATAGAACTTTAACTTCAACAGCTAGTTTTACAACAACTAGTTTACCATGAAATAATTAAAAAAAAAAAACAGATACAAAAAAATAATTAAAATGCCAATTTGAGGCCCTAAATGATGTTTTTTGCCCTCAAATTCACAATTATAAGCAAACCCCTATGACTAATGTAAATCTTTGAATGAGCTTCGTTTGGATATATTATAATAAGGATTCTAAGTTATATACCAAAAGTTATTATTAATCAAAGTTTCGACAAACGCAACCTAAAATTGTGATCATGGCCTAAGTCAAGGCTTAGGTCGAGGCCTTGACACAGGCCATAACACAATATAGCTACCATAGAGTTAGAATTTTGGCTGCGATATTAGGTTACGACCTCGGTCGAGGCGAAGGTCTAGGCCGCGACCCAATATCGTGGCTACAGTATCCGAATTTTGGCTCAAGTTTGTAGCCACAATTTTGGATCGTGTTTTTGGAACTAACGATTCCTTTTTGTTTTAATGATCTCTCTATGCATCTCTTCTATCCATTCTTTCTGTGTATCATCTTTTGCCAATATATCAACCATCATTATTGATTTCTTCAATTTGATTTGTTTTCGACGTTCTTCTTTTTTTTTTTTTTTTTTTTTTTTTTTTTTTTTTTCTGTTTGCAATGTTCCCTCTTCTTTGTCATTTCAATTTCTTTATCTTTTATTTCATTGATTTTACGTGGTAACTCTAATTTGTCATGATCTACTGTACTTAAGTCTTGTATCTCATGAATGGATTCATCAACTTTCTTACCTCCTTCAACCTTTTTTTTTGCCTTTTCTCTTTGCTCTCGCTCTACTAGGTGGACGAATGCTTACCTCTTATTTGTTGATATATCATTGTTTGATGATGACCTAGTATATGTTCCGGAGCTATTGACCTTGGAGCATTTACTTGTATTTTTTTTGGCGTTTTCGAATTCAGATCTTCATTTGGGTTCATTACGCGATATGACCCAACAATGCTTGATAGTGTATAATTTATTCTCATTTTGTCTAAACAAAATCATGAGCATCTTTCATATAATCATTCTCACTTTTTCCACTTTGTCAATGCCATTTTATTTGATCATAATAAGTCCCAAATTTCATGAAATCTTTTGAGATTTTTGACCATCGAGTTTTATATATTGCCATGTTTGTCTCAACGGATTTTTCTCCTTCTCATACAATTGTCTCTTCTTAAATTTTTCATGGACTCATTGCCAAAACGTGTGTAGTGGTTGATTGTTCCTAACAACTGGATCTTTAATAACCCTCAACCATGCATAAATTAAAAGCTTATCATCATTTTGCTCCCATTTTTTCCTACGAGCTTGATCACCCTCATTTTCATTATCATCCTCATCTTCTAATTTTTTTTGAATAGAATATTATGGGTATTGTGAGCTTGTACTAATTGGTGTTTGTGGCGATTGATCTAAATTCGGTTGCGGTGGAGAATTTCCCATTGCATTGAATGGTTGAAAGTTTTCAAGTGAAAAATAAGGAATATATGGAAAATATGGTGTTATTATGCTTCTTGGATTATGACTAAAATTTTAAGGGCTTTGGCTCATAATTGGAAAATTTAGAGGACATTGCAAATTAGGGACATCTTGGAAAAATGCACCAAATGAAAGGTATAATCCAGTTTGTGAAACATGTGGCATTTGAAAATTTTGAGAGTTTGGTGATTCATCAAGTGACAAATTTTGAGAGTTATTTGGGTTAATGTATAAGAAATTGTGGATGGAGAGATTTTTTGAGAATTATAAGCACAATTTGAGAATTTAGAAATAGATTTTTTTTCATATGATAAGAAATTATGGTGAATTTTAAGAATAAAAAATTTATAAATTTTTACATATTTACAGATTAAGAAATTTTTAAAAAATTGCAAGTATAGGTGTAGGTGCATTGGCTAGAACGGCCATAATTTTTTTTTACCACAACGGTTATTTTTTAATCAGCTGACATTGAATGCATTTTATGAGTTTATTCTGACAAAAATTAGAAAACTTTAAATAAAAATAAGTTGCTCCGCAAAGCAATGGTGTTTCATCAAGCACTTCACTTTATCGATAAGCAATGCCAATTGGCAATCATTTGCATAGGTATCCAAGCTAAGTACTTTCAATAAATGTGGTCTAAGGAATAATTAAATAGCAATTTTATTATTCTCAAACAATTAATAAGTAGTTTATTCCTTATTATTATTATTATTATTTTTTAAAGATTTTATAAGATAGGTGTGGTATTCACTAGTTTTCATAAATGAATGTACAAGAAAAAGGAAATTTGACATGTAGTATCGAATACAAGAGCCGGAATCTTTTCTTTTTCATTTTATTTCAACCACAAATTTGCACCCCACGTACGGTAGCTATGCAGCCAGTGGCTAGCTCTAGTTTTACATAAAGATAATAAACAAATCGAGTCGAGAGTTCTAATGCCAAACTTGAATTTTGTCTCAATGAAAAAATCTAAATGCAAGTTCAACTCAAACTTGATCAAATTTTAATTTTCAAGCTTGAATCTGGCTCGAATTGATACTCGATAAGCTTAAACTCAACTTGATTAGGTTTGATTATTCCTATAAAAATCAATTATATTAAAATAATAAGTTGAGATTTGAGAATGAAATAGAATTTTAAGTGATATGGTCTTAAAAAAAATATTAACCACTAGATATGAGGAAAAAAAAAAGAAAAAATCAAGATACAAAATTAAACTTTAAAAATGAAAAAAAATTATAACTTTTTATTGTAAAAAGTCAAAAAAGTTTGAATAGTTTCACGAGATATTCAAGTTGAGTATTTTAATACTTGATAACTACATGGATAGCTCGAACTCGAACTCAATCAAGTTGAATTCAAATTATCATTGAGTCCAATTCAAATAGCTTACAAGTAGTTTTAACTTACTTACAGTCCTATTTTACACCTCAAATTTTTGAAATTGTGATTTAAGTGTGAAATACCTATACTAAAAACATTAAACTAAATTGCATGTATATAGTGTTTACGAATTTCATGAATTGATTTTGATGATATTATTTATAGAATTTCAAATATTGGTGTAACTAGGTATTAGAATTTAAATGTGTTGAATTATATTGCATTGTATTGATTGGTATATGATATTGGTCGAAATGGTTTAGATAAGTTTAATCTATATGTTGGTGTGGCTATGTGAATATATTAGAATGTATTAAATGATTAATGTGTGAATTGATTGTGAATGGAATAATTGATAAGGTTATGTATGTTATTATGATTAGACATTAGAGTAAAGCTTATGTTTGTATTAAAATTTGTTTTTAAAGTCTAAGAAGTTCATTTTGCTCCAAATGTTTTGAATTCCAAACCTAAACTTTCAAACAAATAAAACTTAAGCCCAATTTCTAGTTAAAAACCCAAGTCCACACCCAAGTCCACAACCAAGTCCTTATCTAAATTCTCTCCTAAACTCTTCTAAAGATGCCACAAAGTCAAAAAGGTAGATTATGATTTGCAAAAATGTCTCTCAAAACAGAAACCAAAAATCAACCCTCACACACACCACTTCTAAGTCTCATTCT
The DNA here is from genome assembly GCA_024138025.1 of Combretum micranthum. Taxonomy (NCBI): domain Eukaryota; kingdom Viridiplantae; phylum Streptophyta; class Magnoliopsida; order Myrtales; family Combretaceae; genus Combretum; species Combretum micranthum. Next base: position 648,138 of record JAMXBD010000255.1, read on the forward strand.
TTTATCTTCTTCAATCAAAATTTTCTTTAAAACTTATTAATAATCCCTCATGACTTCATCTAAAGATCAAGACTAGCTAAGATAAAGTTTTGTATGCTTTTCTCATTTTCTAAAAACTTATTTCTTGGTTGAATACAAAATTGGTCTAAATGAGTTTTAATGAATTATAAGTAGCTTGATAGAACTAAGATAATTTATAGAATTGAATGATTCTTAGGTTCTTGGTAGAATCAAGAAATGAAGTTGTTATGGCTGTTTTGATGAATAAATAAGTTGTATGGTTAGTAGGTTAAATTAGTGATAGAGTTGTGAAATTATGAAGGAAGTTGTGGAAGTTTTTTAATGAAGTGAATATTGAGTCTATATATGTTGAATGTTGTTAAGTGTATAATAGGTAAAATATGAAGTTATTTTAGGTGCTTTTTATAGATAGGTGAGTTAGTATGATAGTAGTAATGCATAAACGTTGAAATTGAAGTTGTAAATGGTGTAAGATGAAGTAAATGTGAAATTTATTTGTATATGATGCTGTTGAGTTGATGTCAAGAGTATATATTAACTAATTGAAGCAAAAATGTGAAGTTAAAGTAGAAAACGTAACATGCTCTATTTTTCAAGATGAGCATGAGGGGAACACGAGTTTATGTATTAAGGCGTGTTTCTCACTAATTTCAAAAGTTAAGTTAATTGAGAAGAAACACTGTTGATACACAGGGTATTATATTTAGTGATGCTTCTCTTTAATTTGTTTAACAAGTGTATTTTAGGACATCATGGGATAAACACAGCTTATCCAATCTAACGATGCTTCTCTCTGTTTTCGAAAGGAATTGGATTTTAACAATGTGTGGCTTAAACACAGGTTATTCTATTTCCTTGTGCTTCTATTTAGTAGTTAAAGTGCTTATATAATAAGAAAACACGATAAGAACACGACCACTTATAACTAGCTGTGCTTCTCTTTAAGCAAAGTTAGCCAACCAAACACATGATTTGTAACTTACCGTGTTTCTCACTTAAGGGAAACATAGGAACATGTAAGGCCGTGTACCTACCTATGCACCCGTCTTTTTTTTTTAAATAATTTTAATTTTTCAAAATTTAAAATAATGGAATGTGATATATAAATATATGTATAAATGTACGCTAAGCTATGTTTTGATAAGGGTTTTGATTAAATTAGATAATTTATAAATGTATTAATTTTAATTATGAATTAATGTTAATTTTATATAAACTGATTTCTTTTAACAAATTCCCTTACTTAGTTAGATTTATCTACTAGTCTTCCACCAGGAATATCAAATCTTTTAGATACGCAATAACTTGATTGTTGAGTGCTAAGTTAGGCATTATTAATTCATTTCTAATTAAAGATTTACTTAAAAGTATTTAAATTGGTTGTGTTTGTGTTATTTAATCTGGTCCGATGAGCGACAACCCTGCTTAGAGTCGAACATGGTAATTTAGGTACTTAGGCCACCCTTCCCATGATACAATGACAATTTATAAATGGTTCAGCAAGTAATTGATAGAGAAAATGATATCGGTGTAACATTTGTTTATCCTTAAAAGGAAATAATATGATTTAGTTCACGTTTATGGAACCAGATGAACTAGGTGATATTATGGATAAAGTTAAGAAAAGATGAGTAACGACTATAAACCTTAGATGAGATTATTATTTGTAAAGTTATGTAGGAGATATAAGTATTTGGGTCGCTTATATCAATCCCCTGAGCAGTTGCTGTTACTTAGGATCCTAAGGTTCCTAAATATTATAATCGGAGTTTGAACACTCCAATGTTGATCTATTTACTCAATTAAAGATAATTAATTTATTGGTTATTACATTGCATTAGTTAAGAACGTGTACCACTTTGTATTTATTTGTGTTGCTGTGTATTGAGCTCCTAGCTCACTTTTTTTTTTTCTAGGTGTTGATGATGATGAATTCTATGATGCTTTGGGATATGGGACAAACTTTGAGGAATTCTTGGACGAGTAGGACAATTAGAAACCATTTCTTGGTGATGTTTGTTTTTAAAGAGACATTTTTAAGACTTTTAAATATGATGTAATAGTTTTATTTTAAGGCTTAGTCATAAGTCTAAGAGTTGTGGTTTAAAGTATTCACGTTTTCTATCATGTTTTATAAAGGATCAAGATTTTGTAATTTTTTGAAGTACTAACCTAATGGTACTATTTTATCCTGATATGTAAAGTAAGTCTATTCTTAATGAGTAGTTTTTGTAAAAGTTTTGTGTTATAGCAGGTTTAATCAAGCAATCAACATAAATACTTTCTTTTTGGATTACCTTACGTATAATATTTTTGTACATTATGCATGGTTAGGGACTTGGCTTGCTTATTCATAGAATTAGGATAAATTGGGTATTTACAAAGTGTGTTACGTCATCGGCAAAGAAAAAGGAAAAAAAGGATAAAGTGTTTTAACAGTTAGGTGGAAAAAAAGAAATCACTGTGCCGAAATTCTAAAGTCCTTAACTGCAATTCAACAGAACACCTGAAATTTAATCCTTCATAAAATAATTACAATAGCGACCATAAGAAAGGGGCACAAGCCTCTTTTTACCCATAACCGATCATTATTTTAAATACACATATATTTATTGAATTTACTCAATTCAATACATACATATATATAATTTGAATTTACTCAATTTAAAATATAAGTGAAAATTCCTCCGATGTAACAAAAGGGAAAATTTACCCATGACAAGTAGAATTGGCAAATTGCTACACACTCCATCAATTTATATACTTAAAAACATATTTCATTTTAACATGATTAGGATTTATTTGTTTTATCATATTCTGGTTATTTTGATATAATATTTTTATCATTTTCAAGCAGATGTTTGTTTAAAAACAGATACCCATAAAAAAAATGATAATTTTACTTATAAATAAATCAAACATGTACGATATAAATATATAAGGTTATTGAACTTGAAGGTCATGTATAAATTTGTTCAACAAGCATATCTTAAAATAGGTCGCTAACCGATTTAAGCTTATTATTTTATTTTTAAATGCTGTACACATTACGGACTCTAATGTGTTGTGTTGCTATTGTGGGTTATTTGGTAGGGAAACGACTTAGTGAAATAAATACGCCTTTGGCATGAAATAAGTGGAATGTTATAACCAAAGAGTAGATGGAGGGAAAAAAAAAAGAAAAAAAAAAAAACCAAGAATGCTTTTAATGGTTGTCCTTGAGGATTTAACCAGTGGAGTTGATTGGTATTATTTGAAAGTTGGTTTCACTTTGCTAACTGAGTGAATGATTTTGTAGGGATTGGGTATTGAAAGGAAACAATGTATGGATGAATTTTGTGATTTTACATAGAATCGTCAAGGGTTCTATAGATCAATAATATATAATTGAAAAAAAATATAAATTTTTATGATTTATATTAAATGATTTATATTAAATGACTTATAAAACTATATATATATATTTAGACGGTCATATAAATCTTAAAATATGCAATAGGTTTTAAATATCTCATTCGTAATAATTTTTAGTCCATGATATATATAGTATAAGCTAAGAAAATGACAAGTAGAGTTGAAACTAATTATTTTTTTTTATTTTGTTGGAAAAAAGTTATAAATTAAAGGAAAATCTTTTAATTTATCTTAAATACATAATAAATAAATAAAATAAAATAAATAAGTTCTTTTACAAACGTTGTAACTAAAATTCCAAGTTAAATAAAAGTTATAAATGTCAAATAAAGAAGGAGGGGAAGAGAGAGTAGAAACAAAATTGGCATGTGACGAGAAAGATTTGGTATCGTGGTAGTTGATGGGATTGTAAAAGTATGGTTATATTTTTTATATTTTAGCCTATTTGGCTCAAATAGGTAGAATTGGTAAACTTGATTAAAAACTCAAGATTTCATCGAGTTTAGATGTAGGCTTGATTGATTGGAATAGTAGAATTCTAAAAAAAAAAAAAAAAACAGTTTTATGCATGAGTTAAATCAAAAGAGTTTTTTGAAATCATAAACTTGTAGAATCATATAAATAAAATCACAATTTGGATGCTTATGCTTTGCGATATTAGAAATTTTTACAATAACTTTATTTACCATGTAAATTTATCAATTGCTTTTGGTTTTTTCTTTACTTTGGTCTTTAAGTTTAAGGTACACCAGAAAAATTTAATATTTAAGGTATTATCAATGTTTTGAGTGGTTAAATTTAAAAAAAAAATGAATCAAAGTTTCAAAATATGAGTCAAGTAAGATATCAAAGTTTCATAATTTTTTTTAAGGTATTACTGTTTAAATAAATTTTTTATGAATATTTCTTAATTGATACATCACTTGATTTATTTTGCAAAATATTATTTTCTTTTTTTAGCTATTCAAAAATATTAATATCCTAAATGAATTAATATTCAAATATTGATATCTTTAGTATAATTTACCTTTTAATTTTTTATGTTCAAGTGTTCCCAAATTATTGAAAAATTATTTGAATTGTAATGTGTTACGTTTAAGCGTTTGCTTTTATAGACTATAATTTAGTGAGGATTTTTTATCCCATCAAAATTTTTAGATAAACTTGATATATTTATTTTAATATGGGATAATTATAAGGAGTTGCGTCTTATATATAATCTGGGTGCCGGGAGGCTCAGAAGTCAGAATACGAAACAAGATTCACTGACGATGCAAACTACCAGTCTCAGTCTAACCTTAAAAGCCATTGAATTGTGTCGGTTTGGTCCTTCTCTGATTATCATGCCCGGCCATTTAAGAAACTCATTTCATTTCATGTCTTCAATGTAAGGGACCAAAGTCAGTAGTCAAAATATAACTACTGATGTATTTCAAATACCCCATCTCATATTCAATATAAATATAAATTTATATATATATATATATATATATATTGTTATGATGTGTGGTCATATTTTAAAAAAATTATTGAAGAGACCAATAATCTTTTCATTGATAGACAAAAGAAATGGCCTTGAATAAATGCTTCATGAAAGTGCACATGGTCATGTTCCCTTCCTCCAACATTTCACAAGACATGTCCAATATTAGATCCACACCTAATATTTATTATTTCCTCAACCTACTCCGTCTTTATAATAATTCAACAACAAAAAAATTAAAATAAATTTACCCAAGATTAGCTTGAGAAATCCGTATAACCATAGCAGAAAAAAATTAAAAAAAAAATGGAATTCTTTTCTTTTTCTTTTTCATTTTTTTTCCTTTTACGATGATCATAATGGATAACTACTATCATTAATGTCTAGGAATAATACTATTAGGCTGTAAGATCATTAGCATCTTTGAAATTATTATGATAATAAAATTTTGATTATACTCAATTTATTAAAAAAAGATTAAAAACCATTTTTCCACAAAACATCTACAAAGTTAGTGGTTTCCATTGGGATATGATTGTCTCTCTATCTATTTTGATTGAATCACAATTTTATGTAAATATAAAATAAGGGATGGTTTCAAAAGATTGGAAATTGAGCAAGCAAGTCAGCATGCAATGGCAAACCAACCGACTGCACAGCACACAGAGAGGGTACATAAATAATATATTAATCACTACGTACACACACGAGAATAGAGCTAAACAAGAAACACACAAACGAGTCGGGACAAGGAAACCAGTTACTATCTTGTTCGAATAATATAAATCTATAATAATAATAATAATAAAACCACCTCAAACCTAAGTATTGATTGACACATTACACAAAATAAACCAAATACAGCACCATTAACACATACACTAAACAAGCACAACGCAAAACCTTGCTTGACCCATCATTATATCATCATGAATCTTAAGACCCAATAACCACCAGATGGAGCAGCAGGCTTTGTTGTGTGTCGCCTAGTTTCTGCTTTTGCATTTTGCCATGGCTCTTGGTGCTGTTTCAATCCAATTGGGTCAATGTCAATAGCCTTGTTTTAGCTTCTAATAGATGAAGATTTACGGATAAGTTATAGTATCTAAAATCATAGACACATCCCAAGTTGAAAAATCTTGTGTTGAAGGAAAAAAGGGGGAAGGAGGGATTGTTTTATCTTGGAGCAGATTTACCACTAAACTTTAAAATGCACTTTTTAACTTCTTAAACTTATAAAAATTGATATGGTTAAGGAAAATCAAATTTTCCGTTGAAATAAAATGAAAAATTGTAAATAACCCCCTCAAACTTTTACTTATGTACAAATTCACCTTTTAAACTTTTATTTATATGCATATTTATCTCCTAAACTTTCAAAATTCACATGGAATATGTTTAATTGTTCTTAAATGTCAAATGTTAAAAGTTTTAAGAGTTTAAAAATATACTTTAAGTTTAAAGGATTAATCCACAATAAAAGTTCAACGTAATTTGCAATTTTCAATAAATAAATGTTAATGCCATACAGTTTTTCCTAAAAGCTTAAAAGCTGGGACTTATCCTGTTAGGCTGAATCATCACCTAAATTGAGGTTTTTCTTGATCAGTTTGATATTTGAGCAATTAAAAAGCATCACATTAGGTGATGAATGGACTTGGGGAAGTTCTTCTACATATTGATTTAAAAAATTGATTCGATATTCATTAAAGGAGAGATTTCGAGTCAATCGATTTCTTCTAATTTGCTTTAAAAATGGGGTTGTCTCTATTATTTTGAAGTTTCTAGTCAATGCAATTAAAAAAAAAAAAAAGAATTGATTGTGAATATATTCAAAAGAAAAGATACGAACCTAGTCCAACAGCTTCTGTTCCTTTCATAATGCGAAGTCGCTTGCATGATTCCACGAACATCCTAATTATAAAAGGAGTATGAGAAAAATTTAGATAAAGTAAACACGACGTCATTTATCGAAATAGCAGTAGTACTAAGTAACGAGTATTGCCAATGTACCCACTAAATCTATTCCTATTTTATTTTTTTTTAAAGATTAATGCGTTATGTTTCTAATTTTTGTAAATCTGTTGGAATAAATAGAAAAGTTCCTTTTAGTGATTTTTTCTAGGGTTCACATCACAAACTCTAATTTTTTAGAGGAAAAGTGCTTATTAAAACAAAGTTGCTTCCTAAAGTGAAACCATCGATTAAGGTGTTAATCCTTTAATTGTTGCTTTGTTTTTAACTTTAGAAAAAGTGGGTCAAAATAAGTAGGTAAATGAATCGGAAAACACTAAAAACCTTTATGCCAAGACCTTTTTTTTAATAGTATATAGATCAGATTAGTCTTTCCGGCTCTCTAAATTATCTTTGTAAATTATGTAGTTAATGAGAAAAATAATTTGTTGTTTGTTATATTAAATTATTAATTTGAAGATAGATTTTATTTATATTATTTTATTGTTCAAAACAATAATTAAAAGTGAAAAGAGGATGGTGATTTGATCGATCTTACTCCCATGGGACATCACCAACAAGCATCCAGTCGCCGTCCTTGTCTTCATAACTGGGAACGTAGTCAGAACCATTCAACAGATCCATCAGCTTCCTCTCATTCATCAAATCCTTCATGCCTTGGGATCCACAACCACCTTTAAGACCACCAGTCAACATGCAGCACTACTTAACGTTATTATTGTCCTTCACATGAAAATGAAATTATTGCAAGCTGATAATAACCAATACTTGTAAAAGGCTAAACAACAACCCATGTATATTTTTCAAACATTAATTATATATAAAATGTATTATAAAGTTTCAAAGTTATCACTTAACAAAGAAAAATTTTATGTTTTGTTCTGATTTTTAACATAATCGATTCGATCAGTCATTTAATAACTTATATTCATACTTATCAATGATCATACTACTAAATTAATTAATATATAACTTACTATATTTATTTCCGGTGGATTGATAGGATTGTAGAAATTCCAACTTAATGAAGATATCTTATAAGTAAAGAATGATTTAGTGTTTAGGTTGTATTTTTATTTTTAGTTTATATTGAATTAATATTAGCACCTAAAATACATATAATTATATATAGATCACTAATAATCAATTTGTAATCTAATAATATTTGTTTGTATTACAGTTGTATTCTTTTAGACCATATATCATTTTTTTTTTTGTATAATTGTGTTTTTAATCGTACCCTGTTCATGTTATACAATTATATAACGAATGTGTTTTTTTTTTTTTGGGAATTTGGTATAAAATGTTTTGTAACCATAAAATATTATATTTAATAATCTCAAGAACTGCTAATAACAATAACTAACGTTAAGAGGCAACAATAATAAAAAGCTACATTTGGCAATTATCAACCATCATCAACTCTCGGCCCAAAAGAAAAGAAAAAAAAAAAAAAAAACATCATCGACAAGTATAAAAAAATATTAATAATTAAATAAATCGATTCACACTTTCCCAACTAGAAAAAAAATAAATTCTCTCCTTATTTTTAATAACAGTTTTCCATGATAATTAACCACCATCATTGCTGTCATTAGATACAGTACTTAAATCTCCCACCCATCACTTGCGATAAAAGCTATTAGTAAATTTGTTCTTTTGAAATTAATTTGACAATATATTCCATAAATTTAAAGTTCTCGATTGTAACAAATATTAAAAGGAAGAAAAAAAAGTAACATAATTAATACGGTGATATAAAAATTAATAAGTTAATTAATGAAATAATGAAATGCTCATAAGTCATACCAAGGGTGAAAGAGCTGAACATTTTCCCCAAGGCCTCATACAGCTCCTGGTAACTCTTGTACATTGTTAAGTCCACCTTGCGGAGGTAAGGTGCACCGTCCATGCTCACCTTCACCAAGGCGGCGCCACCGCTACCTCCGCCCTTCTCGGCTGTCTCGTCGGCGCTATTGCTCTTTTGGGCAGTCATCATGGTCTTACGGTATGACCGCACTGGTGGCCAACCAACAACCTGAGCCCTAAATTAATCGATTTTTCATTTGTTCAGATATATATTTATATATATATATATATATCTTACAACTGTGAGATCTTAATTTAAAGTTAATATAAATCTAATAAAAGATGTTTTGTTTCGTCACTGAGTTATTATGTTCATAATCTATGAAAAATATCCCACAGGAAATAAATTCCAAGATAAATTTACTTGAAGTCAGCTTATTAAGAACGTACATGTATAATTAAATATATGTTCTAATTATGGTTTTACGAACGCTTTAAGACCGTGTTTGCAAAAGAGAAAAAAGATTAATTCCAAAGAGATATATATATATATATAAATATGATGTTTTTATTACCTTTAGTTTTTCCTTACAAAACAAAGAAGAATATTATATTATTTAATTCTTCTAATGCTTAATTTCAGTTAATTAAGGAAAAAAAAAGATTCTGGATAATTTATATGGGTTAATTCAGATTTACTTTTTTTCCTATTCATAATAATAATCTTCTCTAAAAGTGAGATATTATATATATATATATATAAGAAATTAAAAGGGCTTACTTGGGGGGAGGCTTAGCAGGATCATGAGTTGCACAAAGCAAGAGGGTTGTCTCCTTAGCAGCTTTATTATTATCATTCTCGTTTTTGTTGGTTAATGACATGCCAACATCATTATTAAGGTTAAGCTTCAAATCCACAACAGTCTCAGAAAAACCTCTTTTCCTTTGACTTTCTCCACCTTCATTTGGTAACCCTAGTCCCAGCCTCAGCTCTGTCTCTTCAAACTTTAGCTCCTTCCTATTACTCTCTGCCTCACTTTGCATGTTTGTTCCCATTTTCAGTCCCAGTCCCACTTCCATGGAGTTTGTTCTGTTCTTATCACTCTCTATTGTTTTTCTTTCTCTTTTTCTCCCACTTTTTCTCTCTCTCTCTCTCTCTTTTCTCTCTCTCTCTTTTTCTCGTTCTTGTTTCTCTCTCTCAGTTTAAATAAGAGATAATGTCTGTTACAAAATATACGAGCGCAAACAGTATACTTGGACAATGGACCTAGAGATGTTCATGGAACCGGATAAAAGAAAAAAACTAATTTTTCCAGTTCGTTCCAAACTAGGTAATTATAGTAGGAAAAAAATTTAAAATTGTAGAGATGAATAGTGATGCATTCACCTTATTTTGCCCTATATAATATTGTGTTGCGTCTTTTTTATACTTTTTAAAAGGGCTAATGTTTCAATTTGTCGTCAAACTTTTTTTAAATATATAATTAACCACATGATTTTTTTTTAATTACAATAAGAGAAGATTTAAACTCAGTATTTCTAGTTTGAGAGTCAATGAAAATGTCATTAAGCTGGTCACTAAGTTAGTTATTGACTTTCTGAATTTTAAAATAAACAATTTAATATCTAAATAATTTTTTTGTGTTATTAATACTATCTCAGCTAATGAGAGTAAAGTTGGTTTATTTTATTTGTCGTATAGCATTAAAATAATAAACTATAAAATTAGTCAATTAAGAAAGCAAGTTAACACACAATATATGAGTTAATATGTCTATATAATTGTCTAATCAAATAATGTTTGTGTTAATCCAGTTACTTTTCTATCTAATTTTTATATTTTTCTATTGCTCACTTGACGTATATCTCTTCTTTATTTGATCAAGTATTATCAGCCCAAGCAAATCGAGGTAACTTTATCAGTGGAGGTAATAGAAATAAATACAAAAATTATGATTGAATATTAAATCTCGACTACTTTAAATTTATGTAGTTAATTGTATATTTGGATAAGTTTTAGTGCTAAATGCAACATTAGCCCTTGTTGAAAATTAAATATATGTTTTGGATGATGTTGTAAATTCTTTTTTATATATATTTTAATATATTTCTCCTTTTGTAAACTTATAAAGATCTTTTCAATTATTTTCTAATTAACTTTACTTTAGTTTAATAAATTTATCATATTGCACCATGACACGTATTGACGAGTACCCCATATTTTTTGGCCAATGGAGTACTCCATACTTAAGGAAACAATTATATGTATAGTTTTGCTATCATAGAATAATAAAGGTCAAATATAAATTTGTTTATTTGGATTATACTATCAATTTCATGTTTTGGGACAAATTTTAATAATGAGGAAAATGGTCCACATGATATAGAAAATTACCGGGAAATTTTCAAATTTGGACATTGAATTTTGTACAAAATTTAGATTTGGTAGCTTAACTTATTTAAAGTGCCTGATTTAATACCAAATAAAAAATTTTATGATTGTTTTTACTATTTCACTAACTCTTTTTGCTTTGTTTTCTAAAATGGACGAGCAGCCTATTAATACTAGATAATGTTAGGAGTATTAGTATAAATTCTATGATATGCTTTTTTTTATATGTTTATAAATAAAGTAAATACTGTTAAGAAAATAGTAAAAATAACAAAAAAATTAACAAGATATTAAATTATCATTTTAAAGTTTAGGAAATAAATTAAATGCTAGTATAAATTTAGTATGTCACATTTACCCTAAATTATTTGAACTAGACATTTTTATTGTTAATTCATTGAATGAATTTGGAAATAAATGTTTAATTATATATATATATTATAATATATATATATAAATAGAGAGAATGTGTCGTTTCCACATCCTATCTGTGTGTATATCCGTAGGACATAAGGGGGCCACACGAATAATAATGCTGATGGAATCCAATTCACTACTATTGGTAAATAAAGAAGTTCACTGTTTGAGCAGTTAATGTTTGTTTGTGATTTGATATATATCAATAATAGACAACCCTTTTTTATTTTTATTTTTTATTTTTATGTTGGATGAGGAGGAAAGGAACTTGTATCCCTCATTTGAAAGAAGCTGATTAATGTATTTAACCATGAGGTCATAGACAATAATTTTTCTTTTTATATGCTTAGTCTTTATATTATAAATTATGGAATTAATATTAGAAGGTATGAAAAGTTTTTTTTTTTTAATGCTTGAAAAGCACTTCTAGAACGCTTAGGAAATCCTTATTTAAAAAAGAGCTGGAAAACATTGTTCACTAAAGAAAAATGATATATAAAAATTTTAACTCGATTTCTTTTGTTAATTTTGCCATCAAACAAATTAAGTACAAAAAACAAAAAAAGCTCCTTCCTATGCCTCAAATAGAGTCTAGAGTGTCAACAATTTTGCCATGTATAACACTCAAGCGTTATACACAAAGATTATCCTTAATTAAATTAGTTTTTAATAAATTTTAAATTAAGAAATCCTTATTTAAATTTATAAGTAATAGTAAATAATCTCTCAATAATATATTAGAAACTTCATAATACAAATATTAAACACTTAGATTAATAACAAAACAATGTCCAACTCCTCTATATATGTAGCTATCGAGTCTCTTACCGACATTCAACTCATAGCTACCAAAGCATCCATATCATCATCATTCATCATCATCACCTAGAAAAAAAGAAAAGAATGAACTGAATCCTAGTACAACAGCAATACAAACACACACGATATGAACACACACTCCTATGCTATTGCACACGCAACGACCATCAATTTATATCTTTAAATTAGGTGGAACAAATTAACACTGAAGCACTCACACTTCGAAACATGCTATGGAATCTACGGGTTCTAAGTAGTAGCAACATTTCATGGGGTTAATATAGGCACTTTGGGTACCTATATCCCTTGGAAGAAATTATAAGTAAATAGCCTTGTTTGGAGTTCACAGCTGTTAATCATTTATACTTATCACAATCTATACTATAATGTGGCTCAATCGATCCCATTAACGTAAGTTGCACCATATTACTCCTTTGATCTAGATAGATATTATCCCGATATGAAACTATTTAGATGTTCCTATAGGAGATATAAGCATTCAGGTTGCTTATATCAACCTCCTAAGTAATTGCTACTATTTAGAACCCTTAGATTCCCATGTTGTGTTGTTCAGAGTGTGAGTATATGTTAATGAAAAAGCTACTAAGCCTCTCAAGAATCACAAATCAAATGGGTAAATTATTGTGGATACCCCATTTTTGCTTAATCAAGCTTAAAAACATGTCCATAAAATAGGTATATATTTTAATATGTGATAAAAATAAACATATATTAAACCCAAAATTTCACCTTTCAATGTTTTAAAAATGACATGAAAATTTGAATTTATAAAGCCTTAGAAAATTATTGGGTGTAATATAATATAGTTTTTATCACATATTTAATTTAAGATTCATTTAATTGATTAATTAATTTAGATGAGCCTAAATTATAAGCATCAAAGACATATTGTGTGCAAACATTGATAAGAAAAAGCCGAATGGCTTAATGATAATACACACATAAGCACATATTGGAGTTTAAGGGTTCAATTTTAGGCAAAGGCATAAAATGCCTTTTGTTTTTAGTGTAGCTACACTAACATTAGAATGACTTCAGCAAGTTCCATCTCCCTCTTTGTGAACATGTGTGTGAACAACTTCCTATTGTACTCATTTTAACTCGGATTTTCATATATAATGAAACATCTTAAATCCTCACCTAAGTTAGAAATTGATATTAGATAGATTATAAATCAAATAAATTACAGGATGTAATTAGACAAGTTGACATAATTAAACTTGCAAATAGATTAATTGAAGTTTGAGATTTCATATATCACTTTCAACTTCAATTCCTCAAAGCTTTCAAACAAGTAATTTAATTATTTGTGAATTCATAAACCCTTAAACTTTAGCTAAACTTTCATTCCTTTGATTTTATAAATTTTGAATTTATCTATTTGTTTAAAAATATCAGTTCTTAATGCTAGTGATGTGCCCTAAGCATATGGATTTTATGTCATTTAAATATTTATCATATGTGTAATATGAGGCATTTCATTTATCAAATTTATTATTTGCCTTTTTACTTTAATAGATTAATTCCATGAATAAATTTGTTATTCCTTATGTTATTAAAGTATGTGACTTTAATAGTAAAATCATAAGACGATAAATAACTTTACTCTAAATTATCCTTAGTCGTTCATTATATGGAATAATAATAAATTAAGACTAGTATGTAGATTGAATGATGATCACGTTTTAATAATCATGGATATGAGATATCGATTTAGCAAATAGATATATGTAAGAGTGCATTGTATTAGAACGACCAACTATGGAAATACTGTATGGATCAATATGAAAAGTATTTCTCATTATAGTGTTGTTTTAGTCCTTTGACCTAATAACACCATGGATTCATACATAGTAAGTTTTTTATTTTGACCCAGCTTTATCATCTTTAATAAGGTGGTTTAAGATTGTGCTTGAATATGGAATAAGTTATATATGGAGGGATGTGAGTGTTTGTGAAGGAATTTGTCCTCTCATTAATTTGAGAAAGATATCTTTTGTTCCCCTTTATGAGTAAGATTGAGAAATGTATAGCCGTGCTCAAATGAACTAATAAGGAGTTATTAATGTCAGTTGTTTAAGTCAGTCGGACTATAGGTTCAAGAAATAGGTGATTAAACAATATAAGAGTATATTGATCCACACTTATATTTAATCATAAGATGTCGTGTGACAAAGGACTAAATAATTGGCTATTTAATAGGTAGAGTTGGATCATAGACCTTCACTTAATTTGGTAGGCATAATGTCTTGCTAGAGACCAATTATGTCTTGTAGGTTAAAAGATGTTTAGAGCCTACTGCCAACATTAGGTGAACCTACAGGGTCGCACACAAAACAATGAACAAAAGGTTACGGGTTTATATTTAAACCTAAAAGAAATTATTAATATATTTATTATTCTTAAATGGTTTAAGAATAATAAACAATTATTAGAGAAAATAATAATTAATAAAATAATGTATTTTATTAAATATTATTGTTTCCTAATATATCTCTCATTACAATTTGTTGCTCGTCTATATGTAATAGATATAGAGAAAAAGTAGTAATTGGTAAAATATTGTATTTTATTAAATATTTTTATTTCCTAATATATCTCTCAGTAGGGTTTCTTGCTCATCTATCTATAGATATAGATAGCCTCTCTTAAATGGGTGAGATAAGACGTCATTATGTCAAATTAGACTCGTAGAGAAATTCTGCAAACCTAAGAAAAAGTGAGAAAGAAAAAACATTTTCTTTGTGAGATAATTCTTACACTAATTAGATTCATGATTGAGTGCCAGTACACATCTCAACCTTTTAGGCGTTCGTTTGCATGTGGATACCATAGAGAGTGCTGCTACCTGTAACATCTTTTGATTCGCTCCATCATCGGATACAAAACTCTACAAAAGAGGTAATTTTTGAAATTTCTCTCATGTTTAATTTAATCATTAAACACATGGATCGTATGTTGTTTAGGGTATTAATTTTAAAATTTCCACTGCAAGCCTTTTTTAAAAAACCCTAAAACCCAACAGCTATATCAGAGCACCTTGTGCTTTACGATTAAATTGAAATCAGTTTTTGTGTTGCATGTGATGCAATAAACTGCATTTTTCGTTTTTGATTGAATTTGTATTCTGTATCTATGATATATGTGTGTATTGTGAACTATATATATATCACGACCTGCATGTATGTATATGTGATATTCATGAACTACAAGAATTCAAATTATATTTTGCATGTGATGCCATAAATTCAATCAAATTGGATTTATTAGGATACTATAGATTAAAATTTGATCAGTTTTGAATTCATTTTAGGGAATTAGATGATCAATGTAAATTTATTCGTAAAAGGTTTACAAAATAATATCATGATGAGTCAATTAATAAAATTAGTACTATTATTTGTCAAGGCGATGTTGTTAGTTGAATTGACATACGTTAAGAATCCATGGAGTTATTAGATCAGGTTAATATAATTAAAATTAGGGTTCTTGAATGAAAGACCCTATTTGTTGTGTGTGACACAATATGATACATGAACATATAGATGTTTATGTCATAAGAGAGTGTTGTTATAATAAAAGATAATGTTTTATTAGAATCTTACCAATGTATGACACTAACTATAATAGATAGACGTGTAAGAATACACATTGTCTTACCATGAATATACCCTAAGAATGCAATAATTTATGGACATTCTAGAATCATGTCGATATATGTAAACACACATATTTCTCAGAAATTTTAAGAATGTTCGTACCAAGAGCTGTGTACATGCCTTTTATAGAATACGTCTTCTATAGAACATGACTTTTAAGGATGTTGATATATAGGCATTAATTAAAATTTGCTTTATAGAGAACATGCCTTTTAAGGATATTGATAGATAGGTACTAATTAAAATTTGCAAGATATAGAACTTACCTTTTATTCATGTGTTTGTTATATGCATGCCTTATGTTGAATGCATGGTGCATAGCATGGCCTCTTTTAAGTTTCATATGATTGGAAGGTTTGTTCTTGGTTTTGGTTCTATTTTGACTTATGTGTCAATAATTTGTTTTTGGCTTATGTGCCACAATTTATTTTAACTAGTAATAATACTATAATAGAAGATAGGTTGTTGTTAAAATGTACAATATGAAGATCGCTCGTAGCAATTGGGAAGATCAATATTGATGGATACAAGCCGAGGAGATGATAGATCACCGATTGATCTATATAGGTTAACCTTGTTTATGGGCCATGAGATAACACTTTTATCTTTATTTTTTATTTATATATATATGAGATGTATGTGATGCATGTGCTGACCCAAGTCAATCTCATATAGCAAATAAAGATTAATTAAAATATTAAAATCCCTCAAGTAATATTAAGTCATAAAATGCTTCCGATAGTTCAATACTTATTAAGGCTTAGATCGTCTAATTGTAGGTTCTGCCAAAGTTGGGTTCAATAAACTATCTTAGTTAGGTAAGGTGAATAATGGTGCTATACACATGTTGTAATGGTTGGAATTAAATAGGTGATCAAAACGGTTTTAGGCCTGGGGGATTGATTGGGATTAGTAGGTCGAGACATGTGATGTAATTAGAAAGGGTTTCCTACCTAAATAACTAAACTTTGAGCATCATTCCATAACTGACTCATTGTTTAGTGAAATAAGGATATTGAGCCACTATGAAACATTAAATATTAAATAGTTTCCAAATTAATATCAGAGGGTTATTAATTTGATAAAATAGTGAGAGCATGTAAAATGGCTTAAATAAAGATAATTAACTTTGCATGCCTCTATATGTAGATCATAACAACAAACAACTTAACCTTGCGATCACTTCTTAATAAAGAAAAAATGAATGGCACAAACTTCCTTGACTGATATCGAAACTTAAGAATTGTTCTTAAGCATGTGAGGAAGTTATATGTGATTGATGAACCAATCCCTAGCAAACTTGCTGCTGATGCTCCAAAAGTCGAAAAGAATGCTTATTGTAAGCATAAACAGAACTCATTGGATGTGACTTGCATTAGACTTGTTACTATGGATTCTGAGCTTCAAAAGCAAATGAAAGACATGGAGGCATATGATATGATCGTACACCTCAAGGAAATATTCCAAGAGCAAGCAAGATATGAGGGGTTTGCAGTCACAAAAGAATTAAATTCTTGTAAAATAGCTCTAGGTAGCTTTGTAAGCGACATGTACTCAAGATGAAGAGCTACATTGATAGACTTGAGAAGCTTGGTTCTCCAATTAGCAAGGAGTTGACTAAGGATTCGATCCTTGCCTGTTTGCTTGCCAGCTATGATCAATTTTGACGAACTATTACATGCACATAATGGATAAGTCTATAATAGAGCTGCATAGGATGCTTCAAAATGCTAACTAGAATATTAAGACAAATAATAATATTCTATTGGTTCAAAAGGGAAAGGGTAAGAAGAGGAGTGCCAATGGAAAGGGCAAGGGTAAGGGCAAAGCAAAAGGTGAGACTAAAGCTAAAAGGCCTAAGCTCCAATCCAAGGCCAAGCGACCCAAAGAAGGAGTTTGCTTTTTCTACAATGAACCAAGTTATTAGAAGAAAAATTGCAAACTATATTTAGAGGATCTAAAGAAGAAGAAGGGTAATGAGACTATTGCTTTAGGTATATATGTCATACCAGTCAATTTATTTACTTCTACATCATGGGTATTAAGTACTAGATGTGGATCTCACATTTGTGTAAATGTGAATGGTCTGAAGCAAAGTAGAAAATTGGCTCAAGGCGAAGTAGACTTACGTGTAGCAAATGGAGCGAGGGTTGTTGCATTAACCATAGGAACTTTTGAATTAACTTTACCTTTTGAACTTATTTTGGTTATAAGTAATTGTTACTATGTGCCTGCTATGAGCAACAACATTATTTCGGTTTCATGTTCGGATAATGATGGTTTTAGATTTATTGTTGAGAATAATCTCCATCCATCATGGAGACATGTTTTATGATCTTGCTCATTTGATGAATGGTCTCTATGTTCCAAACTTTGATGAACCTGATCATAAGTCCATCTATAATATTAATACTAAAAGGTTTAAATCTAATAATTTGAATCTAACTTACTTCTGGCATTGTTGCTTAGGCTACATTAATAAGAAACTCGTATCAAAGCTTTATCAAGATGGGTTTTTAGATTCATTTGATTGTGAATCATATGAATCATGTGAATCTTGTTTAATGGGTAAGATGAAAAAGGCTCTTTTCATAGGTTAATGTGAGAGAGCTACTGACTTATTGGGCTTAATACACATCGATGTGTATGGGCCAGTAAGTTCAGCTACTAGAGGATGATATTTTACTTCATTACTTTTAGTGATGACTTTGGTAGTATGGATATGTATATCTAATGAGGCATAAATCCAAATCATTTGAAAAGTTCAAAATATTTAAAAATGAACTGTAAAACCAACTCGGTGAAAATATTAAAACACTTCGATCAAATCAAGGTGGTGAATATTTAAGCCAAGATTTTTTTAACCATCTTAGGGATTGTAGGATGATCTTGCAGTTAACCCCTACAGGAACAAAATAATGGAATGTTATTTCTGAAAGGAGAAATCGAACTTTATTATATATGGCTCGATTAATGATGAGTCAGACATATCTTTCAATATCCTTTTGGGATTTGCCCTAGAAACTGTTGCATTCATATTGAACAAAGTTCCATCAAAATCAATTGAAAAGATATGGGGCTGTGACACTTATGTCAAACGTCAAGTGTTTGATAAGTTAGCACCCAAATCTAAAAAATGCATGTTTGTGGGGTATCTTAAAGAAACAAAATGATATTACTTCTATAACCAATCTGAGAACAAAGTGTTTGTTGCTCGTAATGGTCATTTTCTAGAAAGGGAATTTGTCTCTAAAGGAACCAGTAGGAGTACATTTCAACTCGAAGAAGTTTAAGAACCACAAACTAGTACAGAACCCATGATGGACGTTCAATTAGACTTGCAATTAATTGCTAAGCCTGAACCACTAACAGAAGGTCTGCGTAAGTCTGGTAGGATCTGTCATGAGCTTAAGAGATATGGATTTCTTGTTACTAACAATCGTGATGTGATACTCATAGACCAAGATGAGCCCATGTCATACCAGGAAATGCTAAAGGGCCTTGACTTTGAGAAATGGTTAGCAACTATGAAATCAAAAATGCAATCTAGGTATGATAATCAAGTATGGACTTTGTTTGATCCACCTAATGGTTTTAGCTATAAATGGGTTTTTAATAAGAAAAACTGACATAGATGGCAAAATGCATACCTACAAAGCATGTCTAGTTGCAAAAGTTTTTAAACAAACTCATGGAATAGATTATGAGGAAACCTTTCACCTGTAGTCACGCTTAAGTTTGTTAGAATTCTTCTTGCCATAGCTACATATTGTGACTACAAAATATGGCAAATGGATTTCAAAACAGTCTTTTTGAATGGAAACCTCATCAAGGATGTTTACATGACACAACCTGAAGGTTTTGTCAATCCAGGGAATTCACATAAGGTTTGTAAACTTTAAAGGTCCATTTATGGATTGAAGTAAGCATCTCGGAGTTGGAATATTCGTTTTGATGAAGTAATCAAAGAGTTTGATTTCATCAAGACTGAAGATGAACCTTGTGTTTACAAGAGAGTTAGTGGGAGTGCAATAGTTTTCCTAGTACTTTATGTAGACGACATATTGCTTACAGGAAATGATATTCCTATGTTATAGAATGTCAAAACATGGTTAAGAAATTGTTTCTCAACGAAGGACTTAGGTGAGGCTGCTTATATTTTAGGCATCAAGATCTATAGAGATAGATCTAGAAGGATTGTTAGCCTAAGTCAGTGTGCATATAATGACAAAGGAATAAAAAGATTTTGAAATACCCCAAATATTCACCTAGATTAGAAATTGAGTTTAGATAGATTAAATGAATCAAATGAGTTATAGGATTTAATTAGACAAGTTGGCTTTGTTTAATTAGTAATAATTAAGTTGATTTTGAGATTTGAAATTTCTAAAATCCCTAAACATGTTCTAAAAATGTTTAGAGGATTCCTAAACATTCAATTTAGACCAAAAATACTAATTCCTAAATCTCAGTAAAATTTGAGTTCGTTTGCTTGAATAAAAATATCAGTTCTTAAACCCGAACTCAAATTTAATATCTTTGTATCCAAATTAAATTCCTAAATTAAGTTCTTATTATAAGATCTTAATTTGTAACATATCGGTTTAGAAATCATCTTTTAAATACTTCTGAAACTATAGATATTGATCTGATAGTTCTAAACCTATACCTTATTTCTAAAATATATATTAGATTTATCCTTTCCTTTTCTTTTATTTTCCTTTTGCTGCCTCTTCTTTCTTTCTTTTTCATTTCCCGTTTTTCCTCTTTCTTTCTTTCTTTCTTTCTTTCTTCTTCTTCTTCTTCTTCTTTCCCTCTCCAAATTCAACAAAACTCAAGATCAAATCCAACTAGAAGATAAATCAAAGCTAGGAGATGAACTAGATGGAGGAAACCGAGCTAGAGGAGGAAGTTTCAACTTGTGTTCTTTTCTAAAAGCTAAGTTTTCTATTTCTATTTCTCTTTGATTTTACTTGTTATTTACATTTCTAATTGATGGATTGATATTGAATTGGGTTGGAAGTGCTGTTTACATTTGTATTTGTTAGTTTAATGTTTGATGGAAGTTGGAATTGGTGAAGAAGAGGATGAATAGTGAGTTGGAGTTTATTGAATTGAATTGAAGTTTGATTGTTGTTTGAAGTTGTGGGAAGAGATTTGAAGTGTTAGAAGTTGTTATTATAGTTTATTTAATGTTAGAATTGATATAGGAAGCTTAGGAAATGATTTGAAGAAGTTTTGATAAAAGAAAAGTGTGAAAAACATGTTTTCGTAACCCTGTTCTGTCTTCAACGCCGGCTCCTGGAGCTTCTACGCGGCCGGCTTTGAGCGGTGTTGAAGGGAACAGAATACCCTACGTGCCAGCTTTGAGACTTACGCTGCCGGCTTTGAAATTTACGCGCCGGCTTTGAAGTGCCGGTGTTCGTTTTACTCAGTGCCCTGTTTCGCAGCCTTTTCGTATTTTGGCCATAACTTTTTCATACGACCTCCGATTGAGGTGATTCAAGTTGCTATAAAAACTTAAAAAGAGATCTACAACTTTCATGTTTTGAGTTTTTACAAATTCGAAACGTATCGATGCTTAAATTTTGATTCTTTCCGGCTGTTGTGTTTTCTAAACAAAATAAAAACTTGTTTTTGATTTCTAAATGTTTATTGTTAAGTGTAAATGGATCTTTTTGAGTTAAAAAGATAGATAAGTGATGTTTGATGTGTTATGTTGATAGATTGATTTAATTAAGCATGATTTAGATAGATTTATAAATTCAACAAATAATTGAATTTCTAGAGTATTAAACTAAAAGTAGTTATGTTGTATATATGATTTCCATTGCTTGATTTATGATGTTGTGATGACTTAGTGAAACTAAATGATCTTGGTAAGTATATAAATGATGATTTGTATTTTATGAATTTTATTTGAATTTCCTTCATGCTAAGTTTAAGATTTGTTTATTATTTGTTCTTATGATTAGTTATTGAACTTAAATGAACTTAGTTAACAAACTTAAGTTCAACTTGATTAAATAGACTTGAATGAGTTAAAATGAATTAGATTGAGTTAGTTTAACCATATTTGACTTAGTTTTTGAACTAAATGATTAAGGTTAATTAATTTAGCTAAGTTTAAGTCAAGGTGAGTTCAAGTTGACATAGATCCCACATGTATAATGAATTAGTAATGAATCTAAGTTCAACTTGACTAAATGAGCTTGAATTAGCTAAAAGGAATTAGATTACTTAAGTTAATCAACTTGAACTAGTTTTAGATTAAAGGATTAATTCTAATGAGTTTGACTTAATGAACTCAATTAAACTAAAATGAACTAGATTTCTTAAGCTTAATCCACTTGGCTTGGCTTCTGAATTAAATGGCTAAGGTTAATCAGTTTGACTTGGTAAATGACTTAAATGACTAATTCTAATCAATTTGACTAAGGTTAAGCTAAAATGGGTTAGTAACAAATAATTGGGTTAAATGAATGTGTTAGGGTAATCTTTGAATAACATGAGGAATATGTTGTTTCGAATGTTTAATTGTTTTGGATTTATCTGTTTTTGAATATAAATGTTTTGTTGATGCTTTGTGGATAAGAAAGCATAATCAAAGTGAAAAGAAATACTTTGACAGACAAAGGAGAACCGTCCATACTTTGGCGGGGCGATTTATCGCAGCCATAGTGGGGTTCCACATTAGTGTCTGCTCAAATAGGATCTTAATAAAATTTGGTATAGATGACTTAGTAATTGATTAGATTGAGCTAGTTTAATTGATTGTTTTTTTAATTGTTTTGTAAGGAGTTGGTGGATCTTTTACAAAAGGAAATAAACTCATTTGAGTTTCTGTCAAGTAGTGGACATCGTCATTGGGGTTCATGTTTTTCTTACAGGCGATCTTATATAAGGTACGCAGTAACTTGCGTGATGATTGATAGGATAGGCATCCTAAATGGATTAAGAACTTAAAGACGGCTTAATAATTGATGAGTGTTGGTTGTGCTTTACGTCGTTGAATCCGGAACCGGGGAGCGACAAACCTGTCATGATGCAATGACATGTTAGTTAGGCGCTTAACCAAGTCATGATGCAATGACTTTACCATGATGCAATGGTACGCTATGATGCAATAGCGATTCTTTTGGTTAAGTGGGTAGCCGATAGGGGGAATAGTATCTGAGTAACGTTTACTTAAACTTAGGGGGAAATACCATGGTTTAGTTCAAAGTTTATGGGAACTTGTGAACTAGGCTCATGTTATGGACTGAGTTTAAGTAGAGTCGGGCAACGACTTTTGAACCCTAAATGAAGCTATTTTCTTTATCGGTTAGATATAGGAGATATAGATATCCGGTCTATCTATATCAACCCCTGAGCAGCTGCTGTTACTCAGGACCCCAGATTCCCATTGGCTTGTTCCGGAGTGTGAGTGCTCCATTGTTGATTTGTTTATTTTAATGAAAAGATAATAACTTGTGGATTGATGCATTGCATTTAGTTAAGCTCGCGTGCCACTCCGTGTGTGATTGTGTTACTGTGTACTGAGCTCGGCTCATTATTGTTGTTGTTATTCTTTTTACAGGTATTGTTGTTGTTAATGAGCTGATGAGTTGATGATGATGAATTCTTGTTGATGTTGTTAATGTTGTTGATGAGGATGGTGATGGTGATGATGATCGATGTGATGATGTTTGTTCCGGGTTTTGGGCGATTCTGAAGATATGGGAGAATGAGTGAAGTGTGATAGGATCGAGATATTATTGTATTTTGTTTCTTCTTTGCTTTTGTTTTATGAAAACTGGATTTATTTATAAATTGTATTTTCTTTTAAGGGCTTGTTAATGCCCAATTGATTGTAAATAATTATCTACCCCTAAGAGTAGATCATAAAGTGTTTTTAAAAGTTAGTTTCTTAGAAAACTGGTTTGCTCTGCAGGGAGTAGAAGTTTATAAGTTGTTTTATAAAATTTGATTTTCCGCTGCCGAATCCAGTTATTTAGAAATCTAACTAAATGATTTCATAAATTCTAAAATTGGTTTAGCAATGTTCAACATAAACACCTTCTTTTAAGACAACCTTACGTATAATTCGTAAGAGTTATACGTGGTTGGGGACTTGATGTGCTTAATTTGAGAATTGAGCATGTCGGGTCTTTATATGTAGAGGAATGTGAGTGTTTATGAAGGAATTTATGTCTCTCATTAATTTGAGAAAGATTTCTTTTGCGCCCTATTATGAGTAAGACTGAGAAATGTATGGCCGTGCTTGAATGAACCGATAAGGAGTTATCAATGTCAGTTGTTTAAACTAGTTAGGCTCTGGATTCAAGAAATAGGTGATTAAATAATATAAGAGTGTATTGATTCACACCTTATGTTTAATCATAAGATATTGTGTGATAAAAGGACTAAATAACTAGCTATTTAACAGGTAGAGTTGGGTCACCGACCTTCACTTTATTTAGGTAGGCATAATCTCTTACCAGAGACCAATTATGTCTTGTAGGTCTAAAAGATGTTTAGGGCCTACTACCAACATTAGGTGAACCTACAGGGTTGCACACAAAACAACGAACAAAGGGTTACGGGTTTATATTTAAACCTAAAAGGAATTATTAATATATTTATTATTCCTAAATGGTTTAAGAATAATAAACAATTATTAGAGAAAATAATAATTAATAAAATAGTGTATTTTATTAAATATTATTGTTTCCTAATATATCTCTCATTATGGTTTCTTGCTCGTCTATATATAATAGATATGGAGGAAAAAGTAGTAATTGATAAAATATTGTATTTTATTAAATATTATTATTTCCTAATATATCTCTTATTAGGGTTTCTTGCTCATCTATATATAGATATAGATGGCTTCTCCTAAATGGATGAGATAAGACATCATTACGTTAAATTAAACCCACAGATAAATTCTATAAACCTAAAAAAAAGAGAGAAAGAAAAAAAATGTTTCTTTGTGAGATAATTCCTACACATATTAGATCTATGATTGAGTGCTAGCACATATCTCAACCTTTTAGGTGTTCGTTAGCATGTGGATACCATAGAGGGTCCTCGCTACTTACAGCATCTTTTGATCCGCTCCATCATCAGATACAAAACTCTACAAAAGAGGTAATTTTCGAAATCCTTCTTTTGTTCAATTTAGTCATTAAACACATGGATCCTATGTTGTTTGGCGTTTTAATTTTAAAATTTTCTTTGCAAGCCTATGATGTAAAACCCTATGTAAACCCTTTAATTTTGCATAACTTAATTTTGATAATTAACAATAATATGATATAAAATTTTGAAGAAACTTTGAGAAAAATCACAAAAATCACTCTTGATTTTTTTGCGATTTAAAAATATTAAAATGTAAACAGTTTAATTATGGATTAAGAAATTCGAGTCGCCATAAACAAAAATTTCCCTTAAGTTTTCGCAATCAACGAGCAATGGTAAATCAACAAAGTAATTATTAAGACTCTAATAAACTTAAGAGAACTATCAATCAATTTTGAAAAATAATTCAAAAAACAGTAAATATGCTTCAAAAATTCTCAAATAAAAATAATGTAATAAATCACCAAGCAAAACTTTAACAAATAAAAAATATATAGATAAATAAATATATATATCTCTAGATTCGTCAAATACATAGAATCAAATAATACCTAACGAGTAAAATTTCCAAAACAGTAATAAATAAATATTTTCTTATGAACTTATAATTAAAAATGATTGTAACCCTTTTAAAGAAGCCATTTATAAAAGAAGTAACCTCTTAAAAAGGAATCTTTTAAATAAGCTAATAACATCATCTCCTTTAGTAAGCAAAACTCCTTGGAAGTCACTCAATCATGTAAATAATTTATGACATACATAAATATTCAAAATATAAAATAAGTAATTATAACAAAATACAAAAGCTCTAAAATTGATACCCATAAAATATTCTGCATTACTAATTTAATCATGTGGTCATTTTGGACGCATGATACATAATAAGTATATGATAAACTGTTATTACAATTTATAGTAGTAGTATTAATAATAACAAAAGTATATTGCAACTAACAAAATACATTGTTGTAAAAGTAAAGAAGATTATTTTGCCATATGATAAATAATAGTACTATACTTGATCCATATATTAAAACAATTTTGATAAGTTAACCATATGAATTATTATATTACTAATATTACATTAATCATGATAACTTATCAACTTGTAACAATGTTATATGATTCTTATCCAACATTGTAATTGTGATAAGTACCTTTATAAATTAATAATTATAGTAATAGTTTATAGATAATCATAATATCAATATAACATATAACATAACAAAACTTTAGGGCTAATTACTTAGGAAAGCTAACAATTATTGACACAAACTACACATCTGACAAATTATTTGATACGATAAATACCGTATTAAGATAATTATAATAAAGAAGTCAAAACACAAATCAAGAAAATAATATGATATTAATTAAATAATGTAGATCAGCTTCGTATCAGAAGATTAATTAGAATTTTAATAAAATAAATAAAACACATTGTGAACCCTAAAATTTGCATTAAAACTAAGATCTTAAACTGTATCAAATTAGATCAAAATCTCAAAAACCTTAGATCGAATCAAATAAATCTTATAACCCTATAATGCCAGATAAATTAAATTAGACTTGGATTTCCAAAAATTCGAAACCCTAGCAACCATAAACAAGATAAGATAAAGCGTCTATAACCCTAAGATATCAGATGAATTATATAAAGCCTAGAACCCCAAAAGTTAATCGTATAGCAAAAACATATCACCAGTAGAACGATTCAATAGCTTAATCAGTAGAAAAACCTTACGTTAAATAATTCTCTATTTGAGTTCTGACACACAAATTGATGTAGTACATCCAAATAACATCCATTAATAAGATAATAAGAAATAATTTCTTACAATTGTAAACTTCCAAAATTTTATGATAATCTTATAATAAAACCTTAGACTAAAAAACAGAACCGGAATCCTATAGTCAAACCGAGTCAATCGTAAACCTTAGAAAATTCAGATGTGATCGGATAATTTCTAAAACCATAAAATAATAAATAAATTAAAAAATATTATGAATGTAAATTATGAATCATATATATAGTATAAATCCTCAAAAGATCATATTATCCAAAAATTCAATTGTTTTGAACCTTCACGAGTTTAGTTTTTGTATCGATCATGAACATGTAAATCAAGACAATATAATTTAATTAATATACACATTTTATCTTACCAGTAATTTATTTATCTTATTTACTATTCATTTTTTTATTTATTACTATTCATCTATCTCTACATTTTCTTACACTACTCTTATAATTTACACACTATTTCTTACATTTATGTTACCAACACTACTTTTTACTTAATTTCTCTTATACTTTACTACTTAAATTAATTTTTTCCCCTCTCTCTTCCTTTGCAGCTGTTGCCCCCCTCTTTTATTCTTATATTATATTTACTTTTACATCTTAAACTATCTCATTTTTCCCTTTATAAATACCACATCCCTCCTTTACTTCTTATGCACATTTTTCTCACCTTAAAAAAACTCTTGTAAATTTTTTTCTCAAACTCTCTCCTCCCTCTCCTCTTCCATGCCACACATACATACACCAACATGTATTCATTTGTTCTCTCAAATTTTTTCACATCCATCTCCATCTTAGTTAAAACACTAAACTTCCTTCTTAGATTATGTTAACATAACATGAAAATTGTGTATGTTATATTTCTAAAATCCCCATAATGTATATGCTAGGGAATTGAAATATAGAAACAATATATTGTTCATGTCATGTTTAACTTTACGCCCATATTCTTGTTTATCTCATGTTATTGTTTCTAACATCAACTTTCGATAAGTCAATATGTATATGTAACATATATATATTTTTGAGCCTAAATGCTCACTAATCTAACTCTTTTTATTTCATGCTCTTATTTATTTCATGCCAATAAATTAAGACTAGTCATAATTCTAGTTTTAGGCTTGTCCTTAATCAACTTAAAATAAAAATGGGACTTGTCCATAATCTAAGTCCCAAGAATGCCTTGTTTGAAAATTCTAAGCTTCCATTATATTTGTTTTGCTCTTAATTATTTTGCTATCTATGGGGACTTGTCCATTTCTAAGTATCGGGAGCCTTGACATAAATCTAAGACTCCCATGCTTTTATTTTATTTACGAGACTAAAATTTAATACAAGTTTCAGGAAGCAAACTTCCTCAAGTTTTTTTCATTTATGTTTTCCTTATTTTTATGGAGACTGGAGATTGTTCAAGTCCGGAAGTCTTGAAAGCAAGCTAAGACTCCCATAATTTTATTTTGATATTTTTCATATTTCGATTTTCTATATCCTATTTACTATTATGAGTTCCTACTAGTAATTTTTTGCTTGATATAGTGGTGATGTTTTTTGTCACTCGTATGTACATGGTCATAAGTGATATTGTCATGAAATTTTCAAATATGTGAACATGGGTAATTCCCTATTTTGTAAATTAACTATCAAGACTTTATTTTCAACAATTAGATTTTTTTTATCACTAATAATGAATGAATTAAAATAGGCACTCAACTAAATTTTCGAAATCTTAAATAAGTTTTTCCTAAAATAAACAAGTTGATAATTCTTTGTTAAAAAAAAAGAAAAAAAATTGTCTAAAAAACTTACCCATAAGATGTGTGTAAGCTTTTCTTTTCAAGAGAATAAAAACCTAGAGCATGCCTTTTTCATAATTCTTTTTAAGCAATAAAAACTAAAACAATCTCAAGAAAGTTTTTACTTGGAAAAAGATTTCATCCACAAACATAAAGAAGCTCATGTTGTGTAAATTAAATTAGTTAAGAAAAATTAATACGAACATAAAATATTTATAGGTTCAAAATAAATATAATACCATGATTTTTTAGTTAAGCTTCTTACCTACAACATCTAAGAATTTAAAAATTTATTGAGAACCAAACTTAAGAAAAATACAAAGTGAATACACTTAGAATAATATGACCAAAAAGAAGTAAAATCATGTCTCACCAAATAAATGTTGAATAATTTTTTTGAATAAACATAAGGCCCTTAGAGCTTCAAAATAAATATTGAATCGTGATTTTTTTTTTTTTGGTTAAGTTACATGCTTACAAATTTAAGACAATGAATTATGTGATAAATCAAAAGATAATTTTTCATAAAGCATAACATCTCTACTTTTCATCAAGATTGTTTTACAAAAATTATTATTTTGAAACAACATCACTAGGATCATGTATATAATATGAGTTTAAAGTCCATATTAAATATTTTTTCAGAGGTAGTAATATTTTGTGTATACTAGAAAGTGTTCAAGTGAAGAAAAATAAGGGTTGGAACATGTGTGATACTATTTGTACCTATCTATTCTGACCCCTAAATGACATTAAAAATTAAAAGTAGCCTTAAAAATAGATAGATATTTTCAAATAGGTAGAAAACAACTACTTATATATGAAATTTTGAGTTAAAATATGGCCATTTTAAATTGAAACTTCCATAATCAGGAAAAATAATGTGCATAGAATAAATAGAGTTAGAAGTTTAAGTAGAATCAACATGAAATACTCATTCCGGGTATTTTTTTTAAGGTAACGAGAATTTGACGTACATTTCTTTAAGGATCACTCCAAATAAGGATTGCATTAAGAATGAGTGAGTTTATCTCCTTGTTTTACGTACTTATGTTTGTGCTTATAGTTTAGATGCACTATAAATAAGAAAAGATAAAAATGGAATGCACATGTAATTTATAATACTTGTTGAAATTATAATAAGCATATCGAGGCTTGAATTGTTGTTAACTAAATTGTTGATTTATTTAGCTTGTTGAGTGTTTATTAATTTATGATCGCCTCTAGATATTTAATGTCATGCTTAAATAACCTAATTAATTGAATTCATGCATATTATGAAGTGAGTTATATTGCATTCATTACTATACCCTTGGTGGAACAAAAGCATAGTAGTGAGGTACGCAAGAGCCTGAAAATCTACATTGATATTTTGACGCATAGGAGCCCATATGAACTACATTTTAAAGGTGAGTAGTAGCTTGAAAGAATTGCAAAAATTTATTATTTGCAAACTATGGTCATATGGGCTCATAGTACCTAACTTCGAATGAAGGGTGCAAATCTATTCAACATATGATTTCTGGATAATCATATGTATTGCTTGCTTACGTGTTTGATGCATGCCATATGCTTAATAACAAACTTGGTTGTTATTCTGTTTGTTATGAGTACGTTTCACATAGGATATATCTTATTAAACTAGTTATGCTTACCTCCTAAATAGTTTGTTTTTGTAGGAAAATCATAATGCCGGGATTGGGATAGGAACTAAGCGCCGAGCGTGTCAAAGATCAAGTCATGATAATTAGAGGATTAAAATATCTATGGACTAAACTTAGTTGAGAGAAAAGACTTAAAACTTGATTTATTTATTTATTTATTTTTGTAATCTCCTTTAATAGTAGATGATGGATAACCTAAGTTGCTTTACCTTGTTTCATCTTTGGTAGGGTATCCGATTCTCTATGGTCCTT
Organism: Combretum micranthum; assembly: GCA_024138025.1. Classification (NCBI taxonomy): domain Eukaryota; kingdom Viridiplantae; phylum Streptophyta; class Magnoliopsida; order Myrtales; family Combretaceae; genus Combretum; species Combretum micranthum. Next base: position 678,783 of record JAMXBD010000255.1, read on the forward strand.
GTGATTCGTGGAAATATCGGTATCTAAAACTATTTTTTTAAATATATATGTATAACATATTAAGAGAATAATTAATTAGAATCTTGAAATCTTTGACTTGCAAGGTGGTCTTTACATTATAGGTGCATACGTGATATGACGACTTTAGAGTAAACCTATTAGGCCCTTATTTAGGGTCATGACACCCTAAAACCCAACACTTAAGCTTAAACGCAAATTGAACGTCCATTTGATAGAAATTAAGCTCTTAAACTAAATCCCCTATTTCAGATTTCTAATTCCTATATATAGATTATCAAATTATTTCCTAATTATTTTTTATACTCAAAATAATTATCAAAAAGTTAAAACCCAAATACCCTACCTAAAAATATCCTTAAATCCTTATCTTTATCCTTACTTTTTCCTTTTCATTTTTTATGTTAAGTTTTCTAATATTGTTTTGATGATAACAAAAGGAAATTAAAGTGACTAATGTGTTTATTCATGGAGTATAGGTTGTTAATAAAATTAAAGTTGTAAAATAAATTTTATAAGTATGATATGACAAGACTTACTTCAGAATCTTTGACAGTAAAGATTAGATGAAGATTGAAAAGTCAAAAGCTTTTTTAAGTATTGAGAAAAGGTCGAAGTTTAGCTAAAAGCCTATAAGAAACTATTTCAGATCGTTTAGCAAAGAACACAATATGTTAGATATAAGCTACTTCAAAACTTCAACGAGAGAAAAATAAATTCAGCAGAAGTTGTCTTAGAACCTTCAAGGTCAATGCACAATATGTTCTCAAAAGCTATTTTAGAAACTTCAGGTCTGACATGAATTTTTCTAGATTCGCATAAAATTTTTAAAAATTGGATTTTTATCATTTTTCATGACTTAGCTCCATAGGTAATATACTTGACGTGTTTTACTAAAGTTGGATTTAATATCATGGGGATTGCATCACATCAAGTTTTTCTAAAGATTTACTTAAAATGAAATTGTTTCTTCATATCTTTTTTGTTGTTAGTGTGTATTGTATTTTCAATAAAATTTTAAGAATGCTTCATTTTTTCTTTTGGGAATATGGTTGAGAAGATAAGGTGAAGTTGTTACAAGTAAAGATATGGTTTGAGATAAAAATAAGGTTGTTACAAGAAGATAAGCCTTCACAATTTAAGAGATATCATAACAAACTCCATCTAACTAAATTTGGATGAAGATCACGGCATTTACAAGGCTATCTTATCAAGTTTGTCCAAATTTTTGAATTTAAATGGCAACAAATATCAAGGAGAAGATCTTGGCAACAATAAGATAAAATCGAGGAAAAGATCTCAAAAAAAAAAAAAAAACAAAGTGAAGATCTCAATTAAAGTTTATCCAGAATTTTGAATTCAGATAAAAAAAAAAAAATCAGAGAAGTGTGCAACAATATTTTTTTATCCTTTATTCGAATTCAAATCAGAAGATCTCGCACATTATGAGGACCTAACCATTGGTTTTCAAAATTGATATATAAAAAAAAAGGAAAAGAAACACGAGTAGAACTTACAACTATAATAGTAAGCTCTCTCTAATGGAAAATGCAAAACCTTATTTCTTTTGTTATACTTTCATTCTTCATTGAAGAGGAACTTTGAATTTATTCTCATTAATTGTTTTCTTCTTTGAGAAGTGGTTGAGGGTTGTAAATCACTGTAGTTGGGTGATTAGCTTACTATAGAAGCTAGGGAGGCTCAGCAGTGAGACTTTGCTAAGTTGTTAGCTCAATTGTACTCTCGATTTATTTTGATATAGTGAAATACAATCGGTAAAGAAAACTGGATCCTTAGCATGGAGCTGGAAGAGTGGACTGATGCACAGGACAGAACCACTATTGATTGCTGCCTGATTTCCTTTCCTTACTCTTTTTAATTCCTTCATTTTTAATTTCATTTTAGTTGCTAATCTTTTCTCAATTGTTTAACAAAAGGGGATTTTAATTTTAAAGGCTTAAAATTTCAGTTTTTGATCATAATCAATTCAACCCCACCGTCCCTCCCTCCCCCCTCCTTCTTGATTATTAAAATGAGACTACACACTGCTGCCTTTTCTCCCTCTTTTCCATTTTAATTTCTTCTTTCTCTTCTTCTTCTTCTTCATTTTCTCTTCTTTTTTCCGTCAATCCTCACCCGAAATCTCAATTTCAAGGAGATTTTAGATGAAATTGAAGATAGAAAACAAGATAGAAGATGGAAATCATGCATGTAATATCTTCAACAACAAGGGGTATAGTGGTAGATAAGATCAATTTGTATGTGTTTACTAAAAAGATAAGTATAATTGTTTTTCTTGTTTTGATTGTTGTTTATATATGTATATGATAGATTAAATCTAGATATAAGTAAGAATTTTTAGATAAAACTTGTAAGCTTGTAAGATACGAACTTGAATGATAGGACCTATGCATATGTTCATGCATATATATACTAGAGATTGATGAAATATGAAGTAAAAATATGTTTAAGAATGTTAGATAGATATGTTGTGAACTTGTTTGCTGTTTATTAAGATTTTGTGTGTTCAAAAATGATGTAAAACAAATAGATAAATATGTTAAAAGTTACATGCTTTGTTTTCGTGAAAAAACACGAGGTGAACATGAGGAGCCATATTCAAACGCGCACCTTTCCTTTTCTTAAAACACATATTTTTAACTCACCCGAGAAAAACATGGTTAGAACGCGGTTTGTTCTATCCAACCGTGCTTCTCTCTGTTTCCTTTATTAAACGAAATTATGAGATAGTATGACTAGAACACAACCTTCCCAATCCCATCGTGTTTCTTCTGATCCTTGCATTTTAATATATAAAGCAAACACAATTAAATCTATCTCACCATGCTTCACTCTAATCTTTGATCGCCTGGCATATTAACGAAACACGACTTGAAACACGACTCATTGTATCCCACTGTGTTTCTCTTTGATCTTTGAGTGCTAAAATATCAAGTGAAAAATGGTAGAACATGGCTTGCTTATTTCGTCATGCTTCTAAATGGTTTTCAAACTAAGCAAAACATGATGGGAACATAGCTTGTTATATTTGGTCATGTTTCTTTATATGCTTGTACATGAGGGGAAACACAACTAATGTATCTGCTCGTGTTCTTCATAAAACTCAAAATAAAATAAAAATAAATGGAAATAAAATAGATAAATGATAGTTAATATGTTATGGTAGTTAATTTATATAAATAAGATTGAGCTAAGAGAATTTATAAATTTAATCATTAATTAGATTAAACATAAAAGTTAAGTATTAAATTAACTTAGTTAATCAACCAAAGATCAATTTGACTTAGTGAATCTAAATGAACTAAAATAAAATAGATTAACTAAGATCCTAATAGAATATGATAATGATATAGGGAGATTATCACATCTTGATGGTACCCTAGTAGTGGTATATATGCCACACATATATACTATTAGCAATTTGTCACCAGGGAATGACATATTTTCAAATAAATAGGATCTTTTAGCTGCATTGATAAGAAATGACAATCACATGTAAGCCATAAATTAGTAAAATAACTATCATCACAAGTCTCAAATTACTTAATATTACAAACCATATTCCTATTCTATATGTCTCCAAATACATAAATTGATATTTCAAATACTAACTAATTTATAACTAGTACATAAAAGTAGATAAGTACACAAGAAAATCAACGATTTCTTATTTTTGGATTATCACTTTAATTTCAAGGTATTTTAATTAACCATTTCCTGCATCAATCTTTAGAAGCTCCCTAAGTATTAGTAATTTCAAAGCGATACCACGAGTGACGTCCTTCATTGCCATTTAGTTCCCGTAGAATTGACAGAACAAAGAAAATCTTGGAAGAATTAACATTTTAGAAAAGCCAAGCATTAACAGAGAACCGAAATACTAATACGTAGTAGGCTGTTGCACTTTTAGAATATGTAATAATGTAGTTCATGTAATGCATGACTGTTTTAATGATAAAGCCAATAATTTTTAGTCAGGCTTATAATGATCATACATTACACACACAACATATAACATGCTTTTCTCGAATCACTAGATAATTTGTATTATCACTTTATTATCTTGGTTTGTCAACCAAACAAACAGCTTACAACACATACTAATAGATTTCCATAGCAACCATATTATTATCTTTGCATTACATATGCCACTAATTGCAAACACAAATAATGTAATAGTTCTGAGTGTTTAATCTTAATAGTCAACTGCAAAGTCCTCAACAATATAAACGATCACCTATTGAGTTGAATAAAAATATTTATCAATAAAACATATATTATATAACTAAACTCCTACGAGTGCCTAAGTGTCCTATATTGGTGTTTGATTTAATTTCTATTACTGTATTGGTCTTTTAAGGTAATAATCCTATGACAACAGATTTTCATTATTTAATATCTATTTTATTTTGCTCGTCTTACTTTTAAAATATTTTATTTTTATCGGGTACTTATAAAGTTTGTATTCAACATTCAGGATTTTATTATCATTATCGTTATTATTTTTACATCGTTCTTTAGTTTAACTATTTTATGGTAACCATATTATTTTCTATCATTTATTTTCATCGTGTTTTTTGATCTCATTTTATGGTATTATCTATTATTTATGAAATCACATTATTCTTAATATTGCTTATTTATATTTTTCGTTCTTGTATATTTACTTATATAAGATAATTATCGAATAATCATTATAATTTGTGTATTCATTTAGTATAAAAGTGTTTTCTATTTATAGTGATTACTAAGTTTAATTCTCGAAAAATATTAATCCTACTAATCTAGAAATATTTTTATATTTATTTACTTGTTATATTTTATTTTTGTTCTCTTATATATATATATATATATATGTATATTGTTATGGATGAAACAGACTTCGTCCAGGGAAAATTTGCATGTATACTGATATCCAATGCAGCCAGTGTTGAACTCCATGATGCCAATGTTTGTGTAAAATTTACGTATTATTGTTCCAAGGAATACTGAGTTTGAAAGCCGCCAGCTTTACAACGTATGCAACCGGTATAGATAGTCTATACCACTGGCATTTGTTCATTTTACATAAAAAAAATTTATGTATCTTTGTTCCAGTATACGCAACCTGAAGGCCACCGGCCTATCCAGACACTGCCAGCTTTAGGCATCCATACTCTCGACATAGGATCGATGTAGGCACTGTTCATCTTCTTCCTCATTTTTCTTCAATTTGTATCTTATTTTTCTTATATTATATATGTATTATACTAGTGTTTAAGCTGCTTCTAAGTGTTTTTCCATGGTAACAACCATTTTTCGTGACATATCATCTCATATAACATCTTATAATTATCATACTCTATGATTTCCTAGCTTTATATATATATATATATCATAATACTTAAATAGAGTTTAAGGTTAAATATTACTTGTTTGGGCTGTGATGGAGATGCTAAACCTTTCCCCAAAGCTTGATATAAACCTAAGTTAATAGAAACATTGTTGAAGCTATTGTTTATTGCATGGACTAGCTTTAAACGAATTGCACTTACCTAACTTGTTGGTTCCTTAAACTATATTTGTTTTGTTGAAGTTGGTCTTATGGAGTTGTATTTGTGTGTGTTTTTTGTTGCCAATGGAGGATGAATTCAGCTGCTACTGATATGTTATAAATGCTTTTGTTTTGTACTTAATTAAGGTTATTTGTAGGCAAGGAAGTAACAAACTCCCAAAGATGTTTTTGGCCAAGAAAGGAGAGTTTTCTACCAAAAAACAACTTGTACATTATTCTTGCTGTATTAAATGAATTGTATAATTGGGCAATTTTGATTGGTTTAGGTCTTAATCAAGTTGACTTATTGGAGCAAATTTAGCAATTTGTTGATGATTTTGGTTGAGCAAGGAAATCCCAGTATATCCTTTACAATTTGCACTGAATTTGTTTGTTAATTAATATATTATTTAATAATTAATTATCGTATTTTTAAGATAGTTTATTAAGCTAAATGAGTATATTTATGCCAGTTATTTAGGATTGTTGTTGAAAAAATTTATTTAAAGTTTCTACAAATTTTCTAGGTTATTATTGAGTTCAAATTTGAGTTTAAAGTTTACGTGATTAATTATTTTTAAGGTTTTATCTCATGCGATTAGAGTTTTCTAAGCTTAATAGGCCAATTTTGATTTCAACTCTAAGAGCTTTAGAATTCTCTAACTAGAATAATGGTGTGATCTAAATATTTCTTTAGAGTCTAGATTGTTAGTTATGGATCAATTTTTGTTCTTATTGTATATTTATAACCCTAACGGTTTTTCTTAAATTATCTTTTTCTAACCATAAGCCTTATTGTTTATTTACTTTCTAATGTTCTTGGAATCGTGTTTTAATTATTTCTATATTTTGAGTTTTTGATACTAGCTTTGAATTTTGTATTTAGTATTTATTACTATCTACAGAGCTTTGTTTTAGGGATTATGGATATATGTAGGTTCATTACTACTCGTAATTTTATTCTACGGTCTTTGTTGAGTCCTAAATTAACTATCTCAATTTTATATTTGCATTTCTATCTATTTATACTAGTATGAAAATTCTCGGGGTTTACATAGTAATTGGATAAGACTTAGTAATTTGATTAAATGATTAAGTCTAATCAACTTAGCAAGATTAGTTAATATAGGCTTAATAACTTGTAAATGGCTTAGGAATGATGTAAATAATATTTTGGACTAAGCCTTATTAATATGAAGAGTATATTGTTTCAAATGTATTTTCTTTTCATTAAAGAAAAATGAGTACTTTGAAAATGAATAATATGATGATGTTTTTATAAATGAATGCATTATAAATGAAGGAAAATAAAATTTGACAACAATGTGAACTATCCATATCTTGGTAGAGCAATTTTTCATAGCATGGTGGGGTTCATACTTACTATTTGTTCACTTTGCTGTAATTGCAATTCCATTACAGCCTTATTCTTAACAAATAATTGTGGCAACGTTTAGTTCACTGAATAGCGATTTCAATCAATCCCTATTACACAAAATATTAAATAGTCTTTCTTTATTTAAATCTATAAATACCAATTCAATGCTGGAACTTTTTTTTTTTCAAAATATTACCATTTTAAAAAAATTAATAAAGAAAAATTCTATTACAGCTTTATTCCATTCCTTCGTAATAAAAATTCCATTACAACCTTATTCATTCAGCTAAGTAAACAAGCCATTAGTGTCTGATCAAATAGGTTTTTAAAATAAAGTTAAAGTGAGTGGATAATTATTTTAAATGCTTATTGAGTTTATATTTTTGAACAGGTGTTTGCCTGTGAACCCTCTAATTTATTCTCAAGATGACTTCTGATCTACCTTTTATTTCTATTTGGATTTGGAAAATATAAGGTATGCAATGACTTACATGTTGTTTGTGCTTGTGTCATTAAATCTGGTCCAAGGAGCGATAACTTTGCCTAGAGCCGGTCATGGTATTTAGGTGCCTAGGCCACCCCCTTGTCATGATGCAATGACAATTCATAAGTGGCTCAGCCAGTAGCTAATAGGTTAAATAGTATCGGCCTAACATTTGCTTAAGCTTGAAGTGAAATAACATAATTTAGTTCATGTTTATGGGACCAATTGAGCAAGTGATGTTATGGATTGAGATAAGTAAAGATGTTTAACGATTGTAAACCCTAGAAAATGTTGTTTTCCTTATATAAGAAATATAAGTATTCAGGTTGCCAAGACCCTTGTTTCGGGGTGTTACATATGAATAGGTGTTGGAAAGCTTATTTCATGTACTTTTCAATAATTAGCTTAAATAATTCAATTTGCAAGTTTTACTCTAATTAATTCAAGGGGCCGAGAGGTATGATATCATACCCTAAACTCCTCATTTTGTCTTCATGACTTATTTGCAGTTCATCTCTTTGTTTAATGTATTCTTTTATCAATTTTAGTGATCACATGCTCTCCAATCCTTGTTAGCTTTATATAGTTGAAACTTGTATCTAGGTTTACTTTCATTGTGCTTCTCTTTATCTTGATTGTAAGTGTGCATTTTTAATTGATATGATCATATTATTTAAGATGTACATGGTTTGTATTATTCTACATTTCGTAACCTTAATATCATGTGTAGACCAAAACCTATATCTTAATTTAAGTATATTTTTCTTAAATTTAATCACTTGATTCTTAGTTATATCATCATAATAATTAATATATACTTGAATTATCATAAATTGTGTTTTGAATGCTAATTTATTCATGAAGCTGAAACATGTAATCACATACATCTATATATTTTCTTTCCTTCTTAATTCAATAATTATCATTATATTATGACTTGTAACCAATTCAGCAGGACTTCTAATTTTCAATTAGTTCCAAACTCATGGATATTTATAAGTAGTTTATTTTCCTTAATTGTTCTAATTAATAAGTTCTTCTCCTAATATCTTAGTTTTTATTTAAATAGGTTAATTATTACATACTTAGTCCTAGAATTATCATGATCTCTCTTTCTTTTCTCTTTATCTAATAATGATAGTTCATAAAGGAATATTTTTCTCAAACTACCAAGACGATACTAGGATTAGAATGGATAAATTCTATGTGATTAAGTACAATTAAATTTTGAGTTTACGAGATTAGATAATATTAACTTTAAGATTATATGATTAAAGTTTTAGGGCCTTAAGGTTTAGAATTTATCCATTCTAATCCTAGTATCGTCTTTTATTTCATGATTATAATATAAAAATATTGATTTTAGCCTTTTCTTTGGTTATTGGCTTATCTTATGATATTATAAAAGTTCATTTTATTACTCGCGTTTTATCTCTATAATATGATTTAGGATCTATTAGACTTTATAGTTATATATAACTAGTATATTCTCATGTTATTATTTCTAATTGTGATTTCTAAATTATAAAAATTTCCTAGGATTTACAATAGTCATAAGTTATGATAGGGGTGATGTAATGATCATTGAAAAGATAAGTTTAACTTGCGAAATTGCAAGACTTTTTATGGTTTGAAGCTTATTGAAGAAGTCTTGAAATGGTTAAGGGTCATTTTCATTGATTTAATGCCTAGATTCATCTAAAATTTCTCACGCAAGACATGTGATGCCTCCTCCCTCAGTCTCTAAGTCTTGCATGGTTTCATGAAGAGAAAATGTAAAGAATTATCATGTGTTGATTTAATAAAAATTAGCTTATATTAAATATAAGACGATTGGCTTAGTTATCGCGTTATATATATATATATATATATATATTGAGTAAGACACTTATAATTTTTTTTGTTATTTCAGGAAAATATCTTTAAAATTAAGTCTAGGGTTTCTAAATCATTCATAAAACACTTTGGGTTGAAAACTAAAATTTTAAATCTATGCAATTAAGTATTTTTAGGGTTTCATTTACATGATTAGAGTTTCCACGACCAATAAGTCAAATTAGGGTTTTAGGCTTTATAGGCTCAGAACATTCTAACATTTATGTTTATGAAATCGAAATTTTTATTTGAGCTTTAGATTTGTAAATTTTGGTAAGTTGCTGATCTCATCGCGTTTATTTCTACTCTGACGATTTATCTTTAAACTAATGTTTGCTAACCAATAAACTCTAGAAATTTATCTATTTATCCCCCACTTGATATCTAGAGTCATATGATTGCATTTATTGAGTTATTGTCTCGTGACAAGTAATCTTGTCCTTGATATCTTTTACTTGTCTAGGAAACTTTTAAGTAGATTTTATACTATAAGTTCAAAATTATTTATGTTTTAATTCATAGTATCTAAATGTGCCTTATACCATCATCTATTATGTGGTATTTAGTTTCTTATTACTTATCAAATTACCTCATTAGTTCATTGATTTATTATCAATCATTGATTATGAAAAGTTACGAGAAATTGTATCTTAAAATTTCATTGATAACGATTCTAACTCTTAAACTACAATTAAACTATTCATATTTTAATATTCTTAAATTGCGAAAAATTAGGAGTAATCTTTGTGACTTTTTTTTTAACACTTTCTAATTAATTTTACATTATATTCTTAGTGATTATCATATTCAAGTTGTGTAAATTAGGGCATTCACACCATTGACTCTTAATATGCTACCTAATCAAGCAAAATCTAGGTAGAGACCCAATACGACAGGATACCCGCTCGCTCCTAATATAACATATAGATTTTATACATATAATTGTTATAGATATTTGATTTATATATTTTATGGTATATATGTTGTGTATATATATGTATATATGTTGTATATGTATTTAGTAAATGAATTGTATATTAATATATAAATTATATGTATTGTTAAGTAAGATCTATATTTTATATATGTTATATTTATATTATACATATAATATATAATATGTTATGCCTATATGTAATTTGTTTCTTATGAATAGCTTTGTTATGTTATAATTTAATTAGATATAATAATATTATATTTTAACAAAATATGCACACAAAATGATAATAATATATTTTAACAAGTTTGCAGGTTTGTAAGCATATTTGGGTCCTAAGCCCAAATCTGAGCACATTTAAATTTTCATCATTTTCGGGTTTGACCTGTTTATTTACATTAATTTTTACTTACCTAAATCCTTTTATAATCGTGTTGTGCTGTGTTTGATTTATGGATCGGAATGTTGGAATTTCTTGATATTCTTAGGATATTTTTGCTACGTTTGTTAAACTGAATTTTGGTTGAGATCTTTGCTATTTTATAGGGAAATCAATTTTCAATTTTGGTCCATTTTCAGCAAAAGATTAACCCATATTTTCAGCAACTACATTGCGAGAAATCTTGCGAACACGCTTTATACACATCCAATGAAATCTGTGATGAGCAGAAATCTATATATAAGATGTGATACTCTCTGATTTGGGTCACAAAAACCTTTAGAAAAATTATACCAATGATTTGTGAGTGAGTAAGGGTTTAGAAAAGCCAAAACAAAAAATAAAACTCCATATTACATTTGGTATCAAAGCATTCATATACTGCCTCTGTCTTGCATATCGGTTTATCTCTGTTTTGGATTTTTTGTTTTATGCCATGTTAATTGAAAATCATTAAGTTAATAGATTTTGAACACATCAATATGTTTAACATGTAATGAGAATCGTTTTGTTTCCATTTGAATGTTTGGAACTAATTCATCTACAGTTTCAAATTTTTAATTAATTGGGCATTAAGATTTTGATGTTTATTAATCCCAATAAGGTTAGAAAGTGATAGGAAAAGATGATTTCTATGCATTCTGGGATTTAAAACATTTGATTTAGCGTAAGAATTGGCTAGAAAATCATCGAGTTTTCCATTTGGATCCTTAAGTCAAAACCGGGTCATAAGTGACCCGGATGAAGGTTAAAGATGACTCATTTATAAAATAAAAAAAAATTAATGGAGAAATAGGATGGTCTTAGGACATTGTGTATAGAAGCTACATGTTTGATTAGCTTTGTACGGAAAGGGCTTGATATATATATATATATATATGTGTGTGTGTGTGTGTGTGTATTTTAGTCACTTGTGTGTCCTTTCAGTTGTTTGGTTCCAGCTTTAGCTTCATATATATTTATATAATATATATATATATGATATATATTTGGTAATAAACTGTTACGGCAAGGATACAGAATAAGCATGTAAAGACTAGATGCATCAAAAATTTATATGTAAATACACAAAAGTAGTTATACAAAAGTAGTTATAACCAACAGAATAGAGTAATTGTAACAGAATAGTATAGTTCAGCAACTGCATGTATGAAAGGTTGATATAAAAGATACGAAAAATAATGGAAAGGGATGACCGAAGCATTTGAATCCTAATACTGGGTGTTGGAGTCTGGCATACTCGAATCTTCCATTTCATACCTGCACAATAAACACACATTAGTCTATTAGGGTTTCAGAATAGAGATACACTGAGAGGAAGAGAACAGAGATTAGGGTTCTTAGCTGTAAGAGTGTTCTTCGGAGTGAACGAGGGAGTGAAGGATTAGGGTAAGTCAGGTAATACCGTGGGCTGGGCTAAAGAGATAGGCCCAGTCTAACAAATTGGTGCTCTCGTCTGCAACTCATGGCTCCGGATACAAGATCTCAAGTTTCCCTTTCTCAGGTTGCGGATATGGATTTCATTAAGACTACTCTGTTGTCTTGCAAGAATCAATGGATCAAAAACTTAATTCTTGGCTTCTAGGATTGAAAAGATTGAAGTGAGTCAGATCTCGCACAATCTTTCTGATCAAATAAGAATGTGCAAGATTCACATTCATCATCCTCACAATCGTTGGTGGTGCTCAAGATGATCTATTGAAGGGCATCAAGTTAAAGATCCCTAAGTTTGCTGGCGAAGATGTTCTTGGATGGATTTTCCAAGTTGAACAATTCTTTGAGTTTCATCATATTTGGGTCCTCAAGATGTCTATTTGTTCTTTTGCTATGACAAGAAATGCATTACAATGGTATCAGTGGATGTTCCTTAATAAAAGACTTTCCTCATGGGAAAAGTTTGTAGAAGACTTAACTGCGTGTTTTGGACCTTCTGGTTATGAAGATGTCCAAGGTATGCTCTCTAAATTGACTCAGACGCATAATGTTGCTCACTATCAATCACAATTTGAGGCTTTGTCTAATCGAATTCATGGATTGCCTGAATCCTTTTTGATTAGTTGTTTGTATCTGCTTTAAAACCTGCATTGAGAAGAGGTGTGCAAATTAGTAGACCAAAATCTATAATGGATGCTATTTGGCTTGCTCGAATGTATGAGATAGATTGAATGACAGTAATAATGCTTATAAACCTGTCTTTTCTTCCTGTTGGTCCCAAAGTATAATCAAGAAGGGGGAAGGGGGGGGGGGGGGGGGGGGGGGGGGGGGGGGGGGGGGGGGGGGGGGGGGGGGGGCGGGGGGGCGGTGGGATTGGTTATACAATTTAAATGTAAACTTTTGAAATTCTTTTCCAAATTCACAAACTTGATTAATGATTAAAATGGCTTTTTATTTTCACTTGAAAGAAGACAAAACCAATAAACAATTTCGTTAGTTGAAATCTGAAAGAGAACAAAAATATCTAAACTCGTGAAGTTTATATCAAAGAAAACTCCCAGATGTTAGTTCCTGATTTAGTTTCTAAGCTATGATCAACACTCTCTGAAATAGTTTCTGCATTCAAGTTATATCACATATAAACAAACAATTATGCACGAAAATTAAAGAGATAGAGTTTAGAAGAGTGCAAAGCAATTTATAGAGGTTCCACCTTGAGCGTTAGTCCTCTCTTCCAACACCAAGTCGGGATCTGGTTGTCTTTACCAGTATGTTCCACTATCCAAAAACAAACAAGTTACAAGTTGTCTTTTGCCAAAGCACTTGGCTACAATATGCACTCAGCTTGATCCTCCTAGCTTCCACAAGCTTCAATCAATCTATTGAGCCTACTTGTAACTCTCAATCTCACAAGATGTAATAACAAATCAATATGTGAAACAGTATTTGCTCGAATAATCAGAATTGCTTTGTCTTCAATATCAGATTGCTTGTTCGATCTCTCTTTCTCCCTTCTGATCTTCGTATATTTATTCTTTGCCTTCAACGTCTTGAAAGGAATTAGTCCCAGATATTTTCCAATAAAATCGGATAGACTACTGTTCATTCATTCTTCTTCCTTCAGCTTTGGATAGATATGAATCCAGTATTTTTTGCTGGTTCCGATCTTTTGAATTTCGGATGTAAATCTTCTTTTAACGTTCTAATTTGAATCAGCCTTTGTTGTTGTAGATAAACTTGAAAATAACATTTCTGGTTGCATCTTTATCTTCCACGGAAATAGCAAATAACGCTTCTGAAATTTAAATTTGAATTCAATTGATTTTTGGATAAACTTGTCCTTGACGTCTTTTAATATCATATCCTTCTGATGATGTCCAAAACGAATCTTAATATGGAATATGTGACACTATTTATTCGTCTGATGCTTCTTCAATCCATCTGGTAATAATTTGAAAAATTCAAACTTTAATTCAAATGATTTGAATCCCCTTTGGATAATTGAACCAACTTTGTGGAACATAATTGAATGTATTTCCCAAATACATTCACTTTGGTGCTGGGTCTTCAAATATAATTTGAAAGAGATCCGCTCTTTAATTTTGATCGTGAATCTTGCATGTCTCAAGTCTTTTTGAATTAGTTTCTGAAATACCTTATGATAAATATATAGATCTTCATAATATGTGATTTTCTTTCTGAATGAGTTTCTGAAAACTCTAAATACCTTGAAAAATCATTCTGAACGCTGCCTGAATAAGTTTCTGAAAACTGTAAATCCCTTGAAAATCTTTCCAAATACTTTCTGAATTACTTTCTGTTTTGTATTCTTTTGCTCAAACAATTTCACAATACTTACTTACTGCACATTCAATAAACTTGTTAGTAAACACTTAACTCTTTTTGTTATCATCAAAATCCTTATTGAGAGAAATCAACACTTCTACCTCGTCTTCTAAATCTAATATCCATTTTTCTAAACCACATTTTTCTATCAATACTAATCCTCCACCCACTTCTAAACCTCCTTCATCCTTTCCCATAAAGAAGTTAACTTTTGAAGAGTAAGCTAGACGTGATAAAGGACTTTGCTATAATTGTGATGAAAAATATAGCAGAAATTACAAATGCAAGTCAAAGTTTCTGTTATTGTTGCATGATGATGATGATGGGGTTGAGGGGGATATTTCGGATGATATGGCCATTTCTAATCAGGATGTAGCTGATGTCTCAGATACAATCAGTTATCATGCTCTCAGTGGAAATCTAGTGCCTACACTTAGATTTCTAGGGACTATTAGACAGATGCAATTATCAGTATTATTGGATACAGAGTACTAACAATTTTATCCAAACAAGAGTTGCCAAACATTTGGGGTTGATCATCTCCCCTGCAGTATCATTTCAAGTAATGATTGGCAATGGCCAAAAATTACAATGTACTGGATTATGTAAGGATGTATCTGTTGAAATTCAAGGGTTTTCTTTTCTTACTTCATTCTATGTTCTACCATCCAAGGTGCTGATCTGGTATTGGGTGTACAGTGGCTTCAGGAGTTAGGGCCAATCACTATTGACTACTCAGAATTAACGATGCAGTTCTCTCATATGGGACATGCTGTTTGTTTATATGGAGATAAGTCTCCTACAAGTAGTCAAATCACCCATCATCAATTAAAACGTTTGATTCAAGTGGATGCTGTGGCTACTTGTTTTCATCTTGTGGCTCAGAAGGGAATTTCAACAGGGAATTTCACCAACAACACACTGTTTGACCAGGTGTTGGGCAAATATTCTCAGATTTTCGAGCCACCCTCATCATTGCCACCATTTAGAGAGATCCAACATCGTATTCATTTAGTCAATGGTGCTTCAGCAATCAATGTCAAGCCCTACCGTATCCCCACTATCAAAAGTCTGAGATTGAAAAGCAGGTTAAGGAAATGTTGGAACGGGCTTCATCCAGAACAGTAATAGTCCATATTCATCACCAGTTTTACTGGTAAAAAAAAAAGATGGCTCTTGGCGATTCTGTGTGGACTATAGAGCATTAAATCAGGCAACAATAAAGGATGAATTTCCAATTCCAACTATTGATGAGTTGTTGGATGAATTGTGTGGAGCGACTGTCTTTTCTAAGTTGGACTTAAGGGCTGGCTATCATTAAATTAGAATGGCAACAGAGGATGTAGAAAAGACTGCTTTTCGTACACATGAAGGCCATTATGAGTTTTTAGTAATGCCATTTGGATTGAGTAATGCACCAGCAGCATTTCAATCTATGATGAATAGAATTTTCAAACCTTACTTACGTAAGTTTGTCATTATATTCTTTGATGACATACTCATTTATAGTAAGACTTTGAATTCTCATATAGCACATTTAGATCAGGTATTGAAAATATTGGCTGACAATACCCTTTTTCTTAAAAAGTCTAAGTGTGCTTTTGGTCAAGATTCTATTGAATACTTGGGCCATATTGTCACTGCTCAGGGAGTAAAACCGGAACCTAGTAAGGTGGCTGCTGTTCGTAATTGGGTCAGGCCCACTTCTATTAAGCAGCTAAGGGCTTTCTTGGGACTTTCTGGATATTATCGAAGATTTATTCAATCTTATGCTTCTATTGCACATCCTCTGACCGAATTATTGAAGAAGGATGGGTTTCAATGGTCAGAAGCAGCAACTGAGGCATTTGATAGATTAAAGGAGGCTTTGATTTCGGCTCCAATTTTAGCTCTGCCAGATTTCTCTAAGCAGTTTATACTAGAGACTGATGCTTCTGGTACAGGAATGGGAGCTGTGCTTTTACAGGACAACAGACCAATCGCATTTTTCAGCAAAAAATTACCTCATCATTTACTGAAGGCATCTGCCTATGTTCGAGAGTTACATGCATTGGTGGCTGCTGTCAGAAAGTGGAGACAGTATCTTTTGGGATCGCATTTTATTATTAAAACTGATCATCGCAGTTTGAAGGAGTTATTGACACAAGTCATACAAACTCCTGAGCAACACAAGTATCTCACGAAACTCATGGGCTTTGACTATACTATAGTCTACAAAGCAGGGGCTGAGAATGTGGTGGCAGATTCTCTATCCAGACAATTTGAGGAGATGTACCAATTTCTGGCTTTCTCTCTACCACATTTTGGTTTAGTGGATGAATTGAAACAGGAGTATCAAAGCAATTCCCATTTCCAAACAGTTATCCACAAACTCCAACAGGGTGAGACTTTGAAATGGGACCTGAGTTGGAAGAATGATCTATTGTATTATGGAACTCGTTTATTTTTGGTTCCCACATCTTCTGTTGTTACCAAATTATTGCATGAATTTCATGCTATACCTTCGGCTGGCCACTTTGGGGTAACAAAGACATATAAACGATTGTCTGCCCAGTTTTATTGGGAGGGTATGAAGAAGGATGTCGAGCTCTTTATTAAAGGGTGTCATATTTGTCAACAGACAAAGAGCATTAATCGAAACCCCTCTGGTTTATTGGCTCCACTACCAATTCCAGAACAGATATGGGAAGATATTTCGATGGACTTTGTCACATCACTACCAAAGTCACAGGGGTTCACTGTTATTTTGGTTGTGGTAGATCGTTTATCAAAGTATTGTCACTTTGGTGCACTTGATACCAATTATAATGCATCTAAGGTGGCTCAATTGTTCATGTCAATGGTGGTCAAGTTACATGGTTTCCCTCGGACAATTGTATCAATAGAGATAGTATATTCCTCAGCAAGTTTTGGCAGGAATTATTTCGTTTAAGTGGGACCAAATTATGTATGAGTTCTGCTTATCACCCTCAGAGTGATGGTCAAACTGAGGTGATTAATCGTGTTTTACAGCAGTATCTCAGATGTTTCTGTATGGATAGACCTTCTGATTGGTGTAAGTTTTTGGATTGGGCTGAATTTTCTTATAACAGTTCATTTCATGAGGGCATTCAGACTACACCATTTCAGGCAGTTTATGGACGCCAACCTCCTACTATACCCATGTTACATTAGGGTCAATCCAAATTAAGGCAGTGGATACTGATTTAGCTACTCGAGATGAGTTACTAGCTTCATTGAAAGCTAATTTGTTGAAGCACACAAAAAATAAGGTGCAAGCAGACAAACATAGAGTGGATTTCCACTTTCAGGAAGGAACTTTGTCTATATTAAGCTTCAACCTTATCGACAAAGTTCTATTTCAGGTGCTTTCACAAATTGTCTAAGCGATTTTTGGCCCTTATAAGGTACTTCGAAGGATAGGGTCATGTGCTTATGAGGTTGAGTTGCCTGCAAATTCTAAGATACACAATGTTTTCCACGTTTCCGTTCTCAAACAACTCATGGCTCAGTTTTTCCATCTTGGAATTACCCCCTAATTCTTATCAAAATAACCATCTTTTGAACCATTAACAGTTTTGGCTTCTAGGCTTATTATTCGAAATGACCGAGAGGTGACTCAACTTTTGGTTTAGTGCACAGGTCCATCCTGAAGACTCATCGTGGGAAGACATTGATCATTTCGGACCATTTACCCTAATTTCAACCTTGAGGACAAGTTGTTTCTCAAGAACGGGAGAAAGTTGTTACGGCAAGGATACAAAATAAGCTGTAAAGACTAGATCCATCAAAGATTTATATGTAAATACACAAAAGTAGTTATAACCAACAGAATATAGTAATTGTAACAGAATAGTACAGTTCAGCAACTGCATATGAATAGAGTTGATATAAAAGATACGAAAAATAATGGAAAGGGATGACCGAAGCATTTGAATCCCAATAGTGGGTGTTGGAGTCTGGCATACTCGAATCTGCCATTTCATACTTGCACAACAAACACACATTAGTCTATTAGGGTTTCAGAATAGAGATACATTGAGAGGAAGAGAATAGAGATTAGGGTTCTTAGCTGTAAGAGTGTTCTTCGGAGTGAACGAGGGAGTGAAGGATTAGGGTAAGTCAGGTAATACCATGGGCTGGGCTAAAGAGATAGGCCGAGTCTAACAAAAACACACATATATTGAATCTAAATTAAATTATTTGGCACAAATAATTACTTAAGATTAATTATGAGTTCTTTAGTGAATTTTAATGTGTTTGAATTATTTATTTATTTTGATGAATTGTATGTTTAATTTTGGTATTTATTTAAGCATGCAATAGTAAGTTGAATAATTTATGCACATTAAAATTAGTGATTAAAGAGCATATGCGGTTTGACTATTGAATAATTGCATGCATGTATTGTTTGTTTATTTGTTGAAATTTGCATGTATAGATTAGCAATTATTGTACATACAATATTATGTGAAATAATAATTGTACATAGTTATTCAATTCATTTGCTTTATTTAGGAATTTATGCGACTTATTGAGAATTAATGTTTAAGATCAATATAATTTTAATTAATTGGAATTAGCCACAACATCTCTAATTAATTATGATTATTTACTTTTAAGATCATATTAAAATATTAATTGTAGTTAATCATACGTGATATAATAAAATCTACCTATAGGAATTTTGTTATATTTGTATGGTTAATTAGGATGAAATATCGGATTTTATTTCTTAATCTACCCATAGGAATTAAGAAAAGGAACATAATTCGATAGTTTTATCATAAGGCTATAGATGAATCTAATTGAGTAGGACTTTAGCCCACAGGTAAGTTTTATGTCACTAGATTTATGGACTAAAACATGATTTATATTGGTAAAGCATGAATTTTTAATTGTTCTCAAATCATGTATAATAAACATGTATGTTTAAACCTTGCAGCTATTCAAACTATGAACATTTCTGATATTAAATGTGAAATTCTCGAATTAGGGGTGACAACTACAAGGTGTGGAAGGAGAGAATTCTCCTTCATTTGGGCTGGATGGATATAGATTATGCTATTAGGAAAGATGAGCGACCCGGTATTACCGAAACCAACACTTCAAAGGCTATTGCTCTTTATAAAAAATGGGAGAGATCTAATCGCCTCTCGATGATGTTCATAAAGACCAAAATATCTATTGGTATCCATGGTTCTGTCGAACAGCAAGGATCTTTTGAAAGCCATTGATGAGTAGTTTGCTACATCTAATAAGGCCCTTGCTAGCACCTTAGTTATTCAATTGTCACGCATGAGGCTCACTGGGATAAGGGGCGTGCGTGATCATATCATGCGCATGAGGGACATGGCACTTAACTGAAAGTCTTAGAGGTTACCATATTAGAATCTTTCCTAGTGCACTACATTCTATGCACTCTACCACAACAATATGGTCCTTTAAAATCTCTTATAACACACATAAGGACAAGTAGTCGATCAATGAACTGTTGACCATGTGTGTGCCAGCAGAGGAAAGGTTGATAATGGAAGAGTGTGAAAGGGTGATCTTAACTGTTCTTGGAAAGAAAAGGCAAGATGATGCCAAGAATAAGGTAAAATGCAAGATTCCTTCTCAGTCAGTCATAAAAGAAAGAGGCAAAGGGTTTCTTTTGCAAGAAGAAGGGGTACATGAAAAAAAACTGCTTTAAGTTTAAGAACTAGCTCGATAAGAAAGGTACTCCATTTTCGTTTGTTTGTTATGAATCTAATATGGTCAATGTTAATCACAACATGTGGTGGATTGATTCTGGTTCTACAATCCATGTTTCTAATACCTTATAGGGTATGTAAAACCTAAGGAAGCCAGTGGGAAGTGAGCAATACATCTATTCAGGAGCAAGATGAGTTCACATGTTGAAGCCATTGGCACTTGTAGCTTATTTAAGCAGCAGTTTTATTTTGCACTTAGAAAATAACTTTTATGTTCCAAATTTCTCTAGGAATTTGATTTTTGTTCCTAGACTTGTACCTTTGGGTTTTTCCTTTAATTTTGTGGATTCTGGTTTTAGTTTATCTAATAAATATGAAATTATTGGTTATGATATGTGTTTGATGGTCTTTACTGGATTTAATTACAAAATAATGCTGCTTATAATTCTATGCATGTTATTATTGGGTTAAAACGATGCGGTATGAATGAGGAATCCTCTATGTTGTGGCACCGGAGATTGATACACATCTCCATTGAGAGAATTAAAAGATTGGTAAATGAAGGGGTACTTAGTACTTTGGATTTTGCTGATTTTGAGACTTGTGTGGATTACATTAAGGTTAAGCAAACTAACAAGTTTAAAAAAGGTGCAAATAGGACCACAAACCTATTAGAAATCATACACACAGATATTTGCTGTCCAAACATGGACGCAAATGGTCCAAAATACTTCATTACCTTCATAAACGATTGTTTACGATTTATGTACCTCTACTTACTTCATTCTAAGAATGAAGCCTAGATGCCTTTAAAGTTTTTACGGTTGAATTGGAGAACTAGTGTGGAAAACAATCAAGATCGTGAGATCATATAGAGGTGGAGAATATTATGGTAGATACATAGAGAACGGACAAGCACCTGGTCTATTTGCGAAGTTTCTTCAAGAACATGGGATTGTTACTAATACACTATGCCTGGTTCTCCGGATTAGAATGGTGTGGTAGAAAGAAGAAACCGAACTTTAATGGAGATGGTGAGAAGTATAAGTAACATAAAATTACCTTAGTTCTTATAGACCGAATCACTCAAGACGACTGTGTATATATTAAACCGTGTTCCAACCACAGCTATCCTAAAGACACATTTTGAGTTATTTAAGTTTTGGAAACCAAGTTTGAGGCATTTATGCGTTTGGGGATGCCCGTTTGAAGTGAGAATTTACAACCTACAAGAGAAGAAGCTAGATTCAAAGACCATTAGTAGGTATTTCATTGGATATGCCGATAGGTCTAAAGGGTATAGATTCTATTTTCCATCTCATAACACTAGGATTATGAAATCGAGAAATGTAAAATTTATTGAGAATGACTTGATAACTGGGAGTGGTCAATTTCAAGACATAGTTTTTGAAAGGGATCATTATGAAGCTCAACCCTCTGGTTCAAGTGATAGATTTATTGTCATTCACACCCCTCAAGTTGAAACAGGTGTTAGACAACTAGCTACTGAAGTTCCACAAGCTGCTGATATCAATCCAGTGGATTAAGTTGTAAATGAGGAAGAACAAGAAATTGTTGAGCAACCAGTTGAACAACAGGTTGAGCAACAAGTTCCCCGAGAGGATGATGGTACAACATTGAGGAGATCTACTAGAGTTAGAAAATCAGCAGTTCCTAGTGATTATGTAGTGTATCTAGAAGAATCAAACTATAAGACTAGAGTCGAAAAACGGTCTTGAAACGTTTTCACAAGCCATGAGTTCTTGGGAATTGAATCTTTGGTACAATGCCGTTAAAGATGAGATGGATTCTATGGCATCCAACTGAGTATGGGATCTCGTTGAGTTGCCTAATGGTGTAATAGCCATTGGATGTAAATGGGTCTTCAAAACAAAGGAAGATTCATAAGGCAAGGCTCGTTGCCAAAGGGTTCAATTATAGGGAAGGAATCGACTACACGGAGACATTTTCTCCTGTATTTAGGAAAGATTCTCTTCGTGTGATTATGGCATTGGTTGCCCATCTTGATTTCGACTTACACCAAATGGATGTGAAAACGACATTCCTCAATGGTAATCTAGAGAAAAAGGTTTACATGAAACAACCTGAAGGATTCTCCTCTAGCGATGGTGAGCATTTAGTCTGCAAGCTTAATAAATCTATATATGGATCGACACAAGCCTCCTAGCAGTGGCATTTAACATTTCATGAAGTCATCACTTTATTCGGTTTTGAAGAGAACGTCATGTATCAATATATATACTAGACGGTAAGTAGGAGTAAGACTTGTTTTCTTGTATTATACGTGGATGATATTTTGCTTGCAATTAATAATAAGGGTTTGCTATATGAGGTGAAGCAATTTCTCTCAAGGAACATTGATATGAAAGATATGGGTAAGGCATCTTATGTTATTGGCATTAATATCCATAGAGAAAGATCTCAATTCATTTTGGGTTTGTCTCAAGAGACCTATATCAACAAGGTTTTAGAGAGATTTCACATGAAGGATTGTTCACCAATTGTAGCACATATTGTGAAGGGTGACAGATTCGATTTGAGTCAGTGCCCGAAAAATGATTTCAAAAGAGAACAAATGAAAAACTTTCGTATGCTTTAGTAGTTGGAAGCCTTATGTATGCTCAAGTATGCCTCAGACTTGACATTGCGTATACTGTTGGAATGTTAGGTAGATTTTTGAGTAACCCAAGTGTTGACCACTGGAAAGCTGCAAAGAAGATTACGAGATATCTCCAGGGGACAAAAGACTATATGCTCATGTATAAACGAACTGATGATTGATTGGCTACTTGATTTAGACTATGCTAGCTGCATAAAAATAATGGAAATCAACATCTGATTATAATTTTATGCTAGTCAATGGTGCTATATCTTGGAGAAGTGCAAAGCATACCTTGACTACTACTTCCACTATAGAGACTGAGTTCGTTTCTTGTTTTGAGGCCACTTCGCATGGTGTATGGTTGAAGAGTTTCATTTATAGGCTTAGAGTTGTGGATTCTATTCCTAGGCCATTGAGGATATACTGTGACAAGTCAGGTAGTATTTATGTCTAAGAACAACAAGAGTGGGAGTTGAAGTAAACACATCAACATAAAATATTTAGCCATAAAAGAACGTGTTAAGAAAAAGAAAGGCCATGGAGCACGTTAGCACTGAGTTGATGATTGATGATCCTTTGACTAAAGGCATGCCGCTAAAGAATTTTGAGGATCATGTAGTATAAATGGGACTTGGTTCCATGATGTGATTTTCACTGTATATTTATTGTTTCAATGGAACTCTTATTCATTTTGATATTTTCTCATATGGTTTTTGCACACATGCTTATTTGTTTATCTTTGAGAAATATCATTTAATTTGGACCTATAATAAACATATGGTTTATTCATTAAGTTTAAGGGCTAGTATTGAGTGACTTGATATATTGTAATACATGGAAGGCAATACTCACTATAAGAGGACCTATCGCCATGGTTCATTTATTTTGTTTCTTGTTATGTTTGATGTTAGATTAAATGGACCAAGTGGGAGAATGTTGGAATTTACCAATATTCTTGGGATATTTTTGCTATGTTTGTTAAACTGAATTTCAGTTGAGATCTTTGCTATTTTATTGGGAAATCAGTTTTTGATTGTGGTCTATTTTTAGCAAAAAATCAACTCATAATTTCAACAATTACATCATGAGAAAATCTTGCGAACACGCCTTGTACACATCCAATGAAATTTGTGATGGGTAGAGATCTACATATAGGATGTGATACTCTGATTTGGGTCCTAAGCCTACTCTTTTTCAGAAAAACTATACCATTAGTTTGTGAGTGAGTGAGGGTTTAGAAAAGGCAAAAATAAATAAATAAATAAATAAAACTCCTTAATGTGTAAGCTTTCAACGTGAACGATTTACAATCGCAATGGCTGGAGGTATTATTCTTGATCCATTATGCTTCCGCTATTTGATCTGACTATGTATATTTAGATTTTTAAAACATGTTTAGATCGATTCTTGAATTTACAATCGGGTCATAAATTGCCAGCTCTAATCCATACTAGTGTTGTTATTGAGTTGACTTGAAATTATCTCAAAACAACAACTCAAGATTGAAACTTGAATTTGACTCAAATTCGATCAAGTTTTAATTTTGAAGATCAAACTTGCTTTGAAATGATATTTGATAAGATCAAACTTAATTCAATTGAACTAAAAAGGAAATTGTTTTTTGCATAGATATTGTTTATTATTTATTTTTTATATATGAAGAACTTAACTAAGCTCTTGAATTGATTGAAATAAGTATTTTAAAACTTGAGGTGCTTGATTGAGCTTGAGCTTAATAGTTATCTAAGTAACTTGAATTTTTATCTTGACTCGATTGCACTCAAACTATCACAGAGTTAAACCTGTGTAGTTTGTGAGTAGATTCAACTTGGTTATGGTCTTAATCTAAATGAATCTTTCATGGAATATAGATATAAGATATGTAAGACTTGAAGAGTAAAAGTAGAAAATGTTGTTATACCATACGTTTTAAGTTGAGCATTGGAAGAGGAAAAAGTAAAAGAAAAAAGAAAAAAGATTATTGACTAATGTTTCATAAGCTTGCTAGCGAACTCTTTACAAAACTTTTGCTATCTTGGACATTGTAAAGAGCAGATTAGTCGCTGAAATAATGAGCCAAGATTGATTTCGAATAAACCTATCGTGAAATAAAATGTAAAAATTTATAAATGAGAATCGAAGTTTAACAAATAAGTGAAACCATTCAAATTTAATTTATTCGTGAATGAAGCACATCAAACTATGAAATAGTTGAATCCCTTTTACATGAAACAGTATTAATTTGAAATATTTGGTTATTACCCTGTAGATTTGAGAATTGAGATTGAATGATACTTAACATTAGAAAAACGATAAATCAAAATGGCGAGGTCAATGCTTTAAAGTCTCAGAACTTCTGTAAAGTAAAGTCGCCGATGCCACTTGAATAAGAATAAAAATGAACAAAGCAATAATTGAAGATGAACTTCTTTATAGAAGTCATTATTTTAAGATTGTACTATTTGATTTCATTTATTCTTTTCAATTGCTTTTTATTTTTCAAAATATAACATGAACAATCAATTAACACTTGATTCTAACATTTATTTCTCCAAGATATCCAAACTTGAAACTAACTATGTCATTTATTTTACAATTTCACCTTAACAACAAACAATCTTTTTCCATATATATATGTATATATACATATATATAAACCATTATGGCAATTAGGTGTAGTAATTTCATAAGATTTCCTATAACAAAAAAATATTTAATGGTCTTGTTTCTGTAACTAGCATTTGATGCTAGAATTGATTGAATCCCCAAACTACTTCCATTAAAATAAAAAAAAGTCAACAATTGAAAATTTTATTATAATTTTATTTCATTTCTTAATCACAGTAATTACATTTTAATATTACTCCATTCAGCCTATGAATAAGCAGTACTTCTTAGGTCTAGAGCTAATGCCTAATATCCAAATTAACTCCAATCCCTACTAAATCGTTAACATTTGATATAGATGATAATGTACAAAACATAAATCATTTCCCCAAATCTAATTTTAATTTTTGTTTCTTGTTAATAGTTTACGTATTTATGTTTTCAAATTTGTTTATGAAGTGCTCACTAGTATTCATTTATTGAAAATTTCAAACATATCTTTAAAATTATTAGTCCGATATGGACATAATGGTTTCACCATTTTTATTACTTTTGAAAAAAAAAAAAATGGACATGTCTTAACTCGTGCTAAGCCCAAAATTATTGTTATCCATATGATCCTTTTAGCAAAAGTTAGGATTTAAACAATAAAATGAGAGTATTTGCATAATTTATAAAGTTAAAGAAGGTTAAAAATCTCATACTAAATGTATAGTGTCAATTCATGCTCTCAACCGATGATTTAAGCAATGTATTTATAATTATGCCCAATAAGATCCACAAGAAACTAGATCCAGACATATTTTATGCTCTTTCTTTCTTTTTATTCATTTATTTACTTGGTTGCAGTCGGGTTAGATAAATAGGCTCATCACATGTTTCTCTATTATTAGACCTAGTTACAAGAAGATTCTTGATATCGTGCCCCAGAATCCTGATTGCTAGACAGAAAGTTAATTAATCATTATCTTCCATCCTTAGATTGAGGAAAGCTATCATGTTCTTGGTCGGTTTAGTTATTATGTTGATTCAGTATAAGTCAGGTCTATAATGTAAAGCAATCATTTAATACCTATAGACCAATAATTGCGGACTTAAACGTTACTTTTAGTTGGTTATACCTAGTGACATAATCGTTAATAGGTTTCACATACATATATTAATAGAGAGAGAATAAAATGTATTAACTTTTTAATATTAATTCTATATAAAAAAAAAAAAAAAATTGCATAGATTTTTTCTAACATGTCCTTGTCCCATGAACAACATGCCTACAACACTTGAAAAAAATTTATCTATCAAAAGAAAATAACTAATGAAATTTACTATAAGTTACATCTATAAGACAAGATATAATATTTGTAGTGTAATGCCTTTATAAGATAGGATATGAAGTTTGCATAATATATTTGTATCGTGCTTATAAAACATGATATAATGTTTTTTATATTTATCCTGTCTACAAGATGGAATATAGATATATATTTATTGTGTATATATCCCATTTATAAGACAAGATGATATACACATGTATATATTGCCTTTGTGACACATGACATGAGACTGCTATGCACTGTTTATATATTCTGTTTAAGACATGTGATTTTAAAATTGTATTTTAATAATTAATTTTAATTACATCTTATTTAAGTAATTACTTTTAATAAAGATCCTAAATAAGAAATAATTTGTGACCATATCTCTAAATTTTATGATTTTTTTACTTCAATCATTTACACTTTAACTTTTCTTTTTTTTTTTTCCCGCCTAATTTCTAAAATTATTAAAATCGATGAAAATGAAATTAGTTCCTCCATTAACTCGGGTTAAATTTATCCTTAGATTAAAGCTGATAGAAGTATAACATTTTCAATAATAAAAAAAGACACATTTCAAATCAAATGATTCAACTTTCATTTGACTGTTCATCACTGTTTCACACCAAAGGTTGTCGCTTTGATTCTTCGCCTTTATTGTCAAATATTGCCTCCGCAGTAAATTTTGAGATACCTAGAAATTTCGATTTTCATGGTCTTCTAAGTCCATCATAAAAGACAAAATCCCTATAGATGGAAATGCCCGTGTTTATCTTTATCCATGCAGGGGCCTTTCTCGCATTAAAAGTTGATTTTAATTTCTGGTCATGATGCAAAGCAACCCAACTCCATCACTTTTTCAAAATTCGTCCTGGGGTATCCCATGCTAACAATATCCTCTGGAGTCCCATATTTTAAATAGCTCTTTTTCTTAAAAAATTTATTCGATTTTATTTAAATATTTTTCACGAGGGTTTCTTCACATATATTTATATTGTCTATAAAATCCATGATAATACTTTATATAAAGGTAAAAAAATGAACTTTATATTATATATAAAAAAGTTACTTTCTAAGACCTTCCCAAATATAGAGGATCTTAAAAAAAAAAAAAAAAAAAAAAAGAAGAGGTTTTCTATCTTGGAAGCTAGGTCAAAAACCCATTAATGAGGCTGGCCTTGTAAGCTTCCTTCTTTCTTTACCTCAATAAAAGATGCTATTTCCAAATGATAATTGACATTCATTTATAATTTAATTATTTTACATTACCCTTTTCTAAAATTCTGCAGTGCAGTACAGCAAGGTCCAAGTCAATAATTGGTGTGTGTATATTGAAAATAAAAAAAGGAAAATAAAAGAAAAGAACAAGTAATCATTGCCAGAATGC
Source organism: Combretum micranthum (assembly GCA_024138025.1). NCBI lineage: Eukaryota > Viridiplantae > Streptophyta > Magnoliopsida > Myrtales > Combretaceae > Combretum > Combretum micranthum. The sequence goes on from JAMXBD010000255.1 coordinate 706,877, forward strand.
ACAGAAATTTTGGGGCTTTCCAAGAACAGATTTTATCTTACTTCAAACTCGAAAAGTATGACTGATTCGCCAATTAGTTCCTATATCAGCAAGAACATGCAAGAGTCAATCCTACACTTTCAAAAATCTTTATGTCAAACCCTATAACCTTAAAAAAAATGTATAATAGGTGAGCAAAAACGCAACAAGAAATTAAATTTATTACATGCAAATGTACCAAAAGTATAAATGTCACACAAGCCTAGTATTACTTTTTTTTTTTTTTTGGGCCATCACAAGCCTAGTATTTCTAAATGCAAAAAATTACATTTATTTATCTTGATTTAGGGACAGCATAGTTCCGAAACTTCGAGTTTCTTAGACTCCCCAACAAGCATATACAGATATAGACGTATATTTATCCTCATCTCATGATCGTATTATTAAGGAATTATGTGAGTATCAATCATCCATATCACTTGTAGTTCGTTTACTTGTGAAGAATAACCATTCATTTTATATAAAACATTATTACAATATTTAGTTCAAAAGAATGATAATTTATAATTAATTACTATTACACAAAATGATAAATAACATCCATGTCCCCATATCCATGAATTATTATTCAAGATCAAGACTTATGTTCAATTTATGATAAATACTCTACTTTTGAAAATATCATTTATTCAATTATTATTATTTTAATAAAAACAATGGTAATTATAGATATTTCACTTTTAATTCTAATAATTACTTATTTCATTTTTTATACCAAGTAAACATTGTAACAATTATTACAATTCTATTATATTTTTATTGAATTAAAATTTAATTTCTTTCTTATGCTATCTGATAAAGTCAACATTTATTTTAAACATTCATAAAGGTGTCCTTTTTCACCAGAGTAATCCAATTACAACTTTCTTTCAAACATCCAACTCATATTACAACATTTGACGAGTTCAGAATCTACTTATCGGCATATGGCAATTTAGTGACAAATCTAAACTTTGGATTGTTAAGAGTTGTTAAGTCTATCATTTTGCTGATATGTTAGTTTAAAGATTTAGTCAAATAAATTTCAAATAGATGCTCTTAGTTTTGTTGAATGTATCGGTCCTATTTTATAGGTGCTATTAGTTTCCTAAAAATTTGCAATTATTCTTTAACAGATCAATATTGTTCTCTATTCAACTTGTAATTGTGCTTCATGAATGATAAGTCTCTTCTAGTAAAAAATACTTAAAAAGTTTCTATTCTTCACTTTAAAATTTCAACATTTGGTATCAGAGCCTAATGAGATGACAATAGTTTTGTACAACCATCAATTCCCCATTTAGATGGTTATTATGATCATTGGTCTATGCTGATGGAAAATTTTTTGTGGTCCAAAGAATATTGGGATATCGTGGAGAATGGACTTGATGAACCAACTATAGGAGTAACACTTACTGAAGCAGAAGCTAAGGCTTTAGTAGATTAGAAGCTCAATGATTTAAAAGCAAAAAACTATCTTTTCTAGGCAATTGATCGATCAATTTTTGAGACTATTCTCTAAAAGGATTCTTCCAAGCAGATTTGGGATTCAATGAAAAAGAAGTATTTGGGTACTAATAAGGTGAAGTGAGCACTACTACAATCCTTAATAAGAGATTTTGAAACTCTTCAAATGAAATCAGGAGAGACTATTACAGATTTTTTTGGAAGAATAATGGGAATTTCAAACAAGATGTGCTTCCATGGTGTAGGCATGAAAGATACTAACATTATGTTGAAGATATTGAGATCAATTACTCCAAAGTGGTACTATGTTGTTTGTTCCATTGAAGAATCTAAAGATGTTAGTCTTATGTCCATTGATGAACTTCAGAGTTCTTTGATCTGTCATGAATAGAGGGTCAATCGATCTAATAATATGGATGGACAAACAACACTCAAAGCTTCCATTGAATCATCAAGCACAAGAGGAAGGGGACATAGAGGCCGTAGAAGAGGTGGTTGTGGAAATGAAGATGGCATAAATGACAAAAACATCTCTCATTTTTCTACGAGACGTGATGACTCTAAAAGAAAAGGTAAAGGGTTTAATGAAAAATCCAAAATTGAAAATTACAGATGTGGGAACTATGGTCATTACAAGAATGAATGTTACACGAAGTTACCAAATGAAGAGGAAGAAAAGTTCAACTTTGCAAAGCAAAAGAAGGAAGGGGAGACACTTCTATTGGTCTTTCATGCAATGGAGGAGCTCGAATAAGAAACATGGTATGTCAATATTGGCTGCAGCAATCATATGAGTGGTTACAAGTTTTCTTTTGTTAATTTAGATAAGAATTGTCATTCTATTGTGATTTTGGGGATAAGTTAACTGTTAAAGTGATGGGGAAAGGAGATATTTAAATCAGAATTAGGAATGGCTCCATTGAAACCATTTCAAATGTTTTTTTTATGTTCCTGGTTTGAAAACTAATCTTTTGAGTGCTAGTCAGTTACAAGATCACAATCTTTAACGGAGAATGTGAAGTGTATAATCCAAGAAGAGAGTCTATTATTGTAGTTAAAATGTCTTCAAACAAATTATTTCCTTTAAAGATTAGAACAGTTCGTGATTGATTGCTGGCTAAAGTTGATGACTCATCATGGAATTAGCACTATAGATATGGTCATTTGAATTTTAATGGCTTAAGGACTCTTCATCAAAAGTAGATGGTTAGTGGTCTTCTTGCGGTCACTCCTCCATCAAAGATTTGTGAAGAATGTATAGTTGGAAAGCATCAAAGGGATTCTTTCCCTAGTAGAAAGGCAAAAAGGGCTCAAGCTGTACTTGAGTTGGTGCATTCAAACTTATGTGGACCAATCAATCCAGCTTCAAATGGTAACAAGAGATATTTCATATCTTTTATTGATGATTTTAGTAGAAAAACCTGGGTGTATTTTTTGTTGGAAAAATCTAAAGCATTTCATGCTTTCAAGAGCTTCAAAGCTCTTGTTAAAAATGAGGCTGGTAGGAAGATTAAAATATTTATAATAGACAGAGGAGGAGAGTTCTACTCTAATGAAATTGCCACATTTTGTGAATCAAATGGCATAAAAAGACAGCTAACTACTCCATACACACCATGATAGAATGGTGTGAGTGAAAGAAAGAATAGAGCCATTCTTCACATGGTTAGGAGCTTGCTGGCAATAGGAGGAGTTTCAAAGCAGTTTTAGTCTGAAGTAATGATGCAATCAGTCATCTTTTAAAGAGGAGTCCAACCTTTTGTGGTGAAACAAATGACACCTCAAGAGGCTTGGAGTGGCAAGAAACCTGTTGTTGATTATTTCAGGATATTTGGGTGCATATGCACATATTCTTGATTAAAGAAGAAAGAAACTTGATGCTAGAAGTGAGAAATGTTTATTTCTTAGGATTAGTGAAACTTCAAAGGCTTATAAGTTATTTAACCTTGAGACAAAGCAGGTGATAATAAGCAGAGATATAGTGTTTGATGAAGGGGTCAGATGGGTTTAGACTAATCGTAATTCAGTTATAAGATCAATAACAGATGATGATGTCTCAGTTGGTGAGATAGAAGAAGTTGCTGAAATTCAAGAACGGCAATCTAAAACCCGGGTACAGCAACAAACTCTACCTAGACCTATGGCTCAATTTGATCAACATTCAGAAGAAGAAGAGAGGAGATATAATTTAAGTAATGAGAACTCTAGTAAAAAGCCAGCATGGATGATAATTTCAATTCAGATGGTGTTTATTTTGCATTGTATGCTGGTAGTGATCTAATCACATTTGATGAGGCTATGAAAGAGAAGAAATGGCAAAAGACAATGGGCAAAAAAATTGAGTCCATTGAGAAAAATCACACTTGGGAGTTGACAAATCTACCTAAAGGGTAGAAAACCTTTAGTGTTAAATGGGTTTTCAAGACGAAGTTGAATGAAAAAGGTGAGATTGACAAGCATAAGGCTCAATTGATGGCAAAAGGCAATAAGCAGGAGTAAGGGATTGATTATAAGGAGGTCTTTTCTTCAGTAGTAAGGCTGGATACAATCAAAATGGTGATTTCTTTGGCAGCACAACAATCATGTCTAATTCTTCAATTAGATGTTCAATCAGCCTTCTTCCATGGCAATTTACAAGAAGAGGTGTTTGTTGATCAGCCACCTGGTTATGAGAAGAAAGGAAAGGAAGAGAAGGTTTATAAATTGAAGAAAGCACTCTATGGACTAAAGCAAGCACCAAAGGCCTAGTATAGTTGCATAGATGCTCACCTTGCTAAGTTACGATTTCAGAGATATCCTTTTGAGTACACTCTTTATGTCATGTCTAAAGTAGGTAAAATGTTAATCATTTGTCTTTATGTTGATGAGTTGATATTTACTAGTGACAATGTTGAGATGTTTAATGAGTTTAAGATGTCCATGATCAAAGAGTTCGAGGTGGCTAATCTAGGATTAATTTGATTTTCCTAGGATTAGAGGTCATTCAAACTATTATTGGTAATTTTATCTATTAGAAGAAGTATGCACATGACATTCTTGCAAGGTTAAAAATGACAGATTATAGGCCATTTGGTACGCCAACTGAACTTGGTTTAAAGCTACACAAACATAATGAAGGAAAGGAAGTAAACAACACTTATTTCAACCAAATAGTTAAGAGCGTCATGTATTTAACATCTACTAGCCCTAACCTCATGTATATAGTGAGTTTGATTAATAGATATATGGAAAAGCCATCTGAAATGCATCTTAATGCTACTAAAAGAGTGCTTAGACACATAAAGCGTATAGTTGATTATGGAGTGCTTTACAAAAGGCGTATTAATATTGATTTTGTTGGGTATATTTGGTAGTAATTTTGCAGGGGACATTAATGATCGCAAGAGCACTTCTGGTTATGTGTTCATGCTTAATTCAGGTGCAATATCATGGTTGTTGAAGAAGTAGTAGATAGTTACACTCTCCACAATTGAAGCTGAATATGTGGCAGCGACTTCAAGTTCATGTCAAGCATTGTGGCTTAGAAATATGTTTGAAATACTTATAGTTGAGAAAAAGGGTCCAACAATCATATATTATGATAATATGTCAACTATAAAGCTATTAAGAAATCTAATGATGAATGGGAGAAGTAAACATATTGATGTTCGCTTTCATTTCTTGAGAGATCTTTGTAGGGAAGAAAAAGTTGAACTACAGTACTATTAGAGTGATGAGCAAGTTGCTGATATTCTAACCAAGACACTTAAGTAACCACCATTTGAGAAGCTAAGGAAGATGCTTGGAGTTTGTTCTTCTCAAAGCATTGATCAAAGAATTGTTGAAGAACATGTGAAAGCAAAGAAATCCTAGACTAGTTTTAGCATAAATCAGTTTAAGGGAGGGTGTTAAGAGTTGTTAGTCTATCATTTTGCTGATATATTAGTTTAGATCTTTAGTCAAATAAATATCAAATAGATGTTGCTAGTTTTGTTGAGTATATCAGTTATACTTTTAAGGTGCTGTTAGTTTCTGAAAATTTGCCATTATTTTTTAGCAGATCAATATTTTTCTCTATTTAAATTGCAATTGTGCTTCATGAATGATAAGTCTCCTCCAGTAAAAAATACTTAAAAAGTTTATATTTTTCACTTTAAAATTTCAACATGGATTGCTATCATTATGGGAAGCTACAACTATAGATCTGTGATTGCCACTTCGAATATCTTGGCACTCCACTTTTCTCAACATGGCCCCCACTTACAACCATCAAAATAATTAACTAAGTAGTGTTAGATACTTTTTTCTTTTCTAAGCCTATAGCAGCAAACATCAATAAATATTATAAACACTAATGTGAAGTTAAAAGTTGAATTGGCTATATTTGGTCAACTAAAATAAAAGAGATGGATAGTCAAGACTTTGTAACCGAGCGATATAAACATCAATCTCTTAATGAAATTGATCTAACTATGGTTCTCCCTCCTCAAAATTGTAGCTTACCTTGATTGGCAAAATAAATACATAAAAAAATAAAAATAAAAAGATAGTTGGCCTATTATGTAATTGAAAAGACAAATTATGAAAATATGTCAGCTAGAAATAGAATCTGCTGATTCGGTCCTTTTGCCATTTCATTACTCATATATAGGTTTTCCTCACATGTAGGACTTGGTTATAATTTAGGATCCTAGCATATTTTACCACTACATTAGTTAAGGTTTTTCTAAGTTATTGTTGAATCTTGAGACATCCCATTTCGTCTAAAACTTTAAATTTCTAACCTAGTTTTATTAAGGAGAACCCACTATTCCTGAGAGTGTCGTCATTGATTGTTGACAAATTAATTTGTTAAAAATAGTTCCTTTTTAGTCGTTTTTACATAATTTGTCAAAGTATTCTTGGATTTAATATAACCATCAACTACTAAATTATCTAAGATTCAAACTGCAAAATTTCCTTGCTTTTACTTATTAAGATCTAATATTTCGTATCCCTAATAAATTTAGCAAGATAAACTATTATCTTAAAAAATATTTCTAAGGTTTTGGTTGGTTCTATGGTATAAGTCTCTTTCCGTGATTTTTAGTATTAGGATTATTGTGTAGATCATGTTTTTATAAATTTGAAAGTTGAGGTCAAGATACTTACTTACCGGGGCACATTCTCCCTATCCTACCACAGCGAGACAAATCTTATTGGAATGAATAGTAAGAAGGATTTAAGGTTGATTTATATGATTTCTATGATATATGTATAAGCCTTATCTCATGGTAGGTTTTTATTGTCATTTTAATATACATCCTTGTTGGTTACTTTATTAAATGTTATCAATAATATAATTTATATTCCCTTTGATAATGGTCATTAATAAATTCTTATTGGCATTATTGAAGGTGTATAAATTTTCATTATTATATGGAAGTCATACTTACCCTTTTTTCATGTTTGTTATGTGTGTATATAAATTAGTATTTTCTTCAATGGAAATTATTTTATTTTATTTACAAAAAGGAATTTCATTGTACTCTTATAGACGGAAAAGAGTAATGATCCGTGTGAATTAAGATCCTAAAAGAACATCTAAATGAAAAAGTCTATAAATTTGTTGGCTATATGATTTATCGCCTTGTTTGCTTCCGTGTAGATGCATGAAATTGTGACTCTTACTTGTTTTATCAGCATTTGAACTATTTAGCTTCGATAATGGTTCTTCCATGAATAGTTGGAAATAAGGTTAATAATTCAATTAGCAATTATTCTCGAATCCACTTCAATCTTGATGTTCTTAAGCTCCGGACATCTTTCTATTACTAGAAATTCAACATGTGCCACTGCCTTCTTTTAATCATTCTCCATTTTCATGTCATACCAATCCCCCTCTTGGTGTCAATCCACTAGCACATGATGTCCGCATTTGAGTTCCACTGCCCTCTCTTTGGTTTTATTTGCCATTGGTTTACTTTGCTGTAAGAATAATTCTATTATAACATTATTCCTTATAAAGAAATATTACATCATTTAGTTAATTATAATAGCAATTTTATAAGGAATGTCTATCACAAACAAAAAAAAAAAAAATTGAATAATCTTTCATTATCCAAACCTATAAATAGTAATTCAATGTTGGATTTTTTTTTTCAAATACCCTCATACAAATAAAAAAATTATCAAATAAAAATCCAATTACAACTCCACATAATTTAATAATATTAATTCTATTACAACCTTATTCGTTTAAAAAAACAAATGGACAATTAGTATATCATCTTCAAATTTTTATTCATGGTATGTATAACTATATACGAATCTACAAAATATAATTTTGGTTGCTTCACTAGTATTTTATCTATTTTGCCTATAATAATAATAACAACAACAACAACTCTTAGTTTACAAGCTAACCCTACATTTTGGTCTCCTTTTTGCTTATGTTTCAAGGTGAATAACCAAAATTTCCATAATGTAGTTGCAATAATTAATGATTTCGTTTGCTTTGTAACGTCTTAAATATTTGAGATATTTAGAATTCACCACATATTTATATTAAATATGGATACGTAAAGGTTTAGAACCTGCTATTAATTATAATAAATAGTTATTGCAATTTTCAATATCTTACACTACATACAACTAATCCATATTACAAAATAAATACAAACTTTAAAGTAATAAAAAATCTAAAATATATAAAGCAATTACATCAGTCTATTTATAATCTTCAAAAATTCCAGCAAAGAACCCGATCCTACTCTTTGATCCACAATCAACAAAACATAATTTTTAATTTCTGATACCTTAAAAATAGATAAATAGTGAGTCAAAGCTCACTAGATATATATCATAAGCACAAGTGCAAGAACAAGCATCAACACACACTCACATGTGAACTTATAACTAATGCAACAACAAATTATTTATCATCTTTTGATTTAAGCCCATCAAACATGACAAGGATAACTTAATATTCTAGAAGCACTTATATATAATACATATATAAGCATGACAATGGGTACTTCCAACACCCATGAGTTAAAAAACATTGGATATTAGGTACTCCTTAATAATCACGGCACCAAGACCTAGATCTATCCATATAATTTCTTGGTGTAACTCATGTAATCACCTTAATTTTACATAACCTGATTATAATAATTATTAAAAATATAATATAGAATTATAAAAGAACTATATTAAAAATATCAGAAATCTCTCCAAATTTTTTGTGATTTAAATTTTTAAGTATAAACAAATTAGAGTAAAGAATCTTTATCACTAAGACTTTAAAAAAAATTCATAATGTTCGAAATAAAGAATAAAGAAAAACTATTTAATATTTAAGAACCTAAGTTTTAATATTCGAAAAATATTAATACCTTTAAGTTAAATAATTCTGAGTCTATAGAAACTAAAATTCTGATTTAACTTAGTAACTTATAATTAATAAAGAGAACAAAGTAACAAATATAAAATAAATATTAAATTTCTAAACTAGTAAAAAACTCTAGAATAAATCTATAAATAGAAATGAATTCATATGTAATTTCAAACCCTATAAATTTATAATAAAGTTGAATTAAGGGCAATATAATTATTAATTTATCAAAATACCACCAAAAAAAACTTTTAAATAAATAAAATATAATTTACGATAGCGAGTATAAAAATAGAAAAGTAAAAACCTTAAACTAAAGATTCTATGTATACTATAGTATTCAGAATATGTAATATCGTTAATATGTAAATTTTTATTCAAAAATATTATTGAATCAGTATTTATCATACGTGTCATTTAGATCCACAAAATTAACTTTTTGCACTAGTTCATATTTTTGCCCACTCTTTATATAGTTGTCGGTTATAAATTTATTATCTTCTTTTTGTTTTTGTATTTCCACTCATCCCATCTTCCTTACATTTTTTTATTTTCTTTCCCGTTTACACTTTTCCTCTTTTAGAAATTCATCTTTGTACGTAACAAAAGTCCAACAAAAGTACAAAAATTAACACATATATACATATCTTTAATAGAAATTCTATGTATACCATAGTGTTTAGAATATTTAATAATGATAATATGGTAATTTTCATCTAAAAATATTATCGAATAAGTATTTATCATACGTGTCACTTGGACCCGCAAAATTGATTTTTTTTTCACAAGTGCATATTTTTCCCCTCTTCTTATACAGTTGTTGATTATAAATTCATCATCTTCTCTTTGTTTTTGTATCTCTATATATTCTATCTCCCTTACATTTTTTATCTCTCTCAAATTCGGTGCAAATTGAAACATAATTGTGGCTGGAAGCTCCTCAACTTGTGCACAGTCAAAATCCTTATGCAAATAGTCAATCAAGCACCAAAATGTCAAAGAAAATAAGGAGCAAACCAATAAAGAGCTCCCAAATCAGCCAAGCATATTAAATGCAAAGACATGCAAATTAGATTTGGTGAAGCAACTCTCCTTTTCGGCCGAACATGAGGAAGTTGTTGTCTCTCCTTATTATATATATAAGTAATCATTTAGTAAAGACAAACCATATAAAACATAACAAATAAAGCCTACAAATCAAACTCCACACAACACATAAAAACACCCTTGAAGTGGCTGCAAAATTTGTGCAAAGCCAACCTTAACATAACAATCAAACACACATAAACATAACCTCTATTAAAACACCTCTTCAAGCTTGGAAAAGAAGAAATAAGGTAAGTTAATGAAGCCCAAAACACCCATATCAAGCTTCAACAACGTAAATTCGAAAAACCCTAGTTATACCATTTTAATTTCAAAAATCAAGAAATATGTGCATATTATTGTGTTATGAGGTAATATATGTGTATATATAACATGTAGAAACACTTAAAAAGGCTTTAGAAATAGTTTAAACACAAGTATAACATATATATAATATAAGAAAATTGAAATTCGAAACAGAAAAAAAGGAAGAAGACAATGAACAATACCTATACCGGTATAATGCTAGCGGCGTAAACCAATAGGTTGGCGGCGTACTGGCGGGCTTCATACCAGCCTTCATTGAAACAGAAGCTATGTGACTTTTGTTAAACATGTAAAATTACACGTACACCAGTGGCATAGAATTATACACCAGCGGCATACAGGCCTACGAGGGCAACCTTCAAGGCTGGCTTATCCTGGAACAAAACGTGTAAAATTTACACAAGCGTCGGCACCTGGGAATCAATGCCGGCGGGGTATGTGCCATGTACATGTAAAATTTTCTAGAATAAGTATGTTTCTTCAAAGCCAATATATATTATATATATATATACATATATGTGTAATAAAAGAAATGAAATAAGATTTGAAAAGTAATTTCAACCAAAAAGATTTAAATATTAATAAAATATAATAAGTATAATTTAGCAACTTTTGAAATTATTAAAAATATCACTTAAAATATTATTGTTAATATTAATATATTGTACAAATAAAAATAAATTATAAATACTCTAAATAATTATCTAGGATAAATATATAAGAATGGAAAATTTAATAAGTCCAAATTATGAACAATGTGATTTCCAAAAATAACAAAATAATTACATAAAGTACAATAAGAAGAACATGATAAAATTAAATAATGGAAGATAAATATCAGTTACTATAAATTAAAAAACAGTCTAAAAGTGATAATAACAATAATAATGAAATATCAGTTTATTGAGAATGAATTCTATGACTACTCAATAAAAACATTTAATATCAAATAAGATCAAGAGAAACAAGATGAAAATAAATAATTAGAAATAGATATTGGTTGCTATAATTAGTCAAGTTAAAGAACGGCATAAAATGATAATAATAAATCGTAATAAATTACTAATTTACTAATTACGAACCCTGTAATTATCCAATAAAAATAAAATATAAAATATTCTAAGATCAAGACAAGCAAAATAAAAAATAAATAAATAATAAGTAGTAAATATTCGTTACCATAAAAACATAAAAAGGACTGATACAGGTAATAGAAATTAAATTAAATATTAAAATATAATACTTAGACAGTCATAGAAGTTTAGTTGCGCTATTTATATTATGTTAATACGTATTTTTGCTTAACAAGTGACAATAAATTGTAAATAAAATAAATAGAACTAATATATCTTAAATGAATTATATTACTAAGTAAAATCATATTAGGTTGATTAAGCTAATTAAAGTAGATTTAGTAATTGACTTAAGCGATTAGTTTCAATCAACTTGACTTAGATTAATATACTAAGTAAAACCATAAAAAGAAAGGAGTACGTAATTTTTAAAATACGTTTAAATTAGAATTAGTGTAACTTATAGTATAAGTTATACCATAATTAATATGGTGAATATGTTGTTTCAAATATCTTATTTTCGGAACTAATAAAAGAATAGATTGGTAAAATAATAAATATCTGTTATTTCTTTTTCATTGGAAAAATAGATCAATTCTCGAATTTCCAATAGCTTATGCAACAATTTAGCAAGGACCACAGGTGAGGGAATTCTGATGATCTACTATTCACTCGTGATTGCTATTGCTTTCTGTTATGTTGATTGTATTGCTTGTATGTGGAATGACTGATTGATGTGAGTGCTATCATCTGCATGATCACCTGAATAAACGGATAAAGATAATAATTTGACTAAACTAATTAGATATACTCACTACATGTGCGTGACCCCCTATAGGAAATGTCTCGAATTTGAAATCAAAAGTATTTTGAAATGTATTATTAAAGAAATATGACTTGAAATATTCCAGGTTGCTTTTATATCCTTTGAACAGGACGAATTTTTACTAAAAGAGTTTATGAGATAACATGGGACATTTCTGAGTATTGTTGTGACGGTGGATGTTGCTTGAGTCGTGGTTCACTAGTCACATGGTGATAGATGTTACCTGAGTTGGGGTCTATCCACCAAATTTACCCTCATTGGGTGATGGATTGTATTGACAGTAGATGTTACTTGAGTCATGGTCTACTTGCCTGATTCACCATAAATTGGTGATGGTTAGTGAAATTCGCCATTAATCGGCATTATGTATATTTAAATATTAACCAACGAGGATCACATGAACACGTTGAGGAATATTTGCTATTACTAATGGCATTTAAGCATTCGGTAAGTCTGGATGGATGCTATAACCAGACAGCCTCGTGCGAGTAAGGCGAGGTGTCCCATGCAGGTAAGTATGGGAGACAACTGAAATGTAGACAGGTAAGTCTACATCGTTTATGGATTCAGACTCCCATATATGTGTTAACTACATTTATTTCGTATGCATTCATATCACGTACAGATAGATTTGCATGGTTGTATAATTAATGCTTGATAACTTGTGTGAATGGTAGTAGTGAGGAATGAACTCACTGAGCCTGTGGTTTTGCTCACTCCCCAATAGTTTCTATGCATGTATAACGCTAATTGAGACTGGGATAAGGATGTGTGAAGAGTGCTTCTCCGTCAGACTATAGTGAAGTTAGATATATAAGTGGCACTAAACTTAGAATGTAAAATTTATAATTTTTATAAATAAATGAGACTTTATATTTTGTAAGTTAGAACTCAATTTCATTATTTGGTAGGGGATACTGATTCTCTACAGTCTTGGTAGAGAATAGACAATCGAATTCCATAGTTGAAATCCAGTAATATAATATATCATTTATATAATAAACATTGATAAATAATTAGTCTTGTACACTCTGACTTACAAGATGAATCTCATATTACAGATGCACACGTAGTATGATAGCTCTAGATTAATCCTAATAGGCCCTTTTTGAGGCATGACAACTCAAGACAATGCCAAAATAGGAACATTAGGTTACTAAGATAATAATGCAGATATTATAGTACTACAAGTAGTACAAGTAGTTACACACAAGTAACAAACATGAATTCTTATTACTGGATACTTAATCTCTTTATGTTTCTACCTTAAACAAACACAAACAACAAGCAAGGTATATACATATTCAAGTTGTTTAGAATCATTTATACTTCTAACTCATCCATGATCTACTCTCTTAGAACCCTCATCTTTAACCTACTTATATTTAAGCTTTAAGATCTTATAATATAGGTACATTCTTAGAAGAAGGTATTAAATAGGTTTTAATTGCTTTTGCAATGGAAAAAAGGTGAATTTAGAAAGGTTATAGTGTGCACGAGCAAGCACACAATCGTAGAGGGGTTGTGTAGCTCTTAAATGGAGCAAACCAATCACTATATATTGCATAGTTGAGTACACGAATGGTGCACAAGTTAGTGCACTTTCAATAAAAATTCAAGCCACATATTAATGCACGAGCTTGTGTAAAGATCGTGCACTTCAAGGATGCTTATTTCGTTGTATTACAAAGAGCTACGCAACCTGATATATGGGTTCGTTATATGGGTTCGTTATATGGGTTCGTGCAAGGGTCATATACTTCTAAAACTCATCTCTTTCATTAATTTTTCCTTTATTGTACGCCAAAACATGTTTTAACCCTTTAACACCTATTTTTGTCACTCCAACTCCATGCTCTATATGGATTTACCCAGTCTTAATAAAACAAACATTTAAGAAATTAAAATTTAAATCAACTTACATTACCTTCTTAAAATTTCTATTAAATCTTCATTCTTCTAAGTTCCCAAATCCTTGTTCCATGATATTCCTTAAGTAATTTCTTTAAAAATCTACCAAAAAAAAAAAAAAAATTCTCACATACCATCAAGTTACGTTCGAAAAATCTTCAAAAATTTGCAAAAGATGGTTATAGGAAAGGCAATGAAACTACTGCACATGGAAGAAAAGAATGAGAAGCATTTTTTTTATGTTTAATAATAGGTTTTAAGCAATGTATCTTTCATTATTTTATGTTATGAAGAAATTGCCTGTCTTAAATGTGATTATTACCTATTCTAGCCCTCTTTATGATTCATATATTTTAATATATATCATGCTTCTTCTTCTTGAAACCCATCACTTATTGAAATATAAAATTTGGATGTTCTACAAAATTCATTTATTATGGCAGTTAGAATGTTTTTGAAAGTGTAGACCAAAAACTTTGGAACACTCTACAACTAATGGAACAATGGTCAACTAAATTTACCTCGTTTTATACATCCACTAACTAAATGCTAAGTGCATACCCCTCTTTTTGATAGCATCATTTGCTAGAACAATTTTGGTGTAAAGTTTCCACGAGAAGATTGAAACTTTAATTAGTATTTGACTACAAAAATAAATAAATAGATAATATATTAAGACGCATTTATTGTTGAAATTTGGATACTTCTAATGTAATTCAAGGTTTGGTTACTTGACAATATCCAATCATTTGAGAGGTTCCAATAAGAACAATCCTAATTGCTTTAATTGAATGGCTTTTTATTAATTATGTTAGTAATTTTTTTGGCTTAATGTTTCAACTAATAGATTCTTAGTCTAGTTATCATTTAATTTATAAATCGCTACTCATTCTAGAGTCAACACTGGTGTAGGCAATAATTGATCTAGCTAAAAATTTTCAATACAATTATCTAATCAGATATTACAAATGCTATTACTAGCCCCAAGAAAGGCACTCTCCCACTACTGCTTTAGCTCTTAATTATCATTTCCAAAATTAGAGAATTCAAAATTCTCTTTTAAATCAAGCAAGAGTGAGAGTTTCCAATATATTTTGAAGGAAAGTGTTTCGGAAAATAAGGATTTGCTTGCATTAAATAACCACCAAAGTTTTATGTCTTGCACTAAATATATATCTTCTAGTCTTCGAAAGCCAAGACCTCCGTCATTAACGGGTGCACATAGCTTCTTTCGCTTGATCCAATGGACAACTCTGCTTTTTCGAGTCATTATAAAAGAAACTTCAATATTAGCTTCCTAAATTTTTTATGATAGCTAGCTTTTGGAGGCATCTAAGCCTATAAAGTATAAAACATAAAGAGGAATTAACTGTAAATCATCTTTGAATTGAGTAATTCTTCCCCTTATAGACATCCATTGAGAAGATCATTATCTAACTTCTTCTTTAATTTCAAAATAATTATCATGAAATATAATTTGTCTTTTTCTTCTGCTGACAAGAATCGAACTTTCGAGGTAAATAGAAAAAATAAAAAATCACTTCTATAAAAGTTTAATATGGATATTGATTTTGACACTACAAAAGTATTTTTCTCATATTGAATATACATGGAGCATTTTTACTTCCTAAATTTTTTGTTCTAAGATGTTTTCGCAATTGCCTAAATTATTTATAATCATTTAAGTTTAGCGGAACCATTATGAATAAAATGTTTTCACAATTGTCTGTGGAGGAAGTTGTGTGACCAAAAACAAGATTAACCATTTGGTGCAAAGCACCATTACATGCGAAAAGACTACCAACATTGGATCTTTTGTTCATACTATTTACAAATTGATGACTGTCAAAACATAACAAGTTTTTCCTAAGCAAAGTTATGACAACAAACATTGAGACAATAAATTAACGTTGCAGTGAAATGGTTTGTAAAAGTTATACTAGTCCAAAATTTCCGTATTGCGGAGGCCACATCATAGGCCACCTTATCCAACATATGAGTTGTCCATATCAACTTCATCATCGGGATTCTTTTCAAGAAGTCCCTACATTTTATTATAGTCTTTCAATTAACTTTAATGAAATCAAATCAAGAATCAATATTTCACACTATAAATTTAAGATAACAATTAAAACAATAAAATTAGATTCAATAAATTGTAAACAATAATTGCAAATCACATAAATATCTTAAGGTTCACTAAAATCTAAAGAAGTTCACTCTTTTATAGTACGCACAATTGTACTCTAAAATCACTTTATGATGTTTATATGGATATCCTCTCAAGAAGGGGGAAAAAAGGCATTTTGACTAGGTGACTCATGAAGCAAAACAATCATGGCCTATAATCCATTGAAATTGGTCATTCTTAGTAAAAACCTTTTTTTTTTTTTTTTCAAAAAAGGGCATTAATGCAAGTGTTAGAAGTGATTTTGATGAAAATTTACACTTTCTAGGACTCAAAAAATTCACCAATCTAACTTTTCCCTAAATATGGCTGATTTTAGTGGTCCATGGATTTTGAGCTTTGAGGGTTGGTAAAAAGACATCCGTACAAGGATGATAAAAGGATTTTAAACGATAGAAATTTTCAAGGTAATTTAATATCTCTTTCAAGATTATCAACTTCTTATCTTAGGTTGATTAACTAAACTTTTTTTCTTGTTAAATCACCGAAAATACCATTAACGATATCAAATTCTTATATTAGGCTTGACCATAATTGGCCATATTTAGCAAATTTTGGAAAATTATGACTCATGTGATTTTATCGACCTCAAATGACCAATTTTATTCAAAAAATTGACTATAATTTAACCACTTTTAAACTATGAAATTGTTTTTTCTTTTTTAACAAAAATCATATTGATAGTCTTTTTAAGACCTAAAACACGCAATTCTTGATAGGTCGCAAAGCATATCCACAAGATCATTAGTAGCGCTTGAAATGTTAAAATAATGAGTTGTGATGCTCGATACATAGTAAATAAACACATATTTATATATCACACGTACCTATTTTAATGCAATAACCACGGGTGTGGTATTTTAATTAATAGTCCAACAAAGGTAAAATTTCGAGGTCAAAATTTTATTTTAAGAGGGGGAAGAGTAAAATGATCTAGACACTAATCATGAATTGGTGAATTCAATTTTAAATCGAAGTTGGATCAAATTCAAACAGTGCCTTAGAACAAAAATTACCACTTTACCCTTAATTGGGAAACCAAGGAGAATTGAAAATTTTCATTGTTCACAAGCATTTATTTGTGATTAAGACATTTCTTATATATCATGAAATGTAATTTTTTAGGCTTATTGACTTGCATATTTGTATGTCCATACATATGAGCAACCATACTCTACCATTTTGATTTTCTTATTATCTTTGTAACGCTTAATCTTTTTTCAATGTTCAAATAAAATCTAACATTACATTTGATTTCATAAAGTGAAATAAGGTTTGGAAAAATAACAAGTCTTTTATTTTATAATTGGAAGTATTTTTGGAAAATTAGTTCCACTCTATGAGGAACAAGAATTTCTTATCAATGCCTTGTTATATGGAATAGACATTACTTAAGATTGAATTTTTTACAAACCAAATAATAGAATGACTATTCCGTAGTAATAAAGGAAAAGTGACAATTTCATTTTAGCAAAACAAATGCAATGTGAAATAATCAATTGGAGAATAGTTAGCCTTCCCACATTGATTAATGGCATAGAGTGTATTAGTGATGTGGCATGTTTATGGTGTGACTAATAATAACTTGATATGGATGCATGGAGTGTGTAATATTTTAGAAATTATGCCATAAACATTGGCAAAATAGTAAATCGCCCAAACTATTACTTTCCTCATTTACCATGCTCCTACCTTTTTGTAATAGAAAACTTACTTCCTAAGAAACACTTACCTAGGTTACCTCTATATAGTAGCCCCCTAATACCTTTTCCAGTTCTCTCCTTGCAATGGTTTTAAAGAAACTAAACGGACTCGAAAACCTAAGAAGAGCGATATCAAAGAAATTGATATCAATTGAAGGTATCCTTTGATAAGATATGAAAGAAATTAAAGAAGGAGATCAAGAGATCATCAAAAGTAACCTCGTGCTATAAATATTACAATAGAGTTAATGACAGATTCCTTGTATACATATGTATAGTGGTATAGGAGAACAGAAACAAGGATTTTTAGTTTTGCTTGGCGGAAGATCATGATGGTGAACCAAGTTCTTAAATTAAGCTAAGGAATTCGATAACTAATCCTTTTGATTGTTCAATACGAGATTGTTTATGTAATTGAAGAAATAAGAACTTTGTTAAGAATCAATCTAAAGTTGAATATTGATTAAGAACTAATTAGTAGTTACACGTGATGAAATATTTCGATGATTTTCAAACAAGAGATGCATATAATTGAAATTAATGGAAACATGAACATAATAAAAGGAGAAACTAAAAAGAATTAGGAGAATAATCTAAAAATGTAAAATTGTAACAATTTCAAATTGATAAGTGGTGTTTAATGAACAATTTATGAAAAACTAAGTTGGAAGATGAATTGCATGATAAAGAGACTAGAGATTGAAATTTTATGAAAAGAACGAAGGAGAAACACCCTAAAAATAAGTCAAATCAATATTGAATTTGAAGTCAGATCAAAGTTCGAATAATCAAATTTAAAAAAAAAATCCAATTTTTCACCCAATAAGGAGCCCAAATTTTCACAAATTTAGAAACATTTAAATAGGACAAATTAAAATTTAAAAATGTTTTTGGGTAATCATTATATTTTAGCAAACTAGTTGAATTCACAAGTGTGTAAAAAGGCCCCTTCAAGATTGTCCCACTTGGCATAGTCTTGCGAAAAGTGATCTTGGACACTAAGAGACACCTTAGCATGCCTCACCTACCCTCTCTTCTTCAATTTATGATTCTCTCTTCTTAAAAACTCTCTCTACACTCTAAAATGGATTCATATGGTAAATCCACTGAAACCTTAGACCTTGATGAGGCAATTAACCTTTAATCACTTAATTAACTTGTAAATTAGTTAAGATAACTTCTTCTTATTCTTTTTCATTAGGAAATAAAGAAGAAATAGCATATAATTAACAATAAGATGGTGCATTAGGTCTAAATATGCTTGTTTGAGCTTATGGGCATCAATTAGTGAATTTAGCAACTTGAATGTGTTAAATATGTGGAATTGATAAAGCGGGTTGTATAGTTTAGATTTTTAAAATGTGGTTATTAATGAAGTAAGAGGATATATGAATATTATTCAAGGTTTTGGATGAATTACGTATCAATGGTGAGTGTTTAAGTAGGTCTTGTTGAGTAATCTAGGCATAATTGTGACTACGAATTTAATGAGTCATTGGATGACTTGAATATCTTAAATATGCTTGGAATTTTACACGTTCTTAAGGTCTTAAGATGTGAATTTGATGATTTTTTGGAAAAGAATATGATCATATCAATGGTAGTAATTTGTGGAAAATTTAGGTATAATTATCAACCAAGTGTAGTGATAATCTTGTTATGACTTGAAGACTGTAAGTTGTGTATTTGAGTATAACACTGGGATGCATTAAAATTATAGAATATTCTTGATGTTTTAGTAATATAATCTTGTTAGTATACATGTATTGGGTCATAGAGATACCTAAAGTACCTGTATGTGTTGATAGGTCATGTTTACATGTTAAACCAACCACACTTTGTTAATTAAGAATAAAAACGAGGTTAATGTGATAGAAAAATTTTATATTTAATGTAGATTCGTAGACCTCCTAAAGGTAAATATTTTCATGCTAAATTGATAGTTTATCATACGTTTTACTTAATATGCTTCTATGCCATAATTAGTATAGGAATCCCTCGCTTGTATGAGGATGAGTGGCTTTATAATTGGATTATTAACTTGATGATATGTCAAGAATAAAAAAGAAATATGAAAAATAAATATATCATGCAAATATGGATAAAGGCCTAGATTGATTGTTATGAGTGCATATTTTATAATCATGATATGATATGAAGAATGACTTATGTGTGTTGTTGTTTATCTATAAAGGGTAGCTCTACTATGTAAATTGTAATTAAATATGTGTTGAATGTAATAAATTGAGAGAATTTATAAATTTAAAATGCATATAAGGACCTTACTATGTCATATATATTCGTTCCATTTCGATTTCTAATGATGTATATTTCATGATAAGAGACCGTGCCACATTTATAGTTTGAAATTCTCTTTTATCAATGACAACATGTCTTGTTATATGGTTAAAATCATGGATTAGCAATATGACATAAATGAATTAGAAAATAGAATGATGTGTACAATACATGAATATGGCCAAATACTTAAATATGGATGGAAAGTATGAGACAAATGAATATTGATATAGTAATTTCATAATGTGGATTTAAAACAAATATTTGGAATGTTATTGGATCTTTGGAGGCAATTGAAACCGATTTTAGATTAGACATGCAGTAATCGTGTGTTGCTTGCTAAGATAAATAATTAAAAACTAGACTAATACTTAAATTTGGCTTAAATTGCATGTTGTTTGTTGCATGGTTGCTTGATCCAACAAGTGATGACCTTGGATTGGGTTGCAAGGTTGATCACAACTATTAGATGATATGGAAAGTTAAGCACCTAGACCCCTCACAGAATTTCTGGTAAGGGCTTGGTGGATAGTTGGTAGGGGAGCTATAAGATAGAAATGGTAAGCTGGAGTTAGGACAAAGTTGCAATAAGGTTATGCAAGGTTTGTGGGACTCCATATAAAGATTTTGTAATGAACTTTTGCTTGTTAATGGCTAGTTATAAGAAGTAAATCAGACAAGGCCACTTTTTTTGCCTTTCTAACAAGTACTAAAGGCTAGTTAAAATCCAATACATGATTTAGACCCCTTACATTCCTAAATATATTGTTTGGTAGGAGTCATGAGTATTCTTATATGTGTTTGTATTCTTAGGTTGATAAAAATACATAGTGCATGTTTATTATAGTTTAGAAGCATAAGACATGCAAAAATGTGCTTAATAATTATTGAATTGGCTTCTTACAGATTTTTAATATCAAGTTCTATAGATGAACTCCATGTAGATGTTCTTTATGATGCTTTGAGATATAGGATTCAACAATAAGAAGCGAGTCTTGTAGTTAGCATGGACAGGGTTCAGTGATAGAGAGCTTTTCATTAGATTATGTATTTAAGAAGTTTTATTTAAAATTTTTAGGGTTATATGGATAATGACTATAATTAATCACTAAAATATTTTTATTCTTTTACTTCTAGAAGGACCACAAGTCCTAAGCTTTTGGATGTGAGTTGGGCTCACTTGATGAGGGTCATGTTAAGCCCATTGAGAAATGAAGTTAATTTTGAGAAATGATAACTTCGCACAGGTTTTTACATGTTTGTGTAAATAACCAAATCATGGAAAAATACATGGTATGTCGCCAAAATTTTCTTAAAAATTTATAAGAATTTTTTAAATAAAGCTTGATTGGAAAATCACCTAATTAATAAATAACTCACATATATTGCTTAAGTCATATATGTGGATAAATTGATATGTTCTATGTGTTTGGGATGACATATCCAAAGAAGATGGTCAAACCACATCGGTTGACTATTGCCAACAAATCACCCCCTAGCCAGCTACCTGTGGTTGGCCATTAGTGGAGCCACTTCTCCCTATCGATTTCAGCAACTAAGAATTAATCCATTAGGGTGCATGGTTACAATCATTTTCATACATAGAAAAAATAACTAATAATTGATTTTTAAGGAGAGAAAGTTAAAGATTTAGACAATAAAATATTTATATGGATACTAAGTATGTGGCTACTGTTACTTGTTACTTGTGCATGATAGGTTTAGCATTATTGGACTAAATAATACTTGAAATAAATGGTAAATGTTGTTTTGTACTATGTGAAAAGTTATTTATGAAAACCTTTGAAATTGTGAATACCCATGTTTTTAAATGTGTACACTAGAACCCGCATTTTTTTGTTTTCCTTGTTTGTTTGAGTTTCTATTGTAATTATCATTAAAAGAGAAGGCTTGAGAACTTTTATTTTGTTAGTAGTGGCACAGATAAGAGGTCTTGGAATCAATTACTTTACCAAGTGCAACATAATCAAAGGTCTTGGGATCATTCGATTTGCCAGACGTAGCAGAGTTGCAACGTCTTAGGATCATTCAATCTATCGGGTATTGCATAACTAGAGAGCTCTTGTGATCATTTGATTCGTCTAGGGTGGCATAATCAAGAGGTCTTAGGATCTTTAGATTTGTGGTAAAATTTCCATTTAATGAGAATGCATTCATGTTTTTACAAAATTACTTTTTAGGGGGTTTGATTCCAAATGATTGCTATTTGTGATAACATTTATTAGTTTATTTTAATGCTTACAATTGATTGTTAAATGATTCAATGTGTTTTGTTGTATGATTGTCTGTTTTATTAGTTATTATAAGTGGCATATGGTGTGATATTGTTTGTGTGTGTGTGTAGTTGTTTGTACTAGATGTTCCTGCTTAATCTTTATTTTTCAAGTTATATGATTAATAGTTGAGGATAGCTACAGTGGTACTTGTAATAGTTACATGAGTGGGTGATTCATTGATAAAACTTTATGTTCCTTATTAGTCTATATTGAGAATTGTTGGATTCATGAGTAGAGATGCAATTGGGTAGGTTCTTATAAGGCATCTAACTTGCCCAACCCATAAATATCCAATAGAGTAATATCTTATATGGTTTGGGATGAGTTTTGGGACCTTATGTGACACCCTATAAGGTTTTTGGTTAGGTTTTGGGACAAATATAAAATCTGTTAAAAACCTAAACTTAATAAGAGAAAAAAATTATTAAATTTATTTCAATTAATAAAATTAAAATTCAAACTAATTTTAAGATTATATATTTTAAGTATTAGTTCAATTTAACAAAGGATATATGCAAATTTTAATTTTGTAGTTAAATTTAATAATTGGCATATGCATATTTAAGTTAGTTGAGCATTCATACTTAGTAATATTTGATTTTAATTAATCCTAGAGACTTATTACAATGTTAAGCTAAAGAAAAATAAATTTAAAAGGTTATTCTATATACAAATATTAATGGAAAAAAATCATGAGACCATTTAGAATTTTGGTTTTGTATTGTTTAATCTTATATATGAAGAATTATGCAATGACATATGATGATTAAGATAGTATGAGTAATTTAGAGTTTCATATGTGATTTGGCGGTTACAAGTGTTTAGTAGTTTTATGTATATGTGTTTTGGCATATGTGCATGGTGGGGTTTCGTGACATTATAATGTGCATGTACATTAAATGTGAGCGAGTATGAGATGATTAGAGTATAAAGCCTTACTCATCCCTTATCCTATGAGATATAGGGTACTAAATTTTATACCCAGAACTTACTTGATACCATTTTCCACCTGCGACGTATGTACAAGGTATTGAGATCTCATACTTGTACCCTACCCTATAAGAGTAGGTTTTGAAAATTTTGTACCCTACACTTATCTACTAACTCTTAATATCTACCCAAAACCAAATCAATCGAGCAACGTCCAGATAGGTGTTGTTAGGACTTATAGTATAAGCCCAACCCACTTTACACTAAAGTAATGCCTCTTCCAATACATTATGATGCAGGCGATAAACATCTACACCACCGGCCTACAAAGAAACGCCGTTGACCTTGGAAGAAACGTCACCGGTATTAGAAGATACGTCGCCGGCATTAGAGTTAGTCTATATTGCTGACAATTTTGTCTTTTGAATTTTCAAATTGTCAGCATTAATTATAGTCCGCCAGCTTTTATTACCAATTAACTTATTTATTTGTATTTATTATTTTCTGTTAAGGGTAAAACCGTAAACTGAACTTCAACCAAACCCTAGATATTTAAACTCAGGTTTCTTTCTCTCTCTTCAGATGGTAATGTTTCGAAAACCCTGACTCTCTGTTTTTCTCTCGATCTTCTATTGTGATTGTGTACTGTTCTTATTTCTTACTAATGCTAACTCTCTGTATGTTATGAAGGTTAATCCTGTTCGAGCTGGATCAGGCTCCTGTACTCAAGGCACCACAACTATTCGGGCAAAGATGAGGATGCTCCTCTGTGTATCTCGATCTCTTATTTATATTGTTTTTGTTACATGCATGTTGCTATTTTTCTGTTATACAGTTACATGACCGTAAGTATCTTGCTGAAAACTATATGATGCATGCTATTCTGTTAAGATCTATTTGTAGTACTTTTTGAGATCTAAGCTGTATCTGTTACATCCTACTCAAATCCAGCTGTAACTATAACTGAAAATATTTATGTGTAGTAGTCTTCCATCCAAACTGGCTTGGATCTGGTCCTAAGTTGTCTGTCCGTAACATTTTCCTTTTTAGATTTGCATTTATTATTTGTCTTTATTATTAGCCACTTTGTATTTATTATTTTATCTTTTTAGGATTTTCATGTAATAGTATAGATAGGCTTTTAGGCTTGTCTTTAGGGGGGATAACTGATATTTTGACATCTTTGATATTGAATTGAGAAGATTTACTCTGAATTTGCAATTGTTTAGTAATTGTGTGATTAAGTTCACGTTTTGAAATTAATCGTCGAATTGGTTTCCGTTATTTAATGCTTCTGCACTGCATTAGATTGGTATCAGAGCAAGGTGAGTTCCTGCAAAGATGACAATTAACGTTAGTGTTGACGACGATCACATCATCGACGATGTTCGAGATGTGGAAGTCTTGAGAGCCGAATCCTTAGGTCGAAGGGCGGTGTTGAGTAGCATGGATAAGAGATTCCAGAGTTATGAGCAGCGCTTTGATGATTTGATCGAGCAATCTAATACCAACATGAATAGGAACGGTTATGAGAGACGACCAAAGGCAAAGTATGCACACAGCGATCCTGTTATCATACCTGTTACTACAAATCGCAGGTTATATGCTTACAATGATTATTACGGACGTAAGAATGAATATGGAAGGAATGATTTCAAGTTACATGTAGATATTCCATATTTTAGAGGAGAATTAGAGATTGAGGAGTTTGTTGATTGGATTGCTGAGGTTAAACGAATATTTGATTATATAGAGGTGCCGAAGGAGAAGATGGTAAAGTTGGTACCATGTACGCTTAAGGGCTATGCATCTGTATGGTGGGAGAGATTGCAGAAAAGGAGAAATTATGAAGGGAAAGCACCTACTAGGACATGGTTCAAGATGAAGCAATTATTGGAAGATAAATTTCTTCCTCTTAATTACGAGGAAACCATATTTCAATAGGACCACAAATGTCGTCAAGAAAAGGAATTGATACATGAATGTACCACAGAGTTTATGATGCTGGCACCTAAGCAAAGGGAGAAGACAAATGAAACACATGTTGTTAAGCCAAAGGAGAAGAAAGATAATGAAGTAAGTAGGAAACCCACTGAAGTAGTTGTTGGTGAGCCAGGAAAGGTAGTGGAAGAGGAAAAATCGATTGAAATAGTTGAAGCTAAAGAAGAGGAGAAACCAAAAGAGGAAGTAGTTGAAACTAAACCAAAGGAGGAAGCTGTTAGTGAAGCAATTGAAAGTAAAATCGAGGATAAAGAAGAAGTTGAAATGGTTGTAAAAGAAGCAAGGGAGGAAGGCAAAACGGATTCTCCTATTGGAATTCTTCATTCTGTTGATCGGAATGGAAATGTTGCTAATCTTTTTTCATTACATCCCGATGATTCTCCATTATATCCACAAGAGAGAACACGGGATTAAGTTCTTATCAGGTGGGAGAGAATGATGCAGGCGATCAACATCTACACCACCAGCCTTGGAAGAAACGTCGCTAGTGTTAGAAGATACGCCGCCAGCATTGGAGTTAGTCTACATTGCTGACAGTTTTGTATTTTGAGTTTTCAAATTGTCGGCATTAATTACAGTCCACCAGTTTTTATCTAACTTATTTATTTGTATTTATTATTTTCCTTTTTAGATTTATATTTATTATTTATCTTTATTATTAGTCAATTTTGTATTTATTATTTTACCTTTTTAGGATTTTCATGTAATAGTATAAATAGGCTTTTAGGCTTGTCTTTAGGGGGACAACTGATATTTTGACATCCTTGATATTGCATTGAGAAGATTTTCTTTGAATTTGCAATTGCTTAGCAATTGTGTGATTAAGTTCAAGTTTTGAAATCAATCGTCGAATTGTTTTCTATTATTAAACACTTCCATGCTGTATCACGTTGTCATCTCTCCAAAGTATTCAACCCTATCTTTTCCCTCCTCACTATTATTGCCACTAATAAGTCCTCTTGTTCACTTGTGTTTTCACTCCTTTCTTTAACCTTGATTTCTAGGGTTTCGACTCACTAACACTTGTGTTCTTTGTCTTGCAGGTTAATTGATGAACTAAGCTTGGCAGTTTCAAGATGTCGTGCTCCTCCAGTTCAATCATAAGATTGATCTGTTTTAGGGATGTAATTTGATATCCCTTTTCTATTCTATTATTTCACTATTTATAGATTTGTTACAGTGATGTAGTTATAATTTTTGTTAATGTTAACAACTATATAACCATATTATTAATTAACTATGTAATCTTTTAGCCATGTTGTTTACTTCCGTACTCTCTTTGTTATAGTATCTTGTATGACAAACTTTCCTATTGAACCCTAGTATATCATTATCCAATGTTGACTTTCCACATATTGATTTGTACATTGTTGGTAAATCAAAATATATTGTATAATCATGTAGTTGATTAGCAACTTAATATTTATTCATTATATCAGCATTATTGTTTTATTATTTTCAATCAAAGAGCAAGGTTTAAGCTATCTATGAAATACTTTTGTTCTCATTTTCGCATTGAGCTTTAACTCATCATAAATTTGATTAAGGTTTATTGGCTAATTTAGGAAGATATCATCTGGGGTTGGTAAAGCCTAAACTGACCAAATTCATGATACTTACTACCTTTTTACTTGAAATGAATTGCTGTTCATTCTCTTGTTGATTTACGTAAATTGCTATTGCGATATTAACTTGAAGGGAATAATAATTTATAATGAATTGCTATTATGTAAAATGATGAATATCAATTCATATCCTTGCTCCCATGAATTGTCATTCAATGGTTTATTTTTCAATTTTGTTATAAATTTCTCTATCTTAAAAATATCACTTATACGACTATCCTATCTTTATAGTAAAGACAAGGGGTATTATAGATATTTTTCTTTTTATTCTAATAACTACTTGTTTTATTTTTTACACCAAGTGAAAATTATAATAGTCATTACAAATCTATTACATTCTTATTGAATTGGAGTTCAATTCCTTCCTTATTCATTATAGCAAAGCAAACGAGTAGTTAAAGTTTTCTAAGCCTAAAGTACCTCATGAAAGCAATGAAATAGAACATTTCAGCGTAATATACTGACCTATTTGCTAATGAGCATTGGACGACATAGAGACAATAAGAGCTAGGGATACTTTGGGTAAATATACAATTAGGAACCTGAACTTTGAAAAAGATCAATTTATTACTTGAACTTTGAAATTGATTAATTTAGTAACTAAAAAACTTTTAAATTGACTAATTTAGTACCTAAAAGGACTTGATGGAGGTACTATTGACACATATGTAAAGTTCTTTTAGGTATTAAATTTACCAATTTTAAAGTTTAGGTGCTAAATTGAATTTTTAAAATTCAGGTACTTAATTACATATATTGTCAAAGTTTAGGTAATGTTAACTCTAAGAGTTAAGAGTTGCAATTTGATGAGATTTATTGAACATTTTAAGTTTGATAAGTGCAATTATGGCTTATTAAATTAATAAAAAACATCTATAGGAAATTAATTTCACTAAAAGAAAATTCCATTATAACAGGAAGAGGGACTTGAGACTTGTATATCTTACTTGGGATATCATAAGTATTGTAATGAAAGAAAAGTAATTAGAAAAACTTAGGTTTTAAAAATTAAAATTTTGTTCCTAAAAGTAATAATGATATTATTTCGATCTTAAAAATTATTCTTACTTCTTCTCTTCAGTGACAGATTAGACTTCTATCACAAATTTTCCACAAACTTCTATACCTAATATAAATAATTTTTATTGCAAATTAACCGTGAAAATTCATAATAAGAGGACTTAGAAAATGACTTATTTACAAAACAAAACAGATGTTGTCTTTGATTCCTTACATAATACAATTGATTTTGTTTTAATTGCATGATTTCTATTGCACATTTATCTCTATATTAATGATTAATGTAATGGGTAAATTATACCAGAAGGTTATAACATTTGGAGGTAAGTTTATTTTAGATCATAACATTTTGAAAAGTTCAAAAGGGGTCCCAATATATGGAAAAGTTTTTTTTTTTTTTTTTTTTTGAGATTTAATTAGGTACTTATCCAATTGACACATATTAATAGAGCCTTAAAAGAAGGATTTCTTGAGTTTTAATTAAATATATCTCCTGTTAACACGTGCTAATGATGATTTTAACTAATCCACTTCTCTAAATATTATGACATAAACTAAACTTACTCACTAAACATTATGGCCTCTTTTGAATTTTTCCAATTATTGTGACCTAAAATAAACTTATCCTCAGATGTTGTGACCTTCTAGTGTAATTTACCCTTATTGCAATTGATGTTTTTAGTAATAAAATTCCATTGCAAGTCCTTCTCTATTTTAGTAATAATTGCATTTTTTTTGTAATGAATTCAATGGAAAAATTTTTATCATTTGCAAAGAAATAAATTTTTTTCAAATTTCTTTAATTAACAGTACAACTATATTATACACCCCTTTTTTTCCTCAAGCATTTTATAAATATATATATGTATATGATACCATACTAAATATTTACTTGTCACTATTTCAATGAAAATAGATAACAGAGAGTATTCATTCATGCATGTACATGCTTGGACACATATAACTATGTCAATTTTTTTATTTTTATCTTTTAGGAAATAATAAGCTATTTTATATATGTCAAACATGTGTTCTGGTCAATGCTGTCAAAATCGAACCAAACCAGTCAGTTCGATCCGGTCCGACTAGAACCCGCCTTATAAGTGGGCTACTAATTCCTCTAATTACACCGTTTTTAGGTTTTACTGGCCAAACCTAGATGACTCGGCCGATTCAACCATGACTCGAACGACTCTGCTAGGTCAAGTGGGTCAGAACGGAAAGTTAAAAAAAAAGCAGCAAAAAAGGTTAAAGTAAAAATGAAACGATCATTTAGAAACCCGTTCCCCAAATCAAAACCATAACTCGCTTTGCCTTCACTTTCCCAAAAATCTAAACCACCACCACTTTGATAGTGCGACCCTAAACCGCCATTGCCCTCAGATTACCCTCTTAGTTGAACCATTAGTTCAAGTGTAAGTTGTATGGTTTCCTCTTCTTCTTCATCATTTCCTACTTCGATTTTGTATCTTGATCTATAATTGCAATCTTTGTTTCAATTTGGTTTTTCAATTTTTATTGATTCTTGTTCGAACTTTGATTTGATATACTCGATTGATTACATGCTCTTTTTGTTATCATGATGTTAGTGTATAAGATTTGCAACATTATGATATCGGGGGTTGAATGGGTTTTGAATTGAAGTTGTTGGTGGGTTTGCATGGAAGCATCGGTCTGTTTAGAGAAAGAGAGAGATTCAGTAAATAGGTGGACTTCGGTAGCTCTCTTTCTTTTTTTTTTTTTTGTGGGTTAAAGTAATAGTATCTTTTTAATCTCCTTCAAGAATCATGCATGAATCTTTTATAAGATTGATATTTTTTAGTCCAATTTTTAATGCAAATCTTACACATATCGGTGATATGCGGATAATTCGGTATAATAACAACAAAATCAATTAAAATAACAAAAGTATTAAATTATTTTATGGTTAATTACATCATGATATCTAAAAAACAATTATGTGCACATGAGCATTCAACAATTACAAAATATCGGTTTGATTTGCCAAATTTATTAGAAGTTCATTTTCTAGTAATATTCTGCTATCTTCTTCGAATGGCAATGAATAAAAACTATGAGGTCATTAAAAAATAAAATAAAGTTTGAACTGTTCTATACCTATCTTTTATTATATTGATATTTTTATGTTTAAAATGATATGTATTTTTGTAAATTTCATTTATTTATTTTTTCATAATTAAATATAATTTGAAATTTTATTTTCTATTGATCCTGGTTCAATCCCTCGACCCCTAACCTCTCGAATATCCGGATCAAATCACAATCCAATTCTAACAACATTGATTGTGGTGTGTTGGAAAAATATTCTATCATGTCAAGTATGGGTACTTCATATAACCTCTTATAAGTATCAATGCATCTATGTAGCATACAAAATCAGAAACATGGCCTCATAAATTATTCAATCCTCATAAAAACCTTGAGTTAATGTTGCCTATTTAAGTTTGCTTTATCATTTGGGGGTGGTTAAACTCTATTTATTGGCATATACTTAAACCGATGTGAATGTCCATCAAGAATATCAATCAATTGTATGTCAAACAATATATGTCAGTGACTAGGACATTAGAAGTTGAACTAATCATCATGTCCTCTTGTCTGAGAATGCTTCGACAGTTAATTATTATGAAAGTTATATAAGCTTCTTTTCAGTATAGGATTCGTTGATATTACGTGGTCCATGTGCCTCCATATAATATTTTTTGCCCTAGTTTCAATTGGGATTCCTAGAGCAAGATAGAAAATTTAAGGACAAGGTAATGTGGTGCGTGCTTATCAAGCATCTATGAAATAAACTTCAGGCTCAAATGATAAGGGTGGATACGTTTTTTGCTCGGAAAATTATTGTCTCTATGTCATGTGTCTCGTTCATTCCTGGCCCCTGGCCGCTTTTGCTTAAAAACTTATGCATCCATTTGCTTGATTTATTTGGAAAAATAATAAATAATCCCTAACCTGCCTTAAATTTTTGTATTCCCAATCCTAATTGTGACATGATCCAAAATTTTCATTACAAGAAAACTAAGTTTTAGAAATAAATTTCTATTGCAAAAATCATTGTTGTTGTTTTTAGCAGCGGAGATATAAGTTATTTTACTATTTTTCTATTATAGAAATTTTATCTCTCAAGTGATTTTTCTTTTAATGTATACCTCTATATAAATGTAATTGGTTTTAAGGTTTGTATGGTATCTCTTTATGACATTTTCACATAACTAAGAGTAGCTCTCTCCCTACCCTAGATGTAGGTCACACTAGCCAAACCATGTGAATTCCTTTGTTAATTCTTTTTTTTTTTTTTTCAATTGGTATATTGAAACTTTTTTCGAGTTATGGTATCTAATCTAGATGATTCCATTTGCCAATTGAGATATCAACTCAAAAGTTTGATATTGAGAAATTTAATGGATTAAACAATTTCACTCTATGAAAGGTTAAGATGAAGGCTCTTCTACTTCAACAAGGATTGTGTGGCAACATTAAAAGGAGAAGGAAAACTACATGAGGGATTCAAGTAAAGGAGAAGATTGAGATTCCTGTATAGACGCATAACATGATTTTGTTGAGTCTAATTGATGAAGTCTTAAGAGAGGTAGTTGATAAATGAGTATAGATGTGCAAGTGGGTTAAATGGGTTGAGAAATTCTTACTTTTTTGTCAAAGAGGCCAAAAAATTTTTGGCTTCAACCAAGCCTACTTTATACCATAGGTCATCTAAGCTAGCCTACTTACCTTACCCATTCTACCAACTTATATGTCTTTGTAGATAAGATATATATGATAAAAAATTGTATTATAAGGTGATATATATATATATATATAAACAATTAATATTATTATTTCAATTACTTATATATAAACAAGTTTTATAAAATAATTTATTTGATATCATATTTCATTTTAAATAATAAATATATACTTAAAAGAATGTTATGATGCATATGCATTAATCCATCCTCCTTAATCACCATTAACACATAAGTTTAAGCTTAAACATGAAAATCCTAAGAACAATGCTATATCAACAATCATTTTTTCCACACTTATATTTTTATCATTATTTTGTTAAAAGTAGCTAAGTTAACATGCCACCTGTTTAACTCGTAGGTTGGCCCACTTTAGCCCACATGTTAACAAGTCGAATATATTTGGTCACCACTGAAATGGGTGGAAAAAGGTTGAGCCAATCTCGTTTTTAAAATGGATTAAATAGGTCAGTAAGTGTGCCATAGTCTATTTACACAATTCTAAGGTTACGGAAGAAGCCAGAGAGTAAGTTTTAGAAGAAATCCTTTATGAACCAATAATATCATAAGCAGCCTTTACGTACCTCATGAATATCAAAAAATTTGCAAGTAAAAGATCATCTTGATAATTTCAACCAAGTCATATTAAACTTGTAAGGTGCTAGGGTTAAAATCGATGATAAGGATTAGGCGATCATCTTTTTATGTTCTTTGCATATTTCAAATGAGAATTTTGTTGATACCATATTGTATAGAGGAGATAGTATTTTTGTTAGCAATACGAAGGATGTTATGTAGTAGAAGGAATTGAAGCAAAAGGTCTTTGGCTCCAATGAAGACAGATCAACTATAGGCTAAATCAAAGTGTGGTGGAGTTTTGTGTTTTCACTAAAAATAAAAAAGGCATAGTAGGATAGACTACCCACTTTAAAAGAAGGATAATGAGTAGAAGAATTAAATGATATCAATGCAAGTATGTTTCAAGATAGCTCTAAGGTAGTTCAGGATAGTTTTGATCAAGGAGAAAGCAATAATTTGTTGACTATTAGTACATCAAGTTTTGTAAGTACTTTGAGTCATGGGCACAAGCGCCTTTTATTGCATGGCTTTTTTGAGGAATTTGGTTACTTCATTCAAGGAATGGAATGACCACATGTGAAATTGGGTGATAATGAGGAGCTTAGTATTAAGGATGGTGGATCTATGTAGATTAACATGTATTATGGGATGGCCAAAAACACTGGATGTTTGGTGTGTCCTTAATTTAGAAAAAAAAAATTATCCATATATATGTATGTGCTTTGGACAAACATAGGCATAAATATTTTCATGGAGATGGGCAAACTAAGGTTTCCAAGGGTGCTATAATGATAATGAAGGGAAAATTGTAGCATGGAATTCACAACTTAGGGATGGGTAATTCAATGATGAATACGTAGCAGTCTTGCAATTTTTAAAGCAACATGATGGTTTTGTAGAGTTAGTGGCATCATAGATTGGGTCATATGAGTGAGAAGTGGCTAGCAACATTGAGCAAAAAAGATTGTTAAGTGGTGCGAAAACAAGGAAAATAAAATTTTGTGAGGCTTATGTTATAGGTAAGCAGCGCAAGATGAAGTTCAGTTGTAGCAGCCACACATCTACTGCTATGCTTAAGTATATTCTTCCATATTTATGGGGTCCCTCTTCTATTGAATCTCAAGGAGAATACAAGTATTTTGTTATTTTCATTTATGACTTTTTAGGAAATTTGGTTGTATTATCCAAAGCAAGGATAAGGTATTTAAGTGATTTAAAAAGTGGAAGATTCCAGTTGAAAATGAATTGAAGAACAAGTCAAGACACTTATGATATAGAATAGGTTAGAGTTCTATAATGTTGTAGATACCCAACTTTTTCCCGTTTAAGGCTTCAAATTATAGTAAAAAATTAATATTATATTAAGCTCACAAATTAAAAAAAAAAATTAAAAAAGAGAGAAAACAAAAAAAAAAAAGAAGAAAAATAAGTCATTACAAATGTATAAAAAAAGAAAATAATAATAATTTAAAACAATATTTTTGGGCATGATATAATATTAATTTTTATTATAATTGTTTTTACCCAACTAAATAGCTCATGTAAATTGATCTATTTAATTGGACTCATTTTTAAAGCATTAAATACAATTTTTATGCAAACTAAAACAAGGCACAAGCCAATAGCCTGTATGGATAAGTCATTGGCATGCACAGGGGAAACCTGGGTTCGGTTTTGCAAGGAGGCAAATTGCCCTTTTTCTCTTTATTTTTTCCTACATATTCCCACTTACTAAATGAGGTAAGCACACATGTCAGCGAGCTATTCGAAGAGGTAAGCGTACGTGTCAGTGAGTGGGTAGGTGAGCGGTAGGCCATTGTTTTAGATACATTGTATCGTGGTAGGTAAGCGGTAGGCTAGAGTGTCCAGATACATTGTATCGTGATAGGTGAGCTGTAGGCCAAAGCGTCTAGATGCATTATATCGTGGTAGTGAGAAGTGGGCCAGAGTGCCCAGATACATTATATCGTGGTAAGTGAGCGATAGGTCAAAATGTCCAGATACATTGTATCATGGTAGGTAAGCGGTAGATGAGCATGCTAATGCCTATAAATATTGGCGTACCGCAACACAACAACAACACAGAAGAAAAACACAAAACAGAAAGAAAAAAAAAGTACAAAAAAGAGTCTGAATCTAAGTTAGAGGTAGCTCGAAGACGTCGGCAACCACTCCGGCGACTTACTCTGGTGGCCACGACCCAACCCACTCTAGATCCAAGTTTGACCCGACTCCAGGTAAGTTGTTGTTGTTATTATATACAAGTTTTTTATCAAAAATAAAAAAGGGAAAAATGATAAAAAAAAAATAGGAAATATGCATAGAAAAGATTTTGTCACTTAGAAAAAAAAAAATTTAATACAAATAAATGTGATAGCTTATAGGCTCATATTGAAAAATTCTCGATTTTTTTTTTTAAATCTCAAAAATTAAGAAAGTTAAAATATAAAGAATTCCAAAATCTAAAATAAACCAACAAATTAAATTTTTATAAAAAAAACTACGTGTTGTCTGATTCCGATTAGCGGGTACGTAGACACTTTGGGGTGACATAAAAAAAGGAAAAAAAAACCTTTTCTTTTGGTTTATTTCTATTTTGAATTAATTCGTTGTTCATATTGTAAGCTTTGATAATAAATTGTAA
The DNA here is from genome assembly GCA_024138025.1 of Combretum micranthum. Lineage (NCBI taxonomy): Eukaryota > Viridiplantae > Streptophyta > Magnoliopsida > Myrtales > Combretaceae > Combretum > Combretum micranthum. The sequence goes on from JAMXBD010000255.1 coordinate 741,991, forward strand.
ATATCAATATTATTTGTACTTGTTTGTAATTATTAATGTAAATAATGATTTTTTTAATTCCTTAAAGTTTTAATAATAACTTGTAGATATTACAATTTGTAAATTTTTTTTTTACATTAGTAAATCTTCGAGCATTAAAAGGATGAACTTTAAATTTTAAATTTCAAGTGGTAACCATATGATTTTAATAGGATAGCCCATAAATCCAAAAATCTCTGGTTTATCAAAATGATTTTAAAATCAATTTTTTCACAAACTAGTGGCTAAATTAGGATCAACCAATCCATTGATCATACTTACAAATTTTCCTGACTTCAAACGGGTGGCAACTCCAAAATTTTTTTTTAAAGATCATGTTTCTTTTAATTCCTAGTCGATGGTTCATATTAAATGGGTTCGGGTTTAATACGGATCGGATTAAAAGAAATGAAACGAGAAATGAAAAATCCAAGCTCGATAGCTTAGCGACTCCACTGGAGACGCTTATTCTTTAAGAGGGCTAGCCACTTGAAAACTTGAAATTTTGAATTTAAAGTTTATCCTTTATATGCTCATCCTTGTATATTATTTATATAGCTATTAATTTATAAATAGTTGTACTAATTTTTTTCCCTTTATGTGATGCAGAATAAAAAAAAAAAAAGAAAGGAAACTTCTGTAAATAATAGGGGCATATGTTTTTGTTTTTTAGAATTCATATTTATGTGTGCTAGATACAGTCAGAACTAGGCCGTCTTAGGATCCTAGGCAGGGAGGTCGCTAGTAGGATCCGGGGGCTGTGATATTTTCACCCTCTGGTTCATGCATTGACCTCCCGCTCTAGTTTAGTGTTGATCTGCGATCTACTGGACTGGGAAACCTTTAGAAGCCAACCAATTGCATTCATAAACACGGGTTAGCAATTAAATAATAATGGGCATACCTAAAAAAGTTATAGTTTCAAATCCTTTTAAAATCCTCCCCTTGAAAATTATTTATCTTATTTTTTTTTAAAATAGGGTTATAACTAAAAATGAAAATCTCATAATTGCCCCATGATTAATTAGTCGTCAATCCTTGAGTTTGCATCCATGTGAATTGCATGTGTAATATGTAATGTGTGTAATTTATTTTACTTTGTAAATAATAGCTTGTTAGTATTATTATAGTCATTTGTATATAGTTCAAAAAAATGAAAAAATAAAATGCTTGTAAATTATCTTAACTGAAAAAAAAAAGATAAAAAGTTTTTTTTTAACTCATGTAAAGTAGTGTACATCATTATGATATAAAAAAAACTGTATATAATATAATTATTAAAAAAGTCCATTTTTTTGTAAATAGAGAAATTCTCAAAAAAAAAAATTGTAAATATTCTTTAGATTATATAGATCATAATAAAATAAATACAAAACTTGTGTATAAAAGTTGTTAAAAATGTATAGTAGGCTTGTAAATATCCATAGATTGTACACAATTTGATCATCCATTAGATTAGTTCCTCTTCTAGAAAGTTTTAAATTCTTTTCAATTACAATCACTCTATATCATAGGTGTTTTATTCCTTTAAACTCAAGTCTATTATCCTATAAATGTCAGTCTCCATTTATGAATATTTAAGAAAAAGAAAAAAAAAAAAAGAATCATCGTTGTGAATAAATTTCCACTTTAGGTTGTGAACAATCATTGTAAAATGTGGTTCTCGAATACTTCTTTGTAAATATCTATTATCCTTTCAATAATTAATGTTTAGTTATTTCTAGAATATAGTTTTCTAATAAATTAAAAAAAAAGAGAGAAAAAAAAAAGAGAAAAAGAGAAATTTGCTAACAATCAAGGATCCTTTAAATTTTGAGACCACTGATCACTCACTTTAAGCTAAAGGCGAACTACAAATGAAAAGAGATCAGAAATAGGGGGCAACCAGAAGGACCTGATAAGTTACTAATTAGGGGCATTTGTTGGGCTTGATTTCTAAAATAAAAACCCAATATAAAATGGGCATTTAGTAAATTATCTTAAGGCAATTGAAAATTGGATGATTGAAAGCCAAGAATGATATCTCATTATTTAAAAAAAAAGTCTAGAATGATAAGAGGCAAGACAAATCCTAAATACTAACCCTAAACACTTGAGAGTAGAGTGACATTAAAAGGAGGAAATAGACTCATTCCTTAAAGGAGGTCCGCCTTGAATTTGATACTTGGGTCAAAATGACATTAGGCATTCATTTTAATGTCCCAAACACACTTATCCCTTGCCAACCCAGTTGAGCCTATTACAGAAGTATTTAAAAAAGTAAGCCCTATCAAGAACTACCCTACAATGGGGCAATTTGGAGGTTAGGGTCATTAATGAGGAGAAAAAAGGATTAACTATTGTGTGCTTGCCCTAGCTGTTTCAATTCAAGAGCAATCATTTGATATGGATAATTCATGTCCTTTAAAAGGAAGAAGAGACTTTATTTCAAAACCATACACAACTCATACACTTTAGGTTGTAAGCCATCTAATGAATTTTGAAGAAACAAAAATCACCTTAAATTCAAAAAAGAATAAGGAAAAGAAAAACAAAAAAAGGAGAAAGAAAATGGGATTAGAAAGAAAACCAAAAAAAAAAAAAAGAAGAGAAAAATAGAGAACATTCAAACAAGGTGATCATGCGTAAAGATTGGAGGCACATGCTCAAAGCTCAAAACCACCAAAACTTATCAAAACTCAATGTCTAAGTTCTACAACATATTTGTATCATGGGCCCACTCACAATACCACCTTTTTAGAGATTCTTCATATTATAGAACTTGATTTATTAATGCTCTTGAAACTAGGGACAATCACATTATTAAGTTTTCCTTAAGGGTTCTTGATTTGTAAACCCGAGAAGTATTGAAGATAAAATTCAAAATGGCTAATGTATATGATATCTCTTTTGATTGAAGCCAAAAACCAAAAAGTGTACATTATGATTAAAAAAAAAGACTTAATAGACTGACCAATATGTGTCACTTATAAGTCAGATCATAATTTTTGGAATTGAGTCAAATGTGTGGAAATAAGCCTAAGAGAGTATAAGGAAATCCTTTTGGACTAGACAATTCATAACGAGATAATTATCTCTTCATATGAAAATCATTTACAGGGGCATGGAAAACCATTTGCCCCAATTTAGAAGGTATCCACCTTGAGTTCAAGAACTATTTGGCCCAAAGTTGAAAGACAATGCCCCAATAGAAGCAAATTAAGGTTCTAAAGAGAAAAGTTTTACCTCCAATGTTTAAAAGTTTTTCAATGAGAAATCTTAAATGGTTTAGTAGTCAAGCTTAAGACTGAACTAAAATGAATGATTAGTAGAGCAAGCCCAATACGTAATTGATCTCAAAGGATTCTCACTTGTTGGTAATTTTTTTCAAATATAAAAAAAAAAAAGAAAAAAAACTTTTCATAAGATTTTAAAAAGAGAATTTTCAAAAAAAAAAAAAAAAGAGAAAGAAAGTAAGAAGAATTTTTCAAAAAAAAATTCCCTCAAACTTTTCCATAAAAATTTTTCAAAAAAAAAGGAGAGAAAGTTTTAGCTCAACAAGTTTTCAAAAAAAAAAAAGAAAAGAAAATTAAGGGAAGGAAAAAAATAAGTTTTTGAAATAAAAGCATTACCCCAAACATTTGAAAAAAAAATAATTTTTTTTTATCCAAAATGTTTCAATCTAGAATATTTCATCAAGTCAATCTTTGTCACGCCCCAATAGTACCCTAGTAGTAATATATATAATATGATATAGCCTGATAACCCAGACAATATTAAATACGCATATTATTACTAGAACTACTTTAGAAAATGACATGAGTTTAACAAAACAGGATCTTTTTGGTTGTGAGTCCTACTGTTTAAATAATAACTATAACAAACTATAAAACTTTCTAAGTTCTTAGATAATAAAATTGATGTACTAACACCAATTAATACACATAGATAGTAAAACTATTTTCTTTGTTTCCAAGACTCTTCCAGCTTTAAAAACATACCGGCTCTAAACTCCTAGAAGCCACCAACTAAAGCTTAAGTGTCATCCTGTAAGGACTATAGGCGTGTGAGCATAAGCTACGAGCTCAGTGAATAACCAGAACTTATCACAACAAGCAAGTTATTATCAATCATATGTAATGCATCAATCAAACACATGAACAATTACAAGCTTGGACAAACCAAAATCCAAACAGGATGGAGATTTACGCCCTCTCATTGGGGTTGAAGGAAAATCGATCTATGAATCACTTACCAAGGAGAAACTAAGTATACAATAAAACATAATCCTCACAATTAATATCTCTTTATGTTAATGTTGTTTTAAATACTCATTTCCTGTTTTAAGCCTTAGAAACTCCATTAAGTGTTAGACATTTCACAACGATACCATGGGCGCGTCCTTCATTACCAGTTAGTTCCCATGGAACCGACAGAACAAAGGTAAACTTCAGTAGAACTACTAGCCTCTTGCCTAGAAAAACCAAGTATTACCAGAGAACCGAAATTCTAACATGTAGTAGGCTATCACATAATCATAATACAGTATGTGCAATTCATGCAATGCATGTATCATTTCACTTATGATTCCGATAATTTTTAGTCAGGTTATAAGTGTTCAAACATCATTCAGACACTCAACATGCTTTACATACAGTAAATTCACAAGTCATCCATTATCACTTCTAGTTAATATTATTTATCAAACAAATAATTTCAAACAGCAAGCAAAACCCATAACCCATGTACACACGAGTTCATCATTAATATTCTTGTATTATAATGCAGCTAAACTACAATCACAAACAATGTAATAAGTCTAAGTTACTCAGCTGCTCATATTGATCAATCGTAGTAATCGATCGGGAAATCTTCGATAGTATCGAAATTACCTATTAAGATGAAAATATTCATCAATAATATTTATAAATACAATATTAAATTCCTATAAGTGTCTAAGTGTCCTATGTCGGTATTTGATATAATTTCTACGCTAATATCGATTTCTTAAGGTATTGATTCTTATAGAAAAGAATATCTAATGTCTAGTTCATTAAGTTTCTTTTGATTGTATATTATTTTAAGGGATCTCATTTAAACCTTCATTCATATCCTAAGTTCAATCATAACTTGTAGAAGTATCAATATGTATAATTTCTATGAATTTGTTCATAATACTTTTCTTATAATGTAGAACTTCTAATTATGCTTTTAAAGCTTGTTTTATCAAGTTTTATGTTCATATAAGGTCTTAGAAGCATTAGATATGACTTTAGACTAGATTAGATGGAATTTGAGTCTTGTTTTATCCACTTCATTCCTAAATCCGAATTTACTATTACCATATTTATAATATTTCTAAGTTGTTGTCTTTCTTTGCCAACAATATCTAAATATTTCTAACACATCAACCACCCATCCACTTGAATTCATCAATGGATTAACAACTTCTTCCAACCACATAACTTCCTTCAATGCTAAACAATTCATCCTAAAGTGTATACACAAATATAACAAAGATAGGTTGATAGTTTAGAAGTTACCTTGGCTTGGAATGATAAAGGATTTCCAACTCCTTTTCTAAGCAAGAATTAAACCTATATCAAAGTTTAGATGATGAGTTCCTAACTAAATTATAAGTTAACTACACTATATATAATGAAAGTTTACTAATTCATACAAGTATTCTTACCTTGTTAAGCTAGTTCGCCCCCCCTCCCCCTTGGATCTTATGATAACCAAGACTTTTTGACTTGGTTTTAGATGTTGTTGGAGAGAAGGAATTGATGTTCTTAATGTGCTTGGTGTATAGATAGAGTATGAGAAGTAAGTTAGAGGTTTATGTTTGGTCTTACAAAGATGTCTAAGCTATCTAAGTAGGAATGTTGCAAAGGAAAAGAAAAATAAAAGGGCTGGACGCACTTCCTTCTGTAGCTATATTTTTGGGATGATTTTGTGGGAGTTATGAGCTAAATTTGTTGCTAACTTAAGCTTATATATATGTACTAAGGCTAGACTAAATTTTGGAAGCTAAAGAAAGTGTTTTGAGCTTGGAAAAGACTCAAAATTGCAGTTGGAAATTTCTATACGAATTTGGCAACTTTAGGTTATAAATTTGGACTTTATTTTGACAGATTTGTGGCTAACTTTGAGGACATTAATTGTGTTTGTTTGGTAGCTAATTAATTCCATTTATGTGTGTAAATTTGGGAGCTCAACTTGTGTAAAAATCGGGTCAAAATCGGATGAAATCTGAAGTTGAAAAAGATGAAATTTCTGGAACATTTTTTCTTGATTTTTGGACAGATTTTTAGATATGATTTTTAATTAATTGTCGGTGTTTGAAGTTTCCATTTAAAGGCCTTCTATTGGTGTTTAATTAGTCAAAAATATCAGCTCAAATAAGGCTAGGAATCCTACAAAAAGTGGAGCTAAATTGGATATGTGAGCTGCAGTTTTCTTGTTGATTTCTCCTCTGTTGCAGCTGGTGGGATCCGATTTTTGCAAGGATATTTGGAGTTATTGTAGTTGTTTATTTGAGCTGAAATTCTTGTCATTTATTGTTGATTACATGTGTTGTGGTTAGATTATAGGTCAATTTCATTTAGAGTTTAGAGCTCAAATTTCATATCAAAGTTGGACATGAAAATTTAAAATTCTGCAGCAGGAGAGTTCTTTTGCTGCTGTATCACAAAATTTCACTCCAAATTGCAACTGTTTTCCTCTTCCATTTGGTATGTAATTCTTGTATATTAAATGTAGGTTATAGGTGTAGCTTTTGGGTTGGTTGGGGTGTCTTTTTCAAGTTGAAATTATATGTTAAATTCGGAGCAAAGTTGGATGAAAGTCAGCTTATGTGTGCTCTATTTTGCTGCTGCTCTGTTCCAGCTGAAATTATATAACGTGAAGGCTATGCAGCAACTTGCTCGTGTGCTATGCGTGAAGACCAGCAGCGCTGCTCGTGATTTCCAATTTGCTGCTGCTTGTGCTGTGTGTGGAGAGAATTATGCTCGGTGCTTTCCATCTGCAGCGCGTAGAGGAGAAGCTGATTTTATCCGTAATTTCATATTCTGCGCGGGAATTGTGAAGCCTTCATCCAAACTTCAATCTAAGATTTGCTTGCAGCGGTTTTCATATTTTTTTTATTTGATTTGCTTTATAATTATTTAATAGTTATTAACTAAAATATTTTTGCTAATATTAAATTATAAGCGTATATCTATAATCATTGCGTATGAGTTTAATCTAGATAAAATTATCTAAGTTACTACAAAAACTCTAGATTATTTATATTTCCAAATTTTTAGTTTAAAGTTTACACGGTTAATTATTTTTTAGTATTTTAACTTACGTAATTAAATTTTCAAGTTTAATAAGTTAAATTAGGAATCAAGTCCTAATAAATTCAAAATTTCCTAACAAGTATAATAGCGGGTTTGGAATTTTAATTTTTGATCTAGATTAATATTTATTGCTCAGTATTAGTATCTATTATGTATTTATAATCTTAGTATTTCCTCTTTAAATTATTGTTTTATACCGATAAGCTCTATTAATAAACTGTATCTTATTGGTTTTGAAATTTAGAGCTACTTTTAATTATATCTTGAATTATTAGTTTGAGATACGAAATCTCATTTTTGGTATTTATTAAGATCACAACAATTTTTATTCGGGTTTTTCAAACTAGTAATGAGTTTATTACAACTCATAGATCTATTCTAGGATTTTTATCAGGTTCCAAATCTACTATTTAATTTACATTTTCTATTTTATTACCATATACTATTGTGAAAAATCTCGAGATTTACAATCTTAATTATTTCTCCTCAGTCCTTAGGATTGCCTGCTCAAAGGAGCTTTTTCCTACCTTTATAGTATTAGGATCATCTTCTCAAAGGAGCACTGTCCTATGTTTTAAGTATTAAGATTGTCTACTCGAATGAGCGTTGTTGTCAACACCCCATTTTTGCCCTCTTTTTGAAAATAAAAAATAAAAAATAATAATAAAAAATCATAAAAATAATAAAAAAGGTAGAAAATACAATAAAAATTGAAAATTATAAAAAATAAATAAATTAGCTAAATTTAAAAATAAAAAAAATTACAAAATGGAAAAGAATATAAAAATTTGAAAATTAAGAAATCTAAAAAAAAAAAATAATAAACCCCATCTTTAATAAATAAGTTTTTAGAAGTTTTTTAAAAAATAAAAATAAAAAAAGAAAGAGGAAGATCAAAAGCAACTTATTTACTTTAAATGTGTTTTAAAACGAATTTATGTTGGCAATTTTGTAACTCCCGATCCTTTGAATCAATTTGTAACCGACGGCCATTAACGGCCGAATTCAAGTTTTGTAACCAAAGGCCATTAACGGCCGAATTCAAGTTTTGTAGCGGACGGCCATTAACGGTCGAATTCAAGTTTTGTAACCGACGGCCATTAACGGCCGAATTCAAGTTTTGTAACCGACGGCCATTAACGGCCGAATTCAAGTTTCGTAACCGACGGCCATTAATGGCCGAATTCAAGTTTCGTAACCGACGGCCATTAACGGCCGAATTCAAGTTTTGTAACAGCCATTAACGGCCGAATTCAAGTTTTGTAACCGAATGCCATTAACGGCCGAATTCAAGTTTTGTAACGGCCATTAATGGTCGTGATCCGTTTCACTTCCCCTCCAGCTCTATATAAACCACAACCCCGATCCTCCTCAAGACACAAGATCCAGATCCGAAAAAAAAAATTTTCGAACAGATGAGTAAAAAAGATAAAAAAAAAAGAAAAAAAATTCGAAAGAAAACAAAATAAAAAAAAGAGAGGAAGAATCAAAGGAACCCAGAACCACCACTCCAACCATTCATCTCCGACCACCGCTCAACTCAGACCACAGCCACTGCTGCACCAGCCACTTCCGTTCCAACCACAGCCGCTTCGATCAACATCCAGCTCCGACCGTCGCTAGCAACCACCACCACCAGCCACTGCTGCTCCAGCCACCGTCCCTAGCCACAACCACCGTCAACTCAAACCACCACCATCAGATCAACCCAACAGCCTTTCGGAAACCAATTCAAAAGGTTCAATGTTTTTTTTTTTAATTAATTAGTAGTATTATTATTATTAGATGCATTAAAAAAAAAACAGAAAATGGTAAAATGAAAAAAGAAAATTGAATAGAAAATAAAAAAATATATTTATAGATATGAAAATAAAAAAAATACATATTTGGGATGCATACTACAATTTTATTAAATAAATAAATTTAAGGTATAGTTTTAATATAATTTTTGGTTGAAAAGATAAAATTAAAAATAAAAATCAATAAACTTATATTTGTGCATGTTTGTGTATATTAATAAAATAAATTTTCTAGGATAAGTTTGAATATAAACCATAAAAAAAAATAATCTTAGGAATATTATTTTTTAAGTTTTTATAATATATGTTTGATGCATGCTTGTGGTATTAATAATCTATTATTTAGCAACTCACCTTTGTAAATTTTTTTATACTAAAAATGAGAAAATTTGAAAAATCAACAGAAATTCTTTTTACCTTTTTCTACACACACATATATATATATATATATATCTAGTATATATTTTTATTAAAAAAAAGGTTTTCTTAGCTTATATAAATATCATTTAGTTATTTTCTAAATTAACAAAAACAATAAACAGGTTTTTTTCAAAATTAATATCTTTTAGGAATTTTCAAAAACAAAAACATAAAAATTAGATTTCTTTAGGAATTTCCAAAATAAAAATTGATTAAAAACTTAAACTTGGCGGGTTTCCAAAATAAAAAATACAAACAAATTAAAAATTTTATAAAATCAAAAAGAACTACGTTTTGTCTGATCTCGATTAGCGAGTACGTAGGCACCTACGGGGCGACAATAAAAAATGAAAAAATATTTTTTGTTTATCATTTTGGTTATTTTTGTGAAATTTTTGAGCAATAAAAAATATAAAAATATAAAAAGAAAAACAAAAAATGTGACTTGTAAATATTTTTATTTGAATTTTGAGCATATAAAGGATAGATTATAAATTTAAAATTCCGAAAGTGGTAACCGATTTGGTTTTAATAGGTTAGCTCCCGAATCCATGATATCTGGTTTTTTTTTTAAAAAAAAAAATTTAATCAAATTTTTTCGCAGACTAGTAGCTAAGTTAGGATCAACCGACCCATTGATCCTAGCTTTTTATTTTTTCCCGATTTATATCGGGTGGCAACTCTAAAAAGTTTTCAAAAATTAAAATTTCTTTTAACCGCTGGTCGAGGATTCATGTTAAATGGGTTCAGGTTTAATGTGAATCGGGTTAGGAGAAATGAACCAGATAGTGGGAAAATCCAGGCTCGACAGTTGTCCTACCGTTATAGTATTAGGATCACCTACTCAAAGGAGCGTTGTCCTACCGTTATAGTATTAGGATCAACTACTCAAAGGAGTGTTGTCCTACATTTCAAGTATTAGGATCGCCTCCTCGAAGGAGCGTTGTCTTACCTTTATAGTATTAGAATCGCCTGCTCAAAGGAGCGCTGTCCTACTATTATAATTTTAGGATCTCCTACTCAAAGGAACATTGTCCTATCGTTATAGTATTAGGATTACTTGCTCAAAGGAGCGATATCCTACCTTTATAGTATTAGGATTGCCTGCTCGAAGAAGTGCTGTCCCAGCATTATAGTTTAAGATTGCCTGTTCGAAGGAGCACTGTCTTACCTTTATAGTATTAGGATCGCCTGCTCGAAGGAGTGCTTTCCTACCTTTATAGTATTAGGATCGTTTGCTTGAAGGAGCGCTGTCCTATTCGTTATAATATTAGTATCGCCTACTCAAATGAGCGTTGTCCTTTCGTTATAATATTAGGATCGCTTGCTCAAAGGAGCACTATTCTACCTTTATAGTATTAGGATCACCTATTCAAAGGAGCGTTATCCTACCATTATAGTATTAGGATCGCTTGCTCAAAGGAGTATTGTTCTACCTTCATAGTATTAGAATCGCCTACTCAATGGAGCGATGTCTTACCATTATAGTATTAGGATCGCCTGCTCAAAGGAGCGCTGTCCTACCTTTATAGTATTAGGATCGCCTGCTCGAAGGAGCGCTGTCCTATTTTTATAGTATCAGGATCGCCTACTTAAAGAAGGGTTGACCTACCATTTATAATATTAGGAACGTCTGCTCAAAGGAGCACTATCCTACGTTTCAAGTATTAGGATCGCTTGCTCAAAGGAGCACTGTCCTACTTTTCAAGTATTAGGGTCACCTGCTCAAAGGAGCACTGTCCTACCTTTCAAGTATTAAGGTTGCTTGCTATAAGGAACGCTGTCCTACTTTCCAAATTTTGGGTCACCCGCTTGAAGGAGCATCACCTGCCAAAGTTTTAGAAAGAAAAAGACCCGAGGCCCATCCGAGTCTCCTTAAAAAAAAAAAAAAAGAAGAAACCCAAAAAGTTTGAGTTAAAAATAAAAAAGTGTAAACCTAAGAAAAATTGTCTTAAGACAATGCTGCTGGTTTAGTGGGGGAAAGCCAACCTTTAATGAAAGCATAACTTCGTTGAAAGTCATTACCACCTTTCCAAGGGTTAGGATCGCAGGACTATCGCTTTCTCAGCCAAATCTTCCCCAGTGGACAAGAAGTTCCAAGTGCTAAGGAAAGTATTTAAAGGCAAAAATCGAGTATCTTTATGGCTTTGTGATAAAGTTTTACCTAAACTTCATCACAAAGAGGGGCAGCCGTAGATACCCAATTTTTTCCCATTTAAGGCTTCAAATTATAGTAAAAAATTAATATTATATTAAGCCCGCAAATTACAAAAAAAAGATTAAAAAAAGAGAGAAAACAAAAAAAAAAGAAAATGAGAAGTCATTACAAATGTATAAAAAAAAAGAAAATAATAATAATTTTTAGAAAATATTTTTGGGCTTGATATAATACTAATTTTTATTATAATTTTTTTTTACCAATTAAATAGCTTATATAAATTGGTCTATTTAATTAGACTCGTTTTTAAAGCCTTAAATAAAATTTTTATGCAAACTAGAATAAGGCACAGATCAATAGCCTATATGGAAATTGCCCTTTTTCTCTTTATTTTTTCCTACATGCTCCCACTAACTAGATGAGGTAAGCACACGTGTCAGCGAGCTGTTAAAAAAGATAAGCGCACGTGTCAACGAGTGGATAAGTGAGCGGTAAGCCATAGTGTCCAGATACATTGTATCGTGGTAGGTAAGAGGTAGGCTAGAGTGTTCATATACATTGTATTGTGGTAGGTGAGCGGTAGGCCAAAGCGTCTAGATGCATTGTATCGTGTTAAGTAGGCGTTAGGCCAGAGTGTCTAGATACATTGTATCGTGGTAAGTGAGCAGTAGGTCAGAATGTCCAGATACATTGTATCGTGGTAGGTGAGCGGTAGGTGAGCATGCTAATACTTATAAATATCGGCATACCACAACACAACAAAACACAGAAGAAAAACACAAAACAGATAGAGAAAAAAAACACAAGAAAGAGTCTGAATCTAAGTTAGACGCAACTCAAAGACGTCGGCAATCACTTCAGCGACTCACTTCGGCGGCCACGACCTGACCTGCTCTAAATCCAAGTTTGACCCGATTCCAGGTAAGTTGTTGTTGTTGTTGTTGTTGTTGTTCTTATTATTATTATTATTATTATTATTATTATTATTATTATTATACACAAGTTTTTTCTCAAAAATAAAAAAAGGGGAAATGATAAAAAAAAATAGGAAATATGCATAGAAAAGATTTTTTCATTTAGAAAAAAAAATTTAATACAAATAAATGTGATAGCTTATAAGCTCATATTGAAAAATTCTCGATTTTTTTAAAAATCTCAAAAATTAAGAAAGTTAAAATGAAAAGAATTCCAAAATCTAAAATAAACCAACAAATTAAATTTTTATAAAAAAAAACTACATGTTATCTAATTCTGATTAATGGGTACGTAGGCACTTTCAGGGCGACATAAAAAAAAAAAAAGAAAAAAGCCTTTTCTTTTGGTTTATTTCTATTTTGAATTAATTCATTGTTCATATTGTAAGCTTTGATAATAAATTGTAAATATCAGTATTATTTATACGTGTTTGTAAATATTAACACAAATAATGATTTTTTTAAATTCCTTAAAGTTTTAATAATAACTTGTAAATATTACAATTTGTAAATTTTTTTTTTTTTTTACATTAGTAAATCTTCGAGTATTAAAAGGATAAACTTTAAACTTTAAATTTTGATTTTCAAGTGGTAATCATATGGTTTTAATAGGACAGTCTCCGAATCCAAAAATCTTTGGTTTATCAAATCGGTTTTAAAACTAATTTTTTCGCAGACTAGTGGCTAAGTTAGGATCAACTAACTCACTGATCCCAACTTACAAATTTTTCCAACTTTGAACAGGTGGCGACTCCAAAATGTTTTTTAAATATCAAGTTTCTTTTAATTCTTAGTCGAGGGTTCGTATAAAATGGGTTCGGGTTTAATACGGATCGGATTAAAAAAAATGAAACTAGAAATGAAAAATCCAGGTTTTGTATAGAAATGGTAAGTATGTAAGAACTTAAATTAGAGCAACTTGGTGTTAAAACTGCTTTCTTGCATGGGAACCTCAAAAGGTAAATTTGTATTTCATAACTAGAGGAATTTCTTTATTTCAAAAATAAAGACATTGTAAGTTTGCTATGAAGGAGTCCTTGTAGCTGTATGCTAATGACATGTTAATTATAGTTAAGAATAAGGTTGAAATTGATAGTTTGATAACCTTGTTAAGTATTGAGTTTGAGATGAATGATTTGGGTACAACTAAGAAGATGTTAACATTAGTCATGGAGATTAGAGAGATAGAAGTGTAGGCTAATAGTATGTTTCTCAGAAGAAATATATTAAGAAAGTGTTGTAGTCTTATCAAATAGACAAATCTAAGCCAATTAGTTTTCCTTCGGCAACACACTTTAAACTTAATGTTAGCACATTACTAAGTATTGATGAAGAGAGAATTTATATGAGTAGAGTTTCTTATTCTAGTGTTGTTGAGAGCTTGATGTATATAATGGTATGCACTTGGCTAAATTTGACACATGCTATAAATGTGGTAAGTAGGTTTATGAGTAATCCAGGTCAAGCTCAATGGGAGGCAATCAAGTAGATTATGCAAAACCTAAGGGGTATTATTGATTTTATTTTCTTTTTGTTTTATGGCATTAATGGCTCTATTAGTGGTCTTGTTGGCTATACAAATTCCGATTATGGTGTAGACCTAATAAGAAGGAGATCTCTATCATGTTATATCTTTACCTTCATGGATATGCTATCAAGTGGAAAGCAACCCTTCAGTCTACAATTGCTTTCTTTACAATTAAAGCGGAATAAATATCATTGATATAAGGGATTAAAGAAGGTATCTAGCTACATGGTCTTATTAATAACTTGGATGACTTGTCATTTATTGTGATAATCAAAGTGCATTGATGTTGGGTGCTCAACTAAAGGGGAATTGTATTTTACCTTGAATATTTGTATTGCTTAACCCAAATTATTGCCTCGCTTGAAATTTTGAATGCTCAACTAGAAGGGAATTCTTAATCCAATTTTTCATTGTATTTTTTGGAGAGACTTGAATGGGGTTTTTGTCATATATGTGTGTGTGTTTATGTAATTTGGTTAAAGGGTTTGTATGGTATCTCTCTATAACTTTTTCACAGAAATAAGAAAAGTTCTCTTCTAGTTTGTGGACATAATTGACATTGACCAAATCATGTAAATTCTTATGTTGTTTCTTTTTCTTTTTCTTTTTTATTCTTTGTTTATTTGCTATTTTGTTACATAATCTCTAAAATTTAACCTCAGTATAAACATACTTGTTAAACTTACAAAATATATTATTCATTAAAATCTTATAAATTAATAACACTAAAGGTCGTTTGCTTATTTTATTTTGTCTAAAAAAAACCCACTAAGGGTAAAGTATAAAAGTGCTAAAGTTTAACTTGTAGTCTTTAGATTTACTCACTAATTTGTTTAAAGATTACATATGTGATAGCACACTTTATAAGTTTAGGTGTAATATCCTTATAAGTTTATGAGAATTACATGCATTTTCTTGAAAGAGAAAAGTATAACCATGTTTATCCTAATTCCTAAATATATTTTATCGTTTTCAGTTACAAAATTTGCAATGGATATAACATGCCACGACTAACTGGTATACAATTTGTATGGCAAGAAAATGACATGAAACTAATTTGATTGATTATTTGAACATTATTTTTATAAATATTTATATAAACCTAATTTTTATATGAATTATGATCAGGCTTTACAACTCAATGTGATATCCTTAATCATACACATCAAAATTAATGATGATTGATGTAGATAATAAATTTAGTAAGAAGTATCTTTTATGTTAGATGATTAAATTCGAAGATAACATCACTCATAGCAATTGATTTAGAACATACAAATCTAATGAACAAAGTGTGGATATTACTTTAGTATTTCTTATCAAAATCACCTTTAACCTATTGAAGAAACATCTAATTGCAAATTATAGATTTGTGTTTTTAGAAAGAGATGTTTTCACTGTAACAGTAACACCACTGGGATCTACCATGATCATACCTAAGGCAATAAATGAGCTATTTAAATATGATTCACTGCTAAACTTAAGTTGTAGTTTGAATTGACCTCAATCAATTGACTAAGAAATTTGAGCCTCAATTTGACTCGATATGGCTCTTAAAAGTTCAAGTTTGACTCAATTAAAGTAACAAAAGCTTCTTTAGCTTTAAGTCAACTAGCTCACAAATCAACACGAGTATTGCCAAGCCTATGTTGAACTTGACCCCTCTTCAGGAACAAGCTAGTTCAACCATGGTTTAAGCCTCAGTTTTATTCATTGACCCTTGATCCTGAAATATGTATGAGTTGAGTCTCTACGTTGGGTTTGACAACATTATTAGGCACAGTTAGATATTATGTTACGTTTGGTATGCTAGAATGAACTCCAAATGGAATGGAATAGAATAGTGATTCCTGGTTCCGTTCTTATTCTTATGTTTATATGTATTTTTAAAAGTCAAAATCACAATTCTCAAAGATCGAATGATTTTAGCTTTGAGAGGGAATTCAAATCTTTCCTTAGGAAGGCGAAATTACAATTACAATTCCATTCCATCGTCTATTTTAATTACCATTTTATTCTCTTATGTATTTATTATTCACATTTATTACCAAGGATATTTTTAACAAATACAATGCCAATTCCATTCCATTCGATGATTTATTCAAACAAAATAATGAATTTATGATTCCACCTCTCACTCCATTTATTTTATTCCTCTCATTCCAATTCATTCCATAGCAACGCATAGCAAAAGTAACACTAGAGATTAATCAAATTCAAATTCATTTAGATCTTACCTCATATCTAATCCCCTTTTATCCAGAAGTGAAATACTCATTGTTAAGACAACCTCATTACACGTGAGATCAACTTTATTAGAGTTGTTTAACACAGAAACCCATGTTAAGCAACCCAAATAACCAATAAAGGGAGTTAATAAGGGGATTGCTTGACACAAAAAGCAAGGCCAGAGTTTCTTAGCTAAACTACTCAAAAGGCAAATTTCTTACTTTCTCTCATATTTTTATTGGCCAAGTGTGACACATAACAACTAAAAAACTTTTTAAAAAATTATTAAAAAAAACTCCCTTTAAGAATTCACTAATCAAATTAAGAGTTCCTTAGAAGAAGAGTTAATTAGTATATTGATATAACATGTTAAGTAACTCCTTAAACAACTTTTAGATAAAGTTGCTTTGACCCCAATCATATTAATTAATATATCTTAATTATTAAATTAATTTGTTTATTTTTTTTTTTTTTGTTAATAACATCAAATTTAGTTTACACATTTGACGTAGCGGTAAATTAGGGATTTATCGCTAGACGTTGATTTACGCACGAATACTCAGCTTGTGATCTTCAACACTATTGATTCTGAGAATTCTCAGTTATTGTTATAAAAAATCGAAACATAATCTAATTTCGAGATTTGGAAAAAAAGATCAATGACGGGCCTATATAATTTCACTGAAAAATGATAATTGAATTTTTTCATTGCCTAAGGCATACATTTATAGGCAAGCCTGAAACCTGCCAAAAAGAAAAAAAAAATTAAAAAAGACATCGATATTAAATGGCATTCAAAAGATGCCCTTTTGATTCATAACTGAAAAAAAATGTCATTAAAAGACATAAATGGAATGTAATTAGATATACAATTAAAACCTATTAAAAGATATTGAAAAAATATTAATTAAAACATTATTGACTGCATCATTCCCCAGGTTAGATAAAATTTGTCCTCCAATTTTCACCATGCTAGATCCATTTGGAATTAATCACAAAGGCCATGTCAGGTTGAACTCTTGTGTTTTCCGCTACACAAACCATGTATGCGTGACAAAGTGGTTGCTTCAAAGGTGGTGTTTTAAAACATATCTCAAGTCTATCCAAGTTTTCTAGCAAAACAAAGTTGCTATCATTACTAGTCAGAATTAAAGGATCCTTTGTTGTCTCAGCAATGTGTTGTATGGATGAAATAAAACCACAATCTTCAAGGAAAGTGATATCGACATCCTAAAAAAGAATTGAGGGTTTGATTCCCTTCTGATTAGAAGACAATCCATTTACCTTGCATGAAAATTTCTCAGCTTCACTTAAATCATGTAAATGATCATCTTCATCATCATAAATATCAAAGATTGGTTCATTATCAGTCTAAAAAATATCATCATCTTCTTCGTTGTCAAAAATTGGGTTGATGTTTTGATTCTGGTTACCCATAAGCACACCCAACCTCTCTACAACTCGACCTACCACGACTTCCAATTGATGCTTTAAGGCTGCATCCAACCTTTCATCGATCATTTCTCCAATCCTATGATCCAGATCGTCACGATCATAGATCTCATCCATTGTACGTCGTTGATTGGTCTGCCTATAATACATGTCTGATACCAATTTGACACAGTGGTAAATTAAGGTTTATCACAAGACATTGATTCATACACGAATAACCAGCTTGTGATCTTCAACACCTATTCATTCTGAGAATTCTTACGTTGTTGGCATCAAAAATAGAAATATAATCTAATTTCAAGATTTAGGGAAAAGGGCAATGATAGCTCTATATAATTTCACCAAAAACTGATAATTGAATTTTTTCATTGCCCTAGGGCATACACTTATAGGTAAGCCTAAAACTTGCCAAAAAAGAAAAAAAAAACTAAAAAAGACATCCTATTAAATAACATTAAATGGCATTCAAAAGATATTCTTAGGAATGATAACTGAAGAAAAAATATCCTTAAAAGACATAAATGAATGAAATTAAATATCCAATTAAATCCTATTAAAAAATATTTGAAAAAAAAAATTGATTGTATCATTATTGAGCGCGACAACATTCTATTATCAATAATAAATATATTAGAAGAGAATGAAATATTGAAGGAGGAGAGAATGAAATAGCCATGAATTCCTTAATTTACATATTAATGTATTATTGAAGTGATATATATATGTGTGTGTGTGTGTGTGTGTGTGTGTGTGTGTGTGTGTGCTTGGATAATATAATTAGTGAATGTGTTAGACATGTGTTATTTTGTATGTGTGTAATATTATAAAATTAATATTATTGTTTGATATGTATAAATGTATGCATAGTGTAATGAATAAATATGTCTTTTGCAAATTATTATGCATGTATTATGTTTAGAATTTAGTAAATTTACTTTTGAATTGTTTAGATTAATGACAGAAATTTGGTAAACTTTAAGTCCATTTTTTTAAGCCTAAATATAACTCAAATGCATTTGAAATTTACCCAAATTAATCCGAGGACAAATATACCCCTAATGGCAAATTTTGGATGAGAATTGACTTTAATTGGACAAGTTTTGGACTCTTTTTGCAGCCTTATTTTCCCCATACGAATTTTCTTTCTTTTCTTTCTTTCTTTCTTCCTTTTTCCAACTCCAAAATCTTAAACCCTAAGTCAAGATTAACTATAAACTTTTGCATTTAAACAACATTCCAAGCCAAGATTTATTCATGTAAGTTGAATGCAAGCTTTATTTTTTCTTTGTGTTCTATATTGTATTTGTTTGTAAATGTTAGATAGAAATGATTTTATGCAATAATTGGTGTGGGATTGATTTGGTGCATTGATTATAGTTTGAATGGGATTATATGGCTAAAGGAATGGTAGTATATATCTTATATGATTGTTGATGTGTGGGGATGAGTGTTTTGGAAGATCGAAGGACTGAGTATTTAGGAGATGTGAAATTGAAGTGTGATTAGTGTTTTGATGATTAAAAGTAGAATTCATGTTGTTAGGATAGTGTTTGGAACATATAATAAGCTTTGGAAAGTTTGAATTAAGTTTGGGAAATTTTTGAAAGTAAACAAAGTTGTAATAAAACAGGGGAAATAAAAAACATTTTCATATAGGTAAAAAATTTGGTCGTATGCCGATATCTAGGGCTTCTACGCTGCCGGCTTATAGGCGGTGTTGGAAGCGAACAGAATCAAATTTCTTAAAGCCTTTCGAACGCCGCCGGTTTTCACTGGAAAAGTCAGCCAGCGTTCATTTTTCAAATTGTACACGCCTACTGGGATTCCAAAGCCGTCGGCGTAAAGTGAAAAGCTGCCAGCATACATGGATACGCTGCCGGTATGTACCTTTCGGCAAATTTTGGAAATTTGAATGTGTATTCTACACCGGCTCAAAGCCGCCGGCTTAAAATGAAGGCAGCTAGCGTACCATTGAACGCTGCCAGTGTTGGCAGTGTTGATTTTCAGAGTGTTGAACACCGGTTCAAAGCCGCCGGCTTTGAATGCCGACGTATCCCCTTTGCTTTTGAATTTCAAAAACTTTCTTCCAAATTTTCCGAAGTTTGATATATGATCAATTAAGTATTTGTTAAGTGATCTAGGATATAATAGGATGTTTAAATGCTTTATTATGACTTTGTATTAAATTATTTGAATTTCTTTGATTAATTGTATTTTCAACTAGTTAATTAGTACTTAGGCTAAATGTGAAATTTAATATTGTTTTAAACAGTGATAGATTCTCGCCCAGTTAACCCCGTTAATTCCCAAGTTATATCAGGTACGCAGTAACTTGCTTGTTTCTTTGTTAAGGTAGGCATCACAACTAAACTACTTTAAATTAAAAAAACTTTATTAATTGATGAGTGTTGCTTGTCTTTGTCTGCCGTTGAATCTGGTTCGGAGAGTGGCACCCTGCTCAGATTGGGGGCAGGGTACTTTCTCGTTAATGGATAGAATTATTTAGGAGATGTGAGTATCCGAGCTACTCATATCAACCCCCTGAGCGTCGTGATACGTTACTCAGGATCCCCTATTATTACCGGCTACGCCGGAATGTGGGGCTGCCTAGTCTGTATGAATAGTAGGGACCACTCAGGGAGGCGGACGTAATACTATATCCTTGTTGTCCGGAGTTTGAATACTCCCGTCTTGTTTTGCTAACAAAAAACTTAACAATAAACCATTGATTGTTGCATAATGCATTAGTCTAAGATTGTGTGATCCACTTTGCATTTGTATTCGTTACTTGTGTACTGGGCCTTTGGCTCATATTTTACTCATTTCAGGTGATGACTCCGATGAGTTCTATGCGAGCATGGGATACGGAACCGACTTTAAAGATTTTCTTGATGGTTTGGAGGATTAGAGCTAACCCTGGACTCAATGGAACCCTATGACTTGTAATAGATTAGATGTAATTCTTTTTGTTGATGATGTAATTAAAGTGTTAGTTTGGGATTGTGTTTTGAGGATTTTGTTAAGGCTTGTAAGAAGCCTTTGGATGTAATATATATATATATATATATATGTACTTAGCTATGTAGGAATTAAGTTGCTTCCTTTGTAAGAAATGTTGGTAGTGTAGTAGTATAGTTTTGTTTAAAGTTTTAAAAAAAAAAAAATCTATGTTTCCTATTGTATATTATCTATATGGAATTAGATAAACAATTTCTCAAACAATTCCTTCAGGCAACCTTACATATAATCTTATAGGTTATATGTGGTTGGGGAACTGTTATCGCCTATTTCAAATTTAAGGGTGATAGCAGGTCCTTACAAATACCTTAGGAAATAATTTGAAACAAAGGACAATTAAGTAATCTAAATCTCAAGACGCACCTTCTATGTGTAATTATAATCCTCAAACCCTAAATTTCCTTTCTTACTATATGAAGTTTCCTCAAATCCAACCTTCCATTTATAAGTATTTCCAAAAACTCACAATTCCTCTAGCATCAAAGGTAATCCAAAAATTTCTACGTCAATAAGAAACTTATGAACTCGAATCTTAAATGTCCTTCGATAACATTTCATGAGCTAATAGTAACTCTATGATGTTCATGGGAAATTGCGGACTACATACAAGACAGAAAAGATATCACAAACGGTAAGAGATTCATAAAATCTAATATATATCGTTTTAGATATCTTCTCGTGAATTGGTAGTAACTTTAAGAAGTTGTTAATAGGAGATCATGAAAAAACAAAAAGAATAATCACGAGATAATAGACAGTAAGGGTTTGTCATAAAGGTTTCATTTTTTCTCCAAGACTCGCTTATTCACAAGGTGATTATTTAATGTGTAGGAGTTGGAATAAGCAATTTGTGATCTTAATCTCATTTGAATATCAAGAATACAGATAACCTATAGGTTGAGCTAACAAGGTTTGCATACATCTTCTTAAAATCGTATACGGTTGTTGTTACGAGTTTAGTGGTTATTACAATTATGAATTATTATAAGATTTGATGAAATATGAAATTGAAATTTGAAAAGCTAAATTAGGTTATAAGGCAAAACTATATCTAAATAAGGAAACTGTTATTATTGTTTTTGTGGTGAAAATCAATAAACCATATAGAGTTAGATGAAACCTATAAGACAAGATAAAAGAAGAAATCAAGTCAAGGAGATGGGAACTATTATGGAAAATATGAGAAATTTAACCCTGTGGCTAAGAAAAAACATCTTAAGAAGGACTTTAATCAAATTGGAGGGAAAGATAACAAAATTAAAGAAATAGACAAATTAAGTTGGCCAATAGATTAAGGGCCTAATCAACTGCCTCTAACCTGCTTTAGGTTCATTGATAGTTTGACTTGTCTCTCTTGTCAACTTTACCCTAACTTTAATTTTGCCTAAGGTTGAACAACTTAGAAAATTGGATGGAATTTTAAGAAAAATTGAAAGAAAGATTAGGAAAATTATTATTATTATTTTTTATGGATAGTCACTAACATGAAATTATGTAATGTTATAATAGAATTGGAACTCTATTATTTACAACTACATTTCCATGTTGTACATGCATGATTGGTGTCGTATTATTGAAATAATTTATTTTTCTTTAGAGTTGTTACACGTGATTGTTCGTACTGGCATGAAAATATTTTATGTAAAATCTCTTAGAATCATATGTGCCGATGTCTCTGAAATTGTTTTCTAGAACCTTCACTACTAAGATCTCTTAGGATCTATAGTTATGGAGCAACATGTAGAGTTCTTGAGATTTAAAATCTATCATGTAAGGACAAACAGAGATCTTAGGGTCTATAGAACAACTGTATATCGAATAACTAAAGAGTTTATGGAGTATATAGATCAATCATGTGTGGCATATTTGAAGAGTTCTTAAGATCTTTAAATCGACCAGTTGTGTTAAAATAATATAGAAATCTTGGGATCAACCATTTATAGCAAAATGTTACAAGATCATGGGATCTTCGAATCTGTTGTATATGGAAAAAATTTTTATTAAGGGTACGAATGGGTTCATGTTTTGATTTTTTTTTTAGTGAGTATTTTTACTTGATTTATGTTTATGGTTATGGATTATGGATAAATTTATTAACTTTCGTTTTATCGGTTGGTATTTGTTTGTTGCATTAGTTGTTTCAAGTCATGCATGGTTTGCCATTGGATGTGTTTGTAAGTAATGGTCCATACTGTGAGTATTTTCACTCACCCAAATTAAGGTATGACCAAGATGAATTTTATGCTTTCTTGGAGTTCAAGTTAATCATTACTATGGATTTGATGCTAGTTATCTTGAAGAACAAGGATAATATTGATTTTTTTCTAAAATAAGTGTTACTGAAATTAGTTTAAGGACATTCCTTTCGAAACTCTAGTTATAGTCAATGTTGTTAGAGCTGGTTCGAAGCTTTTACTTAGACATGGCAAAGCATAAAGGGTTAATGAGTGAAATTAGATTGAATTGGGGGTTGAACTACAATTAAATTAGACCATTTTCAAGAAAGGATCGGGTTCAACTAGATTGAACTAGGTGTATCTAGGTGTATCAACTCGAATCTGCAACACTGATTCTAGCTAAGATTATTATTACATTTTGTGGCTTTTCAATAAAAACTTAATGGGTTGATTCTAATGAATTATGTTTTATGGAGAGATATTGGAGACTATATATATGGTGTGGATGCTTTTAGTAGTTATTTAAGTCTTGCATCACTGTACTTCCATATGGGTATACCGTGGATATAATCCTAATATCTCTTAATAAAACTTAGGGATATTGTAGTGAATGATGCCTAAATTTTGACCCAAAAAAAATGTAACTAGAAACCTTAATTTTAGAATTGATCAATTTAGTATCTAAATTTTCAAATTGATCGATTTAAGACGTGAACTTTGAAATTGATCAATTTAGTACTTAAAAAGCTTTGAAATTGATTAATTTAATACCTATAAGAACTTAATAAAGGTATTATTAGCGTGCATTAAAAGTTTTTTCAAGTACTAAATTGATTAATTTTAAAGTTGAGATACCTAATTACATATTTTGTCAAGTTTAGATGCCATTTGTGACATTAACCCTAAAACTTAGCCCACCTAATTCAAGCAATTAATTTTTATAGAATATCTACTCAAATGCTAGAAAATGATATATGTATTTGTTAATCATTAATGTTTGCTTGTTCAATTGAAATATTATTGCTTTTTTGCTAATTCTAATTATCTATAACAAAGTCTATTCAACAAATAAAAACAATAAAATTATTGAAAATGAACATGAAATTAAATTTTGAGGAAGAAAACATTACGATTGTATGCCTGACAGTATGCTACAGTTGGAATTTTTTCGCATGTGAATGTTTGAAGGGAATATAGGCACAGCATCATTATATACTTGGGAAAGTTCGAGTTTGCGGGTGACTAGACACCACTCATTATTTTAAGAAATAGAATAGGAGGCTTCATTAGTTGTTTTTCTCCGCATAAGTTTTATGATTAATTTTTAGACATGAGGTTAGCATACTTTGACACTGGTAGGTACAACCACAACATTGATTTCTACCAAGCCCACGATTGGGGACGATTGAAGCATTCGAAAGAAGGACTAGTAACCAGTCGAGATGGAAGTCAACTTGCTCCTTATGAGAGAGCTCAACATTTTATGGTTGCTTGATTGGATATAGGTGACTCAGATGGTCCTCGTAAGATTCATGAGTGTAATTTACTCCTTATTTTAATAGGAAAAGGATTTCAAAATGACAAGTCATGCACAAAATTGATCAAGGATATCGAGAGGGAGAGAGAGAGATAGAAAGAAAGAGAGAATCATACGAGCATGGCTGTGTCTTTCATCAAAGCTGTACCTAGTTTGCAACACTTTTTTTGATATGGGAGCCTAGAAGAATGCACATAATCATATAAGAGACGAGAATAATTAATGGAAGGATGTCAGGATGTTCAGTACTAACTAGGCTATTGTAAGTCAATTTTAAATTTGGGTTAGACGTAGTAGATATATTAAGGCACCATGGATTCAATCTACAGATATCTATCTAATTGCAATAATAAGTTGTGAGAAAATTCAGTGTTGTTAGATCTAGATTGACATATTTAGTTCAACTGGGTTGAACTTGATTCGACCTGGGAAACAGTCCGATTCAACCCCCGATTCCTGGTTTTACCCATTTACTCTTGATCCTCTAGCGTCAACTGATCAAACCCTCAAGTCAAGTCTAACCACATTGAAAAAAATTAGACCTTCCTACACAATAGTCCGCGTACTCCATAATAGCAAGTGATGTGAACATATTTTTGTATGCGTGTGCACTTACATGAAATCCTCTCCTCACTAATACAACATTTTGAGTAAATCATTGGGTAAATTATACCGGAATATTCTAATGTTTAGGGATAAGTTTATTTGAGGTCCCAATTTTTAGAGAAGTGGTTAATTAAGATCCTTATTAACACATATCGATAAGAGAAATATTTAATTAAAATTTAAAAGATCAATCACATTGTGACACATGTCAATAGAGACCTCAATTGATCCACTTTCTTAAACTTTAGGACCTCTTTTAAACCACTCGAAACGTTAAAACCTCAAAGAAATTACACCCAAACATTGGAATCTTCCGGTGTAATTTACCCGTAAATTATTACTTCACGAATTTGTATTACTTTTATTTCTCAACCAAAATTGTAAGAAGGCATAACTAGTAAATTTCAAGAAATATTAAAGTGTTATTGTCATATTTGATACTTGAACTTTATATATTTTTATAATTAACTATATAAAATTTAAAAGGATCAATTTAATACTTAAGCAATTTACCTATTTTTATAATTAACTACCTAAGCTTTACCAAATTTCACAAATAGTTACATGAACTTTACCCATTCTTGCAATTACCTATATTATTTACATACTATAAATGAACTCAAAAATTTTATAGATACTAAATTAATACTTTTAAATTTCGGTTGTTAATCAGATAAATTATCAATATTTACGTATCAAATATGATTTTTATTCAATTTTTAATGCATGAATCAAAGGGGTTATTATTATATCTCGTTCTAGAAGTTCTAGAATCAAAGCTATGCTTGTTTTATAGCTTTAATCATACTTCTTAATCTATATGCCCTTTCAACATTGTACCATTTAGTGCCCAATCAAGAGTTTCGACTTGACTTTTGGTGATGCTATCTCTCTTTACTAACAGCATTTGGTAAGGATGGCTATAAGATTAGTGGATGTGAGGCTATCCTCATACTCTAGTTCGTCTTAGATATACAACTTTCTTAACTTCTTAGTGTTGAACCATTATTACCCATTACCATGTGGGTTGAGGGTTACCCGTATAAAACCATAAGTTGTAAATTGTCATTTGAAGTATTTTAAACTTTCAACCTAATTTGATGCTATGAAGTAGTTTCTTAGGCTAAGAGAGTCATTCCTATATTAAGGAGATCTAATTTGATAAGTTTGAAATAAGGAGATCCCACTCTTAACCTTGCTCAATTGTCTTTGCATGAGAAAAATAAATGCAACAAAGGTCTTTCAATCCTCTACTGGGCTTCTTATGGTGTCAAAATCATTAGGCATGTGTTTTAAAGAAGATGAACTTATAGCATATAGAAGATAGGATTGGCTTATTCATAAGTCTAGTTAATAGTTTGGCACAAGCCCATCAAACCGTAATCCAAAACCAAACATAGTAGTAGTAGTAATAACAATGTGTGAATCTCAATGATTCTTTATAAAAAAAAAAAAAAAAAAAAAAAAGGTTCCAGTAGTCATCATTAATTATTCATCTCAGTCATCAATCTCAAGATATATATATTCCTAACTAGCTCAAGATTATTTAAGAATCAAGGCTTTCAAATTCTATAAATAAGCGATTTCACTTCTCATAGGAAAGGGCAAATTTTAGAGAAACATTAACACTACATTGGAATGACTCTACAAAAGATTAGATATTAAAATTATTAAGAATATTCCAAGAATGTATCAAGAGCATTAGATTTGATCCATTGTCAAATGTACACTTCAAGAATCCAAGTTTGTGCATTCCTCCTCACACTTCTCTCTGTAACATATTTCCATGTGTAATTGACTTAAGACTCCATCAAAATGGACTAACATGCCTATTATATATAATCAGTTGTTTATAGTTAACTCGTATTTCTAGCCAATTATTATTTCTAACTAGTTATTAAATATATTTATTTTCCTAAAACTTCATGGACATTTGTTTATAAACAATTCATGTTATAAAATGCCTACTTAATTAAAGGTGAGGAACCTACAAATAGTAGCCTAATTTAATACATATACTGTAGATGCTCGGATTAAGGGTAACAAGCGAGTCTAGTTGAGACAGTACAATACTGATATTGAACTAGACTAGAAATTTCAAAGCTTGAGCTCGGCTTGAGCCTGAACGAGCTTAAAATTTTAAGTTAGAGTTCAGCTCGAAATAACACTATATGAACTCAAATTCAAGTTGGTTAAGTTCATTTAAGCTTAATATACATTAAAAAATATTTTTAGTTCTAATTTAAATAATATTAATAGCTAAACTCAATTTGATACTATTAATATTTATATTCAAACTTGATAAAACTAATTAGGTGTGCGAGTTAATTGAGCTAAATATACGAAGCTCGAGCTTGGCTCAATAAATCACTCGAATAGCTCGAGTTCTGGTTCAACTTAACTATTTTTTAATCAACCTCTAATAAATATCTATCTAAGTTTGAATAGTTTATAAACCAACTTGTTCCATTGCTCGGATAAACTTTGGGTATAAACTCGATATCCATATCCATCCCAACTAATGATGTAGATCCTATCCCCATCTCAATTAAAAACACCTCCACCACCTCACTCACAGTACTGGTGGACATGGCATTGTCATTTATAGCGTTAGAAGAGACAGCTAATAATTTTAGTTAGTAGGTAAATGTGACACGTGATAAATTTTTATGATCAATTATAAGTTCTCAACGTGCATCATAATTAATACGTATGGTAAAAAGCTGCAAATGAAGTAATTTATTTGGTCAAAACATTTCTACCATGGAAGCAAGAGAGTTCATTTGATTCATTAACTGAAGGCAGAAGTAGAACACTGAATAAATAATTATTTATTCATTTATTTATTTTTATTTTTATTTTTTTTAGCCACAGTGAACGTCTATTTATATTATTAACTAGTGATACCATTTCAATGTTATAAGCTTGTGATTAAAATACAGCGAATAATTAAATGTTTAGATTATGTATGGAATTATTAAATAATAAAAAATAGTTATTCTTTTATATGATAGTTATTATGGACAAAGAAAGGTGATGGATGGTTTTATGTTGCCATTTCAATTTTTTTTTTTTACTCAATCATAACTATTTATTTCTACATTTAATAATACTAGAAAACTTTAAGGGGGCATACAACATGTCATCTAAGCGTTGAGATAATCGTATACATTAATGCGGTGGAAATTTCAAATGTTATATTATGAAGTGAACGATCAGACAATAGAAAATCTTTAAGGATCAAATTCCTTTAGCACTACTATATTTCTAGAAACTATCATATCATTGGACTTTTATTTTGATGCCATAACCATTAAATTTTTCAGAAAAAAAAATCCTGTTCTTTTTAATTATATTGCATATGGAAATCCTACGCGATACTTATAATTTATATTTTCTCTAGTCAAGAGATCTTCGGATCACCCTCTATGGAAAGATATCTAAAAAATTGTTCATTTCTTTAAAAATTCAAATTACATAAAAAAAATAAAAATAAAAGTAGTCATAAAACATTTATTTACTAAAAACTAAGGGTAAATGAATAACCCTATCGTAAATGGTACCCCATCCGGATCATGCTAGACCATCCAGGATCTAGGTGGGTATTAAGAGCCACAGGATAAGATACGAGTATCAATTTTTTGGAACCTGATTTCACAGAGTAGGCTACGGGTATATGATCTTCAAACCCTATACCCACCCGTAACCTGTACCATGTTGTATAAGATATATATTCTAAGGTATCATGTATCTATCATATTAAATATTTTATAATAATATTAATATATAATAAATAAATAATGATATTCCATATTTTATTTTGCAACCACTTATATACAAGATTATTATTTTGACACTACATTTCAAAAAGTTTTATTATAGAAGGATTTATACTATTCTATTTTAGAATAACTTGTTATTTTTATTTTAAAAGAACTATGGTTGTATACACGTACTTGAACTCTCAAATTATATAGAGATATTGTTTATATTATAACACTAATTAATATATAGTAGTTTCAAGGTTTTTAATTTTGGAATTTTGTTCAAGTTTTATAATTTTGCTTAATATCACGTAAATAGGTTCCATAAGTGTTTGTTGTGGGTTTCAACTTACACACATAAATAGATTCTATATATAATAAAATTTATGATATTAGCAAATTATTTTTTAAATTTCTTGTTGTATATTATCTATATTGAATGTATGCAAATAAGATAGCGTTACATATTATATTAAAATATTATAAAAAACTATATACTTGATATTTTAAAAAGAAAGAAAAAATATAAAGATTTTATAAAAAAAATTACAGGTTCAATAAAGTATCATGTATCCTGTAAATTTTATGAGGTATAAGATGGATACAAAGAGCCATATGATAGATACAAGGTATGAAATCCAATACCCTGTAACTGCTCATCCTTACTAAAAACCCTATAATCCTCAAAAAGCCTTTAACTTTCTTAATTGAAAGACTTTTTATCATTGCTAAAGTAAGTCCCACTAAATTAATTGAATTTGCAACTTCAAAAATTCGTATGTCATGATTAATATTATATTATATATATATTTTTTGATAAATCCATAAAAATGATAGATAATATCATTGATTTCATTATTTTAAACGCATACACATTTAGAATTAATAAATCTAGATCGATTTTCATGACTTCTAAAAAATTATTTGTAATGCAAATCCTTGCAGTTTGATATGATGGATTTTCTGATTGTAATATGATTAAAAAAATTATGGAAGTGGTGTAATTAGACTATTTTGAAAATTAAATGGTTAGAATGATTAAAATAAAAGGTTTACTTATGAATACTATGTATGACGATTTTTCCTCGATATGATCCATGGTCATGACTCATAGGAAGCATGACAATGTCTCATTTAACATCAAAGCCCGGAGCCGCGGACAATGGAGCCCAGGTGACAAGAAAGTGCGTGCTTAAGGCTGGATGAAAAGGAAATGGACGTCGTTATCAAGGTTCTTCTGGCTTTCTAATCTTTTCAGCCATACAAGTCCAAAAGCCAACCAATCCAAGCATTTCTGTGGGGCTAATTAGGTCTGCATCTCATTAATAAGGGTTTAATATTATCAGTACGCCATATGAATTGATTTGTAATGTACAGATAAAATTTTAATACATTAAATTTAAAAAAAAAAAAAGAATATATAAAGGTTTTCTTTGTTTTTATTTTTTGGAGGGGGGGCTGCTGGGGGCTACATATTACTATTATATACATAAAAATAATATTGATACTTACTTATTATCTATATTTATACCTGTGACATACAAGAACAAATAAAATTTTATTCACATCTTAACATAGAAGTTAACTTTTCACACGTGTGGACGTTGATGTGATCTGAATATTGACACCCTTCTAACTTATTTTGGAATTATTGTTCAAAGGCAACTTCGCCCACTCGTGGATTTGGTAACATCTAATTAATCTGTATTTGCTCAATATCCATGTTATTCCAACAAATTCAAACAAGGATTCCATTAACGGTTTGTACCGCAATACCTTTTAAGAAAAAATATTTATATGGATAGGGTGCTCTTAAATTTGTTCACAAACAGTATAGCAAGTACATGGTCGACCAAGCACTTCTTCACACACGTAGGAAAAATGGTTCAAGTCAAATGAGATATCGGTCTATTTAAATTGTCTGATTTTTATTTGTATCTTATTTGTATCTAATATATATCTGTATCTGATTTGTTTAATCTGTTTATAAATAAAAATATATATTTTTCATTTGTAACTTTTTTTGATAAACATCTATTGAAAAACGACAAAAATAAGATGTTAGGAAAAAAAAATAAAGGAATCAACCCATTATAGTATAATGAAAGCACTTATCTAATATATGTAAAGAACTATTATTACAATTGAAACTTGGTAGGGAGGTGATGAGAGACAATGCCTGAGGATATGGTATGAGTTGGTTGGGTGAATGGAGGTGCCCAAACAACTAGGTGGTCTGCCACTAATCTTGTGACAATAAGCTAAGGCCTTTTAGATCAATCTTATTTTTTTTTTCTATTCAATCTAATTGGATATATATTTGTTTTTAGGTTTATTTGGAGCCTATGTATGACTTTTAGTGAACTTTAAGCATTCTAGAGATTAGTTCTTGCAACATAATAATCAAACCTATTGCTTTATTCTCATAGATTTTCACCTTCTAGGGTTCTTCAATCATCATTATTATGTAATTTTATGTATGGAAAGTACACAATTAATCTCTAATACTCACCTATTTTTATATTTGAGTTCTTCAATATTGTAAGCTATTTTGTTTAATTCCTTTTGCTAACTCCATAAAATTCATTTAGTCTCGTATAGGGTTGTGATAGATCCATAATAATTAAATTTAATTGAATAATACTTAATCGTCATGCAACAACTTGACTAAGATTCAACATAAAAATGTGATTTTGTTTGCTCCTTTTAAAAAAAAAAAAAAAAGAAAACTCTTAAGGGCGGTGGGTTGGGTTGTGGATTGGGTTTCCCCACTGACCAATGAAGATAAGTGACCACCCACCAATTGAAATATGGCCCTCCTAAATAGGGTATGGCTTATCATGCTTCTAAAGTAATTTCTTTTGTTTGCATTCTTATATTTTATTAAGTTATTTAATTTAAAATATTTAAAAGTATTGTTTTATTAAAATTAGTTGTTATATAACTATCAAGAGTCAATATGTGTTAAGACTTAAGAATGGTCAAATTTTTAAAGGAGTAATAAAAGGATTCAAAAGAGTAGTTTTATAACATTAATAAGGAATTAGATAAAAAGGAAAAAGGTTAAGAGCACAAATTAAAAAAAAATGCAAATGTGGATAATTAAAGATGTATTTTTCTTTTCTTTTCTTTCTTAATCTATGTTGTTTTTACTATTAATTGATTACATTATTATAACAACTCATCCATGCAAAGTTTCCCATCCATATGCAATAAATTGCTTCTATGACTTTGGTTGCTGATTTCAATTTTTTTTTTCCCTTTTTTCTAACAAATGCAAATAATTCAAAATGCGCGTAAAATGTAGTTGGGGATAAAGAGGATGGACCAACTTGTCTGTGGTCCTCTTGTACTATCGAGGACAGGAATGGTGTCCTTAATGGCCAGCCCATATTTAACCATTTGCCAGTAATTCTTATTCCTCTACGCCATCTTATTTGAGCTGGTGTTTTCTATTTCAAGACAACATTAGTCTTACATAGTTTGCTTCTAAGATGTTCAATGAAAGGGAATAATAATAATAATAATAATAATAATAATAATACGGAAGACCAAAACCTTGTCCTGGCAACTATTGATTAGATTTCGAAACAGTCTCTAAATTCCCATGCCGTGTTTTACTTGTGCAGATATGCAAATACCAAGATTATCACTTAAATTTTAAAATCATCACTATTTATGGTACTTTTAAAAACAATTTAAGGTTTTAGGTTCAATAATACGTGTATATTTTCGTAAGTTATGAAGAGACAGTGTTATATATATAAAGTTTAGAGAGTCTATGCAAATATTATAACTTAAGATAAGGAATACTTATTTGTAAAATAATGGAAAGGAAAAAACAAAAGGCTTTAAAAATTTCGTTTCTTTTGCCTTCTTCTCTGCCAACTAATCATCTTCACCATGAGAATCAGCAAATGGAGCCTCTTCTCCAAGCATCTTTGTGTGTGCTTTCAAAAATAGAAACTCTAGATACTAAATAGTGAAAGCTCAAATACATTGATAAATTTTCTATCACAACTCGACATAAAGATACCATAAGCTCTATTGTACATGTATAAAGAGTTTAATACCTATAGATTGTTTGAAATCACAGGAATCTTTTAAAAGTCAATAAATAGGTGTTAACAACATATCTCCATAAAAGTAAAAATTCATAAAAACATCTAATTCGGATCATGAATCCAAATAACCTCCTATTTGAAATTAAACAAAGGAAAACTTTGTTATGAACCTAAGTTATTAAAATAATATTTGGCAACTAGAATAGAGTAGAGAAATTATTCACCGAATAGAAAATTATTACAACTTCTCTAAATACAAAAAGAGACCAATAATACTCTTTCTTGAAATAAGAAAAAAAATATAAAAGAAACTATTTGATTTTTTCTTATTTGGTTTTCATTTTAAGAAATGGGATGATTTAACTAATGTAAAATGATAGATCTTTATAGTTGACAACATTAATTTCTAGCATCTAATATCAATACCAAAATTGTAGGATGTTTCTTCTCTTTCTCAAATTTTAATGGTGGCAAATGTTTTGAAAATCTACACCATCAATCTATCTCCTTTTCTTTGACTTATTTTATGCCACAAAAGCGACTTTATTATTTTTTACAGTCTCCCACTTAAAGTCACTTTTGGTGAGCTTTCAAAATCTTTTTGATCTTGCTAGTTCCATGTTGCTTACATTTCTGATAGACCACATGAGCATCAACACCATATAAACTTGTCAGTGTTAATTGACATTGTCATTGCATCTACTAGGTTTTCTTTGGTGTGGATTTTTTGCATATCCACGCTCCCTTCTTCTACTACTTCTCGAACAAAGTGATATTGAACACCTATGTGCTTTGTCTTAGAATGAAAAGCTGGATTCCTTGTAATATGCAAGGTACTCTAACTGTCACAATATACTGAAATCTTTTGTTGTTTATGCCCAAGTTCCTCCATTAGCCTTTGAATATGAATTGCTTCCTTGCATGCTTAGGTAGCTACCATGTATTCATCTTATGTAGTAGATAGATCTACAACAGATTGTAACTTAGATAACCAGCTTACCGCTCCTTCTATAAGTGTAAACACATAGCTTGTAGTAGATTTTTTTTTTTATCAAGATCACCTACAAAATCTAAATCAACATCCTCTGACAATAAGTTTTGATCCTTCAAAACATAATGCAACACTTAAGGTTCCTTTAATATATCTTAGAGACCTCTTAACAATATTCCAATGTTCTTTACCAGGATCTGCCATAAAACAACTGATCATTGCAACTGCTTGTGCAATGTCTGGTCTCGTATAAATCATTGCATACATAAGACTTCCTATTGCTAATGCATATGGCACTCAAGACATTTCCATCCTCTTTGCTTCATTGCTAGGACACATACTTAAGGATAATTTATAATTGATAGGAAGTGGGGTAAAGATTGGCTTACAATGTTGCATGTTGAAGCGTCGCAAAACTTTTGGTAGATGATTCTTTTGAGGAAGCCAAATCTTCCTATCTTTCATGTCTTGGTGAATTGGCATCCCTAAAAGCTTGTTTGCCAGTCCTAAGTCCTTCATATCAAACTCCTTGGCCAGCTGTGCCTTTAATTCTTGCACTTGATCTTTGTTAAGGTGCATAACTAACATGTCATCCACATATAATAATAAAATAATGAAGTCATTATCTCCAAACTTCTTGTAATATGTGCAATGATCTGAACTTATTCCATTGTGTCCAAGAGTTATAATGAATGAATCAAATCTCTTGTACCAACACCTTAGTGCCTGCTTTAAACCATATAGAGATTTGGTTAACCTGCAAACCAAGTTTTCTTTTCCTTGCTCTTCAAAGCCTTTTGGTTAGAGAATATATATTTCCTCTTTAAGTTCTCCATGAAGAAAAGCAGTCTTTACATCTAGTTGTTCAAGATGTAAATCCAATACAGCATACATAGCTAGAATTACTCTAAAAGTGGTAAGTCTAACAACTGCAGAAAATATTTCATTAAAATCGAAACCTTCTTTCTGAGCATACCCTTTAACCATTAGTCTTGCATAATACTTTTCCACTTGGTCATTGCTATCTTATTTGATATTACAAACCCATTTGTTGCACCATTTGTTGCAAATGGCTTTTCAGCATTTATGAAGATCAACAAGCTCCCATGATTTGTTTCTATGTAGGCTTCTATTTCTTCTTGCATTGTTGTCATCCATAGAGAAGCATCTGAACTACTCAAAGCCTCTTGATATATTGATGGTTCTCTTTCCTTTATTAGAAAACAATAAGCATCGTGACTTGCCATAACATAGTCTGAGTGCCATGATGGTTTCCTTATCTGACGTGTTGTTTATTGAACTTCAACATCATTGACCTCATTTGGTTCCTATTCTTCATGCCTTGGTTCTACTTCAAGATAATCATTTTCTCCTAATTTCTCATTTATTTGAATAGTAGTAGTCTCTTTAGTAGTCCTATCATTTCTTTGCTCACTTTGTAATTTATTTTCTACAAATATCACATCCCTGCTGATAATCACTTTATAGGTGGTGGGATCCCATAGGCGATATCCCTTAACATTATCAGCATAGCCCAAGAATATGCATTTCCTGGATTTTGGATCTAGCTTTGTTCTTTCTTGGGAGTTGTACATCATGTACACAGGACGTCCAAACACATGTAATGAAGAATAATCTGTTGGTTTTCCTTCCACATTTCCATTGGTGTCTTAAAATCAATCGCAGTTGATGGTGATCGATTTATCACGTAATAGGCAATTTTTACTGCTTCTGCTTAGAAAGACTTAGCCAAACTTACTATTCTTAACAAGCTCTTATCCTTTCTAGGAGAGTTCTATTCATTCATTATGCTACACTATTTTGCTGAGGTGTATGAGCAATTGTAAAATGCCTCTTAATTCCTCTTTCTTGGAAAATGCCAAAAAACCACCATCTATATATTCTCCTCCATTATCCATCCTCAAGCAATTAATTCTCTTCCCAGTTTCAAATTCCACCTATGCTTTGAACTCCTTGAATATTGGAAACACATTTGACTTTTTCTTGATCGGGTATACCCACAATCTGCTGGAAAAATCATCAATAGAGTATATAAAATATTTTGCTCCTCATAAGGATATGTCTAGTGATTCCCACATATCAAAATGAATCAAGCCTAGTATGAGCTTACTTCTAGCAGTAGATCTACCAAACTTTAATCTATGTTGTTTGCTTATCTCACAATGCTCACAGAAAGATAAGCTTATTGCTTTGAGCCCAAGTAAGAGATTATGCTTTGCAAGAATTTTCGAGCCTCCTTCCGATATATGTCCTAGTTTGCGATGCCACATCATCATTGTTTCTTCTTAACTAGCTAATGTAACTAATTCATCCACTTGCCGTAACGTATCTCCCAGAAGCATGTATAGATTAGGTGTAACCTTCTCTACTTGATCAGTACAATAGTATCTTTTACCACTTTTAAGATCCCTCCTTTAGTATGGATTTTATACCCAATGTCATCTAATCGCCCAACAGACAATAAGTTCTTCTTTAAACCCTTCACATGTCATACCCCTAGGATTGTACGAATAGTACTGTCATACATTTTTAATTTGACGGTACCAACTCTAACAATTTCTAAGGCATGATTGTTCCCTATAAACACAGGTCCTTCCGAGATAGGCTCATAAATGCAAAACCAGTCTTAGTGAGCAGTCATGTGCCAAGTTGCACCGGAATCCATCATCCATACACCTGTAAGGTGTTTACAACCTACAAAACCAATTGTTGCTTCGCTGAACAAAATCTCTCCATCATCTGAGGTACTTGCAACACATCCTTGAGAGGTTATTGCGTCAAGAGTCTTGTTTATATTCTTCTTATTGTTACAACAATCTTTCTTCAAGTGCCCTTTCATACCACAATGGTAGCATTTAAAATTCTTCCTTCTTTGAGATTTTGATATACCACGATTTTGACTCCCATTAGAGCCATGCTCTGATGATCTTCTTCTCATCATTGTTAAAGCCTCTACTTGCTTTGAACTTTCCACTCTATCTTCCTTATTCTTGCATGGATTCCTCTTCAATAAGAGATTTGGAAACATCATCAAATGATAGAGCATCAATAATATTATTATTTGTTATATTGATGATGAGTTGATCATACAAGTCTGGTAAGCTTTCAAGTGGAAGTTCTGCATGCTCATTTTCTTCTATTTTAAGATCTACTACTATGAGCTGAGAAAACAGCAGATTTAGATTGTTGATGTGGTTTGTCATTAATGTTGTTGCACTCATTTGAAGATTATAGAGTCTCGTCTTTAAGAATATTCTATTATGAAGTGATTGGACCTCGTACAATTTACTTAATGTATCCCATATCTCCTTTGCAGTCTTCTTCTCTACAACACTAGATAAAATTGAATCTGCCATTGCTAGATGCATACTGGCAATAGCATTATCATCTATCTCCTTCCATGTATCATCAATTATATTGGTAGGTCTCCCTTCAATTGCTGCTAAACAATTATCATTCCTCAAAATTGTCTTTGAGAAATTATTCCCATTGAACTTCTCTCAATCTCAAATTTTGCTGTCATTTTTTTCTTATAAACAAAACTAAATCAATTTGCACAATTTCTCCCGCAAATAATATTTGTAGCGTGAATGATGACCAACAACCTATGGGTTTGATACTACTGTTATGAATTGAAGTTATTTAAATAATATTTGGCAACTAGAATAGACTAGAGAAATTATTCATTGAATGGAAGATTATTATGACTTCTCTAAATACAAGAAGAGACCAATAACACTCTTTCTTGAAATAAGAAAACACAAAAAGAAACTCTCAAAGAAGCTATTTGATTTCTTCTTATATGATTTTCATTTTGAGAAATGGGATGATTTAAAATGTAAAGTGCTAGGTATTTATAGTTGACAACATTAATTTCTGGCCTCTAATATCAATACCCAAATTGTAGGATGTTTCTTCTCTTTCTCAAATATTAATGGTGGCAAATATTTGGTAAACCTACACCATCAATCTTCCTCCTTTCTTTGACTTATCCTATGCCACAAAAGTGGCTTTACTATTTTTTCACAAACGTGGTTTAGGGTTGTCAATTGTATTATTATCTCTCACATAGAAATCGCAAGATCCACACCAATGAAGAATTTGTAAAAAATCTCCTTTTTTTCCCATTGAGTTTTAAAATAAATATGTACATACGTAAATTTTAATGTATAATAAAAATAGAATATTATTAAAAAGAATTTTAAATAATGGAAGACCTAAACTTTGTAAAATATTTTTTCAAACTTAAAATGATATGGTTTTTATTATAGATATGGTTTAGACCCAATCAAATGACCCACAATGGACTAGCCTATTCAATTAGCTTTGGACCTGAAATATCAAAATATTTTATATTAGTAGTGACTCAAAATATTTTATACAGAAATTGTCCTGATACTTTAATATCCATAGGTTGTAAATATATATATATATAGCAAACTTGTAAATATTCTATAAGTTATTTATAAAAAAAAAAAAAGTAGCAAACTTGTAAATGTTCCATAGTTTGGATCATCTTTTCTATTAAGTTTTTCCATGTGAAAGGTTCTTCTAATGAATATCACCTTTGTAATTTGATACTCACCTATGTTTTTCAGTTGTTCATCCTACCTTGAAGTTTTAATTTTAGAATTAATTAACATGTCAATAGTTGTTATCCTTTAACATGTAACATTATGCCATCGTATCTTGAAAAATAGGTTCTCTTACTCTTTGTAAATAGTCATCACTTGTACTCATTCCTTTTTAAAACTATTTTCTTTAAATAAAAAGAATGAAGAAAATTTTCACAAAAAAAAAAAAAAACATAAGGAAAATAAGGAAAAGGTGAGAATTTAAATTTGTTAGCATGCAAGGATCCTTTGAGTTTCTTTTAAGAGGGCTAGTCCAACCCAAGGCTTAATAATCACTCACTCTATACCAAAGGTGAGCTACAAATCCAATGATATTAGAATTTTAGGGGGGAGGGGTTAACTAAGAAGACATGATAAATCACCAATTTAGGGCATTTAGTGGTTTAATCTTTGAAATATGAGCAAAATATAAATGGGGTATTTAGTGAACCAACCTACTTGAAGTTAAAAAATAAAAAGGTGGAGGATTGAAAACCAAGAAGTGATCACATTATATTGAAAGTCTAGAATGAATATAGGCAAACCAAATCTCAAACACCAACCCCAGACACTTGAGAGTTGAGTGGCATTAAAGGGAAGAAATGGGCTCATTCCTTAAAATATATACACTTTAAATTTGATACATGAATCAAAATGACATTAGGCATTCATTTTAACATCCCACACACAGTTACCCCTTGTTGACTCATTTAAGCCATTTAAAGAAGTGTTTTAAAAAAATAAACTTTATCAAGAACCACCCCACAATGAGGCACCCAAAGGTTAAAGTCATTAATTAGGGGAAAAGGGTTAACTAATTTATACTTGCCTTAATTGCATCAATTCAAGAGCAATCAATTGATCCCAATGTTTCATTTTTATAAAAGGAAGAAGAGCCTCCATTTTAAGTACCTTACATAACACATACACTTTGAGCTATAAACTATTTATGGAATAAAAAAAAACATATTGAACTTGTTGCCCAAAAAAAAAAAACTGGAAAAGAAGATGGGTGAGGGAAAAAGAAAAATGGAGAAAATATTAAAAAAAAAAAAGAAAAAATCATAAAGTGTGAAAAAAGAAAAA
Organism: Combretum micranthum; assembly: GCA_024138025.1. Classification (NCBI taxonomy): domain Eukaryota; kingdom Viridiplantae; phylum Streptophyta; class Magnoliopsida; order Myrtales; family Combretaceae; genus Combretum; species Combretum micranthum. The sequence goes on from JAMXBD010000255.1 coordinate 781,768, forward strand.
TTAATGGAGAATACTTAACCAAGGTTACTATGACTAAATAGTAAATACAAAGGACTAAAGCGCTTGCACAAAGCCAAAAATCACCAAAACTCATCAAAACACCTTAAAGCATTATAACTGAATGTCTAAAATTTACAACATTCTTATATCATGGATCCACCCACACAACGATTTATAAATATGCATTGAAACTATGTATAAGCCCATTTTTAGTTTTTATTAAGTGTTCTTTATTTGTATACCTGGAAAGAAATGGATATAATTCTTTCAAAATGATTTATACATAATGTTTTTTACAATCTACATCACAACCCAAATAAAGACTTAGTAGATTGACTAAAGTGTATCACTTATAAGTCAGACCATAGTTTTTTACAATCTGAGTCAAAAGTGTGAAAATAAGTCTAAAAGAGTGTGAGTAGATCCTCTTAGACAAGACAATTTAAAATGAGAAAACTATCCTCTGATAAGGAAATCATCCATAAGGGGGCATAAGAAATCACGTGTCCTAATTGAAAGACAATGCTCCAATAGATGAATACCAAAGTCCTAAAAAGAGGAGTTTTACTCCCCTAATGTATAAAGTTTTTTAATGAGAACCCTAAAATTGGTTTAGCAACCAAGCCTAAGGCTAAATTGAAAAATGAGTGACCAATGAAGTAAGCTCACTACTTAGTTTTAAATTTTGGACCCTATGAGACTCCATAAGACCAATTGTGGAATTCATGAGACTCCTTACTTGTTAGCAGATCAATTTTCAAATGAAGGCCTAGAATTAACTTTTCAAAAAGGAGCTTTTTTATAATAGATAATTTACTTACCGAGCAATCAAGTTTAGGTTTATTAATCTTCCTAACATCTAATGGAAAGCCTTAGTCCACTTTTGTGTAAACATCTCCAGAATTTTGAACTTTCAATCGCCTAACAATTGTGCTAGGTTCTAGTTTCGTTAAACTATCAAATCCAAAATCGCCAATACAAGAAGATGCCTTAAGAAACTCGTTAAACTGCAACATTGACCTTCATACCTTATCTGTCACACGCCCAAAATCGAAGGATGTGAACAATCTACCACATACTTGTACCATGGTAGAATATGCAAAGGCTCAAAATAACCAAAATCTACTTATAATAAATAATCACAATTATATGAAATATTACTTATTATTTTGAATCTCAATATTTTGCATCTCCACAATTGCAAATAATTCAAACCAAACTAAAGTAATAAAATTGAACTAGACAACCTATTCTATAAGTTGTATTGAATCTCTAAAGTAAACGCTCGATCCCACAAGTTGAGGTCATCATCATATCACATGAGCTTCTCCTATTAAGAAAAAAAAGACCCCTAAGTGATGAGCCAAAGCCTAGCACACAACAATACAAACACACATGATATGCACATAAACTCTTATGCTAATGCAACAAACATTAATTTTAATATTTAATTTAAGTGAGACAAACAACGCAAGAGTACTCATGACTTCGAGCAACACAACAGGAGACCTGGATTCCAATATCACTGCAATAAATACTGGGGTTGATAAGAACAGTTAGCCTCTTGCTAAAAAACAAAAATAAAAAGTAGCCCCATATGAGGTTCGTGGCCATTATTTAGACACCTCCATCATAGTGTATTATATTGTATAATATGCAAAAATCCATAATCCCTAGGCTATACATGATATAACTTCTCTCTTTTTGAGTTACCATTTCACCTAATACCATTCCCTTCGTCAACTACCCGCCTGCCACAACAAAGTGGCATAAGTGCTTAACAACTGTGTCAAGGTCTGAGACCTTAACAAAAGTGTCACTCTCCAACTCGAGGTGACCAATTAGCAAGCAACATACTTTATTAGCCAATTTTATGTATCAGTCAAGTAATTAGCAATTTATATCCTAATAAGCAATAAATATGTCACTACATACATGGAATAGTAGATCACTCATGACGAAAGTCTTGAACATAATTGTGAATATTTCTTATTATTGCTCATGTCCAACATGTTGCAGCGTTTTTGATCCATAAACAAATGTAACCTAACCTTTAGATATAATCCTTTATTCCACCAAAAGCTATACAAGACACTAATCTTTCTAGAAAAGTTTATCGATCCTCTTCATAGGTTTCAAAAGTGTTCAACCTAGATCTAACAAATTTTCTTAGGGCTCCTTAATTGGTTGTAGCTTTTTGGGAATATAGGATAAAGAAAGTTTGGAACTCTAAAAAGATGCGAAGGTTATCATCTAAGATTATGGAAAGATATGGAGTAGATTAAAATATATATTTATAAGGATTTAGCAAGGTTTCCTATAAAGTTATTCATATTTATCAGTATGCCATCAATTTTGACTATTTATTTGAAAAGATTATTTTATTCGATTGGGATTTAAAGATATATATGTCATTATTGTTTTCATTTATTACCTTTTCTAATTATAAAAATTTCACAGCATAAATATAAAGGTAGTCATTTAGTAGTCTTAAAAAGAAATAGCAATAAACTTTTAGGATTTTTATTTATATTATATTGCCTTCATATTATCTTACTTGAAATAAAATAATTATTGGTATATTTCAATAGGCCTCATATGTATCCAATAGAGTAACACTCCGATCAATCCTTTATAGTAACAATAAAATTTAAACTTCTTATAACTACAACAATCAAATTGACGTTTAGATTCTTACCCTATATCAATTTTGAAATCTATAGATGGGCTAAAATATAAATATTTTTATTTAGTTATTTATTTAGGCATGACTCGCGGGTCGGGTGAATGAATCCAGTTAGTTCAATTCAGTTATTAGGATGACTTGGAGAGATTTGACTTGGTTGCTTGTTGGATTAGTCCACTACATCCAACCTCTCTCAGGTAAGCTTACTGATGCAGCGTAGGAGCGATTGCAACCTAGTGTTTTATCTCAAGACGTTGATTCACATTAGAATATCGTCTTGTGACCTTTAAATACCTATTGAATCAATGAATAACTAGGTAATTTGGCATCAAATGTGAAATCCACACAAGAATTTGATATTTGGAATAGAGAGGAAACACTCTCTAATACTTTCATTCAATAATGTTCAAAAATTGTCTATTCAAAACAAAACTAAGGACTACATATAGTCTCACATTAAAACCCTAAAACATAAAACAACTAATCAAACTTTTGACTAGACATAAGCTGGCGGCCTTTAATTGAAACAAGAAAAATGAAACAATGAAAACTAAAAAGAAACATCCTATGTTGGCATGAAGGCCAACGGCCTTTCCATCAATGCCAGCGGCGTTGCCCTCCTAAGCCGGTGGCGTAGAGCCGGTTTATAGCTAAAGGCCAGCTGTCCATCCTTCTGATCTTCTAATCTTGTTCCTTGAAGTTTTTTCTTCCTTTTTCGTCCTGTCCCAAGCCACTTCTCCCAATACCAAAGTGTTATCTCCTCTACTGATTAAAATACTATCTCCTCTGTTACATCATCCTCCCTAGGGTAAACGAAATTTGCTTCGAATTTTTGTTGTTCGAACTATTAGCAGTATATGTGATGAAATGCTCTTACAGCTCCTCCTTAAACTCGGCCAGAGATAACATACTAGCATTGGTATTTTGTTTCACAGCCATAGTTTCACCAGTATCTTTATTCGGCACAAACACAATCTTAACACCTTTAAATGTAAAACTGTAGGTATTAGCCCTACTATCATGGGTCACACTTCTGTCAAACTGCTAAGGTCTACCTAATGGCACGTGACAAGCATCCATGGTCACCACACCACACTAAATAGATTCCATGTACTTAGACCCTATAGAAAATGTGATGAAGGCATGTTTTGAAACTCTTACCTCTCCACCTTCATTCAACCATGCCAACTTGTAAGGTTTGGGATGTTGCTCTGTTTGAACCCTCAATTTTTGTACAGCCTCTATAGAGATGATATTCTCACAGCTGCCAGAATCTATCATAAAGTGACACACTTTACCCAGGATGGTACAAGTAGACTGGAAGATGTTAGTTCTCAACCAGTTTTCCTCATCAAATCGCCATCTAAAAACTCTTCCTTCTCACATCCCACATCATATATAGGCTTCCCATCCCCTTCAGCCTCAAAAACCACATCCCTTTCATATGTCTCATCATTGTCAATAAATAATACTTTCTTTCCTTCCTTCCTACAACCTAACTGTCTATGGCCTACCTCACCAAATTTGAAACATTTTATGCCACTACTACTAAGACAACCAACATTACTACTACCAATAACTTCTTTACATGCACTACCAGGCCCTGAATGATTAGCCTCAACACCACCACTTGCAGTCACACCACTGCCCATCAATCTATTACCTGATCTCCTTTGTTGTTTTTCAAGTATCAATGCCCTTTGATGAGCAGCAAACACATTAACATGATCAAATAAATTCAACTTATCTTGTAATTGTATCTTCAACCCACCAACATATCTTGCTACTAAGTTATCATCAGACTCATGAATCTCCTTCCTGGCAACTAACTGATAAAATTCAATAGTATAATCATCAACTGACTTGTTGCCCTATTTTAGATTATGTAGTCTCTAATACATGATGCGCCGAAAATTGTAGGACAAGAATTATAATCTCATGTGCTTCTTCGTCTTCTTCTAAGATGTGATCTTTGATTTACCCAATCTGATTCGGGTCAATTTTGTCTGTTGCCACCATCATGTGGCTCGATCACGTAACCGAGTTACTACTAACTGCACTCACCTATTGTCAGGAACATTCTTAAAATCAAGAACCTCCTCTACTATAGCCAACAAATTAGAAACTCTTCAGGTTGGAGATTTCCCTGAAATTCTGGAACTTCTGTTCTCATACCTACCTCCCATCGTCTCCAATCATCCTCCACAATACGGATCCTACCACACTCATGTGGCAATCCTGCATAAGACCCCCCTTCATCCACAGAAGGAAAATCATCCTCTTCCTCATCATACCCTGGTATTGGATTAGGGTTTCTTTCACTCCTAGGGTTAGCATTGCGCTGATCTTCCATCACTGCAGCCATCCTCTCAGTGAGTTGATCAACCATCCCACTAAATCGGCGTTTCATGGCACCCATGCTTTCATCAACAATTTGCTCAATTCGTTGTTCTAGTTTGTCATGAACTATAGCGCGATGTTGATTGGCTTATCTTCTGGGAGGCATCATTTCCAAGAACGAACACAGCTCTGATACCAACTGATGCGGCATAGAAGTGAATATAACCTAGGGTTTTATCTCAAGATGTTGATTCACACTAAAATACCATCCTGTGACCTTTAAATACCTATTGATTCAATGAATAACTAGGTAATTTGGCATCAAATATGAAATCCACACAAGAATTTGATATTTGGAATAGAGAGGAAACATTCTCAAATACTTTCATTCAATAATGTTCAAAAACTGTCTATTCAAAACAAAACTAAGGACTATATATAGCCTCACATAAAAACCCTAAAACATAAAACAACTAATCAAAGACATAAGCTAATGGCCTAAATATAAGCCGGTGGCCTTTAATTGAAACAAGAAAAATGAAAAAATGAAAACTAAGAAGAAACATCCTACACCGGCATGAGGGCCGACGGTCTTTCCATCAACACCAGCGGTGTAGAGCCGACTTATAGCCAAAGGCCGGCTGTTCATCCTTCCATCCTTCCAATCTTGCTCCTTAAAGCCTTTTCTTCCTTTTTCATCTCGTCTTAGGCCACTTCTCCCAGTACCGAAGTACTATCTCCTCTATTGATTGAAATACTATCTCCTCTACTACATCACTTATGTACACAGGAAATAACTTTTGGCATTGGCCCATGAGAAACTCAATCTCATCCGTCAATCACTAAAATGATCTGACGGTCTCATCCATGCCAAGTGTCTATAAATACTTTGTTACTCCTCCTCATTTCTAGCTTTGGAGAAATAAGACAAACAACATTCTATAAAAAAGGCTCAAAAAGATCATACAAGGCAACTCAAGTAATTCTCACCATACCTGCTCAAGAACTGTAAAGTTGACGCGCGAGGTTTACTCAAGCTCTCTTACCTGTCCCTTGTGCATTCAAGACACTGAGATTGTCTATTCCTCCTCTCTTGCCTTTCTCTCCAAACCATCACATCATTAAGAGTCATCTCCTTAGCAATACTTCAAAGTCACATACTAGGTGCGAGATCCATATGACATGTGCCTGACCACTACTTTAAAAAGAACCTTCCATCTACAAAATCTTATTCCTTTAAGATGAAGTGCCTATCACCAAGATCATGATAACTTGATAATCTACATGATCTTTGTTTATAGATTTACATGAATATTCAGTGGTACATCTTCTTGAAATTCTTGTAATTTGCCTTTCTTTTTTTTTTTTAAGCAATATCATGCTAATAATAAAGGGAGGTCCCTTTCTTTTTTTTTTTTTTAAGCAATGTCATGCTAATAATAAAGGGAGGTTATCCTCTTCTTTTCTCTTATATCCTTTAATATTTCAGTAAGGTAAATTATTGCTATGGTATCTTGCCCTATTAAAGCAAGATGAACTGTAATTATAACAAAATAAAACCCTTAATTATAATATATTCAAATTACCTAAATGCCATTGACTTTAAGATGGATTTATAAGGCATTTCATTTTCCATACAAGACGATGCCTTTTAAAACTTGTTAATCCAAGGTGGTGTCCTTCAAAACCCATCAATTCAAGGTGGTGCCCTTCAAAACCCATCGATCTAAGGTAGTGTTCTTCAAAAATCATCGATCTAAGGCGATGCCTTTCGAAACTGGTCAATCTAAGGTGATTCCCTTCAAAACTTGTTAATCTACGATGGTGCTTTTTTCTAACCTATCAATCTAAGGTGGAGCATTTTAGAACCCACTAATCGAAGATGATGTCTTTTCCAACCCATTAATCCAAGATAAGAGCCTTCGAAAACAATCTATCAAAGACGGTGTCATATTCAAAATGTTATAGGCATCCAACAATAAGGTGTGGGAGTTAAGGAGGAAGAGAAGTTAGATATTGAGGTGGAGGAGGAAAAGAAATTAGGGTTTGAAAGTCAAAGCAAAGTCCAATAGGAAGAGTTGAGCTTGGAAGGAATGAAGTTGAGAAGTGTTAAGCAGATTTATTATTCAGTAGATGAGAGATGATAGGCTGGGCTGAAGAATTAAGTTGGGTCAATTAATATTAGTGGTCTGAGTTTTGACGTGTGAATTCATTTTATAAATAGAAGCTCTACATAAATAATTGATGGCCTATATCCACATTAGAATTATTATTATTATTACAAAATTTGTAATATGTTAAGACCCATTTATATTAACTGATTTTGATGATGTGGCATAACAACCACATCACATAGTCAATAGAATATTACGTACGAGCAATTAGCTATGATCATATACTTATCATGTATTACATATAAAAATATTATTTAAGAAAAAAAATCAATGAAAATTACAAAAATATTTGCTCCAAAACTAGCATTTGAGTTTCTCCTTGTTGTATTCCCTTGTTGTATTTGGCTCGAGTTATTTATTATTGTCTTAAATCTTGATATTAATTGCTTCTGTGCTACACAAAATAGTTCATCAATGACAATGCCCTATGCCACCCATCGCAATAATTCAAGAAATACCATTCTAAGATGTCATTTGAAAAGTCTTCAAAATTAAGTTATGAGGTCTTTAAAATATATCAATCACTATTTTGCCATAATCTCAAGTAGAAAACCTACTCACAAGAGCGTTATCTAGCTTATCCTTTAAGTTTATTTGCTCGAAGGAATAATGTTCTAGATTTTAGCTTGCTTGCTTACAAGAGTGTTGTCTTACCTTTCTATTCGGATTGCTTGCTCTTAATGATAGGAATCAGATTGCTCCAAGTTGGGATAAAAGGAAGACATCAAAGAACAATTCTAAAGGATCTACACAAGAGGATGCAATAACTTACATGTATAAAGCAACAAGCAAGTCATGGGCAGGAAGCAAAGCTTGGTGGCCTTGGATGACTTTAAGCACTGGCTCAATGCCGGAAAATTTTGACTGTACGCCAGCAACGTTGATGGGAAGCACCGTCGGTGTTGATTCCTCTAGAAGCAGGTGTTCACGTCCACAGAATCAAAATTCTAACGCCGTGTTTAATGCCACCAGCATTGGAGAGTTGATTTGCCAACGTTCACTGCATAAAATTCTAATTTTTTATTTATGTCTTTTAGTATTCCTAGGCTTTGTTATATATGCTCTTTTGGTTTTGTTTTGAGGACAGACTTGTTTCCTATCTTTTGAGAGCACATTTTGGTGTGAGAAAACCTATTGTGGTTGTTTGATTATTGAGATACAAATTTACTCTTTAATCGTTTGTTCTTATCAAATCTTGTGTTTATAGATTTGTGGCGAACATCATTTTTTAATCTCTTGATTCATTGATACCATGAGTGCTTTATAGATCGTGGTTCTATAGATCTATAATCCAAATACAAACCAATTTGTTATTGTTGTTCATGGAATCCATTGAGCAACAATTTCATTCATATCCCTTTAATTGTTCAATTTTACATCAAACCGAAAACCCTAAAAAAGAGCAACATCAGGTTTTTACTTAAGATCGAGTCCATATTTGATTTTTATTGAAGAATTGTTGAGGAGTCCGCATCAATTTGTTATCAGAGCACAGGATCGCTAAGCTTATTATTCAACATGGATTTCATTCAGGTTGGTAAAAAAAATCTTTTGATTTCTTCTATTTTCTTTTGGAGAAATTCTGCTATTAGGTTGTTGTTGTTGATTGGTGGAGATGTCGTCGGGAGGCAAATAGTGTGAATGAAAACAATCCTAGGGCTAGAAGGAACAATAATAATAATGAGACGAGACAAGAATTCACACAACTCCATATAGGGGTAAATAGGATGTAGAACGATGTTAGGAGGATTTTGGAAAGATTAGAAGTGAGAGATAGGAGGAGCTAAAGCGGTTTAAACCAGAGGAGACATTCTAGTGAAGAATCCGATGGAAATAATAGAAGGAATAGAGTGCGGGGAGATAGAGAAAAAAAACGAAAGGGGATAGAGAATATAAAATTGAAGATTCCACCATTCATAGGAAGTAGTAAGCTTGAAGAATTCTTGAATTAGGTGCCTACGGTTGAAAAATTGTTTGAATGTTATAATGGGATGAGAGAACCAAAGTGAAAATGGCAGCACTACCTTTTCAGATTATGCTAGCTTGTTGTGGGACAAGTTACAGACTGAGAGAAGAAGAGCAGATGAAGAGAAAGTGCGCTCTTAGGCACTAATGAAAAGAATGATGAAGCGCAAATTTGTTCCTGAATATTATAAACAGGAATTATTAATGGATTTGCAGTCGTTGAGACAAGGAAAGAGAAGTGTTGAAGAATATGTGAAGGAGTTTGAACATTCATAGCTAGGTGTGATATTCAGGAATCCACTTTTGAATCTAATGCTAGGTTTATCAATGGACTGAAGATGGATATAGCTAATGTTGTTGAACTTTAGCAATAGCAAACTCTTGAGGATGTCATCAAATGAGCTAGCAGGGTTGAAAGACAACAACATAGGAGGTCTTACAAATCCCATTATCACAACAAATCTGATGAGAAGGTAAAGAAGGAGGAAGGAAAGGACAACAAAAAGGGCAAAGCAGTTGAAGAGAAAGCTCCAGAACAAAAAAGAGTAGAGACATCAAGTGTTTTAAATATTTGGGCATTGATACATTGTTTCTCAATGTCTTAACAAGAGAGTGATGGTCTTAAAAGATGATAACATTGAGAATGTGGAAGAAAAGCATGAGAGTGAGCACTCTATGCCTCCATTAGAGGATGATGAAGGCATGGAATATACAATTCAGGGTGAATTACTGATGCTTGCACATGAAAGAGCTATTCCAGATCAAAGGACCAATCTTTTCTACATCCAGAGTTTGGTCAAAGGGAAAAAATGCTTAATTGTAATTGATACAGGTAGTTGTGTCAATCTTATTTCTGCAAGAATGGTTTCAAAATTGGGACTACAGGTTGAGCAACATCCAAGACCATATGCTTTATATCGGTTAAATCACTAAGGAGCGATTCATGTACACAAACAGGTCGTGTTCCTATTTAGATTGGTGATTATTCTGATGATTTTTTTTGTGATGCAGTACCTATGGATGCTACACATATAGTTCTTGGAAGACCATGGCAATATGATAGCCGGGCTTTATTTGATGGGTATAAAAATAAAGACACCATCCACCACCAGGACAAGTCATACAAATTAAAGCCTATGAATTCTGAAGAGGCATAACAGGCTAAATTGATGCATGTTAAGAAGACTAAGGGTTTGAAGAGTTTATTTGGTTGGACAAGCAAGATGAATGATTCTAATTCCAATCCTGATGTACGGAAATTAAAGAATCAAAATTTGAGGATGGATCTTTTCAAACCGGGAGGCAATGATAGGAATCAGATTGCTCCAAGTCAGGATAGCTTGAATCTTTAGTATTCTCTTATTCATTACCTATGTTTACTATTTAGGTAGAATATCGTCACCCATTGTTACTAAAAAACTAAAAGAAACCTCAGAAATAGAAGAAAGGGGGGAAATTGAGGAAGAAAGAGATGTAGAAATAGAAACAACTTTCAAAAGGAAGGGGGCGAAACAAGAACAAGAGGGACATGAAAGAACAATTCTAAAGGATCTACACAAGAGGATGCAGCAACTTACATGTATAAAGCTACAAGCAAGTCATGGGCGAGAAGCAAAGCTTGATGGCCTTGGATGACTTTAAGCACCGCCTCAACATTGGAAAATTTAGACCATACACTGCCGGCATTGAGGGGAAGCACCACCGACATTGATTCCTCCAGAAGCAGGAGTTTATGTCCACAGAATCAAAAATTGTAACGCCTTGTTTAATGCTGCTAGCATTGGAGAGTTTATTTGCTAGCATTCACTGCACAAAATTCTAATTTTTTATTTGTCTTTTAGTATTCCTAGGCTCTGTTATATATGTTCTTTTGGTTTTGTTTTGAGGATAGACTTGTTTCCTATCTTTTGAGAGCACATTTTTGTGTAAGAGAACCTATTATGGTTGTTTGATTATTGAGATACAAATTTACTCCTTAATCATTTGTTCTTATCAAATCATGTGTCTATAGATTTATGGCGAACATCGTTTTTGAATCTCTTAATTCATTGACACCATGAGTGCTGTATAGATAGTGGTTCTATCGATTATAATCCAAACATAAACCAGTTTGTTATTGTTGTTCGTAGAATCCATTGAGCAACAATTTCATTCATATCCCTCTAATTGTTCAATTTTACATCAAACTGAAAACCCTAGGAAAGAGCAAGATTAGGTTTTTATTTAAGATCGAGTCAAGATCTTATTTTTATTGAAGAATTGTTAAGGAGTTCGCATCATTTAAGGAGTTATATCCTTTAGAGATCATTTGCTCACAGGAGCATTATCTTAGATATTGGATCGCTTGCTCATAAAGAGTGTTATTATGCCTATCTTTTAGGATTGTTTGCTTAAAGGAGCATTATTCTCAATATTGGATTACTTGTTCATAAGGATCATTGTCTTACCTTTCTTCTAGGATCATTTGCTTTAAAAGCACTATTCTGTTAGGTTGCTTGCTTGTAAAGACGCTATCCTACCTATCGTTTAGGAACATGTCACTATCTTAACCTTTAGATCACTTGTTTATAAAAGCATTACTTAATTTATATTTTTCAAGTAACAAGCTCGAAAGAGTATTAGCTCAATTAATCCATCATATTTCAAGTTCAAAACTACTAGCTTGAAATAGCATTGTCTTAGTTCATCTATCATATTTTAAGTTCGAAACAATTAGCGTGAAGAAGCACTATCCCAATTCATCTATCATATTTCAAAATCAAAATGACTAGCTTAAAGGAGTGTTGTCCTAATTCAAATCTCCAAACAAAAACAACTAGCTCAAAGGAGCATTATCCCCTTTCAAGATCAAAATAGTAAGCTTCGAGGAGTGCTATGTCAATTTAATTATCGCAATACATGCTAAAGATAGCTAGCCTAGAAGAGTGTTGTCATAATTTAAAGTTCTAACCTTAAGTTTGCTATCTCAGAGGAGCTCTATCCCATTTCAACTTTCCAAATTCTTAATAGGTAGCTTGAAGGAGCACTATTAAATGTTTAAAACCAAGTGCTAGCCTAGAGAAGCACCATCAGTGTCAATAAAAGATAGCTCAAAGGAGTGCCATCAATTGTTTAGAACCAAATAGTAGCTTGTTGAATGGCCATGGAAATTAGAAAATGCTAGCACAAAGGAGAGTCATCAACATTAGCAACAGTAAGCCAAAGGAATTTTATCAAAATTAAGAATCGATAGCTTAAAAAAGCGTTATCAAGAAAAAAAAATGTTGATAGCTCAAATGAGCACTATTAAAATAAAAAATTGATAATTCAGAGAAGCATCATCAAAAGTTTAAGAAACAAATGCTAGCTCAGAAAAGTGCAATCAAAGTAAAAATTTGCCAACTTAGAGGTGCATCATCAATGTTAATAAATGATAGCTCATAAGAGTGCCATCAAATATCTATAAATGTTAGATCATAGGAGCGTCATAAAATATTAGTAAATGCTAACTTAGAAGACTATCATTAAATGATCTATATCATGAAGTGTTAGCTTGGAGGTGCCATGAAGAATCAAATATTCGGTATCAGAACATGCTAGCTCAAGGAACGCCATTCAAGTTCTAAGACTATCAGCATGGTGGTGTACAATCATAAGCCCCAGTAGACCATCAACAGAAGCATCTCTCTAGCCTATAATCAACTCTAAACTTTCAAAGGCAAAAATGAAGTCTCTTTTTAAGTATCAGTGGTAAAGTTTTGAAAACTTCACCATAAAGAGGGGTAGATGTAAACACCATATTTTTCCCTCATTAAGGTTTTAAAATATATGTATGTCCATATATTTTAATGTATAATAAAAATAGAATATTGTTAAAGGAATTTAAAAAATGGAAGGCTTATATTTTGTAAAATATTTTTTCAAGTTTAAAGCAATATTATTATTATTATTATATATGGTGTGGACCCAATTAAACAACCCACATTGGGTTAGATGAATAAATTGGACCTAAACCTAAAACCTTAAAAGAACTTTATTTGTATTTGGTTATTGATGTACAAACCAACAACCTAATGGAAAGATGAAAAGACACTATGTGAGCACAAGAGACGTTATGAGATCGATATTAGACAATAGGGCTACAAAGATTGAAAAAAAAAATCAAGTCACAAATTTCTCTTCTCCTTGATTTGATTCGGATTTGAATGAAATGGGATAGAATCAAAGCTTCCCGAGTGTAACAATCTACAAAATATATGATTCTACTATCAAATAACATCAAAATTTTAATTTTTTCCATGAATAAAAAAAATTAAAAATCCAACCTCTAAAATTCAAAATAAAAGATTTTATCCCTTTGTCATGTTAGATTTGAGCATCAGTAGTATAAATAGGAGCCTCTATGACATGTTTAGGCATTAGAATACAGTTGATTTCACTCATATGTATATATTCAAGAGCTTGAGTTTAAGGTTAAGGGTTTTTATGTAGAAGAGAGCTTTTCTATTCAATTTCTTCTTCTTTAACTATTCTCAAGCAAAACCGCCAATATTAGGTGGCTTTTGTGAACTCAATCTATCTATTGATAGCTATATTCCTTAGCAAAGTTGTTTTGAACAACTTTGACCAGTGTCTTAGACTCAACAACCCATGTCTTTGTCAATACACAAACTTTTATTCACCAACATAGGAACCTAACATCACTAGAGTATTTGCATAGTCCAACTTGCCTTGTCCAACATTCTCACCACTGCAAATCACTCCAGGAGACACCAAAATGAACCTCGTCAAATGGTGCTTCTTTTGTTCAACTCGTAACTCATTCGTTCGAGCCAATCCAACCCAAAATCAAAGTTTGAAGTGGTCAATTTAATACCAATTAAAGTTTGATACATGAATTTTGCATAAAAATTTAATTTGGTACCTAAATTTTAAAGTGGTCAATTTAATACCCAATTAAAGTTTTTATTACTATTTTTATTGCCTCACTAACATTGTTTGTTCTATTCTTTGACATAGAAGAAGCAACTTATCGGTGTTGAACAGTGTTAGAAGCAATTGTAAAAATTCAATTATAGTTGCATCTTCTGTAAGTAAATCAAATAAAGTTAAAGAGGTAGTAAAAATAATCACAAAAAGTTTAATTAAGTAAAAAAATTAATAACTTTAAAATTTATTTACTAAATTGAATTTTTATACAAAAGTTAGGTTTCAAATTTGAAATTTGTCCTACAAAATATAGTAATAATAAAAGTGATCATGACATACATAAATATATATTTAATGATAACAAGTAAATACAATAAGAAAAAGGTTATAATAATGCTAGTGTAGATATATATGGATGAACGTAATAGATTAACATGATCATTTTAATAGGTAAATTATATATTTAATTTAATTGTAAAGTTTAGGGGTTAATTACAAAATTTGTCTTATCACTTAGGAAAAAAATTATTTTCCTCAATGAAAATAAAAAAGTAAAAATCAAAGCGACAGCACTTTGAAATCTCACTGCATCAAAATTTTATCTTTGCCAATATAACAAAAATTAATAAGCATAAAGTAAATGATTTCTAAAATTTAAAAGAAAACAACACACTAAAATTTTCATAAAAAGAACTATGTTAATCTAATCTTGACTACCAAGTATGAAGACACCTATAGGGGTAATCTAAAATTTTTTTTAAAAAAATTATTTGTTATCTTGTAAATAATAATTTAATAACTGACTCTCTTATAAATACTATTCCACTTTATTTGGTCAATATTAATTCAAATATTATCATTCTTTAGAGTGCTAAAGGAATGAATGTTAGTTTAGAAGTTCAAAGCAAGTAATCATAGGGCTTTAATAGGTTAGCTTTCGAACTCATGAAACTCTGATTCCTCTTTTTAATTATTTTTCAAAGATCAGTAGCTAAATTAGGATACTTACCTATTGATCCTAACTTTTTTTTCCAATCTCGCTCAATGGTGACCCCTAAAAGTTTTCAAAAAAAAAAAAAATCTTAATTGAGCGTTTGTACGAAATTAGCTAGGATTTGATATGAATCAAATTGAAAGAAAATCAATCGGAGTTGAAAAATTAAGCTCATAAAAATCATATCTATAACATTCATATTAATCCACACAATTATTTACATAACCAAAAAATATGATAAATGGCCTTTTTCTGATAGCCAACACTAAAATTAAAACCAAAACCAAAATGTCTATCGATATGGATTGAAGCCTCAAAGAAAATAAAGGTCAAAGCCTTAAAGCAAATATGGATGGAAACCTCCAATATATACAAGCATGAAGCCTCTAAAAGATACGAGCATGAAGTCTCCAACAAGTGCATCCATTTTTAGAACACAGCCAACAATAATAACATCACTACACCTATGCACACAATAGTTTTGCAAATACAAATCAATCATGAATCCAACACAAATTTATAAAGGGGAAAACATATTTTAATTCTCAACAGTTGCCTACTATCCTATCTGAGTCCTTAACCCTTTTTTTTTTTTGTTTTTTGGTTTAAGTCCTAATTTTTTTCTAACCTTTACAACCCAGACTTTCGTTAACTTCATTAAATTTTCATCCATTATTGATATATGTCGACTTATGGTTCATCAATAATAATTAATTTAAGTAAAAATATCATTAATTGTATATCAATTATATAATAATAATAACAATAATGATAATTTTTTTAAAAAAAGAAGAAAATTGTACAAAATAGAAACCAACAATATCAAACAAACTATTGTGTTTTTTATGATCTTAATTTCCTTTTCTATTGAGATCTTGATGCTACCCTTTTTTTCCCCTTTTCACTCATTTTCTAAAATATTTTGCACTTTGACTTTTGTTATGATTCTGCTTTTTGAAACCTGTGTTTCATTAGATTTATAAAATTGTTACCATATCAATTGCTTGAAAAGTTTCATTTTTTACTTTATTTTTCATTGTCTCATATCATTTCACTTGTTTTGTTCTATCAAATCTTTTGAGTTATTGGTGTGGAAATTAGAGACTTTTCATTTCATTTGTCCTCTATTCTTCTTTCCGAAATCTAAGGATTATAAGCTTTATCATATGGTGGAAGGTTTTGCAATGTGTCACGCCCCAAAGAGTACCCTAAATGCGACAACTCGCCATACACCATACTAAAGCCTAAGAACGACTACCTTAGTCACGTAAAAGCTTCCATATCATACACAATGTGTACTTCACAATAGAGATGATGCCAGTAGAGCAGTGTAGTTTGTAGTGGTGATTGCTTCAAATAACATGCAAAGGGACTAAAGAAAGTAAACTTTAACCTGATAAGTTACAATTTTTAAGGGCATTCCCCTCTAATACCACAAAGTTCCAAAAGTTTAACAAATTCACAAAGTTTCCAAAATAACTTAAAGTCTTTATCGTAAAAATCTAACAAAAGAGGTTTTAAAAGAAATCTACTCCAAGTCTTAGTGTAAATTTCTTCAAAAAGCTCCTCGTAATCACCTTTGCTTACCTTGGGTTTCACCATCTTAGGATAAAGCCACAGGTATTCCTAAGATAACAAAAATTTATATAGGTGTAAGTAACAACATGCTTAGTAAGTATGTTTTTGTAAACTTATCATAAAAACAAAGCAATTAAGTTTGTTTTAAAAGCTTGTTTGCATGGATTTACGCCCTCTGTGATAAAGGTTGGGAATGCTCTTGTAGGTTTCTGTGACCTGTACTGCTAGTCCCCAAGCACTTGCCCATAGTGATCGATTTGGCGTGGGTCTCCCATAAAGTCGTATTCCCAAACAAAGTAGTTCCATAAGAAGGAGTAACACCCACATTTTATATGTGGTTTGCAGTCCACCCGATTCTACACGTAGGAGTAGCAGCCTTTAAATGTGACTCAACGAGAGGTAATGTCGGACCGGTTCTTTATTCGTACCAACCATATTGCATTCATTGGGTTCAATCAAGCAATTTGTCACACAATCATAATATATCAAATATAACACCATCATATTTAAAAAACCAAGCAATATTTTGATATCCTTACAAACCGTTGATCACGTAATTTAAGTCACAAACATAATCCCACACCATCCCTACAACGAGTCCAATTTTTATCTTTTCCCTATTAACTAGTGCATCACTTTACATGCAAAGAATAGATAAGTAAGGAAATAAAAGTCACTCGGCCATTTGGAAATCTTTCAATCAAAGTAATCCTCTGGAAATGGGGTATTGACTTCTTTGTCACCTCAACAAAGAAAATACCCCAAATGAGTATTTTCTCATTGACTTTACTTAAATTTCTAATTCTATAAACTTAGTTATCAGTAGATTTTTTTCCGGTTATCTAAGTTTATCTTAAAAATTGTCATATCTAAGTCATTTTTAACTCTTATTTTTGCATATGAGTAATTGATTTCTATCTATCTATTTCTAAACTTAAGTCAATCATTTAAAGTCATTTAGGTTTCAGAATCCAAGGGTTCATATCACACCTAGATTCGATCTTCACTTGTTTTAGCAATATTCGCAGGTTTTAGCTCATTTAGGCTTTCTAAGACAAGTATATTAATTATTTATATGTTTAACGCAATTAAAATTCAATAGCTCACAACACACATATGATCCTAGTAATGTTGCTCACAAATAGAATTTTTTTACTAAATAGTCTTTACAATAATGTTAAGAAAAACTTAGGCTAATGAAAAATAGCCTTGAAGAATTTGTAGTGAAATTTAATTCTTAGGACTTAAAAATTTCAAATTAAAATAAAGTGTTGTACTTTATTTTATTCTTTGTAAATTTTAGTTAAATTTTTATTTGAATAATTTTAGTTATATTTTTATTTGAAAGTTTGTTTGCCAAAACATTTATTTTTATGTGTTTTCCAAAAAGGAATTCCAAATTGTAGAAATCTCCAAAATTCATGCTTATGTCTAAGAATTTATAGGAAAATGGGATTTTGGTTTCATTTTCAAATTTTTTCTTTTTACAAAGGTTTTTACCAAATATTGAAAATATATTTTAGAAAATAATTTACATAGTAAAGAATTGTCAACATATAGTGTTTAGGAAATCTATTTTAGCATCATAACAACATTACTATGAGCATTTTTGTATGTGAACATAAAACTAAACTTTAAGATATTTTGCAATGTTACCATGAACTTAAGATAAAATGTTGACAAAGTTAATAGTAGAAATATAAAAATAACAAAATAAACATGGAAGTCTTAGCTCATAATCAAGGCTTCCTAGGACTTAAAATAATCTAGTCACTGTGTAAAATAAATAAAAACAAAAAAAATATGAAATAAAATAAAATATGAGTCTTAAATTTTAGTCAAGACTTCTCGATACTTAAAATGATCTAATCTCCTTTGAACTTGAATATGAACAAGTCCAAGACTAGTAGTTGACTAGTCTTATATATAAATTTGCATGAAATAAAAGAACATGAAATAAATAATAGTTAGATTAGTGAACAATATGCATTAAAGCTTATTTATACTTATACATATACATACTTATATATGCATATATATATGTTAGATTATCAAATATGAAATAACATGAATATCATCATAAATATAACATTGTTCAAAGTATGTCATCTCTATATTTTTCTATTCCCTGGCATGGTGCATCATTGGGATATTTTATAGAGATTATTTAAAGATGCATATATATAATATAAGAAGAAGGTTTGGTGTGCTTATCTAAAGGAAGAATTGAAATGCGAGAGAGGGAAAAGACAGAGAGAGGTGGCGATGGTGTGGTTGTTGTAGGAGGGGGAGAGGAGAAAATTTTAGAGAGAAAATGAAGGTATGTAAGTATGGGAAAAAGAAGGAGGGAAGGGGTATTTGTAGAGGGAAAAGTGAGGGAATTAAAGTATGAAAAGAAAATAAAATATGTATGTGTGAGGGAGGGAGGGAGGCCAGCGGTATTAAGTAGCAGAGAGAGAGAGAGAGAGAAAGAGAAAAGAAAAGATTTTGACAAGTAAGGTGTAAAGTAAGATAGACTAGATATGTGTAAGAGTAAGTTATATAAGTATAAGAATAAGTATGTAAGAGTATAAGAAAAGGTGATTAATGTGAATAGTAGTGAATAGTAATTTAAAAATGACAAATATTTAAAGATAAAAGGTAAAGTACGTGTGTAAATGCTTTAACTGATGTTTTTATGAGCCGATAAAATTTTATCTGGTGTTATATGAATAATTCAATATTATTTTATTATTAATTGTTTGTTGGATTATATTACCTTGATTTGCATGTCGGTGATTGGTACATAAACAATTTTTGAAAAAGGTCGAGACGATTAGGGTTTCGAGTAAACTTATCGTTCTAGGTGTAAACCCTATAATCATCTTATTTTTAGGTTTTTCTCTTTTTTCTACTTCCTCTGGTACCTTAGGGTTCTAGAATTATATCTGATCTAGTCAAGGGTTTCTTTGGGTTTGAGGTTGGTTCGGTTTGACTTTAAGGTTTTGATTTAGATACCGATTCTTGGGTTTTTACCATAAAATTGGGAGGGTTAACAATCAATACAAAAGTTGTTGATGTTTCAAACATATTAAAAAATCTTTCCATTATTAAAATGTTTCGTTACATGCTCTTACTTAACAAAGTGTGGACTCATCACTGTCATTTACTTTAAGAAAATGTTTATATACAAATTTCATCCATGCGTTCGTGGCATGTTATTCATTATATTTACTAATATTTTATAAGCTTTGTCATAAAGTTTTTAATCTCTCGTTCATGCTTAAGATTAATTTCAATTCAGAAGATAAACTTCATCGGATTCTATTTTGTTTAAATTTCTTCAAATTTTTCTTTTTTTTCCTAAGTTTTCCCAAAATTTTTATTATTTTTATTTAATTGATATATATATATATATTTTTGATATTTTTATTAAAATGAATTATTTCCATCCAATCTTAAGTCAGCCTATATCAATAATATACTAGAAAATTTAATTTAAGTTAATGGAAGTCTTGGTTTATAAAGGTTAGAAAATGTTGAGGACTTTAATAAAAAAAAAAGGTTTAACGACTCAAATAGAAAAATAAGCAAACGTTGAGGGCTAAAAATGTGCTTTTTCTATTTATAAAACATGGAATTTTTACTATGATAAGAGATCTCAAGATACTAGCTTCGAAAATATGGTTCAGGAGTTCGTAAACATTTTTTAAAGTATGGTGCATGGAAGGTAATTAACCAAAAGCAATATTAAAAAATGATTTATAATGATTTTGATAGTTTTCTCAATTAGCATCTATAATTCAATAGTATATATAAAAATTATCAAATGTGAACAACACAAATCAACATAGCAAATTATGATTAATACTATAATATCAAATAGCAATTTAACCATTTGAATCATATGTCTAACATGCACAAGCAACAAGTAACAAATGTCACGTATAATCACAAAAGCTTAAGATCCAAGTTTCTAATATAGATAAGTAAAACTCATTTTTTAAACTTATTCTCAGAAAACTACATTGCCTCATTCTTAATTATTCCTACCTAATATCGATTTTCAATTTAAGTTTTCCACATTTTCAAATTTAAATAAATATGTACATATGTACAAGTTAATCCTTAGTTTTATTTTGTTAATCAAGAAGTTAGATTAAATTGCGATCAATCAAAGGCTATCAATCTTGGGTAGTCACTCAATTAGTGAAGCAACGTGTCTTCTCTAGTTGCTTCTTCTGCCTCAAATTGGTTATGGGTTCTCTGTCTATTAATATGGCTTAACTTTAGGCGTGTTTTCTTTGTGTTTTTCCCACACAAGTCCTATTTTTTTAATCATTTATCAACTAATCCACTCATTGATCAAGTTTTCACTAAAATCATAAATAACATGATTATCATCTTAAAATCATTATCAGGTTTTGATCTCTAGATCATTAGTCCTTATTAATTATAGATTTCACCTTTCATTCCATTAGAAATTTCCTTTATCTCAAATTCCATATATATATATATATATATATTATCTTATTCTCACTCAACAATCCATAAATCTTTCATAACAAGAACAAGTTAAGGTTTCTTACCTTAACAAATAGATTGAAGCATTATTCAAATCTTCGATCCCCAATAAATCTCATGATTCACTATTATTTTTGCCTACAAGACTATAGCTATAAGTGATCTAATTGCAATACAATAAAGGACAACTCTTACATTCAATGATTTCATTATCTCTCCTTTTGACCTCCCTAACTTCCTTCCAAGATCACATTTTTGTTGTCGTTAGTTTGCTATTAGAAACGTATGAGATGATGAAAAAAATGATTTCATGAGTTCTTACTATTCACGACAGTTTGTTCATCCTCATTGGTATCAGTAAATTCCTATCAAGGAACATTACAAGAATTATTATAAATCTTGAAATATATAGACTGATGGATAAAAAATTATAAGAGTATGTTAATACTCTGAGATTTTTCTTTCTTTTAGTTTCTTAAATAGGATTGCAAATGAGTCGAGTTACTCAATCTTGGCTTGGCTTGATTCATGTTCATTTTACAGTCGCGAGATTGACAAGGAACTAGGCTTTTTGCTATTAATGAGAAATAAGGAAAATTGCATTTAGATGATGATAATCTAAATAATGTCTTGTTACAAGCTTATACGCTAGTCCCCTAATAACCCTTAAAGCATAGGTGCAAGTAAAACTATAGCTAAATATTGATAAGATAAAAATCTGCAAAGCCAAGATAAAAATAATAATAAGAACAAAATATGAAAGGTACATTGTTGATTAACATGTCTGGGATTTGAAGTCATACTTCTCTCTAACAATAAACAAATCTTCGAATTCTTATGAAGCAAGGTGTGTAACTAGGTATACATCTATGTTCTTTACTCATGCTTCCCATAAAAAATATTTCTTTAATATTTTATTAGGGATAATATCAAAAATGGTACCTGGACTTTTACAAAAGATTTAATCATGTACATAAAATTTGGTTTTGAACAATTTAATAATTGAAACAAGTTTACATATACATTTTTGCTACCTGAGCCAAATTTTAGGTAAGAAAAATGCATGTGAAAACTTGCTTTATGTATTAAATTATTCAAAACCAAACTTCAAGTACCTAATTGAATTTTTTACAAAAGTTAAGGTACTATTTTTGACATTATCCCTATTTCTTGATAGCTTGAGTCCCCTATCAAACTTCTGGAATATAATGACACTCAATTCTATGTTTTCCATAGAAAATGTTTCTTTAATATTTTTACCTTCTATTTACAAGAATCATTAATTTAATTTAATTTTTGTTTGTACAACTAATATTTATTAGTCTTTATGATGTAAAATTGACTTATCAAAGATAGAGGCTGCTTTAGGGAAAAAGATAGAGCTTGCAAATAGCCCTAAATAGAGTTAATCATGATTTGAGAAAAAGACACCCTAATCAGTTAATGCTCCTCATGTATTACCAATATATTACTGATTGAACTTTATTGATTTCTTTTTCAATATATAGTCTTAAAGATTTTGTTGTAACAAAATTTTTCTTCTATGAAGTTTTATGATCCATGTATATATAATTCCTATATTTCAATATAATTTAATTGTCAATATAATTTTTGCTTTGAACACACTTCAGTATTTGTTTAGATGCACATCACCTTTTGTTAGTTTAATTTGTTCATTTATTTAATTAAATCTTGGTTTATTTTGTTTTTTATCTATAACAAATAAAATACTTCTTAAAGTAAATATGTTAAACTCTTTGCCAATAATTACCACAAAATTCATTAGATTGCATCTTAAGGGAAATGGAACAGATTCATTTCCTATACGTTATTTTGATATCGATAACTTTCCTTTATTTATACACGAAAAGTAGATATGTGTGTGCTTTATATATTAACTAAACAACAATACGCCTATATTACAAGGATAAATATCTAAAATATCAACACATTCAATAAGAAAAATGCTGATGGTAAAGGAGGACAAAAGAGCATAACTCAATAAATAAAACAAAAAAAAACCATAAAATAATGAAGTTATTTAATTAAATATTGATACTAGGTAATAGTCAAGAGCATGTCGCAAATGTTCAATGGAGAGACACTAGGTGGATGCTAAGTGGAAAAGGAAGCTAAGGTCTATGAAGCAAGTTCCTTAGCAATGCACAATTTCTTCTTTATAATGGAGGTTGTTGTGCAAATAAAATAGACAGATATTCAAACAATAAGATAGCATTTACAGCTGAAGAAGTGAGTCGTGCAAGCGCTAATGAATTTTCAGCAAGTGTTTACGGAAGAAAGAGCAAAGGGAGTGTGCATTAGGAAGACAAATGGGAAGCACCACCAAGTGGTGGAATAAAGGTATATGTTATGCTTTATATAAAGAAAGTAAGAGAAGTGTTGGAGCAAGTGACATATTTAGAATAGGAAAGTAGATGCATAGGTGGTTTTATATCACCTTTAAAAGTTAAGATCTGACCTACTATTAGGTGATAAGAATTGTGGATCAATTGGGAATTCGTAATTGCATATTGGAATCAAATTCAAAAAATGCTTATGAGTGGATAACTCGTACTAATATATGTACTGTGTATTTACTTAATGTTGTTAAAAAATTCAAGGATTTAATGTGGAGGTGGAGCAAGAAAGTGATGTGGATGACTGAGGAATCAAACGTGGATGCTCATGAACTTACAACAACAAAGAAATCCAAGGAGGAAGTCCTTTTAGGATGTCCACCTAGTAGTTTAATTGTTGTGTTATTTGATAATCTTAAGACCCTTTTTTTTTTATAGTCCGATCTTGTATTTCTACAGAAGGACAAAATCTTGAGGCCAAGTTTGATAGACCCAAATTTGCTAGGGTTGTCAATTCTCCTAGTGATCCAATGGAGATCGGCCTTGTTGTCCTATTATAATTTGTGTTTCCTTGGCTATTATTTAATAAGAATAATATTGTTAATTAAAAAAATTATCTAGAATATAGTATGTGGTTAACTTATCAAAGCCTCATTAAAACATCTTTCAAATATTAAATAATTACGATGGAAGGTCTTTTAGTAAATTAAAACATTAAAAATATTAAATTATTAAAAATACCAAAGACAAGTCGTGCCCTAATATAATAGATAATATGTCAAGAGAACATTAATCTCTAGCGCACTTAAATCAAACAAGATACATCACATCATCTACATTACCTAATTAAGCATAAAACTTTATCCCATTTTGGAGTCTTTTTTACTCTTACAACAATTCATGTACATTGTACTATTGACTTCTTTTCTTTCTATGGGTCGTTGCATCATATTTTATTGTTGATCTGTCCTCTAAACTAATGTTAGTATAGACAAAAATCTGAAAATTGAAGCAAAGTTACCTTAAAAAAAAAAACAATGTATAATTTCATCGGATTTGGTTCATGGTACATGGCCTCGAACCCTAACTCCCATGTCCGAAAACCAGCAACGTGACAGATCACATGCAACGCACCAACTATGTGACCAATCACGTCAAACCACATGGCTACGCAAACCCTATCGCCAGCATACACGGGGGACCCCCGCTCCACATGGTCTGTTCCTTTCCAAGATTCTCCTTCTTAATCCAACGGTTCCAGATTCCACTATGCTCACAACGAATCTCAGCCGTGAGTGTTGGTCCAAAGTAATTCAATACGATTGGCTGTGCATGTCCCAGCTTTGTCTCCTCGGTGCATCTTATCAGACTCGCCGGTGCTCCCCATTTGAGCAACATCAATATCTGTCCTTGTCGATACCACTCGGAATTCTTCCACGACCCAACCCGAGCGTGTGACTACATGTGGGAACGTAATAATAAAACCATGCGTTGCTGGTCCCATTTAAATTTATATAAATGTGAATTGTCATTTTAATCTTTAAGAAAGTTTTCACCTTAAAACATTTTTAACTTTGTTCTATCAAGACAAATGCCTAATATTCTCTTTTATCAAATAAAACATAGGAGGCCCTCAATTTATTTTTTCTTTTAACAATACTCTTTAAAAAAGATACGTCTTATAAGAAAGTGTACAGCATATGATAAAGTATTTCTTATATGCATAATTTTAATAAAGGTTGTTACTAAAAATAAGTGATCCCAAACTATGTATTCTTCTTTCCTTTTTTTTTTTATGTTTTTCTATTATGATATCCTAAAAAACCTATTGAAAAACTTTTTGAGATATTTATGAAGAATTCCCATCCTTATTTACAGTTTGATTGGCTTAAATACATTCTTAGGTGCTATAAAATTAAGGTATTATTAAATGGACCAAATATATTTAATTAACAGAAATGAGCAATTTTATTATCTACTTTATCAACATTGTAAAACGTATGTTTTTCTTATTAAAAAATATATCGATGGTAGAGTTAAATGGATATTAATATCCACTTTAATAAATTAAATAGGTGTTTTCATATTTAAAAATATTTGTAATCTCTATAGACCAAAGGATATGAAAAACACACATAGTAATTAACTTGAAAATATATTTCAAGGAGGGCAGAAAGAAGAAGAGGGAAAAAAAAAGGGAAAAATACATGTATATATGCATAAATAGCAAGTATAGATGATTGTGACAAATAAAACAGACGTCAGGCTCTCATTGGGCAGTGCTCTCACACAGGTTGAGAACCGCGTGGTTAGGTCCATATTGATTGCATGAAAACTCATGCACGTGGAGAACAAGCCACCCATATGTTGTCCCCATGGACGATGTCCTTATAAAACTACCCACGTCTTTGAGCATCACATCTTTCTTATCATAAACACAAAAAACATTTCTACATTAATCCTCTCAAACAATACGAGCCAGCCCCTAAAAAGTTAAAAATTATTATTGTTGTTTGTGATTGATTGATTGTAATAGTTTTGGAGAGATTACCCTTAGCTAATGGAGTGTGAGAGAGATTTTTGTTTAAAAGCAACTGAATTGAGATTAGGGTTGCCTGAAAGTGATGATGACCATCAGCTTTGCAAGCAGTCGTCGTGTTCATCGCCGTCGTCATCATCAAGTTCAGGTGGAAGTAAGAAAAGGGCATTCGTGGAGGTTGATGATTTATCAATTAGATCCAGGAATAATGGTGGTGGTGGTGATGCCTCTGCTGTGGAAATTGAAGCCATGCCTCCTCCACCTAAGTAAGTAATTTGAAAAAATAATAATGAGAATAAGGATAAGAATATGGAAAGTAGGATTAAAAAATGATATAACTTATTATTATATTTTTTATATTCCAATCAGCAGCGAGTCTCGTCTATCATCTCTTGTCTCTCTTGTCTAACATTACCAATGCAAGAGAGGCAAAACTCGTCTCTTCTAAATGCGATTCTTGTCAAAATTTTTACTAGTGGATGATTAGACAAAAAGTCATCTCAGCAAATTTCTTCAAAGCACTAGTTAACATATTTTCCTTACAGCCGAATAGGCTTGAGTATTATTATTGCTGGTATATGAATTTCACACAGTTTTATGTCTATGTGAATAATTTTTTGATAAAATTTGTTAACATATGCTTAGGGCACAAATAGTGGGATGGCCGCCAGTGAGATCTTACCGAAAGAACAATTTGATAAACCCTAAGAAATCCGAGGCCGACAATACAACATATGTCAAAGTTAGCATGGATGGTGCTCCATATCTTAGGAAAATGGACATTAATTTGTACAAAAGCTACCAACAGCTCCAAAAGGCCTTGAACGAAATGTTCAATATCTCTATTGGTAAGTATCTTATAGCTAATAAACTAGTACAATGTAATGTATGAAGATTATATTGTATAGATGATAATTAATTATGGAAAATGTGTAATTAGAAACTCAATTTGCTTTTATAAAATTATTATTGCAGGTGAGTACTCTGGGACTGATTGTTATAAAGGATCTGAATTTGCACCTACTTATGAAGATAAAGATGGAGACTGGATGTTGGTTGGCGATGTCCCATGGGAGTGAGTATCTAAATTTTTTTGTTTTTCCCCCATATGAGACTTTTATTTTTCTTATAGAAAATGATTAATAATACTATTCCTTTCAAATTTGATGCTTATATATAGTATTTAATTTTGTTACACAGGATGTTTGTCTCTTCATGCAAAAGGCTCAGAATCATGAGAGGAGCAGATGGGAGGGGACTCAATCCATAGATCTGCCTGTTTAGACACAGATCTCATCTCGGTTCACAAGGATGAAAGATGCTGTCGGATTTTTGACAAATTAATGAAAGTTTTCTATGTTTATGTTTTTTAGATATTAGTCATGACACTCATTTCACACATGAGCTTTCGTTATTTCCCTATAGATGTATGAAAAAAAGGGAAAAAAATTAATTATGTATAGTACATATAGGTACAAAAACCTAGAATTCGCATTAATTTGTACATGGATACATTTTGAAATTGATGAATGAAACGTCGGCAGCTTTTCTTCAAAAGGGTCAATGTATGAGGGCGGCTTTTATAAAATTCATGATATTGCTCCATCTAAATGACCAGAACATCTGTTTGGCCTACGTAAAGTGGTGATTTTTGAAAAAATTTAAAATTTCTACTTGTCTGGTTTTACAGATCTAAATAAGTTGTTTTACTTCGGAATCTTCAAATGAGACCTTATCAAATGTATTCTATTAAAAGAGAGAGAGAGAGAGAGAGAGAGAGAGAGAGAGAATTTTCGTGCATTAACTCTAGTCTCTAGATGTCGAAAATCAGTGATTTATAGCTTAAGGAAACTAGCAAATTTCAGCAAAATAGGAATGATCAAAACTTGTGTGATTTTATGGACCACGATAAACTAGTTTTAATGAGATGGTTTGTATTTTATTTTTTTGATAAATATATAATCTAAGCGTTTAAATTTTGTGTTAATCATATGTAGGGGACAGGTGGCACATTTTTATTTTTAACTATACTAACTTTTATTAAATAATTCAAGTTAATAAGATAAATAAAAACTATTAAAAATGCATAGAAAATATTAAAAATAACTTAAATTTATATATAAAAAAATACAATAGTAACTTTTATGAGCACTTACCTGTAGATATAGCAATGGTTCCGTTCTAAACCAAGAACTAAATCGAAACTATTATCGGCAGTTCCAAAATCAGAATCAAGATATTTTAAAACTAGCTAAGGAACAGCCAGTTTTTTCAATTCCTATGCGGTTCTTTAACCTAGTTCCACTTTATTCCATTGAGAAAAAGTTTTAAAAAATTAAAATAACATTAAATATATAATTATGAATATTTAGATTATTTTATGTGAATAGTAAAATTTATTATTTATTTACAATATATAATATATTACTATCAACAATATAAATAAATATAACTTAAAATCGTATATAATTTAATTTATATAAACTTCCGTTAAAAGTAAAATTTATTTTCTTATGTAATGTGAGATTATTTTTTGTAATGTAATTTTCCTTTTATCCTCCAAGGTATTTTGCTATTTCATATTACTAACTATAAATGATATTGGATTTGTTTATATATAAATAAATGCATAATTTAAATAATTTTTTTATAAAATTTAGTTAAATAATTTAACAATTTTAAACCTAATAATTATTTTCAATTTATAATATATTTTATTAAAAAAATAAAATTATTTATTTAATTTTATTTTTACTTAAAAAAAAGATGTTCAGTGGTTTTAAAACCAGAACCAAGAACCATCGGATCCATAGAATCGAACCGGAATCGTGGGAGACGGTTTTAGTTCTAGTTTCTCGATTTCAAGATTCGGAACATGCGGCTCCGGTTCCGGTTTGGTTCGGTTCAAAAACCATGTCTATGTCTACTTGCCCACCACTCTAACGCCAGGGACTGATCAGCTAATCTCCAACCATAGAATATAGATTCCTTCGTTTGGTTGCAAAAAATAATATCAAAATAATGTTTATTCTTTTGGCAAAAAAAAATATTTATTCCATGTAAACAAAATATATAAGAAATCCATATTCCTTTTATTTATTGGAGAAATGATTATTTCTAACTAAAATGTATAGTTTATTCCGAAAATAATCCTAATGATAAAATAAGAAATTATAATTCACTTCAATTGTATTCAATTCTAGTGAACTAAACGTGCCGTAAACATGTGACAACTACCTCTTACGAAAAAACAAAAAGTTTAAATGAAATAATCCATTATTCACTTTCATTTTTTTTTTTTTTTTTCATTAAAGAGCGGCGGAATGCCCATTACCCTACTTACACCACGTATGACGTAGCTATGGTTCTCTAGCTCCCTCAAGGCAAAGGGTATCCGAAAAACCGCAAGCTCTTTTTTATTTGTTTCTCTTTTTTCTATTTTATATTTTATTTTCTTTATTTGTATTTCTGTATTTAACTAATTTTACTGAATTTATTTAAATAAATCTAATTTATAATATTATTTTATTATATTAATTAATTTAGACAAGCTAGAATGCGACCTGTGTCCCTTAATTGATTTTAACACTTAATATTAAATCATAGATTATCTTTTTTTTTCAGAAAAACAAAATATAAATCACCTTTTTACAGAAATCTCAAAACACAAGTTATATTTTGTAGTATTCCTTATTATATATAATTAGGATATAAAATAAAAAGAAGGAAAAAGAGAAGACCGCCAAACTGGTATGAGATTAATTTGAATCGATTGTGTCAATGAACCATTGGTTCATCCCAAATTTGTTTCTTTCCTTTTTCTTTTATGTAAACAATTTAATCAATAATAATTAAATAAAATATAAAATTAAACAATGGCAAATTAGTTTAATAAAGTTGGGTTGAGGATGGTTTTAAATCAATTTAGACAAATTTAGTAATGGAACGGACTTGATAAATACCAAGTAATGAACTTAAACTAGGTTAAATAATTTTCCTTAAGTGAGTAAATATTAATAATTATTTCTTACGGCTATATATTCTATATGCTATAGGATAGGATTGGAACTACTTTATAAGGTCATTATTGATCTTTTACTAGGTGGGTTTAACTAGAGAGAGAATCCTATGACCTTTTGTGCAAGGTATTGGGATCTCTTTAGAAACATATCTAAAATTTCTTTCTAGAAAATAAGACATCTCTTTTTTTTTTCTCAATAAAAAAGCTTAAAAACTAACAAATCTATTAAGTATGAGGATTCGTTATAGGATGAATTTGACATAGGAAGCTGAGAATAATATCAAAAGTCTATGTGACATAATTCAAGATATTCTAATTCATGACAAAATCAAGTTGAAACAAAGATCAGTCTAATTTAGAAAGTATTCTGGAAGAATTTGTAAAAGCAGAGATAGAAGGGGACATAGAAGGTATTCACTAAAAAGATGGTTCTTGTACAAAATCCGTGCAAAATTGTTCAAACCTGATTTTTACGAAATGATTAAAGGACTAGGTCCATTGATTGGATGACTGTTACGGCAATAAGTTCGATATATTCTAATAAAGTAAGACAAAACATCACAATCATCAAAGATTAGATTTAGTTCAGATTCAAACAAAGTTCAAAACTATCAGAATCAAAGTACAAGATTGATTTTTGTAAGTTATTCGAGCTTATCTGTTATTATTTTATTTATCACAAATTTTGGAAGATTTATAGAGATGAAAATAGATCATGTGTTTGGATTTTTGAAGGTTAGAAGATTGAGATATAACATAAGAAAATATTGAGGGATATGCTCTCTAAAACAAGAGATGTAGAAGATACTTTTAATCAGCTGACAATAGGTCTACTACTTTTGAAACTTCCGAAAAATATTATTCAAGATTAATAATAAGCTCATAGAGCAAAACTTTCAGCGGATATTTTTAAAGAATTTACATTCAAATTTTTAACTATTTGAAGATAAGAATGAAAATATAATATCAACACAATATCTGGTGATTATAAAATTATCTCCAACAAAGTGGGGTCATATTATTATTCAAATCCTCATCGTTGGAAGCTCAAGTATAAAAGCAAGTTCAATTCAAAGATAGAAAACATGTTATAGCAGAAAAAATCCTGCAATATCACACACGACAAAAGCTAAAACCTTACAATAACGATCTATTCAAGCTAACAATTTTGTATTGCGAATAAATACATTTAAGATATCAATGTTATCAGTAGTTAAAAGGAGAAATCAATATTTCAAAAGGTGAATCAAATGAAGTATTAACCCTTATAGTAGTTTTCATTAATTTTCCTTGACAACCAATTATAAATACTTTATTTGACTCACTTTATAAGATATCGATTCTTCTTTCCAACCACTTGAAACATTAATACTCTACCGTCATATTTAGTTCACTAAAATGAAATAAAGTTGGAAAGGTATAACAATTCCTTTAAATATGGGGTATTTTTGGGAAAAAAGTTATTTTTAATAAAGAATAACAATTCTTCTTATGAAGAGAAGGAATAAATATTCATAATCTATTCTATATTATATGGAATAGGCATTCCTTATGTAAGATTTTTACAAACCAAATGAAAGAATAGTTATTCTATAGTAACAAAGCTAAAATATCAATTCCATTTTTCTCAACTAAATACAACGTAAAAGAATAAATATTCATTATCTATTCCATATTATATGGAATAGGCATTACTTTTGTAAGATTTTTACAAACCAAATGAAAGAATGGTTATTCTATAGTAACAAAGCTAGGATACCAATTCCATTTTTCCCAACCAAATGCAATGTAAATGAATTTATTTTCAAATGTTGATTTCTCTTTTTAACCATTGGAAGCATTAATATCTTAAATAAACTTATTCTCAAACATTGATAACTTCCGTTGAAATTAGCCCCATTTTTTTTTAATGAGAAGAATTTTTTACGACTCTTTGTTACTTCATCCCTCATATTTTCATTGTACTTTTAAGAATTTGTGAGAGTTACAAATGATCTCTACAAGATCAGTGATTAGCTTGATGTAATCTAGTGAAATTGAGTATAAAGAAAATGAGTCGGGCTTATAAATAGCACACCATTTATAACTTTGGTTATATTAGATATAGTAGAACAAACTCATGTGGAAGATGAGGTCCTTGATGTGGATTTAAAAAAGAGGACTAAAGCATAAGGTGAAAACTCTATAGATCAATTGCACAGTATTTCAACTCTCTTTATGTTTAAATTATCTGCATATTATATTAAGTTTGTGCTGTTAACTTAATTTAATCATAATTAATCTTTCAACCCATGTAATCAAAAGAAGACTTCGAAGGTTTTTTTTTTTTGAGAAAAAGTTTATGCTGTAACCAATTCAATCTCCCCTTCCCTCCAGGGAATAATCTTGGGACCAACAAATATTTTCCTTATAACACGATGCAAGTAGTGACCTTATTTGCGTATAATATTTGCTACTATATATCGAAATTACAAATGCATAACCATAACCCATGTTAGCACATATGCATTAGTGTGACCATCTCTTGTAACCTATGTATATAAGGGGAGACTTCTTGTAATTATTATATTATTTTCTTTTTAATTTTTGAGGTGTTGCCTCCTCAAGAAAATTAATGTCTCCTCTTATCGGAGCTAAAAATGCAAATAGAACTCTTTGTGGGGGGTGTGAGTACGGATTTAAGCTCTTACTCACTACTTGACTGCTCCTAGTCAAAGATAGCTCATCTTACACAAGACTCCCACATACACTAAATTGTAGCATTGTATAATGTGATATCAAAAAAAGTGTGTTAATCTTTATTCGATTCTTGCCTATGTCCCTTTTGACTTATTGTTGGTTACTTTCTATTGCTTTTGTGTTACTTATACATCTTAAGGCCCGATTGTTCGCCGTATTGAGTTACATTAAAGCTTGCTTACTATTAAAGTAGTGAGATAGTAAGCATCACATCTAAGTGTGCTAACAAAAGCCCTGGACTGTGATAATTGGCATCAGAGCCTAAGTTGTATCAA
Source organism: Combretum micranthum (assembly GCA_024138025.1). NCBI lineage: Eukaryota > Viridiplantae > Streptophyta > Magnoliopsida > Myrtales > Combretaceae > Combretum > Combretum micranthum. The sequence continues at coordinate 814,847 of JAMXBD010000255.1, forward strand.
CAAGAACAACCACGAAACAACTAAAAGAAATTACTCGTAGGCTTTATGGCTTGTTACACAAGCTGATCTTGGGTTAGTAGAGTTAGCTCCTGTAAACATAAAAGAGAGATTAGAATGGCACCGAGGGGTTACCCGGTACAGCCACTCTAATGCCTAAGTCAGTCTGTAGGTAAGAGTAAAGCATATGTGAAAGATAGACAAAGCTACTTTTCCTTTTCCTATTCACTTGTTCTTTTTTCTCCTACTCTCCCTTTTCCCAAGAAGGAATTAGGGTATTTATAATGTTTAAGGTGATACCAGGATAAGTCACTTCCCTGTAGATGACATGGTACCCAACGTGGTAAGGGTACCAAAGCTAAGGAGTTATGGCCTTTCGGAGTAGGGTCGAGCTGGTGGTGTCACCCTCAATCATGAGATGTGACTGGAGGGCTTTGCCTTGGTTGGTGATCAAGAGGTCGAGGGGTCGAGCTCGCTAGTTAGCCGAGCTCTTAAGGTTCAGCTAACCTTTCTAATGTGAGGATCCTTGAGGAGATCTCATACAGCCTATAAAGATAACGTCCTGGATCTTCTTGTTACATAAGGAGGTTAAGCTGTCACAAACATAGGCTCCCTTTAGGGCTTGTTGGTGTTCTTAGGCCTCGAAGCCCATCAAACTAAGTGAACCGAGAGTTATATTTTACTATCAACGTTGTCCCCTCACTCTCGTTGTAGGAAAACAAGGAGAGTGCATAGGTTTAAGGTAGCCACCAATCATTTTAAGCAAGCTGCGCTTCTCATTTGAGCTGCATCGTCATGTTGCATATGTTATGGGCTAGGGATCATTTAATTTTTTGCTAGGTATCATATTTAGCATGCTTTGCTACAATCGAGGACATGCGGTTTTCCCGAGGGGTCTTATGGATTTGAAAGGTCTTGGTAATAATTATTCCCTAGATTTGATGGCTACTATCATTGGTCATAATGTTAGGGCTTTAAGGCTTGCTTACGTGACTCGAGGGATTCAGGCCTTTGCATCTCCCCCCACTCCCCTATAAATACTTGTGCTTCATAAGCATTGCCTCACAGCACCTTTCGTACTTTATTAAGATAATCATCATTTTGAATCCTTATCGCCTTCTTAGTATTTCTATGTGCTTAGATTTCAACAATGTTGAGCTTAGGTAATTCTGATACGCCATCTTTCTCACATCACCGTGATGGTAGGATACAGTGGTTCATGGATGAGGTGAGGAGGGACAAGAGAGAGGCAAGCATTAGCTTGAGAATGTCAAGCTCGCGAGGTGATGCGAGTACTTTGGTTGGTAGCGAAACTTCAGCTGGTGGCCGAGATTCGATTGTCCATGGTGATAGGGGGAACTCAATAGGCATCGGTTCTTATGTAGGTCAGTACGCCGAACTCACCAAGACAGTGTATCGGATTCCCTTGGACGAGTATGCGAATGATGGTATAGGAAAGGCTCTGCGGTACCTCTTTATAACAGGGTAGTTGTTAGTGACAATCCTTACGGAGTTCATAGCACACTCACTAGGTGGAGCTCGAAGAGCACTGGAGGAGTGATATGCGAGGTTATTCGGAGGACTGGCTGGTTATCCTTCCCTCTTCTTTAGACCGGGTCTATTTGTTAGGAGGTCGGGGCTTTTGCTCTATATGAGAAAACCTTCATCTTTGATTTGTGAATGCCATTCTCCCCATTCTAGAAGAGGTTTTTTAACCATCACTGGCTCTCTATTGCATAATTGCTTCTAAATGCTTGGTGAATTTTGGTAGCCTTTAAGGCCTTGTGCCTTAGTCTTGATGTGAAACCTACTCCGATCCTGCTCCGGAGATACTACTATTTCAAAGGATCCAATGAGGGGTAGTGGTATCTCGCAAGGTAACCTAAGAGCTCCTTTACGCTCTTTAGTAGACTTACAAGCTCCAACAGTCCTCACTAGAAGAAGAAGTTCCGAATCGTTCGGGCTAAGGCAGGTACCCCTCATCAGTTTGGCTTTTAGGTGAATTGGTGTGGGCCTATTCATAATACGATGCCTTCGAGGTTAAGGCCTTACAATGCCGATGTTGAGGGGCCTATTGATGGGTATATGAGCTCTTGAGATGGGAGGCAGTTAGATGTCGAGCTTGTGGTGAAAAAATTTTTGAGTGGGAAGCCAATCACTGTCGGAGGTTTGGCTTGATCCTTGGTGTGATCATGGCCTCTCTCTTTCCCTCTCCCCCACCTCCTCCCCTCCCATCACCTATCGAGTTGAGCTTTAAAGAGACATCTTTGTGTGGAGGTTCCAAGATTTTCGAGCTGTTAAGCTTGACTAAGCAGGTGTTTTATTCTTTTTTACTGATTGCTTCTTTTTATATTTTTTTTAGAGCCTGAGATGCCAATTTTGGCCATGGCTGACATTCTTTTTGGTCCATCAATGAAGAGAAAAAGGGCTCCGACTAAGAAAAAGGCAATTGATGGGAAGCATCCTGTTAAGGTCGTAGCATCGATCATTGATGTAGATACACCAGATCAAAGGGGTGTTTGTGCCGAGGTCGGAGAATCGGTAGGCAAGGCTAAAGTCGGGGCTAAAGTCATTGTTGTTGAAGGTGGAACAACTGGCCATGATGTTCATTCAAAGGGGCCTTTTCATCATGCTCGGTCTCCTAAGGAGCGAAGTCCAGCTCATATTTCCCTTCTGCTTATACATGCTCGTAGTATGCCATCTCTTGGGGTAGAGATTGCTGGGAGCAATTATAGTGCTTCTGTTAATCAACCTAAGGGGGGTGTTTGCTAGTGGGCCTCTTGATTTTGTACAAAGGAGGGCTCTAAAGTAGGCTAACATATTTGTAGAATAGCCTTCTTTCAAGGAGGTAGCCCAGTTAGAGGATAAGAAGAGGTTGAGCGCTATTTTTAGAAGATTGTCATCTATTGACTCGGCTGTAAACTTTTCAGCGTGGAAGATGTACGAGGTGATGTTATAGAGTTTGTTCTTGTTTATGTTTATTTCTCAGCTATTTACACTCCTTTGTAGGTTATGTTCAGGTTTTGGTGACAACTATTGAGGCTTTCAGAATGTTGAGGGTGAACCATGAGGTGGTACATTGTGTTCCTCCTTTCCCTCTCTGTTATTTTTTTTTTTTTTGAATTATCCGTTACTTGTAATTGAGAGTTGCTTTTCTTTGCCTAGGGTTGAGGGAGCTCAAGGTAGTAAGGGGGAAATTGAAGAAGGAGCTTAGCAATGTGAGGCAAGTGAGTGCGCCTCAAGAGCAAGCTACTTTCTCTAACAAACGAACATGAAAGGCTTCGCAAGGAAATAGAAGACAAACTCTTGCACAGTCAAGTTGATGTGCTTGAGCTGAAGAAAAGGCTGTCCCTTGCTGAAACAGTGGCTTTTGAATTCAAAGGCAAGTGGAGGGGCATTAGAGGCGACGAGATAAGATTTCTTGTCAATTGAGTGACGTACAACTAGGAGTTGCAAGGCAAAAGTAGGAGCTCAAGCTCGGCACTTTGGAGATCTGTAAGCTGAAGGAGAGCGTCCGATCATCCAATTTGGACTGGAAGAATCTGAAGGTATGGTCATCTGAATTCCTTAGCATGTAATCACCTATCATTACTTATCTTTATTTCGTTTGCTTCTTTATTGTTGTTGCAAGCCCTCATTCTAAAGGCAACTAAGAAGCGGGAGGGAGCTCTTTAAGAGCAAGGAATGGAAGGGGGTCCAGGTAAAGCTCGTTACCGATACTGCTAAGCTAATAAGAAAGGAGCTGCATGAGAGGTATCAAGACTTGAACGTAGGTTTTATAGTTGTTCATTTACGAAAGGCTCTAACAAGTGTTTCTAATAAGGATGAGGATGAAAGAGAGGAAAGTGAGTAAGGTAGAGTTGAAATTGGTGAAGAGGATCAGGCTGAGGTCGTTGCTATCCTTGGGGATCAAGTAGCCCAAGTCAAAATAGCTCCTACAGTTGTGAATCATGGCTCAGACCAATAGATTCTGAAGCTAGCAGCTTCTTAAGCTATGGTCAAGGCTGCAGCAGAGGGTCGTGTTAAGGGGTAGGTCGAGGCCGTTGTCATGGTTCCTCAACACGTGACGAACGAGGAGATTTTTGACAAGTGTAGGCTTAACCAATTTTTTTTTATGGGCTTAGCCTCAAGTTCGTTTCATGTATCTCCTCCTTATGGCCTTCTTTGTATGTGATTTTTCCTCAAGAGTATGTACTTTTCCTAATTAATATGTGGATGTGTTTTGCAAATTCGTATTATGTTTGCCTCACATGCTTATGATTTTACTGTGTCATTAGTTAATGCTTAGCGAGCTCGTTCTTAATTGCTTTCTTTTTTCCCAGTTTATTCTTTCCTCATTCATGTTGGACTTGTCATTTAGCTCTTAAGTCAGCAGTAGGTCGCCACTACAACTTTCTATAGAGGATGATATTGTTCTGCAAGGGAGGTGGCGTATACCAAAAAACTTTCTCTTTTGACGTTCGTAGGTTCCCTAGGCATGATTAGACAACTAGGGTGAACTAACTCCAAGATTCTAAAGATTTGGTGGCATTTAATATGGGTTCTAGTAAAGTCTTTTGTTGCTTATAAGTAGTGCCGGTGATTAGATCGTTTCTCTACGAGCCCAGTTTATTCCTCTTATTTTGCTTCACAAATCTAAATTTTGTGCTAAGCCCTTCGGTTTTGAAGAGCTTAACAAATCTTGAACCTTTTATCCATTGACCTCCTTTGGGTTGAGAGGTCGAGGCCTTAGAGGTCACAAGTCTTGTGGTGCTATTGGAGCTATACTGTCTCTGTTTAAGCAGGTCAGAAGCCCTGCGGTCTCTATTTATGTGGGTCCATCGCTAAGCTCGTATAATGGGTAGGGCGTGTTACTTGAAGCCCATTTCCCACTACTGTCATAGCCATTAAACCGGGGGGCTGTGTTTCTCTTCTACGGTTCTTGGGTCAATGTCATCAAGGTCTATTACTTAGCAAAGAGGCCATGGTGACTACGGTGATGTGCTGCATGTGAGCAGGGGCTCATCTTCCATCAACAATTTGGGCCTCAAGGGTACTCCTTAAGGTCGAGATCATGATGGAGTGGCCTTATGACCTTTTTCCTTCCCTACTCCCTTCTCGTGGCCATTTTTAAGTTGTGGTCAGCTAGATGTAAGAGAACTCCTTTAATTTGAGGTCTAAATCTTTATTGAGTCTTCTAACTCAAAGTTATGTTGAGCTTAAAGAAATTCGTACTTGTGTAGATTCTTCTTTATATTGCCCGGCTGGAATGCCAATAAAAAGTACCTTGGCCGAGATGCTGGTCAAAACTACTATAATAATTTTCTTAAGATTAGTGAATTTGTTTGTCACTTGTTCATGACCTCAATCTCTTGTGTGGTTGCTTGTATGTTTCTCTCTCTCCTCCCCATCTCCCTTTTCTGACCTAACCATTTCTTGGAGAGTTAATTTTGAGGGTAGTTTCCCTTAGATGGGGTTGTTCAAGCCCTTGACAGGAGTTACCCGTGCTCACGAGAAGAGTTACCCTTGAGAGGGAGTTACTCGATATCTTAGTGGGACTTGCCCTTGAGAGGGAGTTACCCGAGCTCATGAGGAGAGTTACCTTTAAGAGGGATTTACCCGAGCTTTTAACGGGACTTACCTTGAAAGGGAGTTACCCAAGCTCATGAGGGGAGTTACCCTTAAGAAGGAGTTGCCCGAGCTCTTGACAAAACTTGCACTTGAGAGGGAGTTACTCAAGCTCTTGAGGAGACTTATCCTTAAGGAGTTACTCGAGCTCTTTTAGGCAGAGTTCTTTATGCTTTCGAGGCCCCTATCGAATATATAATAGTGGTTAGATACATAGGAGGAAAATCATGGAGGAAGAGACAGTCTTAATTGTAGAATCTTCATTTCATTCATGATTGCTATTTCGTTTGTTTTTTTTTCTATGTTTACACTTTTTGCATAGGCAAGCTTGTAGCTACTCAAACAACTTTATCAAATTGTTTACATTCCAAGTTCTAAGAATGTGGTCACCATCTAGTGTTTCAAGCTCATATGTCCTATTTCCTAGAACCTCCTTCACTTTAACAGGGTCTTCCCAATTTAGGCGAGTTTTCCATGGGCCTCTTCTGACACCTTTGCCTCCAATTTCTTGCAAATGAGGTCACTCAAGAGAAAGACGTTATGCCTAACTTTCTTCTCATAATATCGGGCTGCCTTCTACTGATAAGCGGCCATACTTTTACTCATGGCATCACGTGCCTCTTCTATGGCATCAAGTTCTACTCGAAGGCCGACCCCATTAGCTAGCTCATTATAGACTGAGTTCGGATGTTCAATAATTCCAGCTCCATAAGTAGGACGAATTATCGGCTCTGGGTATCTTAATGATGTCCCAAGAGTGTAGTTCCCTAGTGAGAGATCGAACCACCTCTAAATATCCAACCATTTCTTCATTATTTGCTTCATATGTGCCTTTGACTTGCTGTACAATGAGCTAGGTGTTGAAAAAGATCTTGAGGTCCCCTATTTCTGCTCCGACACAAGTAATGAACTTAAGCCCTGCTAGTAGGGCTTCGTATTCTACTTCATTTTTGCTTATGAGGAAGCCAAATTTTAAGGCATAATTGATCTTGACTCCATGGGGTCCCTCTAAGACTAGACCAGCACCACTTGCCCTTTATGTGGAGGGTCCATGCAGCCTTTGGTCATCGTTGGGCTCAGTTTGCCGATATATTTGGCCATAAAGTTTGTAAAGGCTTATGTCTTTATGGCTTTCCCAAGATTGGTATTGTACCCTATAGGTGCTAAGTTCAATTGCATACTTCATCATTCTTCTTAATACGTCCGACTTTTGGAGGACTGTCTTTATTAGCACATCAGCGAGGACAAAAACTTGGTAAGTCTCTAGTTTGGTATATCTTTGTTGCGGTCACTACAGGACGTGGCTGATGTAATATACTAGTTGGTGTTATTTTCCTTCCGCCTAACTTAGAACATATGAGAGAGCTCTATCGCTCACTACTAAGTAAAGGTACAAGATCTCATCTTCAAGTAAGGTCGTTAATAGTGGAGGTTTTGCTAGGAATTACTTCAACTCATCGAAGGCCTGCTATGATTCTTCCATCCATTCGAATTGATTAGGTTTCTTGAGGATTTTGAAGAACTCTGAGCACTTGTTGACACTCCGAGGAAGGAATCTACCCGGCATTGTTATCCTATCGGTAAGTTGTTGCACTTGCTTGACCGATGTAGGAGGAGTCATTGCTAAAATCTCTTTAATCTTGTTAGGGTTAGCTTAGATCCCCTATCAGGGTACCACGTAACCTAAAAATTTTCCTGACGAGGTGCCAAAGGTGATTTTCTGTGGGTTCAGTTTAAATTATAAAAGTGAAGTTGATCAACGGTCTCTTGTAGGTCACATAGGTGAGCCTCTACTCGCTTACTCTTCACAATCATACCGTCGACATAAACTTCCATGTTTTGGCCTATCTGCGGTTTAAATATCTCGGTGACCAGCCTTTGGAAGGTGGTGCCGTCATTTTCTAATCTAAATGGCATCATTTTTATAGCAGTATGTGCTGAACGATTTGACAACAAGGTATGGACCTCATTGGTTTCCTTCATCTTGATTTGGTTATAGTATGAGAGGGCATCCATAAAACTCAGTAGCTCATCACCCGCGATGTTTTCCATGATCGGGTCGATTCAAGGTAATGGGAAGTAATCTTTGGGCATGCTTTTTTTAGGTTAGTGTAATCAATGCACACTCGCTACTTCCCGCTGGGTTTCTTGATTAAAACTACATTAACTAGCCATGTGGGATGTTTTTCTTCCTTGACGAACCCTTCTTGAAGTAGTTTCTAGAATTCTTCTTCAATGGCGGCTTCTCTTTTTAGGGGGAAGTGTCTGATTTTTTGGCAAAATGGAGGTTCTATTGATGTTTAGTGATAAAGGCATATTATATATGAATCATGTTAAATTATTATTGATTTTATAGAAATCATAAGAAAATTGTACTTAAGTATATTTATTGTGATATTTCAAGTCTTTGAGAACTTATAGTACAAATACAAGAACGTTACAAGAGTTTTATGCAACTAAGGAGATGTGGAAAATGTGGGCCGGCCATTGGAGAATGAAGGCCGCCGACTAGAGCTAGCCTTGCATACAATGAATGCCGACCATGATGGAGTCAACACCGCCAGCCTTGAGCCTGCCTACTTTCTAAACCGCCACCAAAGCTGCCAGCTTGGAAGCCAACTTTGTAAACCCCTAGATTTTATACTAAGTTTATGCTAACCTTAGTGTTTAGATCCAGCAATCCCGCGCTCTTGACCCTAGAACAATAAAATTGAGATAATCGTAGATTATAGATCATAATAATATAGTGAAGCCTAAAAAGATTAGATTTATCAAATTTTAGTTCGTTTCGGACTTGAATAGTATTAGTTTTCAAAATCAGGGTTCAGACATGCGAAACGATGAAAATATTCTAATGACATCATTGGACTCGTAATAATATAAGGATTTCAAAAATATTAGTTTTAGAATTTTTCAATAACTAAAAATATCATACATCGCACTTTTATGCGTACTTTCTTTACTACGGGTATTAATTTCTCTTTTTTACTATTCATGCTACTATTCTATACTATTCACTACTATTCATCTATCTCTACTTTTTCTTACTATCTATTTTTACTATCTGCGCACTTATTTCTTATATTTTTCATTTCCAAAACTAGTTTATATCCATAGACTCTTACACATTACTTACTTTTCATAACAAAAATGAAAATTAAATAATTTCTCCCCCTTTTTCTTCGAATCTGGTACCCACTCCCTCTCTTACCATCTAATTTTCGTTCTTTTTCATTTTATTTAATTAAACCTAATTTCCTTCCACAAATCTCTATAAGTACCCCATCTCCCTCTATTTCTTTCATACACTTCACTTCACATAACAAAACTCTTCCGAATTCTCTCTACAAATTTTCTCTCCAATAATTTCCTTCCCAATTCCCTCTTCTTCCCACATCATCACTAATCCCATACAACCAATAGTAAATTGCTTCTTCCTCTATCTCCACATAAATCTTAGGTAAAAATTCCCAATATTTTTCTTCATGTCATGATGTCATGTAACTTAACATGACCATAGTGTATGTTTCCTAAACCTATAAGTGTTATAGAAGTAATACTATGTTCATGTTGTGTTTCCGTTCTTGTTCATGCACAAAAATTTCATTATTATGTTGTTATATTGTTATGTTGTTCTTATTGCTCTAATCTATCTATTATATATATATATATATATATATATACTATTAAAGCAAAACCACCCCCTTTGGTATCTTTAGTGTAAAAAATTTTAGTGTAAATATTTTTAGCATATGGGCATAAAATATTTTTCGTATACCTGAAATCATGAAAATTAAATAAGGTTTAAATATAATTAAATAAGGATTGAATAGACATAGTCTTTCCCTTTTTTTTAGCATATGGGCATAAAATATTTTTGGTATCCTTGAAATCATTAAATTAAATAGGGTTTGAATAGAATTAAATAGAAGTTGAATAGAAACAGTCTCTTCCGCGTAAAATATTTTTGGTATCCCTGAAATCATGAAATTTAATTAGTGTTTGAATGGAATTAAATAGGAGTTGAACATACATAGTTTTTTTTTTCCTTTTTTAGCATATGAGTGTAAAATATTTTTGGTGTTTCTGAAATGATGAAATTAAATAGAGTTTGAATATAATTAAATAGGGATTGAATAAACATAGTATTTTCCTTTTTTAGACTAAGTATGTATCTTTATATGTCGATCTAAAACTCTGATACCATATTTATACATGACAGTTACCCAACATGAGAAGTTACATGTGGAAAATACAATTGTAAATATGATTTTTAATTAATTTTCTAATTTCTATGACTAATTGAGGTTGTCATTTTCCAAACTATTAAAACAATTTATCTATTTAATTTATATATGTTGGGTTATTTTATTTGCACACGCATTGCGGGTGCATCGTTTGCTTGTATATATATAGATATATATATACATACTACATATATGTATACCTATATTTCTTGAAGCCTAAATGCTCATTAACCTAGCATCTTATTATTATGTTTTTTTCTCTTCTTTCTTTTCTTTTCTTTTTAGAACTAGTCTATTCTTAGTTACGAGAAACCTTGATAAAGCTAAGACTCCCAGTACTTGACCTTATATATATGTTTATTTACTTCTTATATCTCTATCTTTCTTTACATGAATCATTCTTGTCTTTCACAAAGCTACATAATCATGTTCATGCATGACTATAATGATGTTGTCACAATAAAGATTTATTCAAATGATAAAAAAAAACTTTGTTTTTTTTTATAAATAGGAATTAAATACTCCATAGAAATAATTTTTAGCACATAAAAGAAAATTTCCATTTAAACTTAAGATTTTTAACCTAACCACATTGTAGACACCTCATTTTGACATTCTTTTTGTCAAAATAAATACTTAGCTTAGTATATACATAATTAAAATAATTGAATTTTGCAAATTATAAATGTCAAAGCTAGGAATGAAAATTAAATCAATTTAATAGAAATGAATATACATGATAGTATTATATTTTCGTTTTTTGTAAAAAAAAAAAAAAATTACTATTCATCGTCTTCTAGCTTTGGCCGCCCGATGGGCCATGTTTGAGACCATTTTTGGCTCGGTTTTCGACTCGTCTTTTACAAACCAAGCACGTTTCTTAAAAATAGGCGCGGAGTAGTTTATGTTGGTATAGAATTTAGTTGTTTTCATCAAGAAGAAGGATTTAAAATTTGAATTTGAAAATTAAAAAAAACTCGTTTTTAGTTTCCGGAAAAAATGCAAAATCTGATATTTTTGTTAATGACAGTTGTTTAACGTTTAAAATCATAATGGTAATGACAGCTATTTGTAATAATTGACCGTTTTTTTACGTTAATGACAACTAATTAATAGTTGCAATTCGTTTTTTCGGATTAAAATAAAAAGCCCCAAATTTAACTCTATAAATAGAAAAAGAAAAACAAACAAGAGAGGGTCCTTGTCTGTAAGCTCAAAATCCTTGCTTGTTCACGCTATAAACAATAAGAAATAAAGCCCTTCTGCAAGGGAGAGAGGTTTTTTTTTAGGGAAGAAAGATCCGTGATAAAAATTTCCTGATATTGATTACGAGAAGGCCGCGGCACCAATTAAATCGGCCATTGATAAATTCCAACTGGTTCCTGAGTTCTTGAAGGTTCAAAAGAGTTAGAATTAGCCATCCAAGTGTGCAATGGGAGAACGGTATTGCTGAGGATATCTCCCCGCCGATCCATGGTCCAGATGCGACCTAGCCCTATCCACGTGCACGCTTGCATCAATTCACCAGGTAAGTTCGCATTCTTCTTTTCAACTTATTTTAATAATAATAATAATAATAATAATAATAATAATAATAATAATAATAATAATAATAACAATTATATTATAATATTAAAAAATAGGAAAATAAAAAATAAGAAAAATGAAAATAATTAGTATATGATTATATTTTCAAAATTTATTATGAATATATTGTGTTTTTTAAAAAATAAAAAAAATTCAAAATATGTTAAATTAGTATTAGTTTGAATCATGATAGTATAGTCATTATAATTAATTTTTTGTTAATAAATGAAATTGTCTTGTTCTAAAAAATATTAAATTGAAATTTAGGGTTTATTTTTTTTTTGCCATGATCGATCTTGCTATGATAGTTTATAATCCTTACACCTTTTCTTTGTGATATCGTTTTGTAATATTATGATTTTGTCAAATTTCGAATAATGAGATATTGCAAATATTTGACATAAAAATTGTATTGATAACTTGATGAAAGTCTTGATTTGGCTAAAGTTTGTTTATACCATGATTTTGAAATGATTAAAAGAACCCGATTTCGTTATCAATATGCAATGTAATTAGAAACTTTGATATAATGTTGATATCATGTATGAAGTTTACCTACGTTATTGAATATGAGTTCATCTTGTTAACATTGATATCTTTTATTAATTTTATATATGATGATATATTGATTTAATTAATGTGCTTGACAATTGCCATGATATATAATTTTAATCCATTATTCAAAATCTTTTTATCATTTAGAAAAATCAATTTTTATAAAATTGTTAAAACATAACTTGATAGTCCTTTTGCATTAATATAGTAATGATTTTGTTTTTCTTGTGATAAAATTGATTTATATATATATATATATATCATGTTAGGTATGTGTTCATAGAATTACATTAAGATCTTGTTATGGATAATATAACTATAATCATGCCATAATCATAAGAAATATATGAAATTTTTTTAAAGTTTTAGATTTACAATATTTGAATTGTGTGATCATGTATGATGATTAGTCATTAATATTCCTTTTATGCCATGATATAGTGATGACCTTGATTGTAATAATATTGAATTTTATGATTTCACCATATATGAAACCATATTGAAATCTTACCCTTCATAATGTAATTTTAATGATATATAAATCTTGATTATGCCATGATATTGCTTTGTTGAAATTAGCTTGTTAAATATTGATATTCTTTATAATATTTTTATTCTTGATGATATGTATGATCAATTGATATGCATGATATGTGGTTATGATTTCTTGTTCAAAATTTTTGTCACCTAGAAAAAATCCGATTTTCCATAAAATTGCTAAAAACTAACTTAATAGATTTAGGGTTCATGTTAAATATATATATATATATATATATTTCATAAAATTAACAAACTTAATGAACTTAAAGCGAAAAGATTTCGAAAAATTTTAAAATTAACCAACAAACTAAATTTTTCTAAAAGAACTACGTGTGGTCTGATCCCGATTAGCGGGTATATAGGCACCTAAATGGGCGACTTAAAATATGTAAAAAATTATTTTTGTGAATTTATTTTATTTTAGAATATGTGAATATTGATAGAATTTGATAAGATTTGATTAATTTGAATATTTGGAGTTTTTAGATTATATATGATCATTGATGGAATTTGATTAGATTAGTATTTTTGTGCATATTAGACATATGTTTAGTTAATTAGATACTAGTAAATAGTTTAGATTTTGAAATTAGGGTTTAAAAGAAAGCAATTTAAATATGGAAAGTTGAAGTGGTAACAGTTTAGGTTTTAATAGGTTAGCCCCCGAACTCAAGTTAATTTCTGGTTGTCGTTTTCAAAAAACGATTTTTTTCGCAGATCAGTAGCAAAATCAAAATCAACCTACCCATTGGTTTTGGTTTATTTTTTTCTCGACTTTAGTCGAGTGGCGACTCCAAAATATTTTTAAAAATAAAAATTTCCTTTAATTTTTAGTCGAGGATTCGTATTGAATGGGTTAAGGTTTAGTACGAATCGGATTAAAAGAAATCGAAAAACCAGGCTCGACACACATCTTTTACAAAACTTAAATAGATGTATCATAAACTTTGAGAATCAATTATAAAGGAAGCTTCTAAAAGACTCAATTTTGGTATTATTATTCTCTTTTCAAAGTCAAAATAAAATTTTTTCTAAGTTATAATGTTGATAATTCTTTGTTATGAAAGCTTTTTCTTAAAAACTTATCTAAAAGGGGTATGCCACTACTTGATGAATATTAAAAATAAAACAAGTTTTTCCAATCAAGATAAAATCAACTCACTACTTTAGAAACCAATTTAGAGAAATAGAATTTGCCAACAACCTAAGAAAGTAAAGTTTTAAAATGGTAAACTTATTTTCTAAAGAAGTAGAAGAATATAAATATGATGAGAGAACATACATTTAACACAACTCAAAATATTAGATAATACCAACAACTTAAGAAAAAATTTTGAAAACCTTATTTTTCAAATCACTAGAAATAAAATTGGTAGATAAATTAAAAAACCAAATTTTTGGAAAATTAATTTATCCTTGAAGAGTTAGGAAATAAAAATATAAAAGAAAAACACTTATTTATAATAACCCAAGAATTTGTAGTTTCCTTTGAAATTACTTAGAGAGAAAATTGTCAAAGTCCAATTTTCCAAACCTATAAGACAAGTTGTTTTCTAAAAAATAATTATTAAGACAACACCAATAGAATCATATATGAAATATGAGTCTATTTAACCAAAAATATTTTCCAACCATATACATATCTATATATTTGTTTAAGAATTTTTTTATGACGAAAAGTTTGAAAATTTGTATTTTTGAAGGCTGAGAATTTCGTAGAGAATATGTGCCCTACTGTTTCGGGACCAAAATGACTTTTTATGATAAAAAAAACCTTAAAAATAGATAGATCTTTTCTCGATATATAATATGCAAAACTCCGAGTTAAAATAAGCAAATTATGACTATTTTAAATTGAACTTTCCACAAATCCGATTTTTACCACAAATAGGAGATAAAATTAGAAAATTTAAGTGGAAATTCTCATTTTGGGTTTTTTTTTATAAAAAACGAAAAAGACGACACTTTCTACCCTGAGGACTACTTTGACTAAGGGATCTATTATCAAGACATGGCGAGTGAGTTTACTTCCTCTATTTTTCATATGCATATTTGTTCTTATAGTTTTGTGGCACTAGAAATAGGAAAAGATAAACATTGCGAGAAGTACATGTGATTTATAATGATTGGTGAATTTATGCTAAGCATATCGAGTCTCGAATTGCCTATGATAACTTGTATGTTATATTGCCATGTTAGATTGTCTGAAATTGTATGATCACCCTTAAGATATTATAATTATATGCTAAATCCTTAATCAAATTATTCCATACACTTCATGTAGTGAGTCTCATTGCATTTGTGATTATACATTTGGTGGGACAAGTGCATAATAGTAGTGGTTGACATAACCGATAGTATCTGCATGTGGCGAGTAGCCGATATGATCTACAAAAGTGGCGAGTAGCAGCCGGTAGGACCTACATATTTTTTATGGTGAGTAGTAGCAGGTAAGAACTATTAAATTATTTTGTAAAATTGTTGGCTCTTGAAAAACCATATGTCTTGTATGCTCATGTGTTTATTGCATTTCACTTGCTTAATTAATTAACTTGTTTAATATCTTTGTTCTGAGTATGGTAAACTGGGAATATTCTCACTAAATTAGTAAAGCTTACATCCCTATAGATTTTTTCATTCATAAGATCACTTGCTTTTGTACCCACGATCTCTGTATATCTGCGTAAGACTTCTTTTGGAAGCTATTGGGAGAAATCCAATCACGGACTTAGATCAAACTTCCTTTAAAATCTTTGGTGATATTTTTTAAGATTTATTATAAAAAACTTAGTTTTATGATTCGATCCTTGGAGACTTTAGCAAAAGAATGCCCTTAAGGCTTTTGTAATGAATTTATGAGTTATATTATATGGGTTAATATTTATCTAGATTCTTGCATGTGCTATGTTACTCGCTCAAATTACACTTCTTACCAGCGTCTCCTATTACCGTATTGTGCATCTTACATATAATATCGAGAATTTTACGTGATTAATGTAATCATTCTTAAGTCTTAATATTGTATGTGGTGGACTACCATGTTTAGGGTACCCTTTAGGGTGTAACAGGCTTACAACATGCGCAGTTCCATCCTTGTTATTATATAAATACTCCTTTAGGGTACATGAAAAGAAAGGAAAGTTCGAAGAGGAGTTTTGACAGATCCTAAGCTGACTTTTCTCTTCTAAAAAGACCTAGAAAGATTTAGTTGAGAGAATTGTTCCGAATTCAAAGAGTTTCATTGATTGGGAAACTTGGAATCACCTTG
Organism: Combretum micranthum; assembly: GCA_024138025.1. Classification (NCBI taxonomy): domain Eukaryota; kingdom Viridiplantae; phylum Streptophyta; class Magnoliopsida; order Myrtales; family Combretaceae; genus Combretum; species Combretum micranthum. The sequence continues at coordinate 830,648 of JAMXBD010000255.1, forward strand.
GAAATTGCAGACTCTTGTTCTTGGAGTTTATTGGAGTTTTGCAATTAGGTTTTCATACAATTATTGATTGGATTGGTGACTTCTAAACTTTTGTTCTTTTTATGAAATTCTAATATTTGATTTTAAACATGAATTCTCATGTAATAACTGCTATGAATAGTGATTAATACGCTTTTGATTTAAAGAGAATATTTTGTGAGCGTAAAAACTAACAACCAGTGTACCAGGTGCGTATGCAATAGTAAAACTGGTGATTACCAGCTCGAATTCATAGGGAGCTAATTGACTAGGTACTAAATTATAGCAGTTCTACTCTAATCTACGCAACCGAAATAGAGTTTGAAATTTTCTAAACTAATTAAACTACTTCTATCACTACAGATTATGACTAATCTAGCACTAAAACTACTATTTGAAATTCCTTCAGTAAAATAGATATGAGATTATGTAATGGTTTTGGTTAAGATTTTCATTCGTTGCATTGTAATTATAATCGAGTTTGTTTATTTGGATCTTGATTAAACTCACAAAAATTTGCTTCTCTTTCAAGTTGCAAGATTCTAACTATAACATGGATATTTATCTCGAGTAAACCATTTGTAATCACTAGTTAAATAACACACTCCTCTCATAAGCTATGTTATTCTAGTTGAACTTATGGTTCAAGCACATATTCGTATCAATAAACCATAATTTCAACTGCATTAAAAACGTGATTTCTACAACTTGAGCCTAAACAGCACGTGTCCGTGTTAGTTCAGAAGTTGTATTTTCTATTTCAATCGAACTCTTGAATCCCTTCGAGTATCTTGAGCTCTAATTTACAAAAAAATTATAGACAAAATTTTAGTCTTGTAAATATTGAAATAGAAATAATCAAGATTCTAAATCAATAAGACTCGTTATAATTTACTAATCAACTGCTCAAAAAATCCATAAACACATCACATAATTCCTCAAGATAATTTTAGCTCATACTGAAAAGTGGAATTTCATTCATATAAATCTGAACACAATTCATTACAGAAGACAAAGTTCAGAAATCACCCAAAAATTGTAGAATGTCTTTTAGTAATTCTGTGGATCCAACTCCACTGTGAATATGAGTAATGAACAGTGTCAGGCGATGAGGTGAAGTGAGGTCAATGTCGAGGAAATGAGGTTGAGGTCGAGAATGAAGTTAATGTGGATAGAGAAATGGATGAATGGTCTGTCCAAGACAAGACCAAAATAATGGTTTGTCCCAAAAGACAAAAGATAAAAATAGTCCTCCGAAGGAAAGACAAAAGGAAAAGGAAAATGAAGATGAAAAGGGTCTGTATAGGGTCCAATGAAAAGTGAGTTGGTAAGTGAAGATATGGTAATGTGATGGTTGATTGTGTTTGGTGGTTGAGATGTGACAGGTACGTGGAGTGGATCCCCAAAATACTGTAAAAAGGTACAAAAAAAACTAAAAAAGTCTTATAAAATATTTACGAACCAAAAAGAAAATAGAAATAACAAAAATAATGTTGCTAGAGTTGATGTCATCCAGGTCAGCTCAGATAAGCTGATTTAGCTCGGTTGTCATTTGCTCGGTGATCCGTTCTGCTTGAATATTAATTTGTTAGCAGCAACTCGTTGATGGCTGAAATAGGTCGGGTTGACGGAGTTCTTTTGCTGATATGCATGGCTCGATGCTCGTCCAAAAAGTTAGTCGATGTGGGCATAGCTGTATTAGGAGCTCGGTTAAGGAGATCAGCTCATCATCAACAGCGGCTCTGTTCGTGAAGGTAGAGCTCCTCCTCTGGCTAGTGAATTCAATGCCAGCAGCTCGGATTTCTGACTCTAATCAGGTCAATGGAGAGCAGGTCGACAATGATGTGTTTAAGTCAATTGCACACTAATCGGTACTTCTGTTCTAGTCGAGTCTCCTCACACTACTCAACATGCTACTGCTCCACATTTAGACTTAGCAGGTCGGCAACTAGCACTCAGTTTCATGGCCTTGGTAGTTCGGCAACTCGAAGTGTTCATAACAGCTGTCATGAGCTCGGTTGGCGCTCCATTCTACTGCGCGGGTCAACATAAGATGATGACGAGCGCTCCATTGGACTTCATTGAGCGCTCAATTGGACTGTTCTGGTCGGTGCTTGGGTTGTTGGTCAGCTCGATACTGCTACAGTTCAGGTCGGAGTGCTCCATTCCGTGCACAACAGGTTAAGTAGGTATGGAACTGGTTTGCGCGTTCCATGTCCTATTCTTGGACATCCTAGCCATTGAGGAGGTGATCCAGTTGCTACTATTGTTGGGCTATTCTTGTTCTGGACTGTTTGGTCAGTTGTTGTCTTGGAGCCCTGGTTGTTCTTGAAGCAGGTGGTACGAAGCTTGTCGTGAACTAGCGAAGCCCGGGTCTGCTCAATTCATGCTAGATTGATGAAGGTGACAGCTTCTGTTCGTGTCAAATTTAGATCGGTGCAGGATGATCTCCAACAAATCAGATCGGTATTGCATTGAAGTAGGGCAATCTTTGGCACATAAGAGCTCGGATGGTTGGTGCTCTATTCATTGCAGTTCGGGTTGGTGTGCTTCATTCTGTGTATCGTAGATCAGGTCAGGTCGTCCTGTGCTAGTGCTTGCGTGTTGGCTGCTCCTACTAGTTCCTGGGTATTTTACAGCTCAGGTCGGCATGGCAGCATGATCGGTAAGTGCTTCAGGGTCTGCTCGTGCTGTTGCCATCATGAGCTGCTGTAGCGATTCAGTTCTTGGATAGGAAAAACAGCTACCTGACGTTGTCCTTAACATCAATTGGAATCAAAGACAGCAGCTCGACTTAGCCATGGTGTGTATAACAGTTCGGTTCTGATGCTGGTCGGTTAGCAAACTGCTTAGGTCCTTTCAACTGCTATATTGATCTGCTCAGCTATCTAATGAGCGGCAAAGAAGCTCTATTGAGCTGTCATAAGCACTCCATTCCCCGTCATGAGCACTCTATATGTGCTCTTGGTTAGCTCGGCAAATCAGTGAAGAGCAGGTTGGGTGTCTTAAAGCTCTGATGCTTGCTGCTGTATTTGAGGAGCTCGATGTGGCTGCTGTGTTGTGGCTGTTCCAAACTAATTGGTTTTAGCTCCCCGTGAAGCTCATGTTGGAGTTGTATGCTTTAGCTCAATTAAGCACTTCACTTCAGCTGCTATTCATTACTTGACGAAATCCTGATTGGCTAGAAGTGGCTTGGTTTGAATCCAGAGCAACTTGACATTTAAGATCAGCTGCAATAAATATAAAAAATCTGCTATCTTTTAATCCACTTGAAACTTCAACTTAGCTTCTGCGACTTTGTTTGTTGTCATTGAAATATCAATATTACTTTAATGGTCATTTGCCAATCAGAATACAAAGAACAAACTCAGTCTTTACAGTGCTGTTTAAAAAGCATATCACTGAACTCAAATTAAAATACAAAACTAGGCCATTGAATTCCTCTTTTAAGTGCAAATTTTCATAGCATTTAGGTAAGCTTTGCTCTTAAGATTACATTTCTGCACTTTAACCCCTGTTTTTTATCCTTTTTGATAGCTTTTTAGACTTTTAAGTACCATTGATCCAAGATCATGAAACTTTTCTATTTATAACAGAATTTTACTTTAAAGTATCAAAATATCTATGAAAGTGTGAAATAAATGTGTATTTTATACACATTTATCAGTGATTGTGTGAATTGCTCCATGTTCTTCTAAGTTTTCTTTGTAGGAATATGATGAGACCCTAGAATAACTAATATGATGATTATAGCCATGTTATAGAATTAATAGCTATGTGAAATATTTGTATTATAATTCCTACTATAAATCGTGTCTCTTGATTGAATTAGGTTTATAGGAATCTTAATGATTCGGAAGGGAATTTAGGGTTCAAAAGGAATTCTTAATTAAGATTGAATAATAAATGCAGAAGTAGAGTTGTTTAATCTTACTAGAAATTTCCTAGAGATTAATGCAATGTTTCTGGTTAATTTCTTACTAAGGGATTAAGAGAGATTAATTTAGGGCATTAGTCAATCATAGAATTAGAAGAATCATGGTTGTAATTTAGAGTCCACTGTTAATTTGTCTAGCGGGAACTAATGGATTAATTTGTGGTATTAAGACTTTAAAACTTGGAAAAGAATTAAAGGCTTTGACAATTTCATATGAATATCCACGTAACTAATGATTATTATAACATGATGGCAATCTGATTAGTGAAACTAAAATGGATTCTATTTTTTCCACACTCAATTAATATATTTTTCCCAAACACACTCTCTCTGCTATTAGTGACAATCAAGGCTTATTAGTAGTTAATTAGTAAATTCTCTCAATTTGATTGCCTAAATAATAGTAGAATCTAATATCGGTTTAGTAGTTAAGTAATCCTCATCAAATCAACACTCTACTCACTACTTTATTACTTGATCTAACCTAATGCACTTGTTAGTAGAATTCGCTCTTATTTCTACATACTCTCAAAGTGGATCATTTAACTAATGTGTGATCATGCATGGGCTTATGCCTGTCATGTCATTAGACGACCATGCAAAGATACCTTTATTTGCCCGCAAAAATGTGATGAAGCTCTCTCTTATGTCGGGAGGGGCTAATTTTCCCACGCTGGTGGTGTGTTCGAGGTTATCATAGAGTACCACTTCCTTTGTGATCTCAAATGGCTCACCTCGACATTTGGATTCGTTATCTAGTTCCGTGTCTATAGTACAGACATGATCTCCCCTCAAAGCCTTGATGTATAGCTTTCTAGATTGTTCTTGATCCCTTTGACATATTCCTATCCCGGTTGGGGTTGGGAACTTAGCTTTGAGGTGGGGTTAAGAAACAACCATACCAAAGATCAACTACGTGGCCCTCCCTAATATGGCATTTTAGGGGGACCAGTAGTCTACCACAAGAAAATCAATTTGGTGCATCACATTGCATGATTCTTCACCAAGCTCAAAGGGTAGAGTGATGATCCCATGAGGTCAAACAAGCCATTTGTCAAAACCATACAGCTTATGATCATAAAGCCGTAACTTTGGTTTCAACTCGTGCTTCATCTGCTCGTATGCTTGATTGAAGCAAATGTCAGCATTGCTTCCTATATCGATCAAGATTCTCTTAACTTTCCAGCTCGAAATGTGTACAGAGATCACCAAGACGTCTTGGTGAGGGTTTGGACCCTTCATAATCTTCATTTGAAAAGGAGAAGTGGTATCGACTTTAGCCCTTTTCGGTTCTAGACTCATCACTTATCTAGATGAGCTCGAGCCGGGTGGTAGCCCAACTTTCGTCAAAGTTAGAGGTCCATCTATGATGGTATTAATCTCACCATAGTATTGTTGGTGTAGTTGGGGCTGATCTGAGTGATCTCGGGTGTTGGAAACTTTCTCTTGCTCATCTGTCATGCACTTTTGTGCAGGTGGCTCTGTTTTTAAGTCATGATCAATATATTGCTTGAGCCAGCTGCATCATATGGCATCCTCAATAGCGCTCTTGAGCTACCAACAATTTTTTGTATCGTGTCCGTAGTCGTAGTGATACTTACAACATTCTTTAGAGTCTTTTCTTTTTAAGCTCAGCCTTATAAGAGGTGGTAAAGGCAAAAGGCCTTGGTTTCTTATTTCGAGAAACAAATCGTGAACTGGCAACTTCAAGGGAGTGAACTCATCATACATCGGGAAGAGTTTCCACTTATCGTCATCCTTGTGACTCTGATGTACATCAACATGATTGAAGTCGCAGTGGTCTTTTCTATCGACTTTTGTCTCGAAGTGGGTTACCTTCATTCCATAAGGGCCCTGCCCTGGTCTCAGCTTCTCTCTTGGCATTTCGAATGTCCTCTTAACCGATATATTTCTATGCCTTTTCTCTCGCTTGCTCAAGGGTAATGAGTTGGCATTTCAAAATGGAGTCAAAAAATGGACTATTCGCAAGGACTCCTGCTTGATAGCTTATAGGGCTACTCTTTAGTTCAGGTTTGGGACTTATAAGCATGCCTTATTAAACCTCACGAGGCAATCCCTCAAGGGTTCAAGTTCAACTAATAGCAGTGCTAGTGGGGGCTAAAAGAAGTTATATGGCTTTCAACATAAAATAAGGCATCGAACAATAAAAGAATCCTATATCTTGTTTCCTATATAATGGGTCACATAAGATAGCAAAGTGCCCACATAAAGCCGTGCTCAATGCCATAACAAAGAAGGCAAAGAGTGTTTGCCAATATGAAGAGTCTAAAGGCGAATGTGAAGATCAGCTCAGGATAGGAGGTTTACATATGTTGTAAATGGTAGGGAAAGCTTCCACAATGCACAGTAAAGCTAAGAACTATAAGGAGCTAATGTTTGTTCATTTGCACATCAATGACACAAGTGCTAATGCAATGATTAACTTTAAAACTATTTAGAACTTCATTCATGTACCCCAATGCCCAAAGAATGTGGTTAGTATTGACAAAGGATACTAACCAAATCAAAGCAGTAAACTTTAAAGCTCATCCAATCCAAGAAGTTGTGAAGGGTGTGAAGGTGAGGGTTGGAGTAGGAGTCTTAACTTCTCTGTAGTCCCTCTAGACGACTTTAGAATAGTTTTAGGGATAGATTTCTTGAAAATTGCTAAAGTTGCTTCAATGGTAAAGCAAATTGCCTGTTGTTTAGTGGTGACAAGCTATGTTATGTGCTGGTTTAGAGGAAGAAAGCGAATAGTGGAAGTAACAGTGGTAAAAAAATTGGTACAATGGTGCTTTCATCACTCCAACCAAAGCAAAGGTGTTAAACATAAAGTTTACTTTTAATAAGACAAAACTATTAATCAAATAGTCAACAATGTTAAAGAACTTAAGTTTACATTTTCATATTTGTAGAACTTAAATGAAACCATTTTAATATGCCTAAAATCATCGAGTAAATAGTCCTAAATAATGAAAGATTGTCTGTATATATTATTGTTGTGGTATAGTTAAAGTGCACAAGTGGTCCGAATCAATTTAAATTGATCCAAACCTATGTAACATGTTCCTTTCATTTTTTTTTTTTCAAGTCCTTATGATAGGTCTGGACCACTTGGAAGAGTCCAACACTTGGTGAAGAAAAATTTGTTCAGCAAGTGGAATGTGTCCAAAAGTCCGAACCACTTGGCCACATTATACTCTAAAGGAAGGAAGCGCGCCTAGGAGTCCAAATCACTTGCAAAGAAATGTAGACCATTTAGCTACAAATTGATTCAAACAAGCAAAGCACTTCAAGGAGCCAGAATCACTCATAAAGAGTTTAGACTCTTTATATTTTAACAAGTCGTTACGAAGCATTAAATATAAGATCTTCTTAAGGGATTTATGCTAACATCCATAATGTTGAAGACCTATTTATTCGAGCTTGGAGGCGGACTTTTTTTATGTCTTGAGAGCATTCATTTGCTATAAAACAAAAGTTTAAGTATTTCTACTACTTATCTTCTTGTACTTCATTGTAGCTTAAATTTATGATTGAAAGAGAGTAGTGCTTAGTTTCCTATTTTGCCATTCAATGTAGAAAGCAATACACATGCAAAGTGAAACACTTTGTTGCAACTCATTTGAGCATTATTTTGTGAGTGATTAATATAGTGGGTGTAAAGTCTTCTTTAGAGGCATTGGGTGACCATGGAGATTAGGAGGCAGACCGAACTCCATGTTAAAATCACTTTCCTTGTGCATTTCTATTTATCAACAAAGTTGCTAATTAGGGTAAAATTGTATAAATACTCAATTTAGCACCCCCCGAGTATTTTTGTTAGTATACTTAGTTATTTTCAAAGGGCTCTAACATCAAGAGCCTATATTCCTTACTATGTTCATAGAGAAAGAAGACAGAGGGAATGCTAAGATCCCAAGGGTAATTTAGAGTGTTCTGAAGGAGTTTAGTTTTATCATATCTAACATGCTCCCAAACGAGTTACCTCAAAGAAAACCCATGGATCATGGGATTGAGCTGATCCTAGGGAGCAAGCCACCTGCCAAAGCTCTATGCAGAATATTGCCACCAGAAGTTATTAAGTTAAGAAAGCAACTGGATGTGCTATTAGAGGCGAGTTTCATTCGATCCTCAAAAGCACCATTTGGGGCTTCTATCCTATTTTAGAAGAAGCATGATGAGAGTCTAAGATTATGTATTGATTACAAGGCTCTCAACAAACTCATAGTGATAAATCATTATCTTATTTCTCACATCATTAACTTATTTAATCAAATGAGTAAGGCTAAATACTTCACTAAACTAGATCTTTGCTCGAGTTATCAATAAGTTCACATTGTTGAGTATGATGAGTCCAAGATACTTATACAACCTGTTATAAGTCTTACGAGTTCTTAATGATGCATTTTGATCTCACTAATGCTCCTGCAAGTTTTTACATTCTTATAAACAATGTATTTAGTGATTACTTAGATAAATTTGTTGTTGTTTATCTAAACGATATTGTTGTGTATACAGGCGATTTTTCAAAAACTCAAGGAGAACCATTTATATGTGAAACTCGAGAAGTGTGTCTATACCTAGAAGAGTATCAACTTTCTTGGACATGTGATTGAGAAAGGGTAGATTCATATGGATGGGGACAAAGTTAAAGCTATTAAAGATTGGTCTATCCTAAGGAGCATCACTAATTAACACTCCTTTCTTGGACTTGCTAATTATTACAAATGATTTGTAGAGCAATATTTTAGGAGGGTTAAGAGGTCTCTTGAAGAAGGATTGAGTATGGTCTTAGGTGAGGAGTGTTGAGCAAACCTTTGAAGAGTTAAAGTGAGTTGTGGTAAAGGAGCCAATCATCAGTCCAGACAAACGCCTTAGATGTTGCATTGGGTGGAGTTTTGATGCAAGAGGGTCATTCAGTGGCATATAAGAGCCAAAAATTAAACCCTACTAGGCATAGGTACTCAACATAAGAAAATGATTTGTTAGTCACTATACACTGACTCAGAACATGGAAGTAATACTTGTTGGGGTCTAAGTTCTTGGTGAGAACTCATAATTTTGCTATCAATCATATTCTTATTGAACCTAAACTCTTGGTTAGGCAGGCAAGTTGGCAAGAGTTCCTTGCAAAGTTTGATATGGAGATTGTACTGTAACAGGTAGAAAAATCAGGTAGTAGATGCATTGAATAGAAGAGCATATTTAGCCTCACTGGCCCAAATCACCCAACAATCTACTAGTCAAGTAGATTAGAGAGTACTTAGGCCAAGAACTTGAAGCAGTTGATTAAAGAGGGGAAGAATCGCAAATTTTGGGTCGAAGGTAATATGATATACACTAAGGGTCATCATTTGTATGTTCCTAATTCAAGGAACTTGAGGAGAACACTCATGAAAGAGTTATATGATACTTAGAAGATTAGCCATCTCGATTGGTAAAAGATGATGAGATTACTGAAGTGGGGCTACTATTATCAAATATGAAGGAAGTTGTTATGAATTACACCAGGACTTGTTTGACTTATTAGCAAGACAAGATTGAGAGGCAGAAACTTACGAGGCTATTAATAGGGTTATAAATAAGTCAAGTTGAGTCAACACAATATCAAGCTCAAACTTGACTCAAATAAAAAACTTAAAGCTTCGAACTCTATCAAGCTTTGATTTTTAAGCTCGAACTTGACTCGATTAAGCCTAATTATTCTTTTAAATATTGATTTAACTATAAAAAGTATTTAATAGTTAATAAGCTCAAACTCTACTCACCTCAATTTAATACTCTTTTAAGCTCAATTAAGCTTGGGAGCTTACCGAGTTGAGTATTTTAAAGCTCGAACTCGAGCTCGATAACTACTTGAGTAGCTTAAACTTAAGCTCAATAAATACTCGAGTAACTCAAACTCGAGCTCAACTTGATTATAAGAGAGTTAAATTCGTGCTTTCACCAAGTTGACCTCGAGCAGCTCACAAGCTGTCTCGACTCACTCACAACCCTAACTATTAAAGTCCCTTTTAGTGCCTTCTCGTCTATAGGAGAGCATATCCATGGATTTTATCACTTCAGAAGTAAGGGAGTATTCATCAAATTTTGTTGTTGTTGATGGGTTCCCTAAGTATGCAACATTTATTCCCATAATCAAGTTTCAAATGCAACAAAGAATGCTCAGCTTTTCTTTAAGCACACGATGAAGTTCTAAGGTGTGCTTTAGAACATTATGAGTGAATAGGATGTTAGATTCATAGGGAAGTTCTAGACCAAGTTGTTTTACATGTTAGGGTTAGAATTTAACATTTCCTCTACCTATCATTCTTAAAGTGATGGATAGAAAGAGCGATTCGATGGTATGCTAGAGGAGTGCTTATGACACTTTGTTTGTGCCAAACAGAAGATTTGGGTAGAGTTGTTAGCTGTCGCCTAATTTTGTTTCAAAATCTAGCGGAGATCTTCCTTCAGCAAGAGCCTTATGGAAATCGTCATGGGTCAGCAACTACTATTACCCTATACGGTGGTAGCAACTTATACTGGGAGATGTCCAAGAGCTTATTAGTTTGGTAAGGATTAGAACCAAAACTCTCAAGTGGCTAAGACTAATCTTGAGAAAAGCTTCCAAGCTCATGAAGAAATAGAAAATGAAAAGCACATACCAAGAGAGTTCAATGTTGGAGACTGGGTCCTCATCAGGTTTCTTTCAAAGCAAATCAAATCATTAAGGAACAAGGAGATAAGGCTTATTTAGAAAAACATTGGTTTAATTGCCATCATTACAAAGATTGAAAGAGCAACTTATAAAGTGGAGCCACCCACATGGTTGATGGCCTATCCAGTCTTCCATGTAAGTATTTAGAAGCTAGATTTTCTAACATAGAGGGCCCATTGCATAATATGTCAAAGTGGTCAAATGTTAAGATTAACTTCAACGTGATTCAAGCCATCAATTACCTCCTTGCTGAATGAGGTGTTAGAGCTTTTACCACTAGAGTAGAGCACACATAATGCTTAGTAAAGTGAAGAGATTATGGATAAGAAGACAACAATTAGGAGATAGAAGAAGAACCCATGCCTCAAACCGAGAGGATAACAATTTAATTAAAGAAACCTCAGCACCAAGGTCAAGCTCTAATATACCTTGTCGAGAATGTCAATAGATTAAGTGGAAGAGGGTATGACCATCTCTTGTAATCTATATATATAAGGGGGAATTTGTTGTAATTATTTTAATTTATTTTATTGATATTTTTGAGGCATTGCCTCCTTAAGAAATCAATGTCTCCTCTTATTGGAGCTAAAAATGCAAATAAAACTCTTTTGTGGGGGTATGAGAGTACTCTTATGGATTCAAGCTCTTACTCACCACTTAACTGATCATGATCAAGGATAGCCCATTTTATATAAAACCCCTACATACACTAAATTGTAGCCTTGTATAGTGCAATATCAATAAAAGCGTGTTATTCTCTATTTAATTCTTGCATGTGTCCCTTTTTACTTGTTTTTGGTTATTTTTTGTTGCTTATAACTCTTAAAGCCCGATCATTGGCTGTAATGAGTTGCATAAAGGCTTACTTACTACTACATTGGTAGGATACTAAGCATTTCACGGTTCAAGTATGCTAGTGAAAGCCCCGAATTGTGACACATTAGCAAATAACATATCTACATGCAACAAGCAAATATGAAACACAAAATACACATATACCAACATCATCCCTGCACTGATACCATTGCACCATTCCTTGTTGTGGTAACAAATAATATTGCAAACATACGTAACACTACACCCATAGACCTACAAAATGTGGAACACATTAGTTACTATGATTATAACGGTTATTTCCCCTTCAGCTAATAAAAGAGGTTTACCCAGGTCATAAACTTTCACTTGATTTTACATAGTCTTTTTGCTTTTTCTTAGATTCCCTGTAAAGAAGTTTTGATGATAATAAAAGAATAAAGAAATTTCTAATGAATCTATTAAGTGTGCAGAAATTTGAAAAGATAAAGAATTTAATAAGTATCAAATTGCTTAGAAGCTTGTCCAAAATGTTTTGATGTTAAGAAAGTTAAAAGAATAAATCAATCCAAAAGTTATTCTAGAAACTATACTAGAAGACAACCAAAAACCTAAAAGGAACTCCAGAGTCTATACTATAAAAGCAAAACAAGTTTATTTCTACCCAAAGGAAATTCCAAGAGGTATCGATTTATTAAGAACAATTTACGATTTCATCTCAATTCGATCAGAATGCAACATAAATCATTATTAAACAAGTTTTCAAGACCTAACTCCAAGAGATGGGTACATATGAGTAATGTATTCATATGTTCCATTAAGTATGAATATAATCAATGGGGATTCAAGTCAAACCATTAATTTCTTTAAAGTTCATTCACATGAAAGTTTTATGAAGACCTTACAATTTTTTTTTTTTTTGAAATTGCTACAACCGTGAAGATGCAATTATATGAAGTTTTTTTTCTTTTGAAGGCATGAAAACAGACATTTTTCACCAATAAGAGTTTATCAAAATTCAAGGAATTCAAAGTGGAAGTTTTAAAACCGTCATTCACAAATAAATAAGGAGTTCACTATTCATATATGATCGGTTATGAACTTGAATAACGAACATCAGTTACAAAATGGATATTCTTTTTGAAATTTGAATACAAAATGATCAAGACATTCACAGCATGAGTTACAACAATTGAAGATTAAGGAAGTCTATATATATCGAAAATTTTCAAACAAAAGTGTGATATAAGTGGAGATATACAAGAAGAATAACAACACGCTATCTAAGAGAATTGATCAAGATCTTTGAACTAAATTTTTGCATCCATAGCTTTTTGCAAACTCTTTAAACTTTGATTGTGTAGAGAATGAACCATAGTGTGTGCTTCGATTTGCTTTATATTACAAAAAGAAGCTCTATATTTAGTGTTAGCTCAAAGCATATCTATAGAGGCTAATAGAATTGAATTGTACTATTTGTTATCAAGTTTTATTTGGATTAATGGAACATACATGTGTGGACAATAGGGTCCCTAGCTTGAGTTAGAAAAGTGGACATTGGCATAAGGTTGAACCACTTTAAATCATCATCTTAGCTTTTCTTACCTTATTCCTTTTTAATTTTGCACATATACTGTTATTTGCTTTAAGTATTTATATTGCATACATTATTTTTATGCCAAAATTATCTAAGTAATCAAGGGGTATTTCGGTTTTGATTAAACAAATCTAAAATTTTAAAGTAATCAATTTAGCCTCCCCTTCTTGGTTACGTATATGGGACCAGCACTTACGTTAGGATATTATAAATACAAATCATGTCCCCAATATGAAAATAAACTGCCCTGTGTTTGCATCAAACATAACCTTCATAAAATTTTGAACTTAGAGTAATAATTGACACATGCTTGGCAATGTTAGTTCTGATTTGAACTTCCTTGTATTTGCATCATATATAAACTTCATAAAATTTCAAACTTAGAGTATAGTCAACACATGTCTGGTAATGTCGACTTTTGTTAGATCATCACCCATTTGATTACTTCCAGATTAATAGTACGTAGGTAAGAAGTGATCAGCCTTATGAGGAGTTGTTCATAAATGACTTCAAATGGTGTCACACTCAACATTAAATGATATCCCTGATTATCCCTGATGTGCTCAAAACCAATCGTACCAAACTTTAAAATTTATAAACCTAGAATTAATCTTACGATCGAGCAAAGGCAAGTATACCTATTCGAAATAGTATATGATCAAAATCAGGTATCGTCCTCAGGAATCTAAGAGACAATTACTAGTGTTACCCTTTCTCCACTATTTAGTCTAGTTCTTAAATTAATGTATTATCATCAACTACTAATTAACTAATTTAATTAAACTTAAGATCCTTATGAAAGCTTTTAAGAATTATAATCAATCACAAGATATGCAACATACCCCTTATCTTGTTCTACCCTAAACCCTAACTTTTTATATAAAGATATATTGATTAATGACTCATTCACACCTTGCACTGCATGAACTTTCTATTAAACTAATTACTCCATCGAGCTAATCAATTTCTAAGCTTGCATGAATTAGTAGAAACCTCTTCCTAACTAATATCAATACAAGATTGAATTAGAGATCCTAGTTCATAAACAAAGATCAAGTCTTTATTGCAGCAAATCAAAGTTTCTCTATCTCTAGATGAAACATATGACTTTCTTATTCATGAAGATCTAACTTACTAGATAAAACCTCTTCCATCTAATAAGAATCATGGATGTAACTAACTTTGTGCATAAATCAATCACAAAACAATTATAATACATGAATAGATGCAAAAGTATAAACTTCTCATTAATCAAGGCAATTCAATTTATATTGGGTTTAGGGTTTCACAAGATTTATGGTTAAGAATCTACTCCTCCATGGAGTTTATAAGAAAAACATAATAGCTAGAGAAGTATAATAGAAACATGATGTAGAAATACAACCTTTGAATGATCTTGTGATAATCTATGATGTCCAAACAATCTTTTTCTTCCAAGTGCGTATTTTCTCTCCTAGGGTTCCAAATATACGGTCCAAGATCCCAAATAAATCAACAAGGCAGCTATTTATAGTATAGGGAAAAGTCATGTGTGCATAGGGGGTCTGCACGGCCGTGCTCAGGGTCGTGCAGAACTCCAAATCTTATTTTTCTTCTCGGATCGAGTTATTTGCTTTTGCACTACCTTGTGCACTCCTTGTGCAACTGCTAGGGCATGAATTAAGATACTTGTTGGTCACATTTTTTCCCTCTGCACAAGCATCTGAATGGCCATGCATGAGTGTTGTGCACACTTGAAAATCATCACTTTGTAGCCTTCCTTAAATCTTTCCTTGTTTTTTCTCAAATCATCCATAAATCTTCCAAATGAGTACTTGAGCCCTGAAAAACAAATATTCGACACTTAAGTATCTTTCTCTTAAGAATTTCACATAAAATTAATGCAAAATTATATCAATTGAGTGTAGAAAATATGGGTCTCTTAACACTTATCAATCCCCATACCATACTTTATCCTTGGTCCATCTCTATGCTTATTACTTTATTGACGTTGATGGAAATAGTATACTATTCTATCATCTTTCTTAGTGTCGTCACTTCCTTTAACAAAGATGTAAGTTGGACTGATAGTTCTTTTGACATGCTTTAAGTTGTTGTTGGTTTTCCTTATACATGGCAAAAGAGGCTTTTAGTTATTACTATAAGGTCTTGAATTCTTCCATAAGTATTGGCTCTTATACCAAATATTACAAAATTGAATTGAAACTAATTTTTGGGCTCGCTGTAGAGTGAATCCAATGATTTTTTGCTATGACTCAATTATAAAACAACTATGCAATTACAAAGTCACTATTTCATGCTCAATTATAAAAGAACTTTGAATCTTTTAAGAGATAGATGTGAAATTTTTCTTTAGAAAATAAGAATTCTCTCTCTCTCTCTCTTCTCTCTCTCTCTCTCTCTCTTTTACATTAATTATATCTGTTATAACACGATACAAAGACAGTTATATTCTTGCTTCTTTTTAGCACATAACCATAACGCATGTTAGCACATATGCATTAGCACACAACATACCTATATTTGGCTAGCAAATAGTAAAAACATAGCACCACACACATGCACCTATTACATGTTAAACACATCAACTGTCAGATAGATTACAACTGCGATGATAATATTAAGGTGTTACGAGTTAAGCACTTAGACTATAGTGTCACCCATAAAGTTGTTAATAGGATAAAACTAAGCTGGACGAGATTCGTGAAAATGAGAAAAAAATCATAACAAATGTTATTTGATGGGATGGGTACATTAAATTGTGTGAATTATGATCTTCATAGTTAGAAGCAACAACAATCTTCGTACAAGACTACTCTTTTGTTTTTCTTTTGAAATGGATTTGGTTATTCGTGTCTACCCTTGATACCCTACTATATTATGATTACCTCGTTATATCCTTTTCGTGTTTTAGAGCCATCAATGCTCTAATTTTGATTATTTACAATTTAAATTTTATTTCAATGAACCTAGTATTGTATTAGAACTAAGTATACATGTAAATGTCATAAATAAGTGTTCATATAATTGTTGTGTATTCAGCTCAACTCATGCTTTGAGACTAGCTTTTTTTTTTTCCCTGAAATGATGATTTGTATACTTATTATGCTTACAATGAGTTCAACTATGATTATGATAATGGGACCAAGGTAGATGAGTGTAAGTGTGTAACTATATAGATAATGGTTAGTTTCATCCCATTGTATTTAATCTAGAGTTTAAGATATCACTTAGTTTACTCTACTCATTTTCTTGTTATATTTAGACACTATTGGAAATTTAGAATATATTGTACATAAAATTTACCTATAAAACTTAGAGAAAAACGATTTTAGAATTCAAAAAAGTAGTTAAGTAGGCAAAGTCATAATAGAAGGACCTTATGCCTGCCTAATAGAAGGACCTTGTGCTTGTCTAAGTGTATTATCTATTTTACCAAAATACTCGTCAAGTATATTACTAAATAAGAATTCCTTGTCTTACACGCTTAATAGAATAAATTGATTGTAAATACATCATCAAATAAACAGATAAGAAATAACACATGAAAAAGTACAATAAAATAAATCAATCGATTTTCCTTTATACAAATCTATTCTTTTGAAATATAATGTATATTTCTATCAACATAAGATTAATGTTATTCAATGTTGTTAGACTTTGATCGACTTCTTTGGTTCAACTCTAGTTTAATCCTTATTTTACAAATTAACCCTCGATATTTTAGCTTCTTACGTCAAATCTTCGGACCGGGTCTGATCAGATTTTTTTTTTTTTATGTGATTATAATTTATAACGAGTGATGGAGATCTGGCCCCAGCAAACTCCATTTGAGATTCAGAATAATGTCATTGGGCATAGGGAGAAAGATTTGACATCCGACTAAAGGCCACAAGCTTATACAACATCAATCATTCGAAAGTGTTGATCAAGCCCATATTTGTAAAAGCCCAGCCCTTCCTCCGGCCCAGTTTTACTCGACCCTGCTCTCTCTCTCTCTCTCTCTCTCTTCTCGTGTGACACCCACACTCTCCGCCTCTCTCTCTCTCTAATTGCATCAAAATCCATCACCAAATTTCTCTCCTTTCTGCCACCTCCTCCTTCTCCACAATGCTGGGCCGTCTTGCAGCGCAGCGTTTTCTCGAGATCCGCCGGATTTTCACTCAACCTCAGGTTTGCCTCTCTCTCTAGTATTCTCTCTTTCCGAGCGTATCCTAAGCCCTAATTCCGACTACCTTCAATCATTTTTTCAATTTCCGCAGACTTCTCGATCCTTCTCCACTGCTTTGAACTATGTAAGTATCAAAAACTCACTCCTATCGTTGAAATTAATTTCCTCAATTTGGGTGTTAACTTTATTTGATGAGTCTTATTGTGAAATGCACAGCATTTGGATACTCCAGACAACAATCCGGACCTGCCATGGGAGTTCTCGGAAGCTAATAAACATAAGGTTTTCACGAAACACTCGATTACTTCCATTCGTTAGCTTGTTATTTAGCTGATTATATTGAATTAATGAGAACAATCGATTGGATTTGATTTCGTAGATGTTATAATTTGTGCCCTGACGTAATTGGTTGTTGCGCTCCGGTTTAGTTCCCTTGATCGTGTCGGTGTAATTTTGTCTGGTGGTTTTGGTTATGAGTTGAGAGCATTACTTGATTTTTGCGATTTTAATGTTTGGGGATTTGTTGGATTGGACTGAGTTGATTTCCTTGATACGGTAGACAGGCATGTTGATATTTCATATATATATATATTTGGATGCTGGATTGATAAATAAGTTCTGTTGTCATAGATGAATCTGTCTCATTTTGACCAAGTTTCCTTGATTGGCAATATACGCCAACCCTCTGTTGATGATATAGATGGTTTGTTATTTTGATGCAGTGATACTGGCTCTGTGCGTTTTTGGGGAGTTTTTTCTCAATTATAATGCTTAGTCTTCAGACCTCTTTCCTTCTTTGTATAAATTTTATTGGATAATGTGGGCTTTGGCGTGAAAATCCTTTCTTGGTAATGCTTATCATACTACATCATGTATTAATGCTGTGGGATTTATCTTATGCTTCCATAGGTTAAAGAGATTTTGTCTCACTACCCTTCAAATTACAAGCAGTCTGCTGTTATTCCTCTGCTTGATCTTGCGCAACAGCAACATGGAGGATGGTTACCTGTCTCAGCGATGAATGAGGTATGCTTTGGACTCTTATTTTTTAATGGGTTATGCCAATTCTGTGAGCATGTGCTAGAGCTACAAATCTGTTATAAACCTACCAGATTAAAAACAAGCTACAAGAGAAAAAAGACTAATAATTTACCTGTGCTCCCCCCACTCTTTTAAAAAAAAGGACTGTAGTAATAGGAATTGGTGTGTGGTCAAAGAAGATTCTCATCACGAATAAAGTGCCTCATTATGTCGATTTTTTGCCCTATATTAATCACAGTCGTGGTTATGGCAATATGATGAATTTTTCTGTCTCCCCATTAAATAATATGTATTGTCCTGTAAAAAGACACTTATGTTGCCTCTAGTACCCTTGAACCTGCTATGAAGTGTTTGGTGCGGGAAACATGTAGGTCAGGATTCCAGGAGCACCTTGGCCTTCATATAAAAAGCATGATTCATAGTTGTGGGCCTACATAATTGCTAGCAATATTGCATTATTTAGTTATTGGTAGTTTAGTACGTTCTATTTCTTTCTGGGGATAAAATGGAAGAAAACTTGTGTTGTACTTTTGGCTAAATACATGAGAAGCTAAGTATCTTAATGCTTACATAACTCTATTCCCTGGTCAATGAAGCTCTGTAACATTTTGCAATGAAAGGTTGAGGGGAGGAAGGAATGGGAATATAATCTCTTCTGCCATGAAAATGTATCATTTTTTGCAGAGGGAGTCTGATTTCTTTAGGCCCTAAGCCACGCATGAGTCCATGGACTCTCACATGTTAGAAGTATAATTATGTAGCAGCTGACTAGGAAAGTGCCATCCCTTGCCCAATTTCATGGACTCAACAAGAGGACATAAATTTAGTGTAATAGTTTTGACTGGAATTCGATTATGAATGCCACTCCACCTGCTTGACAAGACTATCGCATATTAACTCCAAGGGTTTGGCCAGTGTTTAAGGCCTAGGAACTCCATGGCAATTTGTACAAGGAATTGAATTTAAATCCATCCAGTCCTTCTTAGGGCTACATGGGTCTTGTTGGAAGGGCATGTGCGTGTAGGTAGTTGCTCGGCCATCGCCTCTGATCCTATTTAGGTTGCCACTCCTAACACCAAATCCCGAGTGCCACAATTATTTACATAGGACCCATTTTCTGTATAGATTATACTGGATCTTGCATTGCTTCTTTTTGAATGCTAATCTATATCATGCTTTTGAACATGGTGCAAATTAGGTCAAAATATCTTGTGAACCTATAAGCAAATATGTAAATGAAATCAACAGAGACAAATCTTTGGGTCTTTTGTGGTTAAAGTGCCCTGCCTTGGGGCTGAAAGGACAAATTGGTTCTAGCAAAAGATGAAAATTAGTAGTTCTTAAGTCTTCAGAGTAAATTGTTATAAAAAGAAATACAGAATTTTATTGGCTGTCTTTATCCAAAAAAGAGTTTTATTGGCTAACATCTGGGGGAAAAAACTGAAGCATTCTGATTTCTAGCAAGGGATGAAAATGTATTAGTTCTTAAGTCTTCAGAGTAAATTGTTCTAAACAGAAATACAGAGTTTTATTGGCTATAACTTTTTTTTTTTTTTTGGTTGTTGGGGGGGAGGGGGTGGGGTTGGTGGGGTGTTGGGGTGTGTTGGGAAGAGAACTGAAGCATTCTGATTTTATTAAGTGAGAGTAACCGTGCACCTTGCAGGGTATGCCCAGATCTGTAGAAGTGCTGCAGCAAACCATTATTAAGCTTCTTTTTTTTCTCTCTCCCTCTCCTCCTCCTCCTTCTTCTTTTTTACCTTTTGTCACTAGCTGAACATTTATCCTTTTTGAAGATGTCAGTCTGACTGGCTTGCAATCTTTAATTAAAATTTTTAACAATTGATTTGATCTTTGCCTAAGTTTGAGAGCTGCAGGTCCGTGTTAGTTCTGATTGTTCTTTCAGAAATTGGCTTCAATGTGCAGCAAAGAGTCCCATTTTGCGTATTCATGGGTTATAGCTGACTAGGAGTAACCATGTTCTTTAATAATTTGACAAACCTTTCAAGGTTGTTTGGCAATTTGTTCAACATCCTGTGGATTGTTAGCTACTTACTGCCTTCTTATATTCATAGGATTACGTGGAGATTCTCTCTTTATAAGGCCAGAAGGTTTTCTTTTGAAACCCTATGGCTGGGTGAGTCCTGGATTAACCTATTCATATTTGGTTAATCTTTGAGCTAAAAAAAAAGATCATTATGAAAACATCGATGACAGTGTGATTTGAAACAATCAATCTCTACATATCATCCAAATATCTGAAAAAAAACTATTGGAACGTTTGTTCTTTAAATCAAACACCTAACAAGCAAGGCTATTCTCAATAAATTGTTACATCATTACACTTGTCTGCCATGGTAAACTTATGGTGGATGCATGGACGTGAGGCAGAGTATGTATAAGATGAAGATCTAAACAGACAGGGAAGCATTTGGCATTAATTTTTTCAGTCATATGGAAACTAGGGGTGATTCCATAGATTTAATTAGCATCAAGATAGGTATGTGGAAATAAAAAACACTTTGGGGGAGATATAAGTTGTTGCCAGTGTTATAATTTCCTTTTGTCCTTGCCCCCTGCTTTGCTAGCGCATAGTTGTTATGGGTGAAGATTTTTTTTATCGGAAAGGACAACGGAAAGATGGAAGTTGCTTTTTGTTTGTGGCAGTGATGATTGAGAACTGGTATCTTCATTGATTTTAATTATACTTTCTGCATTTTAAACACAAACACCATTGAAGTGGAGTTGTTATGGAAACCAGATAGGTGAAGTATTCAATGTTAAGTCTCTTCCGTTGCTCCATCGAGACATCAGCTATCATGGACTCAACTTATCCTAGCTTGAACTGTGAAACTGAAGACTGCAATTTTCCCATTATGCTTTCCATATTTATTTTGCTATAGAAAAGTCATGGGCCACAAACTCTCTCTCCAAATAACATAATTAAAGTTATCAACTTAGCTTGGGGATGCTAGTTACTTTTGCCTTGAACAAGACAATCAATTCTCTTATTCATCTCAACACATGCAGTGTTCGCAGTTCACTCCCATCAGGCGTCAAGTGTGGAAATAAAATTCCTGATGCTAGAATCTCAACTCAAAGCGCTGCAGGATGGTCATTTAAAAGCAAAATATAGGATTCTGGATCATCTATGGCGGCTTATGGATGATAGCATTTTGCTGAAGGATCAAACTATACAAGAAATATCATATTTATTATCGACGCTCACTGTTGAGGATTGAATGCTTTTTTGTCCAATTCTTTTGAAGCTTCATAAAGTTCTCTATGGCACAGGGTTCTAAGTGAAAATCTTTTCCATTGCCTTATAGTGGAGAAGCATTGCTCCACCAAAAATCTCTATTTCAATTGATATGTCAAAGGGGGAAGGAACTTGTCTTTAAATATATAAACAAGTGTAAATAATTTTGCAATTGATTCTTTTTGTGTGTGGCCAAAACAGGTATTGAATTTCTTCTGCATGCAAAGCATTGGACTAAATTAGGTCGGGAATGCATCTGGGTAAATCTAATAATTCAACCTTGAAACTGTCAAATGCAAAAAATCACAACCAAACAAGTTTTTAGGTATTATATTGCATTAAACAAATGAATATATATGGTCTTGTAATTATGCTGTCATCATACCTTTGCATAGCTTATGTTTAAGTTGAATCTTATGATAGCTCTTCTTAATGGTTTAGGTGGCAAGAATCATGGAAGTTGCTCCCATCCGGGTCTATGAGGTGGCAACATTCTATTCGATGTTTAACCGGACAAAGGTGAGCATCAGTATGGCTACCCAAATTGAAAATTATGCATCCTGAATTTATTGTGATACAATAATCTACATTTTTATAATGCAATTTAGATTAATTTATTTTTCTGTTGTTCTAGGTTGGGAAGTACCACCTACTAGTTTGTGGCACAACTCCTTGTATGATTCGTGGGTCTCGAGAAATTGAGGCAGCATTGCTGGAACACTTGGGAGTTAAGCGCAATGGCAAGTTATACAGATATTCATAGAGATGCTTGTGATCTATAGTGCTAGTGCATATTACTTCTGACTTTGAATCTCAAGGATTTTCCTTCTCTGTTGCTTTTGATATGCAGAAGTGACAAAGGATGGATTGTTCTCTGTTGGTGAAATGGAATGTATGGTATGTTTTCTTCATGAATGTGGTATAGGAGGAAGTATTGCCTCACTTTACTGGTTCATGATTTTTGCTGAAAGTAGAATAGTCATGGAAAAAAAAGGCACTAGATCCACATGTTGTCTCTCCTGTCTATTTGCATCTCTTACATATAAATTATGTAGTTCTATTTTGCTTCTTTTATGACATCTTCACCTGAACTTTGCTCTTTGTGGCTACATTTGTCTACTATCTAAAGTCGACTCTTATTTTACTTGTTATTAAAAAAAATAAAAAATAAAAAATTGTCTACTGTCTAAAGGTATGTTAGAATGCTCTTACTGAGTCTGATTTCAACAATGGTCTGGCAAATAAATCATTATTCCTTCTCAGTGGAGGGCCTTTTGTCTCAAGTTTCCTTGATAAGGGGCAATGTTACTTGTTATTGCTACGGTTACTTGTTTCATAACAAGTCTTTGTACATAGTTTAATGTGCTCATATATCTGTATTTGTTCTTCTTCTTGGGCAATTCATGATACAAAAGATTTCTGCTTTACAGGGATGTTGCGTTAATGCTCCCATGATTACTGTTGCCGATTATTCCAATGGATCTGAAGGATATACCTATAATTATTACGTGGGCCCACATATATTCACTACCTTTTACTGGATTTGTGGATATTCCTTCATCATAATAATTGTATCTTCTAAATGCAGGAAGATGTCACACCAAAGCGAGTTATTGAAATAGTTGAAATGTTGAGAAGAGGAGAGAAGCCACCGGTAAGGAAGCTGGCAGGAATTTTACCTTTATAAGGAAAATTTCTCCCCATTCGTCCTTCCTTTCTACATCTATATACAACGAACTTCCGTTTAACTTTATCCATATGCTATGATTTTCAGCCTGGCACTCAAAATCCAAAACGCGTTAAGTGTGGACCAGAGGGAGGAAACACAACTTTGCTAGGTGAGCCAAAACCTCCTCCGTGCCGTGATCTAGATGCCTGCTAAATTGTGTTGTTGATTTTTCCAATAATGCAAGCCAAACAAGATCAAGCTTCCCAGGCTATAAGACTTCATCGATCTGGCCATATTCCTCAATTTTTTGTCTCTCTGCCAGAGAGTTTCTGGCTGGCACTAACTGTATTTTATGTGACAACAGTATAAAATTTCATGAATTGTTCTTTTTGCTGCCATCTGGTGGTTAATTATGAACTAGAACCGAGACTTGGGGAGGGCAAATGTTCAAGAAAATTTTAGGCATAGTTGGTCCTCGGAGATCAATTTACCATCTTGTCGATCTTGCTTGCAAGTGCTGAACTTCACATTGTGTGAACTCCAAGCAGTGGATTCCTTACCAGGACCGTGCTTCAACCCGGGGCAGGCTAGGGGTCGGTTACGGAACCTTTGAACCGAAATGAATTAGATATATAAATTTATCGAAATGAAATTTCACTATTGTTTTAATAATAAATCATAAAAACATCAAAGCATATTTACATATATATATCTTGATCGTGCTCTATGAAATTTGCATTAGTCTAGGCATTTTTGATATAATTTAGGTACTTGATTTTGTAATTCAGACTGCTAGGTCTCCCAGCTCTTTATATTTGTTCTGCAGGGTATATTGTGTTGCTTCTTGGACGAAACATAATATTTCATAACTCAATGATCATAATTTCGATAAATAGCATTAGAAGAACGTTGCAAGTTACAACGGCTCTCATTGGTGCGATTGCTAGCCCCAACGACTTGGATTATTTGGTTAGGGAGATTCTATGGTCTCATGACTGTCTTAATAGAATTGGTTTTATCACATTAATAAATAATTTAATTTTTTTTTAATATTCGTTTCTCTTATAATTAATTTAATTTTGATACTAGTATTAGTACAGACCGCATTAAGTTAAGATTGTTTGAGTAACCTTTTCCTTAAACTTAAAACCTTTGGAAAATTTTACGTCCTATGATGGTTACAATGGGATCAATTTCATTACATCATTTAATGATTTAGATATACTCCCTTTATAATCAAACCCAATAATTTTTTTATGCTAATTCTTTTATAATTAATTTAATTATAATACTAGCGATGGTAAAGTCTCATTATGGGTCGTAGAAGTTATCAAATCTTTTTTTCCTATTTTAGTTAGATAAGTTTTAGATCAATATTTTTAATTAGATTGGTTCTGCTAGTTATATAGTAGTTTAAATTCATATCTAATCATAACTGTACAATTGATTAGTGGACAGATTTATTGCTTTACAAAAACATGATTTATGATCTTTTTTTTTACAATTAAATGACTTGCATTTATATTTGTTATGTATCATCTAATATATTTGTTAAATAAGACACGTGTCAAGCATGTGTGACTCATCACAGTAAAAAAAAATAAAAAAAAAAAACAATTAAGTATGCTTGTTCCCATGTGCTATCTATGGTTCAATCAATAAAACAATTTTCACACAAAAAGCCCAATCAAGGAATCCTAACTCTAATGCTCTCAATCTCAAATCTTCATATCCTTCTTATGAACTTTTGAGAAGAAAATCCCATTCTAGATTAAAACGTCTATCCTTCCTATCTTTTTAACTTCATCATCGTTTAAAACCATAACATAGCCTATCTACCTCGCACATGAGTCTTCTAAGGAAGAAATTTGGAAGGTTCACCTTAGAGGTGGCATAGTTGTATTTTGTCCCTTCATAACCTGAATTCTCTAGTCCCACTTGTCATAGCAAGCTTTTCTTTCCATGCTTGTAATTCAAGTATGAAATACCCTAAACTAATTATACCAAAATTTACAATTTGCATGTGTGTTTTGTTTGTTAAGTGCATGAATTGAAACTGGTGATCATGTGTTTCTTAAAATATCTTTAACCAAGAGAGTGTTCAGATTCGGGGTGAAAAGCAAATTGAACCCGAGATGTGTTGGACTATTTGAAATTCTAAAAAGGATTGGATCATCAGCATATAGATTAACTCTACCGTCGAATTTGGCAAGCGTACACATTGTTTTTCATGTCTCTCAGTTGAGAAAGTGCATGGTAGATCTAAATATTATTCTTGACACAAATCAAACGGAAATACTACCAAATCTGACTATGGAGGAAAAACCTATCAAGATCTTGAGTCGTCTGGACAAGACCTTAAGAAACAAGGCAATTCCTTTTGTTAAAGTGCAATGGGATGGCCAAATAGAACAAGAAGCTACTTGGGAAGTAGAAAGTATTATAAAACAAAAGTATCATGAGTTGTTTGAATAGTAAGATAAGGTAAGTTTCGAGGATAAAACTTCTTTAAGGGAGAAAGAATGAAATAACCTAAACTAAATATACCAAAAGTTAAAATTTCATGTATGTTTTGTTTGTTAAGTGCATGAATTGATTTTGATGAATTAAATTATAGAGTTTGAAATTTTGGTAAAATTAGGTATTAGTATTTAAATGTGTTGAATTATATTGCCTTGTGATGATTAGTGTATGATTTTGGATATGGCAATTTAGATGATAAAATTTTATGTTGACATGCTTAAACCTTAGAGCATAGATGAATCCTTTATGTCATATATTTCTTTTTATTTGGTTGCAATATTCTTAATTACAAATTGGTAAAGTTGAACTAAATTGATTTTCTTAAGTTTGCAAATTTTTTTTTTTAGTTAAGCTCAACTTATCAATAAATGATAACCAAGCCCATACACTCAAGCCTAAGCCCTTAATAATCTTCTTCTATCTTCTATTTGCCTTAAAAGTCAAAAAGGCATATTTGTGAGTTAGAAACTTTGCAAAATCACTCCTAAAAAAAGAAACCAAAACTGGCCCTCACACATGCCACTTCCAAGCATCATTCCTTCATCTTTTTCAATCAAAATTTTCTTTTAAACTCAATAAGGATTTCTTTTAATATAATCTACAAGTCAAGCTCTACTAAGATAATGTTCTAGTTGTTTTTATAATCATTTGTTTCCTTGTTTCTTTCATGAATACCATTTTGTGTAAACGAGTTTTCAAAGAACTATAGGTAGTTTTGATGAAACTAAGTTGATTTTTAAACTTAGATGAATCCTAAGAACTTGATAGAGTAAAGAAATGAAGTTGTTATGGTTGTTTTGAATGTATAAGTGAATTGTCTAATTAGTATGATATATTAGTGATGAAGTTAAGAAATTATTAAGGAATTTGTTAAATGAAGTGGATGTTGAGTCTATGTATATGGGATGCTACTAAATGTGTGATAAGTGATTAGTGAAGTGGTTTTAGTTGTTTTAACAGATGAAGAAGTTGACATGATGGTAGTGATGATGCTTTAATGTTGAAATTGAAGTTGTAAATGGTGTGAGATGAAGTAAATGTGAAATTTATGTATATATGATGTTACTAAGTTGATGTAATGAATATATATGAACTAATTGAAGCAAAAATGTGAAGTTAAAGTGGAAAAAGTAACATGCTATGTTTTTTAAGATGAGCACAATGGGAACACAGGGTTGTGTATTAAGGCATGTTTCTTACTGATTTCAAAAATCAAGTAATAGAGAAGAAAGACGATTGGTACACGGGGTACTTTATTCAGTCGTGCTTCTCTTTGATTTGCTTAACAAGTATATTTTAGGATAGCACAGGATAAATATGACTTGTCCAATTTAACCATATTTCTCTTTGTTATTCTTAAAGTTTTGAGTTTTAACAATACACGACTAGAATACGGGTTGTTCTATTACCACGTGCTTCTCTCTGACTGAGGTACTTATGTAATGAGGAAATACGACAAGAACACGACCACTTGTATCTAGCCGTGCTTCTCTCTAAGCAAAGATGGCAAACCAAAACACATGATTT
This sequence comes from Combretum micranthum, assembly GCA_024138025.1. Lineage (NCBI taxonomy): Eukaryota > Viridiplantae > Streptophyta > Magnoliopsida > Myrtales > Combretaceae > Combretum > Combretum micranthum. The sequence continues at coordinate 857,903 of JAMXBD010000255.1, forward strand.
GTAATTTACCATGTTTCTCACTTAAGGGAAATATGGGGATATGCATGATTGTGTACTTGCCCGTGCACCCATTTAAAAAAATTAATTTTTTTCAAAATTTAAAATAATGAAATGTGATATATAAATATACATATATAAATGTATATGCTAAGCTATGTTTTGATAGGGGTTTTAATTAAAGTGGATAATTGATAAATGTGTTAGTTGTAATTATGAATTAATGTTAAATTTTAGATAAATTGATTTCGTTTAACAATTCCCCTACTCAGTTAGATCTATCTGCTAGTCTTCCACCAAGAATATCAACTCTTTTAAGTACGCAGTAACTTGTTATTGAATGCTAGGTCAGGTGTGTGATCAATCACACTAATCAATTTTTAAACCCAATATGTATCTTCTACGACTAATCCAAGGCAAGTGTACCTATCGATTGTAGAATAGATTATACAGAGTCATCCCACTAGAACCTATAATTACTAGTACTCATCTTAAGTCTACTGTTTAGCTAATCTAAATCAAGTGATAGCAATAAGAATCAATAACTAATTACTTAAATTACCTTAGAACAAAAGATTCCATGCCTCTATAAATATATATATATATATATATATATATCAATCACAAAACATATCCCTAGCCTTGATTCACCACTAACCCTATGATTCATTCTCATTTAACTCTTTGAATTGTTGGAACTCGTTAATTAATTAACATCTTTTTCAAGAATATTAATTTCTAACCTTACGTGGTTAATAAAAATGTCTTTCGTCATCAATTACACATAGAATTGCAATAAACTTAAGGTTCTGACAAAGATATGGTCTTTATGCAAAAGGTTCATGCGATCTATGTCTAGAGTCATATTCAAACCTCTTATTCATACTAGATCTATCTTATTAATCAATATGTTGATCTAATTAATAAGAATCATGCATTGATCTAATATTGCGCATATATCATATCAAAGAACAATAGACACACAAGAATATATTCGAAGAAGTATAAACTTTCATTAATAAAACAACTGAGTCCCTACATTAGGATTAGGTATTCTCAAATCCAAGGGTATAAAAATCTATTTTTCCGTCAAATGAGAATTACAATGATAAGAATAAGAAAAATAGATAAGAATCATGATTACAAACCTTAAAGATCAAAGTCTTGTGATCTTCAATAAGCTTGGGCGGTTCTCCACTTGAAAGCACTTGTTTTATCTCCAGGGTTTGTAAAGAAAATGATAAATAGATCCAAATGACGAGTCAAGGCCACTAGGTATAGGAAAATCATAAAACAACTCTTGCACTAATGATATCGCTTGATCGAAGGGCTGTACGACCACGAGTAGAGCCTATGTAGACAGGCCGTGTACCTTCAAAATTAGTTATGGTTGTTTTCCATCCTCTACATGAACATCCTACACGGGATGTGTAGCTTCCTTATGTATTTTAAAATTGCTGCTGGTCACTTTTTGTCTCCTACACTAGTGTTATAAACAGATTGTGCAGAAAGATTATGTATGATGTAAATCTTCACTTTGCCTATTTCTTCATTAAAATCTATCTTAACTCATCCAAATATCTTCATAAAGCTCAACATCTTCCTTTGTTCCTGAAATTGACATTTTACTTAAAATAAGTATCCTTTTTTTAATATATAATTCACATAAGATCAATATAATATCATATCAAAACAATGTGAATTATAAGATCTTTTTACACTTATCAAACTTTACCACACTTAACTATTTGCTTGTCCTCAAGCAAATAATTAAGAATAAAGAAATCCATCCTTAATCACACTCAAAAGTTTAAATCACATAATAGCATTGAAATTTCATTTAGATCATAGCAATTTCAAACTTTTGTGTATTTTGCTCTAACCTACTATACATGTACTTAACATACCAAAATCAAAATTCTGAAACTAATATAGGTAAGTCAAACTTTACCCTACCATTTAATAATAGCTTCTAAAGTTACAAAATAAACACAAAGTCAAGCAGAGCAAAAGAACCCAATTACACTTCAACCACCATTTAAGAGTATATAGTCCCTTTAACCACTTCTCTAAGTACGTTGATAAAAAATGAAAGCATTTTGCATCCATTTTTCCTTTGGATCTTCCTCATTAAACCTCTTCAAAAAATTTCAACTTTTTTTTCCAAAGCGGAATGTTTTTGCCTCCATCTTTTCCTTTTCCTCTAGACGGGTTTTTGCCCACTTCTTTTAAGCTCTTTCCCTCTCTATTTTTATATTTTTCAACTTTTGTCGGCAGCAGGGCCAAACTTCACTCTTCCAAGGTATCAAAGCCTGCCTATACTAACTAAGCTTATTATCCTATCAATTAAGCACATCAACTAATTAAATGATTTTTAAAGAGATTGTTTTAAAAGAATTACCAAGAGATAACTTCAAATGCTCTTCATAAGAGATTAAATAAGCTCTCAATTTTTTTTTAAAGAAAATATACAACTTAATAAGCTTAGAAACATTACCAATTAACTTTTGCTAAGGACTTTGATCCAATTCTAAACTCTAAATTCCATCATTAAATAGCAAGTAAGTTTTCCTCACCTAGATTTCATCATACAATTTTAACTAGGTATGCTAAATTCAAAGTAAGTGAGTAAAACACAAATTTGCTTTCAATTATTAAATGCTAAACTCAATAAAGAGATTTAATGAGTATAATTTCAAGATTTTCAAAATTCTTCACAATTCAATTCATTTAAGTGGGGAACTTTTGAATAGAAGTGTATAATAATCCATTAAAGTACCAAACAAGATGACTTAACTTAATCTTTCCAGATTATCCCTTCCCTACACTTAGAATGAGACATTGCCCTCAATGTCTACTATAGCATATTATTCTAAGAAGGAACCAAAAGAAAGAAAATAAAAAGCAAATGAACTAAGACTTCCTCAGTTTTAGATTGTCAACATAACTACACAGTGGCAAAGTCATGCAAGTAGAGCAATTTGCATCAACAATTCATATAGATGAGAACCCAATAGAAGTTTATGTTGCATAAAAAAGAAGAAAAACAAAAAAAAAAAACAAAGATAGCTAAATGATTTTAAGAGAAACAATAAAAACCTATGCTAAACATGGGATGTGTCCCATGAAGCATTTTGTTTAACGTTGTTAGCTCGACGTCCTTCAAATTAAACTCAAGTTGGCAATTCTTCAATGAACAATTTTAACCGTGTCTCAAAACTTACAAATATCTCCTTGAACCCATTTTTAATTAAAATCTTAGCAATAGCTCTTGGCTAAGCTACAACATCTTGCATCTCAGGGTTCTCACGCTTCTCTCTCTCCCCCATAGTACAATTTAGCTCCAAGGTATTCCTGCAAAGTGTCTTTTGCACACAATTTAAAAACAAGGAAATCAATAATATCAATAGAAAAATAAGAATCATCAAAATCCACAGACTGTTTATGTACCGTAGGGACCTTCATCGGCAGCTCATCTTCCCCAACTCTGAGGTTAACTTACCATCCCCCATATCAATTACAACTCTAGCTAAAATACCCTAAATTTCTGTTTAAGTTAATTAGATATTATTAGATGATCAGTATGAAAATACGGGTAATTTTGAACCTCAATTCAAACTTAGTTTAGAGATTGATTTTAAATGATTTAACCAGTAGAAATTTTGCAAACTATAGGATATAATTAGATAGTTTAACATAATTAACTATTAAATGAATTTAATTGAAAATAGAGATTCTAATATCATAAATACTCAATTTGAATTGTTAAACTACTTGGATTACCTATTTTAACAAATTCAAATCATTCAAATCTTTCCAACTATTAAATTGAAATCGATTAGTCAAAATCAATTGCCTAAAGCCCTAAATATCTTATTTAGCGATTTTAGCCTAAATTCCAACTTCTTAAATCTTAGAAATTTAAAACTAAATATTTACTTTCAAGTACCAATTCCTAAGCCCTTAAAATCCTAAATTCAAGTAAGAAAATCAATTAGATTTCATAGATTCAATTTCTAATGCCAATTAGCTCGTTCATTTTCTTACTTCTTAAATTCAATTCTAAAAGCCCTAAACCCATGATCTGAAAGGCTAATTCATGGCATCAAAGTCCAAGCCCATCAACATAAGCTTAAGCTCATTTCTAGAAAGCTCATAATTAGAAGATTACGCCCATGAGACTATGCTCTTACCATGCACCATCACCCATGATATAATGCCATAAATTCTAGACATCTCTAACATATGAAAAGACTAAAATGACTTTAATCAATTCAAGAAGGATTCTCCAACTATGAAAAGACCAAAATGCCTCTAAACTAATTGAGTAAAATGACCAAAATACCCTTAACCCTAATAGAAATTATAAGACCTAAATTACTATAAATATAAGCCTTAAAAAACCCCAATCCACCTTCCATTTTTAGTAACTTCCAATCCCTAAATTCTCTCAAGAAACTCTCTTTAAAACATACCAAAAATCCTACAAAAACTTTACAATAATCCCACTTCAAGATAAGTCTTCAATAGGTAAGAAAATCTATCCTATTTCCATCATTCAAATACCCAATTTCTTTCCACAAATCTAATTTTTATTTCAATTGACTCATAAGTAAAATTTGAAGACAAAAACAAGAATTTAATTAGGGTATATTATTAGAAGCATCATCAATCCTTCAATGTAGTGATAAAGATTCCTAGGATTATTTGCTAATTCAAAAAGTAATTTTAATTAGTCTATTTAATTATATTAATGACATACATGAAAATTGCTAAATGTTAACTTAGATTTAAGTATTAAATAATATATATATATATATATATATATAAGTATGTATGGAAATCTTGATGAACATGTATAATGCTTGCTAGTCATTTAAAATGCCATCTCTCTCCCCTCTCCTTCCTCTCCCTCCAAAAGCCAAAAACAAACAAAATATATCAAGAGTACCGTTGCGGCATCATAAGAGCGAGCAAGAGCGCGCCAGCAGGTAAGTTTCTCGATTTCAAGTCAAATCTATGATTTCCGTTTTTCGATCGTTGCTCTTTCTTGTAATTAGTGTATATGATCTCTCTCTCTCTCTCATGTGTGTGTGTGTGTGTGTGTGTGTGTGTGTGTGTGTGTGTGTGTATGTACACTTGGAATATTGCTGATCAATCCTATAGTAGTTAATTAGGGTTTGAAAACTATAGGGCATTATCAAAAGTGTGGAATTGCTCCTTATCGTTAGTTTATCATTGTATGCCATCAAAAATTGGGAATTTATCATTAGGGGTTTTGAGAGAGAGAGAAGATTAGGTTTGCTGGTTATGGTTGGATTGAATTTGCCATATCTTTCCAAAGAATCAATCTTTGATGAAGTACATGAGTTAATTTTTACATAATCTTGCAGGATCAACTTTGCTGAAGTCTACTCCCTCAATATGACAAGTGCTGCTGAAGAACTCTTGCAATATGACATTTCTGTAGAGGTACCGACTCTTCGGACAACAGTGTGTGTTTGCTTCATGGAGGATGTGTTTGTTGTATTTTGTAACATCGTGTCAAATATTATCACAATAAGCTCAAGGGGATACGGATAGTAGTAGCTTTTTAGTAATAAGTGGTAGTAGGAGGTGATGATAGTGGCCAGCCACGATGGGGGTGGTTTAAAAGAAAAGGAATCATTATCCACTAGCATTTTCATTGCAGTAAACATCCACAATTGACTGCTATGCCACTACATTCACCTCCACAAGCCACTGGCTATGCAACTATTGAGGCTGTTGCATCTACATATAACCTTTGTACAGTTCTTTTAGTAGATGTGGAAGAAGGCATAGAGAAATTTTTTTACAAAACAATCATACACTCGTTCATTTGTTTATTTTCCTTTTACCTCTCTGGAAATTGGGTTTTGAATCCAGGAGAAGGATAAGCTTGTTGCAGAAGTTGTACGGTATATGCTGTTCAAAACGCATCAGAGCTCTGGTTGTCCTATCAAGAGAGAAGAGCTCACTCAATTGGTCAGTAAAACTTATCACCACCGCAATCTTCCTGCATTAGTCATCAATGAAGCTCGGGATAAGCTTTGCAGCATTTTTGGGTATGAAATGAAAGAGCTTCAGAGATCTCGTCCCTCGTCTGCTTCGCAGTCTCGCTCCTCTCAGTCAAGTGAGATGCTATGAAGCTTTAGCCTTAGAGATACCTGCTTTTCAAATCTTACAGACGATATATGATATGTTATGCATTCTCTCAGGTACTGTAGACTCAAGGTCTTATGTTCTGATAAGTCAGCTTCCAGCTGACTTATATAAGAAGTATGTGGAAGATGTAAATACTGCACATTTGACTGGTTTGGCTTTTGTAGTGATCAGCATTGTTCATCTAGCTGGGGGCAAGATCCCTGAAGGTTTGTTGCTTTTGCTGGTCTCTTTCAAATCAAATCGAAACTTATATGGAACTGTCACATGAGGCATATATGTATTGGAAAATGTTCTTCATGTTGAATTCTTGTCAACTTGTTATTTCTTAAGAACTCTAAGGATACATATTCTCAGCTCTCCATTGATCTTCCACCAAAATTTTGGAGCTTTGAGACTGTTAATTGGAGAATAAGAGTAAATGCTTGATGAATGGTTCCTTGTTTTATTTGTCTGCATCATGGTGCTTCTTATAAATAAAAGTCTTACTCTTGCTGATCCAAAGCTTTGCAGAAAATTTATGGCACCATTTGAGACGGCTAGGATTGCATGAAAATAATGAAAACCACCCAGAATTTGGAAATGTCAAGCAAGCATTAGAGACTCTTGTCCAGCAGAGGTCATAAACTTACAGAAAATATAGTTATATGACTCCCTTGTTTTTCATAATTCCACTGATCATAACCTTGTAATCTTATAGATATTTGCAGAAGGACAAAGTTAGTGGACCTGAAGGCAATACTTTGTTTTATGAGCTAGCTGAGAGAGCATTAGAAACAACACTCAGTCAGAAGATTAAAGAATATGTTTCACAGGTATGGCTTGGAGGTGAAGCTTTGTATATTATTCTCTTGGGGTTTTTTTCCATTTGCCAAGGAATAATTCCTTTGATTGAAAAACATTTGTAACTTGATGTTCCACAAGTATATGATGGTAGTGGTCAAATTCTTGTTGAATTTTCCTTCCACAGTTTATATATTCAAGTTTCATTTTATTTTCTGTTGAGGAAAGTCCTCCGAGACCAAAAAAAAGAAGAAGAAGAAGAAGAAAGAAAGAAAGAACATATCATACTAAACTTATCTATTTTATTTATCGATTTATTTTTCTGTAGTTACCTATGAATTAGCTATCCATTTCCATTATTTGAACAAGTTTGGGATGTATAGTATCCTCAAACTAGTTACGTTTCCTATGGATAAATGTTTGCATATTTCTATTTGTTCTGAGGATCATTTGGAAGATGATGCACAAGGTAAGGTGATCTCTGGTGGCAAAACAAAATCAAAGCTGCATATTGATATATTCAATTTCTGTCTCACTTTCTTTAGGTCTAGTTCAAATTGACAGTATGAGTTCCTTTTAGGTTATCTTAATCTATAACCCAAAATGCCCATAGATATCCTTAAAATACAACATCAGCATTTAAAAACTTTTCCTTTTAAAACCTCAACTTTATCTCCTATAGCCTCAGTGGGCCCGATGATGTTTTTATTAGCAAGAAACACTTTTAATGTTGAGGCCAAAAAAATGAAAAAAAAAAAAAAGAAAGTTAACAATAATAATAAAAAAGTATAAAAAGAGTCAGAAGGTTGAGCCCTCCTGCTAGGACTGGACGACTGGTGCCTGTTGAAGAAGCCTCAATCTCCTGTTCCTTAACCTTATCTCTCATAGCCTCAGCAGGCCCAATGATACTTTCATGAGCAAAAAACACTGTTAAGGCCACAAAAAAAAAAAAAAATAATAATAATAATAATAATAAGCAGGACTGGTGCCTGTTGAAGAACACCCAAACGCTTGTTCCTTCAGCATGTCTTTTGGTGAAGGCCTGTGCCAAGGACCTTTTTATTGAAGATGGCATTATTGTGTGGAAACAAGGGCTGATGGCAATCATTTTCCTTTACCCAATTATATCTTTTTGGTTGGTTTACTTAATTGTTTTTTGCAACAAGTTTCATTTTCCTTCTTTTCTTGTTTATTGAAAACATGCCCCTTTTTCTGTTATAGGCACTGATTTAATTTCTCCGTTTATTTGGCTTTTCCATTTTCAGATTTTCAAGAAAGATGGGACTCCAGAAGATGTTGACTAGGATCCTGATGCCTTCTTGTCACTGGTAGGTGAATTGTTCCCACATTACATCCTTTAGCTTGTAGGCTAGAAGCTTACCTTCTCTTTACTGGAAGGTCTATAAGCTCTAATTCGATGACAAGGTTTTTATGCTGAATGTTGTGGCGGCTACTAAGTTAAATATTTGAATTGCCTAGCTGGTTTTTTTTGGTGTTTGGAATATGTTATTAGGACTTCTGCTGCTGCAAATCAGATTGTTCTTAAAAATTGTCTTTATTTCCACTGTATTTAACCCTCAAGCAGAAATCTAGAACTTTTGCATCTTGTATTCCAGTTGCATCATTCTGAAAATTTATTATCAAGTTCAAATATTTGTGGTTTGGTCACCTTATTTATTCACATTTGGTAAGTCGGGCACTGAACTTATGCTGGAGCAATTTGATGAAAATTCTGGCCTGGGACAAAAGTTTTCCTATTTCATTAACTCATGAAACCGCAGTGCCTGTAAAGCATGAAAAATGACTTTTATAACCATGGAGTGACTGAACAAGCAATATGAAACCATTGCCATTGTGAAGAAGATGTCTATGGATGAGAGAGGGTTCACTTGAAATAATGCTTAGGTCCTGAGAAAGCGCATCTAATTGCATAGGTGTAAAATTACTTATGATGTTGAGGAGAGAGCAGAATTTGCTTGGGAAAAATCTTGTAGAAGGGAATGGCAGACTTTCTTTTATTCCAATAGCACACCATCTTCCGCTTGCAAGTTTTCGAACTGCCAGCTGCCAACCAGAGCGAGATGGAAGTAATTTTACATTCTTCTTATAAAAGAATTGACTTGTGGGTTAATTATTTTGAAGTTTGAACTGACCTCAAATTTTGTGGGAAGTCTATTTTGTAGGAAGTACATTGTAAATTTTCTAGGAATTACATCATCTATTGTGGTCATGTGAAGCTACAGTTGAGGTTGTTTGATGAGCAGGGTTCTTTTTGAGGCTGAGTTGTGAGTTGAGACTAGAATTATGAGCGTGAGATGAACTTGACATTTCGAAGTTGAAGCTTTAAGCTCGGTCAAATTTAAGATTTTGAATTCAAGTTGAGCTTAATTTGAAGTGACCCAAAGTAAACTTAACCAAATTAAACCCAAAAAAACAATGATATTCAAATTCAATTCAAAATTAACTAATATTTAAGTTTGGCTTGGGTCCTATTAACTCTGCAAACTAATCAAGTTAGATATTATAAAATTCAAGTATGGTTAAATAAACTACAATTGTGAGAGAACTGAAGTTAATTAAATATCAAGAACTTTAATAGTTTGCTTGTGCTGGGTTTGATTCATTTACATCAAAGTGGTAAGGCTGGAATGGTACTTAATGTTGTATTTGATGTTAAATGTGGTTGATATTTGAAGACCTACAAAATCGATCAGGAGTTTAAATTATTAACCTTTCACGGGGTCCTAAATCGTTTCAATGCTTTCTACAAATTTAATATTCTGTAGTGTATTTTGAGGAAAATTAAATGTTATGTAATCTTTTTAACTGATCTGTTTTAAATAATTTGGGTTTATACTTAAGCATGATAACATTACTAAAATACTTAATATATTAATTATTACATTTATTCTTTCTAAGGGTTATATGATTAAATAGAGGTAACGGAACCGTAAAAATAAAATGAATAGTTCTCAACACGTTGTCATGCATCAGTTGAGAAACAAAAAGAAAAAGGAAAATGGAATCTGCAACTTCTTATCTTTATCAAATACATGGTTTGACATTTTTTTTTCTTTTAGCGAATAAACCGGCACAAAAAGTTCTATTATGTGCTATTTTTTATTAGAGGATAGCCTTTCTTATTTTAAAAATAACTATTTAAGCCTTTAAATATTTTTGAAATTATTCTATTTTAAAATCTCTTAACTATTGTGTGTAATCTAGAGCTGTTCATTGAATCGAACCGAACCAAACCAAACCACAAAATATGTTTCTTTTATATTTTGGTTCAGTTTACGGTTCGGTTCATGAATAGCCTAAATGATTACTGTTCGGTTCAAGGGGTTGAACTGAACTAAATTGTTTGAACTCTAACCAAACCACTTCACATTAAAAGAAATAAAAAAAATAAAGAAGAGTCATTTTATTTATTTATAACTCTTGAGCATTACATATTAAGACTTGTATTGCTCTAAGATTAATTCAACAAATGCAAAATTCTTATCATGGACTACATTTACAAGAGCAAGTTTTATATTAGGTTGCAATATCAACAACCAACAACATTAAGATAATTTAGAACTTTAAACTAATTAGTACTATAAAATTTTAAAAGCATTATAAAGGAAGAATATTATAAGTAAATGTGGAATTAATTCAAAAGAATAATTTTCTTAGTTAGTGTTATAGTTTTATTAAAAATATATGTTTTTTCAAAATTCATATTGAAAAATATTTTTAAAACGGATGTCTTTGAAATTTTTAAATATATGACTTGATATAATGATAAGTGACTTTAATTTTTGTGCGACATTTCTCAATCTAAACATCTTTTTTTTTTCCTTGCAAACTCAAATGACTATTAATATTATTTATTAGAACTAAATCTTTTAAAAGCGGTTCGAATCGAACTGAACCAAACATGACCGCATGTGAAGTGGTTCGGTTCGAAACATCAAACCGTTAAAAGCAGTTTGATTTATCAAGAATTTGAACCGAGCCATTTTGAATGCGGTTCAGTCTAGTTCAATCCTTGAATCGAATCAAACTAAACCATGAACACCCTTAGTGTAACCCTTCATAAGCCCATGACAACCATTATTACTTGAAGTTTTCTCTATAATTTGCATAACGAAGCTCAAATCTCTCTCTCTATACATATATCCATTGAAATTCGTACGAGTGCGTCCTTCGGACGTTAGATTTATCTGTTTTGCAAAAACTCCAAAATCTTCCAAAGGCCGCAAATTTAAATTTACAGATTGTAAATTCACAGTGTGAGAGCTTAGTGAAAAAGCATAAACAAATAAAATTGGACATGTTTATTTATAGGTGGAAAAGATTGGAAAGGCCCGGCAGAGATCGATGATGCTAGCTTTGGTTGCAGAGATTGACATGTTTATATATCAGGGTTTTTTTTTTTTTTTTTTTTTATTTTCCTATTTGTATTTTAAAATCAGCTTGGTGACTCGCAATGGCAAGTATACCGGTTGACAAGTAATATTGAGTGAGAAATCAAGGTCGTATTTTATTCACAATGAATACTCAAATTAAATACTAATTTTCATCATTTTAAGTCTAACTAAGCAACTAATATTGAAAATTTTTAGATTTTAGCTATCAAAACTACTCCAAAAACCATCACTAAATCAATTACTAAATTTACTTCTAAGAAACTACTCAAAGCACAAATTTAATACTGGAAAAACTCCTTAATGTACCAATGTGAGATTATGTAATGGTATAGTCTAGATTTTCATTCATTGCTTAGTAGTTATAATCAACGTTTGTTTATTTAGACTTTACGTAAACTCATTAGAATTTGCTTCCCTCTTGAGTGCTAAAATTCTTATTATAGCAAAAATATCCATTTCGAGTAATCTATCTATAATTAGCAGAGAAATAACGTGTTGATCTCACAAATGATGATACTCTAATTAGACTTGTAATTCAAGCATGTGCCCATGGTTGAAACTACAATTTCAATTGCATTGAGAGCATGGGTTGTAGAATCTTAACCAAAATCACACGTGTTTTTGTCAACGTTGAAACTTTATTTCATTCTTCAATCAAATTCTTGAATCCCCTCAAGTATATCAAACCTTGATTTATAAGAGATTCATAGATAAATTCATCTTATGAACATTGAAAAATGAATAATTGAAATTCCAATTAAACAAAACTCATTATAAAAATTGTTAAATAAACTATGAGATCCACCGATTCATTACATAATCACACTAAAGCACTTTATGTAATAACCAAAATTCATAAAATTCAGAAATAATAATCATTAAGAAAATAATGTAAAATTATTGAAAAAGTTTTAAGAAAAGTCATGGAAGATATTTCAAATCTCGCGTTTTAAATATATTGAAATTGAAATAATTTGATGATTGTTTAAAAATTGTGATTATTATGTTTTGAGATAAAATTCTATAAAAATAACAATGATGTAATTAATATTATATATATATATATATATCCAAATAAATGTGAATGAGATTCAAGCTAGTAGTAATAATGACCAAAGTTATAAAAGAAAACATTAAGGATAATTAATGAAATGAATGATGAATAATTAATAATTATAAAGGAATGGTACTGAATATATATAACTTGAATATTAAGACGTTTTGTGGAAATAAAAGTGTTAGAACAAACCCCAAATTAATATAGTAAGAAAGTATAGCTTAAGCAAAAAAAAAATATTAGATGGATTAGATAATGGATATAGAAATATAAGATATTAATTCAATAAATAATGGATTATTTGATAATTTAGAATTGCAATGAAAGTGGAAATGATATCAAATTTCAATCTAAATTAATTGGAATAAAACAATGAAAAGTGAGTGGGAGAATAAAATCTTAAAACGATCAAAAGCCTCTAAATCACGAAAACTAAAGTTAATTTGTTGTCAACTACCATGGATGATTAATCTTGAAGTTGATTAGAGTGTAATTAATAATTGAGTTTAGATAGTTTAATTAAAATAAGTAATGTGAATTATAAGTTATAAATGGATATATTGATATAATCAATTAGTAATAGACTTAATTGAAATTAAGATTCCAAATACTCCTTTTTAATCTTTCATCTATTTCACATATCTATTTCATGAACCAAATTTCTTAAATCTCTTTTAGTTAACAAATTTGAACTCTATTTCTTTCAACTTGTTTAATTACTTTGATTATTTTTCTATCAAACTAAATTTCACTATTTTATCAACTAATTTTAATTTGGATATCCATTTTTCTTGATCTACAAATGATATAAGATTTTCTTGAGCTTAATATTTAATTTCTAAAATACTCAAATGTAGTCTCTATAATCTAAATTATATACTTTCAATTTTCATGAATTTTGAGATTACCTACTTATCTAAAAATATCAATTTCTAAGCCCAAACTTAACTAAATATCAAGTTTTACAAAATTAAATTTCTAAACTTGGTTTGCGATTCAAGTTAGCAATATTACTTAAATATATTCTAAAATCTTCTTCTAATTGTTTTTAATGCTCAAGATAATGATCTGACAAGTTTAAATCAAAGTTATTAATCTTAAATTTCCCTAATTAACTTTATATTTATCCTATTTAATCCCTCTCTCTCTCCATTTGCTGCCACAATTTCTTCCTTTCCTTCTTTCTTTCCTTTTATATGTTTCTTTTCTCCCTCTCTATTTCTCTTCTCATTCAATTCCAATTTTAACTCAAAGTCTCAATTTCAATGGAGATTAAAGAGGATTGAGGATAGTAAACAAGATGAAAATGAAGACTAAGTATGTGGAAGCTTCATCAAATAAGAAGTGGTAGTAGTAGTGATGAAGGAAAAAGAAAGGAAATTGAAAATTCATCAAACATGTGAGTACAATGTTATCTCTTGTTTTTAGTTGTTGTGATTGTTGTTATATGATGATTTAATGTTAGTTATGAGTAAAGCTTGAGTATAAACTTGTAAATTTGTGACAAATGAGTATATTGTAGAACCTAAGTTTGATTGAGTATGAGTGGATCAAAAGAGTTGATGACATGAATTGATTAAATGAGAAGTAGAAATGTGAATAAAAGTGTTATGGGTTATGTGGCTGAGTTGATTTGGTGTCGGGGATGGTGTTTGATGACTAAAATATATAGAAAAGTGGCTTGAAGAGGAAGAAGAACAGGGGATGCATTTCTAGGCTGACACGCCCCTCACAGCAGGCGGTGGCAAGCGGTGTGGCAGCCGCTGCTGAGCCACCATGGGATGTGGCAGCCGCTGCTGAGCCACCACAGGGTGGTAGCAAGGGGTGTGGTGACCTTTGCCTCCTTGCCAATTTTCATACGCTTCTTGATATGGGGCGTGGTGATCACCACCACCCTTAGCACGGCACGTATGGATCCAAAACTCCTTTGTTCTTCTTTCCTTTGTCAAGTTAACTTAATTTTATCATGATTTCATCATCCGAACTCGGATTAAAGTGATTTCAAATGCTATAAAAAGCTTAGAAAGAATCCTATAACTTCTATGTTGTAAGTTCTAGGAAACTCTAGGAATAATAAAGCTTAAGAGGGATTAGTTTCATTAGTTGTGTATAAGTAGTTAAGCTTAATAATATTGTAATTTCTTCAAGACCATTAGACTAAGGAGTTAATATAACAAGTTTAGACTTCTTAGACATAAAATGAATTTAGTTAACAAATCTAAGTCCCACTTAGCTTAATCTAATTTAATAACTAAATGAGACTTAAAACAGTCTATGCATATCAAATGAATCCAAGTTCATGAATAAATATTTGCTTTTGTGTTGTATTCTCTTCGTTAGCCTTTAGCCAACTTTCTATTCTTGTTTGGATTTCATATGAAGGTTGATAATGATTTAGTGATGATGCTAATGTTATTGATGATTGGATGGTTGTTGGGGGTGATGCTTTGGTCTTCCTAGAGAATAGTTAAGGCTTCACTTGGATGCCAGGTGGGTAACAACAATCCCATCACCTTGCTTGTGTTTGTATTATAGTTGCACTTTAGTTAATATTAATATAATTGATTATACATGGGGTTGGGGATTTGTTTGCTGTTTGATGATTGGATTGAGTGATAACCCTTATGTTGTGTGAATTGTGTATTATGAATTGTTGAGTGTCTGAAATTCATATGGTCATTAACTAATATGGTATAAGTCTTAGTTGACCCTAAATGAATTGGTCATGCATTGCATCACATCACATTTGCATTGGTCGGGGTTCACATCACGTATTAATATTCCGATTCTATAGTAGTGCTTGTAGGACCAATGGGTCTCCTTGTTGGCTACTAGTAGGGTTGTCGGCTTCGCGGGAATTAAGTAGGCACCGAAAAAGGTCGCTCGTATCGGAGTCACTTAAGGGATTAATACTTAGGGAAGGTTTTGTGGTTCTAAGGAAGTGAGCTGTTCTCCAAAAGACTGCTCGTGTCCTGTGAGGCTCTGGTGCGGGCTATTCCCCCAGGCGGGTTAGGTGAGGAGACGGGGCTTAAAAAGAGGATTGATTGGTGAAGCAAATGTTTTGGTTCTATTCACAAAATTATTTCAAAAAGAAGTCCTCACTCCTTAATCTTGTCTAGGGAGTAGATAAAGGCTATGTTTCAATAAAATGAGTTTCAAAGAAAATCCTCCATCCTTAGCTAAGTCTAAGGAGAAGTTAGAGGTTATTTTTCAATAAAAAGTATTCAAATGAAATCCCCCCTCCTTAGCGATATCTAAGGGGCAGTTGACGGTTATATCTATGGTAAAAAGAAATGATTTTTGTGTTAAGAAATATATGAGCTGAAAGCTCAAGTTGAGTATATACCTCCTTCCTTAGTTCACAGTTCTCCTAGCGTGAATGGCCTATATTCAGTCATTCAACCCTCAAGAGAGGGCGTAAATCTCCATTGGTTCGGATTCTGGTCATCCAAACCATGCATATCATATGGTTGAATGAGCATTACATATGTTTGTTAAATAAAACTTGTTTGACTTTTGATTGTGTTGTGATTTTATTTTGTTATCTACTGAGCTATGCTTGAGCTCACAATCTTATAGTGTTATTACAGGAATAGCTGAGTTATTGGTTTGGGGATAGATCGATGTGAAGAAGAACCCTTGATGATAAAAGACAATTTGTTATGAGAAATAGATAAATGATATAGTTTGTTAAGATTCTATCTCTTGTATAATATAAGCTTTGTTTATGGATTAGAAATATAATGTTGTAGTTTCAAGTTGGAAAAATATAGATGTTTTATTCTATTTTACTATTTGGTAGGGGATACCGATTCTCTGTGATTCTGGTGGACTATAGGAAATCGGATTTCCTTTATTTATTACAAATATAATTTCATATTAGATGTTTATAAAGTGATTATTCAGGTAGAGCCTTGCAAACTCTGACTTGCAAGACGGTTCTCATATTACGGGTGCACAAGTGATATGATAACTTCAGTTATCCATCTATACCGTTTTTAGGTGTAACACTTTAGCTTATACTAAACATTTAATTAATGGTATCAATCTGAGCACAATCCATTGTACAAGATAAAGAAAGGAATACACCTAAAAATCACAGAAATCTCTTCTCAAATCCTTAAGGTTCAGCTCCACGATGGAAGTCTATAATGAATAGTGCTAGAGGTGATGTGGATGAAAAATGGATGAATGGATTAGTCAATATGAATAGCTGATCCATGCGTTTCAAGTGTGCGCATGCGAAAACAAATCAAATCTATTGTTCTTGATTACTATTGATTCATTCTTAATCAATTGGTCATTTTAACTTTGTAAAGTTGTTCTAACCAAATACCAAAATCTCTCAAATTTCACAATGGTTTAAATGTCTTGAATAAGAACAACCTTTTTCTTTATATTGTCCAATCTAATTGTTAAATGATTCCGATGTGGTTGGATGGAATCAACCACTGATAAATATTGGATTAGATTATTATGCTTTACAACCTAAGGGCCTTTTATCTATTGTAGGTTTTGTTTAACCTAAGTCCTCATAAGAATAAAACCAAAGTCTACCATAAAATTAAGTCAAGAATTATTAAAGAAGCCCAAAGAGCATCATAAAACAAGAAACTTTATTATAGGTTTATTTTCTGGTGAAAAAAAAAAAAAACTAATAATTGGTTCAACATCCTCATTTTGGGACCTTTTAACTAAATTTTCTTAAGACATCCAATTGTGATTGGGGTTGATTTCTTAGACTACAACTAGCCCTAAAAACTGAACTTCATCTACAATGTTTTATAACTTCTTCAAATGAAATGAAATCATCTAATGGCTAACCGACAATTAGCAAGAAGAGAGTAACTCTAATTGAAGAAGAGCTGCTAGATCACTAACTTTATTGATTTTTGCTTTCTTTTTGTTTTAGGAAACCTGATTTCATGAGATGGCTCTTATTGTAAATCTGTAAAACTCAAGTACTGATCTTCTTTTGTGGTGTTTATGGATGTATGTTCCCAGAATCAAATAAATAGAGTAGAGGATTATGGTTCACAGTCAAACTACTCAAACTAGGGGAGTTCAATTCTCTTTTGTTGTTCATTTTGTTTGCTTCTTTCCTTTTCCCTTAGCTTTTTGGTTTTAGCGAGATATTGAGGACAATGTATCCCATAAGTGTGGGGAATGGGTGCATGCTTATAATGCTAATTAGAGTTTCTGAGATGATGATAATGAACTATCCGTCGCACATATTTAGTTGCATTTAACTATGCTACAATTGAATGAATTTGAAAGATACGGTGCCTATATGAGACTTAGACCAAATCTTTTATGAGTGTTGGAACAAGGAAATAACTTGCATGAAAACACGACTTATGTGCGTACTTCTAAGGCCAGAGTAGCTCTGTGAAATCATTGTGGGGTAGCCTTACTTGCTATCTAACTTAGGATTTTAATCCTAAGTAGCATATATTTCTTTGATTTAGAGAATTCAAATATAAAATATCCAGTAAATCTCAGGCTCTAATTTAATACTGTGTTTGAATGATCTTTAGTGCAAGTTCAAGGGATACTAATCTCTTATTGAACTTCTCTCAGAGTTTTTATTTTCATTTCCTTCTTTCCAAAAAAAAAAAAAAAAAAAAAAAAAAAAAAAAAAAAACCACACAAAGAAGGAGAGCAAAAGCAAAAGTTGAAGTGATTGAGGTTTGTAGGGATCCCTTTACAACCTGGTCACCTAATGTCGTCCGCTTGGGATCGACCGACCAGAATATCACTTTAACAATTAAGTGTTCAGGGCAACGTGTTCAGCGAGCTTTATAACTCAAATGATTAGACCCTAGGGATGTCCTTTTTGAGGGAACATCATCTGTTAACTTGAGTGATGAGCTCGAGATAACCGGTTGAAAGTTCATTACAAGAGGTATAAGACTCAAAAATCTGAACTAAAAAGGGTAGAGAAGAAGTAAAGAAAAGAAAAAACTAGAGGAAGAAGGAAGCCGAGGGATTGTTGATGTATATGTTTGCATTAAAGAGTTAATCATGGATTAAAAAAAATTTTTGATATAAATTAATAAAAGAATGGAGAAGGTACTTAAAATCATTTCTATGAACTTAAGACTATATGCTACTTTTTTATTAACATCTCACTTAAACAGTAAGGGTAAAGACTAAATTATTGTGATTAGCATAGCAATTCTGGTCAATTGGTTGATGCCTTTAAGAGTTGATAGCGTGAGATTCCTGAATTCCGACACTAATATAGATTAGCACCATAGTTTACTTCCCCTTTGTTTTCAAAGTGTGTTCATCAACTTCTTATTTGAGGACAAGCAAAGTTTAAGTGCGGAGATATTTTATAGGCATGATTTATCCTTGTTTTTACAACCAGTTAAGTCCAATTTAGAATGCATAGACATGATTTGTAGTAGAATTGGTACTTAGTTGATATCTATATTCATCTCAAGTCGAATTAGAGCATATTGAAATTATCAATGGAATTTTGATGAGAAAAGATCAAACAAGCCATGGCAAATATGAGAACGGTAGAATCAAGGACGTGATTCATGGAGCAAGGAAAAAAACTTCAAGATCAGTACCCACTCAGGAATGAATCACAGGCATTATTCCTAGAGGGATATCGAAATATTGATTTGCTATAAGAAGATTCACGGACGTGACATGAGAATTGCAAGGAGAACTTAATCAACACAGTGTCTCCCATGGGAAGAGTCACGCTTGTGACTTCTGTTTTAATGAGGCAAAATGGGTTAATGGCTTGAAAATCACAGGCGTGAAAGGAGGATTCAAGGAGAAATTGGCAAAAACAGTACCTATTAAGGCATAAGTCACGATCGTGATTTGAATTTGAAAGTAGTAAAAAGTTCATCAAGAGCAAAAATCACGAGAGTGATTATTGGAAAGGCACAGATATAACTTTTATATTATTTCACTAAACAGTATGTCTCCGAGTGTGAAGTCGTATATTTCAAAAAAAAAAAAAAAAAAAAACCTCTTCTTAAGCATTGAAGGTATATAATAGACCACACCCATTCATCCACGGTATATCTAATCAATTTTTCTTAATTATACCAATTCATAGCTAGTAATTTCGAGGGAGTTTTTGTAAGTTTGTGTGTGAATTCTATAATCGTGTAGCAATTATCTTTGAAACTCAAGAGAGACGAAGGATTGTTGTTGATCTCTTGTTATCAAACTTCATCATCATGTAATCTAAAAAGGAGTTTCCTTCTTTACCTATTATTACGTTGTATCTTTTGTTTTATTTTTGCATTTTTGTCGATTGTTGTTGCTCCATCATGAGTGAGTAGTGACTTAGAATTTACAAAATCATGTGAACATGGATGTACGCAAATATGAAATTCAACATGTTAATTGATAATTTCTGATATATTTAACTTCATATTAGTTAAGATAGCGTATTGCACGACACAATCTTGCAGTTGATCTCAATGAAAGATGCTAAGAAACTAGTCCATTGAGTGGATCCAATTTACTAAAATAAACTACTCCTACTAATAGAGATATAATAGGAAATTTGTTGCATGTTTATGAAATTCAAGAATATTAATTGAGATTAAAACGGTCTTGATTTGTCCATTCTTTAAGATTGATTCTACTAAATGAAATTAAGGTTAGAATTGAGTGTTTCTATGGAGAATATTCATGATTTGAGAATTTTCTACGAATAACGATTAATAGAAGAACACTTTGATGAATCATGTTGATATGGTTGAGTAAACTTGTGACTTAAACCGGTTGTTTTTATTAAGTTAAGTTGTTACATCAGTCTAGAGCACTTGTATTTGGTGTAGTTAGTTGTCCAATTTAAGCTTAATATCTCTAATTCAATTGATTGATTTACTAGTTAATAGAAGGATTAATCAGTACTAGTGTTTGCAACCGTTTCTTGAGGAGACAACCCTATACTCATTCATACTAATAAACAATAGGTACACGTACCTGTTGAACCGAATAAAAGATAGAATATAGGTTTATAAATGATAAGACTTGCTAGCTCTAATTGGAGGCGATTACTTTATAAAGTGAACCAAACATGTCATAAATCTTAAAAGACAAATACTTGATAAAACCAGGTTTCTAACTCAATTTTAGTATTAAAATATAGAATTAGGGGTTTTCAAGGACCGAAATCTTTCAACGCAAAATCCATGCTCAATGTTACAACTCATTTACTTCATCGTATTAAATAAGAAAATGGGAGGTTTTGGGATTTTAATTAAATAAAGGAATTATCCTAAAATAAATATGCTAAATCACTTATGATTTATGCCCATGTTGTAGTAGCTCTTTATTACATTCTTTACGACAGACAAAGCGATGGTAATAATGTATTTAAAGCAAGAATATTTATTAAAAAGATGATAAATAATCAAACTTCAATAGATATTATGTTATAACTATTGTACTATTACTTCTAAATTCACCAAAATAAACATGCAATTATGAATTAAACGCCATTGAATATATAAGACATCTTAAAATCATAAGTTAATTACACGATTCTACATGTTTGAGATTTTATAAGCTTTTCTTAATTAAAATAAATGTAAAATTGTTTGATACAAATTTCAATTAAAAATATGAATATAGATATATAATTCTATACATTTATAATTTTACCGGTTTGATACGATTTTACTGGTTCTATATAAATTAGTGAATAGTAGAATCGTGAAGCCAAGTATGAGCATTTGAGATAATTAGCATAATAAATTAATAACAAAAGGCACCATGATTTCACAATGTGAGAGCTGCCCCCTTTTTTCTTCTTGTAATTTCGACTAGTCACATCTTTTAGCGATCATCTGACTTCGTAGAGACCCAGCTAACATGCATCATTGTTGAAGTTTAGCAGTAGTGGCTTGAAGACCCGATTGAACTTTGCTTTGGAAATGAGCTTCAAGCCTGTAATATTCAAAATGTCGCAACTCGCAACTAAACACACAAGGACCCACATAGGTGAAAGAAACGTAGAAAACAAGGAATTAGAGAAACATGCCTGGTTGCACATTTATAATAGATAGTCTCAGGAGAGTTGTAAGTGCGAGCATTTGCAAACATCCTCTTCACATCTGCAATGAACATCTCGAGAGTTACATAGTACTGCTCCGTCTCCACCCTCTTTGACATTGTCTTTAGATCTGCACAAACAAAAATTTCCATAAGCAGTCAGAACAGAGCAGATCCACCTGCAATTTTTTTATTCCATTATCAAATAAAATTAAAAGGAATGAATAATAAACAGCAAACAGGGTGTGCAAAACGAAGTTTCTTCCTGATTTAGAGGAGTTTTACCAATCAATTGCTTTTATTAACACTCAAAGTACTCTCACCAATATTCACAGATGATGTAGGGAGGAGTGTAGTTAGTTTGGTCTCTGTAGAACTGATACCTCCAAATTATGACCCTTAGCAATGAAATCAGACTTCCAGTCTGCTGCATAAGTCTCCACGTTCGATCAGATAGGTGAATATATAACAGCCATCATTCTTTCTTATGGACATATTCGTGGTCTTTGAGATGTGCACTGAATGGATGTATATAGAGCAGTCTAAGGCATAGCTAAAACTGAAGCATCTTCCTCTCTGGGCTCACAGACCATTCATCTTCATTGAAAGTTGAAACACTAAAGCTCATGCAGAACTGTAGTTTAAGGTCTTTTCAAAAGCACAAAGAAGATGAAGCAGAAGAAAAATCGCATCTTTACCAAAATGGATTTGTAACAGATCAGGCGATGAAAAGCTTTCCGGAGGGACCAACGACCAAGAAGTGAATTAGATCCAATAAAATATGGAAATTCAATATATCAAGATCATGAGCTGACAAGATCTACAAATCCCAGGAATTTGACATAAGAATGGTCGAGTGATTTATAGCAAGCATCCTTCACATTCAAGGATTAAGAAAGGTTCTGAGCTTTTTCATACATATAATGTATCTCCGCATACTTAAGAGAAATAGAAGTCTACGGCCTTAGCATCAAGCAGAACTCAGGATAAGATCGCTTATTAGAGGAGGATGAGGAGGGGAGAGTTCTTTTTTTTTTTTTTTTTTTTTTTCTTTGGGGTTTTTTTGGGTTTGGTGTGTGTGTGTGTGGTGTGTGGTGGGGTGGAATTGGGAGGGGGTTGTTTTTGTGTGTGCGCGTGTGTGGTTTTGGGATTTGGGTGGGGTTGGTGTGTTTAAGAGGGCTCTGCCAGGTTATTTGCTTGACAACTAGTACCAGGAGACACCAAATTCTCTATCTGGAGACTCTGCATTGAACAGATCACCAGTTCACTAATGATGTACACTATATTCTCTTGCTTACAGGATACTGACATACTTGGGATGAAGTTAGGCCATATACAGAAGAAACTTTAGCTTGAAGGAAAAGATAGCATCCATCATACATCTATATACACAGGGAAAATAAAGGAATACTAGGGCTATCAAGTTGATGATCCCATATGCAGAAAGCTTGGGCAGAAATAACTTGCATGAACTCAAGCCCATAAACTTAAGCTTTTAGCAAACTAAGTCATGATGTGATGACATTAGTCAGTGAACAAAAAACAATGTGGCATCTTACTATATTTTTATCACTACACAAAACTCAAACAGTATTTGTAACTGGAAGTTTCAAGACTATATTTTCAAAGGAGAATAGTTGGAAATTAATTCAGTGATTCTCCAGTCATGCTGATACAATACCGAGAGTGCACAAACCTTTATTAAGAATATAGAGTAGGAGAGACAAATGTTAGTAGTATGTTTGGTTATTATATGTGTTGTCAGTATGGTGTGTTGTATGGGAGTATGTTGATGTGTTTTAGTGTTGCGTGTTTACGTGTTGTATATGTGTTTGTATAAGTGTGATAGGCGTATACTGATGTGGCAACACGCTGATAGGTGTTCAATAGTTAGTTATGCTTTGTTAGAGAGAAAGTTTAAATAGAGGGAAAAACAAAGGAGGAGGCACGAGAAAATTAGTGTGTTATCTTTTGGAATTGCAAGAGCATGGAATCCTACTTGGTAAGTCTTGCTGTTCTGGCTATTCTTTAAGATCATCTTGGCTTGATTTTAACTTTTTCCATTGGATTTGTATCATCAATTGACACCGTATGTGGGAAAGTTAGGGCCAGACGATGACTAGGATGGAGGCTCGCATAGAATCATTGAGTGAGAATGTGGAAAGATTGGAGAAGAAATGCACGGGAGTGTATCCGAGCTGCAAGGTCAGATTGCCGATGCAAACAAGAAAGTGAAAACCATTGAGAGCTTGATTACGAGTATTCAAACAATGCTTCAGGAATTTTGGCAAGAGTATCAACGGAAAGATGCTATGAAAGGTCCAATTGAGACTTCTTCGGCTGGGAATTTTGTCGAACGGTAGGAAGTGCACAGAAGAAGTCTAATCACAACGACAATCAATTGAATGATGGAGATTATCAGAGGAATGCGGAAAATATTACTATTCCTAAATTTGAAGGGATAGATCCAGTTCATTGGATTACTCTTATGGAACAGTACTTCGATATTCATGGAACTCAAGCTGATCGGAAGGTTCCTTTGGCTACGATGTACATGCAAGGTCAGACAGTGTATTGGCTGAAGATGCTGAAACGATGAGTGCCTAATTTGGATTGGAATGTGTTGAAACAAGAGATTTTGTTGCGATATGGAGGTCCATCAACTAGTAATCCTTATGAATGTTTGTCCACTTTACAACAAACTTCAACGATTGCAACATATATAGAACAATTCGAAGCAATTACATCGCAAGCTCTGAAGATGACGGAACTACAATTACTTGGATATTATCTTGAAGGCTTAAGAGGAGATATAGTTTTACGGGTAAAGACTTTAAAACCTCTCTCTTGCTGAAGCTATGCTGTTATCTTTGAATATTGAGAATAAATTTGAGCATGGAATTTTTTTGTCTACTCTCAATCAATCTGTGGAAGTAGGCAAAGTTTTTGGACCTAACGCTAGAACTTCTAGATTTTTTTTCGAATATGCATGGTTTGAGTGCAGTAGCTCCTTTACATCATTCATCTACATCCATACCTTATAGTTCTCGAACACAATCTACCTCATGGAAATCTTACAGTAACATCAGTGGAGCTAGTAAGTGGAATGACAAGAAGATGAGTGAAAATAAATCAGCAACTCAATCCTCTATGGGATCCGGTGGGGCAAGTACTATTGGATCTACAATGAGTGAAGGACGACTATCTAAACAAATGTCCTATAATGAGTATTTGGATAAAAAAAAGAAAGGGATTTGTTTCCATTGTGATCAACCGTATTCTCCCAATCTTAAGTGCCCTAATAAAACTCTTTGGGTTGTTATTCTTGAGGATGAAAGTGAGGGAGTTTCTGATGATTGGATTGAGGTGAGAGAGGATAAATCTAAGCAATGGATGGGATTAACCTCTCAAACGAATTCAAACTTGGAGTAGTCTTTATTGGCTTTAAATGGCTTCAACGGCCCTAAAACAATGCAGTCCAAAGGCAACTTGGGTTCTCATGCTGTGACTATCTTGGTGGATAGTGGTGCTAGCCATAATTTCATTTCAACAAGGTCAGTCCAACAACTACATTTACCTGTCCGTTCTACCTCTTCTTTTTCAGTCAAATTGGGTGATGGTCAGTCTATTTAATCTAAAGGGCTGTGTAAGGACATACAAATGAAAATTGACATTGTTAATTACAGTCAATTGTTATTTGTTGGAATTAGGATGAATTGACGTTATTTTAGGGGTTGCTCGGCTACAAACCTTACGGGAGATCAAGGTTGATTGGAGATTGATGACTATGAAGATTCCTTCCCAAGGCACGGAAATATTGCTTAGTGGCGATCCAACTATGCACAAGTCTCATGTTCCTTTTAAAATCCTTGCGACAAATAGATAAAGGGGATGAATGCAGATTGTTGTGGGAGGTTATGAAGACTGTTCGGTTGAGCTACAATATGCTGATCCAAGGATTGAAGCTTTGTTGACAAAATATGATGAAGTCTTTGCAGCTAAAAATGTATTGCCACCTCCTAGATATGCGGATCACAGGATTCCTTTGAAACCAGGTGTCAAGCCAATTAATGGGAGGCTTTATTGATATGCTCAAATTCAAAAATATGAAATTGAGATGTTGGGAGCAGGGATCATTCAGCCTAGTTCATCACCATTTTCTAGGCCAGTTCTCTTAGTTAAGAAATGGTTCATGGAGATTTTGCGTAGACTGTAGGGCTTTAAATGAGGCAACAATTCTGGATAAATATCCAATTTCAGTGGTGGAAGAGTTGCTATATGAACTTTTTGGAGCTTCAGTTTTTTCTAAAATTGACTTGAAAGTCGGTTATCACCAAATTCGCATTTATCCAATGGATATCCCTAAGATAGTTTTCCGCACACACCAAGGTCATTATGAATTCTTGGTAATGCCCTTTGGCTTGACAAATGTCCCTGCAACTTTTCAATCTACTATGAATGAGTTTTTTAGGCCATATTTGAGAATTTTTTTGTTAATATTTTTTTATGACATTCTCATCTATAGTAAGGGCATGGATATTCATTTGGAACATTTACACATTATGTTGGAATTGTTGAAATCACAACAATTTACTGCAAATAAGAAGAAATGTGTCTTTGAACAATCATCTTTGGAATATTTAGGACATATTATACCGGCTGACGGTGTGGCAATGGATTAAGAAAAGGTCAAGAATGTGCTCAATTGGCCTATTCCAATTTCGGTTAAAGGACTTCGTGGTTTACTTGGTTTGTCTGGATATTAGCGTAAATTTATATAGGATTATGGCAAAATAGCTGAACTAAGCTTTTAAAACATGATTCTTTTGAGTGGAATGATTCAACTCTTGAATCTTTTAGAATTTTACAAGCTTTGAGTAAGGCCCCTGTTTTGGCTATGCCAAACTTTCAACAGCCATTTGTTATTGGGTGTGATGCTTCAAGAATTGGTATTGAGGCTATTTTAATGCAAAATCAGAGGCCTGTTGCTTGTTTTAGCAAAGCATTATCTAATCGAAACTTGATGAAGTCTACTTATGAAAAGGAGCTCATGGCTTTATTGTTAGCTATCAATCATTAGCAACCGCATTTGATAGGGCATAAATTTATGGTTCGAACCGATCAAAAAAGTCTTCGCCACTTACTTCATCAACACATTACTACCCTTAGTCAACAACATTGGTTAACCAAATTGTTAGGCTATGAGTTTGAAATTCAATATAAGATCGGAGGGGAGAATAGAGCAACTAACGTTCTTTCTAGACAATTTGAAGAGACTGAATTTGTGAAATATCAGGTCCTATCTAGACAGATATGGATTACATTCGAAAGGATGTTTTGCAGGATCCTTTTCTTTCGGCTAAAATTCAGTTGTTGAAGGAGGGCAAGGATGCCGGTAGAGGATTTCGTTTGGTGCAGGATACCTTGTATTATGATGATAGATTAGTTATTCCTTCTAAATCTCATTGGGTTCAATTCTCTCCATGAGTTCCATTCATCCTTAGTGGGAGGACATGCAGGTTTTGTTAAAACCTATCGCCAATTAATGGCTCATTTGTTTTGGATTGGCATGAAGAATGATGTGGCTCGGTTTGCAGCAAATTGTGCTGTGTGTCAACGCAATAAAATTCAAAACTTAGCTCCTATTGGTTTATTGAACCCTTCGCCCATTCTAATGCTATATAGGAAGACCTCTCTATGGATTTCATAACATGATTACCTAAATCTCTCGGGTTTGATGTCATTTTTGTAGAGGTTGAAAAGTCAAAAGGAAAGAACATAGTAGACTATACTATAAGTGGCTATGAAACTTGGGAGATACAAAGCAAGATTAGTTGCAAAAGAGTACACTCAAACTTACGAGGTTGACTATCAAGAAACCTTTGCTCCGATAGCAAAGATGAACACTGTAAGAATATTACTCTCTTTAGCAACTCATTTTGATCGGTCACTTTTGCAGTATGATGTGAAAAATGCTTTCCTCCATGGATATCTAGATAAAGAAATTTATATAACCATTCCATCAAGTTTGGAAGAAGAAAAGTTGAGAAATAAAGTTTGTAGGCTAAGAAAAGCTCTTTATAGATTAAAACAATTCCTTAGAGCTTGGTTTGGTAGATTCACTAAAGTCATGAAGGCATCAGGCTACAAATAAAGCCAAGGTGACCATATTTTGTTCATTAAGCATTCAACTGTAGAGTTGTATATTATATTTATTAGTGTTATTTTCACTAATTAATGTAATTAATATAGAGGTAGGTGAAGATAAACCAACAGTCACAAGAACTTGTATATATATATCTCTATGTATGTACAAACAAATCAATAATAACAAGAAATATATTTTTTTCTCTCTTTGATCTCATGGTATCAGAGCCATAGAACACAAACCCTAATTTTCACAAACCCTAACACAAACCCTAATTTTATGTGGCTGTTTGCGTCTGAAATTTGCTCTTCCTGGAGTTGGATTTCAAAATTGATTACATTGTCGTGTTCCTCTCTTCTTTGACAACAAAACCTAGGAAGCTCGCCACTGGAAACGCCGCCACGTGCCGCCACTGTCGTAAGCTATTTTTTTATCCTCTTTTTGACCAACATGTCCTTTCCGCCCTACTTTTGGTGTCACACGCCGGTTTTCTGATATTCCCTAGGTCCGATCGTCCTAGCATTTAGCTCCAACCTATCACCATCCGCCACCATCTGTTGCTATTTTTCATTTTTTTTTTTTTTTTATCCATTCTCCAGGTTATTCTCAATCCAACATGGCTAATGATTCTTCTTCCTTGAAAACTAATCCTTTTTCAAGTGTATCATCTCCATCCCTGCCATTGCAACTGAAAAATTGATGGGGAGTTACAATACATGTCTTAGTCTAAGGCTGTGGAATTATAGTGCATGGGTCAAGGTCTATAAACCATTTGACCACCAAACTGGATGATATAACAAAAGATCCAAAGAAGGATAAAGATCAATGGATGAGAGTTGATGCTCTTTTACTGAGTCTTTTGTGGCAGTCCATCGATCCATCTCTTCATCCAATTTACAATCATTACTCAACTTGTGATGATGTTTGGACTCAGGCAAAGAGACTATATACAAATGATATTCAGCGTTTGTACTTAGTGATATCTAATCTGCTTAACTTGAGAAAAATAGGTATGTCAATTACTGATTTTTTTGGCAGATGGGCATCCATTAAAGCTGAGTACAACTCTTTACTCCCTCCCGATCAGTCTCTCCAAGATGATTTGACTCAGAAATTTTTCATGGTCTGCATCTTGCTACACTTGGTCCTAATCTTACTTCAATTCATGATCAGATATTGGCTAGTCCTACTATACCATCTATGGATGAAGTTTTCTCTTGCCTTCTTCATGTGTCGTCAATTCCTAATGCACCTATACATGTTTTTTCTTCTAGGGATAACTAAGCTCTAGTTTCTTAGATGGCTTCCCAAGGTCACATGGCTAACAAAAGAACAAGGTGATGAACGTGGGATTGTTAAGGGGGACCGTCCTAGGTGTACCTACTGCCATCGGTGGGGTCATAGCAAGGACAAATGTCACAAGTTGCATGGACGTCCTCCACGAGCTAATATCATTCAAAATACCAATCCTATCTCTTCTACTGCACAACATCCTGAATCTCTACTTCTCACTGGAGCTGATTTTGAGAATTATTTGCAATATGAGGCTTCACAGTAGTCCTCATCTTCTACAGCTTCCTTTGCCCACACTGGTAATTCTATTGCATGTCTCACTCAATCTTTTACTTTAGGTCCATGGGTGATCGATTCAGGTGCTTCTGAACATATTTCTGGTAATCCTTACTTATTTTCTCACTTCTTGAAATCTTCACAATTACCTCTTGTTACTGTAGCAAATGGTTCCCATGTCGTACCTAAAGCTGTGGGTAGTGCACAACCCCTGCCCTTAGTGCCTTTAGAACATATTCTCTATATTCCACATTATCCATTTAATCTTGTCTTTGTTAGCAAAGTCACTCGTGCTTTAAATTGCTCTATTAAATTTGACCCTCATTCTGTTGTTTTTCAAGACCTCAATACGGAACAGACGATTGGCACAGATGTGAGTCACAGGAGCTTTATTACCTCACCAACCCTCCAACTTCTTATCTGACATGTTTGCTACAGTCTCTCCAACTCTTCTCCATAATCGTTTAGGGCATCCCAGTCTCTCTAAATTTCAGAAGATGGTTCCTAATTTTTCTCAATTATCTTATTTGAATTCTAAGTCTTGTCAACTTGGGAAACAATCTAGAACTTCGTTTCCTAAGTGGGTCAATAATCGAGCTGCCTCTCCTTTTGCTCTAGTTCATTTCGATATTTGGGGCCCTAGTCGTGTCGTATCTGTTTTAGGGTTTTCACTACTTTGTAACCTTTATTGATGACTATTCTCGCTGTACTTTGTTATATTTAATGAAAAGTCACTCCGAGTTATTTTCAATTTTTGAGTCATTTTGTGCTTAAATTAAAACACAATTCAATGCATTTATACAAATTTTGCGCAGTGACAATGCTCCTGAATACTTTTCTTATCAATTTACTGAGTTTCTCCTCTCATGGCATTTTACATCAGTCCTCTTGTGCTTATACACCTCAACAAAATGAAGTCGCTGAGCATAAAAATAGATATCTAATTGAAACTGCCCGCACACTTCTTTTACATCATCATGTGCCAACTCGTTTTTGGGCTGATGCTGTTCTCACTGCTTGTTATCTCATTAATAGAATGCCTTCTTTTGTTCTTCAACACAAAATTCCTCACACGATCTTATTTCTTGATCAAACCTTGTATGTGCTTCCACTACGTGTCCTTGGTTGCACATGTTTTGTTCACAATATGTCTCCTGATCAGGAGAAACTATCAGTGCGTTCTATTAAGTGTGTTTTCCTTTGTTACTCCAAACTTCAGAAAGGTTATAGGTGTTATTCACCTACTACTCGACGCTACTATTTGTCCCCTGATGTTACATTCTTTGAATCTTCCTCTTTCTATTCCCTCTTCCCATCTGAGACTTCTTTATCAGAGGTTTTACCAATTCCTTCTCAGGTAGCCCTTCCCGAGTCTACTTCCGTCATCCCTCAATCTATTCCTTCCCATCCACCATTACAAGTTTACCATCGACGCTCTCGACACCTACCTTTCGCATCCACATTGCATGTTCCAGAAGCTCCTATTGACTCATCTTTGTTCCAACATCTCCACCTGCTGAGGACCTTCCTATATCCCTCAAAAAGATAACCGTTCTACTCATAATCCTCACCCACTTTATAATTGCCTTAATTATCACCGGTTATCTCCATCCTATTGTACAGTTGTCTCATCTTTATCTTCCATTTCTGTTCCTAAAAATGTGAGTGAGGCTCTTTCAGATTCAAGGTGGACACGGTCAATAGTAGACGAGATGACTGTTCTGCATGCTAATGGTACTTGGGATTTAGTTCCCTTATCTCCTGGCAAATCTCTTGTTGGATGTCGATGGGTTTATGCTATTAAGGTTGGTCTAATGGTAAAGTTGATCGACTTAAGGCTCGATTGTTGCCAAGGGTTATACTCAGGTGTATGGTTTGGATTATGGTGACACATTCTCTCCTGTTGCTAAAATGTCCTCTATTCGCTTGCTTCTCTCGATTGCAGCTATGCGACGTTGGCCCCTGTACCAACTGGACGTTAAAAATGCCTTTCTACATGGTGAACTCCAGGAGATTTACATGGAGCAACCACTTGGCTTTGTTGCTCAGGGGGAGTCTAATCTGGTATGTAGACTTGTCGTTCACTTTATGGTTTGAAACAATCTCTATGTGCCTGGTTTAGCCGGTTCAATACTGTTGTAATGGAATTTGGTATGATTCGCAATACATCTGATCATTCAATTTTCTATAAGCACATCTTAAGGGGCAATGTATTTACTCAATAGTGTATGTAGATGACATTGTCATAACTGGTAATGATCAGGATGGTATTACTCAATTGAAGGTACATCTTTTCAAACATTTCCAACCAAGGACCTTAGCTTGTTGAAATACTTCCTTGGCATAGAAGTTGCTCAATCCAGTTCCGGTATAGTACTCTCTCAAAGAAAATATGTTTTAGATATACTGGAACAAACTGATGTGCTTAATTGCAAGCCTATGGATTCTCCTATGGATCCTAATGTGAAGTTGTTACTAGAATAGGGAAGCCTTTTACAGATCTAGGGAGATATCGTCCTTTGGTGAGAAGACTCAATTATCTTACTATCACTCGACCCGATATATCATTTGCAGTTAGTGTTCAATCAATTTCTCCAATCTCCTTGTACTAGTCATTGGAATGCAGTGATCAAAATTCTTAATATGTGAAAAGTGCTCCAGGTAGAAGTCTACTATATGAGGATCATGGTCACTCCAAAGTAATTGGATATTCTGATGCTGATTAGGCAGGTTCTCCATCTGATAGACGATCTACTTCTAGGTATTGTATTCTTGTTGGAGGTAACCTGGTATCTTGGAAAAGTAAGAAGCAAGATGTTGTCGCTAGGTCAAGTGCAGAAGCAGAATATCGTGCCATGGCTTTGGCAACTTGTAAATTGATTTGGTTGAAACAGTTGCTTAAGGAGCTAAAATTTTGTGGAACTTCACAAATAGAGCTAATTTGTGATAGTCAGGCTGCATTACATATAGCCTCCAATCCTACATTTCATGAGAGAACTAAGTACATAGAGATTGATTGTCATTTCATCTGAGAAAAGATCTTATCTGGCTGTATCTTCCCTAGCTATGTCAATTCAAATGATCAGCTTGCTGATATACTAACTAAATCCTTACAGGGTTCTCGTATTAAATATATTTATAACAAGCTTGGTGCATATGATTTGTATGCTCCAGCTTGAAGGGAAGTGTAGAGTTGTATATTGTATTTATTAGTGTTATTTTCACTAATTAATGTAATTAATATAGAGGTAGGTGAAGATAAACCAACAGTCACAAAGAAGATAAACCAACAGTCACAAGAACTTGTATATATATTCTATACATGTACAAACAAATCAATAATAACAAGAAATATATTTTTTTCTCTCTTTGTTCTCATCAACCTTAGGGAGAGTAACTGCACTCTTGGTTTATGTTGATTATATCGATGTGATTGAATGATGACAAAGAGACGCAGGAGTTGAAACAACAATTGACCAAAGAATTTGAATTGAAAGAAATTGGAAAGTTGAAGTATTTTCTTGGTATTGAGTTGGATTACTTGAATAAAGGGATCTTCATATCACAGCAAAAGTATGTGCTTAATCTCTTGAAGGAAACTAGAATGATGGGGTGTAAACCGGTACCTACTGTAATGGATCCTAATAAAAAACTTGGAGAAGCTAAAGAGAAGCCAAAAGGTTGATAGGAGGATGTTCCAAAGACTAGTTGGAAAACTCATATACCTTGCACATCCTCAACCTCACATAGCATACCTTGTTATTGTGATAAGTCAATTCATGCATGATCCAAGAAACTCTCATCTACAATCAGCTTACAGGGCTTTACACTATCTTAAGGAAAGTCCTGAAAAGGGAATTTTGTTTAAAAAGAATGATAGTCTCACATTGAAAGCCTATATTAATGCAGATTATGCAGGATCAATTGTGGAGAGAGAGTCAACTTCGAGATATTGTATGTTTCTCGAGCAAAATCTAGTAACACGGAGAAAAAAGAGGTAGAATGTTGTGCCTAGATCAACTGCAGAATCAAAATTCAAAGCAATTGCTCAAAGGATTTGCGAGCTACTGTGGCTGAAGATTATTTTAGATGACTTGAAGTTCAAGTGGGACAAACCAATGAAGCTTTACGGTGATAATAAATCAGCAATCAATATTGCCCATAATCCTATGCAACATGATAGGACAAAACACATCGAGATTGACAAATATTTCATCAAAAAAAAAAGCTAGATGAAGGTTCATTTTGTATGGCATATGTTCCTTCAAGATGGCAACTTGCAAATGTTTTAACAAAAAGATTGAATTGTACGAGCTTTCATGAGATAATCTCCAAGCTAGGAATGATAGACATTTATCCCTCAGCTTGAGGGGAAATGTTTAGTTGTAATATTTTTTATAAATAGTATTTTTTTCCTTTATTTCTTAGATAGGATAATTAATGATGTGTTAGATGGGGTTGGTACACCAACTTTTGATACTCCTACCAAGTGTACATTATCTATATATATTGATATTTCTTGTAATAGTTATATAAAAGAAATTTATAAAATTCTCTCCTCCACATTTCTCTCTTAAAGAAATTCCGACAATAATCAACTCATTTCAGAAGAGAAGGGTTTCTTTTCATGCCCCACCCTACAGGAGCACCTTTACACTGGTAAATTGAAGGAACAGGGAAACAAAATTTTCCATAATCAAATGTTCCTTCCTAGTTATTATTTCACTGTTTTTCCTGTTGAGACAGGGAGAGGACATAAACAAAAGGCCCATAGATAAATTGAGCCTTCCTGACGATTTCACAAGATAGCAGGTTCATTTTTTTATTGGTACGTAGAAAATCCCAGTATATATGAGCTCATGCTTTGGATCAAACAACTCAACTATCTTTTATAAGGTCACCCTATTTTTCAAAAAAAAATCTGCACATAATCCAGTAACTTTCTTTCACCTTAAACCAGCCAAATTTTGACCTGTTTGAAAAGAGATGACTAAAGGGCAAAATGCAAAGTATAATCCTTACCCATGGGGTCTTTAATGATGTCATAATAATCAGGGACATCACGGGCATCAACTGGTTCCTTGAATGGCCAAGCGTCAACATGATCGTGCATTGACTGTTGTCATTATGATTGATTAAGTTGAATTAAAGAAATAGAAAAAAAATTAATATATCAGACATAAAGTACAGGAATAAAAATGCAGTTCAATGAGCCACAGAAGCATAAAACTAAAGAATAGTCTTGGTATCTTGCATTCATGCAACTAGTAGGCTCTTTTAAAAAGCATTGACATTGTGATGCCAGACGGGTGACAGGGGATTGATTTCCCACTTCCTTTTTCTAAGAAAAAAAACACTCCTTGCCGGCCTTGTTGCCAAGAAACAAAAAATTGGATAGAAATTCTTGCCTTTAGAAGCGCACGCATAAAATTAGTTAATCGCTTTTGATTTGGGGTACCATCTGCAGAACCACCTAAACCTCTGAACCTTGAATGGCCATATTGATCAGGAGTCCACCCGGCTTCTCCTATTAAAATTTATCAAGATTATGAGTTGCAATTATTCAAGTACTGCATAATGAGTAAGGCACATGAGATGGACAACATGGTAGGAATCCATTGTAGAATTACACATGCATCATTTCAAAATTTTTCCACCACAATCCTAAAGATAATAAAGAGTACAAAATGGCACAAATAACAGGAATGCTATTCTTACTATAGCTTGTAAGTCAGAACCCAGCATTCAAATTTTAGTTGGAGCATAACAGAGGAAATTACATATTTAATATACATTTAAAAAAAATTACACAAAACAAAATTAGGGAAAAATAATTACATGATTAGTGCTCCTATATCACATTAGAGTCATGCGATACAGGATTTATATGTGCTCCTATAAGTACATGTGTATCACATAGCCAAGCGACGATACACTTTTGATACTGTATCGCCATCCTCAAATGCGATACACGGATGTTCCAAAGTTTTGATGAGTAAGTCGTTGTATCGCTTTTACCATATGTGATATGAGTGCAAACATCAGTATTTCTAGTCCTTTATGCGACATAGCAACCTTAATTTTGTACTTACTTTTATATAATTTGTATTTATGTATTATTTTTTTGAAAAATCCTTAGACACGTGCTTCACCCAAGCATAATACATAGTCGTCCAGTGGACTGTGAACTTTAGTGCAGATATGCAAGCTGTCACATGCTTGGATTAACTCATTTAACATAAGAGAACAGATAAGCAGGCCATTTAATTTCTATGGTTTCATAAAACTATTCATTTAATTCATCAATTTTAAGCAGATATTTTTATCCTTGGAAGGTGTGGTCTATTGAAGTTCTGACACATCTGTAGAAGTGATGAAGGTAAAACCAAAGAGCACATCTGTGCTTCATTACTATACCAACAACTTGCTAAAATGTTTATGAATTAATTCACATTGGAGAGAGAATGTGGGTTGTTGGGTTTGGTTTTCTTCTTTTTTTTTTTTTTTTTTTTTTTGGGGTGGGGGGGGGGGGGGGGGGGGGGGGGGGGGGGGGGGGGGGGGGGGGGGGGGGGGGGGGGGGGGGGTGGGTGTGGGTGGTGGGGGGCCACAGACGACTACTAAACATGAAAAACCATATCAACAAGAAAAGATTGGCCAACCACCCTTCTGCATGATTTCAACACCCTCAAACCAAAATCGAAGTAAAAAACAAAGACACAGCATACATTAATGTTTGACAAGATTAATGTTGTGTAGGAAGGGAATGCTTTTAATTAACCAAAAAAAAAAAAAATGTCAAGATCATGCATTTCTTTGTTGGGAAAATTTAGGAATTTTATATAATTAAGTCTTCACACCATAGTAATAAACATGCAAAATAGAAACATCTTGCTAACACCTCAACCAGCTTTTAAAATAAAGAGATACAGAAGTTACTGTCTCAACAAGCTTTTAAAATACTGAGTGTAATGTCTTTAAAAAGCACTCAAAACCTCAACCATCAGAGGTTCCAAGCATAGAAGAAGAGACTTTAACAAATAGAAACATTTTGCTAACACCGATTTCACAGTAAATTGCCCATTGACTAGATCCATGCCCATGCACATAGCAAGGGCCAAATTAGGGTTCTGAAGAAAATGTGTTGCCATTCATGGAATAATAACTAGTTGGATTGAGCAATAGAGGTTGAAGAATGGCAAACCACAACAGCTAAGGTTTGAGATCTAGCACATAAGGTGATGGAAATGAAGTTGGAGAAGAATGCAATGCGCCTAGAAGGAGGGGACAGCATTGCTAGCACCAGTGATACTGAAAGAGAAGGAACTCTAATCAAACAAGCACTCGAAATCCCAATCTGCATAGATTCCAACCATAAAAAAAGGAGCTCTAACAAAATGATACACAATGCAAAACAGTAAATCACCCATTGCCAAGATCCATAACTGGTCAGCATAACATACACTTTGCAAAATCTCCAGTTTGATGGGCTACCCAAGACAAACCAATCAGATTTTGTGTTCTTATGAGAGGCAATAATACATGTGGAAAACATCAAAGGCAGGGACAATCTGAGGGTGCAAGTATACCCATGATTGAGTGCCGCAGCTGTTACAAGGGCTTGGGTGTGCCCGCAACTTGGGCAAAGTGCGACTCCCTTGACAGCCACGACTATTTTAAGGAAGAAAAAAAAAACTTCGGTTGTTGATTACAAAAATTTATGGGATTTATTCTACCATAATTATGTGTTTTTAATTGTACATTTATGCTGCTATAGAATAGGGTTAGTAAATATAGAAGGATAGTATAATAAATGTTGTATTAGATAGGGGTTGATACAACTCCCTTTAAGGATATCTTTCTATATATCCCTAGCGAAGTAATCAATGTAAAAATGGGAGTTAAAAGATCCTATTATTCAACATGATATCAGAGCATTTTTAGGATACACAAAATCTGATTTTTCTTATCTTTGGCCTTCATCGCTAGAATTCTCTCCTTTTTCTGGCCTTCATTGCCAGTATTTCCTTTTTGCTTTATCACCAAGCTGTTGTCTTCATTCGGACCTGGTTGTGATGTCTAAAACTACAACACAATCAGATCACATTGATGGAAGTCGTTCTCAACAACCAGGAGAATTACAGCACATTCAAGCAGCTTATAGATTGGATGGCGAAAACGATTTGAAATGGTCCCAATTAGTTCTAACCATTCTAAAAGGAAAAGGGAAAATCAGCCATCTCACTAAAACTGGACCACAACTAGGAGAACCCTTATTTAAACAATGGGACGAGGAGGATTCTATGATCATGGCATGGTTATGGAGCTCCATAATCCCTGAAATAAGTGATACAATGATGTTTAGGGCCAAAGCCAAGGAAATTTGGGATGCAATCCAACAGACATATTCAAAGGCTACAGATGCTGCTCAAGTATATGAGATAAAGGTTAAGACTTTGGTTGCTAATCAACTGAAATCCCTATGGCAAGAAATTGATCACTATAGGGTAATGCAGACTAGGTGTTCAAAGGATGCTGCGATTCTAAAGAACTTTATTGAACAAGATAGAGTATGATTTTCTTGTTGGTTTGAATCCTGAATTTGAACAAGTCAGAATTCAAATTCTTGGAAAACAGGAGGTTCCACACTGTAATGAAGTGGTGGCCATTATTAGGAGTGAGGAAATTAGGAGTCTAATGCTTGAGTCTTCTCCCATAGATGGCTCTGCTATGATAGCTGAAAGTGCCAAAACTGATCCACAAGGAGCAGAAAGAATAGCTGGCTTTGAAGCTGTGAAAAATGGTCAGCTCAAGGGCCTTCATAGAGAAGAATTATGGAGCACTTAGCCACTTACTGCAAAAAACCGCGCCACACTAAGGAAAAATGCTGGAAACTGCACAGGAAATCCTCAAGTCGTGAGTAGGGGCAGCAAAGTGGTCCATCTCGTGTCTCAGGGCAGGCTCACATTGCTATTGATGCAACACAGGAGAAAAACAGACAAGAACCAGCTAGTCTCAATCAAGAAGAGGTTGAGAGGGTGAGATCATTCCTTAGCAACTTGGAGAAACCTTCAGGTATTTGTTCTTTGGCATATTCAGGTAAGCAGCTTCTTTCATTTGGATTCAATGTCTCAGAAACACCCTTGCAACACTCTTGGATCATAGATTCAAGAGCCACCGATCAGCTGACCCACTCTTTCAAATATTTTTCCACACACTCCATGTCCAAGTAATAAGAAATCGCCACTGCAGATGAAACCCTAGCAACATACGTAGATTAGGAGATGTCCATATCAACCCGTCCATAACCTTGAAAAATGTCCTCCATGTTCCTAGATCATCCACCAATCTTATTTCTATATTGAAACTCATATAAGATTTATTTTGCAAAGTGATATTTTACAAAAATTATTATGTATTTCAAGAAAAGGATTCGAGAAGGATGATTGGACTTGCTAAAGGACAAGATGGTATTTATTGCCTTGAGGAATCGACTAGATGAAATGGTTTCAAGTGCAGATTATTTCATTCATTCATGTTTGAATCCATATTATCCAATAAAGAAAGAGCCTCCCTTTATCATTGCCATTTGAGTCATCTATCCTTCAAAATTGTTAAGGTTTTATTTCCTTCATTATTTTTTGAGCTTGATGTCTAGAGTTTTCATTGTGAGATACGTGAGCTCACTAAACACATACCTTTTCCAATCAATAATAAAAGAAGCACTTTTCCTTTTTATCTTATCCATATAGATATTTAGGGTCCCTCACTATTCTTAATGTTTATGAAGCATGATGGTTTGTGGCTTTCATTGATGATTGTACTGGGTCACCTGGGTTTTCTAGCTCAAAAATAAAACCAATGTCAATTATGTGTTCCTTAATTTCCTCTCAATGGTAAAAAAGTCAATTGGGTGTGAGTATTAAAAAATTAAAATTTGACAATGCTCAAGATTATTTCAATCAAATCATCACTCCTTACTGTTAAAAAGAAGGAAAAATTCATGAATCTTCATGTGTCAAAACACCACAACAAAATAGAGTAGCCAAGAGGAAAAATGAACATCTTTTAAACCAAACCCAAGCATTGCTATTCCAAAAATGTGTTCCAAAACAGTTTTTGGGGGAAGCTGTTCTCATAGCAACATATCTTACTAATAGACTTCCCACTTGAGTTTTAGGATTTAAAAGCCCAATGGAAGTACTTTCCTCTTTCTATCCAAATCTGTCCAGCACCAACAATTTTACACCTCGCTTTTTGGGGTGTGAATCCTTTGTTCATGTCCACAATCAAGATAGGGGAAAACTCGATCCTCGAGCCCTTAAGTGTGTCTCTTTGGGATATTCCTCAACTCAGAAAGGGTGTAAATGCTATCATCGTCCATCTTAAAAATTTTGTGTCAAGAAATGTCACTTTTAGTGAGCAAGAAGCATATTTCACCCAACCTTATCTTCAGAGGAGAGGACTTTAGGGAAGATAAGGTGAGTTTGGAGAGTTTTCTCCTTGAGTTGAGCGATCTTTCTCTAACATCTCACTCCCCAGCCCAAACCTGTTGTGTCCCCTGCTACTCCAATTTCAAGCCCACATGTTCTTGATCTTGAAAATTATGTTCTTAAAGACATGTGATTTGGTAAGAACATGGTATACTCAAGAAAAAAAAACATTCCAAGATTTATGCAAGTTCAAGAATCTGACCCTAGTCCTTCAAATGAGGTAACAGTTTCTGAACTTCCAACCTAGCAAAGTGAGACTGGACCACAAAATGATGATAATGATCAAGACTTTCCAATTGCCCTTAGGAAAGGAAATAGAGTGCACCAAAAGGCCATTATACCCCTTATCACACTACCTCTCTTTCCAAAATTCTCACCTATCTATAGAGTCTTCCTCATCAACCTTAACACTGTCACCATTCCCACTACCCTATCTGAGGCATTGTCTAATGAAAAATGGAAGCAAGCCATAGATATTGAAGTAAAGGCACTTGAGAAGAATAAAACTTGAGAACTGGTCAAATTGCGAATAGGAAAGAGAACTGTAGGTTACAAATGGGTCCATACAATAAAATACAAAGCTGATGGGTCGATTAAAAGGTATAAAGCAAGGTTGGTAACCAAGGGATACATGTAGACTTATGGAATTGATTATTTGAAGACATTTGCACTAGCTACAAAAATGAATGCGGTGAGAGTAATTCTATCCCTAGCTGCTAGCCTTAGGTAGGAGTTACAACAGTTTGATGAAAAAAATGTATTCTTACATGGAGAACTAGAGGAGGAGATTCATATGAAGGCCCCACCTAGTTACAAGAAAAATATGGGTATTGACACAGTTTGTAAGCTGAACAAAGCCTTACATGGTCTAAAACAATATCCTCGGGCATGGTTTAGGAGATTTGCTAGAGTTATTCTAGCTTCGAGATACATACAAAGTCAAGGAGATCATACTTTGTTCATCAAACACACAGCTTCAAGGGGACTGACAACCTTACTAGTGTGTGGATGACATCATTTTGATTGAAAATGATGAAAGAGAACAACAAGTTCTAAGTCAGTGCCTAGCTAAAGAATTCAAAATCAACACGTTGGAGAAAGTGAAGTATTTCTTAGGAATTGAAGTTGCTTATTCAAAAAGGGGATTTTAATATCTCAACAGAAGTATGTGACCGATTTACTCAAAAAGACATGTCAAGCTACGTGCAAATTAGCAAATATCCCTATAGACCCGAACCATAAACTAGGGAATGCAAAGGAAGATGCCATAGTGAACAGAGAAATGTATCAACGTCTTGTCGGACCGCTCATTTACTTATTTCATGCCAAACTTAATGTAACTTGTACAGTAAACTTAATAAGTCAGTTCATGCATAGTCCAAGAAAGTCTCATTTGCAAGCTGCACATAGAATTTTGCAATATCTCAAAGGAACATCAGGAAGAGGGATTTTGTTTGAAAGAGATGACAGTATAATTCTTGAAGCATATACTGATGCAGAATATGCAGGATCTATTGTTAATAGGAGATTAACAACAAGGTATTGCACCTTTCTTGAAGGAAATCTAGTAACATGGAAAAGCAAGAAACAAAGTGAGGTTGCACTATCTAGCACAGACGCAGAATTTCATGCAATGGTATAAGAGGTATGTGAGCTATCATGGTTGAAAATCATCCTTGAAGACCTAAAGATTAACTGGTTGGGCCAATGAAGCTCAATTGTGACAATAAGTCAGCAATAAGCATTGCTCGCAACCCGGTTCAACATCATCGAGCTAAGCACATTGAGATCGACAGGCATTTCATTAAGGAAAAATTGGATAGTAGCCTAATATGCACTCCATATGTATGAACACATGTACAACTTGCAGATATTCTCACCAAATGGTTGAATGGTTCAACGTCTGAGGATTGTGTCCAAGCTGGGAATGGGAAGTTCCTATTCATTAGCTTAAGGGAGAGTGTAAAATATCAAAGGTAGGGACAATCTAAGGGTGTGAATATACCCCCACAACTTGGGCAAAGTACAACTCCTTTGACAACCGCAACTCTTTTTTTGTGTTTTTAATTGTAC
The DNA here is from genome assembly GCA_024138025.1 of Combretum micranthum. Taxonomy (NCBI): domain Eukaryota; kingdom Viridiplantae; phylum Streptophyta; class Magnoliopsida; order Myrtales; family Combretaceae; genus Combretum; species Combretum micranthum. The sequence goes on from JAMXBD010000255.1 coordinate 899,654, forward strand.
ATTTATGCTGCTGTAGGATAGGGTTTGCAAATACTTTTCTTTCCAGATAGTATAATAAACATTGTATTAAGTAATTGTTGGTACAACTTCCTCTAATGATATCTTTCTATATATCCCTAGCGAATTAATCAATATAAAAATGAGACTCAAAAGATCCTATTTTTCAACAATACACATAACCTTATGGCTCAGTAAAGAGCACAAATTGATCATGGTTTAATATGTCATCAAATTTCGGTTCAACACGTATCTTTCTTGTCTTTCTTTAGTAAAGTAACTTATCTCATTCTTGTTATGACTTTTCTTTTTCATCTTTGAAAAAGAGACAGCTCAGTAAAATTTACAATGTCCATAAGCAAATAATGATGTCAAGTTAAACCAACAACATTCTATTTCATGGACCATGGACTTCAATTACATGCATTATTACCTAGGGAAAAGAAGGCATGTTAAATATCCCATGACCTTAGGTACAAGGTACAAACACACAATGTGATATCAATCAAAAATTCAAATTACTACCCCCAGGGTGAATAATAGCATATTAACTGTGAAAGCTCGTGCTGCAAAGAGCCACATCTTTGTAAGTGGCATTTTGATAATACGAACCATAAGATAGCAAGTAGTCTTGGATTTGAAGTCAATTCCCTCCCAATTAAATACCTAGACGTCCCATTAATCCCATCCAAATTGATGAGGAGCATGTGTGTGGTTTCGGTGAACTAATTTGCTTCAAGAATCAACCATAGGGCTACCAAGCACCTATGCTATGCCAACGCATTCAAATCATCAAGAGTGTGTTATTCTTACTCCAAGTCTATGGGACTTAAAAATAATATCAAAAACTTTTTAAACATGTAGTGAGAGAAAACCTCTCCCTTCTCTCTAGCCCACACCTCTTCTTCTTCTTTTCTTCTTTTTCTTCCTTCCCGCTTTCCTTTCTCCCTCAGTCCCTCCTTTCTCTCATCTCCTGCCTCCCTCTTCCGTCGCAGCCCTCTCTTCTTTTTTGTTCGTCCCTTTTCTCCGAACCCATATTTTGTCTCTTCTCTCTAGCCCTCTCTGTCCCTTAACCGCGAAACCCTTGACCGTTTCGACCCTTAAAACACAAAACCCTTGTCCGACTTGTCCCTTAAACACGTAACCCTAGGCGTTCTAACCCTAAATCTCGTAACCCTCGGCCATTCCATCCCTTATACACGTATACTTCCTCCATCCTAGCCTTTTTCTTTAAACCCTAGCTGCTCCAACCCCGTACCTCTCTTACCCTTGGCCTGTCCCTCTTCAAGCCTTTTTTTTTTTTTTTTTTTTTTTCCTGTGACCCCTTGGTTTTGTTCTAGTCATGAAGACCATTTTCGCATGAAAAGAAGAGTTTTCTTCCATGATGTTGCTTCTCGGGCCTTGTCAGGTGGGGTTTTGGGTGGTTCCTACCGGAGTTTCAAAACATCTCGGCTGGAATCTGGCACATCCGGTTCTGCTGAGGGTGTTTCGAAAAGTGGCCTTAAGCTTATGTCTGTCTCTAATGAGAGTATAAATGGCAAAGCAAATATGGGTCAATCAGTTGAGTCCTATTCTGACTCCTCTCAAAAGGAAAATGCAAACAAATCTGTGGAAGTTGACAGCCGGTTTGGGGTTAGCTCTAAAGATGTCTCTCAGGTTCAGCCTTGTTCTAACCTTCTGCTTCTTTTGTTGAGGTGGTCTTGAGCCAGAAAAATCAATCTCCAGTAAATAGGGAAGTTTCTACAGTAAAGGAAGATAATTCAAAAATTAATGTGGCTTTAAATTATTTTCCTCCTACTCATGTTAATGGAAGGATTCAGGTCAAACCACCCAAATCGGTTTTGGAGATAGGGGAACTGTTATGGAAGAATACTTTAGTTAGGTATTTTTTGAGAAAAAGCCCTCCTTTCCCTCTGGTACAACGCATAGCAAAGGTTGCATGGGGTAAGGAAGGCCTTCTTGATGTTCTATCGAATGGCTATGGTTATTTTTTGTCTAAATTCAATGATGAATTTTCTTTGCTCAAGATTTTGAGGCAACGATGGTTTTTTGCCAACCGTCTTTTGGTGCTTGAAAGATGGCGGGTGGGTATGGCTTTAAACCAAGTAAACCTAAGGAAAATGCCGGTGTGGTTGAAGCTTTAGGGAGTGCTTACTGAGTTCCTTCATAATGAAGGTGTTAGTTATGCAGTGAGTGCTATTGGGAAACCGCTTCAAGTAGATATTGTCACTACAACTAACTCTCGTGTTCGGTATGCAAGAGCTTCGGTAGAAATGGAGGCGGATGAAGAGTTTATAAAAGATTTTGATCTAGAATGTGCAGATGGATCAATCCATAAGTCGGATGTTGAGTATCATATACTCCCTCCGAGATGTGAGAAATGCCGTGTCTTTAGACATAGCGATGCAAAGTGTCCTGATATTGTTGCTGCTGAAGTGCCTTTAGGTTAACCATTTAATATTCAGCGGGAAGCACCTATTGAGATAGCTTAATTTCCTCAGCCTCGTGATGTTAATAATAGTCCTATGCAAGTAGTAGAAGGTACAAATGCGGAAAAGGGCTTTGTTGTTGCTCCTACACCAATCCATTTTGGAAAAGGTAAATCAACAATGGCTTCTGAGCTTTCTGCCAATCCTTCTAAATAGAGTAATTCATCTATTGGTAGGTTGGGCATTCCTGGCATAGATACTTCTAATGGTCAGGTTCCAGGTGAGGTTTCTCATAGAGTTGAGGAGTCGGTTTTGGTTGGTGATAATTCTAGAAATGGAGAAGAAGGTTCATCTTCATCCTTTGTACCCCCTTCAAGGATTAGTGAGACAAGTGTGGGCTCTAATCAAGAGATATTACATCAGGATGTGGCAGCTCATGATCCTGCTCAAATGGCCTTATATAGTCCTGAAGTTAAAAAAAAAGAAAAGAAATCAAAGAAAAAGAGGGCTCGGGAGAAGAAGCATAGACAGGTAGAGGTTAGGGGCATGCCCTCATCATCCCCTTCTTGTTAACTTTCTTCAGTTTCTTCTTTTCTTGTATATATGACATTTGGTTCTTGGAAAATTAGAGGTCTTAATGACCCAAAGAAATGTAAAAAAATTGTGAATTTTTGTAAGGAGAATAGTTTGTCTCTTGTTTGTTTATTGAAAACGAAAGTTAAGTCTCATAATAACCAAAAGATTTGGAACCGTATTCTACCAGATTGGAGCCTTCTATCTAATTGGAATGGGAGACTTTAGGTAGGGTGGAACCTTCTAACTTGGGATGTGGAGGCCATATTGGTTTCTAACCAGCTGATCCAAGTTCGTTGCAAGTTGCTTAGTAAAGATTTTGTTTGTGTTATCTCTTCGGTTTATGGAGCAAATTTAGTTGAACAGAGGAGAAGTCTATGAAAGGACTTGTTAAGTTTGAAGAACACCACAAATGATCCTTAATTAGTCATGGGGGACTTCAATGAATGCAGGAGCCTAGGTGATAAAGTTGGGGGAAACGTTGTTTTGTCTAAAGGAATGGAGGATTTCAATGATTTCTGTTACCAAGCTGACTTGGAAGAGATTCGTACAACTAGAAATCATTTGACATGGTCCAATCGTTGCTCTTCTAATCCTATTCTTAAGCAATTAGACCGTGCTTTGATTAATCCTTGTTGGATCCAGCAAGTTCCTTCTTCAGAAGCTCAAATTCTTAGCCCGAGTTTGTCGGATCATTGCCTCATAATCATTCATTTGAATCTTGATAGGGCTATCCGTAAGTCTTTCCTCAAGTTATTATATTTTTAAGCTAAACATCCAGATTTTTTGTGTACCATTCAAAGAGTATGGAATATAGATGTTGTGGGACTCCTATGTTCCAAGTTGTTTCTAAACTGAAATCGTTAAAGAAGGAACTCAAGGTTCTTAACAAGAAAGATTATTCTGATATTCAACAAAGAACTCTGGAGGCTAGGATTTGTCTCCATGATTCTCAGGAGTCTAATTGCACTAATCCTAGTGTGGCTGATTGAAACAATGAAAAATGCTTTTCAAAAAATACTACCTTCTCAGTGCAGCGAAAGAATCTTTCCTTAAGTAGAAGTCCAGAGTAACATGGCTCAAGCTTGGTGATCGCAATACAAGCTTCTTTTTCAAGTGCCTAAAGCAAAGAAATCATAGAAATGCTATCCATTCTATTTCTGATAATAATGGACAGCATATATCTTCAGAGGATGAGATGAAGAACTTGGTGGTTAATTACTTTAAGGAGCTTTTTAGGGAGCCGTCAACTACTAGTCTTAACTTCCAAAGATTAGTGTCTCTCATTTCCAAAAAGGTGGGCAGAATGGGTTGGGGGGACCTTGTTAAACCAGTATCAGATGATGAAATTAAATCTACTCTCTTCTCTATGGCTCAAGATAAAGTGCCTGGACCAGATGGTTACAATGATAACTTCTTCCGTTTAGCTTGGGATATAATTGGTAAGGATTTTTGTACAGCTATTAAGGATTTCTTTGCTACAAGTAAGTTACTGAAGGCCATTAACTCTACTGCTATCTCCCTTGTCCCCAAGGTGGAGAATCCAACAAACTTACGGACTTTTATCTCTTGTTGCAATACAATATACAAGTGTATTTCCAAGATCCTAGCAAAGATGTTAAAAGTGGTACTCCCTCTTCTTGTGGGAAAGGAGCAAACGGCTTCCATTTAGGGCCGTAGGATTGTAGACAACATCATTGCGGCACAAGAGCTTCTCTGGGGCTACATAAGGAAAAATTGGGACCTAGATGTGCTATTAAAGTTGATTTTATGAAGGCGTATGATAATGTCCGGTGGAGTTTCTTAGAACAAATTTTGAAGATTATGGAGTTCCCTCCATAGTTTATCACATGGATCATGCAATGTGTTACGACCGCTAAGTTCTCTATCAATATTAATGGAGAATTAGTAGGTTTTTCTCTAGCTCACGAGGCTTACAACAAGGGATCCTATCTCTTCTTATCTTTTTGTTCTGGTGATGGAAGTTTTCTCATGTATAATGCGGGATGTAGGAAAAAAAAAAGGTTTCTCATACCATTGGAGATGTCGAAAAGAGAAGATTAATCACCTTTGCTTTGCAGATGATGTTATGATCTTTTCTAAAGGTGATATATGCTCTATCTCCTTAATTAACAAGGCTTTAAAGGAATTTCATGACTTTTCAAGTCTTATTGCAAGCAAAGGTAAAAGTCATGTCTTTCTTAGCGGTGTGTCTCAACAAGAAAAAGTGGTACTAAGTCAGACTTTGGGTTTCCAGCAGGTGATCTACCTATTAAATACTTAGGAGTTCCTCTTTCATCAGCAAAACCTAACAAATCTACTTGTCAAGTTTTAGTAAGTGCATCAATCATTGGACAAGCAAAACTCTCTCTTATGCGGGCGGCCTCCAACTGGTGAAAAGTGTGCTTTTTTCTATCCAAGTTTATTGATCTTCTATTTTTACTCTCCCCAAATGCATCATAAAGGATCTAACATCGAAGATGAAGCGTTTTTTGTGGAATGGAAGTGATGAAAAGACAGCAAGGGCTAAGGTGGATAGGGCTATGGTATGTAGACCCAAGAACCTTGGTTCTTGGCATTTCTGACTTGATTCTATGAAATAAGGCGGCTCAACTCAAACATTTATAGTATCTTTGCTTGGATACCGGTGATTCTCTTTGGCCATCTTGGGCTCGTTCCGAACTTATTAAAGGTAAGAACTTTTGGTGAATGAAAGTGTCTTCAACAGCTTCTTGGTCTAGGAAGAAGTTATTACAGCTTAAACCCATTGCCCGCAATCTTCTTAAATAAGAAGTGGGCAACGGTAATATCATATCTCTTTGGAATGATGAATGGCACCCGAAAGGAGCCTTAGTGGAATGGCTGGGGGAAAGAGCAGCCTACTCTTTGGATTCCCAAAAGAAGCTCGCCTTTGCTGTATCATCAATAATGATGGATGGAATTGGCCTATGGGGGAAATTTGGGAGAGGATCAAATTGGAAATTGGCAGTGAATTGTGGCCGAATATACATTTGGAAGATAGAATGATATGGAAAGATAATCCCTCAAGACAACTCTCAATAAAAGTGGCCTACAATTCCATTCGTACTGGAAGTGCAAAGGTGTCATGGAGTAGCTTTTATGGTTTAAAAAGATAGCCCCTAGACATTTCTTTATTATGTGGTTAGCAGCACAACAAAAGCTTTGACTATGGATAAGCTTGTTTTGTGGGGTATTATTTCCCAAAATTGTTGTTTGCTTTGCTTGAAGAGGAAGAATCTCACAACCATCTTTTCATGAAGTGTGTCTTTGTTCAGGAAATTTGGAAGAGCTTAAGAGAGGAAATCTTAGTTAGTAGCATCTCTCCTTTGGATGCCGATACTATAGAGGATCTTTTTAACTCTATTGGACCTCGATTAAATACTTCTTGGAAATTCATCACTAGCGTTATCTATTTTGTTTGGAGGGAACGTAATGAGAGAAGAATAGGCATCGCCTCCAAAATTGCAAATGAAGTAGTTAGAATGATTCTTAGTTATTTCTTTGTAATGAAAAGTACTCATGCTTTGTAATGCCAAGATCTCGATCTTAGCACTCTCTTTTTTTTTTGTGGTGATATGCTCGAGATTTTAGATCTCTTGTGAATCCTATAGTGTTTTTGTATAGATCCCTTTTGTATTTATTTATTTTTTTAATGAAATTATCTGACATTAACAAAAAAATAGGTCTATGGGACTTCAATTTTGTCTTTGATGAGAGTATTATTAAGGGCTTACCAAAAAGATTAAGCATTTCTAATGAACAGCTTGGATGAAGAAAAGGCGTGAACGAAAGTCACTTAGGATGATTTATGCAAGCCCAATACGGAAGGGGGCTTAGGAATTTTAGATCTAATAATATGGAATTGGGATGCTCAAGTCAAAACACATTCGTCACTTATATAGAGATGTGGAACATACTTCATGACCAAGTTGGGTCAGATCCAAAATCCTGAAGGCCAAAAACTAGTTGTCCACCAAAATCCTTGGTAAAGCATCTTGGGATTGGCATAAGATACTTTAAGAAAGGAGTTGGGCTTGTCCATTGTTTGAATGGGAGATTGGCAATGGCCAGAACATTCCTATGGCATGATGGCTGGCACCTCTAGATTTGCATGGTTGGGTGCATGGGGGAAAGAGTCATATACAACTTAGGATGGCCACAGCAGGCATGATGTTGCTCAATCATTAATGAAGACAGTTGGGATTGGCTGCCTAGTCAAGCATGGAGGCAATCAAGGAGGATGCCATGCCTTCTCTTGGTCCTAAAGCTGGCCAGAGAGACGATTTGCAAAGGATTTTCTAATTAAGGAGGCCAATTCATTACTATGCCGCCAAGACATCTAAGTTCCTTTTTTCTGTTTTACTTTTTTTTTTTTTCAAATAGCATGGTTTGGCACAAGGGGAATGGACAAAAGCATGCTTTTATTCTTTAGTTGGTGGTGCAAGAAAGACTTCTCACCATGGACAAGCTAGTGCATTGGAGATACTAGCAATCAGCACACAACTCTTTCTTTTTTTGTAACATGGAAAAGGCATTTAAACTCATTTCTCATGTGCGAATATGCCTATGAAATTAGGATAAAGGTCCAAGAATACTTGCAGTGGACCTTCAATGGAGTAATTTTAGCTAATTTTATGATTGAGGTCGTGGACTTCTGCAAATCCATTTCCAGACTTGCTTGGATAAAAGCCCATTTGTGATAATTGATTATTTATGAAAGGAAAGGAACAAGAGAAGATAAGGAGCTACAGCCAACTCAGCTGATTCCTAGCTAAAAAAATTTTGCCTTGTTTCTTTGTAAATTGTTACATCTGAGAGCTTATTTGTCAAGTTGCCAATCTAAATACCCATTTGCTTTTGGCTCAGGTCTCTTGTAATCATTTTTACAGGGCAACCTCCTTTTATTCCTAAATTTTTCATTTTTTTTTTTTTTTTTTTTCTTTTGGGGGTGTTTGTGGTGGGGGGAAGCACCTGACATTACCCAAAGAATAAAAAAGCTACACATTAGCCACACACACATTAAAAATAGATGAGAATTGCATTCAGCAGACATTCACGTACCTCTTATCTCACATAGAGGTGCACCACGACTGTCAACAGATTTTGAACACCTCTTCCCCTAAATCTAAGGATAAGGCAGCCTGATATGAGACTCTAGGCTGCCAAAATACTCTTGAGAGCATAGATTTGTAAATACACTACTCTTGCCCTGTATTTTACCTTCGACAGCATAGATTTGTTTAGAGTATTTTTTGCAAATGAGTTTATCTATCCAACCATATTCTAGTCCTCATCGATAACATATCCTACTGAATAACCCAAAAAGTCCAGATATACAAATTGCTGATGCTCACATCTTACAGCAACTCAGACAATGATTTTATTCTTCTGTTGATATATTTTATAGTACATATCCTCTAAAAGGAACAGAGATATGTAGTGAAGAGATGACCAAGAACTGATTATCAATAGAAAGACTTCAGACAATTAAAAATCATCATGACATCACTGAGGATCTTGAGTGTTTGAATTGTAAATTAAGAAACTGTCCAGCCACAGAATGTGATTAAGATATTATTTGGTGAAACTCCAGCTTATAGGGACTAAAAATATAATTCCACAAAGAAACTTACTTAAACCAGGAATCTCCTCCACTTTGATCGATCTCACAGGAACTCCTTCCCTCTGAAAAGGAAAGAATTTAATCAGCCAAGTTTACAATATCACTGAAAACATAGGAAACTAAAACACAAGATTTGTAAGCATTCATTGTAGTAAAAACAATCAAATACTCCATCATCAAATTAGTGAAATTTCAAATACTCCATCCCAAATCAAATTAGTGAATTTTCAGAAAGATTAATAAAGTCCATGGAACATAGTCACATCACAAAGTTTTCCAGCCTATAATCTACCTTGGTATATATTGGCAGGTGAATATCTTTTAAAGAGTTCACAAGTACAAAAAGTGCTCCCAACTAGTGTGGGTAAGAGGAAGGACACATATGCATCTTATCCAAGCAATTTGCAAGAAGGCTATTTTCACAACTCAATCCTGAACCTACAGGTCTCCAAAAGGAGCAACTTAGTGGCTGCACCTAGGCTACCTCACATGTAAATATGCAATATATATAAGAAACATGACTTATGAAATAAATCAAGAATATTGTTGAAAATGCAGTTGATTTAGTGATTGTACATGTGTATCTAATCAGCATGGTTTAATTTGCTTCCTTGTAGAGTACAATAGTACTTGTACAAATGATACAACTCTTAAACCGTTGATAACATGAAGCCATTTTTAGTTGATACCACAGACCACTAAAATAATATCATATTCCAGTTAGTACCCCATTTGTCTTCTAGAAACCCTAATTTAGCCACCAATGCCATTGCTGTTAGACAAATCTTATTTTTGGTGATTAGAATAAAAGGGAGTAATGCCATTGTCATACAAATCAAAACTTAGCCACCGCCACCTAGATTAGAGCTATCCAGTTCCTGCCACCCAGACCAACTTCATCTGGTGCTTTTTCAATTTTTGGTGGCCAACATGGGTGTCACAGGCACATTTCAAACATTATTCCAATCAAGGTAGCCAAAGGTGAAATGCACATCTTCAGACACTAGGCCTAAAAATTGCATGCCGAAAGTAAGACAAATAATTTAAAATTTCATACCCCTACACCATCACTTCTAACAATTCAAGATGGCTAACATTTGGAATATATCAACATATGTTAAATATATAGCTTTAGAAAAATAATTGAATCCCTAAACATAGTCAAATTAAAACAGCATGTCTCTCATTAGGTCATCCCAAGAAACTAAACACATAATAGCTAAAGCAGAAAACATAAAACATTAAAAATTATTCTAAATGGTCCCATTCAATGGTCACTAAAACCATCATTTTTTGGTTGTCCATAATTTCATCGCTCTAACATCCATGCTAATATAAACCCCATCATCATCTTCATCATTCTCATCAATATCTTCATATTCTTCTCATCAAGTAATGTCTTTGAAGATAAAGATGTCTCCATCTTCAATATCACCAACTCAAAAGCTTTTGCAACATCATTCTATGCAAGACCATCATCAATAAAAACTAAATCCACTTCATCCATACTACCACCCACGTAATCAACGAGATCATCAGGATCTTCATGTTGAAGGCTACGTCAAAATTTTGAAGCTTTGATAGCTCGGGCAAAACTACTTTACCCATGGATCAACTGCTCAATTATACTTTATATGGATTGAAGGAGAAAAATTAGAAGGCGATGTTAAAATATGAAAGAAGAAGATTTGAATTAGAAATATAAGAGGAAGGAAAAATTGTATTCTTATTGAATACATAGATTACAAGGAACATCAAATATCTAAAGACAATGTGTCCCTAATAAGCATATCAAACCCTCACCTAACACATCATTAATTACCCTCTCTAAAAAATTAAAAAACTCTCTCTCTAGCTGCAAAATAGATGTCTACCGTTCCAAGTTTACAAATAATCTCATCAAAGCTTGTACAATTCGATCCCTTTATCAAAACATCTACAAGTTATCCTTTTAAGGAACATATGACAATCAACCTAGACCTTCATTTAACTTTTCTTTAATGAAATACCTGTTAATCTCAACGTGTTTTGTCCAATCATGCTATACAAGATTATAAGGTTGATTGCTAATTTATTATCAATGTAAAGCTTTATAGGTCCTCCCACTAGACTTTCAAGGCAGCTAGAATATTCTTCAACTATAGCAACTCACAAATCCCTTTGGACAATTGCCCTAAATTATTATTCTACAATTGATCTAGCCACACATTCTACTTCTTACTCCATGGTGCCAGATTTCCCTTAAAAAGTATACACTAGCCCAAAATTGATATTCAATCCATCAAATGATCCTACATAACCCTCATCAATATAGACTCCTAGTGTGGGACTATCCATGGATTTCCTTTAAGATAGTAAAAAACTCTATAAGCTCCATGTAGATGAGAGCTTCTAGGTCATGCATAAACTGGGTTATCACACTCTCGGCATATGCTATGTTGTGTATGTACGAGGTATGTGAGTTTTTCGACTAATCTTCGAAACATCTTTCTATCATCTACTGGCTCCTCTTTATCTTCTCTTAACTTCTTGAATGAAGACTATTGGAGTAGAGACTGGTTTACACCTTATTTTTTCTGTTTCCTTCAAGAGATCAAATACATACTTTTGTTGCGATATGAAAATCTCTTAGAGTTGACTAGCTACCTCAATACTAAGAAAATACTCCAATTTCCCAACCTTCTTCTCATCATTCCCCATCACAATAATATCATCAGCATACACCACTAATGTAGTTACTCCCCTTAAGGCTGAGTGCTTAATAAACGGTATACAATCATCTTAGCTTTGCTTGCAAGCTGAAGCCTTCATAATTTGATAAATCTACTAAACTGAGCTCTAAGAGACTATTCAAATCCATATAGAGCCTTTTTTAGCCTGAAAACTTTATTTCCTAATTTTCCTTCTTCAAAACCTAAGTCTCGGTGAAAGGAAGCATCTTGTACACCATACTACAAAACTAACCAATCAAAATGAGCTGCTAAGGATAATAGGATTCTTGTAGTATTCATTTTGGCCATTGGAGCAAAGGTACCATGAAAGCCAACCCCATAAGTTCGAATATACCCTTTTACGACTAATCTTACTTTGTATCTCTCAAATATCTCATTTGTTTTGTATTTCAAAGTGTATAGTCACTTATAGTCTACTATGTTCTTTCGCTTTGGCCTGCCAACAACTTCTCATGTCTTGTTCTTCTCCAAGGCTTCCATTTCCTCTCTCATAGAATTTCTTCACTCTCTTTTTTATAATGCCCCATACATTGTATCGTATATAGAAATGGAGCTTGAGTTGGTAACAAGTGTTTGAGTGTACATGATTGGGTATTGGGTTTGATGGTCTCTCAGTAGGAAAGTCTAGGCTATCTGGTAGGTCAATGGATGTTTCAACTTGTATGTGTAAAGGTGAGTCAAATCTTACTATAATCCCATTCATAGTCTAAGTTGGATTCTTATAATTGTGTTAGTTCTAGCACAACCTTTCTCCTTCAACACACCTGAGAAAAACCTTGAGAAATCATGATTGACTCTAATTGGGACAAGAATAACACAGGACCAGTAGAAGAATTACAAGACTCAAATGTGGTTGTTTGGAAGACTCAATAACATGAGCTAAAATGTAAAGTGGTTCAAAAGACTCATAAGTATTATCTCCTTTATTGAAATTTTCTCCCAGATAGAGGTCTAAGAGAAGAAAGGTGCGTTTTCAGAAAAGGTAACATTTGCATAGATGACGAAGGGTCGTAGCACTTGTATCCTTTTTGAGTCGATGAATAACCCAATGAAGACACATTTGACTACTTGGAGATCTAATCCGTCTCTTTATTGATTATGCATTGGAATAAAGGCAGTGCACAAGAAGCTCTCATCTACAAGTAAAGGATGACTTACGTATAAAGTGCTCACAATAAGCTTGAAAGTTCATTGAATTCTGTCAGGTGTAGCGGTAGTGTACATAGAGTTGGAATATGGACTAGTAGGGTGCTTTCAGGTCACAGTTAACAATCCTACAAAGAGATATGGCAAAAAGAGTCGACAAGTAGCATGGCTAAGTTTTAGTCAGAGTTCAAGTGATTCTAATCGGATTACCATAATGCTAAACCAACGAAAAAAGGGTGATCGCTGTTTTACTTATGAGGAGATACACACAAAGAGAGAAGAGAAGAGAGAGGGGGGAGGGGGTAGAAAGTTTGTATTTTCAGTATGATCAAGCCTATCACCCCCTAAATCAATGCCTCAACAAATCATTGCGTATTACAAATTTGGAAGAAGAACATGTTTATAATGCATTGTTGAGAAGAGAGCAGGAGGAAGACACAATCTAACCACCAGCAATTTCGTCAAGGTTTCCAACTAGTTAAAGTTCGCACTTGAGGACAAGGTGAAACTGTAGGAGGTGGTATTGATACAAAGAATGGTTAGATGCAGCATTAGTTTAGTGAGTCAACAGCAGTTTCTTTCAATAATGACCAGATGGGGTGTGCCATGCAACAAGTCATCTACTGGTGACAGGATTATAAACATGAAGTTAGTTAGTAATAGAAGATCAATCTAGCACAATTTTTCTCTCTCTATCATATTGTTGGAGCTATTAGATCTGTACTTGGAAGCATCATTCTTCTGGTATTTGCCCTATTTTCTCCAAAGAAGGGATTCTAATCACTATTTTGCATCCTATTAGTAAAATCCTGTTTTGTCCTATCCAAGCCATTATGATATCAGCATCCCAGAAAAACAACGATGGAATACTGGTACTTAAAAAACTTTGTATATTGGTACTTTGAAACTTCGTATTACCTTTTGAAACTCAATTCCAGCATAAACGATATGGCAATTAGAAAGTTCCCTTATCTTCTCATCAATTGCCTACAAAACCAAGAACAGAGTTTATGTAAAAGGCCTGATTAACAATATCATAGAAGTTACATTTACAAAAGTACAATTAGAAAAATGTCAAAATTACACTAGATGTTGGAGAAGGAGGGAGTAACATGAAGACTACTCAATTTTAAAACTTCATAGATTCTTTTTGACCCTAATGAAGCTTTCCATTTCCAATAAAAAATTATTATGATAGCAATACATAATACATGAGAAATATCATAATGCAGAAGCCCAACATTGTCGCACCTTCCGCTGTCGGCGAATCATAGTAGACAAATCAGTGTATGGAAGTTTAGGATCAATTTTGCATTCCATGAGAATCCCCCCATCGTAGTCTTTGATATACCTAAATATCAGCAGAAATAGAATGATTTCCAAAATTAGTTTTGCAGCTTTTAATTGTAATGAAAATCAAGTTCCTAACCTCAGTCACATGCTTAAAGAGATATAATGATTCTATGTAAAGAATGTATACCAAGGAGATGCTTTATTGTGATGCTTTCAACTATTGGTAACAAGCTTTCGCTTTTACGTGGGAAAAAAAATAAATAATAAGATATCTTTAAAAGAGGACATATGGCATCTGTAATTATCCAAAAATCTACAGGACATGAAAGTAAAATTAGTGGATTCCTCAGTGAGCATCAGCTATGAAGCTACTATATTCATGACAGTGCCTGAGTGTAATTATCATAAAAAGAGGACATGTGGCATGTGTAATCATCCAAAAAATCTACGGGACAGGAAAGTAAAATTAGTGCATTCCTCAGTCAGCATCAGCTATGAAGCAACCATATTCATGAAAGTGCTTGAGTGTAAAACTCATATTAGCAGAAACAGAAATTTCAAAGCAAAAAACCTATTTGTTGCCTGAAAGAAATGGAATAAAATTTGAAGGAAATACAGAACTGCAGGATAAGTTTACCAGAATGTTAAGAAATATACAATAACAAAGGATGTGAAAAAAATTAAATAAATAAATAAACCATACCCATGCCAACGATCTTTCTCTAGGTGAATCTCTTTTGTGAAACCCTGGAGGTTGCATAAGAAAAATTCATTAAGGTTATTTTTTATAATGAGGGAGACAGCCATAAATAGATCAGCTACCTCCTGGCACATGGACCATTTTACAAGACTCATGCACCGGTTAAATAGCATGTGCTATACATATAGCCCCAAAAAGCATGCATAGTATGTCTTGAACCCAAGATCTTACAGAAATTGTGATAAGAGTTCTTAGGCCCAACCACTGGGCTTATCCAGAAACATATTCAATATTAAGAAAACTAGAAAATTCAGACAATAATCATGAAAGAGCATTTGACCAGAGGACATAGAAAAGGCAAACAGAAATAAGCCAGTATTAAATATGAAACCATGGCAACAAGCAGTTAGCTTCAAGGGTAAGCTTGAAATGCTAACAGAAATCTAAATAAAATAGGCCATTTAAGTGATAATTGCCTATTCCTAGCCAAAAGGTGACTCACAAAATTTCAATTGTACTAACAAATATCTTATTTTACATGAAATACACAGAAATACTTTCAAATGGAATGAGTAAAAGAATGACAAGTCCATTCCTTTGTTTAGGTACATCCATAGAAAGAAATGGAATGGATATAATATAGTAGTTATCAAAAATAATCTTAATAAAAAATATGGATACTAAATATATAGTAAGATAATAAAATAATTAAACTAATTAATATTAATGAAAGCAGAATAAAATCGCAATTTCACCTTTGACTTCCCCTCAAAACCAAAATTGTCAATTTCAAGAAATTGTAATTCAAAATTTTAATATCATTTCCAAACATAGAAAAGAGAATGGAACATAAAATTCTGATTCATTTCAGGTCCATTCTATATACCAAACATGACATTAGCTATACATGCGAGGCTTCTAATAATCAAACCAATTTTATCTGCACCTCTAGATATGTTGGTCTTTACCCTTTATTAGTAGTAACATGCAACGAAGATGATCACAGACAAAATAAGAGCTCTTTTGTGGACCAGACAAGGACAGCATAAAATATGTTTTCCAAAGCATGATCATGGCGTAGCACAATACTTAATCTTTGCACATGGAACAAGGCGGTCCGAACAAAACATCTATGACAATTGCTGTAATATTATGATAGTAATTTACAACCATTTTGGGTAAACTCTCATCTCGAGTCAAAGAGCCTATTATGTGCTCATGGAGCAGTCAAACCTAGACCAAGATTCAAAGATTCTTCCAATAGAGGGTACAAGACAGGAATTTCGTAATGGCTCCCAAGAGACCTCTTGGTGACCTGTTCATGGCAAGACTGTAATAAAGGTCAGGAGAGCCTAATGAAGCTAGATAATGCTAAATTATCAAAAGCCATAACTAGGATTCGCATCATGGACCAGTCTGGGACCAAATCAGGAGCCTTCTTCCTTAAAATTTTCTGCCCAAAAGTGCAGCACCTGATGAGAATGTACCAGGGTATGAACATTTTGTGGCTTTGTCCAATAAGGCTTAAACCCCATTTGGCATATTCCAACTTCAGTGCAGTGCAATGCATAGTGGCTTTTCTTTTTTTTTTTTTTGGGTTTTGGGGTGGGGGGAAGACCCTAGTTCTCTGAGAAATAATAATTTTTTGAGAAAATCCAGACATTGTTCTTTCCTTTCATTACTGACATATAAAAAATTTTTACAATCCACTGGCAGTTATGCATACTGGCACATACACACTTGCAATGCCCAAAATTACTGTTCACTTTGACACCTATAAACATGCAGAAACTGCTCGCATTACAACACGCCACATTATCCCATTATTTTCTTATTCATACATGCAACATACACAATACATGCGGTAACCACCTAATAATAAATACACATACATCCCTGTCAAAGACACAAGACAGAAACACACAACAAATACAACACAGTACAACCACGTCCAATTCAAATCACCACATTTCTCTCATCTGTTTTCTTCCTTCATGCATAAACATACTCAAAAGGAATGATCTTGTACTCTTCCCTGTAACTTTTAGCTGATGAATCAGCAATAGCAGATAGGCCCGACAAATTAATCTAAACACACTCAAGGATGATAAAAAATTACAAATACAAGAGAAAGAAAATCCAAACATCCTGAGCTGAGGGCAAGACAGGAGCACGAAGGCTAGAACTAAACATATAAAACATACAAGCTAATACCCAAGGTCCTATAATATTTTTTACTCTCTTCTTCTTCTTCTTCTCCTTATTATAAGCAACTCCAAAAGATGATTTTCGAGAGCCCCAACCATAGGGAGGAGAGACAACAATCATCGTTGTAGTGCATTAATAAAACGAGAATCATCCAAAGTGTTCTATCATGGTCAAGGCCTATCTCGGGTTTTATTACCAGAGCATATATCTCATCAATCATCATTCGTTTTAATAAATCTCCAGAAAACACACTTTGGGATCCCTTTTTTACTCAGGTTGACCTCAATAATGCCACCACAAAAGCCTGAGCTAGAGATATTTGTAGCAAACAAATGAGGTCTAACATCAGGCTTTGATGCAAGGGAAAGAGCACTGATACCATCAATCACATTGATTCCTCCTATTAGACCAATCAAACATTTAAACTGGTAAATAGACAACTGCATCTACATTTACCAGCTATAAATTTTCCAATGATCTGGTTATGGCATCAAGTATGCCATATTATCAAAGCGAAACCTCTCATAAATCTAAGGGTCATCATTTCATTTCCAATTAATTGTCCCACAAGGACTTCAATTTCCAATTGTCTCACTAATAGCTAGAGCATTAACTTAATGGTTTGGAAAAAATTGCCGATCTCACAAATTCAGAAGTCAAACAACCACTTACAGAAAAAGGACGAGAATGGAGCAGTCAGAGTTAGCCTAAGCTAAAAAAAAAATATTAAAAAGAAGAAGAAGGAGAAGAAAGGAAAAGGATAAAAATAAGGGTTTCAAATGAGAGAAGCAAATATATTAGGTTCTCACAGGAGACTTCTACATGGAAAAAATCCATCGTTGTATTAGTGATCACATTGTTCATAAGCCAAACAACCACGACAGAAAAAGGATGAGTAGGGCTTGATTCTAACAATAATTCTGAAGATAGGCACTGGAGGAGTCTCATATAACAATAAGCCTGTGTAACCAGCCCCTCCTTAATAGCGTACAAACCCCACATGTCAACGTCAGTAGGCATTGTCGAAAACCTACAGCATTAATTTAGGAAAGTTTTGATTTTGTAATCCTTAAAAATAGGAGTTAATTATGGAAATCCCAAGATAAGGGATTTGATTAGGAATAGGTTATTCTTTCCTAATTTTTCTGATCTTGTTACATTAGTGTACAATGTGTATATATACTCCCTTCATGTATGATAAAATCAAAGAAAATTCTCATCACATTTTCTGTCATAGTATCAGAGCCCTAGGGTTCCAAAATTATAGGATTTTTCAGCCTTCGTTGCCAACATTCTTCTTGTCCTTTTTTGTCCCATCCTTCATAGCCATTTCTCTCTCATAATTTACCATGTCTGGCATTAAAATATATAACCTTCTCATTTTGATGAGGAAACTACAAAACCCCACCTTCCCATTGGTGAATTACAAAATATATATCAATCCTACAAATTCAATGGCCAAAACTATTTCAAATGGTCTCAGCTTATCCATGTATATCTAAAAGGCAAAGGAAAAATTAGTCATATTCTCAGACAACACCTAAACCTAATGAACCGAATTTTGAGACCTGGGATGTGGATTCCATGATTATGTCTTGGTTATAGAGTTCTAAGACACCGGAGATTAGTGAGACATGCATGTTTCACACTTCTGCAAAGGATATTTGGGATGCTCTCTATCAAACGTACTCCAAGGCTAATGATGCCGCTCAAGTATATGCAGTCAAGGTGAAAACGGTTGCTGCAAAACAGGGCAACAAAACAGTGACAAAATATGCGAATATGCAAAATCTGTGGCAAGAACTTCACCATTATCGAGTCCTTGAAAAAAAGTGCCCCGATGAAGTTGTCATCTTGAAGAAGTTTATTGAGAAAGACCAAGTTTATGATTTTTTGGTTGGTCTAAATGCAGAGTTTGATTAGGTTCGGATTCAAATTATGGTTAAAGATGATGTTCTCCATGATTCGGACTGAGAAGAGTCAAAGAAGCATTATGCTAACACCAGAGATAACTGAAGGATCACCTTTGGTTGCACAAGAGAGAAACAACCGAAGTAATATGAGAGATATCTCAAAGTGACCCTCGTGATAATCTTTGGTGCACCAACTATAAGAAACCAAGACACACCAAGGATTGCTATTGGAAACTACATGGAAAACCCTCTACCTCAACCCAAGAATGAGGCCAAAAAGGTGATCCAAAAGTTCAACGGCAAGCTCACCAGGTTTCCAATACAAAGCCACCTCTATTCCACGATTGATTGAAGAAACTAACACCAACCAATTCAATCAAGCAAAGATAAAGAAGCTTTAGAATTTGTTGGGATTATTAGAAAAGCCCAGTCGCTCTTGTTATTTAGCATTCTCTGGTAAGTCTCTTTATCATGGATTACACACCTCCAATCGATTTATACAAGACCATTGGATTATTGACTCAGGAGCCACAGACCACATGACACCTACATTTGTTCATTTTACAACCCATACACCTTGTCCTAGCAATAGGAAAATTGTTGTTGCCAATGACTCAGTCACCACAGTGGCCGGTGTTGGACATGTTCAATTGAGTCTAACCTTATTACTGAATGATGTACTTCATGTTCCGCAATTGTCTACTAGTCTACTATCCATTCATAAAGTAACTCATGACTTGAATTGTAATGCCTTATTTTATCCCTCTCATTGTGTATTTCAGGACCATGTGTCGGGGAAGAGGATTGGAGTTGCTAAGGAAAAGGGCAGTCTCTACTATCTCGATGCATCTACCACATCAACACCAACAGTCAAGCATGTCTCCTTAAGGTCTTGTTTTTCTGTTTCAAATAATGATGTCATTTGGCATCAACATTTTCGTTTTGGTCATCCTTCGTTTACTGTTTTAGAGATAATGTTTCCTTCTTTGTTTAAGAATACTAATGTCAAAGACCTTTATTATGATGTATCTAAGTTTGCCAAACATAAAAAGGCCTCTTTCCAATTAGTAATAATAGAAGTTCTTTGCCTTTTGATTTGATTCATTCTGATATATGGGGACCATCTAGACTTCCTAATGTTACAGGAGCTCACTGGTTTGTGTTTTTCGTAGACAACTGTACTAAAGTCTCTTAGATTTTTCTTCTCAAACATAAATCAGATGCGACCACTGTTCTCCCAAACTTTATTGCCATGGTAAATAGTCAATTTGGTGTAAAAATAAAAAAGTTCAGGTCTGATAATGCCAAAGATTTTTTTTAACCAAGTTCTTTCACCATATTTCCAACAAGGAGGGAACATTCATGAGTCCTCTTGTGTAGATACTCCCCGACAAAATGGGATAGCCAAGAGGAAAAATGGTCACTTACCACGACACGTGCTTTGCTCTTCCAAAATAGTGTTCCAAAATCATAATGGGGAGAAGCTGTCCTCACTGCCGCACATATCATCAACCGCCTACCCTCTAGAACCTTAAAGGATAAAACACCAATGCAACTTCTCTCCGAGTCTTACCCTAACGTCAAAACCACAAATAATCTAAGTCCTTGGGTTCTTGGCTATCCAGCCTTTGTTCATGTATCCAGTCATAATAGTGGTAAACTTGATCCACAAGCAATCAAGTGTGTGTTTGTTGGGTATTCTCCAACACAGAAGGGCTACAAGTGTTATCACCCACCTACACAGAAATTTTATGTTTCTATTAATGCCACTTTTGAAGAAGGCCAATCTTTTTTCTCTCAGCCTTATCTTCAGGGGGAGTCTAGTTCTATTGGCGAAGAAAAGGTAGAAGATTTATTTGATTCTATTAGGGAAGATAAGGTAAAAGATCTATCCTTTCTTGACCTACCTTCAGTGGCTTTTTCCAAGTCACCTCTACAAGAGGAAATTACCCTACAGTAGGGATCTAAATTGTCTCCACAAGAACCAAATCTTGAAACTGCTGAAACAACCAAAGTCTCTATCAATGACAAGCTTGACACTAGAAGGTATGGACAAGTGTACTCAAGAAGAGGAGTCCCAACACCAAAACTTGTGCAACTCCAAAACTCAAACTCTACTCCTGGAAATGAGGTATGCATAGATTAAATTCCCTCAGTTGTTCCCTCTAATCTTGACTTACCTATTGCCTTGCAAAAAGGAACTCGAGAGTGTACTAAGCACCCAAAGTATCCATTGGCCAAATTTTCTCTATCTCACAGGAGTTTCTTAGCCAACTTAAATACCACCTCGATCCCCAACAATTTATCTGAGGCTCTATTTGATGAGAAGTGGACAGAGGCTATGATAATAGAAATGGAGGCATTCGAGAAGAATAGAACTTAGGAAGTTGTAGAACTACCAGAAAATAAAAAAGTAGTAAGATGCAAGTGGGTGTATTTATAAGCAACTTTTACATAAATCGAAATCCTTCCGAGAGATTAACAGGGTTCTAGATTAGCAACTTTTGTTGTTGTAGTATTCATTTACTATAACAAGGTTCTAGATTAGTATAATTCAACAAGTCAAGGTCTTATAGCACAATTCTTGAATTTGCTTAGTCAACGGATTGAGGTAATTTCATTCAAACGTACTAAGGTTTGTGGGATATTTAACATCAATTCATGTTATAACTCTAGATCTTATAGGGTCAAGGTCAGCTTTTAACCAGTTATATAGCATTCTATAATTCGGCATTATTGTTACACATCACTTAAAAAAAAAAGGCTTATTATGATATATGAGGTAAAAGCCGTGTATGCATCAAAGGCATTACTAAACCTGCTTAATGAAATATCCAACAGCATTGTTGTCTGCATATGTCAGAAAGTGTGTAAGCCCATCAGCATCACGCGCGTGTTGTTTCAAGTGATTCATCAGCCTTGTTCCATATCCTTTTACTTGTTCATCTGCTGTAATTGCACAGAAAGCTATCTCTCCAAACTTCTGGCTATGGTTTACCAGAAAAAGTAGAATCAGACAAAACAACAGATAACGAGGGAATATTATTAGCATAGAATCAGACGAAACAACAGATAACGAGGGTATATTATTAACGTAGATCTCTGCATGTTAACATTCAGGACATAGACTGCTTTCAGAAGATGGAACTAATAATGCAAAGTTTGAATGGAGGCCACTGAAAATTCATGCCAAGGGGCAGGAATCTTTTGGAGTTGCAGTGAACTTCCATAATAATATAAGCAAGTAGCTCCTTTTTTTTGTCTCTCTCCCCCTCTTCCCTCCACCCACCCACACCCCCCAAACACACAACACCCCCACCCCACCCCACCCCCCCCCCTTCCCCCCCTTCCCCTCTTTTTTCTTGTTTTACCCCATTTTTCGGAGTTTAAAAATGCCATTCGTTGAATTGCATCTCCTAGCACCCGAAACTAAGCAAGCACCTTTTGCTTCTGTTCTGTACATCCTTGGTGTACTTAAGCAGTATTTCCTCTTAAAGAGCATCTATCATATTTAATGAAAACAAAAACTGAGCATCTATTATATTTATTAAAAACAAAAACTGTCTCTAACACAACAAAGAAGGGAGCTATGACCACCATATCAAGGCATGAAAAAAAAATTAAAATTTTGGAAACAGAAAATGGAGCAAAATTGACAGAAAAGTATATTTAAGAAATCATTAATTTCTCATCAATTTGTTGCATAGTAAAACGAAAATTGACATAGTGCAGTCTCAGTTTCAAGATTGATGAAATCAGTATGAGCTTCACCTGCCATATGGGCGATACGTAATACCACCAACAACTTGATTGCGCCTAATTACCATTACTGACTTATGGTTTCTGTAAAAGAAATTAAGCTACAGTATAAATATGGAGGAAAATGTGCAAAAGAAATAAGTTATGTAGCAGGGATGGGGTGTTAGGGGTTAGTAATTGATCTGATTTGTACAAATACAAAGGAAGAATAATTACAAAAAAACTTGCTGTAAAAGCAAGGATACAGAAACACTCTAAGCATGGGCATACCAACACCAGAGAAAATATGCAACAAAATGCCGCATGTATGAAAAACTATGTTCAAACATTAGGATAATCCAGAAACCTATGTAAACCAAGTCAGTTCAGGGAAAGGGAAAGGCCTACGAGCAACACATGTAGGTGCTTGCAGAGAAAGTTTAAGGAAATACAAGTGGCAGTCCTGACTTCCTGCTAGTTCGTAAGATTAAAATAAATAAAATGAACTAAATAAAATAAAGGATTCTGCAACCAACACCACAGAGACAAACGGAAAATGCTCATCTCGGATTAATGAAATACTTTTAGCTGTATGAGCTCTAACCCACCAAGGAACAACAAACCCCATTTGGAAAAGCTGCTAATATCTCATGAATCCTTAGAAAATCATATCATTCCTAAAAGTAATAATGAAGATTGCCACCTGTCCATAACTAGACGCACAATATATTCCTTAGGCATGTTAGGAAGCTGTCTTGCAAAGATATTCTTCAATCCAATTAACCTGAAAGGCCAACAAAATTGAGGGGCTTGACTTCAACTTTTCAAGCAAAACTGCCTGTTTCAGTTATCCTACATGCATACATGAAAATACTCTAAAAAACTCTCAACTTATGATTCTTATCTAGAATTTCTAACAGTTATTTCAAGAAAAATTAATATAACTGATAAAAGCATTGAGAACTTTTCTAATTGCATGATGATGATGCTAAAGAATGTACCAAAAAAATTTAAATGCACCAGCTCAAGAATCAAATACCAAACCATATGCTCATCAACATTATCATTTGAAACATAAACAAACTCCAGTCTTCCTTGTTCCTCCTGCAAAACATGTATTTTACCATCATCAAATGAGCATTGAAGTTATCGTAATAGGACTAGAATTAAAAATCTAAGTTTGCTGTAAATATTAATGTAATGATTTAGAGTAGATGCAACCAAAGGTGAATTCAAAATTTGCAATCAGCTTCCCCGATCAAAGTTTTTGTCCACAAAGGAAATCTAACATTATATCATAATTGTAACAACAATTTTGAGCGTAAACTTCAAAAACCATCAACCCATCATTGAACATGGCAAGACTTAAAACATAACCTCATGGCATGAACGATTCAAAAAAGGAAGGAAAATCATCCAGCCATAGCCAAAGGAAAATAAAAATGGCAGCAAAGGGAGGGTAAGAACCAAGTATTTCACTTCTGGCAATTTTGCTGGCAACATACTGATTGTTGTAACCAGACTAATAGAAAAGACACTGTTTCTGTTTTTCTTTTGACCTTCTCCACACTCATATACCTATGTTAAATTTTCAGATCACGTAACTGCAGAATCAAGTTACTATAATATTATAGTGCGAGGTCCTAAACTCAACTTGCCACCTCATAGTTGTGAATCTAACACGGCTTGATGAGGCATAGCACAAGCACTCATGCCTAGACCTGGAGTAACAGAGATGAGGAAGCTAAATCTGAGTTTCTTAGTAGAGTTGGCCCGAAAGGACCAACAAGGAGCCAAGGAGCAGGCCGTTGATAGGGAACCAGCAGGTTGGCATGCAACTAATGGCTCCAAATCCAAATATTCTCATGCGATCTGCCAAGGTGGTATGAAGGTCAGGATCCATCCAGTTATTATGTTAGCCAACAGTGTTGGAATGGTTTTCACAATGGTGATGGGAGCAAAAGCACTAGAGCTAGGATTGTTGAGGCTTTTAGTAACATTAACCTACAATCTGAGCAAGTGTTTTCCGTACTTAGGTAGGTCAGAGGGGTGTCTAACCTGTTGGAAAACAGCAGAAACTGTGATCAGTGTGACAACAATCAGGATTTGCATTTTGCAGCTGAAACAAAACACATTAAACCTTGCCAGGGTGATGGCTAGTTATTCTTCCAAATCTAATGAAAACGAAGAAGAGTGCATAAAATCAAAGCATGTTGATAAAGTAAGAAATTTCAAACCATGAATTGAAGTCCCTTATTTTTGTACTTGAGTAAGTTACGAGAAGATTTTAACATTTTGGTTGTATTGGTAACCTCAAAGAGAGGTAAGTGAGTATG
Source organism: Combretum micranthum (assembly GCA_024138025.1). Classification (NCBI taxonomy): domain Eukaryota; kingdom Viridiplantae; phylum Streptophyta; class Magnoliopsida; order Myrtales; family Combretaceae; genus Combretum; species Combretum micranthum. Next base: position 924,363 of record JAMXBD010000255.1, read on the forward strand.
ATGGAATGGAAATGGTAGCGGGATTAGTGATGGCAGTGGAGGTTAATTCAGGATCGCACGATTTGCGGTGGTAACAGTTTTTTATGAGCATAACACCAAATGAAGAGAGGTGATGCATAATTATCCTCTTCAAAATAATGAACAAATGAAGCATAAATATTAGTGATGTAAACGGAGAAGCATGAGGCGAATGATGATAGATCCATCAGTGGATTCCAAAATTTGAGTATGACAAAACTTAGGTTGATGTAGCACAGATAGATCCTTTGGTAGAATACTAAGTAGCTGATATTAGAAGAGCAAAATGCAAAATTCAACACTTAACGCAAATTTGCTACACAAAACAATTGATAGAATTTCAGATTTGTAAGTTCAGAACCAACGAGGCAAACTTGTTACCCTATGCCAGATTAGTGCACAGGTTATTTTCCATTTCAATTGTCAACTGGTTATAGCACAAGGGCTTTTTTTTTTTTTAAGTTGAAGGGTATGGTGTAGATGCTAATGCATAGCTCTAGCATACCAGAAATGAGGGAAATTAAATCCAATGTGCAAAGCAAATGGGAGAACAACATGGAACTGAGACAAAAGCAGCTGATTGTAAGCCATGGTAGCCAACCAGACCTTTGACCACTGAATACCCAGTCAACCAAGGGCCATGCCACTGGACCAGGCCACCTAAACTCAGCAGAATTCATTCCTTCGAAATGTTTTATCTTTCATTTGTTTTGCTCATCTATTAGGATAATTTGTTAGAGCATCTACGTCCAAAAGGAACTGACAAAATTCTTAACATGTCACATCAGCATTTTAAAGAGCTAAATATTTCATCCATAAAATCTAAGTTCTTTTACTTTTTTTAAAGTTTTTGTGGGTCCCTTTTACATTTGCTGAACACTATTACTTTTATATAAAATAATTAAATATTATGAAAGAACTCATTTTTTGGCAAGAACCCAAAAAGTTGAAGAACCCTTCACATTCATAAAGACCTTACCTTGACATGATATATAAAAGAACAAAATACTCCGAAAGAACTCATTCTTTTAGCAAGACCCTAAAAAGTTGAAAAACCTCCACATTCATAAAAATATCAAAAAGTGAGATCTTGACATAAGAACCATGTTGAGGACCTTGGGTGTGGCTGCTCTTTCATTCCTTCATGATGTTTTATTTTTCATTTGTTTTGCTTATTTATTAGGATTTATTCTTATCTAGATTTATTTTGTTTCCTAGGTTACAGATAAAATTTGCCTAGCAAGAGATGAAAGATGATGATCTGGCCCCAAGCCACTAGAGTTTTTTTTTTTTGGATGTAGTAAGGTCAGATTTTCATTGATATAAGAAAAAATTTTACAAGGTTAAAAAGAAAAGAAAGAGGCAAAGACACCACCTCAAGACACACAAAACCCAGAGATAGAACTCACAAGATACCAAAAATCTCAAGCAAAATACCATACAAAATTTAAAAAATTGGTGCTAAAATCAAGATTTTGGCCAGTTATATAAACAGAGTATTGTCCTAGCAAAGAAAAGTAAAACAAAATAATACGATTCACTTCAAGAGCAAACCAAGATCGAATTCCAAGCCTTTTCTCACTCATCACTCTCTATATATAGTAAATAACCAAACTACTAATGATCTTCCATAAAGGAGAAAGGTAGGGGCTATATAGTTGAAAAGCTCTTGAATACTTCTAGCTTCAAAGGGATATATGCCTCCCACGTGGATCGTCTCTTTTAGCTTCTTTCATATCTCTTTAACATAAGAGCAAGTAAGAAAAAGATGAGTATGTGACTCCTCCTCCCTATTGCTAAGAAAACAACAATTATGAGAAGTAAAACCCTATAGCACTAGCTTGTCTTGAGTGACCATCCTTTGATGTGCCACTAGGCAAAGAAAGAAGGAATGCTGCCAATTTTTTAAACCATACGAAATTAAACCAAGGAGGCTTCCTGCCCATAGCATCGAGCATAAGCTTCTTTAATGGAGAGACATTTCGATGAGTTATCTTTCCATACTAAAAGATCTGGTTTACAACCAACAAGGTTGAGTCCACTACCCAATTCAGCCTTGACACTTTCTGAAATTGATCCTAATGGCCAATCCCAACTATTCTCATTAATGATATTACATAGACGAGCCACCTTTGGGATATGGAAGAATAATAGCCTTTTGCCCCAACCAATTTACCAATGGGCCTTTAGGATGCCATTCGTCATACCATAGAGAAATCTTGCATCCGTTTCCTACCTCCTATTTAAGGCTTTATGCGAGTGGTCTCAATTGCAAGATTTTCCTCCAAGACCAAAAGGCTACAGAATGTGTTTTCATCGACCAAAAGTTTTTCCCTTTTATAAGATCTAACGGCACCCATGAAGGCCAAAGGGAATCCAAAACATCTAAACAAAGAAACCAAATATGCTTGAGTTGGGCGGCCTTGTTCCATAAAAGGAGGTCAATAATGTCCGGACCACCTTCCTTCTTGGTTTTGCACACAATGTTCCACTCAATTTTTGCCTTATCCTTCATTTCACCATTACCATTCCAAAAAAGGCGGTTCATTTTTGTTGTCAACTCCTTCAGAAAACTCTTTGGAAGAATACAAATAGAAGACCAATACACTTGAATAGACAAGAAGACACTTTATCAATTGGATATAACCTGCATAAGATAAAGCTTTACATGTGCAAGCCACTAGAGTTCCTAGTTCTCCACACACCATAGACTCTAGCTGCCAACCTTACCCTCCAAGAAGTGAATAGACTAGAGATCTTGAACCAAATAAACATTACATTGATATTGTCTTCTTTGTCCCTGAACTGTGATGGGTTTTTCATACTCATGCATCACTCTGCATCAACTGCAAGTCTTTCCACGCAATACACTGTGCCCCATGGGCCTTACTAATATCGATCCTTACCTTAGGAGGAGTGCTAAGAGAAAATATAAAACCGCATTTGTCCTAAAATTCCACCAGTTGCGGAAAGCATAACCATTAACAACTCCTAAACCCCATTTCTCTACCTTAACAATACTAAATAGAAATCCTTAATTCCTTATCCCGAAAGGGTACCTAAAGGGCGCATCATTGGATTATGTTTCCGTAACTGGCCACCAAGCACATATACATAAACATTATGCATGATTTATAAAATTACCCAGATTTAAAAGTTCCAATGTGTGTGTGTGTGTGTGTATAAAATCTATTAAATCAAAAGTCATCAAGTTAAACCCTAACCTCTCTCTTCAAGCTCTCTTCTCTAGCACTGTAAGCACCACTGGTCTGTATATTCTCCGTAAATATCTTCACAGCATCCTCCTTAGCACCGATCCCCATCGCCGAACCCGCCGCATTTGGTCCCGAACCCCCGCTGCCCCCTCCGCTACTCACGCCATCCTTAACTCCATCCTCTTTCTCCACCTTAACTGTCGCATTGCTCTCCGTCTTGATCTTACTATTCCTACCGGCGGCCGCCGCAGCCGCAGCGTTGTTCTCCAACCTCGCAGCAGTGAAATTGTGGATAGATGAAGATCCTCCAGCAGCCCCTCCGCCCTCCTCTTCGTCGTCGTCCATGGGAGCGGAGTCGGAGTCAGAGTCAGCAGAGTCAGCACCACGAGCGGAGATAGACTCGAGGTCGTCGTTGGAGGTTAGGGCACCGTCACGAGTGTCTGCCGACATGGAAGAGGGAGGGAAAGGAGGAGCATGGTCATCGGCGTTGGAAGCGTTGGCGGCAGAGAGCTTGCGCTTGAGGTGGATGGAGGAGGAGACGGAAGCGGAGGCAGAATGGGAAGGCGAAGGGGTTTGGGAGCTGCGCGAGCGGTTCTGCGCGGCGAGGTGCGAAGAGTGAGTGTCCATTCTCCGTTCCGATTGGTTACTCGGGTTGGGGTTTTGAGTTTGAGTTCGAGGTTTTGCAAAATTATTTGGTATAAATTTATGTTAATGATTTTATAATGTGAAATTTTGCATTCTCTAGCCTTCATTATTGAGATAAGGGAAAAAACAATATCATATAAAAAATAGGATTAATTTCTTTTTTTAGATATTAATTGAAATTAATTTCTTAAATAATGTTAAAATAAAAATAATTATCGATTTATCATACTAAAATCGCGTTTTAATCACATGATATGATCAGTAAATGCATGTATATCGCATTTCTAAAACGCGATATATGCGTGCATATCACGACTTGTAGTCGATACATTTTTTAACATACCATCGCAATATCGCGATATCCGTAGAAATACTCATATCACAATTAATAATCGTAATATTATGATGGTACTCAAACATTAAATCGGGATTCTTTCACGTGATTTTTATGTAAAATTGAACATTTTATTTCTTAAATGCGATTTTGCAACTGAAAATTGGTAATTGATTTCATCCAAGTAATATATTAGTAATTATTTTGTATAAAACCTTAGACATGTATTTGACTCTAAAAAAATACATATTAGACAAGGTTTATAGTAAATCTAGGGTCTGTTTGGCAACGTCTTTTTCCTGGCTTTTTCGGGTCTTTTTCAAAAAAGCATGTTTGGATAAAAAAGAGTTTTGAAAAATGAACAATGATTTTACAAATATATCCTCAGTTTAATGAATTAATTCCATTTTTACCCTCTGTTGGCATCGTCTAGTCAACAGGCCAATTAATTTGGACCTCCAAATTTTCAGGAATCTCTTCTTCCTCCCAGCTGCTCCTCTCAGTGCATATTCCTTGTTCAATGGCAGCAAATTTCCATCACTCACGAGACAAACAGTCCATTGTTTTTGGATTATAAATCATGGCTACCAACGGTGGAATTAGACCACCATCCACAGCAGATTCCGACCATACACACACAGAAAGAGAGAGAGAGAGAGAGAGAGAGAGAGGGGGGGTGGGCAGACAAACACAGCTATCTCTAAACTGAAACGGTTAAACTAAAATATGTGGTTGGAACAACAAATAGTTCTACGAAGATACTAACATACCCTGTTTGGTCTCCACTACTTGAACTTTGGATAACTGAATTGTCTCAGCAAAAAGGTAAAGCTCACATCTTTATGTGTACATGTTTATGCATATCCATAAAATGACATCTCTTTCTTATTCATAGCTATATGATGTATCAAATTTTTTGTTGTGGGTTGGTTTAGTTATCCTGGTAAATCAATTAATTGAGTTTTGATTGTTGAAATGGAAGTTGGGGCTGATTCTAAATTTGGGTCTTTGAAATTTGTAGATTTACAAGAAGTTTGCTTAGTATACTTATTGTAAAGTTTAGCCAAAAAGTTTTTAACAGGAGAAGTTAAGCTTTTTTCTTAGTGAATGCTTTAAGGGGCGGGAATCGAACTTGTTGCATTTTGGTTAACTTAGCTACTAGCTGTTATAGCGAAAGCCGTTTTGTTGGATTCGAGTTTCAACTTGAGGGTAAGTTGGCTCTACGATGGTAAAGATAGAGGCTTTAAGTACTTGAGAGTTGTGTGGTCTGTTGGACTACATTATATGGATATAGGTGTCTTTATCGTAGGACCATATCTTGCAATTGTTTAGAAATCCTGTAAAATTTCTATCCAAAATTCGTATTCGTTATGTGAGACTTCTTGTATAATAAATATGATTGCCCATTATTATATATTTAGAGTTCCTCAACATGTGCATAAGAATATGGATTTTAATTGTTTGTACAATAAGATTTACAAAACTAGAAATCATGTTTGCTGGCCTGTTATCCTTCATAGTTTCCTGAACTCCTCCTAAAACTTCTTCAGTCTTCAGAGACCATAGTACAAGCCATGAGTACAGCACTAGCACCTTTGTGCAATGTACATTTAGTTGATAATTCTAGAAAACAAAAGCCATTCTGTTCAAGTTTGCTTTTTGTTTTCCTTGTTTTTTGTAACATGGCTTGCTTACGGTCTTAATAATAATAATAATAATATACCTGAGTCATCTTTTGAGTATAAACATGGCTAGTTGGTTTTATAGTAATATGAGCAAGCGGTTTAATCTGAACTAAATAAGTAAGCCTTTGAGTTCTACCACCTGCTAGGATTTCTTCTTTTAGTTTAGACTTTTGGGATCTTTTGTATTGCATATAATTTTTACATGAAATTGCTGTGATATTCTCTGTTCCTATGACATGAGCCTTGTTTACAGGGTTGTTGAATTAGGGGAAGAGATTATTATCAGCTTCAAATGGGAATTGAAGTTGGGTAAAGACCAACTCTTACTCTTAATGTATTTTTGTTGTCCTCAATAATGATGCTTATGTAGGATAAATGAACTTTAAAATGGTGTATTTCAGCAGAAACCTGTCTTATATAATCTCCTTGCCGACGCTATCATCCGTTGGAATTGGACCACTCTAGCCGCAAGAAATGATGATATAATAAAAACAGCTTTTAGGCGAAAAGATAAATAAATGAGTACTTGACTTACAAGTGTGCATCTTCAATATATAAAACTTCAAATTTAATCAAATTCACTGGAATCAATTGCAGCCTTATATATTTTGTTGTGATATTTATTGGAATGATCATAAAGGAAGAATGAACTCACTGTGTATTCAATGTCTGCATGCTCTTTGTGTTTGTATAATCTTGTCACCTAGAAGGAATGAAATAAACTCTCTTCAAGAAATTCAAAATGTATAAATTACTTGCAGTGACACCATGTGATGAAAATTTACAGTGGCATCGAAAATATAAGTGTTGATTGTTCAATAATTGATCTGATTGGTAGAATACTGCACCAATGCATTTGCTTTCTCTTGACAGGACAATAGTGAAAAAATGAGTTTATTATCATGTTAAAATCCAGAAGTCCTACAGCATCCACAGGCAACTAGATACTAAATTCCCCAAGAAAGATACAGAATCTTTGAAACTAACCTACGACGAATGAGTTAACTCAGAAGCCTGATCTACAACTTGCCATTCAAGACTTAAAAAGGCATTACATAATATGATCTACCATCTGTAAATGGAACCATACAACCATATTTGGTATTTCTCATTTTGACACATAGAATATTGCGAAAAATGTTTTTCCTCTATTTCCCTCTCTCCCGTGATTCATTTATGTCAATGGTTTTAGATTTTAATGCATGTGATTCTTTGTTGCACATCGAAGGGGGGTACATTTTTATTTAACTGATGAGCAGACTTAAAATTAGAAGTTGATATTTTCATTACAGCAAAACCGTTTCTGCTTTGCACATGTATTTTAGAATTGAAACTCTCTGTCTTTATTATCATGATTAATCTAGATATTCAGCAGCTCTATTCTTTGTTTCATGATACATGGCTATAATTTGGACGGAAAAGTTAACTAAGTCAATGGATATATCCTTGTTTGCAGGTGACATCTATGTTAGTGCAGTCGGTGTGCATGGCATCTCATTGTAGTGATCGTAAGTAAAGATCAGTGATTCTCGTAGCGTATCGTGCATATACTACTTTCTTCTACTGTTTTGTTGTTCTTTTTTTTTTTTTTGGAAATATGGCTGATAGGATCAATTGGAGCCCAGAGGAAACAATTACTTTCGTTGACTTATGTTTGGAGCAAGTTAGATTAGGAAAACGTGGCAGCGGCCACTTGCAGCCTGCTACTTTTCGGAAGTAGGTGTGAAATTCGAGGAAATTAGGGAAAGAAATTGACCCCAAAACAATTGCGAACAAGTGGATTCTTTGCGAAACCAATGGATAAAGTGGAATTGGCTGAAGCGCTACGCGAACACAGGGGTTGGATGGAATGAAGTGGTTCAAACCTATGAGGCATCCGATGAGTGGTGGCGTGCAGCAGATGAGGTAAATGTCAAACCAATAAGTTTTGTAACTGTTTCATTACGAATTAATCAATAGAACCACTTAAGTTACGGAATACATTTGCCTTTTTTATTGCAGGAATACAAGAGGAGTCACAGTGGAAGTGTTCCTGTTTTCGGACACGGGATTGCAGTACAAGGAAAGCCTTGAGGAAATGTTTAGTGGTACCAAGGACCAACGACAAGTTATGGGCACCATCATCATCTGCTCCCCCTCCACAAGATAGTCCAGAAGGAAGTGGAGATTCAGAGGGTGATCCACAATATGTTGATCCTCAGGACAATTTGCCAGCAGTTGCAGATGATTCCAATGAAGATAGCTTTTTTCGAACAACGATGCATGCTGAGGAATCTTCTGTGAAAAGAAAAACATTTGGGTCAAATGTTAGAAAACGACCAGGGAAGAAACGATACTCCAGAGAAGATATTACAAATGATTTAGGGGAGCTAATTGCATCTATGAAAGCAAGATCTTCCAGCAACTCCATGTCCGTATGCAGTGGCGACGATCCACGGAGTATGAAGGCAGTGATGGAAGAAGTGTGGACACTGCCTGCTATTCTACAGAATATCCAATTGGGCTTGGATGCTGCAGATGTCCTTATGGACCCCGATAAGCGTGTAGTTTTTGTCAATTGCCCAACCCCGGAAATAAAAACGCAATTTTTGCTACGAGAGATTGACAGGATGAAAGGAGCTAAACCATGATAACAACTTTTCTTTTTCTAGTTAAGTTTATGTCAGACTGTGATGCTGATATATATAACTTTTGGAAGAAAGTTTAACTTATGTATTTCATTCACAATGTTCATATGTGTTGGATGTTATTGTTAGTACCTTATTCCTAATATTGCTATGGAAATAGTCTTGTGTTTATCAATTCACGTTCAATTTCACAAGGACACAAATGGATTATGCGTTCGAGGAAGATGTAATCAAAGTGTCAATGATATATCTTCTAATGGAGAAGCACTTACGCAAAAGCACACCATGCTACAATTCAAGAAGGAGAGGGTCGGACCTTATCAATGAGCTACTCAATCATAACAATCCAAGAAGGTGTCAAAACATGTTCAGGTTGAACCCAGACCTGTTTCGTAGATTGTGTGCAACCTTGCAAGAATATGGGCTTGTTCATAGTAGAGGAGTTGCTATAGATGAAAAAGTAGGGATATTTATGTTTATCGTTGGACATGGAGCTACAACGAGAGTAGTTCAAGAGATGTTTCAGCATTCGTCGGAAACAGTATTCTGACACTTCAATGACGTCCTCACAGCAGTAGTGGAACTGTCGAAAAACATAATAAAACCTACGCATCCTGACTTTCCTAACATTCCATCACATATACGACAGAGTGATAAATACTTCCCATTCTTCAAGGTTGTTATGTGTTTCTCGAGTTAACTCATACATCGATATTAATGTTTCCATGTATTAACAAACGTTACTTTACAGGATTGTATTGGAGCAATGGATGGAACTCACATTGCTGCCCATGTTCCAACTAATGACAGAATTATAAACACGAACAGAAAGGGTGAAGTTAACAAAAAGTGTTATGCGTTTGCGATTTTGACTATAGATTTACATTTGTAGCAGCAGGTGCAGATGGACAAAGTCATGATGCTAATGTATTGTCTCGTGTACTAGGTGATCCCCAATTCAACTTTCCACAGCCGCCCCAGGTAAAACTAGTTAGAAAATGGCATTGCAATGTGTTACATTAAACTGTAAATTCGTTTGATCCCCTATATCATGGAAATACTATTTGTACAGGAAAGTACTATTTGGTTGACTCGGATTCCCAAATAAAAGTGGATTTCTAGCTCCGTATAAAGGAGAGAGATACCATGGGTCTGAGTTTCGATAGGGGTACCCACCAAGAAATCCAAAGGAGCTATTCAATTATACGCATTCGTCTCTTCGAAACATTATTGAACGGACATTCGCAATATGGAAGAACAGGTTCCGTATTCTATATAGCATGCCCAATTATAAAATGAGCAAACAGATAAAAATAGTGCTTGCTACAGCGGCTTTGCATAATTACATTTTAATGAATGATGGTGATGATCCATACGTCAATGATTTTTTTTCAAGTGAAGAAGCTGCAGGAACTAATTGCTCTATGGTGAACGAGGCATATGGGAGTAGTAGTGCGACTAATTCAAGTGGTCATCGGTGGATGAATGGTGTACGAGATAGTATTGCTGCTGACTTATCAGCAAGACCACCTACTACTTAGATATGATATCATCTAATGGCATGTACCTACTATATGTTGTTCATCTGAATATATATTCGTAAAATTGAAAAACTAAGTTGGTGAAATGACAATTACCTGATTCAATTGAATAATGAATAAAAAAATAACAACGATCGTACCAGTATTAGTTGTAGCAATTATAATAATAACGACAGTAATAATAAAGTCATCATACAGCTGAAGTAGGAACACAACAGAGCAGACAATTTATCCATACAAGAGATTCCAAAAAGAAAGACAAATGAAAACACAACAAAACAGATAGTTTATCCAAACATGAGGTTGGAAACAGATACAGATCAGACAGCTTCATCCAAACAGCCTTTTTTCGAACAGACACAGATCAGACAGTTTCCCAAACACCAGGTTACAAAACAGATGCAGATACAGATACAGATACAGATGAAAAATAGACGATCCAAACAGACCCCTAATAAGGACAGAATCAACCTCATCTCTTCAAGAATCAAGCAATAAATTCATCTTTTGAAGAAATGAGATCATCTACTTACTATTCCTAAAACTACAAATAACTCAAGCTACTCAAGCTTTGCTCATTTCAAGCCTAGCTCGACTCAACTCGTTTAGGTAAACGAGCTAAGCCTGAGCTTATCCTTAAGTGTGCCAAATAGCTTGTGAACAGGTTTATTTAATTTATATACATACATACAATATTGATATTATATTAGTAATATAATATTATATATAATTATTTATATTAATTTTAATATATATGTAATTATTTATATTAATTTAATATAATCAATATAAGTTAAAAAAATTATATGTGTTAAACGAGCCGAGCTCAAGCTCTAAAAAGCTTAACAGGCTCGAGTTCAGAAAAAGCTTAACAGACTTAGGTTCGAGCATACATATTCCAGGCTGGTTAAAAGCTTAGCTCTGCTCTAGCCCATTAAAAAATAAACGAGCCGAGCTCGAGCTAGTAAAAGCCTACTCAGCCCTGCTCATTTACATTCCTAATTATCTCGTCTTTTCAAGAGACGAACTTAACATGCCTAATTTTGAGATTATTTTTGTATTAGTGGTATTTTTGTAATTTTTATAAATAGTAATATTAATTTTCTAATCCCCTCCATTATTTTTTTCTTTTTTTTTCTCGATGCCTTTATTATTTCCTATCTCTATTCAACTTATATCTATTTGTAATTTTATTATTTTGGAAAAGAATTAGGAAAAAATATCTAATAAAAATTATAAAAAAACCACCTATTGACGATAATTTAAAAAATAAGTAACTTCAACTTATATCTTAAAATGACTAAATTAGATTACAATAAACTTATTTTATCAAGAGACAGATTCAAGATAAATATTACATCAAAACTTACCTATTGGAAAGACGGGTTTAAATCCATTGAAATATAATTGCATCTAACATCCTTCTTCCTCGTGTAGTTACTTGAAAACCCTCTTCAATTTTTGAGAACCCTAACCGGCCCTTTTGTCCAAATAGCACCTTTCCACGCAGACTTTGCCTGAAACAATAAATTACACATCCACAAAAGCGCACTTTCTTTCAGCTTTTGAAGTTCAATTTACGCAATTTCAACACAATTTTGCGTGAAACCTTTGTCCATTATGAATTCTACTCAAGTAAGTCATCCTACATTTTTTTTTCCTGCAAACTTTCATGATTTTTAAACATGCCTTACCATTATTCAACTTTTCTTTTTGCATTTCCACATGCTTACTTGTCGAGATGTATCTTTCAACAAACATAACTAGATAGGTTTGGACCAGATTTTGTGATATTCATATTCAGTTTAGTAACATATTAGTGAATGATGATGGGTGTTAATAAACCATTAGTTTCAACCTTATAGGTTTGGATTTGACAGGTTTAGAGAGTTAGTCAACAGAAGTTTATTTTATGGTATTGATTTTTTTAGTGGAGAGGTAAAATGTAGAAATATTAACAGGTGGTCCCATTGACGGAACTGTTCGATCAACCATCTAACAGTTAAAATAAATATAGTAATTAAAATATTAATTATTTTAGTAGTTTGATCACAATTTGATGTGATATGAGCCGTTAGATAATGACTACAGCAATCTTATTAAAATTAATTATGGGACTATAAAATTTCAGTCCTAATATGGTTCTGATCGTAATTATACATCATTTTCACTCTTTTAACTAGTAAATGGGTTTTCATTATATGCTTCGTATTCAATAAAGTTAAATTAAAAAATTGTTAAATGGAATTTTTTCATTTTCTTAGATGCGAGTCTTATTCATGGTGTTATTCTATTTTGACTGTTTTTATCTGTTTTTCATCTGTATATATATTCGTATAAAAACGATATGTGTAGATATGTCCGATTTACATTTATTTTTTATCTTTATTTTATCTTTTATAAAAACTACCAACTTTTTTTATTATATATTTCTTAATAAACAATTCATTAGAAAAAAAAAATAGTTTGAAAAAAGTGTCCATATTTGCCCCAAAAAAACTAGCCAAACAAACCCAATATCACTATGATACTTGATATAGCCAATCTTACTTTAAATATTTAAGATCGACAATTCAACTTATTAGTTTGGATATTAAAAGTTCACGATAAAATTATAAGGAAAAAACGCTTTATCTATGTTAACGCGTTGGTGGAAATAAACAAAGCTAGAGTTGTGCTATCTAGTCGTGGAAATATTATACAAGGGAATGATGGAGTGAGCTATGATTGGTGGCTCATGGCAATTGCTAATGTTTCTAGGTATACAAACTATGAGCAACATGTCTACCCATAGATGGTCATGTAGTCACCGGCTCACAGAGATTTAGTAAGCGAACTTATGATAACATATCCTCAAATTGAGACCTACGTAACATGAGCTCTTCAATAGCTACCTAAAGATGTCTTGGCTAGATTCACTCTTCATAACCCTACTAGGTGATGCAAACAATGACACCATCCAACAACATGTTAAGGCTTACAACCTACATCTCATTTGAACCACCAGGTAGGGAGTTGTTTCTAAACAAATGCTAGAATCTATTGCATCTCATATATATCCTACCATCACGAGACTTAGAATTAGCTTGCCAGTACACATAAGGAGCAACATGTATGGCATCGCTCTACTGCCAGCTTTATTTAGCCTTCTACATTGATATTTTAGACATATTAGGCTTACTGGTTATGCTTTAAATTTAGGCGTAGAAGCACTACACATTGCCTCCATGTGCGAATGTATCACTACTACCATTGAGGATCAACCACTTCTATGCTGTTGAGGGGATAAATTTTGATATTACTGAACATGCCACACGTGTCATCTACGAGTACCGCAAGGCGTTTGATCTTCAGGTCCCTGAGCATATGCGAATCTCATATTTTCATATACTTTCTATATACACATGTCTTACTTGTTTACTTCTTTATAAATAGTCATATGTGAGTCATACTCTCAAGATTTAGACTCCTTACTAGCATACTGCTGAGTATGTGGTGATACATGGCTTGTCCACATGCCTTTTATCTACTTCCATCGTGACTACTGTAAGGACTCGAGTACAATACCCATATAAAATAGATGAATTCGAGTCCCCAACCGCATATAACCTGCAGTATTATATGCAAGGTTGTCCTAAAAGAAAGGTTTGAAGAATTGTTTATCTAAATTCTTTTTTTTTTTAATTCTAAGAAAAACATACATCATTATCATCACATATCATAAGAGATGAAACTTACATATACATAACTAGGTATATATATTACAAACAAAGGCTAACGACAAGCCTTAAACAAAAGATAAACAAAGCTCTAACATTAATACATATCTTCCGAAAGATAGTCCATCATAATCTATTACAAAAAGGAATCCATGTAGTCCATGGCCAACTTAATCTTCCCAACTATCAAGAAAATCTTCAAAATCAATCCCATAACCCATGCTAGCATAAAACTCATCATCTTAGGATCCTGTAAAGATAAAATAATGAGCCAAAGGCCCACTATACAAATAATGAAAACAAAGGCTAGTGATGCACATAAGCTTAATCTATATGCATATGCAACAATCAATATGTTATTAGAAAGTCTTTAATTAATCAAACAACACTGGAGTATTCAAACTCCAAGCAACAGGGATATTTTGGGGACCTGAGTAACGACCTCGACGCTCAGGAAGTTGATATAAGTTGTTCGAGAACTCATATCTTCTAGATGATATATCTGAAAACGAAAAATAGTCTCATCTAAGGTTCTCAGTCGTTTATCATCTTCACTTATTTAGTCCATAACATCACCCAATTCAAGTCTCGAAACATCGAATTAAATCATGTTACTTCATCCTAAGCTTAAGTAAATGTCATACCGATATTAAAAACCCCATCGACTACCCGTCGTACCACTTATAAAAGTCACTGCATCATGACAAAGGTGGCCAAGTGCCTAAAACTACCATGTTATTACATCATGACAGGGTGCCGCTCTTCGAACCAGATTCAATAGCATAATAGACAATCAATTTAAACATAGTTTAAGTTTTCATAAATTAGAGTGTTGATTTCTCTCAAATGATGATTTTGATGATAACAAAAAGGATTGAATGATTTCTTACATATTTGAATTAGTGTGCAGATGTATATAAGATAAACTTATATCAGAAAGTATATAGACGGTTGAAAATTTTCATTAAGAACAAATTGTATATAAGAATGTTTATTAGAGAGTAACTTAATTATATTTTCTTAGTCAGAGAGTTAGTCAGAAGGTTTCTAGGAGTAAAAAGTTTTGAATTGATATTTGATTTTTCGTGAGCTTAAGCAAATCATTTTGATTCGAATTATTGTTTAAAGTTTTTATTGTTAAGTTTATTGTTTTAAGAAAGTTTCAAACCCATTTTAGTTAAATAACCAAGTGGTGTGAAATTTATTCAAAATTTTTAAAAGTTAATTTTATAACTAATTAACCCCCCCTCTTGGTTATCTTTTCAAGACCAACAATTGGTATCAGAGCAGTGTTCATATATTTTATTTGAGTGATCTTTTCAAATGGCTAAAAACAATATTGCTATTAACCGAGCTCCATATTTTGATGGAACAAACTATCTATATTGGAAAATGCACATGTCTACTTATATAAAAGCTAATGACTATGGCTCTTGGCAAGTGATTATTTTTGGAGATACACAAGTGACTTTGACTAATGATGCCAGTTTCATTGATGAGGAACTAAAGCTCACTGAGAAGAATAATAAGGTTAAGAATCTCTTACTCACCACGATAGCTCATTCTGAATTTTATTTAATTTCTTCTTGTGAAACTGCAAAAGACATTTGGGATACCTTGTCCAAAACTTATGAATGAACTAATACTATTAAGGAAACAAAATTAATTCCTTGTTACAACAATATGAATTGTTCAAAATAAAACTTGATGAGAAAATAAAAGAAGCTTTTAATCATTTTACTGCTGTGACAAATGAACTAACCTCTCTTGGAAAGAAAATGGATGATTCTGATCTTGTTA
The DNA here is from genome assembly GCA_024138025.1 of Combretum micranthum. Classification (NCBI taxonomy): domain Eukaryota; kingdom Viridiplantae; phylum Streptophyta; class Magnoliopsida; order Myrtales; family Combretaceae; genus Combretum; species Combretum micranthum. The sequence continues at coordinate 939,947 of JAMXBD010000255.1, forward strand.
GAAAGATACTCAAAATATTGTCAAAGTCATGGGATGCTAAAAAGACAGCAATTGAAGAAGCCCAAGACTTGAACAAGTTAACTCTCAAAACTAAAGGAAAAATTGCTAGCTTATGAATCACATATTAACACAACTAAGGAAGCTGAAGGAAGCTAAAGGGCAATAGCATTTAAAGCAAGGAAAGCCACAATGATGAAATTGACTCCGATGATGATCACATTGAAGAAAGTGTCGGCATGCTTACAAGAAGATTAAACAAGTTCTTTAAAGGTAAGAATATAATTTTAATAAAACTAACAAGTTTAGTGTAGGAAGAAATTATAAAGAAAAGGAGGAAAAGAAAGAAAGAAAGGAGATCATATGTTATGAATGCAAACAACCAGTCCACATCAAATATGAGTGTCCAATCTTGAAGAAGAAAATGAAGAAATTCAAGAAGAAAAGCCATGCTATGATGGCGACGTGGAGTGATCTTGATGCATCAGAGAGTGAATCAGAGGTTTCAAGTGGAAATGAAGAGGAAGCCAACTTATGCTTAATGGCAGCGTCTGAGGTACACTCTGATTCCGATGAAGAAATAAATGAAAATGAATGTATTCTGAAATGAAAAAATTACTAAAGGCTCTTAAAAGAGCAGATCTTAAGATAACTAAACTAGAAGTTGAGAATAAAGCTCTAAAGAATGAAAAAGATGTTATGCAACAAACCAATAAATTACTCATCGATAAAAACCATATTTCGAAAAACGACAACGAGAAATTATTTGTCAAAACCGATGTTTTAAATAAAGAGAATGAAGTTTTGAATATCGAAATCAAGAATTTAAAAAGTCGAGTAGAAGATCTATCTCGATCCATCAAGAACACATTCAATAAGTTTAATGAGAGCGATAAGAAACTGAATATGCTAATTAGTAGTCAAAGATATTCTTTTATAAAACATGGACTTGGATATGAAACTGAGAGTTCGTCTAATAATTTGAAAAAGACAATTTTTGTTAAAGAAAACAAAACTAGAAATGAGCAAGCTGCTGTACAAACTGTTGAAGCAAGAACAGTAACGACAGAAGGTGCAATAGAAGGTATGCTCAACAAAGCTATCTATCAGAAGGTATGTCAGAGGATACAAGTATGCATATAATGATTATCCAACACAAAATTATTATCAAAAGGGAAATCAAAGGTATCATAAACATCCATATGCATGTTTATTTTGTAATAGAAAAGGTTATATTGAAAAATATTGTTTCTACAAAAGAAACAAGCTCGGTATACATCAAGTTAAGAAACAAGATAAGACGAGCTTGACTTATCAAGGACCCAAGTTTATTTGGGTTCCTAAAAAGGTTTGATCACCTTTTGTTCTTTATTTGCAGGAACAAGGAGCAAAAATAAAAGGAACATGGTACTTGGACAGTGAATGTTCAGGCCACATGATTGGAGATGCTTCTTTGTTCACTAGCATAACTTGGAAAGAAAAAGGGTATGTGAGATTTGGTGATGACAACCGTGGTAAAATAATTGGAACATGTACAATTGGTCATCCTCCATACATGATTGAAAATGTTTCTTTGGTTAAAGGATTAAAACATAACCTTTTAAGCATAAGTCAATTATGTGATAAAGGCTATCAAATGAATTTTGAGAAAAACAAATGTTTTACATATAATTCTAATGGAGTAAACTGTTTGAAGGATTTAGAAAAAGAAATGTATATCTAATTACACCATCTGATATGAATGTTGAATGTTGCTTTTTGATTATGAATGACAGCATTTATGTATGGCATAAGAAACTAGGCATGTGAATTTTAATCATTTGGAAAAGTTATCTAAAAAGAATATTGTTGTTGGTTTACCCAAAATCAATATAAAGAATGATGTTAAATGTTCAACTTGTTTAAAGAATAAAATGGTCTCAATTACACATAAAAGCATAAATTTGATTTCAATAGAAAGACCTCTTGAGCTTTTACATTTTGATTTATTTGGACCTACTAGAACATTAAGTCGAGGAGGAAGTAAATATGGCCTTGTAATAGTTGATGACTTTTCAAGATATACATGGGTGTTCTTTTTAAAGCATAAATCAGATACTTTTGAGATTTTTCAAAAATTTGCTAAACAGATACAAAATGAAAAGGGTTTTTCCATTATTTCTTTAAGAACTGATCATTGTACAGAATTTGATAATTCATTATTTATTTCCTTTTGTGAAGAACATGGAATAAATCATAATTTTTTTTGCACCATATACACTACAACAGAATGAGGTAGTTGAAAGAAAGAATAGAACAATATAAGAAATGACACGTTCTATGTTGAATGAAAGTGGAATAGCTAAATATTTTTGGGCTGAAGCTGTTACAACTGCTTGTTATATCATGAATAAAGTATACATTAGACCTCATATTGCAAAAACATCATATGAATTATTTCGTGGTAGAAAACCATCTGTTTCATATTTTCATGTGTTTAGTTGTACATGCTTTGTGAAAAAGAATGCACATAATCTTGGGAAGTTTGATGAAAGGTCAGATGAAGCAATTTTTCTAGGATATTCACAACATAGTAAAGCATATCGTGTTTTTAACAAAACAACAAAAATAGCTAAAGAATCTATTAATGTACGTTTTATTGATGTAAAAGATGATTTTGATGATGATGATATGCATACATTTGTTAAAAAAATAATGGCATGAATTCTGAAACAAAATCAGAAAGTAAAACCGAAGAAATGCAAAAACCTGATACATCAGAAGGTAAGGCAGAAGGTAATCTGGAAAGAGAAGTAAAAGCTAACACGTTAGAAGATAGGGCAGAAGGTAACCTGGAATTAAATATTAACAACCCTGAAAGTTCAAAAGCATGGAAATATAAATCTTCATCCACCTAGCTTAATTATTGGTAATATAGAATCTGGAACTAAACTAGATCTAAATTACAAGAGCTTGAAAATCTTTGCTTTGATATCTGAAATAGAACCAAGTAACATGAAGAAGCATTAAATGATGAAAATTGGATCAATGCTATGCATGAAGAATTAAATCAATTTCAGAGAAATAATGTTTGGAACTTAGTTCCTAGACCACAAGACAAAACTATCATAGGAACTAAATGGGTTTATAAGAATAAATTGGATGAAAATGGTAAAATTGTTAGAAATAAAGGAAGACTTGCAGCTAAAGGATATTCTTAAGAAGAATGAATAGATTATGATGAAACTTATGCACCAGTTGCTAGATTGGAAGCTATAAGATTATTGCTTGCTTATGCATGTTATAAAGATTTTAAATTATTTCAAATGGATGTAAAAAGTGCATTTTTGAATGGTTATATTAAAGAAGAAGTATATGTTGAACAACCACCTGGATTTGAGGATACATTTAAGCCTGATCATGTCTTTAAGTTGAGAAAAGCTTTGTATGGTCTGAAACAAGCACCAAGAGCTTGGTATGAGAGACTTAGTGAATATCTCATATCAAGTGGATATCAAAAGGTACGATTGACACAACTTTATTCTTAAAATATTATAATGATGATATAATTGTTGTACAAATATATGTTGATGACATAATATTTGGGTCAACTAATGAACAATATTGTCAAGAATTTGTAAAGCTTATGCAGGCTGAATTTGAAATGTCCATGATGGGAGAATTAAATTTCTTTTTGGGATTACAAATTCAAAGGATGAAATTTTCATTCATCAAGAGAAGTATACCAAACAAATTCTGAAAAAGTTTGGATTTGAGAACTCAAAAGAAGCTGCTACACCAATGAGCTCATCTATAAGGTTAGATATTGATTCTCAAGGTAAGAAAGTTAATGAAAAATTATATAGAAGTTTAATTGGTTCTCTTTTGTATTTAACTGCATCTAGACCAGATATATGTTTTCTGTATGTATTTGTGCAAGATTTCAAAGTAATCTAACTGAAACACATTTAAAAGCTGTTAAAAGAATTTTCAAGTACATTGCTGGTATTGCAAAATTAGGAATCCGGTATCCTAAAAATGAGAATTTTGAATTAATTGGATAATCAGATGCTGATTATGTAGGATGCAAAATTGATAGAAAAAGCACTTCTGGTACTTGTCAATTCTTAAGAAACAAACTGATTTCTTGGTCTTTAAGAAACAGAATTCAGTTGCTTTATTACAGCAGAAGCTGAATATGTTTCAATTGGAAACTGTTGTGCACAAATTCTTTGGAATAAAACAACAATTACAAGATTTTGGATTAAAATATAATATCTCAATTAAATGTGATAATACAAGTGCAATCAATTTAAAAAAAATCCTATGCATCATTCTAGGACTAAACATATAGAAATTAGGCATCATTTTATAAGGGATCATGTGAATAATGGAAATATTAATATAGAATTTGTTTCTACTGAAAATCAGTATGCTGATATTTTTACTAAACCATTGGATAAAATGAGATTTGAATTTTTAAGAAATGAAATTGGAATATGTAATTCATTTTGAATTAAATTACTTATTCCATAATTTCCATAAAAATTTAAAATTAAATTGAAATTTAAAAGTTTAAAAAAAAAAAAATAACATGCAGGTAATGTCTCTTCATACCCTTCCCAAACATTACTCTTCATTACTTTATGAGCACACAAATCAAACTTTTCATTCTCTCTATTCTTGATCATCTTTTCCCGTCCGTGTCTTCAAACATCCCACATCATGTTTTCAAGAAAATCCAGTCGGTTAGCATCAAAAAGTTTCAAAACAAAACCTATAAAAGGAACAATATCAATTGAAGATGATCCCTTTGATTTTGAAGAAACCCTCGAAGCCCTAACTAAAGATGGTAATCTGAGAGAAAAACGATCCAAATTACAACATGATAAAGTTTCCTTGGAAAAAGAACAAGAAGCGGCCACAGTAGTTGAGAAATCGTCCTCAGAGGAACCGCTTGCATCCTCTGAAATCCTCTCAGAGAGTAGTTCAGACTCTGTTCCTCTTACTCCTCAACCACCAAGCAAAAGGAAATTGGCTCAACGTTCGACCAGGAAGACTCCCCTAGCCAAAAGGCAGAAAACCACATCAAGTAAGATTCTTGAATGTGCTTTTGTTGAATTTAAGTTTTTCAAAGAAAATGGCTTTTATTGGGAAGATTGGCTTAATCGTATAAGGTGCCAAAATATATGTAATATTTCTGGCATGGTTGATAGTTGGCTAATACAAGAGTTTTATGAGAATCTGACAGTTAGAGGACTCTAAGTTGAAAGCGAAAGTGGCTAGGAAAGTTCTTACACTCAGTAGGAAAAATCTAATTGAGTGTTTTGAGATGAAAAATGACAAAGATGACAAAAGGATTTTGCAGTTTGAAAATAAATCTTTGTATAGAGAACTAAATGATGGAGTAGGAAATTATGTTGAAAATGATATCTTTGCCATAGATTTTGAGTTGTTGGTTTGGCTATTACATAAAATTGTAGTTGATTGCATTCTTCCCAAGAATGGCAGTTCAACAACCATTTCAATGGAAGAAGCAGTAGCCGTCCTTGCAATGAAAAAGAATGTTAAACTTGATAACCTAGCATGATCTTGAGGCATATGTGGAGGACTAGGAATAATAAACCTTATGGCAACCTGTTGATGAAATTTTTCAAGTTTAAGAAACTCAGTGTACCAAAGATTTTAAAATGCCCTTTAGTATAAAGAAAACCGGGGAAACAAACTTAAAGAAGATGGGAATCCAAGTTGTTCAAAAGTTATGTATTTCTAAGAATGGCTCATGGTATAGGGATCCTAAATTTAACAAAGTCAATTTTGACTGGAAAAGAATCCAGCTATTGCTGAGGGGAGCTACATTTTGCAGCAGACAGTGGGTCAAAAAGTGGGGATTCGGAAAAGGAAAGGGAACAAGTCTCTAAGAAGAAGGGGAAGGAGAAATGCCTAAAAAAGTAAAGAAAAGGCATCATATTCGAATTGAAGGAAAGTTTGAAATCAGGGAAGGAGGAAGAAATGAAGAAAATAGTGACTCAGAGACTGAGTCAGACGGTTTTGCTTTTGTTGAACCACCTGGAGTCAGTTTTGACTAGAAAAGGGTCCGAGCCATTGCTGAGGGGGAGCTACTTTTTGCAGCGGACAATGGGTTAGAAGGTGGAGATTCGGAAAAGGAAAGGGAACAAGTCTCTAAGAAGAAGGGGAAGGAGAAATGCCTAAAAAAGTAAAGAAAAGGCATCATATTTGAACTGGAGGAAAGTTTGAAATCAGGGAAGGAGGAAGAAATGAAGAAAATAGTAACTCAGAGACCGAGTCAGACGATTCTGCTTTTGTTAAACCACCTGGAGAATCTTCTCGTTCTTCTCTTCGATCAGCTGTTGTAAAGATCATAGATCAAAACCTAGATGTTGTGAAGAAAAATCTAACAAATTCTATTCTAGATTCTCTACCATATGTTATTTTTGCTGATCATGAAATACCTTCATCATCTGTTCAACCTTCATCCCCTGTTTTTCAAACTTCTCCTGCACATCCTTCGAGTCCACAACATCAGACTTCACCCATGAAGGAAGTTGTACTAGCAGTTCAGGTTGATGAACTTGCAATCATTCCATTTAACCAACCTGCTAACCCTGTTTCACAACCATCCATGAGGGAAATGAAGTCATATCATTTGTTCTTAACTTTTTCAAGTAGCAAAATTTGATTCCACAACAAATTCGTCCCACAATTCCTCAAAGGAAAAAGATGCAAGCTCGAAAATCTACCTTGAAATTTGAATATCAGAAAAAAATGATCTGATGCTTTTATTTTTAAGACTTTTAGAAGACTTCTTTTATCATTTGGTCTGTAATAATTTTTAGAAACTTTGTTTGTTTCTAATTTCTAATTTTATATGCATATTTTTGTTTTCTTATTATGTCTCTTTTGTGATGCTAACAAAAAGGGGGAGAAAGAATAAACAAAATATTTTAAAATGAACATAATTGCTATGTTTGCTATTGTTGCTGCTGTATATATGTTGTTGTTGAGTTTTTGTTGACATTTAAAATAAACATGATTAAGTTTTTTTTTTTTTTTATGGGGTTTTGTTATCATCAAAAAGGGGGAGAATGTTGATTTATCTCAAATGATGATTTTGATGATAACAAAAATGATTAAATGATTTCCTACATATTTGAATTAGTGTGCAGATGTATATAAGATAAACTTATATAAGAAAGTATATCAGACGGTTGAAAATTTTCATTAAGAACAATTTGTATATCAAAAGGTCGATCAGAAGTAACTCACTTATATTTTCTTAGTCAGAGAGTTAGTCAGAAGGTTTATGGGAGTAAAAAGTTTTGAATTGATATTTGATTTTTATGAGCTTAAGCAAATCATTTTGATCCGAATTATTGTTCAAAGTTTTTATTGTTAAATTTATTATTTTAAGAAAGTTTCAAAGCCATTTTAGTTGAATAACCAAGTGGTGTGAAATTTATTCAAAATTTTTAAAAGTAAATTTTATAACCAATTAACCCCCCCTCTTGGTTATCTTTTCGGGATCAACATAGAGTAAATTTAATTATGCCTATCCTAGGCAAGAAACAAGCATGTTACTGCGTATCTGAGATATTCTCAAACAAAAAAGGTGTAACTAGTCCTCAAGGTGACAGAGAATATGATAAAAGAGATTAAATTAATAAAACTTTAACACTAATTCAAAACAAGAACTCGCACTGTACAAAGTTCAATTATAAACAAAATTCACACAAAACATAACATGTAATAAGTTCATTTAAATCATGCTTGATTATATTAATTAATTAGCACAACACATCACTTTTCACTTATCTATCTCAATTTGGCTCAAAAGATTCATTTCCTAAGCAATTACACATTTAATAAAGAAAAAAAAAAGTTTTTAACCTTGTTTGAAAATTGTATAAATGAAGTTGAGATATGAATTGTGCTTGATGAGGATTGAAAGTGTGTAAAAGCTGCAATTTTCGAACGAAAATAGAGAAATTATGTTTCAAAATTTTTCCAGTGGTGCATTACCCTTACTTAGGTCGTGTACATGTACTCGTGACTCAACAGAATCAAATTTCTACATACACTACCCCTACACGGGTCATGCACATTTACTTGTGACTCCACATAATCAAATTTTTACATACACTACCCTTACACGGCTTGTGTACATTTACTAGTGACTCTATAGAATCAAATTTCTACATATACTACCCCTACACGGTCATGTAGCATTTTCCTGTTTTGCAGCCTATCGTATTTTAATCGTAACTTTTTCATCCAATCTCCGATTAAGGTGATTCAAGTTGTGTTAGAAAGCTTAGAAAATGATATACAACTTTTATGTTTTTAACTTTTTACCAATTTCATGTAAGGACCCGCTATCACCCCTATATTTAAAATAAGTGATAACAGTTCCCCAACCACATATAATCTGCAGAATTATATATGAGGTTGTCCGAGAAGAAATGTTTGATGAATTGTTTGTCTAATTTCACAACATAAGTCATTTTGAAAATTGTTTACTTAATAGCTTACTTTCAAAACACAATACCATATATATACAAACATTATAAGAAAATAGCTCAGGTTATACAAGCTAGTACATACATACATACATATATATATTACAACCAAAAAGGCTTCTTACAAGCTTAGCAAAACTACAAAACATATAGTTCATCAAGAACTATATAAACAACTATCCAACCTATATATCTAGTCTATTACAAAAAGATTGGGCTCCAACCAGTCCAGGGCCATCTCTAGTCCTCAAACTCCTCCAAAAAATCCTCAAAATCAGGACCATAACCCAAGCTCGCATAAGACTCATCAAGATCCTCACCTGAAATAGATAAAATATGAGCCAGAGGCTCAGTACACAAGTAACGAAAACAAAAGCGAGATGATTCACACAAGCCTAAACTAAATGCAAGATGCAACAACCATTCAATTATTATTTAGTCTTTAGTTAGTAATTCAACATGGGAGTATTCAACTCCGGGCAACAAGGATAGTGGGGGGATCCTGAGTAACAACCTTGACGCTCAGGGGGTTGATAATAAGTAGCTCGGATACTTATACCATTCTAAATAATTTTACAGAAAACACCTAAATCTACCATGCCCAATCTGAGCAGGGTGCCGCTCCCCGAACCGAATACCAATTCCACCCAAGGCTTACCCAATCTGTGAGGGGGCGCCCCTAGGCACTCATGCCACCCTGGGCAGGGATTGGATTTAACGGCGTAAAATACAAATCAACACTCACAATTAAGTTTTTCTTAATATATATAGTTTTCATAAATGTCTACCCTAACACAGAGACAAGCTAATTACTGCGTACCTGTACTAGATCGAGAGTCAATGGGAATAACCGAAAGGGAATCAATCACTGTAAAAAGAAGTAATTACAAACTCACATTTAGTTCAAGTATATATATATTCATCAAAGCTCAAGTATAATCATCCAAAGAAATTCAAATAAATCATTATAACATCATCACATAGCATTTAGATATCATATATTATCATACAATACTCAACAAATACTTAAATGACCATTTATCAAGCTTTGAACAACTTTTAGCAAACAACAATAAGTTTTAAACTTTGTTGGAAAGTGTATCAGCTGGAAAGAATTAAAATTTAAGCACTGATACTTTTGTAATTTGTAAAATCTTAAAACATGAAAGTTGTAGATCTCTTTTTAAGATTTTCAATGCAACTTGAATCACCTTAAACGGAGGTCGGATGAAAAAGTTATGGCCAAATTATAAACAGGCTGCGAAACAGGGAAACCAACGCCGGACTTCAACGTCGGCGGCGTAAATGTAAAAATTTGCCAGCGTTAGAGGTCGACGATTCTGGTCCCTGAGTGCATCTTCAACACCGGCAAATTCCTCATGTACGCCGGCAGCGTACCCTTCAACACCGCCAGCGTACTTTGCCGGCGTACACTCTGTGACAGGTTGCGAAAATTCTTTAAACTCCTCTGTTTTTTTCATGTTAAATTTACACTTTCAAATTTCTCTTAAACTCATTCCAAGTTTCCCAAAGCTTGTTATATGTTTATTACATTATTCAAACAACACCAAACATCTCCAAAACTTCATCAACCCCAATCACTATTCATCATCTTCTTCCAACTTCCATCAAACATCAATTACACTTCAATATTAGGTCATCCAACCACATGCATTCACCAACACTTCCAACACTTCAAAACTCATCCTAAGCACATAAAACTAACCACTCTAGTCCTATAACACATCATATACCATCAAAACATCATGGAGCATGAATTTAAACAAATATGGCATCAAGACTACATATTCATGCATAGAAAAGAAAGTTGAAGAACACACTTACCACAAGAACTTCAAGGCTTGGTTTAATGACTCTAGATCAAGCTTTTGATGGTGGATGTTGTAGAAAATCAAGTCTCAAACTTAGTTCACCTTGGGAGTCTTTTTGGAGTGAAGAAGAAGAGGTTTTAGGGCAAATGGAGGGCTTTTGGTTTGGTCTGGGATTTTTGGCCGAATTTTAGAGGTTAAGTAGTTTAAGTTTATCCTATGTTGACTTTAAGGGCATGAGGACATTAAAGGCTTAATGACTTTGTTTTGGGTTAATTAATATCTTTGTCTTAAGGCACATAATGGAGGTTTAATGGCTAAGTCTTTAGCCTATTTTTCTACTACCTAAGGATATTTGTATATATACATTCCACTTATTCTAAGCATAAATAACACACTCTAAGGCATATTAATATTTTACAAACTCAATAAATAATTAATCTAACATATTTAAATAATTCTACACTTTCACACATCATAATACTCATCAAAATTAAACTCACTATCAATATATATATATATAATATAATCATGCTTAAATTCAACAATACACTTATAAAATAAAAATTAGGAATTTCATGGCTATTTTATTTCAAAAGTATCAATACTTAAATTTTGTTTCTATTTCACAACATCACTATCCAACACTTCAATCATACAAATACTTCAAGTTACCTATCCAACACATACTACAAGCTTTTTTAGCACAAAAATACTACTCCAACTACCAACAAGACATATAAACCATCCTATCTCAATTTTAGCATGCAACCTTATCTTAACAAAAGTACGCTCTACATATACTTAAAACAAATGAACACACATACCTTAAGAGCTTTGTGTCTTGATTTTGTGGTCTTGTTGCAAGCCTTTAATGGTTTTCTTTGTAAAAGTTGAAGGGGTTAGTATTACATATCCATGGGAGAGCTTTTGGGGAAGAGAAAATGAGGTTTTAGGGCTTGTAAATGGGTGTTTTTGAGGTCTGGAATTTTTAGACGAAAATTGCACTTTAAGAGATGATATTTATCTCCTTTATTGACTTTTGAGGCTGCCTACTTTAACGCTTTACATGGGCTTGTTTTTAGTAATTAAATGAGCTTATTTTAGGCATATAAATGTGTTTTTGGGCTAATTAATATCTAAAAAAATTCTGCTATGTAGAAAAAAAATATATATTTATATTTTGTATGTTTACTTGTTTTAAGCTATTTTATCACACTCTTAACTACACTCACAAATTTATAAACTCAATATTTAGTTATTCTAAGACATTTTGGTATTTTAACACATCAACATAACACATATATCAAATATTAATATAAATCACATTCATCGTATTTCAAAATCATGCATAATTGAATCAACACATTTATAAAAGATGACTTGGGAAATTATGGCTATTTCAACTACTATCCTGATTGTATGAATTGACAATTTAGCAGGTTTTAAGGTCTACTCTCACTAGTGATGGATATGAGACCTGTGCACAAATAGGACAAATGTAGATAAATAGAGAGAAACTGGGCAATTGAGTATGCGTGGTGGATTGCTGAGTGAGATGCTCAATGAGTTAACATCGTGGGCTGAGCGTTATTACTATTGGCACTTGCCCTTACTACCTGCCATGGTATCAAGAGATTATCTAATAGTGTGTTGGTTATACTGGTGTCATGCTTGGATATTTGATAAGTGAAATATAATCCCATTAAATTATTTTTGTCTCTTGATTATACGAAATATTCCAACCTCGATCTTTATTATACATTACAAGGCGACTTCATTAATATATTTTCCAAGGCATGGTGCAACAATGTAAAGGCATCACCCTTCATGACCCACTACCATCAGTTCATATAAATGATGGCAATGATAATCCCCTATTGTTGCAACTTACATGGGGTAGTTGACATAAGCCCTGGGGACAAGGCTAAGGTATGGGGCGAAGCTGACGGCGAGAATATAAGCATGTATAAGTAGACATTAAGGACAAGCCGTCTCCCACAGCAGTTGAGACTAGAGAGTTGAGTCTTAAATGTCATATTCAACTATTCTTGAGACATCCTTGTCTAAGTGCTATATTGTAGCCATTCGGTCTCTCTCGACTCTATAAAAGAGGTGACTTACAACATCGTTAGATGATACAGGTAAGGGTCTTGCTCTGGTTGAGCTGGACTCCGTCCCAATGCATGCTGAGAGCCCTTGTTACAGCCCATCAAATATAGGTTAGGAGTACATGCAAATTATTCGGTTAAATACAACATCGATGGAGTACACTCCACTACATTTTTTATTTCTCTTTTCTTTTTTTACAATATATCTTTCTTCAGTGTGTTTTTTTTTTTGTACTTGTACACACTGAACCTTATTAGTGAAAGTTTTTATTGTATTTTACTTTTAATTTTACATGTTCCATCGTTGAAAAATGGGTCTAGTTATCGACATGAAGGATAGTGGAGTTTTAAGTGGACATGTTATGAAATTTTATGTTCATGTTAAATGGAGCTTAAAGGGAGTAGTTGGAATTGTTGTCTAGTGTAATTGTTTATGTTGTGGAATATGTTTTTGATTTTGTATTAGTAGGTGAATATTATGTAATTTGTAACTTGGGATATAAAAAAACTATAGTATTTGTTCCACGTATTGAAGGCCAAACTCATAGTGAACTCATCTCCAAAAGAAAGTTTGACACAAGTATTATAAATTTGTATCTTCAAGATACAAGTTCAAGTTATCTAATTTTTTAATATCTTCGATCTTGTTACAATTTTTGTAATTATTTATTAACAATATTATTTCTTCCCCTTAACCCCTTATAAAATAGTATAAAAAAGGGATCGAAACAAGTTGGATTTTGTTCAATTAAAAATTTATAAAACTTGAGTCTAATTGAGTCTTTTATCAAATTTAAAATTTAAGTTTAAGTTTCGTTATTGGACTAAAGTTTATTTCAAGTTGGACTCTTTTATAAGTCAAGCCAAGTCAAGTTTGACTGGATGAGTGGCTTAGTCCACATGCACCATTAAGATATGGGATAAAATTAAATATAGGATATTAACTACATAAAGTGAATAAAATACACATATAATATATAAATAGAGCATAATATCTAAGAATAAAAAATTTTAAATAAGTTTTTTGTGTCTTGATTCTTAGTAAACCTTTAAAAAAAAAAGGCAAGAGTCGAGAAATATGTATCAAAGAATTTTTTATTTTAATTTATATGAAGTATATAATATACATAACACAATTGGTTACAATCTTAAACAAATCGAATGACCAACCGAAACTAAAGCTTGAGCATGACTGATGAAATTTATACTAAGTTCAAGTTTAGGGTATTTAATAGCCAATCCCAAGTCGAGTTGAACTTAAAGTGGGTAGAGTTTAAATATGCTGTGAACAATTCAACTCGTTTGCAATCTTAGTAATAAGATTATGTATCGATTTTTCATTATTATAATCTGTAACAAGCATTACAACCAAAAAGGTATCTTAAAACAAATTTAGCATTTAGTAATCCCACTATAAAATGTAAGACTTTAGAAATAGCCCTAATGCATCTAATGAAAAAAAGGGGAAATAAGGCTTTAATGACTTGTGTTTTCACACTTTTTTAGTTCGGGTACCTATAGTTTTTTTTTTTCCAATTTAAGAACCTAAAAAAAAAAAGTCTGACCGTAGCAGCCATTACAAAAAAGGACTGAAAAATGATAGATCGTTCAATATATGAGATTCCATTCTAAATGTGAACCCGATTATAAAAATGAATTGAATCACAACTTTGTTATATGGGATTGTTGAGTTTAAGTTTACCTATTTATCCAATTCTCTTTTTTTTTTTTAATATTGCAAATGGTATCTAAACTTTAGCAAAATATGTAATTTGGTATTTAAACTTTGAAATTTGTTAATTTGATACTTGAACTTTGAAATTGATCAACTTGGCACTTGAAATATTTTGAAATTAATTAATTCAATACCTGAAAGAAACCTCGCAAGGTATTGTTGGTGTACACGAAAAGTTATTTTATGTACTAAATTGATTAATTTCAAAGTTCATGTATCAGATACTTCATTGCGTATTTTTTCAAAGTTCAAGTATCATTAGTGACATTAACCCTAAATATAATTAGAAGGCTAGGATGAATTGAGATTCCATGAGATGGAATCAAATACTCTTTTAAAACTGAAATTCTTAATTCTAAGAATCATTATTTTGGTTTCTAAAAATACATGGAAAGGGAATAAATTAGAATTGCAATTCCATCATAGTTATTCTCATATGCTAGTCATACTAGTATGACTTCTTTTTACCAATTTTTGGTAAATTAAATATTATGTTCTTATGGTTTTATACTTTTTAATTTTGGGTATTTATGTTTTTATTTTTTTATATGTTAGGTACATTTGTTATGCAAAATTGAAAAAAGAAAAGGTTTACTTAGTTTTTTTCTTTTTAAGGATAATCTCATAAATGATACATAAACTTTGACAAAATATGCAATTAGATATATGAACTTTGAAATTGATCGATTTAGTACCTGAAGTACATAAACTTTGAAATTAATAAATTTAGTACCTAAAAGAACTTTTCGTACACATGATTTCAAATTTCTTCCAGTACCAAGAGATGCATGATCTATTATTAAGAACTTTACGTATACTTTATATGCATGTTACACTGAATGCATTTCAATCCATTCCATTTCAATGATTCCTATAAGCCAAATTTTACAAAAAATGACTCTAAATACGTTATAACTTTCTATTTCAGACTTCAGTAAAAGATAAAAGTGGTGAGTGGAGAACAAGAGTTGAAAAGAGGTATACAAGTACATTTATAGAAGGAATTTTTCATTGTTCTTCGAATAAATAATGCAAATAGCAAAGAAGTGGAACTTTAAAGAGAATTGTTAATGTTTAAAATTAAGAAGGTATGTGTAGTATAGATTTGCTTTTCCTATTTTATTTTAGTAGACAAACCATCTAAAAACGAGTTTGCCAATTTGTGTTAATGTAATGACCCTAAAGAGGTTTCGATGGAATTCCCATAAAATTGCTATATTACATATGTACCTATAATATGAGGATCGTTGCTAATGTCTTAAGGCCTAGTGACATCTCTCCCTAGTTTCTCAAGAAAGAAGTATCATGTTCGATTCCCCTTTCCACATTGTAATGACAAAAAAAAGTAAGATGAAGACAAGACAAAGATTGCAAAACTTTGATTAGTTATTCACTCTCTATAATATACGTTTTAATTATAGTAAAAATAGTCATGGAAATCAATTTGCATGATCCAATAGATTGCAGAGAGTTACATATCATACCAAGAGATAAAATAAAGTAAACCTAGGTTTAAAGAAAAGATTAGTGACTATTAAATAAAATATCTAAATGTAGAATGAGAATTTTGAAATAGGAATGAATCAAATTCTAAATCTCATCCCCTTAACTTAAGTTTTGTCTATGAGCTTCTAATTCTCTACCTATCCTATACGATTTTGTCTTTGATTCACTCTTACATCTCATCTCATTCCTACCTTTTAATTAACCTAAAAAATTAAACTATTAGGAGTCAAGCTACATCAAACTTAGTGAGCAACTTCCTTGTACCGTACCTTTCATGAAAAATTAAATCAAATTTATTAAACAATCATATGCCATGCATGGTCAACCATGTGAATGTAATAAATATATGCAGCCATTTGGGAACATATATAGCAAGAATTTACACCCTTCATAACAAGGGCTAGGAAGTTAATCAATTACTATCAGCATCTAGGTGCCTCATCATAGGATTACAAACATACTTGTTATCTCAATAGATAGTATCAAACACATGTCAACTATCCCAACGTATAGTATCAAGAAAACAATATGAAAACGGATCAAGTGTCACAAAGATCTAGAGATTGATGCAATATGAGCAAGTTTTGTAAAAATTTAAAAAAGGTTCAAGTAAGGTTGTCAAACTTACAATTCTGTATAAAATTGTTAGAAGGTATGTAGAATTGAAATGTAGTTATGAAATGGGAAAATGCAAGTTTCTACGGCCTATGCAAAAATAGCTTTTAAAACTTTAGATGTGTTTATGGAAGTCGTAAAAAAAATTAAAATACATAATGGATGTAAGAAAAAGTTCATTTTTTTTCATAACAACTCCTAGTCCATAATATAATATACATGAAAAAAAAAAAGAAACAAAGTAGAGTCAAAATTAAGTTCTTCTCTTTTATTTTGTTTGAAATATGTTATGAATTGGATGGGGAACTTTTCAGTTTATCTTAAATTTTTAATTACATAAAAGAAATAAATAAATTTTCATATGACCTTTATGCTATAACTCAACTTGAATGAATATTATAAATGAAAATAGAGGAATTGTCAGAAGGGAGGGAAAGAGAGAGAGAGATTGTGTGAAAATAAAAATTGAAATACAATAAGTTAGATTTATCATCCTAATAGTCGATGAGCTCTGGAAACATGGTTATATTTTTCATATTTTAACCTATTTGACTCAAACAGGTAAAACATCAGGAAATCGATTAAGAATGTAAGGTTTTACTAGGTTTACATATAGACTTGGTTGAAATCATGAGATTCTACAAAAAGATGATTCTACACACGAGTAAACTTAAAAAGGCCTCCTAAAAGTGTAAACTCATATAATTATATAGGTAAAATCATAGTTTTGACAATAGTGGGCTCAAGTGCCACGAAGTTTTAGCTCAGCATGATACAAGTAGGTTTTATAAAAAATTAACACAAAGGCTCAAAAATCACTTTTCACAAACCATTTATTTGAGTCAAGCAGTGGCACTTGTTATACGCTCACTTTTTGAACATAAATCACTTTTCCTAGGATATGTGAGTGGGTACATCTTATACCCTTAGTAATGACTGACATAACTAAATTGCACTTTTTGAATGAGGTAGTTCCCAATACAAATAGCAGGGCTTGTGGTATCATGATACCTAATTACAAGCCACCCAGTTCATTTTATAATGGTGATGACCTTTAAACAATGCAAGTCATGTGCTACATTATTTATTTTATCTTATTTAAGCCGAATAGTCATTAGGTTTATTCGGGTAACCAACCAAATGTATGTAAGACATTCACAGTTTTACATTAAAAGCAACTAGTAAGGAATTATCTTATAATTAAAGTGTCTTATGAGTCACCACACGACATCAAACACATGCATAAGACTTGATCCTTAAGTAAGTTAATTCATATAATATTTATTTGATAAATTACACAAGGAGGTCACAACGTTTGGAGGATAGGTTTATTTTAAGTCAAAACGTTTCGAAAAGTTCAAAAGAGGTCACAACGTTTGAAAAAATGTCTTTTGAGATTTAATTAAGTATTTTTCTTACTGATACATGTCAGTGTCGCCTTAAAAGAAAGGTTTATTGAGTTTTAATTAAATATTTTTCCTGTTGATATGTGCTAATGATGACCTAAATTGACCCACTTCTCTAAACATTATGACCTAAAATGAACTTATCCGCAAATGTTATAACTAAATAAACTTACTCACTAGACGTTATGACCTCTTTTGAACTTTTCAAAATATCGTGACTTAAAATGAACACATACAAACTTTGTGCATTTCAATATAATTTACCTAATTTATTAAGGTGCAATTGATCTATGAGTACGACCAAATACAATAATCATGGAAAGAGTGCTCATTTAATCATTTTACTAGTCTATTACAAAAAATCCCTAGTAATTTACTACTGCTATCACATTGACCTATAGAATATTATAAGAACAATGTAATTTCTAACCTTCTAAAATGGAATGTAAAGTCTAATTTTCTAGGTTTTTGGATGCTTTAGAAATCCTATCGTATATTATTCATTTTCATTGGTATCGGAATTTAAATTTATAATTTTATGAATCCTAAAAGTGTTTCTTGTTTGTGATTGGCTTCTATTAACCATGTTTGTATATTTGTTAAATTAATAATAGTTACTCTTAATAATATTCATTTCGCCCCTATGTGGAATGAAATAAATACACACACACATCTTAGAAACAACATAATCCTTATATAATTTATAGTCGAATCTATTATATTTAATTATGTCACAACTATATCCATCGAATAGTCGTCACGGGTTTGATATCACATCAAAACTATTTTGGTAAAAGAGATTACACTAATCTTCTACCTAAGTTCACAGTACTCTCCCGTTTTGATTAGTTTTTTTATTTCGGTGATATTTTTCTCATTTTAAGTCCGATTTTTACAAATTTATAGTAGTTTTTATATGGTTTTGAGTGCATTTTCCAATAGTGCAATTATTTTTACTAAGAGAGATCATTGAGGGCATGGATCACATTGGACAGATTCTACCCATTCTTTGTATGTAATCATTTGAATTAATTTTCAATTCTTTTTGTGACATCTCTACCAAAAGTTTTTCTATGTAACATTGACTTGATTATTGGTACGTTGCCTTAGATTATCTTGGATTGTATTTGAAGTAAAAAAAAAAAAAAAGTTAATTATACTTCTTGCACAAAATAATATGAAACTCATTTTTACTATACCATCACACGATATTATCAAAGGAGTAAATCACATCGATAAATATCAGTATTCAACAGTAAGTTCATTTAATGTATTAACATTTTAAGTAATTAAAAAGATGAATGAATACGTATGGAGACATTCTTTTAAGATATCAACATTTCAAGTGGTTAAAAAAGATGAATTAATATTTTACAAATGAGTCAAATAAAGTATTGATAATTAATTATGAGAAAAATTAAGGAAACTTTATTTAAAACTAACTCAAATTGATACCTTATATGAACTCTATGAGTTGATACCCCATTTGATCACATTGCGAAACATTAAGTCATCTTTTTAACTACCCCAAAATATTGATATCTTCTAATATAATTTACTTATTGTCATAGTGTATGATCTTTAATTATCATCAAAGTTTACTGTACTAAATATTTCTATAGAGTACTCAATGCTTGGGATTACTATATTATATATATATATATATATATCTTCTGAAAATTTATTTATTTATTTATTTTTATGTATGCAATACGAACACATGTAGTAGGCATTTACTACTTTACATTAAGTAAACAATATTTTAGAGTTTTATTTGATATGTATAACTAATAAACAAAGGAGTAAAAAAATTTGTGCAATCTTATTATATTTCATATGTACATATATATATATATATATATATATATATTCTTAAGGATTTCATTGTAATAATATGGAAGCTTTATAAATCATCATGATTTTTATTATATTTTCAACAATTGATGCGTGTTGGCGTTATATGTGATAAAATCAAAAGATTTGTTTATTCACCTTTTATTTATTTGTTAAATAATTCAAGAATATTTTTATGTTTTAGAGAGTTTATAGTAGGACATTTAAAGAGACAAGTAAATAACACTAAGATATCCACAAACTAAACATGTTTCTAAGATTTTTATTTGATAAATATAGAAGTACTTACTTTGCTTATGGTCTTGAAAAGCTTAAAATCTTGATCTCTTTTGGCTGCTTCTTTGCTTGGTTTCAAGGAAGAGAGGAAGATGAGTAGTGGTTTGATTTTGCTAGTTAAATGGAGGAAGAATTGAGGGGAAAAAAAGAAGAAAAATATGAGTGTAGGAGATCATGGTGGGAATAAGAGATAAAAGAGAAGGGCAGAAGCTTGAGCTAGAAATTAAGTGGAGAGTTGATTGAAAGGGAGCGAGAAGAAAGTGGCCGTAGTTGCTTTATAAGGGAAGAGAGAAAAAAAATGGAAAGAAGAGAGAGCGATGTAAGGTGTTATTTATACAGAGGATACTTGTTGTAGTGTACAAAATGTTTTATCCAACATATATTTCAAAATATTAAACTAATTACCTATTGTATTGTACACGATATTTATCCAAATTGTCTTCCAACAAGTACAATAAATTACTTATTATATTGTATAAATTTTTTGTCCAATATACCTCCCAAAAGTACAATAATTGTTCTTTTTTGTTTGTTTATTAATTAGTTGAGTCCAAAGAAAATTTGATAATTTGATTGTTCATGGGAGGTTGATTGGTAATCATGATCGGCTATGGTAGGAGAAAGAGGATAGAATTATGTTTTGCTTAAATTGGTTTCATTAGGATTAGTTTGTTGATGTGTAACTAGAATTTCCACTACTTATATCAATAGAATTGATATTAGGTTTATAGGTGATTGGTATTGATAATTATGATTATGCATTACTTGAAATTACTAACACCATTATCGTTTATAATTTATATGAATCGTTGAAGTAATCTATTAACCTGTAAATTATCATGCTCATATCTATTAATTTTCTTAGGTTCTCAACGTATATAAGTTCATTGAAATCTTTTATGATATCTCTATGGTATGGGATATATTTAGGGATTTTGTTCACATGTTTTAAATCTGAGAGTCGTACATTTATGATGACATTATATGTAGTCCTTTATATATATTTATATTATGATTAAAGTATTCTATTCTTGTCATACTAGTGTATGTATATAAATTTATGTACATAATTTCGAGTTCAATATCAATAATCTATATTAAATGTTGGTTATATTTATACGTCATTAAATATATATATTTATACATATTTCACATTGTATATATAATCGATATGCTATTAATATAATCTATATATC
Organism: Combretum micranthum; assembly: GCA_024138025.1. NCBI lineage: Eukaryota > Viridiplantae > Streptophyta > Magnoliopsida > Myrtales > Combretaceae > Combretum > Combretum micranthum. The sequence continues at coordinate 960,988 of JAMXBD010000255.1, forward strand.
AATATAGATTCATGTAATATGCTGTATATAATCTATTATTAAAACTTGCCACTCATATATAATTTATTTGCTTTATGTAATAACTGGAATATAACACATTGGGGAAATACAAAAACACAACCTATTTGTGTTTTGGTACTTTTATAGACAAGTGACATGAGTTTTAATTTTCGATAAATATATAACTTGTGTTTTTTATATTTTGGCATTCGGAGTGACGTGAGTTTATTTTTTACAAATACATGACATGTGTTTTGATATTTTTGCAAAAAGTAACTTCATTTTTTATTTTTAACAATGAATTACCTATATTTTTAACATAAATGACAAAATATAAGTCATATATTTTCTAAAAAATAATACTTAGGTCGCTTATTTGCAAAAGCACCAAAGCATAAGTCATGTGTTTGTTAAAAATCAAAACTCATACTTACTATATATTTGTCAAAAATCAAAACTTAAACTATTTGTTTGTAAAAGTACCAATATACAGATTATGTTTTGTATTTAATTCTAACCTATAAACATATAAAACATCTGTGAATTATAAAACCGAAATCGGTGTTTTCAGTGTTTTATAAAGAGGTGACATGGGTTATGTTTTCAAACAAATTGATGACCTGTATTTGCTAATTAAGTATTAATGTTAATCAGGACACACGTGTCATAATCTTATTTACCTAAGTTAATTAACTCAATAAAAGAATAATATTACTAAAACAATGGTGGAAAAAATAAAAAGAAAACTTGCAAATAAAAAACTAAAAATGAAAAGAAAAGCTTTGGAAATGGAGAATCTAAGACATGACAAATGGAAGAAATTGTCATGGTAATTCTGGTATGGATTTTACAAGTGTGAATATCACGATGGCGTTAGTTGCTCGTAGCATCTACCAAGGTTGTTGTGCAATTGTGGGTGATCAATGAACTCTATGAAGGCTAGCTCCAATGTTCTTATATCTAAGCCTTTTCCAATGAGTCAAATGGAAAAATTAATCTTTTATGAGTATTTACATGCCCATAATTGATTAGCTCCAAAATTTCGCTTCGATTTTGCATAGAATAAGTGTAGAGTTAAAGAGAAATTTGAATGTGGGAATTGGGTTTTTTTTAAGATAGAGAAGGTGCTTAATGAACATTTTAGCGTTTATATGAGTGAAAAATCTGATGCTGTGAAATGAGATGTGTTGAATGTTCATAGTATCTTTGATAGATTTGATCAAATTATTGATAAAAAAAACAAATTACTTAAACTTTATTCAAATTTCTCTCATTTTTATTCTTCCATTGCAGTTCAAAGGTTGAAGATGACTTCTCTTTTTTCTTTATCTTTTTAATTTGCAGATTTTTTTATTTAATAATATTAATATTTAATTTAATTAATTAATTCAAGCAAATAAGATCATGACATGTGTACCTAATCAATATTACACCGAATTAACGAATACATATCATCTTTTTGTCAAAAAAAATATAACCCACCCACCGATTCGCAAAACCAAAAAAATGTAGGACATGTTTTTATAATTTATCCTAAAACATATAAGATTATGTATTTATAACCTTTAATTTATATATATGTGTGGGTGCTATATATGTTGTATATGTTTGCGTATATATATTATATAAAGGTTATATATATTTGTGTAATCTATAAATTCCATGAAGTTATATGTATGATTTATAGTTAAACACAAATATATGATCTTGATAGTAATACATTTTTATATAATATGTTATATGTAATTATTATTATTATTATTATTATTATTATTTAATCTTATAGTTTAAGCTGTTTATACGATGGTTATATTAACAAGATATTATTTTGTTAATTATGATAATGACATTATTATTATAGATCATATTGTGATGTATAGTTACATGTTATTTGTAAAGACCCAACATGCTCAATTCTTATTTAAGCACACCAAGTCCCCAACCATGTATAACTCTTACGAATTATACGTAAGGTTGTCTTAAAAGAAGTGTTTATGTTGAACATTGCTACTCAATTTTAGGTTATGAAATTGTTTCGTTAGATTATGGCAACAATTGGATTTAGTAGTGGAAAAATAAACTTTAATAAAAATATTTCTACATAAAAGTATTTCAAACTTCCACTATTACAAGTGAAAAACTTTCACTTAAAAAATATTTACAAAAGCTTATTTATAAAACATGGGCACTGACATGCCCTTAAATGAAAATACGAATTTATAAATAAATCCAGTCTCTATAAAACGAACAAAAGAAAAAACAAAACAACTAAACTACTCAACGCTCCTAACTCACATCACTCATCCACAATTCTTCTCAAGTCAACAGAAGCACCCAAAACCCAAGACAACATCATCAACAGCAACAACATTATCATATCCTCATCTCATCATCCATCATCAGCAACATTATCATCATCAATATATCACATGGAGTAAAGATAAATAACAATAATAATGAACCGAAGCTCAGTACACAGTAACACAATCACACATGGAGTGGCACACGAGCTTAACTAAATGCAATGCATCAATCCACAAGTTATTATCTTTCCATTAAAATAAACAAATCAATAACGAAGCACTCACACTCCAGAACAAGCCAATGGGAATCTGGGGGTCCTGTGTAACAGCAGCTGCTCAAGGGGTTGATATAAGTAGTCCGAATCTATATCCCCTATATCTATTCCATAAAAGTAATCTCATCTAGAGTTTGTAGTCGTTACTTAACTTTACTTAGTCCACAACATGAATCTAGTTCACCCGTTCCCATAAACGTTGAACTAAACCATGATATTTCCCTCCAAGTTTAAGCAAACATTATACAGATACTACACTCTCCATCGATTACCCCTTAACCATAAAAGAATCGCTATTGCATCATAGCATACCATTGTATCATGGTAAAGTCATTGCATCATGACTAAGGTTAAAGCACCTAACTATCATGTCATTGCATCATGACAAGGTTGCCGCTCCTCGAACCAGATTCAACGACATAATAAACAACCAACACTCATCAATTATTAAGCAGAGTTTAAGTTCTTAATCCATTTTAGACGCCTATCCTAACATCCAACACGTAAGTTACTGTGTACCTTGAAAATGAAATCCAAACAGAGTAGAAGCTATCTTAGAAGATAGATTAGAAACCGTCTTAGAAGATATGTCGGATATCCATCACTGTTAAGGAAAGAACTCATATAAGAAATTAAACTAACAACCACTTATATCAAACTTTTATTAAACTCTATTTGATCAAACACTAACTTGGAATCCCACTATAGCTGCGACGATCGCCCCGCCAAAATATGGACAGTTCTCCTTTGTCTGTCAAAGAATTTCGTTTCTCTTTATTTATAGTGTTTTATTACAAAAGCATCCACAAAGAATTTATATACAAAAACATTCATATTCCAAGTAAACACACGTTTGAAATAACATATTCCCCATATTATTCAAAAATCATCTTAATTCATTCATCTAAGCTAATCATTAGCTATTAACCCATTTTAGCTTAACCTTAGCCAAATTGTTTAGAATTAGTCATTTAATTCAAAAACTAAGTCAAGGTGATTATACTATATCAATCTAATTCATTTTAACTCATTCAAGTTCATTTAGCCAAGTTGGACCTAGAATTATCAACTAAGTTCATTTTTATAGCTAACTTCCATATTTAATCCAAATTATTAATTAAATCTACAAATCTACTAAACTCATGTTGATTTATATCAATTAACTCATATGACACATCAAATATCACTTATCTATCTCATTTAGCTTAAAAAGATCCATTTCCTAAGCAAAAACACATTTCACAAACAAAAACAAGTTTTGAACTTTGTTAATAAAAATATAGTAGCTGGAAAAAAGTCAAATTTGAGCATCTATGCTTTTGGAATTTGTAAAAACTCAAAACATTAAAGTTGTAGATCTCTTTTTAAACTTTTTATAGCAACTTTAATCACCTCAATTGAGGTGGTATGAAAAAGTTATTGCCAAAATACGATCAAGTTGCAAATAAAGCGATGTTGTAAAACGAATGCCGGCACTTCTACACCGGCGGCGTAAATCTCAATGCTAGAAGTGTAGATTAATACCGGCAGCGTAGGAGGCAGCGTTAAGAAAATGGTATTCTGATCACTTCAACACCAGGCTCAATGCCGGCAGCGTAGAAGCTCCAAAAGATGGCGTTGAAGACAGAATAACTTTGTGAAAACATGGTTTTTACACTTTATTCTTATCAAAACTTCTTCAAATCATCTACTAAGCTTCCTATATCAATTCTAACATCAATTAAACACCTATAACAACTTTTAACACTTCAAATTCATGCAACAACATCAAACAAATCCAAACATCATTAAATCCCAACTTCCACTATTCATCATCTTCCTCCTTCACAAACCAACCTCCAACATACATATGTCAACAAATACATAAATAAACAGCACTCTCAACCCATTTCCAACATCTATATATCAATTATAAACTTGTAAACAACAATTAAAACAAAGTTAACACAAGATAGAAAACTTAGCTTTTGAGACACATGCATAAATGAACTTCTTTCCACACTTCTAGTTTGATTCATCTTTCCTATCTTCTTCCTTAGCTTTAATTTCTCTTCATGATCTTATCTAGGATTTGAGATTGAGAGGGAGAGATTAAGGAAAGAAAGAAAGAAAGAAAGAAAAGAAGGAAGAAAGAAAGAAATGTAAAAATGAAAGAAAAGGAGGAGAGAGAGAGGCAGAGGAAGAAATTAAAAAGGAAAGGATAATTATAAAACTTAGGATATTTTAAAATTTAGGTATAGTTTTAGAACTATCAGATCAATCTCTATAGTTCCAGAAGTATTTAGAAGATAATTTTAGAACCCATAGGTTAGAAATTAAGAACTTAAAATAAGAACTTAATTTAGGAATTTATTTTAGATAAAAAGATATTTAATTTGAGTTCCGGTTTAAGAACTGATATTTTTATACAAGCAAATAAACTCAAACTTTGTAAGGATTTAGGAATTAGTGTTTAGGCTAAGAATCAAGAATTTAGGAATCCTCTAAACAATTTAGAAACATGTTTAGGAGATTTGGAATCAAAATCTCAAATTTCATTTAATTAATTACTAATCTAACTTTGTCAACTTGTCTATTTATATCCTATGATTAATTTAATTCATCCAAATCTATCTAAACCCAATTTCTAATATATGTGAAGGTTTGGGGTATTTCATTATTATAAATTATTCATGACTCATTATTTATGTAATCACCCAAAATAGCACAATTTGAATATGAAAATCATTAAGTAAATAATGTAATGTTTTTTTTAAATAATTTAAGAAAAATCATAAGAATCACTCATAATTTTTCGCATTTAAGAATATTAAAATACAAACAATCTAATTGTTGATTAGTAACTAGAATTGTTATCAATAAAATTTTAAGATGCAAATTTTCCATAGTTTTTCCCAATAAATAATTGATAATAACTAAATAACATAATGAGATAACATAATTTCAACTTTAACAGTATGAGGTAATCTTGACATATATGTAAAGAACAAAAAAAAAAAAAAAAAAGAGAGACATCTTGATTTCAATATTGTCAAGATGATTACGTTAATAAAAATTATAAAACATAATATCTTTAATGACTAAAAAATATGAGCATTGTATATTTTATATGCATGTTGTCATATATATACATATAAGAATAGAAAAACAAGCCTACAATCTTTAATTGTTGAGTTTATCGTGTCATGTGAGTGAGTATTGTGTCATCACGTGTCATCTTAAATCTAGAGATGGGTCGACTTAAATGCCAATCGTTGTTGTCTTTGTTGAGTGTAAGTCTTCTCTAAAAATCGAGTAAGTGAATGTTGAAATCACTAAACCAAATCTTATTAATTCATATATGCTATATTGCATGGAATATCAATCATATGGAGTTAATGAAATATTGAAAAGTTTCAAACTATTAAATTAAGAAATAAATGATGAATAATAAATGTTCATGAAAGAAGAGATATTAAACCTAAATAATAATAAATCCCAACACATTTCTTGGAAATGAAAATAATGAGAAATATCAAATAAATATGATAAAAGAAGAAAGCAATGTAATCATAATACATGTAATTGATAAACTTAATAAATATCAATGTTTAAGAAAGGAATCAAAATTTCTTTAGAAATAAAAAGTAATAACTAAACATGAATTGGAGTTTAGATTAGAATTGAAGTTAGATAATTTAATTAAGTCAAGTAAAGTAAATTATAGGATAAAATTAGTTAATTTGACATAATCAAATTAATAAATGGATTTAATCTAAATTGAGATTTCAAACATTCCTTTCCATTTACCTATTTACTTCAATTACCCATTTTATTGAATTAAATTTTTTAATTCTTTCTAACTATCAAATTTGAATTCTATTCCTTCAAATTGTCAAATTATTTTAATTATCTTCTCCAACAAATCAAATTTCATCATCGTCTCCGCCAACTTTTAATCAAAACTCTTTTTCTTTCAATTATCAAATGAACAATAACTTCTAAGACTTAACTATTTAGATTTTCAAGAGACTCTACTCAACCATTTTAAACTAGGTCATTTTTCAATGAATCAAAGTATTAAAATTCTTTCCAACAATTCATTTTAACTCTTTTTCTTCTATTTTAATTCCCTAAACCTCTAAACATATAATTTAAGTGTTTTGTAAATTTATAAATCTTTGAACTACTTGTTTAGAAACATCAATTCTTAAGTCCAAACTCACACTAAATATCAAAATTCTACATATTAAACTTTTAAACTAGATTTTCAATTCAAGCTATTAAATTCTAGTTATAAATTTTGAAATTATTTTCTACACTCAAGAAAATCATCTAAAAGGTTTAAACTTGAAACTCTTGCCCAAAAATATTTTTAAATCTTATCCCTTATATTCTTTTCCCTTTGACTTTGGCTGTCCGTTCTTCCTTTCTTCACCGATTCTTTTCTTTTCTTCATCCTCTTTCTCTATTTCTCTTTCTTTCTCAAATTTCAACCATAAATCTCAATCTAAAGGAGATCAAAGAAGAGATTAAAGTTAAAAAGAAAGATAGAAGAAGGAAAACAAACTTAGAACCGTCACACCTCAAAAGGGTACCCTAAACGTATCATTACGCCCTGCGTCAGTCTGTGGTCTCAAATATACATGGGGGTATGATAGGAATAGATCACTCAAAGGGGTGCAACATGTTTATCTACGATCAACGTTGTATAGAGTCGAAAAAAGTATATATGCACATAATAGCAACGTAAGATAACCCTTACTTAATCATAGTCTTAACACAGTTACAATACGAGCTAATACAACATGTAGTCTTAAACGTAAACAAAAGACACATAATAATTAAACAGATAGCTTTAATCTTCATTCTTTACTTTGTCTCACTCACTCGCCCGTCCTACCTAAAAGACACAAGCGCATACCAGTGTGAAGTCTCTCAAAGGGACGAACCACGAGCTACCCCTGAACCTCTGAAATCTATAAAGGTGTGAGCAAACCATACTTAGTGAAGTAACTAAACTATAATCACACATCAACAAGTCAACCAAGTTTACTAACACCCGTATGCAATCAATCACTCAAACATATGCTTACATACACAAAGTCTGGATGATCGGAATCCAAACAGTTCGGAGATTTATGCCCCCTTTAGGGATTAAGGAACCAGTTCAGACACTAGCGTCTAGGAAAATCAGAGTATATCAGGTAACACCTTTGGAAACATCTATTTACCTAACATATTAAAACATTCCTTAAGTATTATACACTTCATGCGAACCCTCGACATGCAGCATTCCTCAAGCCAGGTAGTTCCTACTAAGTCTGTGAGTCACGTGTGAGTATAGGCAGAACGATGATTCACCAACAAGACTCCACCTAACTCATCATGGCTTGTAATGGCAATATGTGATAATAGTGGCTAAAATTATACAATGCAAATGCAAAAGCAAATGAGTCGTGATGTGTATGATTGTTTAATTTGCATGTCAGATAATCTTAAATTGTTTTTCTTAGTGGTCAAAATCATCACTCAATATCAAATCATCATATGAAGTTATCCTGGTAATTAGAGTATCTTTATCCAGTCAACAATTATAACAACAAGAATGATCCTCATTCCCCACACAATCCAGTTCATTATCTTTATTTAGGTGCAACTAAGCTACACAACACAAGTGTGAATAAAGTCAAGTTACTTACCGGTCCATGATAACAGTCAAGCATTGTAGTAGTCGGAAGGAACATCAGACAGGTAGTCGAGCTTGCCTATATATATAAAAGAATAATATGTATTAATACTTAGATGACACATAATCACTAGCTAAAGCTAGAGTACTATAGAATTTTATTTATTCTCATACTTGGTTTCTCTTGTTGGGCTTTACTTAAGGTTTTCTCTCATGTGTTTTTTTTAGCTAATTCGCTTTATCTGAACTCAAGATCCTATTTGGGCCTTAGGAATATGTTTTCCACCTCATCAATCTTTATGGGCTAATGAGCCCTCACACTTGTACCTATAATCACAAGGCTTTTAATTGGGCTTTTAGGCTAATTCCTATTTCTTTAAATTCCACTACTTTGTCTAATTTTTATTAACCTAAGGTTGTCTACTTTGTGGGCCTTGAAATCTTTAGAACATAAAACAACTTCCTCCTATTGTTTTATTTTCCTTCTTGGGCCCAAACTATTTATTTAAGAGTTTTGTGCCTATATTCCTTTTCTTGATTTTAGAAGAGAAATTCATGGGCTTATAAGACTAAAATGCATAATGGGATATTATTTCCATAATATTTTCATGTGACTTCCTTTATGCCAAAATATCATTCATTACTACTTATATCTTATTTGTGATCTCAATACCCACATATTAATTTGGTTAATGGGCTTTCTTACCTTGATTTTGTTTTTGAACATATCTTACCCATACTTCTTAACCTTTATGGACCATGACTTTTTCCACTTATGATTTTACAGTAATAGCCCATTAAAAACATGTTAAGGCTGAAAATTAAAATTGAGAGCCCATAATCCACTTCATATTCTTTTTACATGCCAAGATACCACTTTTATTTAACTAGGATGGAAATAATACAAAATGGAAATTCGGGTCAAAATTCATCACATAGAACCAAGGTCTAATAATTGATCCTAAAGGTATATTTTTGTTGTTTTAAGTCTCCTAAGGGTTTATACAACATATGTAGGTATAGATCAATTATATAAACATCATTTTTGTTAATTTCAACTCATAACCAAGGGGAAAATATAAATAGTAAATTTGGATTTCTAGAAGTTTTCCAAAATAATGAGTTATAAATCTTAGTATGTGTGGATCATTGATATTCTAAGCTTCCTAAAGGTTCATACATTACATCTAGGTTTAAAAGAGCAATAAAAACATCATCTTGACCTCTCATATAAAATAAATAAAGAGGAACTAAAGAATAGAAATTCGGATCTCTTGAGATCCTCTAGAAACATGAAGCATAAAACAAGATATTAGTAGATCTCTAGTGTTCTAAACTTCCTTGGTGCTTATACAAGTTGAAAAGATGTTTTTAAGCAAGAAAAACATTATTTTTAACTACATATGAAAGGGATCCATTCCTAGCATAGTTTATGCTACTAAAAATAGAGTTTTGACAAAGGAAATATTTTTTTTCGCCTCAAATGCGGACCCAAATTTTAAAAGAACCAATACTCATATTTCTTACATTTTTCTACTTATAACATGTATCAAGAGTAAGGTTTTTGGTATTATACCTTAAGTTTGAGAGTGATAAATTATCACTCTCCTTCTTAATGAAGAGATTCACTCCTTAGGAAGATGAAAAAAGAAAGATTCTTAATATAGCTAATACGAACAACTTAGAAGTTGAGGTTTCAAAGGTGATTCTAATTTTACCTTTGAGCTTGAAGGTCTTGTAGATTTCCTACTCCAAGATCCCACTTTCTATAGCATAAAGTTGCTATTTTTATTTTTGTAAAGGTTACTTTTGTTAGCTTGTATAGAAAAGGGAAAGAAAGATAAGCAAGACATGAGAGAAAAAAAGAGAAAGAGGGAGAGATAGGGACGTGGGGAGAGAGAGAAAAAGAAAGATAGAAAGAGAGAAAAGGGAAAAGGAGAAAGAGAGAAAGAGGGTGCCTTGAAGTGTAGAAGAAGTTTCCAAGGGTTGTATTTTAGGCATGAAGAAGTTAGCATAGAAATGATGTGTGTCATAGATATGATTGATCTTATTATACTTGCGTCCAGACATTGTTGGCTTATGGAGAATCGAAAAGATTTGGTGGCTTTATCTATGGGTGCACATGGTTTGGTAAAGAGGGATAGATGGTGGTTTTATCCTCCTTATGAATTATTGAATTTCTATTATGTATATGGGACGAATGACTTTATTATTTGACGAATATTTATGAGTCGGATGACAATTTATTTTTGAATTAGAGACATAATTATTTATTCTACAAGGTGATACTAATTTTTTTTTTTTTGTGGTAATATACTGCATTTAGGAAGCTATATAAGAGTTTGTACAAGCTAGAAAAATACAATTCAGGCTCAACCTGGGTCCAAAAGGGGAGTGCGAAAAACTACACTCGATCCCACTACATTATAACCTGAATTTATTAGTAGGCTTTTGATAGAAGTAAAGAAATGATTAAAGAGATCTAAAGGGATAGAATCAGCAAAAAGAAGATCCGTCCTGACTTCAGTAAGTTCTGAGCTATGTCATGTGCGACTATATTACTCTCTCTAGGCATCCGTAATAGTTGAACCGATGTTGTCATCTGGATGATTTGTCTACAAAGAGCAACAAAGTTAGATAAATAGTTTGTACGGACCTGGGGTACAACGAGCCACTTTAAAGTATTTTGGGAGTCTGATTCAATAGTGATATTCATTATTTCCAGTTCTTTTGCATAGTATAGACCTTAGTAGATAGCCCAATTTTCCACTTTCAAGGGAGTGCTTGCATGAATCCATTTTGCAAAGCCATCGATATAATGGCCATTGTTATTATGAAAACAACCACCTACTCCATAGAGTTTACGTTCCACATCTAAAGTTGCATCAACATTGAGTTTCCCATGATCTACTTGTGTGGAGAATCCTTTCTCGAGGGAAAACTTATTTAATGGATTTCTCTTACTCATCCTCATTGTAGCCCAAAATTCTTTGAATTGTGCCCTAGTGTGATGAGCCCAATAAGGGTTCCTTTAGGTTTGCCAAAAACACAGTCATTTCTACTCTTCCATAAATTCCATAGAGCAAAGCTGAAAAGAATTAGCCATGGTCAAGTTTTTAATTTTAGAGCACCTTCCCAATGTTTGCATTAGTCTTCACCTATTCAATGAACGGTCTTAAGAGAGAGTTCCAAAAATCTTGGGGGGGGATGTAGTTACCTCCATTTGTCTAGACTCCAAAAACACTTCATAAAGAGGTGTTTAGGGCTTTCATTATATTCTTGGAACATTAGGCATATTTCATCAACATTCATCCCTCGTTTCTTCAATTGATCTCTAGTTAGAAGGCATCTTCACTTGCATTTCCATAAAAAAAATTTTGAATTTTCGAAAAATTTAGAGAATTCCAGACCCACTCTACATCAGGTCTTTAAGGTGCTTCATACTTCTCTATCATAATTATTTCATATGCAGATCGGATTGTAATATGGCCACTTATGTCATCCTTCCATGCTTTGATGTCTTCTGTATCATTGTCAATAAGGATGATAGTTCCTAAAATTCTACTAAAATGAAGATCGATTAGGTAGCCAATAGAATCTTCCTCCTAATGATGTATACCACCCAAAGCATCTTTAACTGAAACTATCAGCATTTCTCGAGTGAATGGTCCTTCAATAAAAGAGCATGGTGCTCCATGTTCAGTCAAGTTTGTCCCCCAGAAGTAGGTGTTGTGGCCATTCCTAGGTTAACTTACGCAATGTTGATCAACCCATGCATTAAGGTTTACAACTTGTTTAAGAACTTTGGATCCCGATTCCCTACCATGTTTCTCAAACCTGTCTTTTATTCTTGTTGCTAAGGTATCCACAACAGCTTACTTGTCCGAAGCTTCCAAGTCAACTTAGCTATACTAGCCTGATTACGTACTTGGAAATCCCAGATAGCTAGCCCCCCTCGTTGTTTCGATTGGATTATTTCCTTCCAGTTCAAAGCATGTATTTTCTTCTTCTCCCCCGATCCCTACAAGAAATCCCTCACAATCTTTTTCGCTTTATAGAGAATAGATTTAGGGATGCGAGTGGCCTGCATGAAGTATGCTAAAATACCCTCCAAAGTGGACTTAATAATAACATGCCAACTCGTTGTTGATAGAAGATTAGCTTTCCATCCTGTCAACTTTATTCTTAGTCCTTCCAAGATTTGATTGGTTGTTTCCTTGTTAATATTCCCATTTTTTCCCAGATGAAATCCTAGATATCTTCCAATATTCTCTGTAGTCTTCATGTTCATACTATCAACAATATTTTTCCTGATACCAAAATTTGTATTCTTTGAAAAGTAAACCCTTGATTTATCACAATTGATCTTTTAGCACGACACATTCCCAAAAGCCTGCATGAGGTCCAGCATTACCCTAGCATTCTCTTCAGAGACCTCCCCCATGAGAATAAGGTCATCGGCAAAGAAGAGATGAGAAAAATTCTTGTCAACACCCCAAAATCTAATTGTCTTCTACCATTTCAAATCAACTGCAGTCTGTATCCATCTGCTCAACATTTCCATGGCTAGGATAAAAAGGCATGGAGATATTAGATCTCCCTGACGTAGGCCATGAGAACTCTTGAAGTATGGGGGCATCTCGCCATTGATGATTATAGAGAAGGATGAAGAGAATAGACATGAGGCAATCAGCTTAACTCATGTTTGAGGGAAGTTCAAGGCCGTTAGAGCGTTACAGATCATGTCCCATTCAATTCTATCATGTGTCTTCTCTAAATCAATCTTAACAATCATCCAACCTTTTTTACCTTGCTTTCGAGACATGTATTTATCATCTCTCGCATGAAAATTATGTTATCTGTTGCACCTCTTCCTAGGATGAAGTTGGATAGGGTGGGTTGATGATGCTATCTGAAAATGGTCTAAGCTTCAGAACCAGTATTTTTGTGGTGCATTTATACTGTAGAGCAGAGACTTATTAGGTGAAATTCTTTTAGGCCTCTCGCACCTATTTTCTTCGGGATTGGAACCAATAGGATTTTATTTAGATCTTCATGCACTTTTCCAGTCCTAAACAGTGTTGGACTAGTTTAACTACAGAATCCCCTACATGGTGCAAGCAATGTTTGTAAAAATGAGCATTTAAACCATCAAATCCTAGTGCTTTCCTTGATCAAGTACTTTTCATGGTGGCCCAAATTTCCAATCTGTCAGGTATACTACTGAGAGTAGCAAGCTTGTCTTCTTGTAACTGCATCCCACCAACCTGTGTAAACGGATTTTCTAGATCAACAATAGTCTTATATGAGGGAAACAACTTGTGGTAGTAATTGATCGTGGTTGTCTCTATCTCTATCGGAGAAGTTATCCAGTTTCCAACCTCATCTTCTAGCCCCATGATTCTAGATTTAGCACATCGCAACATAGTTGAAGTATGGAAGAACCTTGTATTATGCTCCCCATTCACAATTCAGTTTGAGCGTGCTTTTTGTGCCCAAAGGGTTTCTTCATGTTTGAGAACTACATTTAGCTCTTCAAAAGCCAAATGTAACTTGTTCAAGTTATCTTGAGAAGGGTTAGAACTGAGATCATCCGAAAGTCTATTGATCCCTCCCATTATCTTTCTTTCCTTGTCTCCTAGTAAGCCAAAAACTTCTATTATAGATGTTAAGCTTGTTTGTAAAGGTCTTCAAACTCTTAGAGGAAATGGCATAATCAAAGGGCCAAGTTTGCCTTACCCGGTCCAGAAAGTTAGGATGTAGTATCCACATATTTTGGAACTAGAAATGTCTTCTATTTCTATTCCTTATCTCTCTCAAAGGTGTTGTACTTAGAAAGAGCAGACAATGATTAGAGATAGAGTTATCAAAGTGGAAAATTTTGGTTTCGGGAAAATGGTTTATCCATTGCTGGTTACCCCATGCTCTATCAATTATAGTCATCACCAGGTCTCTAATATTCTTACTTCTTTTAGACCAGGTGTAGGGTTTCCATACGAACCCTATATCAACTATGTTACACTAGTCTATACAATTTTGGTGTAAACTGGCTCTTGATTGATTTACACAAGCACATACACTTTTCATTATGATTTAAAATTTCATTAAGATCACCAATAATGGTACATGGTCCTTTAATTATATCAGAAGTTTTCTTTAAGTTCTCCCAGAGTTCTTTTCTTTCACTTATTATAGTACTAGCATAGATAAGTGAAATAAAAAAAGAACAGTTATGGGACAATACCTGGACGTATAGGTGGACTTCCAGTTGGCTCTAGAAAAGAGTGTCCATGATAGCGTCTACTTCATTCCATAGGATCAGAATACCTCCACTCGTACCATTGGCTTCCAGACAGTGCATCTTATTGAAACGAAGTTGGTTACGTGTTTGGTCAGCAACTTGCCTTTCCATTCTTGTTTCTAAGAGTACCATCATATGAGGTAGATGGATTTGGTAAAGCTCCCTCAACTTAGTTCTTCTGTTAAGAGCATTAGCCCCCTAGACGTTCCATGCTAATAGCTTAAAAGGCATGTAACCAGTATGACTATTATTTTGACTAATCATCATATTATCCAGTCCATAAATGATCATTCTACTCTAGGAATCAATATCCTCAGCTGGATGGAGAAAACTTATGAAGCTCAATTTTGAGCCATTGTGGTCTCATATTGGCCACTATCATCATCGAGATAGTCTCCCTTGGCCTGAATACCCAAGTGGTTACCTCTGCTATCTTTATCTCAAACACTACAGGAATGATTGGGAGATAGAGTGGTGGGTCTTCGTGGAGTAAGATCTTCTCTACCATAGAAATGTAGGTCTTTTCCCATCTTCGAAGGACCATTAATGGGTTCAGAATCACCGGTGTGTTGACTTGTATAATTTCCAAATTTCCCTCCCTCGTTGTACTTATCTCTGTGTTAAGAAAGGCGGCCACCGGTCTCCTTCTTGGAAACAAGTCCTAGTAAATGAGCTTCGAAACCTGGTTCGTTCTCAAAGTGGGTTGTGGTGTTGGAATTGTTTTCATCACTTGTACTATGAACATTCTTAAGTGCTCGCCCCTGTATGTTGGCTAAGTGGTTGATGTTTGACTCGCTCTCGGCACCACTGACTGAAGGTGAAGTATTTTCAATGCCATTTTTAGTCACACATTGTGTACCATATCACCTCGCTTGTTGTTTGAAGCCATTGAGTCAGTTTGCCTTTCTATTTTGGAGAACTTAGGGATGTGTTCTTTAGGCATTAAACTTTGGAATAGTGTTTGTGTTTTCTTTTTCCTTATTAGACAAAGACTCTAACGTTGGGTTGACTTTTGATTTTTCCATAGTGACATTATGTCGGTTATTCATTGTTCCATTGGTCTGTAAGTCGACCTTTTCCAAGGAGTTTCCATGGGCCCTTCTGTCTGATTAACATTTTTGTCAACATCAGTCTCCTTTTCCCTAGGCTGGGAGGTACTTGTTGCTTTTCCACGTAAGTATTGCTTTTGTCCCTTTTTTTTCTTCACCACACTAATCCAATCGCCATATTCATCCACTTGAAATTTCTTATCCCTAATTTTTATGTTGTCAACTTTATGTGACGGAATATTAGACTATTCCGCTCTGTTATCTATTGACATGTTAGCTCCCACTGGTGGACTGATGCTATCTCTTTAGTATATACACCCATTTGCTGAAGAGTGGCCCACACAACCACACATAGTGTGGAAAACAAGTAAGCCCTCGTACTGCACTTGTTAAGCTATTTCATCAATTATCAGTGTATGTATCAATGGCTTTGTGTACTGCATTTGATTCATTGGCTTCAGAAGGCGAATCCAGTTGCACATCATCAATCGCTCTCTTTTTTCGTCGTCTGAAAACGTCATTCTAGTGATCTTTTGATCTTGCCATTCAAGAGTCGTTAGGGTTTTCTCTCATAAAGTTATTATTTTTTCATTTTCAGTAATGAAAAGTTATTATTTTTTCATTTTCAGTAATGATAAAGTTATTTTAATATATGTTTATACTAATTTAATATAGATAATTCTTGGTACTAATTTTTAAGGATTCTATAATTATGTGATTGGCTAATGCTAGGATTCAAGCCACATAAATAGAGTTTGCATTCTAACAATCAAATTCTCAGTCTTAAAACCTTGTAATAGTGTTATTGAGCTTGACCATAGGGTTTAGTTTTTATTTCGCGATATTAGTGTTGTCTTCGTTCTGGCCCTAAGTCTTATCAGATGATTTCTGGCTTTTGGTATCTGTTCTAATCATTATATGATATCTGTAAGGTCTTATACCTATAAAGGAACACTATGGTAAAACCTACCATGATATTATAAGGATTTAATAAGAATAGAAATTTATAGGGTTTTACAAGGACAACTTCAACAACTAAGAAAGAATAGTAGTGGTAAAGAAAATCAAGAAGTTTGAGTTGTCTACAAAGATAAGTTTTGTTATTTCCTTTACTTTAGTTGTTGTTTATATATATATATATATATATATATGATGAATTAATGCTAGATACAAGTTGGGTTTGTAATAAAAGTTGTAAACAAGGGATGTATGAGCATAAAAGCTAAAACCTAGGTTATTTATGCATGTATGAAGTTAGGAAGTTGATGGAATGATTTTAATGATGTGTGATAGTAAAAATATATATTTACAAGTGTTTAGTTATGCATTATAAGTTATATGTTGTTGTAAAGTTGTTGTGTGTTGGGTTTTGAAGGTAAAACAAGTGAACAAGCAGATAAAGTCAGGTAAAAGAACAAAGGAAAGTCATCTAGGTTCATACATCCCATCATACAACCCGTACGGAAGGGCATATGACTTTTTGTGCAATTTCCTGGTTTCATACAACCCATATAAAGGGTGTATGGTTTTCTAGTTTTATTTTAAAATTGATATAGCCCTCCATACATACCCATATGAATTGATGTAGTTTGTCATACACCATATATGGATGTCCCCTGTTTAAAAAAAGGATAAAATAAAATAGATAAATGGTAAATAATGTGATATACTAGTGAATTATATAATTAAGAATGAGTAAAGAGAATTTATAGATTTAATAACTAGTTAGATTAAACATAGAAGTTAAGTATAAAATGAACTTAGTTAATCAACCTAAGTTTAATTTGGCTTAATAAATCTAAATGAACTAAAATGAACTAGATTAATTGAGTCTAATCAACTTGGCTAAGATTAAATTAACATAGACTTAAGTTGATATGATTCTTAGATATAAATTGAGTTAGTTAACAAATTTAAGCTTAACTCGATCTAATGCACTTTGATAAACTAAAACGAATTAGATAGGTTAAGTTTAACCAACTCGACTAAGTTAAGTTAAAATATACTTAAAAATAACTTATAAATGGCTTAGATATAATTGTAATTTGTTAACCTTTAATTAATAAAGGGAATATGTTACTTCAAATGTATGTTTGCTAAAACGAATATTTCATATAAGTTTATATTTCAACCAAATATGAAATGAGGAACTAAAAATGAATTGAATACAAAATTTAGTAAAATATATATTATGAAAGGCAATGAGAGATTATTATTTATCTTTCATAGGAGGAACACAATAATCATTAGATATTCTAGAAGATTCTTATGACTTGGCTAGGATGATAGGTAGGTAAGATTAACCTTATCACGTTATTTATGCTCATAATTTAGTTGCATCTGTACTACTATAAACTTTTATTGGCTATGTACTAGGGACTGAGTACATGTGTGTTGTTTGGTGATTGTTTTGGCTAATAACATACTAGTTTAAAAGAGATCACATATTGTTTGTAATTTTTGATTTGTGATTGTTGATGATTGTTTATTAATTATATGGTTGCTTTAATAAATGGAATTAATACTATCGACTAGTTAATTAAAAAACCATGCATGGCATGACAATATACCTTGCATTAGCATAGTATTCTCATCAAGTATTAATATTCCGATTCTACGATAATATCAAAATAATTCAGTGGATATGTTTCTCTAATGGGTTACCGTAGCATTGTCAATTCCATAAGAACTAGGTAGGCTCGAAGGACATCACATGTGTTGGTGTTGGCTTTAGGGATTAATACTTATAAAGTTTTTGGGATTCTAAGGTGAAGTGGAGGTTATGTTAATAATATGTATATGTAAATAACGAATGAGTTTCAAAAGAAATCCTCCTTCCTTAGTTCTTTCTAAGGTGAAGTTGAGGTTATGTTAATAATATGATTCTCCCTTTCTTAGTTTTCAGTTTCTCCTAGCACGTTAATGACTTTAGCTAGTCCTTTAGCTTCCAAGAGAGGGCGTAAATCTTATTGGTTTAGATTTTGGTAATCTAAATTGTGCATATCATATGGTTGAGTGTTGCACTGCATACGTTTGACACTTGCTTAGCTTTTGTTTGATGTGTGATCTGGTTTTGTTATTCACCTAGCTGTGGATTTAATTATAGCCCTGTCGTTTTGTGCAGGAGAAACACAAAGTAGGACGAGCTAAGAAGTGTGAAGAGAGTTGTCTTCTTCGGTGAATTCCTTGAAGTTAGAAAGATAGAAATATAAATTTAGATTTGAATTAGATCAATTATGTAGTCCTTGAGCTTTTGTGTTTTGTAAGATAAACTTATAGTGTATTAGATTAGTTGTATAATGGTTTGAAAATTTGTAATACATAGTTTATCTATCCTATTGTGTTGTTTAGTGGGGGATACTGGTTCTTTATGGTTCTAGAGGATCGTGAGAATTTGTATTTCCTTCGTTATAAAAAAATATATTTTTTATATGCAATTAAAACTTATGTATCAAATTTTAAGTAAAGATTTGCAATCTTTGATTCACAAAACGGTTCTCATATCATGGATGCATATGTGATATAACAACTTCAAGTTAATCCTCGTAGGCCCTTTTTAGGGGCGTGGCACAGTTTATGACTCATATTAAAATTAAGTACTAAAATAGGGTCTAATTAAGTTAATTACCCTTAATATAGTATCAAAATCATTTCTTGAAAACATGATATATGCATATTATCAATACCAATGTATATCGCATGTGTAAGGACTCGACATGCCTCAATTCTAAAATCAAGCATGCTTAGCCCCTAGTCACTTATAATACCTTAAGTATTACATGCACAAGCTTTCTTAAAATATATGTTTATGTTAAACATTACTATCCAATTTTAATTTATGTAATAATTTAATTAGATTATGGAGACAACTAGATTTAGTAGCAGTAAAACAACCTTATAAAAACATTTTTAGTTTCCACTCACAAGAGTAGACCAATTTTCATAAAACAAAATCATACCATCAAGTGTCTTGTATACCTTCCATGATGGTACAACAAAGCTTAAAAACATATTTACAAATTCCAAAAAGATAAATCCAGCTCTTCAATAAAACAAAACAAAATAAAATACATCCACGCTCCTAGCTCACTTCACTCTTCAACAAATTCTTCTAGAGTCATCCCATACTCCCAATTCAATCATCATCATCAACATCACCATCATCATCAAATCATCATCATCACTTGGAGAGAAAGAATAATGAGTCGAATCCTAATACAACAACAACACAATAATATACGATATGCCACACATGCTTAAGCTAATGCAATGTAACAATGACAATTTATTATCTTTTAACTTAAAATGAAACAAACAACATTGAATCACTCATACTTCGAAACAAACTCTGGGAATCTAGGGGTCTCAAGTAACAACAGCTGCTCAAGGGGTTGATATAAGCAGTTCAGATACTTATATCTCCTATATTTAATCGAAAAAGAAAAAATAACCTCATCTAGGATTCACAACCGTTACACAGCTTTACTTATCTTAGTTTATAGCATCGTTCAGTTCAACTGGTCCTATAAATGTGAATTAAACCATGTTACTTCACTCCAAGCATAAGCAAATGTTACGCCGATACTATTTGCCTCATCAACTATCCATTGAGCTACTTATGAATTGCCATTACATCATGGCATACCATTGCATCATGGTAGGAGGTGACCTAAGTGCCTAATTACCATATCCGACTCCATACAAGGTTGTCACTTCTCAGACCAGATTAAATGACAGAAGCATAAGACTTGTTAATTAAGTTTTAGTTAATTAAGAATGTCTATCATAATAAACAACAAACACATCACTGCATACCTTTCATATTATTCAAAATCCAAACAAAAATAGATGGTGGATCAAAAGCCATCTCAGAAGATAAACCATGTATCTATATCTGTTAAGAAATAAACTTATATAAGCATTTAATTCAATTATCTATCTACATCAAACTTATTTTAAAACTATTTGATCGGACACTAAGTAGAAACCCTGTCATGGCTACAAAAATCACCATGCTAAGATACGGATAGTTTTTCGTTATCTATTAAATTATTTATTTTCTCTTTGTTTATAATCATTTATTATAAAAACATCATTATATCATTCATTTTCAAAATACTCGTATTTCTCAACAAACAAATAAACATTTAAAACAACATATTCCTCACATTAAGTAAGATAGAGTCCAAAATGTTATTTACATCATTCCTAAGCCATTTATAATTTAAGTATGTTAATTTATCTTAGCTAAGTTGATTAAACTAAATCACTTAATTCAATTTAAGTAAAAAAAATCACTTAATTCAATTACTAAGTCAAGTTAATTAAACTTAATCAATCTAATCCATTTTAATTCATTAAAGTCTATTAAATTAAGTTGAACTTAGATTTAGTAAGTTTATTTTATACTTAAGGTTTATCTTATGCTTAAAGCTATGTTAATATAGTTTGTTGTTAAACCCATTAATTCACTTAACTCATTCCTAATTGCACAAATCAACCAATATAACATATTAACTATTATTTATCTATTTCATTTTATTTTATTTCTATTTTATTAAAATTTTTATGAAGAACATAGTCAGATAAGGTGGTCGTGTTTCATCCCGTGCTCATGCCTATAAAGAAGCGTGATTAAATACATGCAATCATGTTTCCATCATGCTTGATCGTGTTTTGGAGCTCAGAGAGAAGTGCAACATGATAAAACAAGCAGTATTTAGTCGTGCTTCTCCTTAAGTAGAATCAATTGAGAAATACGATGCAAACAAATGAGGAACACAATGTGATAAAACGAGTTGTGTTTTGCCCGTGTTTCATCAAAAAGCTAAGCATGCCAAGGTTGAAGAGAAACACGGTGAGATACAATGAGTAATGTTCTTGTCTTGTTTTACTTTACATGCTACATAAGTAAGAAAAAAAAACATGGGTAGATAGGAAATGTTGTGTCCTAGCCGTGTTGTTTTGGAAATGTGTTTTAAAAAAAAAATTAGAGAGAAGTATAGTTGGATAGGTTTGGCTATGTTCCAGTCATGTTTCTTCTCTAGTAAGTTAAAATAAAGAGCACGACTAACTATAGCTACCATGTTTTCCCGCCCTATTCGACTCCTTTGAAACTCAACCTATTTTTACAACTTGTTTTACATTATATTTCAACATTTAACATCTTATAATCTGACAAAGATCCAAGGGGGTCAGAAAATCCCTTCCATCAGAATAAGGGTTCTTCGCTCTTTTTTAGGGTATTTATAGATGAAATAACTGAGAAAACATAAAGAATATGAATGAGATTATAATCCGATGTGACTCACAAATCACAAAATCAAGCTTGTTCATTATAAAGATCATAATCCCATACGACTCACAAATTACAAAACTAGTCACTGTGTCAAAAAATATATAGGATTCAATAAATAAGAATTAATAAAGGAAAATTGAACTTTGAATATTCACGAATCATTGCCATAAGAAGCAATACAAGAGAATACTCTCTCTCAAGAAGAAATATTCTTAAAAACTCATAAAAAACCGATCTCAAGAACAAGAGCAAAAACCTGTATATAATCAAACCTAGGAAAACTAAAAGACACAAAACAAATTATAACTTCCATTAAAGAAGGCTGGCTATAAGCTGGCGCCTACATGTCAAAGCTGGTGGCCTTTATTACATAAGCTGGCAGCCTTCAAAGCATCTCTTAAAAATTCAGTTTTGGACACTTTCAAAGCCGGCTGAAAGCCAATGGCTTATGCCCCCTATGGTGGTGTACAGTCAGCGATTTCCAATTTTAAATCCTTCGCGTTGGCTTTGAATTTGTTCATTTGTTCCTTTATTTTCCATATTGTTTATGAATTTCCTACACTTTTGGAAATGTGTTGATCTCCTTTGATGACGCTCTCTGATTCCCATCATTCCCTCCTTCTTCAAGAAGATTCATCCTCGAATCTTAGTAGTCAACCGGAATGGAACATCTCCACTTGGATGTAATGATAATTCATGTGGAATTTCCTTACGAATTTGTTGAATCTCCTAAAACTTTTGATGCGACTTCTTTCTTTTCTTGGAATACCTGCAAGAAAATAGAAACAAACTCCTTTAACCTTTTGCCCATACATACTCAAGTCTCTTCCGCTGAGCTTCGACCAAGGTCATTGGAAGTAATAACAAAACTTGTCTATCTTTTTGGATCTTGTAGGTATTCTGATTCCCATCATAAATAGCTCGCCTATCATACTGCCACGGTCTACACAACAACACTTGTGCACAATCCATAGGAGCTGCATCATAGGTTATAGTATTAGTATAGTCTCCTATAGTAATGGAAACTTGTGCCTGTTTATGAATGTATAGAACATCTGGAGAATTCAACCATCAAAGGCTGTATGACTTTGGATGTGGAATCACTTGTAAGTGCATCCGCTTCACAAAGTCTTGTGAAATCATATTAGCACAACTACCTCCATCAACAACCAATTTACAAACCTTCTCCTGAATCACTCCTCATGCTTGAAATAAATTCTCTCAGTGACATGATTCTTCCTGCAAATTAGAAGAAATAGCAGAAATGACAATCTTTTCTTCTTTAGCTTACGCCATAGGAATTTCAATAATCTTCTCCTCTACCATGTTCCCATGGTCATCATCTACCTACACCTCATCAATAATAACAATCTCTGCTTCTTCTTTCTTAGGTTGATTTTCATTAATATTCTCAACAGCTTTTCAATCTTCTCAACCTTTTTGTCATTAAAAGCTGCAATTTTTTGTTCAACCCTAACAGCCTTTAGTTTTGACTTCTCTAAAGTCTTACATGCTTTTTCAAAACTAAACTTCTCCACCTATTCATTTATGGTTTTCATCATATGATTTAAATCTTGTGTTTATAGGTTGTATCTCACATAGTCTATGAGATTCTTCATAAGTAACTCTCCTATTCTTCAAAATGCTGTTACAAAATTACAGATCCAAGATATGATTTTACAACATTTTTTTACAAAAAAAATTACAAAGAAATTGCATGTGGAGCATGTGAATTATAACTCAAACTTTTATCATGCGATTCTCTAGGGTCTTAATTAGGAAAAGTGTGCAAATAAAAACTACTAGTAAACAAGCGATTTGTGAACCATAACTTGATTTTTTTTTAATTAGGCCAAATTTAAATTGTATCCCTAATTAGACATGGACACGATTTGGTTTTGAATCGGGAACTAGACCAAAACCGTTACCGGTGGTTCCTAAACTAGAACCGTCATCGGTGGTTCCTGAACCATAATCAAACTAGATCATCCGATTCTAGAATCTGATTGGAACCACCGATTCCAGGCCGGTTCGAGAAAAAACAAATAGAATGCTGCATTTGCAGCATATGGGCGGGAAATTCCTGCTAAAAGGAAAAACAATGTAACCTTAATTTGTGGTAAATTAAAAAAAAAAACAAAATAAAAAAGGTTCCAATAGTAGCCAAAATTTTGGACATTGGTCCAATTCTTCACAGATTTTTTTTTTGGGGAGGGAGGGAGGCGCCTTAATATTTGAGGGAGGGGGTGCTCTAGCAAAGAGGGGGGGTGGGGGGAAGAAGGGTGAGAGAGAGAGAATTCAAACGTGATATGGAATATATGTCAAACACCTTATATGATATTGGAAATTTAAAAAAAAATTGAAAAATTTGCTGGTTCATCGGTTCCAGAACGAACCCAAAACCGGTGATTCTTGAGGAACCGGACTGAGCTTACCTGATCTGATTCCCTATTTTCAAAATTAGAACCGACGGTTCCGATTCTGACCCGTTTGCACGTGTTTGTCCCTGACTAGAGATTTTTTAATAGCATTTGAATAATTAGTTTGTCAGCTACCTTGCTTTAAAAAATATATATTTTTATAAGATAGGCAAACCGACCTAATTCACCCGGAATAATATATTGCCTATTCAATCTTTAGCATCAATTATATAAATGAATTGATCGAGCGAGTCCTTATATTTAACCCTAACACTGTGTTTAGCAGTGATGAAATCGATGGAAAGAGAAATATATCGGTAGAAGTGTGATGTTTGGATTGTCAAAATACGAAGGAAAAGAAGAGAACTTGGACGAAAGAGAGAGAAAGATGATGCGCTTTTGTTTCGTCAGATTTTGGATAGAAAGGGAAAGAACTGGAGAGAAAATTATGTATTATTACAAAAATATCCTTAGAAATAAAAAAGCAAAGTTAAAAAGTATGGGATATCTTAGTTTATTCATGTCAATATTTCATCTCATTTCCATATTAACAAGCCAAACAAACAATATACACTATATTTGGCGAAGTAGAACTCGCTTGAAAAGAAAAGAAGTGAAGTGAAGAAAAATAATGAGAAACCACCTTCTTTTCATTTAACTCTATTTCATGCCACAAATGGAAGGAAATAATATCACCCCAACTTCCTTTCACTTTTCTTGCTTTCATCTAATTTCATCCCTAACAAAATAACCAAACACACAAACTTCACCCCATTTTACATGACTTCATTCACTTTCATCTGACTTTCTCCAATCCAAATAGAGTGGTAATCTTTCTTTCTTTTCATCTCTTTTCCATTCTTTTCTTTTTATTTGACATTCGTTTCTTTCCGTGAATTTTCTATCTTAAACCTACTTGTAAAGCATAGCGTGAAAATATCAGGTTTGTCCTACATTTTCAACTATTTTAGTGAAAAGGTTTTGCAGTTGTATCAATTTATTTAATATGTTAGAAGGATCTACACATAAGATATCCAACCTACTACATGGATTATTTAACTAACTTAACAAAATATTTTGAAACATATCAACCTATATTTCTTGAAATTGTCCCAAACTCCATTCAAAATAGATCCCCGGTGGAGGATTTCTTGAAAAACCAACATCAAATTTCTTATTACATTAAGTGACTTGAAAAAGAAACATACTGTTTTTTCCTCACGTTTCAAGTACGTTTAATCCATCACACCATGACAACTTAAATTGGATTAAAAAATGTTAACCCATTTATTAATTAGCTCTGACCAAATTGAGTATGAGAGACGCCATAAGACCGAGTAGGTTGATAATTGATGATTGCACAGATAAAGTAATCAACTCCCCACGGGAATTTAATGGAAAGGCTGTGGACAAAAGTAGTCGTAATTGTAACTGTAGGTATAAAAGCACAAAAAAATTTAAATTCCGGAGCCTTCCCACCTAAAATGGAACCGCCAGTGTTATTTCAGTTCGGTTTGAAAGTTAAAACATAGAGGCAAGTTCCAAGTTCCAAACTTTACTCTCAGTGTCTCTCACTTCAACGTCCTTTCTTCCAATAGGTCTCTCTCTCATTTCATCTCAGGAAAAACATAACATCCTTGTCTTCATTCCTCAAAATTACCCAAGATTTAGTCTTTGTTTCTTAATCATATGCTTTTGTTTTGGAGTTTTATGAAGTTAATAAACCAATGTCTTAATGTCCTTTATTTTTTTTTTTCCCTTCAATTTTGGGCAGGAAAAATGGCAGGCAAGGGAGGGAAAGGACTACTTGCAACCAAAACCACAGCTGCTAACAAGGACAAAGACAAAGACAAGAAGAAATCCATTTCTCGTTCTTCTCGTGCCGGTATTCAGGTATTTATCAATCTTTTTACATACTTATCTTGTAAAAAGTTTTATGTTGCAATTTTTAGCAAGTTTTCTAACGACATTTGCTAACAAGATCCTTCTTAACTTGTTATTCAACTGAAATTATAGTTATAACTTCTTGTCAAAAATTTGGTTTTAGTTTCCCGTTGGTCGGATCCACCGGCATCTCAAGACAAGGGTCTCTGCAAACGGCCGGGTCGGAGCAACAGCAGCTGTATACTTGGCTTCAATCCTGGAATACCTGACGGCGGAGGTGCTGGAACTGGCAGGGAATGCAAGCAAAGATCTGAAAGTGAAGAGGATTACGCCGCGGCATCTGCAGCTTGCTATAAGGGGAGATGAAGAGCTTGACACACTCATTAAAGGAACCATTGCAGGAGGTGGTGTCATTCCTCATATTCACAAGTCCCTAATCAACAAAACCACTAAAGATTGAAGCTTTTTACTCATTGTAACTTGATAGTTGCTGTGAAAGTGTTAACTTTAGTTGAATTTTCAAGTTGGGTAGATGATTTTCTATGTGAATTGTGACTGTTGTGTAAGGAAGTATAGTCAGTTTGGTGTCAAGTAATATAGGATTTGGTCTTGTTAATTCACTTGAATTTCTAGGTTTAGATGTTGGTGTATCTTTAGCGTCTGTATTAGTATTTACAACGTATGACTTTCTTGGATATGAGTGGTTTGATTGTTTTTGGCAATGGTTTCATTTCAACCTTTTAATTAAATGATAACACAAATTTAATCTATGATTAAAGATTTTACCCGAAAAGATTGGTCTCATTTTAGAAATGCAAACAGCATAAAGTTTACAGCACAAAAATATATGGATGATTATTCAAGCCCAGCATGTTTTTTCTGGGAATTGTTATTAACCGTCTTCGAAACAGGAGAATGATTTCGGATGAAAGTTCACTGTCTCCAAATTGCTGTCACATTTCTGTCATCGTTAATTATCCATGGAGTTTCTCATATGATCTAAATTCGACTTTAAAACCCTATATGGTTGTTTTTAATGGATCAAGTAGATTGAAAACTCTATAATAGCCTGTTGGTTGCATCCTTGGACCTAAACACCATCATTCAGCATCCTTTCCATGCCACATGATTGGTTTTGTTATTGTTTTTATTATGTTTTTTAAAAACAAAAGAAAAGACAAAAACATGAAATTTGAAAATATTTTGTTGTATTTAATGTAAGTTTTGTCTTTGGCTAGTCATGAATCATCCTTATAATTTGGTAGGGCATTACATATATATATGTGTGTTATTATCATTTTGATTGGGGGGTTAAAAAGAAGAAAAAGAAGAAGAAAAAGTGCATAGAGAGAAAGAAAAGAGAGAATTTTTTTTTTCGAATTTGGTTGTTGTTTTTTGTTCTCCTTTTTTTAATGGGATTTTGAGATTTTAATGTATGGATATTTTATTTTGATTAATTTGAGGTGGTTTGTTGTAAATTTGAGACGGAAATGGAAATTGATGAAAATATTTGATTTGTAGGGTTTTGGCATAAACTTTTATTTAAATTTAGAATCTTGGATTTTAGGCTAAGGAGGAAGACTAAGATTTTAGGATTTTTCTTTTTTATTTGAAGATTGTAAGAAGACGAAGAAGCAAATGGAGGTTTTTTTTCGTTTTTTTGGAGGGGGGGGGGGGGGGGTGGTTGGGTGGTGGGGAAGGAAGAGAGAGAGAGAAGTTAAAAAAAAAAAAAGAAGAAGATATAAAATGCTAACCAAGAGAGAGAATTTCTTTTAATTCGGGTTGCTTTTCCACCTTTGGTTGGAAAAATGGGCAATTTTCGGCAAAGTACCGTGCTTGAAACATTTAAAAAGTAATGGTATAGTCATAATACAAAATTTTCTTTAGGTATTATTCTGTTACAAACCAAATAGTTCAGCTACCGCGAATTAAACTTATCCTTAACAAAACTAATGAATTATATTTTGGGGAAAAAACAACTTTTAAAATTTAAAAATTGAAAAATTCTATGGCTCTATTCATATTTTGATGGATCGGTTCCATTGGTTAACAACTCAAATTCAATTATGATTGTATTAATGAAATACTTAACATATATTAATTATTAATTAATTTATTAGTTAGATAATTAATTGAACGAATTTGATAATGTATTGTACCATACATCTTACCTTTGAAATTAAAACTAGATTTGGAGAAAGACTTTTGCATGCTTTCGGCATTTTCCTCCTTGATCTCAAAAACTTTGGTTGTCCAAATGCTAATAAAAGCATGTCGCAGTGTTTCACTTATCGCATCAAGTTGAGTGACGTATCAATGGTAATTACTCTTTAATACACACACACACACACATATATATATATATATATAAATTATCCGATGGTATATAAGTAAATTCTCGTTTTATAACTCCTTTATCAAAAAAAAAAAAAAGTGAAAGGTTTCCAAAATTGTTTGATAAAACATTTAATTTTATACCTTTTTTATTTGTACCAACAAATCCAGAGCTGTAACATTTTGAATTTGGATGTGGTAATCTTTTTCCTTTAACTTATTACAAAAATATGAATTATATTTTGGCATTTTTATAAGCTTATGATTTTTTTAACCCTCTCTCTTTTTAGAAAAACATATAACTTGTATTTTGTCATTTGGTGCTAGTGCTAGCAAGTAATATAGTTGGCTTATACCGATCGACATTGATTAATTCGATAAAATGAAAAATTTATTTGGCTAACGTAATAAATATTAAAAAATATATTGAAACAATGAAAAGAACAAATAATAATAATAATAATAATAATAAAGTATAGGGGTTTGCAGGACCCCAAGCCTTCCTCGTCCTAGTGGCTAGCCAAGTGGGTAAATGTTTCTATCTTTCTAGTTTACTCTTAATATTGTAGTACTTTTATATGTCACTAATTTTTTTTATTACATTTATTTTTTGGCCGATATTTATTAAATTTATTTAACAATACTGCTTTGTTAAATTAATTATTATAAACTATTGTAAATACAAGCTAATATGTGTGTTTGCTAACTAGTATTCATTTAACGATGAAATGCGTCATGTGTATGTATATAAGAAGGTCATGAATTTGTAAAAGAAACAAAAACACGCTATGTTTATCTATATCTATTATTTATCTATTACTATTAAAAGAATACTTTATAATTCATGTCAAAAATTTTTATCCTAAGTAATGACAGTTATTATTCACCACTAACTATCATATATATATATATAGTTACACCTTCTTCCTTCGCTCTCTCACTTTCTCTATTTTTTTAAGCAATTTTTTCATAACAATGACTCTTCATAAATAAACTTCCCACTTTTCCTACTTTTTTTCATCCATTCTCCCTGTTTTTCATTATTTTTGTTTTATTTTTGCACACACAATGTGGGTGCGTCATTAGCTAATTATTATTAAGCTAATCCCTGGTTATTGGTGTCAAAAAATCTAAAATTATGGTATCACACTTATTATATATTTTACATTATTTCGTTGTTGGATGGTGATCTTCACCCACGTCCAAGGTGATCTTCACCCACGTCCAAAGCAGTTGCATTGAAATAGTTGGACGGTTTTTACATGTCCATCCGCTTCAAAAGCAATTTTATTTATGGTTTTATTTTTTAATTTTTTTCTCTTATTTAAGTAAGGTAACATAAGTGGAATATGCATTTTCTTAGTTTTCATTTTCATAAAACTCAATCACACTCCACCAAAACATAACATTCCAATACATTATTGTATTTTGATGGTGAAATAAATAAAACATTTAAGCCTTCTTTTCTAAAATGTTTATCTCTCTCCCTGTCTCTTTTGTTTGTTTTTTTTTTTAAATACCAGATTTCATATGTAACTTTCCCCTTGTTACCTTTTGATTTATTATATCTATTAATTTTTTGTTTTTTATATACTTTATAATATTTGATGTATATGGTATTATTAATTTTACACATGCCCCCAGGTGCGTTGTCCGCTAATATCTCAACTTGGGCTGGTTTATATAATTAGTAATTTTCAATAAATTAATAAGATAACAATTTTTAGAATCATCCTTATATAAATTTATAGTACCAATAATTTTTTAAAATTAGGACACCTTAGTAAAATTTGAATCCATCCCTGTTTGTTTTTTCTTAAAGTTTAAATTTAGATGGATTTCATCTCTAACTTTTCTCTCATTGCTTTCAAAAACTCAAGTGTTGCTTTTTCGAACAATAACAAAAAAAATTGTAAAGAGTTATTGCTGTTATAAGTGCTTCCTTTTACATGATTAGTTCAAGTGTACTAAATCATCCTAGGGTTTTTAATGGCACTAGACACAATTTCTTCTAAGTTTTATACCTCTAAACATTCATCATTTTCGCTCAGGCAACCTAACAGGTGATCAATATCCGTTTTAATGGGTAATCGAGATCATTAATCATATTCTCAAGGTCATGAATGGCTTCATTAGAAGTTGCTTCATTAAAGCTCTTTGAGATTGCATTATCTCTCAAGCGAATTTTGTAACCTTAGAAACAATTTGCCATCATCTCTTGTTGAACCTTTATTGTAAAAATTGAGACTGCAAGATTGATGACATCTATAATATTAATTCTTTCTAGATCAAATTGTCTCAATTCATAGCCTTCTAATACCTTATGGTAAAATCTTTTGTAGTAGTGTATCTGGAAAGTTCTTATTATTTGAGTGTTACATGGTTGAATTTTTGATGTCATGTTAAGTGACAGAAAAAAAAAAAAAAAAGAAGAAGCAACTAAACAACATTTCATAGCCCTTCAATATTTCTTAGATGGCATGGACAATTATCTACTTTCAACAAAACTCGTATACCATGCATTTTCCTTGATATTGCTTTATCCTTCAAGCGGATTTTGTAATGTTAGAAACAATTTGCTATTGTCTTTTATTGAACATTTATCGTACAAAAAAAGACTGCAAGATTAGTGACATCTTAAACATTAATCTTTTCTGGATCAGATTGTCATAATTCAAGCCTTCTAAGACCTTACATTAAAATCTTTTGCAATAGTGCATCTTGAAAGTTATTATTATCCAAGTGTTATATGATTGAATTTTTGATGTCATGTTTTAGATAAAAGAGCACAAAAAAAGCAACTCAACAACATTTCATAGCCGTTCAATGTTTCTTGTATAGGCCAGACAATTATATACCTTTAACAAAATTCATCTACATGAATTTTTTGGTCCAGCCAATAAACATTTTCTTAAAAAAGCACACTAGTCATCCATGCTCTATGGTTGGCATGATATAGAAAATTCAAGCTATTCATTTTGATATTCTTAAAGCAATGTAGCTTTGTATACTTTCAATAATCCACAAAGAATTTTTTTGAATCATCCTTATTAGAACAAGTAACAATTTTAAACCTTTGTTTATCATGTGTTTTTTTCCCCTTCAAGTTGCTTTGTTGTAAGAGAATGATCAGCTTGTAACATGCAAATCAAGCCAGTTTCATCCATATTAAAAACATCTTTCATAGGAAATTGGTTTACCCTTTTCCTTATGGATTCCAATTTCTTCTATATGTCCTATGTCACAATGAAACCATTTTCTCAAATATAACAAAAAGACTTTATACCATGTTTTAGCTTAAACTTCTCAATATAAAATTTCTCAAGGTTTTACTTAGAAGGTTGCCGAGGGTATAAAAGTTTCATCATCTCCTTTACTTTCTCCAAAATTAGCACTCTAGTTTTATACATACAATCTCGGTATTGGAGAAACCACTCATAAATAAACTTCTCTATATTTGGAAATTTTACTAGTTTGTGTTGCTTATATCCTAGCTGAAAGGTACTTAGATGATCACTTGAGAGTATTTGATATTACATCTTGACCAACTTTCAAATGATATCTTTCATTAAGTTATTGTTGTAAATTTTTTGAGTGCATGTGGGCTGATCTCTCTTATATCCATATAATATTATACATATTTGATTGATGATGGTTGATTTCTAGATACCTTTTAGTTGATAAGCCATTGATGGCTATGGTTTTAAGAAATTTTTCTATATTGTTTAAGGATAATGTCACAATGGTACCTGAACTTTGACAAAATATACAATTATATACTTTGACTTTGAAATTGGTTAATTTGGTACCTAAAAACTTTGAAATCAATCAATTTAATACCTGAAAGAACTTGAGTAGATACTATTAGCATGCATAATTTTTTTTTTCATATACTAAATTAATCAATTTCAAAGTTCAATTACTAAACTGATTAATTTCAAAGTTCATGTATGAAACACCTAAAATTCTCGCCTATCTAATTTGGAAATGACTTAATTGAACAGTATTATAGGTAGTTAGTTTTGAATTTAGATTAGATAGTTTGAATGAATAAAAGAAGTAAATAATAGGGTATGATTAGACAACCTAATATAATTAGATTAGTAAATAGATTAAGTTAAAATTGAGATTTCAAGTTATCCCTTTCAAATTGTCTTATTGTTGTGTTTGTCTATTTCTACAAATTGAAATTTATAATCCCTTCCAATTTTTCAATCAGGACCCCTTTTCTTTCCTTTTACAATCTCCTAAACCCTTAGATACGAAATTTAAATGTTTAATAAGCTCCTAAACTCTTAAACTTTAGTTAACTTTTATTTCCTAAAATCTCTATAATTCTTGAAATCAACTACTTATTTAAAATTATCAGTTTTTAAGCTAAACCCAAACTTAATATCAATTTCTTACGAGTTGAATTCATAAACTGGATTTGTGATTCAAGATATTAATTTCTAATATATAGCTTCTCAAATTACTTTTTAATTATTTTCGATATTTGCAATAATTATTAGAAAGGTTTAAACACAATTACTTTACCTTAAAAATATTTTTAATTTCTTACTTTTTTCGGTTTTCTGTTTCCTATTGTGCCACTCACCTCTTCTTTTCTCTTTCTTTTTCTTTCTTCTTTCTTCCCTTGCTTTTCTACGTAATCTTATTCTTCTTCCTTCTTTTCTCAATTTTCAAATACAAGATCTCAAATTCAATAAGAACATAGGAAGAAATTAAAGATAGGAAACAAGATAGGACATGATAGTTTGGCACGAAGAAGCTGCACCAACTAAGGGGTAGTAGTAATAGAGAAGATTAACCTCCTTGGACTTGCTAAAAAGATAAGTTTAGTTGTTTTCTTGTTTTGATTATTGTTTATGCATGAAAATATTGAATTAGAGCTAGATAGATATGGAACTTGTGATAAAATTTATAAGTTAGTAAAATATGAACATATATGTTAAACCTAGATGTATATATACATGTGTAGATTATATGTTTGATGAAATGATTTAAGAAAATATGATATAGAAATATATATAAAATTGTTTATAAGTTAAGATTATGCATAGTTATACTAATAATAATATGTTTTTGTTGATGTATGTTAACAACAAGTAGTTAAAATTAGAGTGAAAAATAAAGGAAAAATATAACTTGATCCCCATGTGCATCATGGATGTGATACGACTCGTGATACAAGCGAAAAGAAAAATCAAGGGTGATCATGGGCATGACAAGGACCGTGATCTCCTTCGATCAAAATATAAAGGGTGATCACGGGAGCAATATTACCTATGATCCACATCATAGCCTAGATCATGGTTGTGATTGAGGGCGTGATCCTTGATCATCAGCGTAATGAGGCCAATGATCTAGATCACAGCCCATCACAAGCATGATCTATCCTCTAGTACTATTTACAAAAGAAAAAAGAAAGAAAAGAAAGAGAAAGATAAAATGAAATAGATGAATGATCGTTAAAATGTTATGATAGTTAATTTATATAATTAAAAGTGAGTTAAAAGAATTTATAGATTAATAATTAATTGGATTAGACAAAGAAGTACAATATAAATGAGTTCGATAACTAATCGAGGTTTAATACGTAGATTTTAAATAGGAAGTGAACTAATTAACTGTAAAGACCCGACATGCTCAATTCTCAAATTAAGCACACCAAGTCCCCAACCACGTATAACTCTTATGAATTATACGTAAGGTTGTCTTAAAAGAAGGTGTTTATGTTGAACATTGCTATCCGATTTTAGGTTATAAAATCGTTTAGTTAGATTTTCAGATAACTGGATTTAGCAGCGGAAAAATAAACTTTAATAAAAACGTTTCTACATAAAAGCATTTGAAACTTCCACTATTACAAGTGGAAAAACTTTCACTTTGATAAATATTTTAAAAAAGCTTATTTACAAAAACATGGGCACTAACAAGCCCTTAAATGAAAATACAAATTTATAAATGAATCCAGTCCTCTTACAAAACAAAACAAAAGAAGAAACAAAATACAAGAAATGTCTCGACCCTATCACACTTCACTCATTCTCCCATATCTTCAGAATCGCCCAAAACCTGGGACAAACATCACCAATAGCAACAACATCATCATATCATCATCTCATCATCCATCATTACCAATATCAACAAGAACTCATCATCATCAACTTCATCAACATCGTCTTTATCAACAACAAAACCTGTAAAAAGAATAACAACAACAAGAATGAGCCGAAGCCCAGTACATAGCAACACAATCACACACGGAGTGACACACGAGCTTAACTAAATGCAAATGCAACAATCACAAGTTATTATCTTTCTTTAAGGTAAACAAATCAACACGGGAGTATTCAAACTCCGGGCAACAAAGATAGTGGGGGATCCTGAGTAACAACCTTGACGCTCAGGGGGTTGATATAAGCAATTCGGATACTTATATCTCCTGGATAAATCTATCCAATAACAAAACAGTCCCATGCCCCTAATCTGAGTAAGGTGCCGCTCCCCGAACCGGATACCAATTCCACCCCAAGCTCACCCAATCTGTGAGGGGGCACCCCTAGGCACTCATGCCATCCTGGGCAGGGATTGGATTTAACGGCGTAAAACACAAATCAATACTCACAATTAAGTTTTTCTTAATATATATAGTTTTCATAAATGCCTATCCTAACACAGAGACAAGCTAGTTACTGCGTACCTTGAATATGAAATCCAAACATAGCTTCGGAAGGAAATTTCATAAGATAATCCAGAAGATAAAATCAGATATCCACCACTGTTAAGAAAAGAGCTCGTATAAGAAACTAAACTAAACTAATCATCCACTTTATATCAAACTTTTATTAATCCTATTTGATTAGACACTAATGTGGAACCCCACTATAGCTGCAATAAATCGCCCCGCCAAAATATGGACAGTTCTCCTTTGTCTGTCAAAGAATTTCTTTTCTCTTTATTTATAGTGTTTTATTACAAAAGCATTAACAAAGAATTCATAAAACCAAAAACATTCATTTTCCAAGTAAACACACATTTGAAACAACATATTCACCATATTATTCAAAGATCACCCTAACACATTCATTCAACCCAATTATTTGTTACTAACCCATTTTAGCTTAACCTTAGCCAAATTGATTAAAAGTTAGTCATTTAAGTCATTTACCAAGTCAAATTGATTAACCTTAGCCATTTAATTCAAAAGCTAAGCCAAGCGGATTAAGCTTAAGAAATCTAGTTCATTTTAGTTTAATTGAGTTCATTAAGTCAAACTCATTAGAATTAATCATTTAATCTAATTACTAAGCCAAAGTAATTAAACTAACTCAATCTAATTTATTTTAACTCATTTAAGTTCATTTAGTTAAGTTGAACCTAGGTTTGTTAACTAAGTTCATTTTATAACTAACTTCTAGATTTAATCTAATTATTTGTTAAATCTATAAATCTACTTAAGTCATATTTAATTATATCACCAATCAATATAACACATCAAACATCACTTATATATCTCATTTTAACTCAAAAATATCCATTTCCTAAGCAAAAATACATTTAACAAACAAAACAAGTTTTTGACTTTGTTTTGAAAAGTGTTGCAGCTGGAAAGAATCAAAATTTAAGCATCGATACTTTTTGAATTTATAAAAACTCAAAACATGAGATTTGTAGTTCTCTTTTTAAGCTTTCCAATGCAACTTGAATTACCTCAATCGGAGGTCGTATGGAAAAGTTATGGCTAAAATATAAACGGATGCGAAGCAGGGGAAGTCTGCACGACCAAGTGCATGGCCGTGCTTGAGGCCGTGCAGAGCATGAAAAAGTGACCCGAGACAAAGTTTTAAGCATTTTAAGAGCTGCACGGGCATGTGCACGACCGTGCATAAGGTTGTGCACACTGGAACGAGAAAATTACGAATTCGTTTGTTCTTTAAATGCATTTTACACTTCTCAAAGTTGTTTAAACTCATTCCAAAGTTCCCCAAAGCTTGTTATATGATCAATATAACATTCAAACAACATAAAATTTACATTCACCACATCAAACATCTCAAACTTCATCAACCTCCATAACCACTATTCATCATCTTCTTCCTCCAACCAATCCCAACTTCCATCACCCATTGAACCAACAAATACATGAATAAACAACACTTTCAACCCAATTCAACATCAATTAATCAATTACAATTGTAAATTGCAAGTAAAAACAAAGAGAAATAGAAATAGAAAACTTAACTTTTTGGCTAAATCATGCAATTCCTTCTTCTTCTAGCTTTGATTCCTCTTTCCTATCTTCTTCCTTAGTGTTAATTTATCTTCTTGATCTTGTCTAGGGTTGAGATTGAGAAGGAAAGATCAAAGAAAGAAAGAAAGAGAGAAAGAAAGAAAGAAAGAGAAGAAGGAAAGAAACGTAAGAAAAGAAGAAGAAGAAGAAGAAGAGAGGCAGAGGATAGAGGGCTTTAAAAGAAAAGGATAGGGACTAAGTTAATATAAAGAATTATAGGTATAGTTTTAGAACTATTAGATCAAATATCTATAGTTTCGAGAGTATTTAAAAGTTTGTTTCGGAACCAATATGTTAGAAATTAAGAACTTGCAATAAGAACTTAATTTGAGAATTTATTTTAGATGAAAGATATTTAATTTGAGTTCGGGTTTAAGAACTGATATTTTTATTCAATCAAATGAACTCAAATTTTGTAAAGATTTAGGAATTAGTGTTTCGGTTAAGAATCAAGAGTTTAGGAATCCTCTAAACATTTCAATGACTTGTTTAGAGAATTTAGATTTCAAATCTCAAATTTCATTTAATTAATTACTAATCTAACTTTGTCAACTTGTCTATTTATATCCTATGATTAATTTAATTCATTCAAATCTATCTAAACCCAATTTCTAATATATGTGAATGTTTGGGGTATTTCATTAACAAACTTAAGTTTAAATATGAATCTTAGATATAAAATGAACTTAATTGGTAAACCTAGGATCAACATGACTTAATGGGTTAAAATAGATTAGATTGGTCAAGTCTAATCAACTTGGTTAAGATTAAGTTAATATAAGTTTAATAATTTATAATTGGCTTAGATTAATGTGTAGGCTTAAACCATAAATAATATAAGAAGTATATTGTTTCAAATGTTTGTTTGTTAAGAAATATGAGTGTTTTGAAAATGAATGATGTGATAATGTTTTTATAATAAATGATTATAGACAAAGAGAAAAGAAATAATTTGACAGATAATGGAGAACTGTTCGTATCTTGGCAAGGTAACTTTTTCAGCCATAATATGGTTCCTCCTTAGTGTATGATAAAATAAGATTATAAAATGAGTTTGATATAAATGGATAATTAAATGAAATACTTATATGAATTTAATTCTTGAACAGATATGGATATCTAAATATCTTCTAAGAAATCTTCTGAGTCTCTAATTGGATTTCAATTCGATAAGGTATGTAGTGACATGTTTGTTGTTTGTTAGGATAGACATTCCTAATGAACTAAAACTTAATAATCAACGAATTATGCTTGTTCTTGTATCGTTTAATCTAGTTCTTGTGTTGTTTAATCTAGCTCAAGGATCGACAATTGTGTCTGGAGCCGGGTACGATCGTTTAGGAACTTAATGCACCTTTGTCATGATGCAATGCATTTATAAGTAGCTCGACGGGTAGTTGATGGGGAAAATGATATTGGAATAACGTCTACTTAGGCTTGAGGTGAAGTAATATGTTTTAATTCATGTTTATGAGGCCAGTTGAACTACCTGATGTCATGGAATGAGATGAATAGAAATACGTAGCGGTTATGAATCCCTAGATGAGGCTATTTTCACTTTTTTGGTTAGACATAAGAGATATAGGTACTCAGACTACCTATATCAATCCTCTAGGCAGCTTCTGTTACTTAGGAACCCTAGGTTTCCAAAGATTATTTTGGAGTGTGAGTGCTCAAATGTTGATTTGTTTACTTTAATTAAAGGATAATAACCTGTTATTGTTGCATTGTACTAGTTGAAGCTCGTGTGTCACCTTGTGTGTGCTTGTGTTATTATGTACTGGGCTACAACTCATTATTCTTTCTTTTTAGGTGTTGATTGGTGATGATGTTGATGAAGATGCTATGGATGATGATGGTGTTTTTTTTTATGATTTTTGGTTTGGGAGTATGAGGTGATATGGGGAGAATTTGTTAAAGAGTGAAGCGAGTTAAGATCGTGTATTTTATTTTATTTTGTTTTCATATAAAGAGTTGGATTTATCTTTTAAAGTTTGTATTTTTTTAGGGCTTGGTTGAGATGCCCATTTGTTTTGTAATGAGTCGTAAGGCTTTGTTGGACCATCATGAAAGGTATATGAGATACTTGATGGTATACTTGATGGTATGATTTTGTTTTATGGAAAAGTTGATCCACTCTTGTATAAGTGGAAGCTAGAAATATTTTTATAAAGTTTGTTTTCTTGTTATAAATTCAGTTATCTCTAGGATCTAACTAAACGATTCAAGAATCTAAAATCGGTTGGCAATATTCGACATAAACAAATCCTTTAATGAAGCTTATGCATGTAATACATAAGGTATTATATTGTGATTGTATATGCCTTGATTTAATTTGGGTTGTTACAATGTATCTAGGGGTCTGTTTGGCTAGTTTTTTTTTTTAGCAGATATAGATATTTTTTTCGAACTTTTTTTTCTAACAAATTATTTATAAAAAAATAGATATAAATAAAAAGTTAGCAATTCTCACGAAAAGGTGAAATAGATCAAATATAAATAAAATATAAATGCAAAGAAGATACATTTGCATATATCGTTTTGAGACAGATGCAGATACAGATGAAAGTAAGACAATTCAAACAGATCCTTAATTGCATATTTTGTTAAAGTTTAAGTGCTCTTCGTGACATTAACTCTATTATTTATTAAATATCCCCACTGGCTAGGTCCGAATGAAGAGCTATGAAGACCTAACTCGGCAGGCCAAGTTTGAGCTAGGGTGGACCTACATTGGTAAAAATAAAAAAAAATGAAAATAATATATCAATTATTTATTATAAAAATAATAGATATAAACAAAAATAAAATATAAAGTAATAGAAAAATTAAAGAAGATAAATAACATATAATTTAGACTATTTTCCATGTTAATAGAAATTATTGAATACCTATTCACAACATTAAATGTGTTGTTTACAACAACACACGAAATAAATACAATTGGAAAAACATGTTGAACTTCTTTTTCTTTCATAATTTTTTTTTAAAGTGTTACTTTAGTCCCACAATGATAATATTTAAACTTAAATGGGATGTGATTATGTATAAGTAAATATATATTTATGATAGTTTCAAATTGATATGGGCTAAAGACCAATATATTCTTAGGCCCGATTTATATTTTAAGTTTGAATATTTATTTTAAATTAATAATTTTTCCCATTTATTTGAAAAGAAAGTGGATGGTTTGGACCTGACCTGGGCCCAACGGGTCCACAGGTAGTTGGTGTGGTTACATGTTTGGATTTCCAAGCTTGGACTCGGTCCGGTGTGTTGGGAAGTTTATTGTTTATATAGTAGTTCCCTTCACCATCATACATTAAATATATTTAGTTTTAGTAAAGGAAACTTAAAAGTTATAGATAGGGGTGTCTTTTTTTAAATTTTGTTTAATTAGTGATTAAGCATTAAAAGCAATGAATACCATTTAAGT
The DNA here is from genome assembly GCA_024138025.1 of Combretum micranthum. NCBI lineage: Eukaryota > Viridiplantae > Streptophyta > Magnoliopsida > Myrtales > Combretaceae > Combretum > Combretum micranthum. The sequence goes on from JAMXBD010000255.1 coordinate 1,001,252, forward strand.
ACTTATTTTCTATGCTGAATTTTTATTTTAAATTAATTCACAAAATATGATACATATATTTAGTGATGGATAATGATTTTTATGTAATTAAACTTATATTAGATGAATGAAAAGTACCATTTAAATTAATAAACGACTAATTTATCGATGAATTAATACCCTTTCAAAAGTAATAAACTTTCACGGTCCCTTCCTAAATTAATAAACGTTGATGGTCCCACTATTATTAATTTATAGAAGTTATACCGTATGTATATCATATAGGTTTTTTGCCTTTTATGTATATTAAATTTTTAAATCATCTGAGAGACTGAGACAACAAAGAAATACCGTACTAGAATTTAACACAAGATTTTAATAGGTTCTATTGTTAATAACAATACAAATTAGGGCTTCAATGATCTTAAAAGAACATAGCTTAAGGTTTTGCTGTTTTTAGTTCAAATTTCTCACCCTCCATGAACCCACTACTAAACCTTTCCTCTAAAATAATGGATATGGTTTGATATCCTATAAAAGAGATTATCTAAATATAAATCATATAATTTTAATTGTCAAAGACCAACTCAAAATCACTTCTAAAACATACTATTTTTTTTAAATAAAGATATCTCATGTTTAACAAGTTTTTTACTATATATGAAAAGTAAAATCGCATCTTCAATATGCAATTTGCTATAAATGGAAAGTTTTACTTTTTTTTTTTTTTTTTTTGTAAAAAATCACATGTTTGACATGAGACATTCATAGAAAAAGTAAAACCTCATTTTATACATACGATTTTGCATCGGTATTTAGATAATCATTTTATATAATTGGTATTTGTGTAAATAATTTTTTGATGGATCGGTATATCGACAATTTGCTCAATAAAAAGATGAAAAAGACAGCTATTGCAATTACATGCATGATTTGGAATTTTAATATATACTTAGGCATATCTAACATATTAAGATAAATTTGCACTTTTCTTACTCGTTGGAAGCTATGTAAGTATTTAGAATTCCTCCTAAATATTATTGAAATATCCTTAACCTTCAATGCTTAATTAAACGACATGTATATGTTCTGCTTGTTTGAAATATGAAACTTTTGTTAATATACTTAGTTGATAAATTAAGCATGTTAGAATAAAATTTAATGTGTTAGTGTGATTTGGTAAATGTATTGTATTGTATTGTATTGTTGGTTGTGTGAAACTTTAAAGCCTAAGATTCAAACCAAGAATTCAAGACTTTGCAGATTTTGTGAAGCCTAAACCAAGCCAAACCTTAAATCAAGTCTAAGCCCAAGCCAAAGGATAAATATGAAAAAAAATGAGAAAAGTCCAAGACAAAAAATTACAAAATTCATCAACATAAACATCACAAATATCAAACCAAAATAGACCCTACCGACGTGTTCATTCAATCATCAATATCCATCCATTTGCTTCAAATTTCCTTCATAAATTCACCAAGAACTCCTTTCCATTCATCATCTACAAGTTAAAGCTACTAAGGTAAAGTTTATATATTTATCTATTCATCTATTTTCTTGTTCTTGCATGGATATAACTTTTTTCAAATGAAGTTTTGAGGAGTAAATGACGTTTAATTACCTAAATAGATCTTTAGTACTTGAATGAATTTCTAGAGCTTGTGTTATTTAAGTTTTGGAAGTGTTGTAATTAGTTTGAGGGATGAGTGAATTGGTGTAGGTTATGTGATGTTATGTGACTTGTTGGATATTGGAGTTTATATGCATTTGGAGTTGTTAAGTGTATGTGATAAGTTGTATGATGCTTTTATAGTGTTTAGATTGATGTAGGATGTGTGAAAAAAAAATGATAAAATGAGGTTTGAAAAATGGGGGATTTCGTAACCCATGTAAGCTGAGTTGTATGGGCGTGCACATGGCCTTATAAGCTTCGGATATGGTGTTTTCCATTTGTACAGGCGTACAAAGCCCCTTACATGCCTTGGTCATGGCTTTTTTCATTTGTACGGGGGTACAAAGGCCCTTACAGGCCTCTGGCTATAATTTTTTCATTTATAAGGGTGTATACGGACCTTATAGGCCTCTACTCAATTTTTTTTACAAGAATTGGTTTACCAACCCCTATAGGAGTGTACTGGCCCTTATTAGCCTCTACTGAAAATTTTTCTTTTTCCTTTCCTCCAACATGAGCATGCCGTGCAAGTTTGTGCCGCCCTGTATGGCCGTACACCTTATTTTGCCTTATTTCATAAAAAAAATATTTTCAAAATTAAAACAAAGGAATGTTATATATGTGTGTGTATGTACGAATGTTAAATTGTGATTTAATATGAGTTTTAGTTATGTTTTGCATTGAATAACAAACTTAGGAATTGTTTATAAATAATATTCAATTTTATATGAATTGAATTATTTTCTTAGAGATTATCCATCTAGTTGAGTGTATCCACAAGCCTTTTTATAGACGTATCAGGTGCGCAGTAACTTGAATGTTGTTTATTAGGATAGTCATATCCTAAATTGACATTAATCAAAGATGAGTTAAAAATTGTTCGTGCGTATGCTGTTGAATTTGGTTTAGGCAGCGGTAACACTGTTAACACGGTCAACATGGTAGTTTAGGCGCTTAGGCCACCCCTATCATGATAATGATAATTTATAAGTGGCTTACGGGTAGTCGATAGGGTAACGATATTGGCATAACATTTATTTATTTTTAAGAGAAAATAATATGATTAGTTCACATTTATAGGACGGTTGAACTAAGTATTATGAACTAAGTTAAGTAAAGATGAGAAATGGCTGTAAACCTTAGATGAAGCTATTATTCTTTTTCGGTTATATCATATAAGAGATATAGGAATTTAAGCTGCCTATATAAACCTTTGAACGTTTGCTGTTAGTTAGGACTCCTAGCTTCCCAATTGCTTACTCGGAGTTTGAATACTCCTATATTGTTTGACGAACTTAATTAATAGTTAATAAATTTATGGTTTTGCATTGCATGTAGTCTAAGTGTGCTTGTTATTTTATATTTGCTTGTGTTACTTGTGTACTTGCTTGCATTACTTGTGTACTGGGCCTTTGGCTCATGTTTACTATTTTAGGTTTGATGAAGATGGGTTATATACTTAGTTGGTCATGGCACCAATTTTGAGGACTTTCTGGATGAGTGGGAGGATTACAAACCCTGACTTTGTTGATGAAAGGTTTTGTAATAGAATAAGGAAAATGTTTTATGGATAATGTATCGATTATTAAAGTTTTTTTTTTTTATCAATCTTGTATGTTTTTTGTGATAAGTTTGATTTTAAGCCAATGTTTTGTAACACCTATGTATATGTATTAAGTCCTTTTGTCTTATTGATGAAGGACAACAAAGTTTTTAATATTATGTATGGAGTTTCTCTTAATAAGATGTTTCTAGAAAATAGTTCTTATAACAGGTTTAGATAAACAATTGATATAAAATCTTTCTTTACAGACGGCCTTACATGTAATACTGTAGGATTACATATAGTTGGGAGATTGGATACGCTTGTTTTAGATATGTGTTGAATCTGGTCCTTACAATTATTAAACTTGATTATGTTTTCTCTAAGGTCCATTTGCTTGCACATCGATAATAAATAAAGTATTAAAAAAGTTATACCATATGAATAGTATTATGAGTAAGGGTTTTTGACATCTTATTTTTATCATTTTTCAAACAGACTATTTATCAATAAGTGAATACAGATGAAAAATATACATTTTTACTCACAAACAAACTGGATACAAAAAGATACATATACATATGAGATACACTTAAAAATCAGACAATCCAAATAGACAATAATATAGAAGGAATTGTGTATTTCAACATTTACTATATTTAAAAGTTTATTACCAAGATTATATCTTTGTATGTTTATTTCAATTTATTAATTATAGTATTAATTTGAGAATAGAATTAAGAATATCATATTTGTTGAAATTGATCCACTTAGGCCCAAGTTTTAGCCCCCGTCCACCAAATTGTCTATATTCTAGAAGAGTTGTTAGATAGAATAATGCATTAGGTGGAGTTTCTAGAATATGGCAGTTTAGATAATATTCTAGATTCTTATTATAATCTTTTAGATAAGGTAGATATTTTCATATAACATTCTAGATGATAGTTGAGATGTTTTAGAGACCACATTATAACCGTTAGATTAAATCAATCTCAACCATTCATTGAGGAGGAGAAGACCTATAAATAGGTTGTCCTCCCTCATTTGTAATCAAGTAAAAAACGAAGAAATACAAAACTACTTCTACATAACTAAAACTTTTTACTCTATTCTATTAATTTTCTATACAAATATCATTCTCACACTTTCCTTTATAAACCAACAGTGGTATCAGAGCCATGTCCGGTCACATATTGTTTTAAAACACACTCACTTAATTCAAACCTTCCATTCTATTCCAATCGATATAATGAAGTAGGTGAGAAGAAAGTTCTCTTGAAAATACTTTTCAGTCTAAACTAATTATAAGGTCCTAGAGATTCAAGTTCAAGAAAAGGGAGGAGAATTCTAGAAATACACTTAAAGATGGACAAAATGAAAAGAACGGAAGATACCTACCATGTCGTATCCGCAAGAGAACCAATAATCTTGAGAAAGATTGCCACTTTTGTGGTAAACCTCAATGCCGACACTACACAAGATTTGGACATCTGGAGAAAGATGGTATACTAAAAGAAAAGCATCAAGCTAATTGCATTGAAGAAGGTCCAAGTAGTGACCAGCTCTTCTACACTTGCAACTTAATAGCAGAGATTGAAGATGCTGCTTGGTAAATTGAGAGTGCTGCTAGCAATCACATGACTTACAATAAGAGTGCATTTACAAAGCTGGATGATTCCTTCAAAACCAATGTTAAACTTAGTGATAATCATATCTTAATGGTTGAAGGGAAATGTTCCATCACCATCAGCACTAAAAAAGGTAAGCGAGTCATTGATGATGTTATGTATATTCCTAAACTTTGAATGAATTTGTTTAATGTTGATCAAATGATGGAGAAAGGATGCACTCTACACTTTGAACGAGATTCACACACTATCTATGACAATCAAGATGAGTCTCTCATTATTGGTAAAGTAAAAATGAGAGAATTGAGATGCTTTCCTCTCCAACTACAATACTTCAGTGGCATTGCCATGCAAACTCAAGAGGATTAGTCTTGGCTTTGGCACAAAAGACTAGGATATTCAACTTTCAAGGCTTGAAAATATTACATCAAAAGAGGATGATGTTAGATCTCCCATAAATTCAAATTATCGATGGTGTCTGTGAAACTTGTTCACAAGGTAAACAACAAAGGAAGCCATTCCCTTCAAGAAGTTCTTAGAGAGCTAAAAAAGTCTTGGAACTTATTCACACAGACTTTTATGGACCCATGAGGACACTATCACTTCAATAGAACAGGTATTTCATTATTTTCATAGATGATTACACTAGAATGACTTGGGTATATTTCATGCAGGAAAAGAGGTTTTCATATTTTGAAGAAATTCAAACATCTAATGGAGCATTAAAGTGGTAGGAGAGATTGTGGAAAAGAATACTATAATAAGGAATTTGACAAGTTCTGTGAAGATGAGGGCATTGAACGTTAGACATCGGTCAGCTATAGCCCTCAATAAAATGGAGTCCCGGAAAGGAAGAATAGAACACTAATGGAAATGGCAAGATCCATGCTTGGAGAGACGCACTTACCTAAAATAGTATGGGCTGAAGCAGTGTATACAACGATCTACTTGTTCAACAAATGTCTTACTAGGGTTGTTTAGAACATGACACCAATAGAATCATGGAGTGGACGAAAGCCATTAGCTAAATACCTTAAAGTCTTTGGTTACATCTATCATGCTCACATCCCGACAGAAAAATGACACAAGCTAGAGGAGAAAACTAAAAAAGGCATTTTCCTCGGCTATAGTACCTAATCAAAAAGTTATCAGGCATATAACTTGAGAACCAAGAAACTACTTATTAGCAGAGACTTTGAATTCGATGAAAATGCCTTATGGAATTGGGAGCAAGAAATGGTAAAAAGAAAATCAATAATGATTGCAACAATACGAAGAACTACACAACAACAAGAAGAGGAGGAGACAATGCAACAAATTGAGGAGCCAGAAGTACAATCTACACCATCACTAAGATCTCCAGCACCAAATAGGAGAATGAAAGTGAATCTTCATCAGAGTCAACACCTGGAAGAACAAGGGCCTTGACTGAAATATATGAAACATGCAGTCTTGTCATGATGGAGCCAAAGAGCTTTGAGGCAATTGTTAAACAAAAGGAATGGATTAATGCAATGGAAGAAGAAATTAGAATGAAAGAAAAGAATGGGAAATGGGAATTAGTCACCAGCCAATCGATAAGGAAGGAATTGGAGTTAAATGGATCTACAAAACAAAGTCGAATGTAGATGGTACAATTCAAAAGCACAAAGTACGACTTGTAGCAAAAGGGTATTCTTAACTTTTAGGTGTCGATTATACAGAAACTTTTGCACCAATAGCGATTAGACACTATAAGAGCACTAATAGCATTATCAGCACAAAAGAGATGGAAGATATGTAGGATGGATGTGAAGTCCTCAGTCCTCAACCGTTACATCAATGAAGAAATCTATGTAGAGCAGCCTTAAGGATTCATAGTTAAAGATCATGAAGACAAAGGCTTGAGAATAAGAAAAGCACTCTATGGGTTGAAGCAAGCACCGAAAGTTTGGTACAGTAGAATAGATGATTACTTCTAAAACCAAGGATTTAGGAGGAGTTTGCGTGAGTCAACACTCTACATAAGGAACCAAGGTAGCTTCAACACTCTTATTGTTTCCCTATACATAGATGACCTCATATATGGTGGAAACAATGAGAAAATGGTTCAAGACTTGAAGGAAGACATGGTGAAGACATTTGAGATGAGTGATCTTGGCTTAATGCATTACTTTCTCAGGATTGAAATAAGTCAAGAAGAAGATGGAATATTTATATCTCAAAAGAAATACACGGAGACACTTCTAAAGAAATTCAAGATGGAAGGTTGCAAGATAGTTGCAACACCACTTGTCCCCATCAAAAAGTATGAGAACGAAGATGGATAAAAAAGGGCTGATGGCTCCATCTATAGAAGCCTCATCGAAAGCCGATTGTATCTAATGGCCACACAACCAGATATCATATTCGCCACAAGTTTGTTGCCAAGATTCATGCAGAACCCAAGTCAATTAAACCATGGACCTGCTTGTAGACACCTCATTTTGACATTCTTTTTGTCAAAATAAATACTTAGCTTAGTATATACATAATTAAAATAATTGAATTTTGCAAATTATAAATGTTAAAGCTAGGAATGAAAATTAAATCAATTTAATAGAAATGAATATATATGATAATATTATATTTTCGTTTTTTGTAAAAAAAAAAAAAATTTTCTGTTTATTGTCTTCTAGCTTTAGCGGCCCGATGGGCCATGTTTGAGACCATTTTTGGCTCGGTTTCCGACCCGTCTTTTACAAACCAAGCACGTTTCTTAAAAATAGGCGGGGAGTAGTATATGTTGGTATAGAATTTAGTTGTTTTCATCAAGAAGAAGGATTTAAAATATGAATTTGAAAATTAAAAAAAACTCGTTTTTAGTTTCCGGAAAAAATGCAAAATCTGAGATTTTTGTTAATGACAGTTGTTTAACGTTTAAAATCATAACGGTAATGACAGCTATTTGTAATAATTGATCGTTTTTTTACGTTAATGACAACTAATTAATAGTTGTAATTCGTTTTTTTTCGGATTAAAATAAAAAAGCCCCAAATTTAACTCTATAAATAGAAGAAGAAAAAACGAAAAAAAGAGACAAAAAGAAAAGAAAAGAAAAATAAAAAAGTATTTTATATTCAGAAAGTCGAGAGCTTTCATTTCCCTAAGTTGATTGTTGTCGAGAACCACCGAACGGCCATCATCGGAGTAACCACGTGCCGACGATCCTGACCTGAACTCCCGACTTTCCTAGTCTAATCACCAAGAAGGAGTCCCACCATTCCCCAATTATTGGAATTTTCACCGCTGCCGTTGAAGCCGTTGGAATCCCAGCCGATCCATCATTCCCTGGGCGCGTTCCTCATTCCAGGATGAATTGATGAACAGCTTCCACGCGTATTCATCCTTCCCCACGCGCGTCATTGGTCTGCTCCCAGGTAAGTTCTTCTGTTTGAAATAATAATAATAATAATAATAATAATATGATATAAAAAAATAAGAAATTAAAAAAAATAAGAAAAATAAAAATAATTAGTATATGATTATATTTTCAAAATTTGTTATGAATATATTGTGTTTTTAAAAAATTTTTTTTTTATTAGTATTAGTTTGAATCATGATAGTATAGTTATTATAATTAATTTTTTCTTTTCTTGTCAATAAATGAAATTGTCTTGTTCTAAAAAATATTGAATTGAAATTTAGGGTTTATTTTTTTTATTTTTATTTTTTACCATGATCGATCTTGCTATGATAGTGTATAATCCTTGCACCTTTTCTTTGTGATGTCGTTTTATAATATTATGATTTTTGTCAAATTTTGAATAATGAGATCTTGCAAATATTTGACATAAAAATTGTATTGATAACTAATGAAAATCTTGATTTGGCTAAAGTTGGTTTATACCATGATTTTGAAATTATTAAAAGAACCTAATTTCGTTATCAATATGCAACGTAATTAGAAACTTTGCTATAATGTTAATATCATGTATGAAGTTTACCTACGTTATTGAATATGAGTTCATTTGTTAACATTGATATCTTTTATTAATTTCATATATGATGATATATTGATTTAATTAATGTGCTTGACAATTGCCATGATATATAATTTTAATCCATTATTCAAAATCTTTTTATCACTTAGAAAAGTCAATTTTTATAAAATTGTTAAAACATAACTTGATAGTCCTTTTTGCATTAATATAGTAATGATTTTGTTTTCCTGTGATAAAATTGAATTTTTTTTTTTTATATATATCATGTTAAGTATGTGTTCATAGAATTACATTAAGATCTTGTTATTGATAATATACCTATAATCATGCTCTAATCATGAGGAATATATGAAATTTTTTTTTGAGTTTTAGGTTTACAATATTTGAAATTGTGTAATCATGTATGATGATAGTCATTAATATTCCTTTTATGTCACGATGTAGTGATGACCTTGATTGTAATAATATTGAATTTTATGATTTCACCATATATGAAACCACATTGAAATCTTGCCCTTCATAATATAATTTCAATGATATATAAATCTTGATATACCATGATATTGCTTTGTTGAAATTAGCTTGTTAAATATTGATATTCCTTATAATATTTTTATTCTTGATGATATGTATGATCAATTGATATGCATGATATGTGGTTATGATTTTTTGTTCAAAAGTTTTATCACCTAGAAAAAAATCCGATTTTCCATAAAATTGCTAAAACCTAACTTAATAGATTTAGGGTTCATGTTAAAAAAAAAAAATTTTTTTCATAAAATTAACAAACTTAATGAACTTAAAGTGAAAAGATTTCGAAAAATCCTAAAATTAACCAACAAAATTAAATTTTTCTAAAAGAACTACGTGTGGTCTGATCCCGATTAGCGGGTACGTAGGCACCTAAATGGGCGACTTAAATATGTAAAAAATTATTTTTGTGAATTTGTTTGATTTGTTAGTTTAGTTTAGAATATATGAATATTGATAGAATTTGATAAAATTTGATTAATATGAATATTTCGAGTTTTTAGATTATATATGATTATTGATGGTATTTGATTAGACATATGTTTAGTTAATTAGATCTTGATAAATAGTTTAGATTTTGAAATTAGGGTTTAAAAGAAAGCAATTTAAATATGAAAATTTAAAGTGGTAACCGTTTAGGTTTTAATAAGTTAGCCCCCGAACTCAAGTTAATTCTGGTTCTTGTTTTCAAAAACGATTTTTTCGCGGATCAGTAGCAAAGCCAAAATCAACCTAACCATTGGTTTTGGTTTATTTTTTTCTCGGCTTCAGTCGAGTGGCGACTCCAAAATATTTTAAAAATTCAAAATTTCCTTTAATTCTTAGTTGAGAATTCGTATTGAATGGGTTAGGGTTTAGTACGAATCGGATTAAAGGAAATTGAAAAACCAGACTCGATACTGCTAAACGAATTCTTAGATACTTATAATGTACAAAAGTTATGGAATTTGGTATGAGTCAACAAATGAAGCACGATTAACCAGTTACACAGATAGTCATTATGGAGGATCAGTTGACGACATGAAGAGCACCTCTGGCTACATTTTTCACTTGGTTCATGAATATTCTCATGGTGCTTCAAGAAACAAGCAATTGTGGAACAATCATCAGCAGAAGCAAAATATATTGTAGCTGCCACAACAACAAGTCAAGCAATCTGGCTAAGAAGGATTTTGGAAGATATGGGAGAAAAAACAACAAGATCCAATAGTTATTTTCTATGATAACAAGTGAGCAATTGCAATAGCTAAAAATCCAATGCACCACAGCAGGACAAAGCATATTGACATCAAGTATCATTTTTACGAGAAGTAACAAACAACAAAGACATTGAGCTTAGATATTGCAAGACAAATGAGCAACTAGCTGACATTTTTACAAAGGCTCTCTCATGAGCAAATTTTGAGATGCTATATGAGATGCTTGGAATTATACCAAAGTGTATCGAGGAGGAGTGTTGAAAGTGATCCACTTAGGCCCAAGTTTTAGCCCAAGTCCACCAAATTATGTATATTCTTGAAGAGTTGTTAGATAGAATTCTAGAATACATTAGGTGGAGTTTCTAGAATATTGTAGTTTAAATAATATTCTAGATGCTTGTTGTAATTTTCTAGATAAGATAGATATTCTCATATAAGATTCTAGATGGTAGTTGAAATGTTCTAGAAACCATATTGTAACCGTTGGATTAAATCAATTTCAAAATTCTTTAAGGAGGAAAAGACCTATAAATAGGTTGTCTTCCCTGATTTGTATCCAAATTAAAAACCAAGAAATACAAAACTACTTCTACATAACTAACCATCTCATGCTCTCCTCTATAAACCAACAATATCTCCCTACTTCTTAATTACAATTCACTTAATTGTAGTGTTCATCGAAACATTTTAAACTGTTGTTAAAATAGTCTGGATATTTGCTTTTTAATTTCCACTGTGGAGGGATTAGAAGGGAATCGAAAAAAACAACCATCTAAGTTTACAAGTACAACGTACGATCCTTGTGAATTCGCACTAAACACGATAGTATGAACGCATCATATCAAAAAACTTGCATCAGGAGAAAATACTCCTACCTACCGTTGCATGTGGTCTAATTACATCGACCTTCGGTACTTTTCAATCGCAACCAACGTACCGCCACAACTGGTTGTCTGGTTTGACTTCCAAATTGTCTACAAATCATGATAGTCTCCAAGATATCCATCGCTTCCATTATCAATATGAGATTGAAGGGACGTCTTCTTGCTTGAGGTAGCACTTCTTTGGCAAATAATTGGAGAGAAGATTTTAGTAGAGAATGAAGAAGGTGATGTGAACCGTAGATTCTCTGTGTGTGTGTGTGTGTACAGTGTTTGGTGTGTAAAAATTAAATGTAATAATATAATTAAATTTATATTATAAAATAATTCTTGAATCAAATTATATATATGATTGATAATTAAAAAAAAGAATTTATATATAAATGCATTTACTTAAAAAAAACCTAAAACTACATGGTTGGGGTTGTTCATACTTAAGGAGTTCTTTTTATTTTATTTTATTTTATTTTTCATGAGAACAAAACACCTTATTCATTGATAAAACAAGTAAGTATAAATCAACTCAAAGCATGAAAAATCAAGAATGGGGCAACAAATCTCAACAAAAAAAAGGTCACATTTCTTGCACCAAAAAAGATATTAAAAACTAATGAACAAAAAAGTTTTATTATGAGAACGAAGATATGATGTTCTAAACGGAGAAAAAACCCACATAAGGTCAGTAGGGCACTAATAAAACAAAAATAAAAAACATAAAAACTCAACTTAAAGAAACTTTGGGTTTTTATAAGTGAAAAGGAAAAATAAAGAAGTAAGAAAACAATTGTGCTGGGGCCGCCAATAGGGCAACCGCCCCTAGGGGATTTTTAATTACGGTTTGGCTTGGGAAGACGAGAGGAGAGGAGTGGATAGGAGAGAGGAGGAAGATTGAGGAAAAAAGAGCTATTCTATTTCTTATTAGTGCTGTGAATAGGTTATTATGTATCCATTATATTAGTTTAAATAGTAAATTAGTAATATGTTAAGAGAGACTTAATACACAATAGTTATTAGTCGTAATGAATATTTTATGAGGATAATTAATGAAAAATTATAGTTTGTGAATCCAATTTTTTAAGTGATAATACGATAAATGCTGCGAATGAGAAATAATTTTTTTAATTTATTACCCTTTAATTATATAGATTTTATTTTTTTTTCTTAATTCAAGTATGGACCCGATCGTTAGACGACTAGGTCCGTTGGCTGATCCAGCAAATGTAGACCCTATTCAATACCCATGACCACGGTTGGGCCAGATCGAGTCTCCTTCATTACAATTCGGGTCCGGTTTTAGGTATGCTTTATTAACTTTAAACCATTTTAATTTGAGTCATATTAAATCAAGGGTGAACTATTAGCAATAGTTAAAGAAACTTCTCATATATAAATTTTGCAACTGTTGAAGTCATTTCCTTTTCTAATTAACTATTTGTTTATATTTTATACGCAATATGAATATATGATCGCTAATTTCTAAAAACCGGAAGACTAGTACTGCATTTGGAGCGGAATAAAGTGGTTTTCATTGGGATATCTTCTTTGTATCATGTTTTATATCGGATCTGCTTAATTTTTTTATAAATAAAAATATTTATTTTTTATATATTATTTCTTAAGAAATATTATTTTGAATATTAAAAATAAAATAACAAAATAATTAGAAAATGATGAAACAAATACACCATCTGCTTACATCAAAGAATTCCATGTCAAGATCCAGCATTACTCGGGCGAATCATCAACAAGTCACGTTGAACACATAAAATGATAAGAATATTTTTCGAAATAATAAATGCCAATTTGAGTTTAAGAAAAGAAACCATAATTGTTAATTGTTGCAAATGATTCGCGACTTCTTCTATTATTAAACAAAAAATGAAATCTCGTACGAATTCATCCTTCGAAAGTTCATACATTGTTTTTTCTAAGAGAAGCCTTTTTTCCCCTTCTCTTTACAAACATGGTATCTTCGAAGGTGCGGAAAAAAAAATCGATGGAACTGAAAATCAAACCGAAATCGGAAGATCAATATGAAAAATATAGTTAATCAATTTGTTAAGTTTGGTTTAGGATTTATGGTTTTTATTTTTTCTTGTTTTTGATTTCGCTTTCGGTTTGTAACAAAAAAAAAAAAAACCGATGGTTGACTGTTAGCCGTGTCATTATTTATAAATATAATATATATAATTATTTTTTAAATATATATATATAATTTACATATGTTAATATCTCTTGGATTTTGATTAAACTATTAAAGTATAATGTTCGATCCTATGTTTGATGGGAGTTAATTTGGTAATTGATTGGGTTTGATTTGTTGATGATAATACATCCAAAGGCTTGTTTTTTTATCTTTTTTCTTAACTTGATTTTTCTTTTTTTAGCTCTTGTAATATATCTAATTATTTAAGGAAAAGCTTTATGATAAATGCTAAAAAAATAAGGTTTTATGATAGTATCAATTTGATTCATTGGAACTATTAAGTAAATGGTTAAAAACAAAAATCAAAAAAATTAACAGGAAAAAATGGTTAGTAATGAACCGATTAGAGATCATGATATTAAAAAACCGATTACTATGATTAGGTTTAAAGAGTAAGATTACAGATTGGTTAATCGAATCGTGAACACCCCTACTCACTATTTCCATGAGTTCTATATATTTTTAAAGGGCAAGGAAGGTTATATGGAAAATTAATGTATGGTTGACGTTTGGGTTATTATATGGAGCCGACAATATATATGTTTCTATATTTTATCTATTGTAATTAGTTCTTCTTGAATTTAAAAGTATTATAAAAAAATATAAAAGAATAGAGAAAAGGAGATAGCATATGTGTTGGCAAATTTTGTAATCATCTTATTTTAATCGTTTTAATATTTTTTTTTTTATTATTTTTAAATAAATTATTTATTAAAAATAAATATAGATGAAAAATAAACATTTTTAATAAAAATAGATCAAATATATATATAAGATATAAATATATATTGTATACAAATATAGATATTGACGAAGGTAGAGAATATAAACAGGCTAAAACGTTGCGGAAACTTTTAGGATTATTCTCTGCTAAGCCCTGGGAGGCTAGCTAGTACCTATTATATTTTCTTGGGCAAGTTATGAATGAAATACACATATTTTCCGCAGCACTCAACATGGGTTTTACAGTCGGAACCAATGTCCTACTTCACCTCATCATCCTCTGTGGCAATTTCAATTCATATTGATTTCACACTTCGCTATCGCTTGCTTGGTCTCCATATACATCATTGAACAAGGTTCAACTAGTCAACTGGGGGTAATTAAAAAAATTAATAACTATAATATTATACGATTAAATCTATTATTAGATTAAATCCACCATTGGACATTAAATCAATCTAAAATATGGATAATATAATGTCTATATTTTTGTTAAAAATAATAGATATTGAGCATAACCAATCACTTTCTTATATATGCATATCTATTTTCTCAAATTTTGTTGAAGGATAAAATAATACATTTAAATTATGTTGTCAAAATAGCTATTGGATTTACTAATAATATTATTCCTTTTAAGAATAATATCACAAATGGTACTTAAACTTTACCAAAATATATAATTAGGTACATGAACTTTGAAATCGATCAATTTAATGCTAGAACTTTCAAATTAATTGATTTAGCACTTACAAAATTTTGAAATTATTAATTTTGTATCTAAAAGAGCTTGAATGAGATACTATTAGCGTATATGAAAAGTTTTTTTATTTACTAAATTGATTAATTTTAATGTTTAAGTATCAGATTGATCAAATTCAAAGTTCAGGTACCTAATTATATATTTTATTAAAATTTATACCATTTATGATATTAACCCTTCCTTTGAATTTACTAAATCAAAGATTTAAAGTACCATGTCTTCTTTGTTAGTTTAGCCCTGATATTATTATAACCACACAAACCTAAATATTCAATATTTTGTTGAAAAGGATATAACTTCATTAGTAAATGTATAGAATTTTAATATTTGTTGAGTATTTTCAACTTATTTTGTATATGTTAGAAATTTAAATGTATAAGTCCATGTTTGATTTTTGGTGTGGAATAAGATTCTTAAGCCTAAACCGCCGTAAGAAGAGTTGGTATGGAAAGATGGAGAGGCTAGAGCAAAAGCTAACATTGGTATTGATGCAAGAACTTAGTAGTGTTAAAGCAAATTTACATGAGATTAGTCTAAATTACTCGAGCTAAGCTATTTTTGGAGTAAGGAGGTAAGAGGCTTTAATAACCATCTAAACCAGTGTTGCAAACCATTCAAATTTTTAAAGGTTCGAGCTCAGCTTGTTTAAAATTTATTAAGTTCGAGCTTGACTCGATCTTTTTATAGAGTGTAAAATTTAGGCTCATTTACAAATTGAGCTTGAACCAATGAGCTTTTTATTGAGTTATCGATTTTTTATCGACCTTGAAACTTAAATTCAAGCTTAACTTGATTCAATAGCTCATTTTCCATTTGTTTTTTCAAACCTAAAATTAATATATAAGTGTTGCCATAAGTTTATATACATAAACACTAAATAGAAATTAGTTGTTGTTGCTTTAATTATATATAAAATATCCTAAATATAAAACTCACAAATCTACTAATAAGCCTACGCACGAGCTTGTTCACCAGCCTAAACGAGTTTGTTCATGAGTTGACTCACAAACTTAAACCGAAGCTTAAGCTCGACTCATTTAGATAAACAAGTTTTATTTTAATCTAAAGCTCAACTCATTTACTAATCAAATTCAAGTGGAGTTGAGCCGAGTCGAGCTTGAAGTGTGCCAAGCTTGAGTAGCTCATAAGTAGCTTGACTCCTTTGTAGCTTTAATTGAAAGATAGACTAAAACGTATAATCACACAATAGTTATTGAAGACAACTTCTCTTAAGGAGGGGGGAATAGTGGGTAGCCTGAGAAAATTGATATCCAGGATGATTATTCATAAAATTAA
This sequence comes from Combretum micranthum, assembly GCA_024138025.1. NCBI lineage: Eukaryota > Viridiplantae > Streptophyta > Magnoliopsida > Myrtales > Combretaceae > Combretum > Combretum micranthum. Next base: position 1,017,635 of record JAMXBD010000255.1, read on the forward strand.
GGTTTGGTGTTATCTACTGCATTATTGGAAGCTAAAACTCTTAAACTTAGGACCTATATGGAAATACAGACGAATGTTTGAGACTAGTATATTAGAAGTTATATTAGATATTTCAAAATTCTGTTAACGATGATAATAGATCACATTAAATGATACTTGATGAATTATCAATTGAATTGGTTGAACTATGTTTAGAATTCAACTATTATATGAACTCTATAGTAGCTATTGTATCTTTTAACTCATGTTATGCATATCTAATTTGCATATGTTGGTGATTATATACGTACTATGCTCGAACAAGAGAAGCATGGAGAAATCAGGAAAAGAAGACCCCTTAGAAGTGTTTGAATTGAAGTTTAAGTTGATGAGCATTTTAGAGTACTCTATATAATGTATAAAAAGATCATTTGAAAGTTAAATTATTGGAAGTTACAATAAATTGAGCAATTTTTGGGGACTTGATGAATGGATTTTCGAAGGAGGTAGTGGTGATCACGACAACACCATTAGTATAGATGGAAAAGAATGTTTTAGGCTCTCTTGAGCCCTTTTCTTTCTCTCTCTTTTCTCATTATATGTACAAGTTTATAGTTTACAAAACCCATGATCATTGGTTTGACAAACAACTTTTTAAAATGTTTCACATTTTAGATTACTCATATTGTATTATAAAATGAAATAAATTATAATGAAGGGCAAGGATACCATATGCTGTTAAATAAGAGGGCGAATAAGTATTTCCTAACAAAATAAGTGTTGTCAACCCTCACCTAAAAGAAATGTATCTCTCTCTCTCTCAATAGTTTCATAAGGAGTTAAACCCTAGGACTCTCCTTCCCTCCCTCCCTCAAGTTTGTATCTTGTTCCAAGGAATTGAGTAGGCAAATCAATAGGTAAGTTTTCTCCTTTTCAATCCTTCATCAGTCAAAAGGGTTGTCTTTTCTGAGTTTTCTTACTGGTTTTGAAGGGATTCGATATTTAGGAGAGAATTAGGAAAACCCTAGATTTCATCTTTAGTGATTTTGGTGTTTTTGTGATCAAAGGAGGAAAGAACATCGTTTTTGCTCAGGTAATATGATTATAATAATGTTTTATGTTGATATATGTCTTGGGAGTTCGGTCTGAGTTAAAAAGTAAGAAGAAGGTTTTCTTTTTCATGTTTTTCGTGTTTTGATCGAGTAGGAGTATAGATAAAGATCATAACCTTGACATAGTTTGTGATCTCCTCAGGTGTGACAGATTTAAGACGATCACGGCCGTGATGGCCGTTACCACCCATATTACGGCTGTGATAAGGGCCGTGATCGTTGTCATACCTACCATAACAGGTATGACAAGAGTGTCATGTTAAAATTGTTTCTTCTTGAGCCTATCACGCCTTCTATCACGGGCGTGATAGGGGTGTTTTTCCATTCCAGAGGCTATCACACCCCCATCACTGGCGTGATTGATAAGGCGATTGTATAGCTTTCTTCTTTCCTTGTTTTTGACCTTTTTGAACACCTTATCTCTTAGCCTATCTTCTAGTACTCCTAAATCTAAGTAAGAAGGTGTGCTTGAACCTAGAATAGTTGTAGTTCTTGTAAGTTTAAGGGTTTAGATGACCTTAGGAGTACGTTTACCTTTTGAAATCAGTTTTGAGGGAGTGTTTGCTTGTGTTCAAGTGTCTTTGGTGAAGCTAGGTTAATCGTTCCAGACGTTATATCACATACGTCCTCACTTTGTTTGGTGTTTGTGAATGTAGGCTTAAAACTGCTAATGAACTTAATGCTATCCAGCTTTAATTAGTTTAGTGCTTGTGTTTAGCTAGGTCTAGTGGATCGGAAGTATCGGTGCTACTAGGACGATGCTTTGATGATCTGTGTGTAGCCTTGCTTCAAGTTTAGTTGTGCACTAAGATGATTCTGGTAGTTTAAGAGTGGTACAAGTACGGTATCCATGGTGTGTGAGGAGTATCCAAAACTAATATATTTATAAGTATCTATATATATATATATTTGTTTTCTTACAGTTATGAGACTCTAGGTTTAGGGCTAGTTGCAAATGGCTTTAAATTGTGTTGTTTGCCTAGCTAATTAAAGATAACAACCTGTGGTTGCTACATATGTTACTATATCACATGTGGATTTGTATGATATTTGTTCATGCCCACGTGATTGTGGTATGGCATATTAGGCTTTTACACTCACTCATTTTCTTTTTCAGGATCAAGTGAAGAACCTATAATGTTCAATCTATCAAGGTATAATGTACACGTGGGCCATAAGGATGTTGATAGTGGAGCCAACTTTCCGGCTGACTTTTAGATGAACATATTTAAGATAATTAGAGTTTTGGGACTATGAAGTTGAAATTCTTTTATGATTTAGTTGAAGATATGAGACTTTTCATATAACGTTTTTAAGTTTGATTTTGAGTTGGCGCTTGGTTTATGCCAACCGAGTTCTTTAGATGTTTTTATTATGATAAAAATGTTTTAAAAGTTATCCTTTAATGTGAGACATTGGAGTATAATATGTTATAAATTATGGTTTAGTAGAATCTGAGTCTTAGCATATCCATCTCTAGTGAGGGCACGTGACAAGCTGATAATGCTCTCAGTTTAGGGCGTTATAGCTTAAGTGGTATCAAAGCATAGGTTTATGATCTTTAGAGAATTTAGGCTATAAACTCCTTAGGGTGGTGAGATGAAGAGAGAGGGGGTAGATCATGGGAAAGCTAGTAGCTATGGAAAGCTTATAATTGTCATCTTTAATGGAAATTTTCTGGGCTAACCTCTTCATTATGATTTCTTTTCTTCAGCTTACTGTTTATAATTATTATATTTATTTTATTTGTGTCATTATGTTTTCATAAATATTTTCATATATCTTTCTTATAATATTTGTTATTTTATTTTTGTTTTTATTGCTACTCCCTAAAATACATAGAAAAGTGATCAACAAAACAAATAAAGCTCAACAAAAATCAACAAATGATAATTTATGAAATAAACAATATACCATTACTAAACATATGACCTTTTAGGCTTTTACCGTAATACATGTACATACTTATACAAGAAGATATTAGCATTCATTGAATTATAACCAATAAAACAATAATTACTAAGGTAAGTTAAAAATAATATATATATACACATATATACATATAAAGGAATTACTAATCATTACTTTCATGAAGAAAAGTTAAACCTACAATAGTTAACAAATTTTTAATGATTCTTAATTATGAATTTCAAGAAAAGTTTAAAGGGAACCATAATTTGAATTAAATGATGCAAACTCAAAAGGTACAAGAATTGAGACAAACTTGTATAGTCGTCTCCAAAGATTGTAAATCACAAATGACAAATCTAAAATATTAGAACTATAATTAAAATAGGATGAAAATGAAAATTATCACACCAAATTTCCATAGTGGTAGTAATGACTCATTAACTTTAACAAGAACTTATAAAATATAAAAATTAAGAAAATAGTAGTGGATTGAAAATTCGATTGGTACATAATTATATAATATCTATGGATCTAACGCATGAACACTTGAGAGAGGACTGATAAGTTCATGGTTTGTTGTTGTATTCCGATTGTCAACTGTCAAACTTAATGTATTATGTGTCATCAATAGTACTATCATGTTGTGTCAAATCTTATCATGTCTAGTCTTTTTTAGTTTAGTCAAGTTGTATTGAGTTGGTCATGAGAGTTGAATCATATGTCAATCTAGTATTGGTTGGTTCAGTTATTGTTGACACTTGTTAGTGCTCTCACGAGTGTACATGTGTTGGGATAAAGGATAAAAAAATTTCTTAATTTCAAAATTGAAATAAAGAAAACAAGGATATATACATACACACATAAAAAACTTGATAAATGAATGAAGGTTAATAAACTAAAGATAGAATACAATTGCAATTACAGTAGAAATAAGGGAAACGGTTGTAAAGTAAAACAAAATATCAAGACTAGAAATCTCATAACCATAACATTAACAATAGCACAAAAAAAAAAAAAAAAAAACGAAAGTCTCCATATGTGGTAAAAACCAAAACCAGTGAGAAACAACAAATTTATAAAAATTAGTTGAAAGTAAATCGAAAATGCAGAATAAGCTTTAGTAGAGTCTAAAATCAAGACAACAACTGTAAATGGTAATATCATAAGCAATTAAAGTAACTCATCAAATGTAACATGTAATAACTATTATACTTAGTAAAATATTAACTTGGGAGCATAACACTCATATATTTTATTTATATATGTAATTATGGTATTTTCTTTCCTTTCCTTTGGTAAAGTGGAGTAAATATACTATGAAGTAGGGAAATAATTGTGACTATTGTATTGAAAGGTTTATTGGTAAGTGTAAGGTGAAGGAAATCCTAATACTATAAGTATCCGATGTGATTCATAGTAAAGTTTGAGATAACAAGTACTACTATGACAATGGATCATCATAAATGCAGGGATATGACTGGTGAAATGGAAGAAAAATATAGATTGCTATTGAGATGAGATGATGATATTAAAGGCAAAAGATGAATTACTGGAGTTGACTGGAAGTAAGAGTATAACTAAGAGGCATGAAAATCCTAATAGATGGTCGACATTGTAAGATGAGGTTGTTAGCCTAGCGAGCATAAAATTGTAGACATGAGAGTAATGAGAGATATCATGTTGAAGAGTAGAAGAAAAGAATTAGGGGATAACCGATATAAATGGAATAATAATTAAATATTATAATGAATATGGAGTACATAAAAAGTAGTAATTCCAATAATGAAATGTGATCTTGGTCAATTGCAAGGTATGACAAATCCAAGAATGACATGTAGTAATGATGATTAGACTTAGTTATGACCATAAGCTATTGAGGAGATTCCTAGAAGGAATCTATATGAAACCATAAATACCAATTATTACAAAATGTATTATTATAAGTATGGGAGACTCGATAAAAGGATGATAATAATAGGATTAGATCTAAGGAGTGGAAATAACAAAGGAATTATGTAGGTTGGGATTTAAAAAAAAAGAGAGGAAAAGATAACGTGAATTATTTGAGAAGAACTAAGAACAATGTAAAGAATAGAAATTGTAATAATGTGAATCTAGGAAGAAAATAAGTATGACTATTGCTTTAGTGAAGAGGAAATGTAGGAGCAAGCTAAAAGAAGAATTGATGGGCGAATTAAATTAAATAGCCCTTATGGAATTATTTGATAAAGGAAAGAGCTATGGATGGAGAAAAGAACATAAATATCTTGGGTAATATATATATATATATATATCTATATATATATAGAGAGAGAGCAATAAAATAGTCATTTTGGAGATATGATGAAAAGTTTTTGATGTGCTAAGAATGCTCTGATAACAAAATATGATGTGCCATAAAATGATGACTTGCTTTAATACTAAAAGATGATGTGCCTAAAACGATGATTTACTCTGATATCAAAAGATGATGTGCCTAAAACGATAGAAAGTAGCGGATCTTAAACTCAAATGAATTTATGTTTTTGGTGTTTTAGTTTTATAGGTTTAATAATGAATTAAAAGGATATGAACGACACCGATTAATGGATATGATGCATAGCCTACGATCCAAACTATGCTATTCCTAAATTGATATGATTCACCACTTAGTAATAACGGTTTGTTTGCCACAATCTATAAACAGATTGATAAGAACCTGAAATACTCATCACAATCAAGTTGATTGATAAGAGTAAATTTGAGTGAACTCTCAAAAACAAGTTTTCAAATATCCAAAAGTTGCTTAGGTTTGATTACAATAGGGTATATATAACATTACCTAACAAGCAAAATAAAAGAAAACGTAATAAATAAAAATCTGGGTTTTTGAGCAAAGGTCGACCAAGTACGCCGCCGGCCTAGGGATCAAGGCCGTCAGTATTGGAGATAATCATCACCAGCCTTAAGCCGGTGTTCATGGAAAAATCGATCACCCAAGACAACCACATTGTCGTCTACGCATGTGATTCCTCTAACCTTAATGGGTACACCACTGGCTCTTAAAGAAGGCCGTCGACTTTGCGAACTAGCTTTCAACAATAATGAAGGCTGTTGATGTTGGTTTGAGTGTTGCTGGCTTTGAACGTCTGGGCCGCTAGCTTTGATGAGTAAATTGATGCACATGCTACTTGATTCCTTCCTATCTTGAACTCACGTCTCGTGTCCTTCTTCACTTAATCTTTGTTCACCTTTTCAAGTAGACCAATAGATAATACTGTGATATGATTCCCATCAATTTTAGAATAGAGAATTTTAACAAATGAAATTGATATCTAGAAGGTTGAAAGATTGAAGAGGAATGAAGTAGGATGATTAAGAAGGATTAGTAGCGAGATTAAAGAAGTATAAATATCACAATGCTGTAAATTCAAATCGAAGAGTGTTATAGTTGGTTTAGTAGCTAAAGTAATATAAGTGTACAATCAAAAGGAGATCTTTTGCCGAGAAACAAATTAAATAAGACAGGAGGATACCTAATCTAAGTGTAGAATAATCATATAATCTAAAAACATCATGAATAGATTTATAGAGTAATGATTGTGGAGATGATGTGTAATTTAGAAGTTGATTATCAAGAAAAAATTAGAACGCTAGAAGTAATAATGTTAAAGGATGGGTTAGAAGTCATCTGTTGATTTTAAAAGATTTACTAATTGCCATAAGTGTCAATCTTTAAACCTCATCAATATATTGGTGACAGATACAAAGGAAAGATATTAGGAATTAAGAAAGTGTGTTAGAAGCGGTATAGTTAGTTATTGAATGTTTTAGGATTAGATGAATGAAATATGAGTGATATAAATTATTTTGATATCGAACAATAGGGGTAAAAACTAATTTGAATTAATAGAAGTGTGTATGATATAGTAACATTTGAAGCTTCAGGTCAATGTAAGGTTTGAACCTCTAGAATTTAAGGTTGAAATTATAGTTATAAGATTTTCAACTTTCTAAATGTCACTCAAGGAATTGATTTGGGGATTATATGCAAGGAAGTTTTTCAATAGGAAAGATGATAAACAGAGGCAAGATTTATGATAGGCTTTGCAAATAAGTTTGATTGATATTCTTGAATTGTATCATGTAGCTGTAGAAAAAGTAAAACAAATCTATGTTGAAAAAAAAAATTAGGGGTTATGGAGACATCAACTGAATTATACTATGGTCGACAGATGTAATCATATGAGAAAGCAATAAAGGAAGTTTTGGAAGTAGGTAGATATGGTGTAAGGAATCAGTAGTTGGGCAGAAAACAACTTAGATGTCGAAGAGCGGATGGAAGTATGGATTAAGGAGTTAGAAACAAGGATTAATAGAATTATAGTAATCTATATAACTTTCAAGGATGAAAGTTTCTTTTAAGAGGGGTGAGATGTAATATAAAATAAAATAAAATAAATTATAATGAAGGGCTAAGATGTCATATGCTATTAAATAAGAGGGCGAATAAAACTTTCATAATAAAATAGGTGTTGTTAACCCTTACCTAAAAGAAACATATATCTCTCTCTCAACAGTTTCACAAGGATCAAAACCCTTGGACTCTCTCTCTCTCGAGTTTGTATCTTGTTCTAAGGAATCACATAGGCAAATCAATAGGTAAGTTTTCTCTTTTTCAATCCTTTATCAATCAAAAGGGTTATCTTTTCTACGTGTTCTTGTTGGTGTTGAAGGGATTTGATCTTTGGGAGAGAATTAGGAAAACCCTAAATTTCATCTTTGGTGATTTTCATGTTTTTGTGATCAAAGGAGGAAGGAACATCGTTTGTGTTCAGGTAATTTGATTATAATGATGTTTTTGTAGATATATATGTTTTAGGAGTTTGGTTTTTGTTAAAAAGCAAGAAAAAAGGTTTTCTTTTTAATGTTTTTTATGTTTTAATCGAGCAGGAGTACAAATAGAGATCACGGCCATGACACAGGCCATGATCTTCTTGGGTGTGACGGATTTAGGATGATCACGTTTATAACATTGGCCATGATGGCCATCACTGCCCACATCACGATCGTGACAAGGGCTGTGATGGCTATCATGACCCCATAACAGGGGTGATGAGGGCGTTATGTTGAAGTTGTTTCTTCTTAAGCCTAGCACACTCTCTAGCACGAGTGTGATAGAGGTGTTTTTCCCTTATAGAGGTCTTTACGCCCTCTATCATGGGTGTGATTGATAGGGGGATTGTATAGCTTTCTTCTTTCCTTGTTTGTGACCTTTTTAAACACCTTATCTCTTAGACTATCTTCTAGTACTCTCAAATCTAAGTAAGAAGATGTGCTTGAACCTACGATGGTTGTAGTCCTTGTAAGTTTGAGGGTTCAGATGACCTTAAGAGGACGCTTACCTTTTGCAATCAGTTTTGAGCAAGTGTTTGCTTATGTTTAGTTGTCTTTGGTGAAGCTAAGTTAACCATTCCAAATGTTGTATAAGATACGTCCTTGCCTTGTTTGTTGTTTATGAATATATGCTTAAAAATTGCAAATGAACTTAATGCTATTCGACTTTAATTAGTTTGTTGCTTATGTTTGGCTGGTTCAAGTGGATTAGGGAGCATTGGTGCTACTACGATGGTGCCTTGATGATCTATGTGTAGTGTTGTCCTAGTGAAGCTATGTGTTGAGATGATTCCGGTAGTTTAGAAGTAGTACAAGTATGGTACCTAGGGTGTGTTAGGAGTACCCAACAGCAATATATGTATAAGTATCTATATATATACATATTTTTTTCATGGAGTAATGAGTTACTCTAGGTTTATGGCTAGTTGCAAATGGCTTTAAGCTGTGTTATTTGCTTAGCTAATTAAATATAACAACCTGTGATTGCTGCATATGTTACTATGTCGCATGTGGATTTGTATGATGTTTGTTTATACGCATGTGGTTGTGGTATGGCGTACTGGGCCTTTGCGCTTACTCCTTTTATTTTTCAAGATCAGGTGTAGAATCTGTAGTGTTCAATTTATTAGGGTATGATGTATACCTGGGCTATGGGGATGGCGATAGTGAAGCCGACTTTCCAGTTGACTTTTAGATGAACATATTTGAGATAACTAGAGTTTTGGAACTATGAAGTTGAGATTCTTATGTTATGATTTAGTTGAAGTTATGAGACTTTTCATATAGTGTTATTATGTTTGATTTTGAGTTGGCGCTTAGTTTTTGCTAACTGAGTTATTGAGAAGTTCTTATCGTGGTATAAATATTTTAGAAGTTCTTCTTTAATGTGAGACATTGGAGTATATTGTGTTATAAATTGTGGTTTAGTAGAAACTGAGCCTTAGAGTGTCCATCTTTAGTGAGGACACGTGGTAAATTGATAATATTCTCAGTTTAGGATGTTACAGATATTCTTGTATATCTCTCTAACTTTTTTTTAATTATTTAATATGCGCAAGGTTTTAGTATTTTGGTTAAAAATGCTTGCTTATCCTTTCGAAGGCGGTCAAAGCGTCTCTAAGTTTCATGTGGGGTGGCAATGAAGACAATTTAAGCATGAAACATGTGCAACATGTTATTACCCATGTGAATGAGAGTATGGTCACTTGGACATCTAAGAAGAAAAAAAAATGCCCTTTTTTTCCCTTGAAAACATTAAATTTGGGAATAATCAATAGAATATTAATAGAAAATAAAAAGAAAAATTGAAACTTATTCATCTTAATGACGATGCATGGTTAACCGTTTAGGATTATGTTCGTAATGGATTCAAAATGTTTTTGATATATTTCATGTTTGATCTTGATTAATAAAAGTAAGATATGGATAATGTGTTATAGAAATGGATATCTTTTGGAAAATTAAACATGTTCTTGACGATGAATTTAATATTCATAATGCTTGTTAAGTGTTAATGCTAATAATCATCTTGTTCTTATTTTAGTAAGTGTTTGATTTTATGAATTTAGATAGATTCAAAGGAAATTTATTTACAAGTTTTATTTTTCCAGAAAATTGGAAAAGTGTTCTTGAATATGTTGCATGCTCATATGAACATTCAAAATGTTCATCTATATCTTGGAAAGTGTTCATTGAAAATGTGTTATTTGAGTAATGATAATTATTAACTTAATGAAGTTTCAAAGTATTCTTCTTTATCAACAACTCTCCAATTAATAATTGGATTTTAAAGTTTAAATCAAACTCTTAAACGAAGTTAAGGTTGGTTTGATCTCCATACTAGACTTAAATATGTTAGAAGTGTTTGTGATTAAACAACTAACATAATATTTAGATAAATAAACCTAAAATTATAATAAATAATATTAATAAATACTAATAACATACATAATAAATAAAAGTGGTGGACCGAATTGATTATATATGAACCTTCTCATTCAGGTTGAACGATCACACTAAAATGCGTGACGTAAAAAATTAATGAATGATTAATAGATAAATAAATGATAAGTTTAGCCGGTTTGATTTTAAAATCAAAATGCACAATACTTAGTAATGGACCAGACTCAATAAATATTAAATAAAGGACTTAAAATATTATTATATACTATTTTATAATTTTAAATGAAAAAATATTAGTGGAATAGTTCTTATTATACATAAATTAGTTTCTTAAGATGGAATTGGATTAGTCAATCTTTCATTTGTGATCGTGACAACATACAATGTGGTAGTTATTGGATGTTACATGTGTTTGTTAGAATGAAAACTTGATTAATACGTAAATTCGGCTAATTAAATGAGTGACACCCTTGAAATGGTTATAACTACGATCATAATATTAACATAGGATGATAATTAAGTGCTTAGGACACTGCAAATACCTTGATTGCTAGTTTGTAGGAGAGAACAACGTTGATAGTTAAGCGCTTAGAACATTGCAAGTACCTTGATTTTCCAGTTGGTAGGAGAGAACAACATTGAATATGCTTGATGAGATTGAGACTAAGTTATAGCGGGTGTTATTTGAAGATATGTGACTTATATATAAAACATTATATGTAGACTATGATCATTGATTTAAGATACAATAGTGCACCCCATATGAAGTCATGGGATCTAGTAGTCCTTGTCAACCCTTTATACCTTATTATAATTAGGATTGAAAATGAGTTTAGTCGAGCTAGACTTTGAAGACTCAAGCTTGGCTCAGTTAACAAATCAACAAGCTTGAGTCATATTGAGCTTTTAACAAGCCTAAAAAGCATAGGCTTAACTTCAAGCTTGTTTAGAATTCACAAGTCCGAGCTCAACTCGTCAGGCTTGGTTAGCTTAACAAGTCTAAGATTATAGATAATTATATATAATATTATATATAATTATCTTCTTGTAAGCTTGAATAAAAACGCGGGTTCATCTTGTATAACTAAACAAACTTCATTTTACACTCAAGCTCGGCTCGTTTATAAAATGATTTAGAACTAAGTCAGACCTAAAATGAGCCGAGCTTAACCCTAATGATAATCAGATGGAATCTCTATGTATCTTGTTGTATTTTGAATCATGGATACCCTATTACTAAGGGTGTTCATGGTTTGGTTTAGGGGTCGAACCAAACCGAACTGCATTTGAAACGATTTGGTTCAAACCTTTAATGAACTAAACTGCTTTTAACGGTTTGGGATTTTAAACCAAACAGCTTTAAATGTGGTTCAATTTGGTTCGAGTCGTTTTTAAAAGCATTTAGTTCTAATAAATAATATAAATAGTCATTTGAGTTCCCGAGAAAAGAAAAAAAATGTTTATATTGAGGAACGTTATGCAAGAATTAAAGTTACTTATCATTATATCATATTGTGTATTTAATAATTTCAGATATATATATTATCCTATTTTAAAAATATTTTTGAATGTAATTTTAAAGTAACATATATTTTTAATAAATCTATATCACTAACTAAAGAAAATTATTCTCTTACATTAATTTCATGTTTATTTATTATATTCTTCCTTTATAATATATTTAAATTTCCGTTTTACAAATTAAATGATTGTGAATGTTCTAAACTCAAAACAACTTTATTTTAATTTGATGCATGTTTACTAACTTTAGGAAGAATTTAAAATTAATAAAATAGGAAAACATACTAGAAAACTTTTGAGATGAGTAAAAGATTGCTTATTTAATATTATTAAATATATAATATTAATGATGTATTATATATTTTATATAATACAAAAAATATATATTTTATATAATACAAAATATATATATTCAACATTTATATTTATAAATGATATTAATACGATTAAAAATGTAATTTACATTTCATAAATTAGAACAGAATCACAATTTCTTCTAATATATTTACAAATTAAAATTTTACTCAATACCCTTTCAAAGATGCATCTAAACACAAGAATGTTATTAGAATTCAGAGTTGTGATTCCATTTCAAATCTATTCTAACATACTAAATACATATGTGATAGTAGAGTGATAGAAATTGCTCCTGCAAACATTAAAAGACAAATAAGAGGGACATCGGGGGTTGTCCAACGCAACTACTCCGATGCTCAAGTCTATTTGTGGGTGAAAGCAAGGTGGATACAAGCAGAATGTCAGATAAGTTGTTTTTCCAGGATATCTAGTACAAGGCCTTGTACTAGGTACGAAGGTGGCACTTGGATTGGAGGGCTTGATGTCGTGAGGCACAACTCAGTTGTTGATATCTCTTTGGTCACGAGATGTGACTAGGACGTGTGGAGCAGTGGAAGGAGATGGGGAAATGAGGTTGAGCTAGAGTGAGGATAAGCTGGTCGAGCCAACAACCTGACCAGCTCGGAGAGGTGTCTCAAGGTGTGGACTCGAGGTTAGGTCCCGTATCTTCTTGTGAAGTTGAGGTGTTATGTTCTTCGACAGCTTTGGAATTGAGATGGACTGAGTTATTGCTTCAGTAGGCTATTGAGGGCAAGGGTTCATGGGCCCCAAAAGACCGAATGGGTCTAGAGCTATATTTTACTGTCAACAACCCTAATATATAATATTTAAGAGTTATAAATAAATAAAATGACTCTTTTTTTTTTTAAATTTCTTTAAATGTGAAGCGGTTCGGTTTGTGTTCAAACGGTTTGGTTCAGTTTGACCCCTCGAATCGAACCGTAACTGTTTAAACTCTTCCTAGGTTGAACCGCAAACTGAACCTAAATATAAAGAACCGTATTTTACGGTTTGATTTGTTTTGGTGTAATTTTTAGTTCGGTTTGGTTCCATTCAATAAACAACCCCATCTATTACTATTTGTTTACACTTAAAAAGTCATTTTAATGAACATTAATTGTTGCATTGGAAATAACATGCATACAAGTGATATGGTATGTGCTTCCCTATCTAAAATCAATGAGTGACACCCTTGGAATGGTTATGACTATGGCCATAGTACTAAGGTAATATGATAGTTAAGCACTTAGGATGTTTCAAGTACCTCGACTGCTGATAAGTAAGAGAGAATAATGTTGAATATGCCTGCTGAGTTCAGGATTAAGTTACAATGGGTGTTATTTTAAGGTATGGGATTTATAGATTATAGATTATGTGTAGACTATGGTTATTGATGTATGATGCAAACTAGTGCATCGTATATAAAGTTACAGGATCTAGTAGTACCTGTCAACCTTTTATACCCTACTATGGTTAGATTGCAAATGAGTTCAGCCGAGCTAAGTTTTGACGCTTGAACTAAGCTCGTTTAACAAATTAATGAGCTTGAGTCAAGCTAAGCTTTTGATAAGTTTGAAATGCATAACCTCGAGTTCGAACTCGTTAAGGATTCGCAAGCCTAAACTTTGCTCATTGGGTTCTTTTAGCTTAAGGACTTTACGCTTGAGGTCATTTACATAAATAATTTTATATATAATTATCTTCTCATGGGCTTAAATAAAAGTTTAGGTTCCACTCGTATAACTAGACGAACTTCATTTTAAACTTGAACTTGACTCGTTTATAAAATGAGCTCAAAACTAGCCAAGCTCAACCCTAACAATTGTGGGATCGGATCTCTATATGTCCTATCGTATTTTGAATCATGGATACTCTATTACTACTTGTTTACAATCTCTATATATCATATTGTGGACCTCGTCACAGTTGGTTCAGATCTAGTACCGGACCCAAACTGCCAGTTCTCAGTTTCCAAATTGGTGGAATAGGAACCCAAACTCGTAGGAGCCAGTTCGGTTCTTGATTCTTAGGAATCATTAGTTCTCATGGTTCAATTCCAGTTCCTCTGGAACCGAGAATCATGAAATTAAAAAAAACAATTAAATAACTTTGCTTAATTCAAATGAAAAAGATGAAAAACAAACTTTTAACTTGAAATAACCTTGAACATAATAATAGTTGTTTATAGCCCATTAGTTAAAAAATTTTCAATTATGCATTTATTTATATACAATTACTTACACTTTTTTAATTGTCGTGTTAGTAATACAACACTATAAAATATACAAAATTCAAATAAGTCTCACAAGCACAAAAACAAGTCCCACATTAATAATAAAGAAAAATTCACTTTAATTAGAAGTCTATATGAACTCAACAACACATGATTTTAAATATATTTACTATTTATGTTGTTAATAAACATACATTAAATATCGTGAATAGAAAATAAATTTTTATTAATTCAAGTGAAAATAATTTAAATATTTACTTTTTTTTTAATTATATATTACTATAATTTTATTTTCTTCTTATTTCCTTTCTTTATTTTTTTCTATTTTTGTGGTATGAAACCATGGAAACCGCCGGTTCTCTAGCCAGTTCTTCAACCGATGGTTCTAAAACTATTGGATCGTGTGGTTTTGGGCGGACAACCAGCGAATCCTTAGCCAATTTAGACTTATCATTGTTAGACAGGTTCCCGATTCAGAGCCGCCAATGACAGATGAGAATCAACCCATCATTGTGTGTATCGTATCGTATTTTGAATCATGGACACTCTATCACTGCTTGTTTACACTTAAATATTCAATTTTAAGGAACACTGATTGTTGCATTGGAAAGAGCATGCATACGAGTCATATAGTACTTTTTAGTATAACTGCCATATATCGGTTTCATTACTCAGCCTTTTAAAACTTAACACTTCATGGGTGAGAATTTTCATGTCGATAAAAGTTATGATGAGTTTGGCAATAGATTTGATGACAGAGTTCGGGCTAACGAGTATAATTATATCAATTACGAGAAAATTTCTCTACTTCATCTTGGCTACATGACTTGGTCCATATTATTGCTCCTATGATTGTACTTGGACATTTGTGATTGTATAATACCTATTAAACTTTATTTATTTTTGCGCCTACAAGTTATGGATCTTGTTATGGACTTGTACATGACATATTATTTGGTGGTATTTTACTAAAATTAATAAATGCTTTCAAAGTATTAGATTAATTAAGGATCAACTAGTTTATCAAACAAAATTTTCCAACACCAATGAATGATTTTAGAAATAAATGTGGATAATTGGCCTTTTTGATGTAGATATTATAATTTTAACGTTTCTCAAAATGATATTCATGTTAAGTATTCACTTTGAAACAGTTTTTTTCCCAAAAGAGTAAAGTTAATACACACACACACATATATAAGAAAAAAAGTTGTTAAAGTTGTAATTCTATGAAAATTGTATTTGTAGAATTGAAATGTAGAAACTTCATCTCTACAACCTATTTAAAATAGTTTCAAAAAACTATAAATCTGCTTATAATAATTGTGAAAAATATGAAATACATAATAGATATAAGAACATTAAGAAATTGATTCTTTTTTCCATTTATAACTTGTGTAATAGAATCAAAATTAAGTTTCTTTTCATTATTTTATTTGAAAATAGTTATAAATTGAGGGAAATCGAATTTTTCAACTTATCTTGAATTCTTAATAGTATAGATGAAGTAAATAATGACACGTTTGGTATACAGGAATTGACCGAAATGGAATCACAATTCCAGCTTCCATTGGAATCACAATTCTAGCTTCCATTCTCTTTCCTCACGTTTGGAAACGTTTTTAGAAGTCGTAATTGCGATTCCTTAGAATTGACAATTCCAGGTTTAAAGGGGAATTCGATTCTGCCTTTGAGAAGACGGAATCGTGATTCCATTCCATCCTTATTAATTATATGTAGTGTAATTACTCTTTTATCCTATTATGTATTCATATTTTGCATTTATTACTAAGAATATTCGTGATAATTATACTTTTTAGCCATTCTATTTCATGTAATCTTCTTAACATAGGAATAATTTATCATTCCCAAAGTTATTTCATTCCATTTCAAATCATTCTTGCGTACCAAACATCACATAAGTTCTCTTATAAATTTTATATTTGTAACTGAAACTTGAATAAAGGTTGTAAATTAGGGGTGACGGAGAGAGAAAACTATTTTGATGAGCTTATATATATGCATATATATTAATATTTTCGTCAATTTAAATCAAGTAGTTAAAATTGGTAAATTCAATTGAATATGTAAAATTTTACCTATTTTAACCTATAGACATATCAAACTCTATGCAAAAATGATTTTACACATAAGTCAACTAAAAAAAACTTTAAAAATCATAAACTTATGTAATTGTATAGATAAAATCATGACTTTGATAATTGTAAAATTTTGACATCTTATTATCAATGACAAGAGATCTCTACAAGGTTAGATTAGAATATAGGCTTAGAATTTAATAGAAATGTTAAAAATCATAATAATAAACAAGATAGTGGTATGATGAATGAGTCCGACTTGAATATGAACATATTTATAAATAAATATGGTATCGAGTCAAGTTCTTTGAACATAAACCATTTAAATAAGGGTTAATGTCACAATTGGTATATGAACTTTGATCAAATATGCAATTATCTATCTGAATTTTTAATTTGATTAATTTGGTACTTGAACTTTGAAATTGATCAGTTTAGGACCTGAAAAAACCTTTTGTGTACACCAATGGTACCTCTGCTAAGTTATTTGAGATACTAAATTGATCAAATTAAAAGTTATGGTAGCTAATTATATATTTGGTCAAATTTCAGGTATCAATTATGACATTATCCCTTTAAATAATTGTATCATATTCGAACCGTGAATTGGGTTCCAAATTGTGACTCCAAATAGGGAATAACTCTTCATAGCACTTGGCAAACCATATTTATATTGTTATCTGATTGTTTGATTTTTACTTTTATAGTATTGTATTTATAATTTATCTGTATCATATCTGTATTATATTTATTTGATCTATTTATGAGTAAAAATTTTAGTTTTCAATATCTGTTTCTTCACATTCAAGTATTTATAAATAATAAATATATATTACCAAAATCACCAAAATATAATTAAAGAAATGAACTGTACAAGCCGGAAACACGTTGTCCCCAATAAAGGAAAGCTTGAGACGTCATAATCAAAGCCGGAAGCATCTTTTTCTTCCATAAACAAGAGTTTCGGAATCTATATCATATTGCTACATTCCAAACAGCGCCATTGGAGGATCTACGGAACTTGGGTCCTTGAAATTCTCCAAATCAACCGTTTGTAGCTTTGTGGTTCTCATTCCATCTATCAATATTTTTAAATAAATTAAAACATACAAACCATATTTGGGATAGTTTTTTGTTTCCTGTGTATATTATTTGTATATAATCAATGTTTAGTGTACTTGTTTTGTCTTCATAATAAATATTCCTTCTTTTATATTTTTGTATCTTTATCGCATCAATACCCTGTTCCAAAGCCGCACCAAATTCATATAAGAATGCCACGAATTATATAAATGTAATATGCAAATATCAATCATT
This sequence comes from Combretum micranthum, assembly GCA_024138025.1. Classification (NCBI taxonomy): domain Eukaryota; kingdom Viridiplantae; phylum Streptophyta; class Magnoliopsida; order Myrtales; family Combretaceae; genus Combretum; species Combretum micranthum. The sequence goes on from JAMXBD010000255.1 coordinate 1,035,442, forward strand.
GTAACATACATAATAATAGAGATAGTAATTATTTTGAAAATTATTTATTCCTTTACCATACATGTTAATTTTTTTTTTTTACATATATTTGTTATTATTAAGCAAATGTTTTGATTCGTGTTAAAAAATAAAATCCTATATTATAGTAGTTAATTATTCTCCTTTTTATATTTATGATGGTTACTTCAGTCCCTTTCTGATACAGTGGATAAGATAGCAAATAATTATTTGAAAAAATGGTATAGAATTTGACGATGGCAGTTTCGTAATTTTGAAAGTTTTGGATTTTGACTGAGCGAGACCATATTCTAAAGGGAATCGATCAAACGAGTAAAACTCACGAGCTTTGCTCTTGACTCATGCCGGCTTTTGGCTAAATTCCTTTATTTAGGCCGTCAAAACTGCGTTTTTACTATTTTTAGTAACTTTATTTTATGTCGTATCTTTTCATATGATACTTTTTTATATGCCATCTGTGGCATTAATCTCGTTCGTTCATTTATTTTCGCCCTAGGTATTATTTAGATAGGTTTCCTTTTTTAGTAAAAAAGTATATTATATATTCTAGGGTTACAGAACGTGCAGACATATGTTATTTTGAATGAAATTTCTCCGAGAGTGTTCTCTCTTTTCCAGAATTCGTAATCTTGAGTCGATTTCGATTTTTGATGCCCAATATCTAGGTATTCTTAGAATCAATTGATATTTAAAGATCATAAGCCGGGTATTCGTGCACGAATCAACGTCTTGCGATAGTTCCCTTTTATTCCGCTGCATCACTTTCTCTCTCTTCTTCCTTTTTACTCCGCTCTATCTTCTTCACCATTATTGCTTCTTTTTTTTGGGTTTCTGTTTATTATATTTGTTTTAAAAACCTCATCTTTTCTATTTTTACATAAGTAATGCAAGTCTGTCACGTGCCAACACATATATGTGTGTATAGAAAAAATATGTATACACCACATATATGTACACGTGGTAGGTAAATGGTAACTACTAATAGATAAAATTTTGTTGTCTCAAGTTTGTCATCCTCATTGTATCCGCACGAATAAACATTCAACACGTATCATGAATTGTTTCCTATATTTTAGGAATTTTTTATTTTTTTAATTTATTTGACATGTATCAAAATTTATCCGTGGAAACACAACAAGGACATGAAGTTTGGGATAGCAAACTCATTTCCACTACTAATTATACTTTAACACATAGATAAAATAATAAGTAATCTATGAAATAATACCGAAGCTTTTTTATAAGTATGACGGGGTTAAGACTTTTATTTATTTATTTATTGAAACGATGCCTCTATCGACTTAGATATATTTAGAGAAACCAAAAAAAGAAAAGAAAAAAGAAAAACTCGTTATATAAATTTGCGTCACGTCTTCCTTTCCTTTACGTATAAAATAACACACCCTACCTCTTAATTATCATCCACCAGTCACTATACCATAATAGCTGTATTTGCCATGGAAGCAAAACTTCTACTACATGCTACCAAGTTTCCATCCTCATCAACCCGTGATCATCAAAGCCATTTCAACTGCTACCAGAAAAATATTAAACACTACTCTCCGCTTTCGGCCATTCTCGTGAGCCCTGCTCCGGCCCCGGCCGATAGCACGAGAGGAGTTAAAGAGAGGGATATTGCAAGATTAACAATGGATACTATATATATTCCAGCACAAAAGACCACTGTTTATAATGATAATTGGTTTGATAAGCTAGCAACTAATCACCTCTCCCATAATGTTCAAGCCGCAGCAGGTGTGTCTTGTTACTTTTCCTTTTTTTTGTTTTGCCCTTTTTGGTAGAAGGGGTAATCGAACCTGATCAATCTCGTTGGAAAACTAGTGCTCAGCTGCTTGAGAAACTCTTTTCAAAAAAATTTATATGAATCTTGCAAAATCTTTTATAGTTCGGGATATTGGCACCATCCGAGCTCGCTCCAATTCCCCTGTCCAGTGTTTAATATTTATGAGACCTTAGCTTCCATTATTTCATACTGATTTTACATGGTCTATACCGAAACATGGTTTTGTAGGTATCGTAACGAAAAGGAGAGGATACGAGGGCTTGGTGGAGGCGACGAGGGCGGTGCACCGCTTTTTCGATCCGGCTACACAGCGTGATCTTGTCATGTTAGCTCTTGATAAAGCATTTCCAAGGCCGATTCTCAACTTGGTAACTATCATCTCTGTCGTTGTTGTCTCCGCTGAAATTTAGTATTATAGAGGTGCATCCAAACATGGAAGAAAAAAACAGATATTTCAATATCAAGTTTTGCGACATACTGGACATTTTGATCATATAATATCATGGACAAAGAGTGTGTCCATGACAGTAATAACTTTTAATCTCTCCTATCTAGATTAAATAAATAAATAAATAAAACTTAATTACTTAAATACATATTAAATATATATGAAAAAATAAACCATCCTAAATAACGAGTTTCAGCTTAATTTTAATACCTAGCTGTCTTGTTGGGTTAGGATTTATGAAAAGGAATTATATTTGAGTTTTCGATATAAAACCATAGATTATAGATACAAGTTGCCCTTCACGTGATTACAGATCTTTTAGTTTCAAGAATATTATTTTTTTTTAATCCAAATGAAGTGCAATATATTTTAATTAGATCAGATAGTTTCTTCGTCGGATCCCTAATTGGTATTCGATATCCTCTAATAATACTATTGGTTGGGTTTTGGCGCATACTCTTTAACAATAGTTATAGGATCTTGGTAAGGATGTTGAAACATGTAATTATATAATAAATCTAAAAATCCATATCCTAGATGGTTATGGTATTAATCTTATTATAATATCATACTAGAAGATTAAAAGTTCGAATCATGCGCATACATTATAACCCCATTAAAAATTAAATCGTTTGGGGCCTTATTCAAAATCAAAATCATTACCTATAAATAATGAGAATGTTATATAATAAATATAAAAGTCCACACCATATTTTCAAGTATATTTTAAACTTTTAGATTAAATGGTTATGGCTTGTCAATATGTTATCAGGTTCAAATCCTAGTTATTGAGAAGAGTCCATCGTAAACTTGCCAACTTTGACTTTACGGTTGAGTCAATATATAAAACTATTTTCTTTATAAATAGTTGAAAATTTAATAAAAATTGAGTTAATCACTCTCCTTAATAATCTGATTCTGATCTGGAAAAATTTCCTTTATATATATGCCTCTCTTCTATGGATTAAATTAAAATAAAAGCCATTCACGCAATACTATATAATGCTTTTTATTTTACTTTTAAGATTAATTTGTCATTAAGATTAATTACTTCCATACAGGTGCGTGCGTTGTTACCACAGTCCAAATTTACAAGAGAATACTTTGCTGCCTTTACCACTGTGTTTTTCGCCTGGCTAGTTGGACCCTGTGAGGTAAGTAAATATTTGTCTATTCATTTTGAGAACGACAACCATCTTATAAGAGATGTCAACTTCAAAGGGTATTGACGCAAAAATTTGAACAGGAAAATATTCTGTTATGATCAAAATTTAGAAAACACCAAATATAGTTATGTTATGCGTGGTGTTATTATGAGTAGCTTACGTGGTAGCTAAATGATGGGTAGACATCTCACGGGTAGGGTTTTATACGCAACCCGGGCGACAGACCAAAATAGGCAAGTTTTAGATTTGGAGTGGGGTTTGAGTTAGCAAGGGAACTAAAGGGTCCTCGGTTTTAGATTGGATCATCAGCCCAAGCCATGGATCTAACAAATTCACTGAGAAAATGTGAAATTGATGATTAAAAAAATATAATATAAAAGCAAGGCAAAAATTGAAAAAATAAATAGTATTTAATGTTTAGATTATTTTTCATGTGAATACAAATTGTTTATTATCTATTTACAATTAAATTGATAACCACACAAGAAATTTATATAATCTAAAAATATATCTAATTACTTTATATATAAAGAGTTTCACTTAGAGAATAATCTCAATTTCAAACAATGTAGGATTTTTTTTATATCTTTTGTAATCTCTTTTAGAGCGTATTATTATCCCTCTAATATTTTAACTAAAATGAAATATACATGTATATATATATTTTGGCCTAGAAATATACATGTATATAATAAATGCACATCTTTAATAATTTTTTGTAAAGATGAGCTAAAGGCTATTATATTTTAAGGCTGAAATTTTTATTTTGATTTAAAATTTTATTTTAAATTAAAATTATTTATTTTTTAATTTATTATATAATTAAAAAATATTATTGGGTCGGTTCAAGTCCGGACCCAGTTTATCAACTAGTAGCACGGTTTACAAGAAAAAAATTTAAAACAATCGCAAATTTGTTTGGTGAGGCATGTTAAGTTAATTATATACAAATGATAGGAAAGTGCAACCAACATAGAAGAGACATACTTGGTGAGATTAATAAAGATATTGTCACATATCACATTTAGAAATTGAAGGATATTATTTTACGCAGAGACATATAAACTCTTTTTTTAGCTAAGAGTCTTATATCCTAGTTACATCTTTCTGATTTTTTCAAGTGAGAAGTACCATATTTAATTTTTCCTTCTCATTATAGAAAAAAAAAAAAAAAACTCGTTTTGCTTAAAAACTTGTATGCCTTTTACGTGAGTTTCCTGAGATTATAACTCTCCTAGGATTTAACGAGGAGAGGAAAAAAAAAAAAAAACCATGCGGAAACTCAAAATAATATTCAAATGAATGTAAAGATTCATAGTTTTATCCATATCGAAAGTATCTCTTCAAAGAGACAGAACTTTGAATTCATCTTGAGTCATGTACATCTAACTGTTAGATATTCAATTAAAAGCACAAAATACAAGCAGATTTGGAGTTTTTTTAAGTTAAAAGAAAGCATTATTCGAATCTCATACACTTTACTTGCACAAAATACTAATCAAATCTCAAACACTTTACTTGCACGAAGTATATTCAGTCAGTGTTTTTCTAGATTCCTATGAAGATTTTACTTAAATATCATATGGTGAAATTCTCATTCATAAAACATGGAAAAGAAAAAGAAAGCACATTATTCGAATCTCATACACCTCACTTGCACGAAGTATATTCAATCAATGTTTTCCTAGATTCCTATGAAGATTTCACTTAAATATCATATAGTGAAATTCTCAGTCATAAAACACCAAAAATTCAGTGTGACCCCACTTTATGCAAATCTCACTTAAGGTGGTAATTTGGATTCTCAACTCCACATTTGTAACAATCTCTTAAATAGAGAAAAAGATTGACAGTAACTCTACTTTCATTAGAATACTCAAAATTTCAGTTCAAATACTAAGTTTTTAATAATCCAAAATCTATTATAGCATTCCAATTAGTAATTTAAGGTATGCTTGGTTTGTGGTTTTTAGGTCGTTTTGGTATCTTATTTTTATTTTTGTCAAACATATTATTTGTCAAAAATAGATGTCAATAAAAAATATATTTTTATCTATAAATTGATTAAACAGATCAAATATAATAAAATATAATATAAATTAGATAATCCAAACAGACCCATATGACAAGCACTCAACACAAAGTTTGATAATATATTTTTCATTTTTCTTTTTTTTTTTTAAATTTTAGGTAAAGGAATCAGAGATCAACGGAAGAAGCGAGAAAAATGTTGTCCACATAAAAAAGTGCAGGTGACTAAATTAAATTCCATCCTGCAATATCTGTTGTGAAACTGTATCAATTTACCATCCTATGGCACTTTTTGTGCTTTAAATAATATAATCAATGATTTGTGCTGCTTCAGAAGCATTTTTTTTCTCAAAACCAAAATGATTGTGACTACCATTAGGGTATATGTCATAATTAAAGAAAACCTCAAGTCAGAATCTCATATGAGCTTTGCCTAAGCCTTGCATCATCCCATTAACCCACAGCTCCGTTTTTCTTTTTTCTTTTTCCTTTTTCTTTTTGGCAGGTTTTTGGAGCAAACCAATTGCGTAGGGATGTGCCTTAATTTGTGCAAGATGCCGTGTCAATCATTCATTAAAGATTCTCTCGGAATGCCGGTCAACATGGTACCTAGTAAGAACCCTAATCTAAACCTATTTAACTGTATTAGTAGATAAACCGATAATCAAATTGTACATCTTTTTTTTTTTTTTAAATCCTATATATTGGTTTAAAATTCCCGAAATATTGGAGAATTGGTATATACCTATAGTCTTGTATCTTTGATTTCATGATATTTGGCTTATTGTAAAGTCAAGATTCAAATGACCCTAAATATTTGTTTCTTACTTGTGAAGATAAATTATCTAATCATCTGCAAAAGCATTTAAAAATTACATCTACATTTTGAGATGTCTAAAATTAGGTACCTAATCTAATAGTTAGTTGTTGAATTGTGAAGTAAATCAAATCAACATGAGAAAAACCGTCTTATCAACTCATGGTTGGGTAGTAGCATAAGGCTTAGCACATCGTCGTTTTTGTTCAGACTATTTATTAGAAAACAAATATAGCTGAAAAAATAGATATTTTTAATCATAAACAAATTAAATAGACTAAATAGAGATATGATATAAATACAAATCAAATACAAATATAATTATAAATAAAAATCAGACAATTCAAATAGGCCTAAGACTTCTTAAATAATAATAATAAATAATAATAATAATAAGAAGCTCAATTGTTATAATTCTATGCCTACGCCTCCTGTTGCATAACCTTTCATTTTTAACAAGTTTTAAGATAAATGAGTACCCTAGAAAAGTTTCATATTTGCAATAACATTCCTTTATAATTTTTTTAAATAATAACGAGTGACTTCGATGCATATCATAAAAAATTTATGGAGGTTATTGTCATTTCAAAGAAATTACAAAAAAGATATATGTAATGTGCCTAGAAGTATACCTTTTTTTTTTTTTTTTTCCGGCAATGTACCGTATCACATAAAGGGGAAGCAAAGTGTGTGGCAAAAAAAAAATATATATATATATATATATATATATGAACACCGCAACTATTACTTTCATAATTCCAATTAGCACATAATAGTAGTTGCACTTAATACATATGGGGGGGTCCCATGGGAACCCCACTTTGGGTGCAAGACTTGAGCACACCGTCCAAAAAACAGGTGGAAGTCCTGCCATGTTGATTCAATTTAGTGAATTTTTATATCAAACCAAGTAAATGAATCTTGCAACTTAGACCAAGAACTTTAGTGTAATATCATATATATCTATATGTACATGTTGTTTTAGTGCAACAAGTTCCACTAGGACCAAACAGAAAATGGGAAGTTCTTATGCTTCCTCGAAGCCAATCATTAGTGTGCAGCCTATATTCCATTTCACTAACTGCGGCAACAACCAAATGCACTTCACTACGATATAATAATCAAACTTAATGGCAGTGATATTTGTCATGATTTTCAATCACATGTGATGAAGTGTAAATTCACTTATATAAGTGTTCTTTTTTTCTTTAAACAACTAGGACAGAGGTATTTATGCATAATGGTAAATATTAGCCTTTTTTCTTTGCCCTTTTTTTCTAAGAGTATTGAGGTTTGTAGAATGCTACATCAATATTTTAAGGATTTATTTAAAAAAAAAATTCAACATTTTATTCATAAGATTATATGAGATCCTTTATATTTTGTGGACTCCGAATACTTTTACATAATACACTTAATAAAATAAAAAATATATAAAAAGGGGAAGAATTTTACACTTTTTGATCCTTCATAGAGAACCTCAAAAAGTTTAAAGAACTTTATCTCATAGGACCTCGAAAAGTAAAATTCTTGATATAGGATCCTATGTCAAGGGCTTCAAATGGATGTGTTCTAAGTACTACATATAAGAACTAGTTTAACAATCCATATATATATATATATAATATATATATATAACTATGAATAAAAAAGTAATAATATTTGTTGTTTTGTGTTGTGTTTCATGCAAAGGTACTACTATATTATCTTTCCCTCTAATAATACACTAATGTTTCATATTTTTACCTTAAAAAAGATTATGTCAATCATTGTGGACACTAATTGATAATTACCCTAAATAAAGAAATAAAGTTGCTGAAAAATTTCTTGGAATCTTACGAAATGGTTTTGTACATATTAATCTGCAGATTTTGAAGATATGAGTTGTGAGATGATGTTTGGACAGGAACCCCCATTACCGGTGGACGATCCTGCTCTGAGGCAGCCATGCTATAGTCTATGTAATAATTCAATAGTGATTTGATCTTAGTTTATTTTATTTTATTATTATTATTTTTTCAACCAATAGATCTAGCTAAAAGTTTAACCGACTATATTTAAATGTAGCCCTCGTTTATATTTTTATGTACATCACCAATGCAGGCAAGGCAAAACAAAGGCATAGCACCAAGTGCATCACCAACTCAGAGTGAGAAAAATGAGGAATCAGGGCAAGGTGATTTCTTGAAGAGTGTGGCCATAATATGCCGTCCAGGATGGTCGTGACCGAATTTGCAATGCTTTTTTAAAGCTTTAAACAGTGGACACTCAAGAGACGCAACCAAATGAGATGACATGCACGAAGTTGAAGTATCATGATTATTGTCACACCAAGGTGGACCAACTTGCTCTCCTTACCATTACATGTGTATATTAGCAGATATTATTTTAAGGAAGAAAAGGTCAACCTAATGTTTTTGAAAATTTCTTTGGTGGTAATAGCTACACAAGAAAGAACCATGTAATGAATAAATAAATAATTACATGACTCGCGGTACTTCTAGTTTTCCAAATATTTGGGCTAATTTCAAATCTAATTCAAAAATTTATAATTTGAACTCAACTAAAGTGTATGATCAAACTTGCAATTCTAAAATTGAACTTAATTCGAATTAATAGCATTCAATAAGATTAAACATGAAGGATTAAACTTGTTTAAGTTTAATTATCTTTAAAAATATTATTATTAATTAAATTAAGTCAAAAAGTAGTTGTATCCATAGGAAGGATGACATGATACATGATAGATCATTGATTTAAAACATCTGGAACTCTATTCCTTCGAAAAATTCATAACCGACCCTAAAATGAGTGGCAAATGATTCATCTAGATCAATCTTATTATAATTATATATGATGGAACTTTGACATAATGACATGATGACATAATTTTGTAATCATTCTTTGTAGGAATAACCGATTAACTTGCTTCTAATGATGAAGTGCTTTGACCGAGATTTTTTGTTGGGTTTTTGGTGAACAAAGTGGACCAAGCATGTCTTCCACCTTTTGTTTAGTGTTGGAGAATAACCCAAAATTCTTAGATTGTCTCTTCTAATAAATGGTAAATGGGAAATTTCGGAATCATTAGAAAATGGTAAATATAATAGTTTCTTGATTGTACGCAACAGACTAATTAAAATATAAACAATAGACAAGTAAGTGTACAATGTTTTAGACACAAGACTACCAACTCAATTTCACATTGCCTGTCTCACACAAATCAAGGGCTAACACACTCCGACTAATAGTGGTATTAGCCACCATTGCTTCATGATAAATGATTAACTAATGCAGTCAAATTTCACACTAACTACCCCATATAAATCCAAGGACTGCAACCCTAGGTTTTTGGTCTTAAGATAGCTAAAGATTAAAAGAATTAAAATATTGAATGCTTTGGTTAAATAAAAACAATTTAAAAATAATTCACGATAACACAAGGCTCTAGATAATAACATAAAATTTGTTTTCACAAGTCTTAAGCTTAAAAACTTTGTTTTTAAAATCTTTTGTGTTTTGAGAAGATAAATGTTTTGGTAGTATATTGATTAATATTTTTCTGGTAATACAATATGTTATTTTACATACATTAAAAGGTTGTGATGTTTCATTTCTTATAATTAAATCTTTTCCAAAAAGATCAAAAATTATGTTGCAAGCTGTCTACCATAAATTTTAAAGCATGTCATACTATCTTTTCTTTTTTTTAATAAAGTTTTTTTCATTAAATGCTGAAATGACAATTCTCAATTAAATCATACTTATTTTCTTTTACATAGAAGAAAAGTACTCGGAGATTTGAAAGTTACTTTAGCCGAATGTTGTTGTTTTCAAAAAATGAATACGAAATTTTCGAAGTCTACTTTTCTAACATAACCTATTTTATTCACACAAAATCGTTTCTTCCAAACTTTCGCATTCGTAGCTTGAAAAACCCCCAAGAATGTATTTACAAGTTTCACAACCAGTGCTTTGAAAAGAAGAATGTGATGTAATCTTGAAAAGCACGTTTGTTTGCTTTATTTTCAAAAGTTTCAGAAAATGTCTTTATCAAATACACCAGTACACATGCACATTTCACTGTCTACGTGTGAAACATCGTTTTTAACAGATGAAATGTTAGGAAAACTCAAAATGAACCATGTTTGCTAAGAAATGTTAATAACAAATAAAAAGCTTGCTTTGTGAGTTTGTTTAGGCTTAAGATAAAAAAATGTTTGCTTTATGTTTATAAGCAAAACTATCTTAGCTCAGCTAAATAATAACAGAACATGCAATTTAACAAAGTAAATCTACCTTATAAGCTCTTATGCTAGATCTAGAGTTGGGATAAGAAGATAGAGTCTCTTGTAAGATCTGTGAGTTATATGATGTTCTTGCATTGGGTTGTCTATATGCGTGTTTTGATGTAAGGATCTATTACGGAAGGGTTAGTGGTGATATGGAGTAAGTTTGGATATTGTTTTGTATGTTTTTGGTGATCTTGACCTAGTTTTGCCCTCAAGTTAGATCAATGGTTGGCTTTGCGTAAATTTTGATGCACGGTATCTATTGCCACCAAAGTCAAGCCTTCAACATACCTCACGATGGACAGTAAGGGTTGCCGTAGCCAAAATAAATCAAGTGTTTGAAGCATCACTATTGTCGTCACTTAAAGTCGAGCCTTTAACATACCTCGCAATAGAAGCTGTGAGCTTTTTAGCAGTGCGCAACCCTCAGTTTGCTAAGGTGCGACTTGGTTTTCTAGTCGCAATGTACCCATTGACTCTTTCTTAAGCTACCATCAACCTAACCTATGTTGCAAGCTTTAAGAACCATATAAGTTAAGAAGTTTATAGCGTGTATCTAGTATGTGTAAGTTTTGATAAAAGTTGCTTTTCTGTTATGTGTATAGTGATATATACTTGTTGTTCTATTGGAATCATAAACTAAGATCTAGAGTTTTCCATAAACTACTATGATCTTTAAATAGCATGCATAGGTAAATGACTTGAATCTTATCATGATATTATGCTTGTAATGTAGTTGCGCCTGTCTCTATATAAACATAACTGATTATGTATGGGGATGGGAATAATGTGTGTTGTAAGATGCTTGGATGGTTGACAAGCTTTAATATCAGAAGTGATAACCAAATTCCTGATGTTATTGTAAATGAATATTGATGACCGTCTGAGCATTGCTTGACCATTAATAATATGACCTACGTCTTATTCGACCTTTAATCTAAAATGGACATGCATTACATGATAGCACGTTGCATTAGCATAGCACCCATACTATGTATTAGTAGTCCGATTCTATGGTTATGCCTTGTCACTCCAACGAGTTTGAGTGGAGTTATCACAGGGTTGTCAGCACCATTGGAACTAAGTAGGCACTGAAGGATGTTGCTCAAGTTGGAGTTGGATTTTAGTGTGTTAATACTTAATGGAGTTTACAAGGTTCTGAGATGAAGTTGAGACTATGTTGAATATATATATATATATATATATATAAGGATAGATGTATATATACTTAGTAAATTTGGAAAAACTTCTCCTTTCTTAGTTCTTAGTCTCTCTTGGGTATGGACTACTTGAGCTGGACTTTTAAATCTGAAGAAAGGGCATAAATCTCTATTGATTTGTATTGCAGTTATCCAAACTATACATTTCATATGGTTAAGTGTGGCATTACATATGGTTGAAACTAAAACTTGTTTGGTATTTGTTTGAAGTATGGTCTAATCATGTCATCTCACTGAGTTAGGTGTGCTCACATTCCTACAGATTTATGCGCTTTCAGGATCTATAAAGTTGATCCATGCTAGAGGCGAAAGGATGTAGCAGACGTACGTCAAGGGTAAACCAAGGCTTGAGTGAGAGTTACATCTAGTTCCTTTTGCATAGGGTTACCTTATATGATCTTTTGTAAGTTGTAAGGTTATGCTTGGAAGCTTTTCCTATGATGTATATTATGAACGTGATGAAAGGGTTTTATATATATGAAAATTTTCTTATCACCTCATAGTCCTATTCTAGCCGTTTACGCTATGGAGTGTCCTAGTAGTTTGATGCTTACGAGATTTCGTGGAAGGCCCTGGTTGGCTCATTAATTGATGAAATTTCTAAATTGTTATAAAGGAGCATCAATACTTTAGGATACCCTATGAAGGTACGGTCTTTCATCTTAAGTTGAAATAGAATTTTTCTACAAAATGTTTTTTTTTCTTGTAATTGCAGTAAACGTTTTGAGTTTCTGATTTATCATAAATTCAACAAAGTAAAGCATATGATATTATGGATGATATTTATTTAAATTACTATAATATATAAAACATCACATATATAAAAAAGTTATTTTGAGTTATGTAATATTTTATGATGATTATCTATATTTATAAGATAAATTTTCCTTCTAAGATATTTTCTTTTATTGAAAATAGAAAAATCTAGTAAGCAATACCATAAAATGCTATGTATAAGTAAAAAATACCACTAAATGACTTCTAGAATATATATATATACACACACACATACGTATATACATAAATTAATCTCTTCACTAGCTATTTTGAGAAATTGCTTTATAATAAGTAAACCTGATAAATTTATCAATATACTAACTAATAAAATACTACCTAAATTTTTTGATGAGGAAGGCCTAGGTCCATGGTTATTAATATATATCGACTCAATTTTTAATAATTATATTTCTTTTCCCATCCTAAAAAATTTAATAAATCATTAATTAAAACTTATGTAAGTACAAGGCAGAAAAATAATACGAAAGAATCCTACTATAATCATTATATCTCCTTTAGTTTACTCCCAGTATAGTGTGATTACATAGGATATGATTCTTATAATCTTAAGTTTTGAACCCATAAGTTGTCAATGGGATCTTACAAACCATTTTGTATGTATTTTATTAATATTATATTTTTCAATTTTCAACAATCATATAAAAAAAAAAAAAAAAGATCATCTCAATTCATTCCATATTTTTCCAATATCTTTAATATTAATATTGTATAAATAACTAAAAAATACGAGTTGAAAAAAACTAGAATAGTGATTTAAAGAATTTTAAATCCAATTTATGGCATTGTGATATAAAAATTAACTTGTTAGAAAATCTAAATAAAGATTGTGATAGAAAAAATTGCTAAATAATTACAGAAGAGTTTAAAAGATTTAAAAAATTCATAAAGAGAGAAAGATTTTAGTGTGGCCTCTGCTTCCTTTTTGGAACCTGATTATATTGCAAAATCAAGTGGATAATAAATAATATAACTAAAAGAAAAGGATATGGAAGGAAAAAATTAAATAGAAAAAGGGGGAAAAGGAAGAAAACCTCAATAAAATGAACTATTTATGGAAAAATATTCACTGTTCACAATGGAAAGCCCACCATGATAACAACAATCAAAATGAATGTCCGACCTTGAAAATAACGTCCAGAAGAAAAGCTGCACCACAAAAATAAAAAAACGCGGCTCGAACCTCGAACAAGTTGAATGCACAAAGATTCCTTAAGCACTGTATCATTGAACATATTAGTAATTTTTAATATCCTTTATTTTTTTTTTATAATATGCACAAATCACAGGGCTAGGGGGGCTGGGCCCCTTCCAACCCCTTTAGATTTGTCCTTGTTCACGTCATTAATAACAAACATATTGAAAGGAAAGATCATGTGTCCGATTGATTCATCGTTTTTAGGTCATTTTAGCATTTTATTTTTTATCTTTTTAAATAAACTATTTGAAAAAATAAATATTTTCACGTATAAACATATCAAACAACTAAATATACATATAAGATGTATATGCAGATGCAGATCAAATACATATATGGCTCAAATACAGATGAAAAATCAGACAATCCAAAGTGAACTATAGAATATGTTTAAGTTTGTTCAATACATCTATATGGTTAATTGTGCTTAAACGATTGATATATCATTGAGGCAACGAATTTGTTTATGACTGATTTAGAAAGCTTTTGGTTATGTCAAATGAGTTATTAGTGTAAATATGCCACTGAGCCTATCAACCAGCAGTATTTTTTTCTTTTTTCATTTTGGAAACTTGGAACTTGGATGGGTGAAGAAAGGAGAGAGAGAGAGAGAGATTGATTCTAGTTCAAGTAATATGGCTTTTTATCTAGTCTGTTAAAGATGGTTGGATTTTTATCTGTATCATGTCTATATTTAATCTGTATCTATCACTTGTATGTATCATATTTGTATCATATTTGTTTAAGCACCAATAAGTTGGGATGACTACTTTTGTAATACATCAATTTAGAATATATGTTTTTTATTTTAATGTCTCAATTTATATCATGTATTTAAGTATTAGATTCTAATTGGTAGGAACTTTATTAGAACAGTATTATGAGAATATTAAACACTCATTCATAATATTTATGTCACCAGATGGATAATGTATCTATATTGAGATGTACTTCCTGTAGTATGATTCAATGATACCAAATTTAATTAGGTTTATTGTCACCCCACAGCATGCCCTAGAAGTATCGATGTGTCATGTGTCAAATTGGAATCACAAACACTGGTATTAAATAGTCTAAGGCTCCTAGAGAGGCACATAGACATCGACCTTATAGAGTATTCTTTGGCATGAATAGTTATACAGGACCAAAGGTTGTTTAGAATAAGAAAATTTGGATATATACAAGATATAAATAGGAATTATATTATCCAAAACTTACTTTAAGTTCCTAAGTATTACATCAAAATTTTCTTTACTACTAAACCTAAAAACTTTTTTACATAAACTTCAAAACTCTCTCTCCAACACATATCTACTCTTAGTATTCCTTTCTTTCTAACTTCTATCTCTAATTTCCGAATAGTCCCTTTGATTCCTGAAATAAAAAAATTCTATAGAAGCGTAAACACAATAAGCTCAATGAATAACTTGATCTTAACACAATTCAAGCAGATTTGAGCAAGTTTAATTATCAATCATATGCAATGCAACACTCAACCATATAAAAAGTTTAGATAGCCAGAATCCAAACCAATAAAGATTTATGCCATCTTTTAGGGGTTAAAGGACCAACCCAAGTCATTCACACCCAGGAGAGCCAAAGAACTAAAGACGGAGAATCTCTTTTCCAATTCATTTATTTTATATATAATATATATATATATCCATTTAAGGATTAGAAATCCTGACTCCACCTTAGAACTTAGACCCACTACTAAGTATTAGCTATCTCATATCAACTCTCATCAGGCAATGTCCTTTAGTGTCCACTTAGTTCCTGTAGGGCTGACACCCAAGGATAATCTTTACTAGATTCACTTGACATAGCAAAGCATTATGACAAAGCTGAGAGCTAATACGTGACATGAACACTATATAAATGCAAGTTATGTTGTCGTGAAATGCAATCTCGATTTATTTAAGGGTCACTTAAAATTTAAGTCAGATTACTTAATGACTAGTCAATTTACCATATAATCAACAATACACTTTACTTGATCAATACCAATCAAATAGTTCTCATTTTTTATGTTAAAGCTTGTCATTCATCCAATCACCATGCAACTTGCATTGTACCCATCCCCATATACAATTAGTCATCATTATAGTTAAATCTTATGTAACTACTTTACAAACACAAACAATGTGATTAGATCAGAGTCATTTACTTGTTATCTTGGCTAATTCGTAGTAATCTTCTAATAAATCCAATGATTGATTTGTTTATTTTTCCTATGAAACGAAATAAATATTACTTGTAGTTTCCTTGTTTTATACTAATCTACACTTCACCTCCTTATTATCTATTAGGTCAAATTAAAATTAAGCCTATCAACTTAAGTTGAACTTAAATTTACTTTATTAGTTTAACCTTATTTATTAATTATTAATTTAAATTTACACAAAAAATGCATTAACACTCATAATTAATGCTACATACAAACATACATTTTTATTGAAACATATTCAATAATATGATACATTATATTCACTTTCATTAAACTCATTTTCTAGCAAGATACATTTGAAATAACATATTCCTCTTATTGTTTAAAGTTTAACATACTATAATTATATCCAAGTCATTTACAAGTTATTAAGCCTATATTAACTTAACTTAGCTAAGTTGATTAGACTTAATCAATCTAGTTCATTTTAGCTTACCAAAGTTCATTAGGTCAAGTTGAACTTAGGTTTATTAATTAAGTTCATTTCATATCTAAATCTCATGTTAAATCTAGTTAGTTGTTAAGTTTATTATCTTACTCTGCATTTCAAGTTACATTTGTATAAACATAACTTAACTTAACCAAGTTAGTTAAACTTCATTGATCTAATTTGTCTTAACTCAGTAAGATTCATTAAGCCATGTTGAACTTAAAATTAATAACTGGGTTCATTTTATACTTAGAGACTATTTTAACTCAAATTAATTACTAACCCATTAATTCATTTATCTTATTCCTAATTATCAAGCACTAACATATAATATCTATTATCTATCATTCATCTAATTCATTTGATCTTTCTTTCTTTCCTTTTTTCCTCTGAATAGTATCAAAGGATAGGTCACGCTCATGATTAGGGTCGTGATTCTCAGTATTGGCCTCATTACGCCTGTGATGGAGGTCGTGATGGTCATCACAAGCCTCGTCATGCCCGTGATAAGGAAAAAAAAATGATAAAAAAGGATCACGCCCCTTTTCACGGCTGTGATATAGGCTGTATTGTTTAAAAACCCAAAATAAGAGGATTTCATGGTCCTTAACACGCCCATGATTGCTCTTTAATCTTAGCTCAGAGTGTTTCACGGGCCATATCACGCTTGTGATGCACAGGGGATGAAGGTTACATTTTTCCTTTATCTTTTTACATTAATTTTATCAACTTATAAACATTATACTTCAAACAAAACATCATAAAATCAACATACTCATCCATAAACATAACTTACAATACTCCTAAACACATTTCCACTTCATATTTCCTTCATAGCATCTCATCAAACACATAGTCTACTTAAATATGTACATTTTTAGGTTTTTACATATGCATGTGCGTATTATAAATCTACCAATTTTATCATAAACCCTATAGACATCTAGCTCTAATTCAACATCTTCATATATAAACAATAATCAAAACAAAGAAAACAACTAACTTACTTGTTTAGTTATTTCTATCAACTAAATCTTCACTACTACTCTATCTTAGTGTTGATGTAGCTTCTTCTAGCTTAATTCCCAACTTCTATCTTGTTTTTCATCTTTAATTCTTCCTATGATCTTGTTGAATTTAAGATTTAGGGTTGGTTTTGAAAAAGAAGAGAAGAAGAGTAAGAGAAGAGAATGTAGAAGAACAATTGAAAAGGAAGAGAAAAGAGAGAGGAAAAAGGCAGGAGAAAAATGGAAAGAAAAGGAAAAGGTTATGATTTTTAAAAGATATTTAGGGGATATTTATGGGAAAGGATTCGGGTTTAAAACTTTCGGATAATTATCTTTAGTACTAAAAATAATTAGAATATAATTTGAGAGTCTATGGAAGAGAAGTTAATAACTTGATTAAAAAAATCTAGCTTAAAAGTTTAATTTGTAAGAATTTGATATTTAGTTTGAGTTTAGGCTTGGGCTTAAAAACCGATAATTATAAATAAGCAATTGAACTCAAAATTTGTAAGGACTCAAAAAATAGAATTTAGGTTAAATTGACCAAAAAGGGCCTTTTTATAAAATTTAGGTAATTGAATTTTAAAAACTTGGGTCATTTATAATTAAAAGAAAATGAGGTTCAAGTTGAAGATTGCTAAGAATTTAATTCATGAAATAAACTAAAGCTTAGGGTTTATAAATTGACTAAACATTTAAATTGAGATCTTCAAGGGTTTAAAAATTTGCAAGACACTTAAATTACATGTTTGAAGGTTTAGGAAATTAAAATCGAAGAAAAGAGATTAAAATGAATAATTGAGAAGAATTTAATGTTCATTTGATTATTGAAAGAAAAGAAGTTCTTATTGAAAATTGGTTGAAACGATGTTAAAATTTGATTTGTTGGAAAAGGTTATTAAAGTAAATAGACAAATTGAAAAGAATAAAATTCAAATTTGATGGTTAAAAGAATTAAGGAATTTGATTCATGGGATAGATAAACAAAAAAAAAAAATTTGAAATCTCAATTTCAATTTAATCTATTTATTAGTTTGATTATGTTTAGCTATCTAGTTATACTCTATAGTTTAATTTACTTGATTTAATTAAACTATCTAGGTTTAAATTCTAGTTCAGAATTTGACTGTCTATTACACTATTTCAATTATATCAACTCTTATTTAGATTAATAGAAACTTAGGGTATTTCATTTATTATATTGAAAATTGATGTTAACATATAGATCACATTTCCTTCCTAATTACGTATTAGTGAAGATTTGTGTTCCACTGTGTCTCAATCAATGCAAATCTATGGATTTGTTTTACTAAATGCCTTCGGAATCTTAAAAATGTGTTGTCGGTTTTACTAGTACTAAATGTTATTGGAATCTTAAAAAGTGATTTATCTCTTGTAGACCTCTTATATATGGGTAAGCAATAGACGGTTCGATCCAATAAATCAGCTTGAATCTTTTGTAAAAGGTGAATTTAGGGTAAGTTTCACATCTTGGTAATGGCTGGTTAAACCACAGTTTAAACTATGGTTCAATCCATTTTGACTTATTGACTCTTGCTCCTTTAGTATGTTTGGATCAAGCACTTGGACTAAGTTTAATAACATTGATACATGTGTGTGTGTGTGTGTGTATATTATTTCGAAACACAGAACCATGCTTACTAGTTTGGTTCCAAAATTCGTGTATATATTTACCCTATCCATCCTGTGGAACAGGTTCCTTAAGAGTAGCCTAATTATAATTTTCGCCTTTCATGGATCTCTCTCTCTTGTGCATGCTTACAAATTTTCTTTCTTTTTTGGAGTGGTGATTTAAACTCAAGCTTTTTCACTACATATAGAAATAATATTTCTTTATGGTACTAGTCTTTAAATCAAGAAGCCAATT
Source organism: Combretum micranthum (assembly GCA_024138025.1). NCBI lineage: Eukaryota > Viridiplantae > Streptophyta > Magnoliopsida > Myrtales > Combretaceae > Combretum > Combretum micranthum. Next base: position 1,054,783 of record JAMXBD010000255.1, read on the forward strand.
TACATTTTCAATGTCCTTGCCTCTAATTTTTACTTCATTATTTGTGGGTCAAAATCAGTAATGGCAAGTGTGATAGTATTTAATAATTTTTTTTGCTACAATTACGACACTCTTTGAGAATTTTCATGTTTAGGTAACATGAGTAACTTCATTGAGTTTTGCTTCGTTGCCAACCAACTGAAAAACATATTTTAATATAAGCGAAGCAAAAGGATACTATTTGCTAGGAAAAGATCCGACCTCTTCCTCTTGCCAATGCGATGAACAAAGAAAAAGCAATAAACAAAAACAAAATAAACAAATCAACACCAATATTTACATGGAGAACCCTAAATCGGGGAAAAGCCATGAGACCGCTGCACAAATTTCTTTCGCTATCGACAAATAATGGGATTTACAATAGTTCTTCACTAGATAACACTAGTGGATATCACGGATCATCACCACAATGATGGATTTCACAAGAAACAGCCTTTCTCTCTCTAGAAACACTCTTTAGGCTTAAGAACGGCTTCTAATTTCTCTCTTGTGAACCCTAGGAACAATAAAGAGTATTTATATGCATCAAACAGAGGCTGGAACGAATAAAACCAAGGCTGTGTAGAGGCCGATGTTAAAAAATGCAATTTTGTAACTACTGTACGCTGGTGGCATATCGGCCCAATGCTAGCAATGTTGGCACTGGCGTTGCATTCCTGCTGCTTTCGACAAATTTTTAGAATTTCAATGCTTGCAAAAAATCAATTCAAGGTTGGCAACGTTCTTGTTTCTGATGCAAGTGTACATCCTATTTTCATAAAGAAAAAATAATAAATCTCCTTATTCAGTTCCTCTTCCAAGTATATCTCGTATACTTAGAATATCCTCGATTTAAAGTCATCTAAGTATATGTAAACATATATTTAGGATTCCTTGTCATAAATCCATATGAGCTGGATCTATAACCCAACAATCTCTCCCTCCAGCTCATATGATGGGCTCCATCACTCTTGTTATCTTCCTACAAGAATTGAGTTTCTCCTTGGGTAGAGTCTTGGTCATCATATCTTATGCATTTTCATCAGTATGGATCTTCTCAAGCTTCAACTTCTTTGATTCAAGTACATCTTGAATCCAATGATACCTTACATTAATGTGTTTAGATCTGAAATGAAACATTGGATTCTTGCTAAGATGTATTACACTCTGGCTGTCACAAAACAGCTTCAGATCTTCTTGCTCTTGGCCCGGTTCTTCAAAAAACCTTTTCATCCACAAAACTTCTTTGCAAGCTTCAGTTACCGCAACATATTTTGTCTCCGTGGTAGATAAAGCAATACATTTTTTGCAACTTTGATTGACATGAAATAGCTCACCCTACACATGTAATCAAAAGACCTAAAGTGGACATCTGGAATCCAAATCTCCAGCCATATCAACATCTGAATACCCTTCTAATACAGGCTTACTACCACCTCCAAACTGCAAACATAACTTGGAAGTGCCTCTAAGGTATTTGAGAATCCATTTAATAGCGGTCCAATGCTCTTTACCTGGTTTCGAGAGAAAACAGTTTACCACACCAACGGCATGAACAATATCAGGTCTTGTGCATACCATAGTATACATCAGAGTCCCAACTACGGAAGCATAAGGGATCTTCTTCATATCTTCTTTGTCTGCCTCGCTTTTAGGATACTATTGAGAACTCAATTTAAAGTGGCCTGCAAGTGGAGAGCAAACATGTTTGGCTTTGCTCATGTTGAATCTCTCCAACACTTTTTCTAGATACCTCTCTTGTGATAACCACAGCTTTTAGCTCTTCCTGTCTCTTAGAATCCTCATACCCAAAATTTGTTGTGCGGATCCTAAGTCTTTCATAGAGAAAGACTTACTCAATTGTATTTTCAAATCTTGTGTCTTCTTGGCATCCCTGCCAATAATTAGCATGTCATCAACATATAAAAGAAGTATCAGCACCATCTGCAAACTTCTTCAAGAAAACACAAGAATCTAATGTTGTCCTCGTATAACCTTGATCAATCATGAATGAATCAAACTTTCTATACCACTACCTTGGAGCCTGTTTCAACCCATACAAACTCTTCTTCAGTTTACAGACAAGAATCTCCTTCCCTTTAACCTTAAACTCTTCAGGCTGCTCCATATAAATCTCTTCTTCCAAGTCTCCATGAAGGAATGATGTCTTCACGTCCATCTGTTCAATTTCTGGGTTCAAACTAGCTGCAGTACTCAATACAACCCGAATGGAAGACATCTTCACCATTAGCTAGAATATTTCATTAAAATCAACCCCTCTCTGCTGACTAAAACCTTTCACAACCAGCCTTGCTTTGTACCTTAGCTATGAGTTTTTATCTTTAGTCTTCAACCTGTAAATCCATTTACTTTTTAGGGGTCTCTTGCCTTTAGGCAATTTCACCAAATCATAAGTTTTATTCTCATGCAGGATTTGATTTCTTCTTGCATGGCTTTCATCCACTCTATCTTTTTCTCATGTGACATAACTTCTTGATAAGATTCAAGTTCTCTCCTATCAGTCAACATTATAAATTCTTCAAGATTATATCTTACTGATGGTCTTCTTTCCCTTGAAGATCTCCTCAACTCAACCTGCTGCTGAGGCTCTTGGATTTCTTCAGTTATATCTTCTACATCTCCCCCATCAGTAGAACTTCCAGGTAAGGGCAATGGATCAATGTCTTCAATTGTTTGGTCTTCTAGAAAGACCATATCTTTGCTCCTGATTACCTTATTTTCTATTGGATCCCACAATCTATATCCCAACTGATCATGTGTATATCCAAGAAAAATGCATTGCTTGGAATTGGCATCAAGCTTCCTTCTCTCATCCTTTGAATATGCACAACTGCCCTACAACCAAAAAGTCATAAGTGATCATAAGAAATTTGTTTACCTGACCAAACCTTTTCAGGGATATCTCCATCCAAAGCATATGAGGGAGATAAATTCATCAAGTCTATAACAGTCATCATGGCTTCACCCCAAGATAATTTAGGCAGTTTAGCTTGCAATAACATGCACTTCACTTTTTTTGTGATGGTGCGATTCATTCTTTCAGCAACACCATTCTGCTGTAGGGTCTTTGGAACTGTATTTTCCAGTTTAATCCCATGAGTATTACAATACTCCTCAAAGGGTCCTCTATACTCCCTATCATTTTCTGCTCTCACACAAATCAACTTCCTCCCAGTCTCTCTTTCTATCTAGAGTGAAATTGCTTGAAAACATTCAGTACTTGGTCTTTGGACTTCAAAGCATAAGGCCAAAGCTTTCTAGAGTGATCATCAATAAAAGTAACAAAATATAAAAGCACCACCAACTAACCTGTCTTTCATATAACAAACATCGGTATGAACTAGATCTAGTACCTATGCTTTCCTGGAAGGAGAATTTCTCTTAAATGCAACCCCTATGTTATTTACCAGCAAGACAATCTGTGCAAGTCTTCAAAGGAATACCCTTCACATTTGGTAGAACCTAGTTCTTGACAAGCATCTAGAGTCTTTTTTCACTGATGTGACCCAGCCTCTTGTGCCATAACTCCATTGAAGATTCACTTGCCAAATCAACATCTCCTTTACCTAATTTAGCTGACATTAGATAAAAGATATTACATTTCACACCTTTGGCAACAATAAGCGAAACGATGGTGAGCTTCCATTTACCCTTACCAAAGTGACTGTACTAGCCATCATCATCTAGCTTCCTTGTAGATATCAAGCTCGGCGGATGTTTGGAACGTGTCTCGCATCTCTGAGTATGAGCATGCAACCAGTGTTAGTTTCCAAAACAATATTTCCAATGCTTATGATCTTTGATGTTTCATTATTCCTCATCCTAACATTACCAAAATTTCCAGCAATGTGGGATGAGAAAAAATCCTCATGTCCAGTCTCATGAAAAGAGCACCAGAATCTATCACTAAGTCACTATCATGACCAGCTAAACTAACACATTCCTCATCCCAGATTACCACAACTTCATCCCCTGCTACTGCAGCAGTAGAATCACCATCTTTTTCTTCACCTTTACCCTTTCCCTGCTCTCTCTTCCATAGTCTGCACTCTCTTGTAATGGCGCAGCTTGTCACAATAAAAACATTTTATACTTTTCTTCCTTGATTTAGATCCACCTCTGGATTTATCAGATTTATCTGACCTTCTGTTTTCTACCCCTCCTTTCTGATCTATTAGAAACAAGTACTCTATTGTCAGGAGTGATCCCCAAATCTTCCCTTCTAGCCTCCTCATTCATCGAACTATCATTCACCATCGCTAGTGTAAGCGTTCCATCTAGAGCCAAATTGCTAACTGACACAATCAGTGTCTCCTAGCTTTCAAGCAACAAACTTAGCAACAAAAGTCTTGTACTTCATCATCAGAATAAGTTTCATAGACGTTAGTTGATTCACAAGTACTAGAAACACACTCAAGTGCTAAGACATATTGGATCCATCCTTATATTTAAGATTCATTACTCTCCTTATCAAGGAGGTCTTATTTAAAGATGTCTGTCTTTCAAACATGGACTCCAATTTCTTCCATAGGACATCAGCCCTAGTTTCTTGAGCAACATGATGATAGTCTCTTTGATCAACCCACTGTCGAATATATCCAACAATCTTCCTATGCAAGATAGTGCAATCTTGATCAACTTGTCTTGTGGCTTTGTTGCATCACCGCCTAAAGGCAAATACAGATCTTTACAATACAAAAGATCCTCCATCATAGACTTCTAGATCGAATAATTTGATGAGGTTAATTTAATCATCGACCTTGATGATTCAGCCATGGCTTCACTTTCTCTAACAGAAGAAGAATAGAAACCCTAATAATCTTACCTTTTTTTTTTTAATCTAACGCTCCGATACCACTTTGTTAGGAAAAGATCCAACATTTTCCTCTTGCCAATGCGATTAACAAACAAAAAGTCATAAACAAATTAACACCAAGTTTTATGTGGAAAACCCCAAATTGGGGAAAAAATATGGGACCGCCACACAAATTTCTTCCGCTATCAACAAATAATGGGATTTACAATAGTTCTTTACGAGATCACACTAGTAGATATCACAGATCTTCACCACAATGGTGGATTTCACAAGAAACAGCCTTGTTCTCTCTAAAAACTCTCTCTAGGCTTAAGAACGGCTTCTGAATTCTCTCTTGTGAACTCTAGGAACAATAAGGAGTATTTATATATATCAAACAAAGGCTAGCACGAACAAAACCAACGTTAGCGGTGTAGGGGACGACATTAAAAAACTCAATTCTGTAACTATCGTGCACCGACTAAACGTCAGCGGTGTAGCTGCCTATGCTGACGATGTTAGCATTGGCGCCGGCGTTGCATTCCTGCTGCTCTCGGTAAATTTTGCAAAATTTCAACGCTAGCAAAAAATAAATTCAAGGCCGGTGACACTCATGTTTCTGATGCAAGTGTACATCCTGTTTTCATAAAATGAGTTCTCTTTATTCAGTTCCTCTTCCAACTATATCTCATATACTTATGATATCCTTGATTCAAAGTCATCTAAATATATATAAACATATATTTAGGATTCATTGTCATAGATCCATATGAGCTGGATCTATAACCCAATACTTTTTCAACGAGCAAAGTGGACATGGTATAATGCGAAACTGTGAAAGATTCAGTGGTCAAGCTCAATTCTAACTTAATCAAGCTTTATTTTTTATACCTAAATTTAAATTGAATTAATACTCAATAAGCTTGAACTCGAATCAATTAAACTCAATAACTTAATCAATTAGACTGAAAAATAAATTAAGATTCGAGAATATAATGAAATTTTAGTTGATTTGGTCTTATATATGATAAATGTGGACCATTGGATATGAAGAGAAAAAAAAAAGGTATAAAATATGGCTTTAAAATTGAGGAAAATATTAAAGTTATAATTAAAAGAAAACATCAATATAAAAAACTTAAATAGGTTTGCAAGCTACACAAATTAAGTGTTTTGAAACTCGAACTCAATAGCAACTCAAGTAGCTTGAATTCGAACTTGACTCAATTACAGTCAAAACAAATTTGAGTTAGTAGTGGTCGAATTCAAGTAACTTACAAGTAGTCTTAACTCATTTACAGCTCTAGCGAATGACCTAAAGGATACCAATCAATTTAGTTTAGCGCTAACTACTTAGGAACTAATCGATGAACCTATACATGATACAATACGATTATTAAAAGATTTGGGTAAATAAAAATTGACATGAATAACAAACATATTAAACTCGAAACTAATACAAATTTAAATGTGTTCAGGTTTGGATTTAGGACCCAAACCAGTAACTAAAAAGTTAAGGGTTAGCAAGTCCCGGTTTGACTTACAAACTCGTGAATCTAATATTAAAGTTCATTGAATAAAATAAATTGTTTTTATTTTATGTGCAAATAACATTAATTGTTTTTATAAATTTTATAAATTATTTATGATTATTGATACTATTCTATTTTATAGTAGATTCTTCAAGTGGCTCCCTGAGGAACTAACAGAGAATGTGATGAATGTGAAAATCACCTTCTAATGTAATCCCTTTAGGACATAGTTTACCTCAACAAAAGTACAGTGAGTTCAACACTTGCATCATAATATTATTGAATCCGTGTTTTTTTTTTATTATAAATATATAATAAGAGAATGAACTATGAAGGTTTATCAGGATTATGTAAAATTAGAAAAGCTTCATAAGGTTAAAACTAGGATTAAGGGAATTAGTGTAAATGTTGTTTCCTTATAATGTTATTTTACTTTTTGGTATTTGTAAAATCGAGTTTGTGTTTTATGGTATTTTAGTGTTCAAGTTTAGTCTTTTGATAGTTTTAGTGGTTTTTATGTTGAGTTTGGTGCAATCGAATTTGTGGGTAATGGAAATATTTAATATTTTAACGCTGTTTTGTATTGAGTTTTTGAATTCGATGATAATTAATCTTTTAATGTTATGCTTCTTGCATTAGGTAATTTAAACATGTTTTTGTTGGTTATAATGACAGGTTAATGTATATTCATTGGTAAAAAAATATAAGTATGTTTTGTATTACTGTCAATTATGTTCTACTAATATCATACTTATTTAACAGCCCATAAAGTCAAATATTATAATATTTTCCTTTTTATTTATATATTTATAATATATCACATATAATTTGTTAATTACATCTACCTATATTAATAACTATTTGAGTATATTAAAATTTTCAAATGATACAAAATATTTAAATTATAGTGGAATTTATATATTTTTATAACTTTTAATAATTAATAATTCATTTGACATGAGATGAACGATAAGACTGGTGGGTGTCGAATCCAACAAAAATAATAATTTATAATCAACTTGCTTTAAATATTTGTAAATAGAGTGAGCAGGATCGTCTCCACAGGGACTGGTAAAATTCCCAAGTTTCTATCGAGATTAAGAAGAGAAAAAGAAAAATAAAATAAAGGGTTTTTGAAATCACACGATTAAAATAAACCTATATCTAATTAACAAGAATTTCTATATTAAAAAGATTATCTAGCTTAGGTCTTATTACAATTCAATTCCCGGGATTGATCCTTGACTCAATAATTATTATTCCTATTTTGAATAGGTTAGTTATAATTTTCAACAAGCTCTGAAAATCAATCTCTTTTTATATATTAAATAACCAAGATAAGATCTTTGATTATTCCTAATCGAATAAACAACCCTAAACACGCTCTTAAGGTTTAATCTATCAATTGCATTAGAAGTTAGAGAGACCTAACCCTAATCAACAATCTCATAGAGCATGGATTATTTAGAATAGATTATATTTCATCAACAACAACAAATAATCATCTATTTACGACTATTGTGTTGTTTCATCACTTTATATTAGGAGATTCATACAATTACGGATATGAGTCCTAATTGATTGATTATTGTTTGTTATCTAATACAACCGGATCCAAAGTTATATCAATAATAGACAAACAATCACAAATAAATCTGATGAAATATAAATATTCAAAATAGAGAACAATGAAATCAAACCACTTTGGTCTCACAATCCCTCTTGAATTGATTTGCAATAATCCCTTTGGCTAGATTTGGAGTTTAGCCACTCATGACCCTTAGAATTCTCTCTAGGGTTTTCTTACAAAATTGCATCTAAATATGGAATGAATGAATCCTCCTGAAAGAAACCCTAAATAATATATAAATACAAGTTTGGAAGTTATGGAATTCGCAGGGACAAAGGCTGGATCTGTTTAGATCATGAATTGACCGGCCTAAATGCTTTATGGCTTTTCATTTACCCAGCTGTTACAAGAAGGCTGGCGAAATTCCCAGGATGGCCGGCGGCCTAAATAGGTACGCTGCCGGCGTTTCTGTTTTGTCAACATGTCCATAATGATGATGGCCGACGGCCATCATACTTACGCTGCCGGCGTTTCTTGTTGAACCAATTCGCCCAGAATGGTCATGGCCGGCGACTTACTTCTTCTCCTGGCCGGCCTACTTTGCTGACTTTTGCCTCTTGATTCTAATTTGCTCCAATCTTATACTATTTGCTTCTATTGACTTCAAATTCCTAAAAATCATATAAAACACAAATAAGTACCAATTCCAAATAATTTCTATAAAATTAATAACAAATTAATCTAATTTATTCCCAAGAATTAAGAGTAATTTTCATCTCAACAAAGACATAATCTAGTCAAGGCATGGGTTGAGGATTTTCTAACATAAGCCTATTTAGGCATGAATATGAGACATGATATGGTGACATGAATTATTAGCACTAGTTTAATTTTGAACCTATTCTCAATTAAATGGATAGGTTATAATTCTAAATATAAGTTTTAGAATCTGACTAATTCCATTCATACTTAGTTATTTGGCATCTATAGCAAACACATGGGATCATGAGTTTCTTGTGGTAAGGGTAAAAACCAAAAAACAATAAATTCAGCAATGGAAAATTGTATCTAGAAAGAAAATTAAGGTCAAAACGTAATCATTTAGGGTCTGTTTAGATGGTGTATTTTTCATCGATATATTTAATAGTATATATATCATATCTGTTTTATATTAATATATGGTTTATTTGATTGATTTATAAGTAAAAATATTTTTTGTTTATCGATATCTGATAAATACTCTATTTGAAAATGATAAAAAATAAAATCAAAACAACAAAAAAGTGACAAAACAAACTGACCCCCGATTTGAGTTCAGCTATATATCCACCGTCTTATTGAAAAACTTTGAACTTGAAAATACCTTCAACTCAAGAAATAGCACAAGAAAAGGGCTAAATGTATGTTGCGATTTCAATGGTTGATTCAATTTATCACGCAGAGAAATCAAATATGCTTAGTATCAAAAACATTCGTAGAAGCTTTATAAATTATGAGGTGTAATCGGATATATCCATTAATTTTAAAAAATAAGTCATATCTATTTTTAGATATATCCCCATTACTTCCTAACCCCCCACCGCAACATGCATCAAGACATACAGTCAAATTTGGAACCTGAGCAAGCTTTTGATTCTTATTGCAATCAGTTAAGTTGAGTACATCCCCATTTCTATCCAACTCCAATTGATAGGAAGGAAAAGATCCAAAAAGAGCTTTCCTCATAATCATTAAACAAATTAAAACCCAAAACATGATAAGCAAAATATGATGGAATTCTTAAACCACCAAATGGCATATATTAATGTCGTCCCAAAGATAAGCTAAAGGCCAATACACAACACAACCTTATATCAAGCCATTTCCACTTCACCTCCAACTTTAGGGAAGTGATGTTCCGCACCATAAACTGAGTTATGCATTGAGGTCTCAAATTTCTCACCATCTCCCCACAATGCATAAGCCTCCTCTCCATGAATCGCGTCGTCGCCAGCTTGTAGCTCATCTTCATCCAACCTCAAGGGCACTATGAACTTGATCAAGAAGCATATGATAGTAGTAATAATATTAACAAATATGACAAAGAGGATTCCAAGCAATTGAATTCCCATTTGCTTGAATCCTGCCCCCGCACGGCCTTGTGCTAGGCCGTTGGCGAGTCCAATGTAATGCTGCCAATCATCAACCACATAGAAGATGCGGTTGAGCCTTGGCTCAGCGAAGAACCCGGTGAGGATGCCGCCTAGGCTTCCGGCAACCGCGTGGGTGTGGAAAACCGCCATGGTGTCGTCAACTTGCTTTAGGAGACGGACTTTCTTGTGAAGGACCATCATGGTGTACCATGGTATGCTTCCGGACATCGTTCCCATTAGGATTGCTGCCCAACCTTGGACAACTCCTGTTAACGAGAAACATGTCTTTCAAAATATATAAATTTATAACGATCTTGTTTGCAACTTTTCTATCCTATTTGCTTCGTCAAGTGAATTTGATCTTTGAACTTTTTAAAATGAGTTTTCTTTACCAAATAACATTTTTCCTCATCTATATTATTAAAGCCAAAAGTCTCATTTTTTGGTGTCTTTAGTATAGATATAATTTTTAATATATGATTTGATGAAAATGACTCATGTTTTCTTCTTCTTTTTTTTTTTCAATCACATCTAGGCACCTTTTTTTAATATGTAAATATGTTTTTTTTTTCCTTCTCAAGCTTTCAAGTTAGTCCAAATTCTTTTATGATTCTCTTTCTTTTGTCAACAAAGTCATTCCATATTTCAATGAATATTACGAAAAATTTTATTATGGTTAAATGACCATTAGAACATGAAAAAATGTTACTAATCATCATTATTATGGTCAAAATAACCATTATAACACAATAAAGGCCACCAATCCTCATTATTATGGTTAAAATGACCATTGCAATTATAATTGTTTTGCCATAAATAGCAATTCTCCACTAGTATAAATAGAAGTTGTCAATTCCACTTCAAATTACCACTCACAATTTTAGGGAGTGAGATCTCTCCTCAGAAAGAAAAGAAAATTCGATAAAATGATACAAAAAAAAAAAAAAATCAACCCTGAATCTTTAGGATTTTTAGTGGGTTAGATGGATTGGGTATATGACCTGCTCGTTTGCATTCCTATATCGGTTTTCTTCTTTCGCACTTGCTAAGAAGGGGAGCGACGGTTCCATTATGTTTTGCAAATTATAAAAAAGTAAAAATTATCGAAATCTGAAGAAATGAAGTGAAAAGAAAGAAAATCAAAATGGAAAAAAAAAGGAGAAATCTATTTATAATATATAATTCCCGAAGCCTTTCTTAAGTATTGTGTTTTTTCAAGCTAACTTTTAAATATATATTATAATATATAACTTCTTAAGGTTTTTGGTGGTGTCTTTTTAATTTTACTTTTTTTAATTATTGTGTCTTTTCAATTTCAAAAATATTATTTGTACTCTTTATAGATAAAATCACTTTTGTTATTATTTCTATTTGTCTTTAGTATTCATTTAAAATTTTCACCTTTTCAAACTAAACATATATATTCTTTGGGAAAAAGAGAAAAAATCATTACACATATTCAAAACCAATATCCCTTTTCATTTTTCTCATTCCCTTCTTCTAAACAAATCTATCTTTTTAGTTTTCTATTTTCTTTTATAGTCTTTCATCATAACATTTCAATGAAAAAATAAATAAATTGTCATCCTTTCAACTTCTTTTTTCATGTGTGAAAAATTTTCTTTTCCTTTTTTTTATTTTCTTTTTTCTTTTTTAATTTATAGTTTTTTTTTTTTTTCTTTAGGCCAAAGTTATAGTTGTGCTTTAAATGTCTTCTTCCATCTTTTGTGTAGATATAATTTTTAATATATGATTTGAAGAAAATAACTCATGCGGTTTAAATTTATAATTTTTTTCCAAAATAAAAACTACTCCCTCCTTAGTCTTTTTTGAAACTATAACTACTCTCCTTTACTTTTAAAAATTTTCATTTTAATGTAAAATAAGAATAGTAGTAACATTTAAATATATTATAGGATCGAATCCAAAATATAGAAAGAGTTTTTTAGAGTTGAAAATTAATGTTTATAATAAAATATTTAAGATCTTTTTACGGGTACTATCGGTTGCACCATCAGCTATTACTATTTAATGGTTCATATTCAATCATGATTAATACCCTTACTTTTCACAATTAGTTCTTTCTCTATAATTGCGCTCTCACTTTCATGGAACATCATGTAATTTTTAAAATAACTTCGAATGTCATAGATTACACATTACATTTTATCAATATGTGTTTGATTATATTTTTTAACATAAACATGGTGACCAAATGTCATTACTAAAAAGAATAGAAAATAGTTTTATATTAATGTCCGACATTTGAAAAACAAAATAGAGTCAATCTTTTTTATTTTTGCACAAGTATGCGTATGCGTCGAATGCTAGTGTACTACAACGATAAAGGAAAGATTTTATATAATCAATTATACCATAAAATCTTATCAAATGTTTGAGTATACTTATTAGGTGTCAAATAAAGATTTTTTCATTCACATTTTTATATTTTATATTGTTATAAAATTTATCGCCAGTCTCATAAGTATCCCACAAATCAACTTATTTGATCCATTTTTAAAAAGGATTATTTTCAATCCTTATCAACCAAATTAAATGCATGTCAATCGTACCCGACCCATTAACCAATGGACCCAAATTGGGTCGATGAGTTAAACGGCTTGACTAGCTAAACAATTTATAAAAAAAATAAAAATAATTATAGAAAAAATGACTATTAATGTAGCATTGTTTCCAAGACATTTATGTTTCAGCTTAAATTTATGTGTTAATTATAATGGTAGAGGATGGATTGATGCTAATGTATCATAACATTCTTTTAAGTATATATTTATTGATTTATATATAATATGATATTCGATAAATTATTTTAAAATACTTGTTTATAAATATATAAGTAACTAAAATAGTAATAAAATTCATTATTGATGTATATAAAATCATATAAAATTTAATTTATTATTATGTTCATCTTGTCTAATTAGTATAAATGGTTTTAAACGGGTCAAAACCTACTAAAGGATCAAATAGTTTAGGTAAGTGGGTTGGTCCATTTAACCTACAAGTTAAAGTGGACTAGGCTAAGTCAAGAAATTAAACGGCTCAATATTTCTTCTCCTATTTAACTCGCACATCAAAATGGGCTTAGTTAGCTTGACATACTTAACTCACTTGCAAATCTCTAAATCTCTATTCATAATGTGAAAATTTTTTTCCTTGATCCTTTGAAGCAATCGGAGGACATTATGCTTATAAATAAACCGCAATAAGCCAAACTTTGTCATTAAGCCCATATATAGGAAAATGATACATTTACATTGGTCCAGATGATTCACACACACACACTTAACTCATATATGCCATATGTTTTCTTTTTTGGCCATACATATATACTATATGTTGGGGAAAACGAAATTAATATTGATATTTTCAAAAAAAATATTATAAAAATGCCACTGTGATGAAAATAATCTTATTTTTAGATAAGTTGAATTCATCTATTTAAGAAGCGAGTTTAGTGTTATAAAAACAATCTTCTCTCTTGCAAAGCCGAGGTTGATTCTATCCTTATCTCCTCAAAAAACGAGATTAGTGTATTAAAAAGTCAAGGTTTGTTACTTACAACCTCATCTCTTCGAGAGATAATTTCAAATTGTCTATTTTTAGAATTACTTTTCATCTATGGAATTTGTGTAATTTTTTTAAAATGTGGTTATTTTTTTTCTTAATATCCGTATGTTCAATCCATTAAATCTGGGTAACCTACTATTATTTTATATGGATACTACAGGTATTAAAGCTAAATACACGCAATCTATAAACATTTTAATATATATATCTTATATGTACCATATCTTTAGATTTGTGGAATCTGCTGCCATTTTATATAAACACAACGGATGTAAAGTTTAGAACATATCATCTTACAAACTATTTGGTCTATACAATATATATTTTTTTTCTATCACTTCTCATTTCCTATGTATTAAAAAACCAATAAATAACAAGGATATAATAATTGTGAAATGAATATACCTGCTGCAGGGGTGATGCAGACGAGACCAGTGATCATGCCTTGGGTGGCACCAATCACAGATGGTTTACCAAAGAAAATGATGTCCAAAAGGAGCCAGGTGAGCAAGCTTGCGGCTGTGCAAACGTGGGTGTTAAGGACGGCCAGAGATGCATCTATGCTGGCGGAATAAGGATCTCCACCGTTGAATCCGGTCCATCCCATCCAAAGTAAACCAGCTCCTGCGAGCATCAGCAAGATGTTGTTTGGTGGGAATCTTTCTCTGTCCTTGCTGGCCCTTGGTCCCACCTGTGTATGGTGTGATATGCATATTGATGAGTTTTAAGTAATCTTATGAAACTCGGATCAGTCCAGTTTGGTTTAATTGGGCTAAGCATGAATGGTTTGATTTTATAATAAAACTCACATGGTGTGACATGTATATACATATATATAGACATAAGTATGGTTCGATTCCGAATCGAAACCATCATCGGCGGTTCTAAAACTGGAACCGAACTGATTGTTCGGTTTCAGACCCGGCAATAGAACCACTGGTTTTACGATTCTTTGATGGATCTTTACCCTAAAACCGGTGGAACCGGCAGTTCCATCAGGTTCCATTGAAAAAAATAAAAAATAATATTAAATATATAATTATTAATATTTAAATTATTTCCTATAAATAGTAAAATTTATTACTTATTCATAATATTTAATATGTTATTATCAACAACACAAATAAACAAACTTAAAATCATACATAATTAGTTCAAGTAAACTTTTTGTAAAAGCAGAATTCATTTTCTTAATAATGTGAGACCATTTTTTACATTGTAATTTTCTTTTTATCTTATAAAGTATTTTACAATATCATAATACTAACTATAATTGATATCGAATGTGTCTGTATACGTATAAATGTGCATTCTAAATAAATTTTTAAAAATTTTGGTTAAATAATTTAATACTTTTGGATCCAATAATTATTTTGACTTTAAAATTTATTTTTTTATTTTTATCTTTTTTGTTAAAAAGACGGTTCTGTGGTTCCAAAACTGAAACCGGGAACCGACTGTTTCATCGAACCAGACCAAAATCGTCCAAAACCATAGGAGATGGTTCCAGTTCTGATTCCTCAATTTTAAGACCGGTTCTGATATATATCTGTATTGATTAGTTTTGAGGAATGTTATCAAAACCTAACCCACTTAATTAGTTCTACTAGACTAATCGTGCAACAGTTCATAAATTTGTTCAATTGTACTTTAAAATCAAATAACAAAAGATTGTTAATACATTAAGAATCTATACGAGTAAAGTAAGGAAACTTTCAATTGAAACCACTAAATTAATGATCCAAAGTTTTAACTTTTAAGTAAGTCTTCCTTATCATTAAGGAACTTAGCATTGATAATAATTTCTATTTATTGATATAGTAAGATTAATCGTGTTTTAGGATAGTGTAAAAACTCAACTTGGATATGAATAATTGAGTAAACTATATCGGAAGTTGTCAATATTTGGGTGTAAGTTCATTTGAGATCCCAACATTTCAAGTGGTTTAAAATATGTCTCCACGTTTGGAGAATTAGGTCAATTGAGGTCTTTATTGACACATGTCAACAATTAAAATATATAATTAAAACTCAGAAGACCCCACACATGATGACACGTGTTAATGAAGACCTTAATTGACCCATTTCTCCAAACGTGGGGACCCCATTTGAATCGCTTAAAACGTTGAGACCTCAAATAAACTTATCCCAAATGTTGGGACCTTCTTGTGTAATTTATCAACGAATAATTTAATCTAATTTTGAAATTTTATGATAAATGATAGGAGTATAAAAGTTTGCATTAATATATATATAGATATATATAGCTATAGTATGTAATGGTGAAGGGTCATAAATTGGAGAAAAAGAAAAATAAGTGCATCCTATAACACCTTTTTTCATCCACAAATTCACCAATTAATCTGAAAAGTAAAAAAGAAAAATTTAAGCATATATGTATATTCTAATTCTATCCATGAAAAAATGGGTAAAAATTGTATATAAATTAAATTTATATATGTTCTTTTCATGATTTTAGTTTTTTGAAATACTAATTATTTGGTCATTGCAACCATCAACTATAAATAATTCAGTTTGTAAGTAGTTGGAAAAATGAGTGTAACAGCTAGTCACCTTAAATAAAAAAGTAAAGAAAGTAGAGTCTAGAACTTTATTGTTTCTCTTGACACTACTTTTATCAATAAACAATTGATGAGTTCAAATTATGTGTAAAAGTTGATTTAAAATTAAAAGGAAGAAAATAATATTATAATGATTTATTATAAAATTTTAGATAAGTTTAACTATTGACTTATAGATTAAGAAAAAGAGAAATTACAAAGGGAAAAAAAAGAGATCCAAGTTTTTGAAAAATACCATCCATTAGAGAAAAGCTTTTAAAACATGCCACGTGGATTGATTAGTAGCATAAAAATATTGGTAAAATTTCTCAAAAAAAATAATTTATAAAAATTATACACTATTTTTGCTGCTTATGCAAAAAATATTACATACCTGCTCATTCGGATATATGTGGTATATTATTACCACTGAATCTTTTTCCGATCTTTTATGGCTTTGAAGAAGGATTGTACTAATATTTTTAATGTCTACACTTTTTTCTTGTAATTATTTCACAAATTTTAATTTTAATTTAAAGAAAAAAATCATTTTATCAATTATTTATAATTTGAACCATGAAGATATTCGATCCACTGATTTATAGTTTTAAAAAAATTTGAACTGAATCATTTCGGAGTGATTAAAAAAAAATCAAACATATTTTACAATTTGGGTTCAATTAAATTTGAAGTTGCTATTAAATCTTACAGTTGCATTTTAATTCAATATGTTATGTATAGAAATTTTTAAGAGGGAGTTATACTCGTTGTTCCCTTTAGGATTAATGTCAAAAATGGTATATAAACTTTCATAAAAAGTTCAACCAACTACTTGAAGTTTGGCTTTGAACAATTTGATATGTTCAATCAGGTACCTAAAGTTTAATTTTGAATAATTTGGTATCTGAAATAAGTTTTCACATATGTTTTTCTACCTAATTGAATTTGCTTTAAATAGAAAAAATGTACACAAAAACTTGCTTCAAGTACCAAATTGTTTAAAATCAAATTTCGAGTATCTTATTAAACTTTTTTACCAAAGTTCATATACTATTTTTTATATTATCCATTCCCTTTAAACAATACTTGAGAAATAATTCTTGCCAATTTGTATGCTCAAACAACCATCCCCATTTCTTACAAGTTTTCCTTCAACAGTCACTAATACATGCATCCCATACACGTATCTAAGATATAAGAGTTCCAATATTCATTATAAAGATCAATCACCTACCAAGTTTAATATCCCCATAATGTCTATATCTTGATAGGCTGAATTTAAATAGATCGGCCAAATTTAAACTATGTCATCTCAAATAAAGTAATTTGTTTCAAATATCTTGTATAGTTTCTAATCACGTAAAAATGATATTAATAAGATTATGGTCTTGTTATAAAATAGATCGGTCGATGATTTGATTATTGAAATTTATTATTGTATCATATTTTATAATTATGTTAATGGTCAGGTGATGATGTACTAGAGGACTCTATCAATGGGATACATCAATTTTTGACATAATAAATAATATAAGAGATTGGGTAAGAAGCAATTACCCAGTAAGCAGCAGTAAAACCTGCCACTCCAGAGGCAAGATGGATAACAT
This sequence comes from Combretum micranthum, assembly GCA_024138025.1. Taxonomy (NCBI): domain Eukaryota; kingdom Viridiplantae; phylum Streptophyta; class Magnoliopsida; order Myrtales; family Combretaceae; genus Combretum; species Combretum micranthum. The sequence goes on from JAMXBD010000255.1 coordinate 1,072,610, forward strand.
ATCCACCAGAGTAATCAATGATTCCCATTTTGGCAAGCCAACCCTGTCCACACCATATACTATAAGCACAAATTGTGTACGAGAAAGTTAGCCATAGCGGCACAAACAACATCCAAGCGTGAAAATTCATCCTCCCCAGCAACGCTCCAGCAATCAAAATCAAAGTAATCGCCGCGAAAACGAACTGAAAGTAAACCATAGTTGCCTCAGGAAATTTATATGAATCAAAAGCCTGTTTTAGCAGGTATTCCTGGTCCAGTGCAACGTTAGGCCTGCCTAGGAAAGGTACGAATTTGTCACCAAAGGACAACCGGTATCCCCACAGGACCCAGCAAACGAGTACCGCCGCGAAGGCGTAAAGCGCCATGAAAGCCGAATTAACAGCCCACTTCTTCTTAACTATGCTGCCGTACAGGATGACTAGACCAGGAACACTTTGCATGCCAACTAGTGTTGCTGCCGTGAGTTGCCATGCGTTGTCACCTTTGTTCATCCACGGCGGATTCGCCTCATCCGGTATCAGGTTCGGGGGTAGGGAGGTCCAGTTGCCGGAGTCACTTGACATTGCCAGATAGTGTTAGCACGATTCGGTTTGGTTTGATTCGATTCAATTTTATTTGCTTTTCAAGGAAAGAATTGTATTCGAAAATGAATATGTAGGCAAACACATTTATAGTGTAAGGGACATAATGTTGGCGGAGTGGTTTTTAAGGAAAAGCTGTGGCATATCCGGATAAATTTGTCATTTTCTAATAGGTATTTAGGGTTTAATACTAGAGTTCTTATGAAAAAATATTATCAATATGCAACTCTAATAAAATTGATTACCAATATACCGATCACATTTAAAAAATAAGATATTGATTTTCATACACATATCATATGAATAAATCAAAATATAAAGTTTCATACATACCGATATCTAGATTAATGCAAGCAATATGCGTACAGTGATTTTTACATACGATATATCTCTATTTATGTTTCTTGTTGTAATCATGAACGATATATAGTGGTGTATTGCTTTTTACAAATGTGATATACATGTAATTATATTTTTACTGTATATTCTAATTTATACAGTGATTTAACAATTGTATATTGATAATTTTTTTATTTTGATCTTAAATAAATAATTGATTTCAATTGGTCTCCTAAACATAAAATTATTTTGGATTTTTGCATGGAGTATTGCCACGCCCCTTCTTTTTTTTAATTTTCTAGTTGGTGTTTGAAATATGCTAGTCAATCAACAATGATTAGTGATTATAGATTAAATTTATTCCAGTAACAATTTATGTAAAACATATAAATATATATATATGTTAGAATATTATTGATAATCGCCCTCACCGATTAGTATACCTAGCAAATGAACTTATATTTGCTTTAGACATCATTATTACTTCGACATTTTCATATTGGGAAAATGACCTACTAAAATATGAGTGTTTAGGATTAAGTAGCTTTAAATTGATGATAAAATTTCTTAATTGAGGAAACGGATAATGAATATTATATGAATTTATACAAAGAGGAGACGTTATTATAATTCCTAAGTGGTAGAATTAGATCTTATAACATGACAGGTAAAGTATAGGGAAAAAAACTGCATATTAGTGCGTAAGTTTCTTCCCTATCTACCTTACAATAATCATCGTTTATTTTAACAACTAAACTGTTAGATTTTTTTTATTATTATTATTTATATTTGATCTAATAAATGTTTATGAACCGGAGGGTAATTTTCTGAATCTGTATATCCGCTTCGTGCTTCGGCGGAGAATTCAACAGCATAGACGTGTTGCAATGGAATTGCCGCCGAATGACAGCTAAAAATCAAAGGTTTCCTCCTAAGTCCCACGTTTGTGCACACTATGTTTGATACTCTCAATGGAATTTGGATAAAATATTGAGGTAAAGAGAACGATGTTTTTCCTTTTTTGTTCTTTTTTTTCCCCTCTCTCTCTTTCTTCATATCTTGTAGATGCCAAAATAGATACATAGTTGTAGTTCCTAAGTGTATATTCTGTATTTGCTGTGATTGTAATTTTGGATTTAAGATTATCTTACTTACAAGAAAAATTTTATGTTTCTATTATGTTTACTAACATAACTGGTTTCGTCAGTATTAACAGCTTGAATCCATATCCAATCATAATCATATGGTATAATTAAAATATTTATTATATTTATCTTAATAATTAAATAATTGAGTGAACAGTTTCATAATGAGACAAGAAAAGTTTTATGTTTGATTTAGACTGTATTCATTAGATAAAGCTTATAGAAAACTTCACTTATCAATGGAGCGTTTTTGTTTGACTCGAAACAAATGCATCTATAAAACGGGACAGAAAATGATTCAGGCTCCTTTTAGGGATTCCATATATACAATGTGTCGAAAATTTGATAGAATCTGTAATCATATGTTGGATACTGTCGGTTATACCTAGCTTCTCTAGCAGATATATCGATTTGGTGCTTGTTTAAATTGACGTAGTTTTCTAAGGATCCACTGAAAACCATTGCAATTTCAGTTCTGAAGTGGCACAAGTTTGTCCCTATTGCAACTTCAGTTCTGAAATGGCACAAGTTTGCCCCTGTCCGTTTAGTGCCTGAAGATCCAGATATACTTGGCCGTTACTAAGCTTTGCAACAAACAAAAGGGTAAGTGCCAACAGGTAAATGTGTGAGCCACCAGAAATGAAGAAACAGTGTTTTTTTTTTTTTTTTCTTCCCTTGAAAAATATAATTAAAGAACACTAGGCAAAAGTAAAATATAACCTCTTACTTTAATTGAATGCTGAGGTGCTTTTTCATCGTGTGTATAAGAAGTCAATGATACCTAATAGGTGCAATGAAAAATTTTAGCTCATGGCCCACATTGTAGATATAAATTGGGGTATAAATGCGATAAACTACAAGTTTAATTTAATAAAGTTAAGTTTGAATAACTCTATTGAGTCGGGTTTTACTTTATATTATTTAATTAAGATAGTGTCAAAAATGGTACTTAAACTTTTACAATAAATTCAATTAAGTACCTGAAGTTTGGTTTTGAATAATTAGATACTTAAATAAAATTTTTGCATATATTTTCCCTCTCTGAAGCTTGGTTATGACAATTTTATCTCCTGAAACAAGTTTTCATATATGTTTTTTCTACCAAAGCAAATTAAATCAGGTACAAAAATGTATGCGAAAATTTCTTTCAAATACCATAAATGTAAAAATCAAACTTTAGATACCTAATTAAACTTTTTACTAAAGTTAGGTATCAAATTATTCAAATCAAACTTCAAGTACATAATTGAGCTTTTTTTGAAAGTTCAGGTACCATTTTTTGCATTAACCCTATTTAATTTTATTAGCTTGTGAGCATGTTTAATATTAAAACGAATTTAAAGGTCATTCAAGTTTAAGTAGAATTTACATTTTAGTATTATTTAAATTTGAATAAAGAATTCTTTTGACTTAAGTAGAGCTAAATGTGTATAATCAAGTTGTATTTCAAGCTTGTTCAATATTATTTCAAGTCCAGTTAGGGCTCAAAAATATTTGAACTTAACCAAAACAAAACTTTATAATTTCAAGTCCAACTTAAATGAAGCTCGTGACTTATCATTTCAATTCGACACCTTTACAGTACTAATTATAAGTTCTAAAAGCAAAGCCTATCCAGCATATAAAATCATCTATTCTCTGAATACATTGAAACTCATGAGTAATTTTTTGCTTTTTTATAAAGTGAAATAAAATATATATTATATGTCATCCATGTCTTATACCATAATAAACAAATATAATTTAATATTTCTTTTAAATATACATTCTAGCAGACATAATTATAACGAATTCTAGTAAAAATACGATAAGATAAATTGACGGATCACCCTCTAAGAGAACTTTTACAATTATGCGAGAACACGCCATTTTTAAAATTAAGCACTTACACCTCTAAAATTGGTGGGAGACTCACGACTTTTCATTATAAAGCTACTGGCGGAAATATCTTTTTTGAAAAATCGCCACGTCATATGTATTGTTGACATAATAAACATCAAATTTAATTATTCAATTTAAATATAGAGTTCCTAAATATATGTGCCTTCTCAAAATCCGATCATAAAATTTATAACCGAATGTGACAAATATAATAAGAGAAAAACCGCATTTGACTCCAAGTCAAAATTGAACTAGCAAACTCTAGGGACAAATTATTGAAGTTGCGTCTACTTTGTTATTTTATGTGTTTTAATTTGAAATCATTTAGTAATATATATTTAGTATTACATTGAAGAATATATCACATGAATATAAGAGTGATATACGTGTGTTGGTTAAATTTGAATAAGGGCTCATCAAGATATATGTTGATAGATAAATTTGAATAGTGCTCCTCAAGGTCAACCCAACCTGCTTAAAAATGAGTCAACCTCCATGGCAGATCCAGATTATAACTTTGAGACCAAGCAAACCTACTAAGTCACTCAGTCTACTCAGATATAGTCAACCTACTTAGTGTTTAGTCACTCAACTTGGCCAAATTTAACCCCATCAACTCCACTTCCAAAACTTTTTTCTTTTTATTTTCTTTTTCTTACTATTGGGATGTATTGAACAGCCCTATTTGAGCCAAAATTTCTTATTTGTTTGCTCAGGGTAATTTTCAAGAATTGGCTTTATTCAAACTTTTCCTTTCATTTTTTTCCTTGTGTTGCTTGCTTCATAGCAGTTGCTACTATTCAATAGTCCTAACAAACTTTATTATTATGCTCTTTTATACACATATGACATTATGGATATATGTTCCGTGATGCAATTGATATAATTGTTGTTATATGCTAATATTGTTGTGACAGCACTATGTTGAAATTTATGTTGTCTTTACTATTGAAATTTTTTTATCTCTTTGGCCATTACTCTTGTTCAATTCAAAGAAATTTTCAATTCCTTTTATTTTACTTTGTTTCTAATCTTTATTCCCTACTTGATTTCACTTGAGACACTAAGGACAATATCTATCTTTTAAGTATGGGGAAGGAGGTAGAAAAGGAACAAGCGTTTTGAATAATTTTTTCGATAAAATTCCCTTGCTTAAGGATTGCATTACAATTGATTATATTCTTTCATGGATGCTACTCATAGAGAACCAAATTTATTGCACTAAGTGATTATACAATTTTACCTTACACTCACATGATAAATAACTAAATTTAACAAAATTATACATAAATTTTTTCAATTTTGTGAAATTTAAATTACTCAATTTTTGTACTCTTTGTACTTTGCTAAAATTGAAAAAACTTTCACCTCAATATGGATTTACTTTTAAATTTTTAAAGTACATTTTTAACCCCTTAAACTTTCAAAAATAGGTAAATTATAATGAAAGGTCATGACATTTAAGGTTAAGTTTATTTGAGGTCACAATGTTTCAAATGGTTTATTTGAAATCACCACATTTAGAGAAGTGAGCTAATGCAGGTCTTCATTGACATGTGTCAACAAGAGAAAAATTTAATTAAAACTTAGAAAATTCACCATGCTGCCACATTATAACACGTGTCAACGCTGACCTCAATTGACTAACTTTTCTAAATATTGTAACTTGAAATGAACCACTCAAATATTGTGACATCAAATGAACTTGCCCCCAAATGTTGTGACATTACAGTGTAATTTATCCTTTAAAAAATTGGCATTGTTAAAGACAGTTAACCTTTTTTTTATCAAAATAAAACAAAAGGATTTGTAAATTACACCCTCAAACTTTCGTATGCATGGGGATTTACCTCCTAAACTATCATTTGTATGTGGATTTATCCCCCAAATTTTTAAGGTGCACCTCAAAGTTCAGAGACTGAATCCGCATCTAGGTAAAAGTTCGATAAGGTATTTTGCAATTATCCTTAAGAAAAATCCATGTGAAGCAAGATTACTTATTACTTAGGCTTGAAATTTAGAGTTGGGACTTGGGATTATACTAAGGTCACTAGTTAGGAGTTAAATGGTTATATTTTGAAGTTAATTATTAATGTGATATCCCTCAAATATAGATGGTGAAACTCTAATCAAAGAAGCATCTTTTGGTGTAATGACTTGGAATTCGTCGGAATTACAAAGTTAAGCGTACTTTGGATAAACAATCCCAGGATAGCTGATCTCCTGGGAAGCATCGACACCAAAGGACAAAATCGTGCGACGTTTTGACAAAGTAGATAATACCTTGAAGGGTTAAGTTCCGGGGCATTGTAGATAGTATCAGAGTAGTTAAGCAGCCGGGAGTATGTCATCATTGCCTGGTGTAGCCCTGAACCTATGTAACGAAACTAATGAAGACGTTGATTCTATAAGTGGAGGAGTATGTGATGCCCCTCAAATGTACATAATGAAACCCTAATCACAAAGGCACCTTTTAGTATAATGGCTTAGAATTCGTTGAAACTTCAAAATTAAGTGTATTCTGGGTAGAGCAATCTCAGGATGGATGGCATCTAAAAAGTGCTAACACCAAAGAACAAAACCGTATAGTGTATGGCCAAAGTGGATAATACCTCAGTGAGTGAAGTTCCGGAGAGTTGCAATTCAGTATACTCATTCCTTCATAATCTTGAGAGCATTATAACCTTTAATGGATATTCAAATGTATTGATGGTCTAATATCGAATAAGGGCCACTCAAACCAATTCCGGTCAATGAGCAGATAGGACGACCCATCTATGTCTAAGCCTTGACCACATTAGTAGCAAAATAAGACCTCACTTAGGCATCCATCACTCAAACTTGATTGAACTCAATTGGTAAGAGATGTGGCCTATATGCCAACAAAAGGCATAGGTCTAGGGTTTGATCCTTGAAAGCTACAATTAGGGCCAATTCTGCCTATGCGTAACAATACCTGATTGTGCCTTGAAGGAGTTGCTTGAGGGGGCTCTAGATAGGGGCTAGTGTCCCTAGCATCACGCTCCTTGCCTAGGGTGGCCTAAGGGTGCCCCTATACTGCGATATGCCTGGATGTGGGGTGTAATACACGACTCAATTGGTAATAAGCGTAGCCTGTGAGCTAACAAAAGGCCTAAGTTTGGGATTCAATTTTTTAGAAGTTGCAGCTGAGGTCAATTCTACCTATGTGTAACAATACCTTATTGTGCCTTGAAGGAGTTGCTTGAGGGGGCTCTGGATAGGAGCTAGTGTCCTTGGCATCACGCTTCCTACCTAAGGTGGTCTAAGGGCTTAAGGACGCCCCCACACTGCAGTGTACCTGGGATGTGGGGTGTGACATCGACACTCGACTACTCCCTTCAATGTTCTATAAACCCTACACTCTACCCCTTTTGGTACTCGTTGCTCGGTTGAACTCGACACACATAATAGTGGAATGGTGGGTCTACTCTACGTCCTCCATGATCGCTACCAACTACGCACTCGCCCACTAATCCACAATCCCAAGACACTCTTAATCGTCTAATCAATCAACTATAAACACCTCTCTTCCTTCCATTGGAATGGTAATGTTGCACCTATCACTTGACATATATTACCTATATGCTTATCACCATGGTAGTTGACTTAGGCATCGAAGTAGCCTCGCCAAACCTATGCCCAACATGCCATCAACCAAGTTTTTTTTGTAGGCTTACTATCACGGTGATCTAAGCCCAAGTTCCTTATATCTACCCTCTACCAGACTCGAGCAAGTAACAAAATGAAAATTTCCACATTGTGTTTCCTAAAACTATATTAAATTGTGTTAAGAGTATTTAAAAACAAAAAGCCAAAGAAAAGGACTTAAATTCAATAAAAGTGTCTTCTACTCTAATGGCTTTGTAACCCTAAATTAAGAGTACCTCTAAATCTTAGCCTCAAGTATGTTTATTACCTTCCCTCAAGGAATTTGGTATTAAAAAGGCACTAGGCTTATAATGACTATTAAAGTGTTCAATGGGTCTTGTAACTCGAGTAATTAAGCACACGGGATAACCCTTTAAGGAGATAACACCACTGACTTGTAGTGACGAGCTTAGGATCATCAGCTAAAAGCTTACTACATGGTTTGCTAGGCAAACCCAAAAAACTAAACTCAATCAAATAAGTTAAATTGGTAGAGATTCAATGGGGTCTCTTTGAATCCTAATAACCTAAGGTCATCCTACCTGGGATTTACCAAACCGAAACCACTTTGACTTGGATAAAAAATAGTGATCAATTAAGTGCTTCCAATTGAAAAATATAAAAGATATGAGAAAATTCAGGGGATGAATAGATGTTTTATGCATACATTTTTAAAGTAGTTTGAGTATAACCTAACCACTTACTATGACATGACTAATTTGAAAAGTTACTTGAATTGAAATGCTTAATCTAAGTGGTTGCAAGATGGGAGTTTAAGCTTAATTTGAATCTTAATGTAATTGTTAGTAGGTATTCCTTAGTAATTTGATCTTAATGAGGACAAGAAATGTTTAAGTATGAGAAATTTTGATAAATACTAATTGACTCTTAATTATAAGAGCTAAAGTATGTTTAAATTAGTTATTTTTTGTGATAATTGAATGGAAATAGCTCGTAAAAATACTTACGGATTGATTTCAGCCTTCTAGAGTGTTAATTTAAGTAAAAGAAAAGATTTGATCAAGTTTCATGCATTTTAAAAGTGTTTAAGCAAGAAATGAAGTGTTTTATATTAGACACGAGCTTGACACAACTATGCCATCTAGTTATAGTGTAATTTACACCAAAAGATATTAACATTTTAGGATAATTTCATTTAATGTATCAATATTATGAGTGATTAAAAATATGAATCAACACTTCGCAAAGTAAATCAAATGAGCTATCATGGTTTTACAAAATTCATTTAAGGTATCAACGTTTCGATTAATTTCATTAGGTTTCCTTAATCTTTGTCACTGATCAATTATTAATACCTTAATTAACTCATCTTATAAAACTTTGATATCTTTTTTTAACTGCTTAAAATGTTAATACCTTAAATAAATTTATCTCTAATTTTTTATTTCTCTTTTTAACCACTCGAAACATTAATACCTTAAATGAACTTATCATCAAACATCGATACCTTTTGATGTAATTTACCTTTTGATTATGTCAAAAGTTGATGAACTTGTATGTGCAATGTGAATTTTGATGAGACAATATGTTGCACAATTAACTATTCAATTATTGTAAATTGTACTTAATTAGCCAAATATGTGTGTGTGTATCTGTATGTGTGTGTGTGTGTTGTGCATCTTTGTGGACTTTCTGCAGGTTTTTTAACAAGAACAGTATTAATCAAGAGTTAAACAACTTTACTCATTAAGGTATGGCAAACTCAAGCCAAAGCTCAATAAGCCAAAAATGCAAAGAGCCTAGTCGAGGGTCATATCGAGGGGTTAACAAGTCAATTAGTTAAGGCACGATATAATTAAGACCAAAACTCAATGAATTCAAATATGTAGAGTCAGTAGTCAGGGGGATTGTCGAGGGCTCAATGTGTTGATCAGTCAAAGCGCGACAAGTTTAAAGTCTAAGACTCGAAAAGATCAAAGAAACATAGTATTGAAAGAGGGAAAATTTGATTTGCGACACATTGAGTGCAACAAGTCTTAAAGCGCAACAAGTTTGAATTCGAGACTCGATGGAGTTCAAGTGAGCAAAGACTTGTCAAGGGAAAAAATGAGGCACGACACTTTGAGGTGTGACAAGTCTTTAGAGCGTAACAGTTTAAATATTAAAGTCAATATAGCAAAAAGAGCCATTGAAGCGCATTTAAGCCTGAAGACTTAAAGACGTTAACTCTAACAGAAATTTAAATTTTTAAGGCAATATATACTCTATCATTGGAAGATTCAAGAAGTGAAGTGTGGAAAGAGCTCTTATTTGGAAACAACTTTCTTGTTCTCTATTCATTAATTTGTATATCTTAGAAAAGACAGAAAATAAATATTCTAGTGCTTGGATTCTTGTATTTGCTATCTATCTGAGAGTATCTAGAGAGAGAAAAGAAATAGTTTATTTCCTGAGTGCTGTAAAGCATTGTATTGCTTAGCTTGAGCATGTGTTTTTGGTGATAAATAAACTAGTGGTGAAGTCCCTAATTAGAGGCATTGGTTGATTATGGAGAGTAAGAAGGGGGTCGAACTTCATGTTAAATCTGAACTAATATTTTCTATTCCTATCTGTTTTATATTTATTATTGTAATCCGCTACTATTAAAGTTATCATTTATCTACTGCATTAAAATTAATTGTTTTAATTTCATCTGGTATTAGAGCATCGTCTCTATTTGTTTTGTGCTTAATTGCATATAGAGTAAAGATCATGGCATCTAATGTACTAGGATTTCTAGAAGGGCAAGCTATAAGTAGACTATCACTTCTAAGTGAGGGTAACTACCTATATTGGAAGTGCATAATGAAAATTTATCTAAAAGCCCAAAATAGATTAATGTGGAATATTATAGACAATGGGCTTTTAAAAATAGAAGGAAAGAAGAAAAAGATTATAATGAAGAAGACTGAAAAAAAAAATAGATTTAAATGAAATTGCTATGAATATTTTGCATTGTGGTATGAATGAAAGTGATTTAAATAGAATATGTACATGTAATTCTACTAAAAAATATGGGATGAACTGGAAAAAACTTATGAAGGAACTTCTGGAGTACAAAAATAAGTCTTTTATGTGGACAATTCGAAAATTTCAAAATGCTTCCTAATGAATCTATAAATGAAATGCATAACAGATTCATTAATATCATTAACCCTGTGAGTGTAATTGGGAAGAATTTTTCTAACTTGAAAATAAATTCTAAACTTCTAAGGTCACTATCTAAGGATTGCGAAGTTAAAAGAACTGCCATAAAAGAAGCACGAGACTTCAATGCTATGAGCAAGGAAGAACTCTTTGGAGCACTCAAAACACATGAGCTCATCAAAAAGCAAAGAGACGAATCTAACAAGAAGACTATTGCCTTAAAAGCCACAAGTCAAGATTCTAGCAATAATGATGATGAGGATGAAAATGAGGAACTTGTCTTGACGGCTAAGAAGCTTAAAAAGTTCATGAGACCCAGCAACAAGATAGAGAGTGAATGATGGCAGCAGCTCATTAAGACACAAAAGGAAAGATGTAATAACGTGCTATAAATGTCAAAAGCTATGACATATAATAATATTGTCCATTGCTCAAGAAGGCTTCAAGGGGACCTAGAAAAGAAGCACTCATCGCTACTTTAAGTGATGATGACTCAAGTGACTCGGATGAGAATGTGTACTTCATGACACTAGACAATGAGATGAATTCTCCCTCCTATCCTTCTTATGATGAATTATATGCCATGTATGATAAAGTATGTTGATGCTATAAGTTAGAAAAAGTAGAGAAAAAGATCAGCATACTTAAAGTATTTAACGATGGAAGTAAGAGAAGAGCTAAAAAATTTTCAAACTAAGCATGAGAAAATTAAATCAGAAAAATAATAAGCTGCATGATGAAATAAATATATTGAAATAAGAAAATGAAAAGATGAACAATAAGTGTAAGAAGTTAAAAGCAAAAAAATGAATTGAAGGAAATTAATGAAAAATTAACAATTGAAAATGATTTGCTAGATATTGAAGTTAAAACATTAAAAAATATTGACGATGTTGCTGGTGTTGGTAGTAGTAGTAGTAGTGATGAAATCTTAAAAGAGCTAGAAAAATTTAAAATGAAAATATTTTGCTAAAGCTAGCTTAGATTATTCAATAGCAACTATAGCCAACTTTACAAATGGTAAATGAATTTGAGCACACTTCTTGAAAATCAAAGGTGTATTTCAAATAAATATGGAATTGGCTATAGTGAAAATAGCTGCAAGTCCCATAAAACTCATTTTGTAAAAGCCACCCATGGGACATGTAATTACTGTAGCAAATCTTGTCATGTTGCATTTAATTGTGCAACAAGAAAAACAATGCATTTGAATCATAGAAGCAAGCGATTTGAGTTCCTAAGAGAGAGGTTCTTATTCCACCTAACTAAAAAGGACCAAAACTCAAATGGGTACCAAACAAAAAATATTCTGTTTTATAGGGATCTTCAAGTGGGAACAAAAAATGGTACTTAGACAACAGCTGCTGTAGACACATGACTGAAGACCATCTAAGTTCTAATCACTAGACTTGAAAGATCAAGGAAATGTTACCTTTGGAAACAATCACAAATCAATTGTTCTTGGTGAAGGTAACATTATTGTTAACAAAGATTTAATTATTAAAAATGTACTGCTTGTTGATGATTTAAAATATAACTTACTTAATATAAGTCAAGTGGTTTTAAACTAACATTTTTTGCCAATAAATGCTCTATTGGAAGAATTGACTATAACCAAGTGTATTTTGAAAGATATAGACGAAGAAATATTTACAAAATCAATTTAGATGAATAACCAAATGAAACTTGCCTATATTCCTAAAATAACAATAGTTAGCTATGGCATAGAAAATTGGGACATACTAGTATAGATGTTATTCCAAAACTTGTTAAAAAGAATCTTATCAAAGGTTTACCAAAAACAAATTTTCAAAATGATAAGATTTGTAAAAAATGTTAACAACGAAAGAAAACTAAGACTTCTTTTAAAACTAAGAATGTTGTTTCTACTTCTTGGCCATTAAAACTATTACATAAGGACATATTTGGTACTATTAAAACTCTAAGTTTGAGAGGCAAGAAATACACTTTGGTTATTATTGATTATTTCACTAGATATATATAGACTTTCTTTATTGCATCTAAAGACAAAACAAATCATGTCTTTTTTAGATATTATAAGAAAGTCTAAAATGAAAAATGTCATAATATTATATCTATTCGAAGTGATCATAAGGGAGAATTTGAAAATTATGAAATGGATATTTTTGCAATAAATATGGCATTAAACATACTTTTTCATCACCTATAACTCCACAACAAAATGGTGTATCTAAGAGGAAAAATAGAACCTTAATTGAAATGGCTAGAACAATGTTGTATGAAAATAATTTGCCAAAATATTTTTAGGCTGAAGCTATAAATACTGCTTGCTATATATCAAATAGAGTTTTTCATAAGACCAATTCTCAAGAAAATCCCCTATGAGCGTTGGATAGGAAAAAAACCTAACATATCTTATTTTCATCCATTTGGCACTAAATGTTACATTCTAAACAATGAAAAAGAATAATTGGAAAAAATTTGATGCTAAAAGTGATGAAGGAATCTTTCTAGGTTATTCTTTAACAAATAAGGCATATAGAGTGTTTAATAAAAGACAATAGTTGTAGAAGAATCTATACATCTTGCTTTTGATGATTCTTTGCCTCATTTATGCTCAAATGATGATGTGGATGTTATTTGTGTTGATTTGAATAGATTCTCTCTTGAAAATAATAATAAAGAAGATAATGAACATAAAATGGATGTTGTGCATGAATCTGTTAATATGATCTTCTTAAAGAATGGAAATATGTAAAATCACATCCAAAAGATCTAATTATTGGTGAACCCCCTAATAAAGTACAAATAAGATCATTTAAAGAACATGTAATATTGTTTTTTTATTACAAATGAGCCTAAAAATATTGAAGAAACCTTAAAAAATGAATTTTAGACACATGCTATGCAAGAATAATTAAACTAATTCACAAAAATATGCTTGGGAATTGGTTGTTAGACTTGATAAAAGACCGATTATTGGAACCAAATGGGTATATGGAATCAAGCTTGATGAATCTAGTATAATAACAAGAAACAAGGTTAGATTAGTTGATAAAGGTTATAATCAAGAAGAAGGCATATCTTTTGATAAAACCTTTGTCCTGGTTGCTAGACTAGAAGCTATAAGAATGCTTTTGATATCTGTTGCTTTTTAGAATTTTACTTTTTTTCAAATGGATGTCAAAAGTGCTTTCTTAAATGGTTTTATAAAAGAAGAAGTCTACGTAGAGCAATCACTAGGTTTTAAAAATAACAAATTCCCCAATCATGTTTTTAAATTAAAGAAAGCTCTTTATGATCTAAAGCAAGCTCTTAGAGCTTGGTATGAAAGACTCAATAGTTTCCTTTCAAACAATGGATTTTCTAAGGAAAAATTGATAAACTCTGTTTATTAAAAATCAAAAGCCAAATACATTGATTGTGCAAATCTATATAGATGACATTGTATTTGGAGCTAAAATATGAGTCTTACAAATGAATTTGTTGAGTCTATGAATAAAGAATTTGAAATAAGCATGATGGGAGAACTTAATTATTTTCTAGGTCTTCAAATAAAGCAATCTGAAAATGGAACATTTATCAATCAATCAAAATATATAATAGATCTATTGCAATGGTTTAAAATGGATAATTGTCAAACGAGACCTACACTTACGAGCACAAATGTAAAATTTGGCAAAGATGAAAATGGAAAAAATGTGTGTGAAAAGCTTTATAGAGGCATCATAGGTAATTTGTTGTATTTAATAGCTTCTAGACTGATATGATGTTCTCGGTATGTATATGTGCACGATTTTAATCTTGTCCAAAAGAATCACACTTGAGTGCAATAAAACGCATATTCAAGTATCTTACATGCACAATTGAAATTGGCTTATGGTATCCAAAATTTACCGCTCTTGATCTAATTGGATACTCCGATGCTGTCTTTGTTGGGTGCAAAGTAGATCGGAAAGGCATAAGCTGCAAATGACACTTTCTTGGAAATTCTTTAATATCTTAGCACTCAAAGAAGCAAAATTATGTTGCACTTTCAACTGCTGAAGTTGAGTATATAGATGCTAGTAGGTGGTGTGCACAAATTTTATGGATGAAAAAAACATTGCTTGATTATGGTCTAAAATATGAAAATGCTCCAATTCGTTGTGATAACATAAGTGTTATAGATTTGGCAAAGAATCCGATTCAACATTCAAAGACCAAGTGTATCGAAATTAGACATCATTTCATTAGAGATCATGTTCTAAATAGAGATATCAGTTTGGAATTTGCTGATACAAATAATCAAATTGCTGATATTTTTACAAAACTCTTGAGTACGGATCGTTTTTGCTCTTTGCAAAGAGAATTAGACATGATCAAACAAGATGAGTGCTAAAATATCATGAAACCAAGATGATTTAAAACTTGATCAAAGGATAAAAGAAGCTATTAAATGTTCACATCTGCTTTGTGATCTGTTGTATTTGTTGAGTGAATAATGCCATTCGTGAGATTAGTGAGCTAATATTGTAAGGCACTATTCACATATTTTATTTGAGTGTTTTGATGAAGTCCGTATATGATGATGCACTTGTGTGAAGTCCTACATGTGTGTAGGCATTTGTGAAGTCTTCATGTGTTGAGTCAAGCATGTGAAGTCCTACGCGTGTGTAGGCATTTGTGAAGTCCTCATGTGTTGAGGCAAGTGTGTGAAGTTCTACATATGTCTAGGCATTTGTGAAGTCCTCTGTTGGTGCGGCAATTATTGTGAAGTCTTCTTTGTGAGGCAATTGTTTCGTGTTGAATGAAATGCATGAAGGTTTCCTTGAGTGAGGCAAATTGCTGAAACTTATATGTCATCTATGCATCTCTCCTTGGTTGTAATATTATAAGTCTATCATTTTTTTCTAGTGTATAAAGAGGGAGAAGTGCAGAATGTATAATTAACATGCATGCATGTAGTCTTCTTTCATAAGCACAAAAGGGAAGCCAAATGGCGTATCAAGTATAGCTTGCATTTCCCTAGAATTAAGCATTAAGCCATT
Organism: Combretum micranthum; assembly: GCA_024138025.1. NCBI lineage: Eukaryota > Viridiplantae > Streptophyta > Magnoliopsida > Myrtales > Combretaceae > Combretum > Combretum micranthum. The sequence goes on from JAMXBD010000255.1 coordinate 1,088,386, forward strand.
TGAATCAAATTTAAAAAATTTCTTTGAAACCCAGATGCTTAATTGAGGGGAAGCATATTGAATTGAAAAAAGGGTTCATTATGCATAATTGCGCTCATTAAAAGGAGGAGATTGTTAAACTTGTATATTCGATGTAATTTTGATGAGACAATAAGATGCACAATTAACTATTCAATTATCGTAAACTGCACTTAATTAGATAAATATATATGTGTGCATGTTTGTACGTCTTTATGAAGTCTCTATACATTTTTAGTAGGAACAGTATCAGTCAAGAGCTAGACAAATTTATTCATTAAGGTGTGACAAACTCAAGACCAAAGCTGAACAAGTTAAAAATGCAGAGACATTAGTTGAATGTCGTGTTGAGGGTTCAACAAGTCAATTAGTCAAGGCACGACATAGTTAAGACCAAAGCTTTGTGAATTCAACTACACAGACTTAGTGGTCGAGAGGATCATCAAGGGCTCGACGTATTGATCAGTCAGGGCGCAACAGGTTTAAAATCTACGACTCGACAAGATCAAAGAAGCATAGTATTGGTCGAGGGTAAATTTGAGACATGACACATTGAGCAGACAAGTCTTAAGGCGTAATAAGTTTGAATTCAAGGCTCGATGGAGTCCAAGTGAGCAAAGACTTGTTGAGGGCAAAAATGAGGTGCGACGAGTCTTTAGGGAACAATAGTTTAGATATTGAAGCCAATGTGGCAAAAAAAGCTTGAAGTGCATTTAATGCTTGGCAACTTAAAAACATTATCTATGACGGACATTTGAATTTTTTAAGGCAATATATACTCTGTCCTTTGGAGATTCAAGAAGTGAAGTGCAGAAAGAGCCCTTATTTGCGAATAAAAAAAAAATTTATTTTCTTGTTCTCTTATTCATTAATTTTTATTATCTCAAAAAAGGGAGAGAATAACTATTCTAGTGCTCTTATTCTTATTTTTGTTATCTATCTGAGAGCATCTAGAAAGAGAAAGGAAATAGTTTACTTCATGAGTGTTGTAAAGCGTTATATTGCTCAGCTTGAGCATATGTTTTTGGTAATAAATAAACTGGCGGTGAAGTCCTCAATTAGAGGCATTAGTGAATCGTGGAGAGTAAAAAAAGTGTCAAACTCCACATTGAATCTGGACTAATATTTTCTGTTGTCATCTCTTTTATATTTATTTTTGTAATTAGTTGCTATTAAAGTTATCATTGATTTGCTTTATTAAAATTAATTATTTGAATTTTTAGGGTAAATACTCAATGCACACAACACCACCCCACCATTCCCCCCCTCTCCCCTTCTTAAGTATTTTATAGTGCTTTTTCATGTTTTGAAAAGTGATAGGAATTCCTAAGGAATTTTAAAGAAGGAAATTTGACATGGTTTAGACATGACCGTATTGTACGTGTGTTGCACTCAGTTCTCTTTGTGTCAACTTTGCAACCAAGGATTATGTAAGAAATAACACGGTCATGTCTAAGCCATGTCATGTCGAGAAAAAAATATGAAAAATGTAATTTTTGACATGACTTATTGATACATGGCCATGCTTAGCCTGTGTTCCATTAAAAATACATCAGCATAATTTAAAATGTTGTTTCTAAAAGGGAAATAAACCTACTTTGAGGAGAGAGTGTTTGTTAATTCCAAATTAGAAAACTTTCAAGATTTACAAGTTTTTGCTCATGAAGATGCTCCACTTTCCTAAGTTGAAGATCTCTCTTTCTTATTTTGAAGATTACTTTTCATTTCTTGAAAATGGGTTTTCCACTTTCAAAAGAGGCAACTTACTAAGTCAAGAAGAAGAAACTTCCAATTTCAATCGGGACGAAGCTTTATAAAAAGGGAAATTTGAATATTACAGCGAAAAAAGATTCATATACTCTATACCCTTAAGAATTTTACAAGTCAAGATTCGAGCTTTGCTCAACCTATAAGAATTCTTTCTAATAGGAGGTTTAATTGCCATATCTTGATGTTTATTTCTACTTTAATTGTTGAATCCATGGAGGAATAATGCCTTTAGTCTAGATTTTAATGAACCCTAGGTCTTTTATGCGATTGTTGTTATTTACTTCAATTAATTGATTGATTTCTTATATCTAATAATATAGTTTTTATTGTTTATCTTGAATTGATAATCTAAAGTATAGATCCTTGATTTTATTTCACACATGTTAATCAACAAATTACTTTTGTAAATAAATTTGCACAATTAGGGGAAATTTCACGCAATCCTAGACATAAGACAACATAAATCTCTAAGATTAGTGTCAAACCTAGTAAGGGATTTCTAGATCGATAATACAATCTTAAAGGTTTTGACCAAAAAGATATTTTGGTTAACCAACTTAGAATTTAAATTTTGATAATCTCAACAAAAATATAGAATTAATTTAGGAACTTCTACCATTTAAGAACATCAAGAATATAATTAGAATTATCTTTTGTGTTATCATATCGATATTGTTCAAGATTTACAAGTTCTTACAACTTGACATCTTTTGGAATCTTTTCATGTTATGAATAGTCATGTAATTATTAATTACCTTGATAAGCTTAATTTGTATGGCTAAATAATAGGAGAGAGATGTTATTGCTAATAATCTCTAATCCCTATGGAACGATACTCACACTTAATACTTATACTATGGTATTGATAAGTGCAATTGCCTTCACAATCATAGTTTAAAATTGAATATGAAATTTTTAACTTGCTTTTGATTTTTCTATTACCTACAATTAGTATCACAAAACCTATTCAAAAGAACGTTTCCCTCTCCTTAAGATTAACTAGCTAGTCTAATTAATACCTAGGTACACTTCACTAAGCATGTCATGCCCTGAGTTGGTTCAAGGCGCGTCTAGTCTGCCATGCATAACGGTTAAGCATCATACACTAAGGCTAATCTCATCTACAGTTTATCGTGATCGTTGCTAAACAAATTTTAGATTGTGAAATCATTTCATTAGATTAAGGAATCAACTAGAATTTGCAGTGGAAAATAAATTTCATATAACATTTTCTAAATAGGTTACTTCAGAGAGTATACCATTATATGTATATAAGTTTCATACCATCAAATATTTCAAAATAAAGAGTTTCAAATATCTTAAAATAAAGAGTTTCAAATATCTCAAAAAATGCGCACAAATAGGTCATTATTAAAATATAAGTTTGATAGCAAGGTTCTATATAAAAAATAATGAGAATAATCCAACGAATCTTAGTTACTCCACTCGTCAAGAAACTCCTCGAAGTCCATGCCACACTCCATGTAATCATAGCTATCATCATCATAATCATCATCACCTAAAAAAGAAAGGAATGAGCCGAAGCTCAGTATGACAGCAACACAAGCACACACACGAGATGGGTATGCACACATGTTGTAAATATAATGCAACAACCAATAATTTATATCTTTAATGTGATCCCCCCATATATAGGTTGTGGAACTCTAATCATGAAGGCGTCTTTTCAATGTAATGGCTTGGAGTTTGTAGGACTTCAAAGTTAAATGTGCTCTAAGCAGAGCAATCCCAGGATGGGTGATCCTCTGGGAAGCGTTGGCATCAAAAGGACAAAACCGTACGACGTGTGATCAAAGCTGATAATACCTCGGTGGGGAGAGTTTCGAGTCGTTACACATGGTGTCCTGGTTTGCCTGAGGGTGCGCTAGGAGGGTAAGTGTACCTAGCGTCACGATTTCTATCCAAAGTAGCCTAAAGGCCTAGGGTAACCCCTCCGCTATGGTGGAGCTTAGGGTAGCAAGTCGTAACAAATGGTATCAAAGCAGTGGTTCTAGACCTGTGTAACGAAATTGACGGGGACGTCAGTTCTATAAGTGAGGAAGTATGTGATACCTCTCACATATAGGTTGTGGAACTCTAATCATAGAGGCGCATTTTTGATGTAATAACTTGGAATTTGTCAAAACTCTAAAGTTAAGCATGCTCTAGGCAGCGCAATCCCAGGATGGGTGACCCCTTAGGAAGCGCTGGCACCAAAGGGATCAAACCATACGGCGTGTGGCCAAAGCAAACAATACCTCGGTGGGTAGAGTTCTGAGTCGTTACGCAGTACCCCTGGTGTCCTAGTTATGCCTGAGAGTGTGCTGGGAGGGCCAGTATACTTAGCATCGCGATCCCTGCCCAGGGTGGCTTGAGGGCCTAGGGTTGCCCCCTCCGTTGTGGTGAAGCCTGGGATGGTAGGTTATGACATTTAAATTAAAGTGTGGCAAACAATAGTGGAGCACTCACACTCCAGCAAAACGCTGGAAACCTAAGAATCCTGAGTAGCAGCAACTGCTTAGGGGGTTGCTATAAACCACTCGAGTACCTATATCTCATATAAGAACATCTAGTAAATAGCTTCGCCTAAGAGTTACAGTCGTTACTCATCTTTCTTCACATTAGTCTATTGTGATTAAGTAGAGTAACAAAGCCCATATATTAAACTACTTAAAACAACTTCTTTCAATATGAATAAATGTTACCCCGATATCGTACCCTTTATCAGCTACCCGTGAGCTATTAATAACTATCATTTTTCTAATCTCAATGATGGGGGGTGGCCTAAGTGCCAAACTATCGTACTTGCACAGCCTAACAATATTGTCGCCCCTCGGATCGAGTTAAACGACCACGCACAACCAGCAAGTAATTATCGAAGCTGTCTTTAAGTATTAATTTATTTATGAAGCCTATCCAGAGCAAACAACACACAAGTCACTGTGTACCTAATATAAAATCTATATTCTAAACAATTAGAAGGTGGACTAGAAGTTAAAGTAAAAGGAAAACTCCTACAAATATCTACTCAAGAGATTGATTCATATAAGCATTTAAATTAATTGTTAACTTATATGAAATCATTTTTCTAGAGGATATACATTTGAAACAACATACTTCTCTTATTATTCATGGTCTATCATATTACAATCATTTTACACCTAAGCTAATTACAATTTTATATGATCTTATAGGAGTTCACTAGTTAGGCTAATAGCTAAGTATAAATTATTGGTCTTTGAGAAATTTACTAAGCCAACATTAATCAATAAATCTAATCAAGTTGGATAGAATTAGTCAATCAAGTTCATTTTGTATTTAACTTAATCTATTTAACCTATTTATGGTATGATCCTTAAAATAGTATTTCAAATAACATATCTGTTGTTAATGCTAATAAACTTTTACTTGGTATAACAACTCATTTAAAATGTAATTATTCTTAATCTATTTTTACCTCTAAAAGGTGTTAGGATTCTAAACCAATTTAATATTATGTTTATACTATCTCATAATACCATATTAATACCTATTTTATTAAATAAGTTCCTAAAATTATGTCGACACCATTTTTGCCCCCTTTTAAAAATAATAATAAATAAATTCAAAAATCATAAAAATTGTAAAAAGATAGAAAATACAATAAGAATTGAAAATTATTTAAAAACAATAATAATTAAAAAAATAAATTAGCTAAATTAAAAATCAACAAAAATTACAAAATTGAAAAATGAATATAAAAATTTGAAAATTAAGAAATATGAAAAAACCCCCATCTTTTAGTAAACAAGCTTTTAGAATTAAAATAAAAAATTGAAAATAAAAATAGAATAAATAAAAAATAAAAAAGATTTTGGCTTGTCATGTTTTAGGCTGCATTTGAAAATTAATTTGGATCTCGAACCCATATCAAATTTGGCTCGTTTTCATTAGAATTGTATTAAGCCTAGTTTATATGGGTTAAATATACTTGAAATGGGATAATTAATGCGGAAAAAATCAGCACAGTTAGTTAAGGCAAGGGAATATTAGGGAGAAACCAAAGTTCGAATCAGGCTGAACACGAGGATGTTTAATTTGTTGCATGCAAAGCTCATTTTATGTGTTTTTAACTTAATTTCTTTGGGAAAATGGCGTTTTAGCTCCTTACAATACCAAAAGTCGGATTAAAATTATAACAAATGAGTTTGATGTCATTAATCTGATGGTGACGATTTCAATTCATTAACCGCCGGCGATCCACCTTTGTAACCGCCCATCAACTCCTCATTTCCTGAGTTTTCATGCTTTATAACGGTCGCTCCTCCACCTTCCCCAGCCTCTATAAAAAAGCAATCCCGATCCCCTCCATAATCCAAAGAAAAAAGAAAAAAGCTCGAAAAAAAAAGCTTAAGAAAAGATTTTTTCGATTGTCTCTTCGGATCTAAGAATTTGTGACTATACACTACCACCACTTAACTCCTCTGCTACTCAAAGACAGCCGTTCCAACCGCCGAACCCAACCATCCTTACCACTACAACTGGCCGTCACAACCGCTACTAGCTCCAACAGCTACCAACCAGTCGCCTCCACTCTAAACCACAGCTGCCAGCTCCTACTACTGCCTCTCCAATCGTAACCACGAGGATCAAATTAATAGCCTTCAACAAAGCCAGGTTTATTTTATATATAAAATATATTATTAATATTTATTTAATTAGTTAGAGTTATTATTATTTTTTTTTTAATGTATAGAAAACATAAAATAGTAGCAAAATAAAAAAATTATAGAAAATAGAAAAATAAAAAAAGGAATGCATTAGGATATTTTATATAATAAAATTTTAGATAAATAAAATTTAGGATATAGCTTTAACATAATTTTTTTTTATATTTATGTATGTATATAATGATATATAAACCATAAAAAAAATAATAATAAATGTATAATAATTTTGGGATTATTACCTCTTCTTTGATCATGTGTATTGAATTTGATGCATGCTCGTGACATTAGAGATTTATTATTTAGCAACTCATCTTTGTAAATATTTTTAATTAATAATACTAAAAATGGAAAAAATTGCAAAAACTAACAAAGATTTTTTTACCTTTTTCTACATATATATATATATATATATATCTAGTATATACTGTTATTATTAAAAGAAATGTTTTCTTAGCTTACATATTATATAAATATCATTTAGTTATTTTCTAAATTAACAAAATAATAAATGGGGTTTTCCAAAATAGATATCTTTTAGGAGTTTTCGAAAAAAAAGAAAAGAAAAATTAGGTGCTTTAGGGATTTTCAAAGTCAAATTTAAAATGATTAATCACTTAAACTTGGCGGGTTTTCAAAATAAAAATACAAACAAATTAAAAATTTTATAAAATACAAAACGAACTATGAGGACCTGATTCTGACTAGCGGATACGTAGACACCTGAGGGGCGATCACAAAAATTAAAAAAAATTAGGATTTTTTTTTAAAACAAAAAATATAGATTTGTGAATATGTAAATATATTTAAAAAAAGATTAAAAATCAAAATTAGTCTCTTTGGCCCATATAATTCAAGATTTCTAAAGCCCATTTAAAGCTTAGATAACCGTTTAGGTTTTAAAATAGCAGCCTCCGGACTCATCAATTTCTGGTTTTTCATGCATACCAATAGCCGAACTTGAAACCAAACTTCCCATTTGGTTTTTGGTTCATCTTTTTCTTGCTTTAGTCGGTGGCGACTCTAGTCAAAATATTTTTTTGAAAACCGAGCTTTTTACGAAAACCCTACCGGTTCCTTATCGAGTGATTCGTATCAAATGGGCAAGGTTTGATATGGATCGAGACCTTTAGCAAAAAGGAACGAAATTCGGACTCGACAAATTATAATAATTTATTATTCATATTAAAATTCATATTTTAATGTGAAAATACATTATTTGAATTTATTTCATATTTATTTGATCATAATCAATTTACCTTAAATTCCAATATTTTTCATTTCTATAGAAAACTATTGTGCACCCTATCTTTCACCAATCGGTTCACTATTTTAAACCTAGGTTCTTAAGCTCGACTTTTTATGTAAACTCCTTAACACATATATTTATATGTTTTTATGTTCATTTGGTCTAAAATAATTAGTTATGATTTTAATTTTAATTAATTCAAAACTGTCTAGAATAGGGGATACACGGCATTGACCAATCGGTTCACTCGATTTTGACCATTACTATGACTGATTCTTGGCCAGCTCATTACACTATTATAAAGTAGACATGCAGATTTATTGTTTTGACACAGGTACACTATCATCAAAGATCATTTTGGCCGCCAGTTCGGCCTTTAAAATTGACGCTACAATAACAATGCCAGATCTGATCTGAGATAATTTTTGTGATTTCTAAATTTTCTTTGTCAAATTCGACTTGCAAGCTATTTTTATCATCTAAAACATGTTTATTATATGTTGTTTCATCTGGTTCATACTTACAATCATATTCTACAAATTAAATCACAAATCACAGTTCAAACCATCATCATCAACACAAGTTTATCAAATTTCCAGCCTATATCAAAACACACATACATGCATATACTTCATGATTCTTGTTTGATAATTTTGCTTCAATTAAACATTTCAATCTAACATAATCATACATATATACATATTTCAACACACACATATATGTATAAACATGCAACAATTTCACTAAATCAAAAGCTATCTAACAAACATATATACATGTTCATATAGGTTTTCATGCATACCTATATTAGTCTATGCTTAATCTAAGTCAATATTTAGTAAGTTACATGAATCTATACATCATTAATATATTAAAATATCTTAATTACAATTACTTACTTGAATCCTTAGGAGTTTGTACTACTACTCCTCTAATGGATTGATGATGCTTCTAATGCTACCCCTAATTTAATCCTTGATTTTCTCTTCAAAATTCACCTAAAAATCAATTAAAATAGAGATTAGATTTTTTGGAAGAATTTAAGTAATTAGATGGTGGAAATGGGATGGATTTCCTTACGGATTGGAGACTTGTCTTGAAGAGTAATTGTTTTAGAATTTTTGTAGGATTTTCGGTGTGTTTTAGAGTGGTTTTCTTGAGAGAATTTAAGGGTTGGGGGCTACAAAAATTAGGGTTTTCTAAGGCCTCTATTTATAGTATTCTATGTCTTGTAAATTCCATTAGAGTTAAGGGAATTTTGGTCCTTTTACTTAAACAGTTTAAGGGCGTTTTTTTCTTTGCATATGTGTAGAATTCTTCTTAAATTGGTTAAGGTCATTTTGGTCATTTCACATATTGGAGATGTCTAAAATTTAGGGCATTATATCATGTGTGATGGTGCATGGTAGAAGCATGGTCTCATGGGTTTTACGGGCTTGATTTTTTTTTGTTGTGGTCTTCATATTGATGGGCTTGGACTTTCATGTGTTGGAATGGGCTTTACATTATGGGCTCTTGGGCATTTAGAATATAATTTAAGAAGTAAGAAAGAGAATTAGCTAATTGGTATTAGAAATTGATTCTAGGAAATCTAAATAAAGAAAATTAATATCTTACTTGAATTTAGGATTTTGCGTGCTTAGGAATTGGTATTTGAAAGTAAATATTTAGATTCAAATTTCTAAGATTTAAGAAGTTGGAATTTAGACTTCAATGGCTAAATTAAAGATTTAGGGGTTTATACGATTAAACTTGACGAATGGAATTTAGTTTGATAATTAGAAGGTGTTGAAGAATTTGAACTCATTGAAATGGGTAATTGAAGTGGTTTAATAGGTTAAATCAAGTAGTTACGGGACTAGATTCTCTATGTTTAATTAAATTCATTTACTAGTTCAATTGTGTTAAACTATCTAATTATATCCTACAGTTTGCTAAATTCTACTAGCTAAATAATTTAAAATCAATCTTTAAACTAAATTTAAATTAAGATTCAAAATTACTCATATTTTCATACTAATCGTCTAATAATATCTAATTAACTTAGACTAAAATTTAAGGTATTTTAAAGCACTTCATGGATGTCCTTTTAGGCTACACGCAACATGTAAACACCCAAGTTAGTTAAGGATATCCATAGCTCACAAAAAGGATAGCTACCGTTAACAAATCTATGTCCAATAGTGCCAATTGTTATGTCAAGTTCTTCAAAATTTTGAAGACATGAAAAGACTCCTTCATTGAGTTGAAGACCTTCCTGATTCATCCCCTTATCTATCCACACCAATTGTCAGAGAAGATTCATGTTTGTACCTCTCCATAAGTTAATGACCCCTTTCATTCGTTGATGTCCACAAGGAAGAAACAAAAGAAAGGAAGCATCAACCCATGTATAATGTTGTCACATTCTTCGAGGCTTAGAGGTAAGATATACCAAAGTTGAGAAGTTCAACCTTGCAATAGTTATCTCCACCAGACGCCTTAGGCCTTACTTCAAGACCCATCAAATGATGGTGCCAACTGATTAGACCTGTTGAATCATCCTTTACGAGCCAAATGCATGAGGGTAAATTATAAAATGAGTGATTAAACTTGGCATGTTCGATGTCCATTGTAAACCGCGATGTGCTATTAAAGCATAATTATTAGCATACTTTATTATTAGAAATACTGGAGAAGAAAGTACCACTAAGTAGAATGAAAAACCAAAATGGGCACTCCATGTTCATGGATCCTTTACTTAAGGATAAGTGAATTAGGGCTTGTACTCAAAGGCCCTTTCAGTGTGAAGGTAGAATAAAAAGCTTTAATTTTCATATTGAAGCTGGCCAAGGATACTAGAGCTTAAAATATTGAAAGTCACTCGGATTCTCATTTTATAGTCTAGCAAGTAAATGGTAAACATGAAACGAAGGGTGATGTGATGATCAAGTACTTAGAAGTCGTCAAAGCTTTAGCTTCAGAATCCCCCTCTTTGTGTGTCCATAAAATTCTGAGTCGAGAACTTAGAATCAAAAACTTTCTAAATTCACATCAACAAAAATCCCTGATCCAAACCAACTTAACAAGAATTTGATCAATTTTGTCCCATAAAAAATTATTAGCAGACAGAGACTAGTAGTCCCGGATATTCAACTCGCTCCAAACATTGTTGGATAGACCCCATAATGGTTATCTAAAGTATAGTACGGTCCCCTTCAACTAGGTAGAAGCTAAGATGCCAATGTACAATGTTGTCCATCATACCCTCTTGTACAAACAAGGTCATAGCTTACCTTTACTCTGGTGCCTTGGCCGTAAAGAGTTTAAGGCTCTTCAAGGAGCTATGCTCCAAAGAGTGCAGCAACGATGTCAATAATGAAAATCTCTACATCTGAGTCCTTCGATTCAAATACCATTGGCCGATTATGAAATAGGATGCTATTAAAATAGTGCAAATATGCCTTTAATATTAGCACACATCACTCGATCACACGCCAAGCAGCCAACTGCGCTCTCTTATTAGCTTGTGGCCATTCACTAAGTGGGGGCCTAAAATACTCAAACCTTTTTCCTAAGGCAATCAACAAGTGCTAGTATACCCTCATTGGAGTAGCTTATTTCACTAATGGATAGAAGCAAAGGCGAGTACTAAGATTAGGGCTACAAGTGAGCTGAGCTACTTGCAAGGTACTCAAGTTTACTCAAACTAGACTAGTTTTAGGCCCGGTCCAACTTGGCTTGTTTAGCTAAACTAGTCAAGTCTGAGCTTGTCTTCAGGCTCACGAGCTAACTAGTAAACAATCACGTTAAAGGCTCGTTTGCCAGGCTCGCAAACAAGCTCATTAAAGGCTTATTGAATTATATAATATTTTAATATAAATGCAGACATGTCCTTCCCTTACAAAAGAAACACAAGTATCCACACTAAACCAACCAGTTGAAATAATAACTTATTTTTACCATCTTGACACTTGTCAATTTATTATTGATTAAAATAATCAATTTAATAAATAATATTATTATATATGTTAACTTAAATGGTATAATAATATAACACCCTAAATTTCCTCATTAGCCCCTTCTGGATTCTTAGTGCACAAGGCAGATAAATTTTCTAGGGCTCCCAATTACCCTATGCATCAAATGGAGCACAAAGAAGCAACTTTACATTAAAAAAAATTAAAAAGACAAGACAACTGTAGATTAAAAAGATTGTCTTGTTCGGCAAAATTCAAATGCTACAAAATTCCCAAAACCATCAACCTAGAAACTTCATGAAAACCACCAACCCAAAACCACTGGCCTAGAGATTGTCCTCTCACTTCCTTTGCTTATCCAAATACAAAAAAAAAAATAAAAAAAAAATAATTATCCCAGAAACTTCACAAAAACCGCCACCCTAAGTGTATCCATAACCATCAACCTCTATCATCTTCCAAAACCACCAACAATCAAAACCCCTAACACCTTCGACAAGGGGTATTTCAATGGTTTTAGTTGAAAATGTTGAGGGCGATTTTGGTTGAATGTTACTGTAGCAGGGGCATCAGTGGTTATTGTCTACATGTGAGATGGTAGTTTCTGAAGTGGGTTTGGTGTTTAGGTGTGGTGGCGACTCTTGGGGTTGGGAGGGGAGGGAGGGGGTGTTGCACTAGTGGAGTTAGTTCCAATGATTATTGCTAGAGGTTTTGTTCAGTGTGGTTTGAGTGGCTTAGAGAGATGGGGCAAAGAAGCTAGAGAGAGGCAAAGAGCAGTGGGTTACCAAAAAAGGTTTGAATTTTTTGACCTTTGAGCTTTCATGGCATCCTTCTAAAGCTCAATATTGAGCTTTCATGACGTCCTTCAGCATAGGGAAGACGACAAGCCAAGCTCGGGCTTAAGAAACCTTAACGAGCTAGGACTCAATCATGTACATTTCAAGCTCGATCAGAGCTCAACTCAACTTAAGCCCGTTAAGTTTTCAAACGAACCGAGCTTAAACAGACAAAAGCCCAACTCGACTCGACTCGTTTATAGCCCTAAGAATATAGGTTATATATGCCCTACATATATGCTACAATATCTACTAAATTTGGAAGATCTAGAATCAAAACTATCTTATAACTTGTAATTCAAATATAAAAGAACGGGATTTAATGCTAACCCTACTTGTACTAGGGAAACGATTCCCACTCCTCTCCTGGTGGAAGTTATTCGTATATCAGAACATACAGGACATGCATCCTTCAGCAATTGAAGCCGTAAATGACCCAGGAGATGTAAATAGTCGCAGGGTGACAAGGTTGGAACGATATGAAATAAAAGCAAATAATTTGATTAAGGAAAAGAAAAATACTTCAAAAAAATAATAGTGTCGATTAATAAAAGGCATTTCAGCGAGAAGGAAAAACAATACGAAAGAACTCCCAAAATGGGAGGTAATCTATTCGCAGTACAAAGCATGAATAGGCACGGCTAATTCAATTTAATAATTCTTATAAGACATGATCTTGGCATGAACACCATACAATTGGAAACAGGATTATTAAATGAGAACATGATACACAAAGAAAAGAAAAAAAGGTAATGCAATTCTCAACATATATTACGATTTTTCTGTGTCTACATATATAACATTTATATTAATTATTTGTAATATCAATTACATGTATTACTTGTCCTGGTGTGCACTCGATGCAAAATAAAACACAAAAGCAACGCCAATTACTACCACTAATTAGATGAAGTAATCTTCCATACCGCACAATGTATGATAGAATAGGATCCATGAGTATCAAAACCTTTCAAAGAAACAAAATACTGACGTTCACAAATTTTACAAAGAAAATACTAATAAGATCGCAATACATTAAAGAAATAAAGACTAAACACCAAAGTAGTTACCAACTAGAGAAGCTGATGAAGAATTTTGCATTTCATCAAACAGAACATAGGTTACAGACATAATTAGACCTCCAAAATCACCTTCAAAGCCTATTTAGTCCCATAATCTGGACTGACATCCCCATAAGAGACCAGCCCCCTACCACAGGTGAGCTTGACCTAGACCTTCCAGGAGATGCAGAAGCCAACCTGCTGGCCTTTGCACGTGAAGCACTAGGGGATCTAGACCTACGCAAATCTCGACTCCTGGAACTGGAGCTTGATCTTGACCTGGACCTCCGGTTGCCTGGAGATTGCTGATTGAGTCTAGGACCCAAACGGGATTTCAGACCATCACTAATAAGGGGTCGCTTATCTAAGGGACTGGAACCACGTGCTGGACTCCTGCTCCGACTTCGATCTCTGAATCTGCCCCTATAACCAACAGGACTGCGTGAAACGCTTCTGCTTCTGCTTTCTCTTCTCCGCTGGTACCTGAACATAAGATACAAATCCAACTACTTCATCAATTTTCCTACTTATAATCTCCATCTTTTTATATATAGATATATCATTAAAAAAAATTAAAAATACAATAAAGAAAGAAAGAGCTTCATAGAACAATTCTTGAGAAACGTAATGCAGCAAGAGGAACAGACCATCCAGGTTCTACCAAAAAATATTAAAAAAAGAAAAAGAAAAAAGCGAAAAGGCTGCTAGACATTCATAAAACGAGAATAAAACTCAAAATATATACAGCAATAATGGGAAGGAACATTCTCTTTGAATTAGTTTCTTTAAAATCGCAAAAGAACCTATCACTCAGAGGACATGTTTTGGTACTTCTCCAATAACTTACAATAAGTGAGCTATTTTTCAGAAAAATGGCAACAAATTCGTCGCCAAGAAGTCAATGTAGATGGTATGTATTTTATCTGTATCAATATCTTATCTACATCAGTATCTTATCTATATCTTATTTGTTTGATTTTTTTTAAGAGTGAAATTGTTCATTTTTCATTTGTACTTATTTCTTAACAAACAATTTGTTGTATACCATCTGCACATAGACAAAATAAACAGACCCTCAATCAAATCACATTGAACTGCAACAATAAGCTATTGACAGAGTAATTGACTACTTTGGCTAGCAGTGGGATTTCAACAGGATTCTTTTCAAGCTTGTCCATGGGTTCTTCAAATATACAGATCAACCGTGTTCTTTTGCCTGGGAGAACAGGAAAAGAAGTACAAACATATGATGCTCTAGTGGAGAAAGAGGGAATGAGAAGCTCCATCACTACAAAAACTATTCTTTCCCAGAATGTATCTTTAGATGACCAATCCTCCAGCAAAACCAGCCATATGATCCCCACATTGTTGGACTGTCTGCCAAGGGATGCATATGCTGGTAGTATAATCTAGTAAGGATATTGGTGGTCGTGGGGAGGAATGTCCATGTGAGAAGATCAAGAAAGTCTGAACAAGAGAATGTTAACATTTTATGGCCAGAAACTCATTGCAATTTCAGCTTTGATAAGGAGTAGAACTTCCATTTTCATGTCAGGGTCAAATCATTCCAGCACAATTCTTTTTGTGAAGATCCAGAGTATAAATTTTGATAATTATGAAATAATTAGAGCCTCGATATTTCCTTGTAAACTAAAATTTTCTTTATATTCATCATCCATAATAAATCAACAATCTAAGCCTAATAAATTAGGTGTAAATATGTTATAATCAATAATTAAATCAGCTCCCAAAAAATTGTCTCTTTTGGAAGTGTTAGAAGAGTCTCCTTGCGAAGCTTACTGAAAATAAAACTACCAAAAGTAGCATATAAGAAATACAATGTTTCAATGATCGGTTTTTTATTTGTATCCGTATTTGTATCAAAACGATATGCATAAATATATTCAATTTGCATTTATATTTTATTTATATTTAATCTTTTCATGAGAACTACCAACTTTTTTTTATCTGTATTATTTCTTGATAATTATAAAAAAAGTTGAAAAAAGTATATATCTGCCGAAAAAAACTAACTAAACAGACCCATAAGAAGATACAAGAAAATATTCAAAAAAGCAAGCTGCATCTAAGTCCTAGACAGCGCTACACGTGATGTGCCTGCAGCTATATGAGCAGAGAAAAAGAACCTTGGAGGACTCCTGCCCCTAGGGGACCTTCCATAGCGCCTACGGGGAGAACGGTCACCATAGCTTCTATAATTTGAAAACCTACACACATACGAAAGTTAATTAAATAGGAAGCATTCCTTTTGTCAGTCTACATAGAATTAACAGAGATATACCTAGCTTGGTTTCTTCCATAAGTATTTCTTCCATTATATCGATTATCCCTCAGGCGTGCATCCTCTGGAGAGGGTGTCCGATACCTACGAGCATATGAGTAGCGCTCTGTAAAGCCTCGTCCCTTTCTAACACGCTTGGAAGCACCATCGGTAGGACTTCGAGACAGCTCACGGCCACGTTCAGAGGAAGGATGCTCAGCAGGTTTCCTGGCTGGACTTTTCATTGGACTCCTTGAAACCCCTCCAAGATCCACAGGGCTAAGCTTCTTAGTTGGGCTATCACCACTATCACTGCCAGAACCAGCCACATTTCTCCTAGGACTCTTTACAGGGCTGAAGCTAGTACCTTGGCTCCTGTTAAATAGCAGGAAAATATTTCATATTGCCAACAGTAAGGTAAGTGCTAAATTTCCAATCTACCACTCTTTTGGGGGTTACGTCCAATGACCCACTGAAGCACTCCCAACACAAAAGACAGCCAGAAAACGCAAGTTGAATACAAGTAAAGCAGAAACCTAGATTTCGTCAGAACTTTGTTCATTTCTGCATGCCCATTATTCGGAACATCGTCATTTTTCTGCAAAAGTTCAGCCTCATCTGCAATCTCTTTTTGTTTAAGAGGGACTGGAGATTTCTTTCCTAAATCTGCAAAACCAAGCAGACCTAGAAGTCAGGAATCATTTTTATAAAGACTTGAGAATCCACATATGAACTATATTTATTTCTGACTCTAAGTCAAAATGATAGAAGGATATCGATACCCGTGTTCCTACCAATTTTCCTTTCAGCATCCCTTGCTTTGCCTTTATCACGGACAGTCCGATGCCGAGGCCTTCTATCACCAGAAATGCTACTGCTGCTAGTCTCACTGTCCGAATTAGTAGAACTATACGAACTCCTAGAGTAACCGTTACAGATACATTAAACATTAAGCATGACAAGACAGCAATGCCAATACAATTTCAACATTAGTTCTACATTTGTACATTTACCTTGACTGTTTATTGCGTCGACCACCCTTTCTCTCTCGCCTGCTTTCCTTTCTCTTATGCTTCTTAAGTCTCTCTCTTCTTGTCAACCTTTTTTCCTGTATCTTTCACCACTTGAGGAGCTTGAGTCGGACAGTGATGAATCTGAATCTGAAGTTGAACTGGAGTCTGAAGAATAAGAATCAGAATCAGTTTCAGAGGTATATGAATCGGATGAAGAGTATCTCTTTCTCCTTTTTTTCACTCTATCTTTCAACGATTTCTTTCGTCTTCTTCCATCTTGAGAATCAGAACTATCCCCAGATGATGAAACCTTTGCCGGGCGTTTTTTCTTTCCTGAACAGCAAAACATTCATTATAAAACTAACATTGTAAAACTAAACTATCGAAGTTTGCTTTACAATAGCTGGCAAAGTATGGGACCACAGTTGCCTTGGTAACAATTATTATTATACCAGTACCTTTTCCAGTGTTAGCAGCACCCTGAATCTTACTCTCAGAAATCTCACCACAGTTCAAAATTTTAACAGGTCGAATAGGTTTTCCATCTGCACTTCCCACTTGCTCCATTTTCTTCACAACTTCCATTCCCTTCGCTACTTTCCCAAATACAACATGTTTCCTACAGGTTTTTCAAGAGAAAATATGATGTTACCAAAATTCCCAGACAAATGGATGCAGGTTTGAGGATTTTTATCCTTTGAAAACAGTAACAAAGAGATGCTTAAATCTAAGATTCAAGTGGTACCCATCAAGGTGAGGTGTGCGCTTAAAGGTAATAAAGAACTGAGATCCATTTGTATTTGGCCCGCAATTTGCCATGGAGAGTAGGCCAGATGCATCATGTGCCATCTTAAAATTCTCATCTGCAAGGACAAGGCATATTATTCCCCCAAACCAGATCGTAACTGCGTTAAAGCATGTATGAAAAGATGTATTACCAGCGAACTTTCCTCCATATACACTTTCTCCACCAGTGCCTGTAAACCAATTAAAGCCATTCCTTACATATCTGGGAATGACTATGCAAGTCGAAAACAGGATCTGCAATCACTAATCGAAGTTTCACAAGACCATACCATTTCCATTCGAGAAATCACCACCCTGGCAGCAAAGCAAAAAATTAGAGCCAGTTCATTTTCTTCTAAGATAAGCACTATAGAAAAACATGACTTTGTAAAGGCCAAAGCTCAAAATTTACAAAAACAATCAACAATGTGACTCAGGTTTGAGGATTTTTATCCTTTGAAAACAGTAAAGGCATTTTGCAAAGTAAGAGATGATCTATTTTCTGGTACATGTACATGTTACAGTCCACCTGAAGCCTCAGCAAGTCTTAGGAACGCAGTCCTATGAAAATAGAAACCCAAGGAAAAGGTGATAGCTGAAGAATATGCTTCTGGATTGATTTTCGCTTTAGAGGCAAAATAAAACCAAGATGAACTAAAGCCAGATGCTAGTGAAACTATACTTTTGACACATGGAGTGGAAGAATGAAAAAACAATGTATTTAATTTAAGCAGCAAACTTATATAAGATCAATTCATTAAATAGTTTAAATTTATAACACCACAATGATTAGTGCCAACAATCCACTTAAGCCACATTAAGGGCAGAAATCACAGCCGGGAAGTTAAACATCACACAAGGGACCAAGGACACAGAATTTGGTGATGGACTGGAGACAGTCATTGTGACCTGTATACCAAATATGAACACCTACTCAACCAGAAGAAGAAGAAGAAGAAGAAGAAGAAGAAGAAGAAGAAGAAGAGGGCAAATGTAACTCTATCTAAGATAGCAAAAGGAAAATGCTTTTTATTGATAGAAAAAGAGAAGATATGGGAACAAGAAATCCCTTCCGATGCAAAGAAAAAGTGCTTAAAAGTCATACAATAGTTGACAGCTGCCAATTGGCCATGGCTTCAGAGCCAAAGGCAGGAACACCAAAGAGATCAAAAGTATGCTTGAATAGAATATATTCAGGCAGAAGATTTATTTTCGTGCTCCTAGAAATGATAGTTTTCAGTCAATGGTCATTTAACTATCATCACAGGCATAGGTGAGGAAAAGTAAATAAAATAGAAAAAAAAGAATTGCAAAACTAGTATTCAAATCATAAAGTAAATCAAATAAAGCAAAAAAAAAAAAAAAAAAGCACAAACTTATATTTGACTACAATTAAATAAGTCAAATATATTCAATAATAAAATTAGTGTAGTTAAATATGGGATTGTTTTGACTGAACTTCATGTAATCAGAAGGCGAAATTCTGATGAGATTTCTAATGGAGCTCACAGAAGGAATTAGTTGATTACAATTACTCCAATGACTAATTTTATAATTTCAAACAACATTACTCAAGCATTTATCCCACCAAGTAACACCATATATGTATATAAATGTATGTATGTATGTATATACTAAATCACCATAGCACCCTAGGTCATCCACACCTTTTCCAATATAATTGACTTTTTGTACTTCATATTGAAGAAATTGATTAACCCAAAGAAAAGCAATATAATTTTCTCCCAAGCACAAATAATTGATACGTTTTCCATCAAAACCATATATCTCGGTATTGGTAGTACATGCTACTCCTTAAAACACAACTGCAACCCATGCAAAGCATTGGATCAAAGACAACCATAAAAAGTTTATGGAATCACCTAAAGCGCCTATCTCTTATTTTAGGCAAGTATCCAATCTATTTCATATATAAACTTCTTGTAAAGAAACTTATCTATATACTGAAATTTCAGCACCTGACTCAAAATTAACCTGGAACATCAGAAAGATGAACTAGCTGCAAAGTCACATGTCTCATAATCTTACTATACATATCCACCAAAAGTAAAATAACATTAATATACATGCAGCCCAATATGTAAGTCTAACTGCAAATAAAGACATACTTGAGCCATAAATCCTTTAATAATCCGATGGAACGATGATCCTTTGAAGTGTAGAGGCTTTCCAGTAGATTTTCCAATACCTTTCTCCCCTGCAGAAGAGAGCATATAGGGTCAAGGCATATAATTGCTAGTGCAATAAAAAGAGATCTAATATGTAGTCGGATAAATAGTAGTTATGTTATGCAAAGTTGCCACGTTTGTGAAACATGATCAGAGGAGACGACTATCATGGATAAGGAGGTTTACGATCTCACAAGTTACACAGCCCAAAGAGATAATTAAATAAACAAATCAGAAAAGATGCAAAAGATGATGACAATGAAGACAAAGGCAGTTCTAATAATATGTGAAATGAAATATACAAGAAATGAGATGATTATGATAAATGACATCATGTGAATACTCGGATAAGATCAAATGAAGCACTAGTATCTCACATTCATCAATATGAACCAACAAAAGGGTGAAGACGTAATGCAACTAAATTTAGGAAGGAGAAAAAGAAAGAAAAAAAGAAAGAAGGAAAAAGAAAAGAAAGCTTTTGCAGGTTGAGCTACACATTTATTCTGAGAATAGTTTATCACTAGGAAAAAACAGATCAACTGCGAAGCAGGTAACAAACTACAAAGTAAATTGGAAAACAACGTTAACAGCAGAAAGAGAGTCCTCCTGAAAGGAAGTAAACAAAATGAAGACATGAACTTCAACGCATCAAAATTAATAATAAAAAAAGGTAAGATTTTGTATGCCAACAAGCGACATCACAATGCGATTGTGTATTTAAATGCAAGAAGGTGGATAAAAGTAAAAACAAATGGAAACTTAATCTTTGGCTATTTAAAAAAGGAAGTGGAAATGTAGATTTGAGAAGAGAAATGCATCAAAAATTTCCCACTTCTAAAACCATATAGTTTCTCCTTAAAAAGTTTTTTTGGCAGAAAGTTCTCCTTAAAGTTAAATGGAAATAATTGGGCATAGGTCTGCTTTCCAAAACAGCCTAATAATAACATAAGGAAAAAAATGGTAAGAAAAAAATAACAAAAAATATAATAAGAAATAGTCCAGGCAAATATATATTCCTTTCTCAATTTTTCCTTTTACCCGTGTCAACCAATACAAAAAATAAAGGATACAGACAGAATACATCCTCCCTCTTTTCAAATGCAAACAAAGAGTAAAGATTATATTTCGTTTTCCTCCATCCTATCCCTTTCCACTCATATACTTGTGCCCACCCCCAAACCCCACCCCCCCCCCCCCCGTGCCCCCCCCCCCCCCCCTCCCACTTCCAAAATCATACCAAGCTAAATTGATAGTTCACTTGGCAGTACATGGATCTGTAAAAATAAACCCCTTCTGTCACACAGTATATTGAGAGAATTATCACACTATATAACAGAACTTCACTAAAGAAGTCTTCAAATATTTGATAGAGGGGGAACATGTTCCTTTTCTTAAGTGATATCTTCATAATTCTTTATAAATGATAGCAGCCTACTTATAAGGGATAAAACTCTATCCATGCAGCTACAATAACACCTCGCCCCATCATACAGATGAACATCATAAATTTTGCTTTAAGTATGAAAAGACAGAAGCATCATTGACCTGTACAAAGTGCGCGGAAGTTCTCTGCTGTCTTCGGAACAACATCTGCAAAAAGCTGCAAGAATCAAGGAAAAAAGTGCATTTTAATCAGTTGACTGACTCCGGATCTATTCTGGAATCCCTTGAGCAAAAATTAGACAATTATGAAACTGCAAAACAAATTGAGTCAAGTACAGCAATAAACAGCAGCACATAAGCCTTATCCTCATCAGAAAAGGTCAGCTACTCAGCTATAATTCTTGCTTCACCATTGTCCCCTATCATAAGATATTAACACTGGAATAAGTCATATCATTTTATTGATTTTCTTCACATCTTTATATGTCTCTCACGCCCTTGTTTTACGTTAGTAGCCTCAAAAATATCAAAACGCCTGGTAGATGCCTTCATAGCACATCTTTGTACATGGCCAAATCATCTCTGTCATGCTTTTCTCATTTTATCATCCATGTAAGTAACTCCATTTTTCACTGCAATAGATTCATTTCTTATCTCATACATTCTCATGCAACTAGATCCATCTTAGCATTCTTATCTAGGCTGCTTTCATCTTCTGGTCATGCGTATACCATCAAATTATTCTGCTCATGTCTATAATTATTTGCTCAACATTGATTCATTCCAAAAACAGGGGGGGAACAAGTAAGAAAAAGAATAAAACATAAAGCAGTTCAGTTTGATTACCTCGATACCAATTCTCTCTGCAGGATCCCCATCAATGGACACGTCCAAAAACACAAGAGGATTCTTTTTTGTGCTCATTTCTCCTAAATTGAAAATGGGAAAACCTTGTCAATAAACTTGTCCAAAATATGCACCAAGAGAATTCCAATATCCATATCATTCGAATAATAAGGAGTAGATTACAATTTGACTCTCAAAACCATTAATCAAGCACGGATACACTCTAGGTTAAGACACTGAGAATTAACGGATCCAGGAAACTCCAGAGAAGCAAGGATAAAGATAAGAACAAAACACTAGCAGGATTACTGGGACGAAGTATAAAGAGCCTAACCACACGTACGATCATAGTTTCATTATCCCAATCAAAAAATAAGAAATCATCAGCGATTTAGAACTGAGTTCATCAAATTAGATAGCATCCCCAACTCAGCGAGAAAGATTATTATTTTACTCTTATCTTATCCCTATTAAACCCTAAAAAGGAAGAAACTTCCACAAATTTATACTCACTAACATCAGCTTAAACAGTCACTGAGAAACAAAAACACATCACTTAACTATACAGAATGCACACAATGCTCTAGAGTTTAGCACGAACAGCACCGACCAAAAGCATAAACCCTAAACCCTAACTCAGAAACCCTAATACCGTGTCTCGCGACACTCGTGTAGCGTAAATTCGATGTCTTTCATGACGAAAATTAAGGGATAAAGCAGAAAATATATATATATATATATAAATATATGCTGGATTTTAAATTAAATAAAAAATATGGAGTTGAGAGAGAAATTGAAAATAAAGATCTTAACTTGCTTAACACTCCGATGGAGTGGAGTGAGAATAGGAGAGACTGGAAAGCGGCTTGTGTTTGGGCCGTAAGTGGGCACCGAGCATTTTATACCCAAACCAAGCAGAGGGAGGGGGGGAAAAAACATAATTCTTTTATGTGCAGCAGTTATGTTCCGGATTAAAAAAATAATACTAATAAAAACAAAACAAAAATTAATAGGAATAAAAGGTAAACAGGTTTTATGGGGAAAAGGAAAACAACATTACTGATTTTTTAAAAAATTACACAAATACAACAAGGAAGAAAATATTCTCAGTTTTAGACAACTTAATTTCATCTCTTTTTTTGTAGATACGAGATCCTAAGTAGACAACCTCGTCTCATCGATAGACGAATTTAATGAGGGCTAAAACCACAATAACACTTCATCTTCTTTATTTGGCACACGAAAAACACTCCCAAATATGAAATTTCCAAATTGAAACCCTAGCCTCCGATTTCCCAATTGCGATTGAAGCAAAATCGAGGCATCCTTTGGAGTTTGATCGATTGTTAGGTGTTGGGAAAGTGATGAGATTGTGTGGAAGTGAAGAATTTTAAGCGAAAAATCCTGAAATCGTGTCGAAATCGATAGGTAATTTGATTTGTAATTTTCGCATGAATTTTCGTTATTTATGATGTTGCATTGGATGTTAGGATCCTACATTTACTGTTAGTATTGTTGCATTGTGGTATGGGTTTAGGAAACGAGCTTGGCATGTTGCTTTGTTTTTTTTTTTTTTTATCGTATCATGTTCTTCCTTTGTTTCTTACTGAAGGACCAAATTTTTTTTATATTTTTTCGCTTTTGCTTTTTTTGTGTTATAGTTTTCTCCATATAATTGATGAAATTATGATGTAAATGCTACTATAGTATTTAGTTTTTGAAACTAGAAACCAAATCATGAAAAAATCATATACTGTATACATCATACACATTGATAATATACTATTAGAAGACCGGGATGAATATAGTAGCATTAATAAATATGCTTAAATATTATACGAGTGCGATAAATAAGTGATGATGCGAATTTCATGTATTCACCTTATGTTTTATGAGATAACAGGACAGATAAGAAGAGAAAATGGATAAGGTAAAGTTTATATTGTATGCTCATGGCAACATTATAAAGGGGAATGATGGTTTTGGTTATGATAAGCGATTCGTTGCAATGGTCAGTATTAGTAGGAATTCAATATATGAGGAAATAGTTTCTTCATTCCACATATGAGGAAATAGGTTTGGTTATGATTTCGGGATTTTTCACACAAAATTCTTCACTTCCACACGATCTTATCACTTCTCCAACACCTAACAATCGATCCAACTCCAAAGGATGCCCCGATTTTGCTTCAATCGCAATTGAAAAAAATTGGAGGCTAGGGTTTCGGTTTGGGAATTCCGTATAAATGAAGAAGATGAAGTGTCGTTGTGGTTTTAACCCTCGCCAACCTCGTCTATTGAAGAGATGAGGTTGTCTACTAAGGACCTCGTCTCTTCAACAAACAAGTTTCTAAGTGTGTGACCTCGTATCTTCAAGGGACAAGGTCAAGTTGCTTAAAACTGGGAATATTTTCTTCCTATGGCATTTGCGTAATTATTTTTAAATTAGTAATGTATTTTTCCTTTTCCCAGTTTTATGAGGTAGGCCTATTTGGATGATCTATTTTTCATTGACATCTATATCGGTATTTATGTTATATTTATTTCATATCACTATCTAATTTGTTTAATGATTTATGAGTAAAAATGTTTGGTTTTCATTGCTCTCCGTTTTTAATAAACAATCTATTTAAAAACGATGATGAAACTAAAACGATAAAAAGGAAACATAACAAACAATAATTGATAGATTGGTTTGCTGGTCTTATTTCACACAGTTGTTATTATACTTTATTTAGCTTTGTTAATAATACCAATTAAATATATAAAGTATAAGTTTTAGACATTTTTCTTAACAAATATATAAATCTTCACATCCTAGTTCTCATAATTCAATCACTATATTTATTATAGTTATAAAATGGAAATAAATAAAATACATATATATAAATGATAGTTTTCAAACACCCAAATACACAGATAAAGATAATGTAGAAAAACATTGACATGTGCTTAATGTAAATAAACCCATAAAGTCAAAAAAGGGCAAATCAAGAATGACCTGTTTTTTAATGGTTCAGTACAAGTTAGGAACCCATAAAGAGTATAGGTAGATTTTTCATGTGCCATGTTTGTACCTATCAAATTCTATTTGTTTGGGAAATATAAATTAATATTTTGTATTTTTGAAAAAAATTATAGAAATACCACTAGGATAAAAATAATCCCAATTTTAGGAAATATGATCTCATCTCTTGAAGAGATGAAGTCATAAATAGCTGACTTCGTCTCTTTGAGATATGAGATTAACAGGTCCAATATTTTACTCGCCTCCTTCTTCTTTTTTCCCATATCATTCTTTGAAAATTCCTAAATTCTAAGCACGCGAAAACCCTAACCTTAATTTTTCTCCATTCCAGCACTATTTTTTATCTAATTAGTGTGAGTTCTTAGCTAATTCCAATCATAAGGAGTCGTACAAACATCAATTCGTGCAAAATTCAACCGATGAACCCTTTAATCGTTAAGGATGCATCAAAACTCCCAAAGTAAGTAGCTTAGCATAATTACATCAATTTTTCATGATTATTGATGTTGCAATGTAAACTTTTTGGCGTTTTGCATGTTGTTGGATGTTTTTTGTTCAAATGTTGAAGCAACATTGTATGTTATTTGTCACATGAGTAGTATTATGGAGTGATGATGCGATTTTGATGTTTATCATATGTTTTGTTGATACTATAATGTAGACATTGAATGTTGTAATTTTGATGTTATTGTATACTTTTAGAATTTAAGAATCAAATTATGAAACCATATATTATTATATATCTTACACCTTGATCATACTTGATGATGTTAGAACCCATACCCATGAAATATTTTGATAAGAATGAGATGGATACACTAGTATTAGTAAACATGTTATATACTAAGGAAGTGCAATTCATAACTCATTATCACATTTCATACATTCAACCTATGTTTTATAAGCTGGCAGAGTAGGTGTGGAAATGGATAATGCCAAGTTTATATTATACGCTTGTGGCAATATTATGGAAGGGAAGGTTTTGGTTATGAAAGATGGCCAATTGTTGTGGTCAATGTCAATATAAACTCTACATATGAGCAAATACTAAACACCATCTGCAGTAGACTTAAGATAAATAGGTCTACACATTGGATTGAGTTGTATCATAAGATAGCTATTGGAAATAGACACCATGTTATGGTGTTATTCTAGTGATCGATGATGATGATGATGCATACGAGATGTTAGTGTACATAGAAGGATCGGTGATTATATATGTACAAATATTTGAAAATAAATTGCCACGGTTACCCACAAACAACATGGGCATTGATGGAAATGTTGGCAACCAAGTGTTGGAAGATGAGAACTCCAATCCCATTTGAACAACAATTAGCACACATGTCCAAATGAGTAACTTTGAAATGGGTGCACCTGATTGGAGTTATGGTCATAATACTGATGCGATTCAAGACTCATCAATAAGTGAATCTAGTGACAACTATGATGAAGGTTGAAATGATTCAGTGATAGGTTTGTCCCAACAGGTCACTGCTTCCGGTACATAACCTAAAGGGAATGACTGACACTGTTTCGTGGTTTCTGCAGATGTTGATGCAGTAGGGAGCCCGGTGTCAGTACCTTTTTTCACTATAGGTATAGGTAATGCATATGTTGCGTTTGTTGATGACTAGGAAATGAGTACTGGATATTGGAGTTTCGATGATGAATTCAAGGTTGGGATACAGTTTGAGAGTAAAAATCATTTTATACGGGCAATTGGATTAGCACTTAGTTACCACATTAGTTGAGAGAAGGTGACCTGAGACATATACATTTCATATGCCAACGAAGGAGTGGATAGTGGCATTACAGGATATTGTAGCATTCACTGGCTTCCCTGTCAATGGCCATGCAATTATAGGCATGGCACGGGTAGATTGACCAGATTTGTGCGACCATTTGATCAAAGTTAAACTTGTGTCTAACATAGATATGGATGGTTGAAAAGATCATATTTTACACAACTTTTAACAAGCAATTAGGAATTAATTTGTGTTGAATTTCATAAAAATTGCTAAAATTGGTAATCAGATTGTTTAGGTTTATGTTTCAAGTCTAAAGTGAACAAAGGAAAGCATAACAAGGCAATTTGAATTGAAATTGAAGAATCTCAGGGGATACGCCGGCTTTTCTGGATTATACGCCACCAACATACAGTAAGCTTAGAGAACGATCAGAACGTTAAATTTTAACACTGCCTCTATACTGTTGGTGTTCAACATAGCCTTACATGGAACAGATTCAAGAATTCAAAGGCCAGCAAAACTAATCCTATACGTCATCGACCTTAGGCGGTGTATGCTGAAGATAAGAAACCATGAATAAAGCATGGCTCAATGCTGCCAGTGTAGAAGAATTAAAAGCCAGCTTCTACAATTTGATTCAACGCTGGCTTTCTGGAATCAAAGCCGCCGGCATTAAGATGGCTTAGAGCACCCACAGAATTGAATTTTTGAAGGCTGTCACTTGCACAGCCAGCCTTGCATTAGATCTTGCCAGCTTTTGAAGTTTGCTTTGTACACCTGCATTTCAAACCCTATGCCGCCGGCGTTGAAGCAGTGCAGGTCATCCACATAATGCAGACCATTAACGCCAAAGCCAAAGCTGCTGGTGTACAAGTGTTTTAGCAATATACACCGCCTATAAGCCGCCGGCGTAGAAATTGTAACTGCCGACCTACATTTTGTAACTGCAAAAATTAGATGAAATGCCTGAATGTTTTGCTTATATATTACAAGGTTTCCTTATTAAAGGGACATTCGAAAATCATTAGAAAAAGAGAGTTTCACAAATGTTTGAGTTTATTTTTCCCTTGCGGTACTAAAACCCTAATGTTCTAGCAACTTAAAGGCGATTAAGGTTTAGCTACAATCAAGCAGTGCCCACATTTGTGGGATTATGGATTTGGAGACTCCGGTTTATGGAAAGAAACCATTTTCAAGGTGTTTTCAATCTCTGTTTTAACATTTTTATTGCTTAATTGTATATTGAGATGTGTTCTTCAATGATCATTATGAATATGTACGAATTGATTTGATGGAATGATATATGAATCATATTGATATTGAAATTGATTAATTAGGAATTTAATTATCTTTACTTGTAATATATTTAATTTGTGCCTTATCAACATAGATTAGATGGATAGGGTTAGAGATACCCGGGAGGGATTCAATGACCCGCACAAGTAAAACTTAGGTTTTTGAATAAGATTTGTCATACATATACGCAAGCTTATGATGAGACTTAAGATTTCACTGATCTTTATGCGGTTAGGATTGCAAACTTAGGTCACTTGGCGGTGCTTATTTTGTAGTTTTAACTAGAATAGTAATTTTGATGAGAGTAAATTGCTATTAAACTGTTAATCATAGATAAATTACCTTAGTATGATAGTTTATGCTATGAAAGATTTTGCTACTCTGAGAGGTGAGCAATTTTTAGTGAATTTGATTAAATCCCAAGTAATCAATTTTATATATTAATTTAAAGCATGAATCATTTCAAATGAGAATATAAATGCATTATTCATATTTTATCTACATCTCCTAAACCCATATCTCTCGTTGTTGTTGCTAGAACATACAGTTTTAGTTCTTCACAATCATTTGTGGTCAATTTTAGTTAAATTATCATAGATTAATCACAAATCTGAACTTTCAATTGCTTAGATTAGGGTAAAATTCAGTTTCTACTAATTACCATTAGCTCTCTGTGGACACGACTTGGATTTTCTAGAAAATACCGCATTGCACCAGGTGATTTTGCTGACCGATTAAGTATAACACCTGTGTTTGAAATTGAAAATTATTATATTATAATAGGTGTGTAATTATTGTAGTTTCAAATTGGTGCTGTTGTCGGGGAGCCACGTTTGGTGATATTAGACTAATAATTAAGCACGACAAAAAAAAAAAGACTAGTAATTAAGCCCTTAGATTGAGCACATAAATTTAGAAAGACCATAAAAATTTGCAAGATAAAAAAAAAATGTTTATCGTGATCCATTTGTTCTTGTATGTTAGGTGAACAGGACCAAGATTTGCAATTCGATCTTGAGATCAATCGGACTTACCACCGTCAATTGAGAGAAAGACAAGCACAAAACATAAAAGCAATGGAAAGGAACCCACAAGAAAACCCTCCCCCTGTTGATAAGAGACAGGATGAAGATCATGGAAATGCACGCAATGGGAACCCAGCTGACGAGCAACTAAATTTGCCTGTTCCTGTTGTGGCCAATAATAATCTTCCTCATCCGATAGTAGGAAATGAGATCTATAGACCGATGTGGGAGTACTTTATGCCCACAGTTGATGGAGTTTCACCATCCATCGATTGACCCGCTATTCAAGCAAACAACTTTAAATTAAAGCCAGCTTTGATACAAATGATGCAAGAATATCAATTTGGTGGAGGTAGTTTTGATAACCCACATGACCATCTGAAAAATTTCCTGCAAATCTGTTCTATGATAAAAAGTAATGAGGTTTCTAATGACACAATTCTCCTTAGATCGTTCCCTTTTTCACTAAGGGATAAGGCGAGAAGTTGGCTCAATTCTCTACCCCCACACCCTCTCACAAATTAGGATTAGTTGGCACAATAGTTTCTAGAACAATTCTTTCCTCCCAACAAGACGATCCAACTGAGGAATGAAATCTTTTCCTTTTGGCAATATAAAGGCAAACCCTTATATGAAGTGTGGGAAAGATTTAAGGAGCTCCTCAGATGTTGCCCCCACCAAGGAATATCTCTCCATGACCAG
Organism: Combretum micranthum; assembly: GCA_024138025.1. Taxonomy (NCBI): domain Eukaryota; kingdom Viridiplantae; phylum Streptophyta; class Magnoliopsida; order Myrtales; family Combretaceae; genus Combretum; species Combretum micranthum. The sequence continues at coordinate 1,118,288 of JAMXBD010000255.1, forward strand.
ATGAGAATCTTCTACACAACTCTTGGAGATCAATTGAAGACGATGATTGATGCGACAGCAGATGGGAGCTTGATGTATAAGAGTGCTCCAAAGGCTTACGATTTAATTAATGGGTTGACAAAAACAACTTTTCACCGGCATAGTGGGTGGAATAAGCCAAGACCGGTGGGTGCCATTTATGAATCAGAGACAGTTTCTAAACTTCAACAACAAGTGGCTTCACTCACTGATCAGATGAGATGAATGCAACCTATGTCAGGAGCAGGGACGAGTTATAAGCCGAGTATGTATATCATTTCTCATGATGATACTCACATGAGTTACTTGGAGTATCTTGTGGAAGATTCCTATGCTTCACATTTAGGCAATGAGCAAGCAAATTATGTGAATCAACATGAAAGAAAAGCTGGGAATTACAATCCATACTCCAACACTTATAATCTTGGATTGAAGGATCATCCAAATTTTCGATAGAGCAATCAGAATTCACCTCGAGCATTGCCGCCGCCACCACCTATGCATCAACAACAGACAAATCCACAAAAAGAAAAGGATAAAAAAGTTGAGCTTTTGCAAAAGATATTAAAAAAGCAAACAAATCAACATCCAATCATTCAGGATTTGCAAACTCAAATAGCTCAATTGTCTGAAACATTAAGACACCGTCCTCAAGGCACTCTTCTAAGTACTACTGAAAAGAATCCTAAAGAGGAGGTGAAAATAATCACTCTTAGAAGTGGAAAAGAAGTTACCAAGAGTGGTGCAGGAAGCAGTTCAGAAATGCAAGAAAAAGCGAAAGAAAATGGCAAAATAATTTATGACCAAGGCAATGGAAGGCATGATGATAGGGCTGAAAAATTCACCTGAAATCAAGTTGGATGTACCATCATCAAGCCATGATAAACGAAAAGGAGAGGTGGAAGAAGATGAGAGACGGAAGCCAGAAGTGAAGCATTACGTTCCACCTATTCTTTTTCCTGAAAGGTTTAAACAGCAACAATTGGACCATCAGTTTGAGAAATTTTTAAGAAGTTGCACATCAACATTCCATTCATGGATGCGCTTGAATTAATGTCATCTGTAGACACCCCATTTTTACCCATTTAAGGTTTTAATTTATAGTAAAAGTTTATATTATGTTAAGCCCGAAGATTATTACAAATACTATAATAAAAATAAAAAAGAGAGAAAAAAAAGAAAGAAAAAAAAAAAGAGGAAGGAAAGGAAATAAATAAACAAAAAGATAAAAAAAAAAAAGAAAAAATAGTAATAAATAATATTTTTGGGCTTGATATAATATTAGTTTTTATTATAAATTTATTTTTGAATTAATTAAATCAGGTTTATTAATTAAATTTAATATTTTTAGAAGCCTTAAATACATTTTAAGTGCAAGAGAAAGCGAGGCATATGCCAAATGGCCTGTTGGTAAAACACACACACATACACAACTGAGATAGGGTTTGAATCGCGCATGCGACATCCAAGATTTTTTTTACTCAGACGCGTGCACAACACATGCTCGTGACCAATCCTGACGCGCTTATAGTACACGCGCATCGTCTCCTACAGGTTTAAGTCAAATTTTGGTTTCAAAAATTGAATTTTGGTACTTGAATCTAATATTGAAATTCAATGAACACACTTTTTTTACACAATTTCCAAGTTCATAAATTCAATTCGTTTGGATAATTTAGGCTTCCAATGTCACGAATTTGACTCAATTAATTGCAATCAACACAATTCCAATGTCAATTACATTTGGAAATCACAAAAACGTGATCAATCAAGCTCGAAGCCCCAAATTAGCGCATGAACTTGTTCTTCAAATTTAATGAAATTCCCACCAAATTCGACCTCTAATTAGTATAAATAGGGGTCGAATTCCTTGTTCCCATCATCAACAACTTTAGAAATCACCAAGGAACATTCAAGATAATTCGAATCTAAAATCAAAGTTCTTATGTTGAATTCAAAAATTTCGAATTCGTTAGATCTAGGAAGTTTTCAACACAATTGGATGTTATAGGAAGCTTTAGAAGTGTTTCATCTACTTAGTGGAAGTTTTGGTTCGCTCTTAGGACTCCAACCATCATCTCGACTCAAAACCTACCGTTGGCTGCCATTGTAGAAGCTTCGAACCACCTTCCTCATCCACTTTCGGAGGAAACCACCATTGTAGAAGTGCTTATCAGTCTTGGGTTGATCATCTTCACAATTTTTGGCTCCTCAAACCACCCTATTTGGTGTTTTTTAGAAACTCCCCAGCTGCCTCCGGGATCCGCTCTGATCGGATCCAACTCCGACCAAGATCAGACCCGACCCGACCCGACCTGGTCCAAGTTAGTTTTTATTATTATTATTATTTATTATTATTATTATTATATTATTATTATTATTATTATTTATGTATAGTTTAAAAAAAAAGATAAAAAATTAAAAAAAAAAAGGAACTATGTATGGAAAAGGATTTGTCACTTAGAAAAATTTTTATTTTTTAAAATACAGATAAATTTGATATCTTATAGGCTCCTATTGAAAAATTTTGGATTTTCTAAAGAATACAAATTAAGAAACTTAAAATGAAAAGAATTCCAAAATTTAAAATAAACCAACAAATTAAATTTTTATAAAAAGAACAACGTTTCGTCTAATCCTGATTAGCGGGTACGTAGGCACCTCCGGAGCAATTTAAAATCTAAAAAAAATTATTTTTATTCCACTATATTTTGTAATTTTCAAATTATTAATTTATTTGTAAATATAGATGATTTCTTCATCAATTTGTAAATGAAATTGTGAATATGAAAATTCATAAAATTTAATTTATTTGTTGTTTTACTTTTCGAGCATCAAAAGGATAAATATTAAATTATGAATTTTTAAGTGGTAACAATATGGTTTTAATATATAGCCTCCGAACTCAAAATTTATAGTTTATAAAGTTTGGTTTTAAATCAAAAATTTTCGCAGACTAGTAGTTAAGTTATGATCAACCAACCCATTGGTCTTAACTTATATTTTTTTCCTGATTTCGATTGGGTGGCGACTCCAAAATGTTGTTTTCAAAAATTAAATTTCTTTTAATTCCTAATTGAGGGTTCGTATTAAATGGGTTCGGGTTTGATACGAATCGAATTAAAAGAAATTAAACCAGAAGCGAAAAATCCAGGCTCGACACCATCCTATGCGAAGTTTATGAAAGATATCATCATAAAGAAAAGACGTCTTACTGAACATGAGACAGTCATGCTAACCCATGAGTGTACAGTTATTCTTAAGAACAAGTTGCCACAATAATTGAGAGATCCGGGCAGCTTCACTATTCCTTGCATCATTGGCGAATCATATTTCGATAAGGCACTTTGTGATCTTGGTGCAAGTATAAATCTTATGCCTTTGTCGATTTTTAAGAAGTTAGGGCTAGGAGAGTGTAAACCGACTACAGTTTCTTTACAACTAGCCGACAGAAGCATTAAACATCCAAGGAGGATAGTGGAGGATGTGTTAGTCAAGGTGGATAAGTTTCCTTTTCCAGTCGATTTTATCATTCTTGATATGGCTGAAGACCGAGAGATTCCCTTGATCTTTGGAAGACCTTTCTTGGCTACTGGACAAGCATTGATTGATGTGGCACAATGAAAATTGACACTTCGAGCTATGGATAAGCAAGTTACTCTTGATGTGTTTAGATCTCTCAGACACTTAGCCGGTAATGATACTTGCTTCCATATTGATACTATTGATCAACTGGTTTAAGAATATAGTGTGGATACTTCTAAGATGAGTGGGTATTCCAAGCATGTGCTTTCACATGGTTGGAGTGATGATGAGCTTGATATCGCTCCTGAAATTGGAGAAGATGAATTGTCGATGATACTAGATGATCGGGATAGCCCTGATGAAGATGTGCACAACAATCACTTGGTGGATACAGTTGCTAGAGCTTGGACGAGACCACCTCAGTTTGAGCCTTTAGAGGCCAGTACAAAGAAATTGATTCCATCCATTCAAGAGCCACCTCAACTTGAGTTGAAACATCTTCCTAATCACCTCAAGTATGTATTTTTAGGTGATAAGGCCACACTCCGGCCATCATTTGCGTGGAGTTGTCATCTGAGCAAGAGAATAAGTTGATTGAGGTGCTTAGAAGACATAAGGAGGCTATTGGGTGGAAATTGCAAATATTCACGGAATCTATCCATCTGTATGTACTCACCGGATCCTTATGGAAGTTGAATGCAAGCTTACAGTTTAACCACAAAGAAGACTCAATCCTACTTTGAAAGAAGTAGTGAAGAAGGAGGTACTAAAGCTACTTGATGCTAGAATCGTTTATCCTATCTCCGACAGTAAGTGGGTGAGTTCTACTCAAGTAGTACCTAAGAAGGGAGGTATGACAGTTGTGCATAATGACAAGAATGAGTTGATACCAACCTGGACTGTGACTGGATGGAGGGTGTTCATCGACTATCGAAAGTTGAATAACGCCACCCGTAAGGATCATTTTCCTCTTACCTTCGTAGACCAAATGCTAGAGAGGCTAGCTAGGCATGATTATTACTTTTTCTTGGATGGGTATTCAGGCTATAATCAAATTCCAATAGCTTCAGAAGACCAGGAGAAGACTACATTTACCTGTCCATATGGTACCTTTGCATTTAGACGCATGCCTTTTGGTTTATGTAATGCACCAGCAACTTTCTAAAGATGTAGGATGGCATTATTCTCTGATGTGATTGAGAAATTCATTGAAGTTTTCATGGATGATTTTTCTGTATATGGAGCTTCATTTGAAAGCTGTTTGGAGAATTTGTCATCCGTGCTCAAGAGATGTAAGGCCAATCACTTGGTTTTGAACTGGGAGAAGTGTCACTTTATGGTGAAAGAAGGAATTGTGTTGGGCCATGAGATCTCAAGAAAGGGAATAGAAGTAGATAGAGCTAAAGTCGAGGTGATTTCCAATTTACCACCACCAGTGAATGTGAAAGGAATATGAAGTTTCCTTGGAGATGCAGGATTCTACAGGAGGTTTATCAAGGATTTTTCTAAGATTTCACGAACTCTTTGTGCTATACTAGAGAAGGATACTCATTTTTCCTTTGATGGTGATTGTTTGCAATCTTTTGAGCTTCTGAAGAAAAAATTGACCACAACACCAGTTATTATAGCACCAGATTGGGACCTACCCTTTGAGCTTATGTGTGACGCAAGTAATATGGCAGTTGGTGTAGTACTTGGTCAAAAAAGGAACCGAGTTTTTCAGGTAATTTACTATGCTGGTAAGATGATGAATAAAGCACAAAGAAATTACGCTACTACAGAAAAAGAATTGTTAGCTGTAGTATTTGCTTATGACAAATTCAGATCATACCTCATCGATTCTAAGGTAATTGTTTATACTGACCATTCGACACTTAAGTATTTATTAGCAAAATCAGATGCAGGCTTATAAGGTCGATATTGCTTTTACAAGAATTTGATATTGAGATTGGAGATAAGAAGGGAGTGGAAAATGTTGTTGCTGACCATCTTTCGAGAATTGTAAATGAGAAAGATGAGTTGCTTATTAATGAATCATTCCTTAATGAATATCTCTATGAAGTTTCAATTACAAATCTACCTTGGTATGTAGGTATAGTAAATTACTTGGTTGCTAGAATTTTGCCTTATAATATTTCTCATTACCAAAAAAGAAAATTTTTATTAGATATGAAACAATATTTCTAGGATGAACCATTTCTTTTTAAAATTTGTGTAGACCAGGTGTACCTACATCTGAAATTGCCGATATACTTTATCACTGCCATAATAGAGAAGCTGGTGGTCATTTTGGTGCTGAACGAACTGCTGCCAAAGTACTTCAATGTGGATTTTACTGGCCCACTCTATTCAAAGATTGTAGAGCATATGTGCAAAGTTGTGATCAATGCCAAAGAATAGGGAATATTTCCAAGCGGTATGAGATGCCACGGCATGGGATCCTAGTGATAGAAATTTTTTATGTTTAGGGGATGGACTTTATGGGACCATTCCCATCATCCTTCAATAATGAGTATATATCTTATTACGGTTGATTATATATCCAAGTGGGTTGAAGCTGTTGCTCTACCTACTAATGATGCATGAGGAGTACTTAAGTTCTTAAAAAAGAAATATTTTCACTAGGTTTGGAATACCACGGGCAATTATTAGTGATGGAGGAACTCACTTTTGCAATAAACAATTCGATAGTTTACTTATAAAGTATGGAGCGAGACATAAGGTAGCCATACCCTATCATCCTCAAACAAGTGGTCAAGTGGAGCTATCTATTAGAGAGCTTAAGCGAATCCTTGAGAAAACAGTCAATTCATCAAGAAAGGATTGGTCGTTGAAGCTTGATGATGCACTTTGGGCTTACTGAACTACTTATAAGAATCCTATTGGAATGTCCCCATATTGCATACTGTATGGAAAAGCTTGTCATCTCCATGTGGAATTGGAACACAAAGCTTATTGGGCTGTAAAGTTTTTGAACTTTGATAGGCAAGCTGCTGGGAAGCACAGGTTACTCCAATTGAATGAGTTGGACAAGTTTCTAATGATGCTTTTGAGAATGCTCATATCTACAGGGAGAAAACCAAGAAATGGTATAATAGGCAAATCTTATATCAAGAATTCAAGGAAGGACAAAAGGTTTTACTCTATAACTCTCGATTAAGGCTTTTTCCTTGTAAGCTAAGGTCTAGGTGGTCGGGCCCAATTGAGATCACAAAAGTATTTCCGTATGGAGTGATTGAAATCAAGAATGATGGAGAGGCGCCGTTCCAAGTCAATGGTCATCAACTGAAACACTTTTGGGAGAGGAAGTTTGTGGAGGCAAGTAAGAAGGACTTGGATCTTCAAGGTCCAAGCTGAGCTTTTCAAACTAAGCACTTCTTGGGAGGCAACCCATGTTTAACTTAATAATAGTATTTTTGTTTTGTTTAGCATTCCGTGTGTACAGATCATGCAAAAAAAAGAAAGAAAAAAAATCGGCTTTAAATGGGGAGATTCAATTTCAAAAAGAGAATGAGGAGCGATTTTGTCAAATTGAAAAACTCTAAGGAATTGCAAGATAAGTATTCTAATTTCTAGAGTACTAAATATAATTTTTATTAAGGCTATTTAAAAAAATGATGAAAAGAGAGAAAAATGATGAACATCGGCAAGAGAAGATTCAAAGCTGCGGCTTACAGCCAGCGTTTGCAATAGAGGCCAAAATCATGAAATGTCGGCTCAATGTCATTTACGTCGCCAGTGTTTAGGGTGGCGTAATTATCATTTCCATAGTTCTTTAAACCCGACGAACGCTAGCACCTGGGTTTTCAACGCTACCAGCGTTCAATCTGGCGTAGACTTGTACGCCGATAGTGTAGAAGGGAAAGTTGTCGGCCATTTACTCTCGGCAAAAAACTTTGATACACCGGCATATATGCTGCGGTGTATGTTCTGCAATTTCGATTTTTAGCAGGTTTCTTTCTCTCTCTCTCCTCATTTCTCTCTAACTCACTCTCACTCTCAACTCTCCCTTACACCCTCTCGACATCGTCACTCACTTGGATTGTTTGGACTCGATCAAGTAAGTATTTTTTTCTCTCAATTTCAGTCTTTATGCTTAACTAAGTACAATTATTCTGCTATAACTCTTTGATATGCTGCGAATTGAGATTGGAGTTAATATTGTGTGTGAATTAAGACAATGGAGGATGGGATTACAAATTGGTTGGATTAATGAATTAGTGGCTGCTGATCGTTGTTTGATTGATATGGATTGTTTTCTGCTTGTTGGATTAGATTATAATTACATTACTTGTTCGAATTTTAAGAATGCATTAATAAGGGTTCTTGATGAAGAATTGGGATTGAAAATTCGAAATTGGGGCTTTGGTGTTTTGATTGAAACTGGATGAACAAAATGATTTTTTATGTTGTGATTTAGCTCCAATTAGTTTAATTACTTCAATTTGAACTTAGAAATTCGAAAATTGTGGAAATTTTGGAGATTAAGTTGAATTTTGAAAGAGCTTTTGATACAATGTTTTGAAGATCACAACTTAAACTTTTCCAAGTGAATTTTAAAATTTTAATTCTAAGTTGGCTAGTCTAGGCTGCCAGCTTTATTCCACTTTGCAAGTGTAGATTCGTCAACAACAATTCCATGCTATGTGTTTTATTGTTTGATATGCTTAGTATTCCAAATTTGTTTACACTCATGTTGTGACATGTATTAGGTATATATTATAAGTTCATTCAACCAAATTGCTCTAGGATTAGTGGAATTAGAATTGTGCTAAGTCTTGTTCTTAAATGATATTAGATTTAGGCTTTAGTTCAACCACAATTCTGATATAATATTTTGTGAGTGGTGAATTCCTTTTATAATTATTGATGTTTTTGCAGATATGGCTCCAAAACAGAAGAAGCAGCGCACTACTGAGCCGTCCTCATCCGGTTCATAGTCCCGAAATGTCCTCTCAAACCAGCAGTATGCTAAGGATCACAAGAAGCGCCTCGTGAAGATGGATTTCATGAACTCTCAATATATGGATTGGGAGTTACTTGATGATTTTGGCATTAGAGATCGGGCACTTGATTTGATTCGAGATCCAGCTTGGCTATAGATTTTTGGATAGAGGGAACCGGCTTACAAAAATTTAACTCTTGAAGCTCTCTCCACATTGAAAGCAAAGTCAGATAAAGATAATTCCAAGTTTGTTTTTCAAGCTTATGGGAAGATCCATGAGATCAGATTAAAAGCTATGAGGTGAGTTCTGGGCTTATATGAGGAGGAGCAAGACAATTTAGAGCTTCCTAACTCTTAGCCCAAAGGAGAGAATGCGATGACACAAGAAGCTTACTGGCTTAAGTTGATTGCTCCTTCGCATGATCCTCGCATCACATCCAAATCAGTTGCCTCCACTTTTACAAAAGTCGAACATCGGTTTCTCCATCATATCCTTGCACACACAGTGAGTTGCAAGAAGACTAGTCATAGCAAAGTAACTATTTTTGACATGTTCTACTTGCATAGTCTCATTGCAAACTATAAGATTGATTTGGGAGTTGAGATAGCGAATTTCATCTTTAGGCAAGTTGATGATACCAGGACCCGGTTCCTGTTTTGTGGAGGATACATTACAAAGTTGTTGAAGGGGATGAATATCTTCGAGATACCCGAAGGAGATGTAGAAATACCTAGTAAGAAGATTTCATCTTCTCCTTTCAGGGTTTGAGGATTATTTAAAGTCCCCAGAGGAGTACCACCACCAGTTGTAGAGGAGTTTGAGTTCCAGGATATCTTTATTGGTGATATACCTGCTCCAGTTCCAGTTCCAGCCCCTGCTGACATGCCAGCTTCTTCATCTCATCCTCCTCCTCCTAGTACTTCATCTGGATATGATATGGACCAGCTCAGGCTGGATGTTCAAGACCTAAAGAAGCATAATCAAGAACTTCGGGATAGACAAGATAAGGAAATAAAAAAAGAACAAGAAATTTTGGATCATGATCTTCAAAGCAGTGAAAGCTACTATCTGCTGCATCAATCAAGCAGCTAGGGATGAATTGAATTATGAGACTTCTTCAAAGTCTAGACCCAGCTTAGAACACACTCCCATAACTAGCCCAGAGGACACTGCTAGAGTTAGCCTAGAGCACACCAGCAAATCTAGTCCAGGGCCAGAGAGCTAAAGACCATGATATCTCTCATTTGCTTTTATTTGCTTCTTATTTTTCATATTGGCCTGTACTTATTATGAGCACCTAAGTCCCGGTGGGTAGACTATTTCTTATCTGTACTTATCTTAGTAGACAGCTTTTTTATTTTTTTGCTTTTATTTTTCTTTTGTAGTGACTACAGGGCAGAAAACAAAGCAAAACTCTCTCTTGCACTGACATTTTGATGACCTTGAAACGAATGAAATCAAGAAAGTGCCAATTTCTTTTTCTTACACTTTTTATTCCTTTCCTATAATTGAAATTTGCTGAGAAACAGTGAAGACACTATTTGATTAAAGTGTGGGGAAAGGGATAATTGCTGGAGAATGAATGAATGAATGAAGTTGTGAAATTGATCCGGATGTCTGAACTGTTGTGTCTGAATTGCTGCTATATATATATGACATCTGCAGGATTGATCTGAGTAACCACCTTGAATTTTTTGTTTTAAAGCAATTTATGACGAAATTCTGCTAAAATTTTTCTAAAATTTGGAGATATTACAAAATATTGATTGATAGCATCCCAAAAAAAAAAAAAACAAAGAAACAATGAAAATAACTTGCTAAAGTACCTAACTCACCTGCTATTGTGATTGGTTTACTTAGTTGAAATTAAGTTATGAAATCCTTAAGAAACAAGTTTACTTTATTTTTAACTTTAGAATTGAAAATTTGAGAGTCAGTCGAGTCCTTTTGTGAAAAATAAATAGGTTTACTTCTAGGAAATTTGAATTTGTATATATTCTTTGAGTTGTGTTTACAACTTTATAACACTTAGTGAAAGAGGTAAATGAAACTTTTAACGTAATGATCCTTTATGAAAATAAGTCTTAAATTTGTTATTGCATTCAAAAAGAAAGAAACAAGCATAGCATGTACCGACTCAATGAACTCACTATAACGAGAAGGGAAGAAAGGCAAAAGTTCAATTTTTTAACTTTGAAAAAAAAAGATGGAGGATTAAAACCTCCCAAAAAAAAAAAAATGCTTGTATGGAAAAGAAAATAAAAATGAATGCAAAGATTCAAATGAAAGGAGACTTATAATAACGAAGGAGAAAATCTAAGGAAAAAGTGAATAGCACATGCTTTCATTTTATGTTGCTAAGAGTATATATAAGCTAAAAGTCTAGTGTAGTCTTAATGAATATTTTTCCTTAGTAGATTATGTATCTACTTTTGAATTGAATGTTCTTTTGTTAAAAACCGAGATTAAAACTTTTTTTGTTTGGATTAACCCTAAAATTTTAATTAAAGTACTATAATTACAAGAAATTAGTGTGGTTAGAGCAGTAAGTACAAGACAAGCAAGTTAAAAAAAAGAACTGATGCTTGAATTGGAAAAATTGTACTATCTATGACAGATTTCAAAAATTTTATTCTTAATTGTTTTGCTTGAGGACAAACAAAAGTTCAATGGTGGGTGCTTGAAGATGTCATGGTTGGATACACAATTTAGAGCACTACTTGATGATGTAAATGATATTACCATTTGACACCATGCCAGAGCCTATATTCTATTGCTATTATGGGGATTCATAGTTAGTGACGAATCATCGAATCCAGTTCGTGTCATGTTCTCCAACTGCTTGAGGACTTTCAAATAGCAGGATAGTATGCATGGGGAACAGCTTGCCTGGTATGGCTTTATAGGCAACTTTACATGGCGTCACACATTAATACAAGTGACATAGCAGGACCAGTTGTTATTCAGTAGATTTGTCCCTAGGAGCACTTCCTACACATCACTCCTATGCATCAACAAATCACATCAATTACTGCAAGGCACCATCTCATTAGTTACTAAGGAGCCACTTTTGATGTTACATGATGCCCCACACATTTGTTGTTCGAGTATTAGGGACGCATAAATCGATAGGTCCTTAGACAGGTATGGTTTTGTATATCTTATGTGGTCGTTTGTGTACACTTTCATTGTTTTTTTCTTATGTATTGCCTTTTTTCATGAAAAAGGTCATTTAGGACCCATACTCTGCTATAATGGATTACTTGCCTAAGTATTGCCAGTCTGGAACAGATGTATGGCAAGCTTATGTTATCTTAGTATGCTTTCATGTTGTTGAGCACTATTATCCAAACAAGGTGCTAAAACAATGTGGTTTCTAGGGGATCGTAGGCCTCCCATCTGATATGAGAGCCTTACATGAGCTTCACTTACAAGGGCATTTGGAGTGGAATGGGATGTCAAAGCACATCGGGTGGGTCATAGAGTAGGATGACAAACACAATCACATTGCTGACATGTCAGACATCCTCAATAGTACATGTAAAGATTATTTTGGTTGGTATAACGTGATCACCAGGCACTGGATCTATCGTATGAGGCTCATTATACTATATATAGTAAGTTTAATGATATATATGGTGTATGTGGATGTATATTATGTTTGTTATTTTCCTTATGTAGATGTTTATTGTTAATTGCAAGCAAATTTCATTTACCAAGTCCCCAACATGCCACTTGAAGACACTCCCACCACGGCATGGGATGTTATTCGTATAGTGGATGAGCTCATGGGTCATAATATCTTAAAAATCCCAAAACTTCACCTAAGTTAGAAAATGGATTTAGATAGATTAAAATAACGCAAGTGAAATAGATATATGAATTATGATTAGATAATTTAATGAAAAATAACTTATTAATTAAAGATAAGTTGAAATTTGAGATTTCGATTCTTAAAACCCCAAACATGTTGTTGAAATGTTTAGCGGATCTCTAAATCCCTAAACTTTAACCCAACATCCCAAATGCTTAATCCCCATAAATTTTGGAATAACCTACTTTCTTAAAAATATCATATTTGAGCCTAAGCTCAAATTAAATATCAATCCGATATAACCCAATCGTTTAAAACAATTCCTCATCTTAAGTTCTTTATTTCTAACCCGTTGATCTTCGGATTATTTTATAAATACTTTTAGAACTAAAGATATTGATCTGAAAGTTCTAAACCTAATACCTTTACTTTAAAATATCTCTTAATTTTTCCTCTATATATATATACGTATATACATTTGCTTTTCCTTTCCTTTTTCATTGGCTGCCCTTTTTTTTTCTCTCTCTTCCTTCTTCCTTTTCTATCGTTTCTCTTTCTATTTCTCCCATTTCTCCAAATTCAAGCCATTAATCTCAAATTCAACGAGTTTATAAAGGAAATCAAAGATGGAAAACAAGGTTGGAGTAGGAATTAAGCTAGAAGTAGCTTCAACAACCAATAAGGAGTAGTATAAGAGGAAGAATTAAGAAGTGGGCTTTGTCCAAAAAGATAAGTATTGTTAATTTCCTTGCTTTAATTCTTGTTTATGCATGTAAATATTGTATTAGGATTGATAATATGTAAAACTTGTGATGAAAGTAGTAAATATATGATATATGAGCATGTTTGTTGAAAACTTAGATGTATGTAGATTTGTGTAGACTAAGTGTTTGATGAAATGTTTTAGAGGAATATGATATAGATATGTGTATAGAAGTGTAGGAGATAAGTTTACGCATGTTTATATTTGTAACAAGTAGTTGTTGTTGATGTACATTGGATTAAGTAGATAAAAGTTGTGTAAAAAGATAAGGAAAATGTGTAGCTGGGATCCCCTATTCATCGCGGGTGTGATATGGGCCGTGATCTCCTTGGAACAAGAATTTTCGAATGAAATAAGCCAGATCACGACCGTAACAAAGGGGGTGATCTCCTCGGGTCAAAATTTTCTAGCGCGATATTATTTTGTAATTTAATCATAACTTTTTCATATGAACTTGAATTGAGGTGATTCAAAATGATTTGGAAAGATCAAAAAGAGATCTAAAACTTTCATGTTTTAAGTTTTTACAAATTCCAAAAGTATCAATGCTTAAATTTTACTTTTTTTCAGATGATACATTTTCCAAACAAAGTTTAAAACTTATTTTTGTTTGTTAAATGTGTATTTGCTTAGGAAATGAGTCTTTTTGAGCTAAAATGAGATAGATAAATAATATTTGATGTGTTATATTAGTTTATTGATATAATTAAGCATGAATTAAGTGGAATTATACATTTAATAGATAATTGGATTAAATATAGAAATTAGTCATAAATTGAACATAGCTAACAAACTTAAGTTCAACTTGATTAAATAGACTTGAATGAGTTAAAATGAATTAGATTGAGTTAATTTAACCATTTTGACTTAGTTTTTGAATTAATTGATTAAGGTTAAGTTATTTGGCTAAGTCTAAGTTAATGTGAGCTCAAGTTGACATGGATCCAAGATGTATAATGAACTAGTAATGAATCTTAATACAACATAACTTAATGAACTTCATTAAGCTAAAATGGGTTAGATAGTTTGAGTTTAATTAAATTGACTTAGTAAATGAATTAAGTAACTAATTCTAATCAATTTAGCTAAGGTTAAGCTAAAATAGGTTAATAGCTAATAATTGGCTTAGATGAATGAATTAGGATGATCTTTGAATAATATGGGAAATGTGTTGTTTCAAATATGTGTTTACTTGGAAAATGAATTTTTTGGGTATATGAATTCTTTATTGATGCTTTTGTAATAAAACACTATAAACAAAGAGAAAAAAAAATCTTTGATAGACAAAGGAGAACTGTCCATATTTTGGCGGGACATAATTGATCAAATAGGGTAATAATAAAAGTTTGAGATGAGTGAATAATTGATATAAGTTCTTATAGGAATTTGTTATATAAGTGGATCATTAGTTTAAGTTCTTATATGAATTTAATTCTTGAACAAATATGGATATTTGGTATATTCTTTTAGATGGCTTCTGTCTTAACTTCTAAGACCCTGTTTGAATTTCATACGAGAGGTACGTAGTAACTTACGTGTTGGGTGTTAGGATAGGCATCTAAAATGGATTAAGAACTTAAAGACAGTTTAATTAATTAATTGATGAGTGTTAGGTTTGTTTTCCTCCGTTGAAATTCGATTCTTGCCCTAGAGTGGAAGATCGGTATCCGGCCGGAGGAGCTGCACCTTGTCCTAAGATGGGCACGGTAGTTTAAGTGCTTAGGCCACCCCTGTCATGATGCAATGACCTTCATGAGTGGTACGGCGAGTAGTCGATGGGGTTATTGGTATCAGTATAACGTTTGCTTATTCTTAAGATGAAATAATATGATTTAGTTCAATGTTTATGGGAACACTTGAGCTTGGTGATATTATAGATTAAGTTAAGTAAAGATGAGAAACGACTAAGAACCTTAGATGAGACTATTTCTCGTTTTCGGATACATCATCTAGGAGATATAGGGATTCGGACTACCTATATCAACCCCCTGAGCATCAAAAGTGTTACTCAGGATCCCTAGATTCCCTAGGCTTGTTCCGGAGTGTGAGTGCTCCAGTGTTGATTTGTTTACTTTAAATGAAAGATAATAAATTGCAATTACTGCATTGCATATAGTTAAGCTTGTATGCCACTCCGTGTATGATTTCATTACTATGTAATGGACTTCAGCTCATTATTGTTATTGTTGTTCTTTTTCAAAGTTTTGAGTTGATGATTTGATGATGGTGATGATTATTGCTATTGTTGATGTTGTTAAGTTGTTGATGGTGATGATAAGGATGTTTGTATCGGGTTAAGGACGTTATTGATGATTATGGGAGAACTAGTAAAGTGGGATAGGTCCGATGGATTTATTTATATTTGTTTTAATTTGTTTTGTATTTAGGACTGGATTTAATCTTTAGAACTTGTATTTTCTGAAAGGGCTTGTTAGTGCCCATATTCTTGTAAATGATTATCTACCCTTAAGAGTAGATTGTAAAATGTTTTATTGAAATTTTGTTTCTTAGAAAGTTGTTATACTTGGTTAAGAGTATAGTTTTTATAATAAAATTATTTTATAAAATAGATTTTACTGCTAAATCTAGTTATTTGAAAATCTAATTAAACGATTTCACACCCTAAAATGGAGTAGTGATGTTCAACATAAACAAAATCTTTTAAAGGAAGCCTAAGCGTATAATATTTTAGAATATTATACATGGCAGTAATGCCTTAATTGATTTAATGTTTGATTAAATTTTTAGGGCGTTACAATATCATTGATCCAGAAGCAGCCACTCCATCACGAGCATCGACACCAGCACAAGCACCGGCATCCAATGTCATTGGTGGTGAAGATGACCCATAGCTTTAACCTTAGCCAGCACAAAAATGCATACCACACAGAGAGAAGCGTAGGCGCAAGTGAGGATGGGGTTAGGAGCGAGGGCAAGGCTGATACAAAGTTGCAAATATCGAAGGCGAGCTTTCGTCCCCACATGTAAATCATGACGAGCCTGGCCTTCCATATGTTTAGCACACCAAGTCTGGTCCATCATCATATGCCCATCTGCTTGACACCTCGATGCTAGATAGCTCATATGTAGAGGTCCATACCCCTTGGGCTCGATAGGTCCTTAGACAGGTACGGTTTTGTATATCCTATGTGGTCTTATATGTACACTTACATTGGTTTTTCTTATATATTGTTTTTTTTTTCACAAACAGGTCGTTTGGAACCCATACTCTGCTATAATGGATTCCTTACTTAAGTACTACCAATTTGCCAGAGATGTATGGTGAGCACGAGTTCCCCTTGTATGCTTTCATGTTGTCGAGCACTACTATCCAGACAAAGTGCTAAAACAATAGTGGTTTCCAAGGGATCTTAGACCCCCCTCTAATATGAGAACCTTACTTAAGCTTCACTTACAAGGACATGTGGAGTAGAATTAGGAGTCATAGCATGCCGAGTGGGTAGGATGATAGTTGCAATTGCATAGTTGACATTCTAGATATCCTCGATAATACATCTGAAGATTATTTTGATTGGTATAATGTGATCACCAGGCATTGGATTTATCATATAGGGATCATCATATGATATATGATAAGTTCAATGATTAGATATGGTATATATGGATGTATATTATGTTTGTTACTTTCTTATGTAGATGTTTACTGTTAATTGCAAGCAGATTTCCTTTACCAAATTCCTGACATGCCACTTAAGGACACTCCTATCACTACATGGAATGTTATTCGTATAGTGGATGAGTTCATGGGCCTTAATATCAATGATCCAAAAGCAGCAACTCCACCACAAGCACCGATACTAGTACCAGTACCGGTACCTGATATCATTGGTGATGAGGATAACCCACAGCCTTAACCATAGCTAGCATAGAAATGCATACCACACAAATAGAGGTGTGCATAGGGACAAGGTCACAAGCGAGGGCGAGGCCAATGCAGAATTGCAAGTATCAAAGACGAGCCTTTGCTCCTGCATGTACATCATTACAAGCCTGGCCCTTCATATGTTTGGCATGACAAGTTTGGTTCATCATCATCATATGTTCATATGCTTGACACATCAATGCCAGATACCTCAAATGCAAAGGTCCATACCCCTCAAGTTCCACAGAAGAGGTAACCATTACTGCCAAATGATATGAGGGAAGGCCTTACCCAAGTAGATCCAGACCCTGTCCCATTTTCACCAGTACGATGTTAGTGGTAGAGATGGGGATGCCATACTCACACGCGTTGATCCATCTATGCAGCATCCTCAACAAGCTCCGAATTATGGATGTAATTGGGGCGAGTTTAGGATGGGTCATATGAGACCCGAACTCTCTCTAGTTCCCTATAGGGGGCTCAAACCTGATCTGCAATCCTATAGGTTTTTTTTTTTCACTATACCCAAACTCGCCTTTATAGGGTTTTGGTCTTTACCCGTCCTACCCCATTAACCTGATTGTGTTTGTGTAGAAAAAAAAAAAAAAAAGCATAATGAAAAACCTAAGTTAAAAAATATCTAATGTTGTAAAATAATCAAACTCCAATAGGGTATACTTCAAATGGATTAAGGCTAGCCTAACCATCCAAATTGAAAAGTGAAATTCCCATCACCAACCTGTACAAAGAATCATAAAAACAAATTCTAGCCAACATTCCCAGAATGAAGATATACCTAGACTACCAAACTTTTCTATATCAACCATATTCTATAACAGCAGAATCTTAAAAGGACCAAGTGAGAAATTCCAATTACTAGAGAATCAATTTTACAAGGACCAAGGATCAAGAACTGTAGTTACCACTCAATATCATTAGATATTTTTTAAATATCACCTAATATGTAAATACAACTGAGTTTTACTTTTCTCGATAAGTTGTAGCATAAACAAATAGTGAAAATAATAGCATAATCATGGAGACATCATCTATCATGATCTTCATTTGTCATCTTGAGTTCCAATTTCTTCAACTCTCCAAACCTACAAAATTGAAAGAATAACAATGTCGATTTGTAAATAGTGTCGACACCTATTTAAGCTCTAAGTAGAAATTAAGAATTATACTTATACATGATCAACTTCATAAAGTTAATTTTCACCTAAACTTAATAAAATAGTTCATTTCCATGGAATATGAATGTGCCAAACCAACTTCTAAAACAAGCATGGAATTAAAGTCTGCAAGCCAGCAATAGGAATCATAACAACAATAATATTTCCGTTACATACTAACAAGGGCGAGAAGGAACACAAAAAATTATGGCAAGTAACCACAATCCATAATCTATTGAAATGATATGTTGTTATAATAACTATTTTCATTGAAAGCAAATAGAAGAAAGGAACAAATCGGCTAATTCATGTATGGAGCCATCAATCCATAAGCCAATCTTCTTGCTATCATTTATGGAATGAATGGAGTTTTTTAATATGCATATGCAGCTCCTAGGTTTGAGCCATTTATAGTGTAGTACATAGATAAGGTAAGTTAATGGCGTGGAGGATAGATGTAGAAGTACTAGAAGCCCTCGGTTTTCATCATGTACTTTAAATAGTTAATATTAGTGTTAGTGTAGTGAATAAGAAATATCAATCTTGTCCAATAGAATACTGCCATACAAAAATTCAATTAAAGGAATTAGTATTGATAGGGAATGTGTAAGTACTTTGGATTCCTTCCGACATTTAGCATTGCTTTTGGCAGAAAGGATTTGTATGCTCCAGAGTTTATATTTGGTCTAGTTTGTACTTTCCTTCTGAAATAAAGGGATCTATAATTTACGTTTTCCAAAACCCAATCTATCAATTTACTTTGGAATATAATAGTTTTTACCTTCAAGAATGTGCACATAAATCAAGCAGAGAATATATAGACAACTAAGAGGCACCTTAAAACATGATAAAATGGTTTAGAACCACAGAAAATATCACATTGATCAAGTTCTTTTATCAATAAAAAAATTACTCAAAATCAATCATTTTTACATCACATAATTAATAAAAGCAAACACTCCAAACTTGCAAAATAAGGGGAAAAAAACTTCAAACTTTATGTAAAACCAAAATTTTGAAATGTAAAGAAATTTAAACCTGTAACAAGCTAAACAAGTAACACACTTAAAAGGAACGAACTTGATCACCAAAATGATCATAACAAACTAAATCGACCTATGTTGATTTTCATTAATCTTGAAGAAAAACTCAACTTTCTATTTCACAAAACAAATAAAAACCTTTAATCCATTCTATGAAACAAAATCAAAAAGTTCAAAAAAACACAACAAAACAATAAAACCTTAATTAAAATAACCTAACAAGATAAGATGGATGTAACTCACTTTACCTTGAGCTTGACGCTAGTCGCCGAGTGAGAAGGAGACGGAGTAGTGTCAGAGTAAATAGGTTTGGTATTGTGAGTTGAGAAGGCAAGTGGGCTTGGGTCTATGGAAACTGGCGAGCGATGAGCAACGAATGAGGAACCAAAGCGACAGAAAGACTTGAAGAGTATGAATACCAAGTAAGACACCAAATAAGCTGAATGGTATAAAAAAAGAATTGAAAGAAAGAGAGAGGGAAGAGTAGACAAACCTGTTAGACATGAAGGAGGTCGCCATTGGTCACTACTGTCACCTATGGGTTGTGATAGCGAGCGATAGACTGGAGATGAGTCTATTAAGGGAGCTACAGATTGGTGATGGTGATAGATGGAGATGGAGCAGAAAGAAGATGAAAATGAAAATAAAAAGGAGCAATAGACTTATTGCTTTGAGAATGAAAAGGAGCGGAGAGAAGGCAGTGTCATGCAGTAGAGGATAGGGAGATGATTGTGTCAACCTCGTTTTTCGAAAGATGAGGTCATAACTGGAAACCTCGTCTCTTCAGGAGACGATGTTGCTCCACTATTTGAGACCTTCTCTCTTGAAAAGATGAGGTCTACTACTTATGATATCATCTCTGTTGACTCCGTCTCTTCAAGAGACAATGTCATGTTATCTAAAACTTATTATTTTCATCCTAGTAGCATTTTTGTATTTTTAAAATATAAATAGTATTTCCTTTTTCCCATTTATTCTATTTTATAATTTAGTGTTTTAAGTATTTAGTAAGTGCAACAAATGTAACAAACAAAAGAGCTATGGCCCTCTAACTATGTTAACTTGCACTTTATAGTACCTCTAGGACAACAAGATTCCTCTAAGCCCCTCTCACCCTCTTAAACTATTAATCATAAGCCACATACAATTAGTAGTACTATTGTATATACAAGACCTTAAGCAATTATGATTGGTTACCTGAATAAGTTAAGTAAAAACAAACTTCCTGTATTGTTGTTTCTTAAGAATTGGTTTGAAAATTATAATACAAGACCTTAAAATGTGCATTACAATATGAATTTTCAATAATGATTTTAAGCAATAAGAATATGAAAATTGTTGTTGCATATAAAAACTTTCAATTAAAGATCAAAGCAATATAAGAATTATATTGGTAAAGGATAAAAGGGTAAAATTACCTTATACCCTTAATATTAATTTTAGTAAAGAAATAAATATATAATATGAAAATTGTTGTTGCATGATTGTCGACAATAGATATGGGCTTCGATAATAGATTCCATTGTGCACTGAGGCTACAAAAGGAATACATGTGAACTAAGTGGGTATCGATGGCCTCAATATAAATACTCCAACATTTGAGTCATTAAGGGTAGAATCAAAGTAAAAGTATTGAGAGACTATAGAGATATATTTGTGCCTATCATTTAAGTAGTCCTTTGAGCTACATGTAAGAAGATGGAAGGGTAAGGGCAAGTGTCTCTCCATTGAAGCTTAGTGTAATTCCTTAAGACTATTTTGTGTGCATATCTTCCCATTGTCAAGGATTTAACATGCATGTTTTGACAATCATGAGGGAGAAGTCACACAGATGCATCTATAACTGGAGTCTTATCCATCCATCTTCATAGGATTTAAGCACTTAAAGGTTTAACAATGTGAGGTCTGGTAGGTCCCAAGTTAAAGCTGACCCGATTACTATCTTTTACCCTTGCAAAGAGGGTACATTGTTATGTTATCTCTTAAATGGTTTTTATGGTAACAAGGTAGTTTTAAATGTGTTAATCATGATATACAAGTTATATTTTACAGCATGGAAGTTTCAAATGATTACTTGTAGCATGTTTTAGAAAAACAAAGTTAGAAACTCAGAGGGTGACTCAAAACATATTCTTGGTCCAAGTGAAAAATATCAAAATGCATCAAAGCTAATCTAATCTTTTTAATTCATAAGAACAAAGTTTTCACTCTATTGGTTGAATATCCATAAGGATCAATTTAATTCAAGACTCCTCATTATCAAGATAAATCCCAGAAGAACCTCTTGTAGAATTTTCACAAGCATTGTATGGTTTTTTTTTTTTGGAAATTTTTATTTAAAATGATGTGAAGCATTGCAGATAAATGTTCAAGAGATGTTTTGCTCAAGCTTCAAAGAGTGAAGGGTTCAAATTTTGAAGATAGTAGTTTTAAGTAGGATATGCTCCCAAAATTGTAGGATGTGAATGACAATGGAGTGAAATTGATTTAGGTCATTTTTTTCTCCATATCAATTGTCAAGCATGGTCATGTGAAAACTGTCGTGAATATTTATAAGAAGTTATCATTACAAAACCACATGTGAGAGCCATATAATAAGAAAATTAAATTTGAATTTTCAAATCAATTGAACTATTACCAAAGAGCAGTCTTAAAGATTTATCAAATATTCCATTGAAAACAAATTACACGAAGCCAAAAGTTTGAATTACATTGAAAAAAATGCACTTAAACAAATTCTTAAGAGCTATCACCATTTTGTCGAGCTTCCATGACTCTGTTAACTAGTTCTTTCTATTGTTATTTTGGTCATGTTTTGATCACTATGGGAATTTGCTTCTTTTATCCTCATACGTTGACTTTCTTTATAACTTTGAGTGTGCACAGGTAATATAGCTCTGTACTTTAGTAATTAGTTAGGAAGTTAGCTTGGTTATATAGAAGGAATTGAGTTCATTGTTATTTTGGCACATTATATATAATCTTGAGTTAATTGACATAGTGAAGTATACTGGTGTGGAAAAATGATCCTCAATGTGGAGTTAGAAGAATGGATATAGGTATAAGGCTGAATCATTGTATATTATTATGCTAATTTTCTTCTAAAGTTATCTCGTTTCATGAGATAAAGGCACAAGCAATGTTGTACTTTTAGATTTTGGCAATTTAGTGTCTAATCTTTGATTTTTAGCAAAAAAGTGCTCGTACTTTCAAAATCAAGACATTTTAGTGACTCTGTATGCTTAAAATTGGGCACTTTGGGCACCTGAAATACATCATTTAAAATATTGGCACTTTTTGCCCAAAATCAACATTGAGTAAAATTGACAAACCTTAACATTTGTAAGTAATAAAAAAGGTAATTTATTTATAATATTTTTTCAAAGGGCTTTAATTCTTAATTAAAGTCACCCATTAGACCCCTATACTTATCTTTATGCTCATTATTGGGGATCAACAAATAAGTGAAGTCGGTCGTTTGAGTTTATGTTGGTGGTTGCAAGACAATTGTCATTCTACTGATTTAGATTCCAATTCTCCAATGTCTTATGATGAGAGTGCATGTCTTTTAACACATAAAATGTTGCTTGCATTCTTGTTGCATGGTGTAGGCACGTTTGAATACATGGGTTCCTTGTTAACTTCTATGCATGTTCTTATTCATACATTTTTGTGATCAAACATGTGTACAATTTGTAACTTTGAATTATCTGGAATTTCAAGACATATAAAGCCACGTTTTTAAGTAGAGGCTTTTTAATAGCTACTCTGAAGGTCTTAGTCTCCACACTTAGATCTTTGCTATCTTTTAATCATTTTAAAAGTTATTAAGATATTTCATTTGCTTTCCCTCTTCATATTTTTTTTCAGTTTTGGAGATCATGAAGTTGCCTCTAGTAACCTTTAGACTAATAAGTACCAGTGTTCAAAATACACTTATCCTTACTGTCGAGCCTGGATTTTCCACTATCTCTGGTTCATTTCTCCTAACCCGATTCACATTAAATCGAACCCATTTAACATGAATCATCGACTAGGGATTAAAAGAAATTTTAATTTTTGAAAACTTTTTAGAGTCGCCACCCGATATAAATCGGGAAAAAAATAAAAAGCTAGGATCAATGGGTCGGTTGATCCTAACTTAGCTACTAGTCTGCGAAA
The DNA here is from genome assembly GCA_024138025.1 of Combretum micranthum. NCBI lineage: Eukaryota > Viridiplantae > Streptophyta > Magnoliopsida > Myrtales > Combretaceae > Combretum > Combretum micranthum. Next base: position 1,141,616 of record JAMXBD010000255.1, read on the forward strand.
ATTTGATTTGAAAAATCAACTTTTAAAACCAGATATCATGGATTCGGGGGCTAACCTATTAAAAACCAAATCGGTTACCACTTTTGGAATTTTAAATTTATAACCTATCCTTTATATGCTCAAAAATTCAAACAAATATATTATAACAAAAATATTTACAAGTCAAATTATTCATTTTTATTATTTATATGCTTTTCTTCATTTTTATTTTTTTTAGAATATGAATATTAACAAATATATTTCCTTTTTTTTTAAACAAAAACTTATATTTACAAAATAGTTATTCACAATATTAAAAAAAAACAAAAAACATTTTTTTATTTTTTTTTATGTCGCCTCGCAGGTGCCTACGTACTGCTAATCGAGATCAGACAAAACGTAGTTCTTTTAAAAAGAACTTTAATTTGTTGGTCAATTTTATATTTTTGAACTTTTCTCACTTTAAATTCATTAAATTTTAAATTTTTGTGAAAACCATTTTTGATGATCCTATGATCTAATCAATTGATTTTTTATTTCATGAAAATACAATTTTTCTAAGTCCAAAAATCATTTTTTTTTATTTAAAAATTTTGGTTTTGGAAAATCCAATTTTATCATTTTTATTTAATTTTATCATTTTTATTATTATTATTATTTTTATTTTTTTATTTTTTAAATAATAATCACATAAATTCACAACATATTCAAAATATTTTACAATATATTAGAATTATTTTTCATGCATTAAATATGCATTTCTAAAAGCAATTTATGTATAAATACATATTAAAAATATTCAAAAATATCAAAAAAATAAATTTATATGAAAAATAATTATTTGATTTTTCTGAATTTTTCTGAATTTTTATGAATTTTTTATGAATTTTTTACTATTTTTCGAAATTAATTATATAATAAACTAATAATAAAATAATACGGACTGACCTGGACCGTTGGATGAAGCCGAGGAGATCTGGAGCGTTGATCGCGCTTGATTAATCTAGACCGTCTGATATCGTTGACTCGATCTGGGGCGTCAATCTCCTTGATTAAATCTGGGCCGTCGGATTTGAATGATCAAATTTGGACCGTCTGATCTGCTTGATTGAATCTGGGCCGTCTTATCTGCGTGATCAAATCTGAACCGTCTGATCTGCTTGATTGAATCTGGGCCGCTGATCTGCTTGATCAAATCTGAACCGTTTGATCTGCTTGATCAAATCTGGACCGTATGATCTGGATGATTGAATTTGGGCCGTCTGATCTGATGATTGAATCTGGACCGTCTGATCTGCTTGATCAAATCTGGACTGTATGATCTGGATGATTGAATCTGGGCCGTCTGATCTGATGATTGAATCTGGGCCATCTGATCTGGGCTGACCGTTGACCGTTGACCAGGGGCGGGTTGGACTTCGGATTTTCGGGTCGGATCCGACCCGATCGGGCGAAGAAGACGATTACGCGACCTTTCGAGCCTTCCTCGGCCGTCCCTGGTGGTTGTTGGCCTCCACAAGCTTGTCGGCCCGACTCCTTTGGTGGTTGCGCGTCCGCTGGTGGTGGTGGTTCGCGCCCAGAACCACCGTGGACGGCGGTTCGAAGTGGTGGTTGCCGGCGGTTCAAATTCGAAAAATAAAAAAAAATTGCAGAGGTGATTTGATCAATTTGATCGAATCCAAGCACACTAAAACAATCAAAACTTATTTCTAACACTCCTAAACCATTCAATTTGGATCAAATCTGATCCAATCACTTCGAATTTGAAAAATTCGAATCCTACATCCTAAATTCGAGAATTTCGAATTGATATTGTTGTGTGTGTATTTCTTCGAAATTGACTTGTGCCTTTTGATCCTAGTACCCCCTATTTATAGGTTGCAAGCTCAATTTTACGTTTCGTACTGTTTCGAAAACGAATCGATTTTTGCCTCTTCATTTGCACGAATTTAATTCAATGATTCGTATTTAATTCGTTTTAAACCGATGAATTGATGATTAATCTTTCATATTCTCCATCAGATCATCCAATGTGGGTAGATTAATTGTCCAATTTCATCAATTCTCATTAATGGACAATTGAAGCTTCACAAATTGCATTTTTTTCAATTTTTTGAGCACGAATTTTGTGACTTTTGGGTTGTTTTTACACATGAATTGTGCACTAATCTTTCATATTCCATAACTACTTTGCAATGACATCATCAATTTCAACAATTAATGATGTCTTGTCAGTTAAAAACTGATGCAAAATAAGGCAAAAAGTCACTTTGAAAAAGATGAAAAGGCAAAAATAAGATGATAAAAAGGCAAAATTTTGCCTTTGCTAGGGTTTGAACCTGGGTCCTTGAGCTTGGGTATGTGTTTGGGTCAATGTATTTAACCAACAGGCCATTTGGCCTGTGCCTTGATCATTTATCCAACTTCATCAATACTTAATTAAGGCTTTTGGAAAAATGAGTTTAATTAAACAAAAATGAAGATTCTGTTTAATTAACTTTATAAATTTAGCCTTAATTATTGGGCAAAATTGGGTGTCTACACTTACTCACTCTCAAAGGTGAGGGTAGATGTTTCGCAGTTTAAACCTTCTTTATCTGGTGTTGTGAGGGTGTTTGTGTTGAATGGGCTTGTTTTTAAAGGAAAGCTCATCCATTCGATGGCCTATTATCGATGTTGTTAGTAATTTATGAATTTTATGCAAGGTAACGTTGTTGAGTCGACTAGAGAGTTAATCCTAGCCAAAGCGGAGGAGGTATAACTAATGGGGCAGTTTCTCTTCTTGTGGTTGGTATTGGCAGTTGCCGCATAAAGAAGGATGTTTGCATGGTAGTTAACGATTGATCTAACCTTTTTCTTAAAATTGGTAAAGTTCAATATGCGTCTTCCATTCTCAAATTTAATTTGCTTAAGTAATTTGTTATAGTACCCAATTGGACAAAACTTTATCTTGCATTTGGTATGCAAAATGAATTCATTATTGACAAAAACTCTTCTCATGATTCTAAATAAAACCTAAGATTTTGTCCTTTATATTTATTTGATGATATTAAAATATTAGATTAAACTATTGATGGCAAATTCAGCTAAAGGCTCCTCAAGTCTAACTTGACCTATTTAGGACATGGCTCGACTTGTTATCCAGAAGCTGACCTATTAAATCCCTAGGCTACTCGAACATAGTAAGCTTGCTTAGCCTCCCACTCACATAGCTCAGCTAAAGTTAGATCTGGTAACTTCACTCCCAAGAGTCTTGAAGCGTAACTAAGTGGCCTTAGCATCCTCTCTCATTAATCGTCATCAACTGTCGTGATGTCCACAACGTATTTTCTTATATTCAAACGCCCGCAATCACTTCCTTGCAATTACAACATAGAATGTCATCAATAGATCATCTGGTAACATATGCTGACATTTTGCTACTCATTATTCAATATCTGTTATACTTTGGTAACTTAGTCGACAAAGTACTTGCACCAAATAACCTCTGGTGTCTACTAACTTTCGTATGTTTTTTAGCCCCAATTTTATGTAGGCCTAAATCCAATAAACTCTATTAGCAAATTTTTAGCAACAATAGGAACAAAATAAAATCTCTTAACAAAGATACCAAAGTAACATAGTCACTATTACCCCACTTTTACCGTTATAACGTTATTAACACACAATCATCATTATCCCATTACTGCCAACACTGCTATTATTCTCACCTATACAACATCAACAATAATTTATCAGCACCATCATTAAATCACTACTATTATATCAGCATTATCATTTACCCTGCCACTACCACTAGTTATAATACTCGTACATGACCACAACATAAGACTTAAAAAATAAATTATACACTGTTGTTGGCACAGCAAACATAGTTAAGAAATTTGTATTATCCTTATTATATTATACTACATTAGAAACTAAAGGCTGATTAAAAGTTGAAAAACTTAACTTGATGAATAGGTATTAAAATTTTGGCTCGGTTAAAGTAAATAACTTGAGAAAAAATTTAATACAAATTCAAAATGTTTTGAAATTTAAATTCCAAATAAATAACTTTAGTTTGCATTATTAAGCCTAATTAAATTTCAAACAATTATTTTAGTGCATGAAAAAGGAGAAATTGGATGCATTCAATCTGCCATGGAAATTATAATTTTATGTATAAACAATAATGACATATTTGGTACGTATGAATGGTTTGGAATGGAATCATGATTTCGTCTTCCATTCCATTTCCCAATGTTTGGAAGCGTTTTTGGAAGTCGGAATCGTGATTCCTTGGAATTGATGATTCTTGCTTTGAAGGGAAATTCGATTTCATCTTTGAGAATGCAGAATTGCGATTCCATTTCACCTTTATTAATTATATGTAGTGTAATTATTTTTTATCCTATCATGTATTCATATTTTACATTTATTACCAAGGACATTCATGACAATTACACTTTTTAGCCATTTCATTCGATGTAATCTTCCAAACATATGAATGGATTTGTCATTCCCAAACTCATTCCATTGCAATCTAATTCCATTCCATTATAATCCAAATCCATTCCATTCCAAATATTTATGTGTACCAACGTGACATCAGAATGTAACATTATTCATCACAAAAGCCACATAAGTCTTTGATAGACCTATGGAAATTGCTTCAATATATTTATTTTACTACTTTTTTTTGTAGATACTACATATATTTTCAAACACACTTTGGGGTGCTAGTAATTTACTTATTATACCTTAAAAATTATTTTAACAAGGGCAAACTTAAATTGTCTAATTTCTTACTTCCCTTATTTACCATGCCTTCACTTCCCCTAAATAAAATTACTTCGTAAGAAACACTTACCTAGGCACCTCTATATGAACCCATCTTTATTCTCTCCACCCTCTCTTGTAAGACTTTTAGCAAAACAAGAGGAACACTCTATAATCTAAGAAGAATGACAACCTAGTAGAAAGGTGAGATTCACAAGATACCCCTTATTATTAGATTTGGAATTTTGTGACAGGAAAATAAAGAAACTAAAGAAGGAAGTCGAGAGATTGTCAAAGGTAACCTTGTGTTATGAAAATTACAATAAAGTTATAGATAGATTCCTTGTAAATATATGTACGATTTAATCATTTGCGACAAGAAAACAAAAAAAACTAAAGGAAGAGATCAAGAGATTATTGAAGGTAACCTTGTGTTACGAAAATTACAATAGAGTTATAATGGATTTCTTACAAATATATGTACGATGTTGATGGAAAGGATTTTGAAGTTTTAGTTGTCTGGTAATAGTGATGGTGAAAAAAGTTTTCGAATTAAGGTAATGAATTCAATAATCAATCTTATTAATTATTATAGATAAACTCTTTTATGTAATTAGAAAAATTAGAATTATGTTAGGAAATTGCCTAAAGTTAAAAATTTAATTTAAGAACTAATTGGTAATTAAATATGACCGAATACTTGATGATTTTGACACAAGAGATGATATATAATTGAATTTAATGGAAGCATGAACATAACTAAACGAGAAACTAGGAATAATAAGAAGATTAATCTAAAGATGGAAACTTGTAATGATCTTAAGTTGATAATTGGTATTTAATGGAAAATTTGTAAAAAACCAAGTGTGAAGATGAATTGCACGATAAATAAACTAGATATTGGAATTATAAGAAAAGAATAAAGGAAAAAACTTGGCAATAGGTCGGATCTATGTTGGAAGGACCTCGAACTAATCCATAAAAGAAGCAAAGCTGGAAAAGATCTGACCTCCTGGCTAATTGTCCCTGACTAACCATTCCTGGTTGACTATTCCTAGTAGGCTACCAATCTAACAACTTCTATCGATTAATAAAGTTGATTGGAATTAATTCATTAGTACATGTTATTTAAATCATTTTAGTATAATTGGAAAAAATAAATTAGAATTAAAGATTAACAAGTGAAAAATTAGAAGTTGGGAGATGAAATAGTTAGAAAACCTAGTTCTAACACTAATTTTAATTATTTTGTGATAATTTATGGATTATGACGTTTACACGGATAATCAATACGTGGCTATTATTACTTGTTGCTTGTACATGATAATTTTAATATTATCTGACTAAATAATGCTTGAAAAAAAAAAGTATTATTGTAATTACCCAAAATTATACAATTCAAATATAATAATCATTAAGTAAATAATGTAAAGTTTTTGAAAATATTTTAAAAAAGTCATAAGAATTACTTCAATTTTTTTCACAATCTAAGAATATTAAAATACGAACAATGTAATTATCGTTTAAAATTTAGAATTGTTATAAACAAAATTTTAAGATACAATTTTTCCATAACTTCATGGTAACATCATAATTATAAAAGAGTAAAATTGGATATATATACTTGACTGAATGAGAAATTAGATATTTTAATTTCAAGTATAACTAAAGGATGGTATTAGTAAAAGTTATAAAATATAATATTCTTGATAATTAAAGAAATAATGATGAGTAAATAAATAATTATAAAGAAATGATGTTAAATCTAATAATTCAAATATCAAGATGTTTCATAAAAACAAAAATAACAAGAAACACCAAATCAATACAATAAAAGAACAAAACAATGTAATCGTATAGTACATGTAATAAACCAAACTTGAAACATAGAAACAATTGCAAAATAATATCAAGTTTCAATATGCTCTAAATAATGAAAAACAATGAGAAATATCAAACATACATGATAATAAATACAAATATACAATATATAAACTCAATAAATAATAGATTGCCAAATAATTCAATAGAAGTGATATAAAATACCAAATTTTAATCTAAATTAATTAAAATAGCACAATAGAAACATGAATGAAGGAATAAATCTTAAAATGATCAAAAGCTTTTGAATTATAAAATTTAAAGTTAATATAAAATGTAAATTACCTAAGGATGATTAAATTTGAGCTTTAATTAGAATGCAAGTTGGAAATTAAACTTAGATAGTTTAATTAAATCAAGTAAATTAAACTATAGAATATAACTAATAGATTAATACAATCAAATTAATAAATAGAGCTAATTGACAATGGGATTTCAAATATTCTTTTTCCACTATCTATTTGTTTCAGCTATCTATTTCATGAATCAAGTTTCCTAGTCTTGTCAACCCTCAAAATTGGATTATATTCTTTTCAAATTTGTTCATTTGCTTTAATAATCTTTTTCAACAAATTAAATTTATCATCTTTTGTAATTCTCAAACTTAATTTCTTTTCTTTCAATTTCAAATCTCCGAATCCTTAGAAAATTTAATATAAGTATTATTAACTTCATAAATCATAAGCTTTAGTTTATTTCATGAATTAAACTATTCAATTCTTCACAATCATTAATTTAAACCCCTCCTTTTTTCAATTTATAAACAATCCAAATTTCTCAAGATTAATTACCTAAATTTTAAAAATACCCCAATTTAGCCTTTTTAACCTAAATCTTATTTTTTTAATCCCCATAAATTTTGAAGTCATTTACTTGTTTATAAATATTAGATCTTAGGTTTAGACTTAAACTAGATATTGATTTTATTATAAATTAAACTTCAAAACTAGATTTATAATTCAAGATAGTGAATTCTATTAAATAGATTCTCAAACTATTTCCTAATTGTTTTTTAATACTTAAAATAACAATTTAAAAAGTTTAGATCAAAACCTTTACTCCTAAATAGCTATAAATATCCCTTTCTCCTTATCCTTTTCATTTTGTTTTGCTGTCTTTCTTTTTCTTTTCTCTTCTTCCTCTTCTTCTTCTTCTTCTTTTTCTTTCTACGTCTCTCGTCTATTCTTTTCCTTCTTCAATATCCAAAAACCTTAAATCTCAATTTCAATAAGGTTATATAAGAAAATGAAGATAGAAAACAAGATAGAAGATGGTGATCAAGCATGAAGGAACTATATCAACAAAAAGGAGTAGGAGTACCAGTAGTATTAGTAAAGTTGTGTTTAGTTGAAGCTTGCTAAAACAAGTAAGTTAGTTACTTTCTTTGTTTTGATTGTTGTTAGTGCATGCAAATGATGAGTTGTTGTTAGTTGTAAGTAGAGTTAAAGATAAATCTTGTATATTTGTGATATATAAGTTTATATAATAAGACCTAGGCATATGTTTATATATATATATATGTAGGTTATATAAATGATGATATGAACTACAGATATAAGATGTAATAACATGTATATAGATATTGTGAGTTATGGTTTTGAACTTGTATGCTGCCGTGGAGATGATGTTGGTTGAGTTTTAAGAATAAAACAAGTAGACAAATAGTAAAAATAAGTAAAAGGAGGAAGGGAAAACGTTAAAACAAGCGAGGACGAGAAACCACGAGCATGATCTAAACCTTAGTAGGTTCGAGTTAGAAATTTTTGGATCATTACAGGCGTGATTCAACCCATAATAAGTAATGTTTTGAAAATTTTTAGTGAATCACGGGCGTGGTCTAACCCTTGGTCGTTTGGGTTGTTTTAAAACTTCAAAATCTAAGAATCATGGGCATGATTCTCCCTTTAGTAGCATCGAAAGTGTGAAGTTTAGACAATCATGGGCACGATTTATTGATTCCTCGTAACACGATATTATTTCGTATTTTGATCATAACTTTTTCATTCGAACTCAGATTGAGGTGATTCAAGATGCTATGGAAATATTAGAAAGATCTTTACAACTTTTATATTTTAAGTTTTAGGAAATTATAAAAGAATTAGGGCCAAAACTTTATTTTATTCAAATTACAATATAGGAACATGAACAAAAACAACACAAAACAAGTCTAAACATATCCAAATTAATTGAGCATTTGTTTTACTAGTTAAGAGTATGTAATTGAGTATAACGTTTTATAATTTTTTAAAGACCAATATACTAAGGAACTTATAAAACAAGTTCAGAACACTTAGATATAAAACGAACTAAGTTAATTAACATAAGTCCAATTTGGCTTAATGAATCTAAATGAATTAAAATGAACTAGACTAATTAAGAACCTAATAGATATATGATAATGACTTAGTAAGATAACTGAATCGGACTTATTAGTTGAAATAAATAACTAATTCTAATTAACTTGGCTAAGATTAAATTAACATAGACTAAAGTTCATATGAATCTTATATATAAAATGAATTAGTAATATATCTAAGCTCAACTTGACCTATTGAACTTTAGTAAGCTAAAATGAATTAGATTAGGGTCTATTTGGTTGGTCTAGTTTTTATCTATATCTATATCTATATCGAAACGATATGTATAAATATGTCTGATTAAATGAGTTATAAAATAAGTCTATGCTTCAATCAAATGTAAAATAATAAATCAAAGTAAAATTAAATACTAAAATTTAATGAAATGTATATAAAAAAGGGTTGATGAGTGATTTCTATTCCTTTTTCATAAGAGGAATAGATTAATCTTTGGACTCCTCAAAAGTTTGATGTGGCTTAACTTGGATGACAGGTGGGTAACAACGACCTTATCACTTGTTTGTGTTTGTAATAAAGTTTCACTTATAATAATAGTGTAAACTACACTATAAGGTATTAACGTTTCGGGATAAGTTTATTTAAGGTATCAATGTTTTAAGGGGTTAAAAAGAGGAATCAACGTTTGGAGATAAATTCATTTAAGGTATCGTTTTGTAATGTTCATTTAAAGCATTAATGTTTGGATTAATTTTCAATTAAGTTTCCTTAGTTTTTGTTAATGATAAAATATTAATACCTTATTTGACTCATTTTATAAAACGTTGATACCGATTTTTAACTATTTAAAACATTAATACCTTAAGTGAATTTATCTCCAAACGTTGGTTCCCCTTTTTAACCATTTGAAACGTTGATACCTTAAATGAATTTACCTTCAAATGTTGATACATTTCTATATAATTTACCCTATAATAATACAAACATAATTGACTGCATAGGGGGATTGGGAACTCGTTTGCTGTCTAGAAATTGTTTTGGTTGACAACTCTCTAAAATAAAAGTAATCACACCTTGATTGTGATAATTTAGTTGTTGTTGTTGTTGATGATGATGATGGTGAATGTTTGGTAATTAAGTGGTCGCCTTAATAAATGAACTTAATAATATCTTACTATTTAATTAAACAATCATGCATTGCACGATAGTATACTTGCATTAGCATGGTATTCACATCACGTATTTATATATCGATTCTATGGTAATGCTTAAAAAAGTCTAGTGAATTTGGTTAAGATTACCATTAGGTTATTGACCCTACAGGAACTAAGCAAGCACCGAATGACATGCTCGAGTTGGAGTCGGCTTTAGGACATCAATACTCAAGGAGTTTCTAAGGTTCTAAGGTGAAGTTGAGTTTATAAAAGCAAAGAAGTTTGGAAAATATTTTATTCCTTAGTTCGTAGTCTTTCTTGGGCATGAATTACTACAATTGGTCCTTTAAACCCCAAAAGAGGGTGTAAATCTCTATCGGTTTGGATTTCGGTCATTCAAACTATGCATGGATCATATGGTCGAGTGTTGCATTGCATGTGCTTATTAATTATACGTGTTTGACAATTGTTTGAAGTGTGGTATGGTCTTGCTATTCACTGAGCTGTGATTTAGATCGCATCCTTATAGTTTTTGTACAAGAATAAATCGACCTAGGAATGGGCTAAAATGGTGTGAAGAGAGTTGTCTTCTTTAATAAAGTCCTTGAAGATAAAAAAATAGAAATGTAAACTTAAATCGTGAATTAGATTAGTTGTACAGTCATTTTAAGTTTTGTATTATTTAAGATAAACTTAGTAAGTGAAATAGAGCACGAGTTTAATAGTTTGAAGTTTTGTTGAGTGTAGATGATCTATTCTATTCTAATATTTGGTGAGGTATATCGATCTTCTACGGTTCTAGTAAATTGTGGGAAGTCGAATTTCTTTTATCTATCACAAATGTAATTATGCAATGAGAACTTAATAAGTAGATATTCAGGTAGAGCATTGCAACCTTCGACTTGCAAGATAGTTCTCAAATTATAGGTGCACACGTGATATAATAACTCCAGGTTAATCTTTCTAGGCCCCTTTTAGGGTTGTGACAATTGTACCGTGTAAAAAGTTCTTTATGAAAACCTTTGAAATTGTAAAGACCCATGTTTTTAAAGGTGTTTCCTAGAAATCGCATTGTTTCCCATTTATTGTTTTAGCTTTTGTTTTGGTTGTCATTAAAGAGAGATTTTGGGAACTTTTGTTCCACTAGCCATGGCATAAGCATGAGGTCCTACATATGATCATTTGACCAGCTAGCATGTGCCAGAGTAGAAAGGCTTTGGGATTATTTAGTCTACTAGGTATGACATAACCAAAGAGGTATTATGATCATTTGACCCACCAAATGTTAAATTTTTGTCTGGTGCAAATGAGTTTGTGTTTTCTAGAAAATAATTTATAGGGTCCAACTCTAATTAATTACTGTTTATGAGCATGTTTATTGGTTTACATTTATGGCTATAGTAAATTGATAAAAAATTTGATATGTGCTCTACTGTTTGCTTGTCTATTGCATTAGTTATGGTAAGCTGCATACGTGGTATTGTATGTGTGTGTATGGAGTGATCCATATTAGACATTTTGCACTCACTTCTTGTTTTTCATGTTATGCCAATTATGGTTGATGATTACTATGATGATATGGACAATGATCTTTCTATTTGTGGTAAAAACTTATGGCAGTTGTGGGAGTGAGATAATTTATTGATTGCAAATGATAGCTTTTTATATTTTCTATAACTTTAGGTTAAAAGTTGCCAGATATATGGGATTGTTTGTTAAATTTCATACTTGAAATTTATGTAATGACATTTGAGTATTAAAATAATATGAGTATTTGGAGTTCATATGTGATGATGTGGTGTACATGTCTTTAGTAACCTTATGCATGTGTGTTTGGTGTATGTGTACGACAGGGCTTATGACTTACATTTCAATTAAGAAATTAGTGATAACCAAAAGTTACCAATTACTTCAATTGCTTTATCTTTTGTGATAATATTTGATTTATTAATTTTAAGTCTTTCCCCTTTGACAATATTAAGTACTTATGTTAAACTGCCATTAGACATATTATGAGGTTATGCATTGTTTGGACCTCAAAACACTCATTCCTATTGATGTTTTGCTAGTTTTTGTTGGAGCATGGTTATTTTTCTCATTGAGGTTTGAAAAAAGCAACATATAAGTATTGCTTATTAGAATTGATGAAAAGGGGGTATATTACTGAGCTCATAGTTTTTAAGGAGTTGCTAACACATGCTTACTTAACATGGTGGTAAATTGCATTTGTTACATGCAACATGGTATATGTGAAAATCACGAGCTTCTTGTGTAACATAGGAGTTGTGTTTTATAGATTTAATTGTTTCTCGTGCAAGTACTAGTGGATGAATGCAAAAGTTCTTGCCCTTTATTACTACAACAATGGAGAAATGTGATGTTTTTAGCATTGAAATCTTGGAAACCGAAATGTTAAATAGTGATAGAATAGGTAACATTCGACCATTAGATGGTGGTGTCAAAATGGTAAGTGTTGAGATGTTAAATTTCATCATATGGGGTGGTGTTTGAGCTTAAAATGATGGACGAAGATGTCTGTGTAGTATTTTCATAGATCATCTTCAAGGCCTAGTGATGGGGATCAAGATGTGGTGATCGCATGTTAACAACTACAGCTCATATCAGGGACCACGCCACCAATCAATGGTGGAATGATCCAAAGTTGATTTATAATTAATACATATAGATTGATTGTTGCATGTGTGTATTGTATGTGTAGAGTGAATTGTGGTGTTTGATATAGTTATATGTGTTAGGAAGTAATAACTAAAAATGAGTATTTGGTAAATGCATTTAGAATGGTAGTTTATTTATGCTATTCGATTATTATGTTAATGCAAATGGTTGTTGTAGTAATTAATGTTTGATGAATTAAGTGTATTTTGAGCTAAGTTTATAGTCTTTAAGCTTAGCAGATTTTTGGCCCCAGTATAAGCCTAAAGTTAAGCCTAAATCCAAGCCCAATTAAGGCCTAAAGCCTTTTCCCAAATCTACCCCAAAAGTCAATATAGATTAGGATAAATATCAAAGCTTAATTGCATTCTTAGACAATCCAAAACAAAACAAAGGAAAAAGAAAATTCGTAACTCAAGAAGGCAAAAAATTTTCAACACCCAAATCAAGTTTTCTTGGACTTAATAAACCAAAAATCCTTCCCCAAGCCTTATATATACATTGAGGTAAGTTTATTTGATGTTTGAGATGTCTTATTTTCCTCTTAATCCATGAAATATGCATGTGTAGTATAATACAAGTAGTTGATATGCTAATTCTTGTTGAGATGTTGTAGAGTGGTTAGGAAAGCTTTAGAATGCTTAATATGTTATAGATAAGTCGTAGTAGGCTCTCATGTGATTTGGAATGAGTTGAAAGAGTTAAAATGTAAAAATTTTTGTGTTTGGAAAATAGAGGAAATCTACAATGCGAATTGCTGTGTACGCCACCTCGTACGCCGCCGACGTACATGGCAACGTTAGAGTTTTTTATGTCTGATCTTTTGAAAATTATCTTAAAGCCGCCAGAGTTGAAGTCAGAATTTGGTGGCGTTAGAACCCTGATTTCTGATCTTTCGAAATTTTTCTTAAACGCCACCGGCCTTGACGTTGAAATTGCCGGCGTAAAGACTCCAAGTTTCTATACATAATGCATATTTCTTAATGGCACCTTATACGCCGCCAACGTATGATCTTACACCGCTGGCGTTAAGGTTTGCATTGCTGGCTTTAATGGCCGACGTAAACTTTGTAAATTTCAAAATTTTCTAACTTCTTCCAACATCTTCCAATACATGATATAAGACTTTTTGATTAAAGATTTGCTATATATATGTTATGTGATGACTTTAGATTGTTTTTACATAAGGTTCAATAATTTTCCTAAGTTCTAATCTAGTGAATATAAGATTGGCTTAGGATAGTAATGTGATATAGTTGATTTATGTGGAACAGAGATAGATGCTCAGTTGGAGATTCCCGTCAATTCCCAAATCAAACCAGGTACACTATACTTGGATTGATTGTTGCTTAGGATAGGCATATATCAATTTGACCTAAATCAAAGATTAATGAAAGATATTGAAATTGGTTGTGCTTTACGTCGTTGAATCCGGAACCGGAGAGTGATAACCTTGTCATGATGCAATGACACGGTAGTTTAGGCACTTAGCCCAATCTTTTGTCATGATGCAATGACTCAAATCCATGATGCAATGGTTCACCATGATGCAATGATGGTTTCTTTTATTGGCTAAGTGGGTAGTTAATAGGGTTAATTGTATCAGTATATTCTCTACTTAGGCTCGGAAGGAAATAATATGTTTTAGTTCACGGGTATGGGACCTTTGAACTAATTGATGTCATAGACCGGGATAAGTGGAGTATATAAAGGAGTGTGAACCCTAAATGATGCTATTAGTATTCTTTTTTGGTTAGAGATAGGAGATATAGATATCCGGTCTATCTATATCAACCCCCTGAGCAACTGCTGTTACTCACGACCTCCGGAATTCCCAAGCTTGAATTGGAGTTTGAATACTCCAGTGTTGTTCTATTCACTTAACTAAAAGATAATGAAGTTGTGGTGATTTATTGCATTGCATTTAGTTAAGTGAGTATTGCATATGTATTTGTTTGCACTATTGTATACTAGGCCTTTGGCTCGTGCTGCTATCTTACATGTGACTTTGATGACGAGCCCTATGACGATATGGGATATGGGACTGACTGGGAGGATTCTATAGATGGTTAGGTGAGAGAGGCCTAGTATATGCTTAGGATTCCTTTTTATGTAAATTTTGTGAAGTGTTTAGGCTTATTTATTAAGCCTTGGAATGTATTTTGAGTTGAATTGTATTTGTAATATAGTTAGGTTGTAAGTAAGATCTTTATGTTTACGTGATCCTTGGGAAGCTGTAATGTATTTATATATATGATGTATGTCTTGTATATAGGTGATGACCCACTACTTATGTAGTGGTAGTGTTTCTTAGTTCAAATCATGTAAATGTTATATAGGTTTCAAATGGGAAGCCATTACAAACATCTCTTTTTAAGACGACCTTACGTATAATGCTTGAATATTGTTTCTAATATTTGGGTATTATGCGTGGTCGAGAGATTTGACACACTTAATATTCAGGTTAAGTGGGCTGGGTCTTTACAAATGGCCTACATCCGAGGCCATATTTTTCCATGTTGAATGAAAGTGAAGACAACAACTCATGGTAAAGGTTGCCCCTGCCCAAATTTCCTTAAGGTGGAGATCTAACAGTAATACGCCCCATTCTACTGCTGTGTCGAAAACTTTGGAAATTCCCACTACTCGTGCCATGGGCTATGGAGGGGACCATGCAAATTTGTTACGTGGATTGTTATTACTCTCTTATTTCTATCTCATTAGATTAGCTTATTAGGGATTTATTAGACATTCTTAGGCAATCCTTGGAATTCTCGACATTCTTTTATATTCATCAACATACTTAAACTTAGTTCTTGAACAAACTTAAGAGTTTTATAAATCTTTCATTATCTTTGTTGATTGTCTGTCGTATCGATTGATTATTGCAACAAGTTCAATTTTATTCTTAGTGTGTCATATATGAGAAATAAATTGCTCATGTCCTTTGTTATTTCTCTTTTTGTTTCCTTTAAGACCATAAAACTCCATAAAAATTACAAGACATAAAAATCTTTAAAAAAAAATTATGTTTCATAAATTTCAGTAAGTTTTGTAGCATAACTTATATACAATTTTTGCCTATATCATTAGACACATGGTCCCTTTGGTTTTGTTAGTGGTAATCAGCTTACATGATAGCACACGTGAGCTAGGAAGCACCATGAATTGCCAATGCATATAATTTGATGCTTAAGACGGTAGAATAGTTTGACGAATGAAAAGTATAACACCAATTAAAATAGAAAATGAGCATAAAAGTTATAGTTATTTCAAGTATGCTAATGTGTGGATTGTTCCGGGTTTGTCAAATAGGTATATGATGAGTAAGAGAGAATGTCCTCATCCTTGTGTGTGTTGAGAGCTATGTATAGACGAGCTCTATAACTGAAGGAGTACATGTTCTTGATGCTTGCAAAAGTTTCATTGGGCCATCAAGACTAAATAGTGATGAAAATAATGTTCACATGCACGAGAATAATTTGTGTTTCCTTTCTTTATAAGAATTAAAATGGGTAGATGCTAAACTTATAGGGCATGGTAAAAAAAATGACTACCAACAATAAAGATGATTACTTATCTACCATTTTTTTCAAAAAAATTTACACATATATTTTATATAAAAGATATTATGGATATACCATCATTATATCATATATAGGCAGAGATCCAACTGGGCAGGTCATTATAAGGCACCCACTTCGCTTCGCCTCGCCTCGCCTTGCCTGACCTACTAAAAGCCTTATAGAGTTTGACCTTATTGGGTCATGGGTTGGGTTGTGAAAGATTATTCTTTGACTCTATAGCGTTTAGGGCTAGTTCGGGTCATTAAAAAGACCTGATGGGAAACTCGAAACCGTTAGATTATATACAATTTAATATAAAATAATAAAAAGAAAGGTTAACTTTAAATTTTAAAAACAAACTCTAACATAACTTTCCCCTCTCGTCACTCCTTTTCATTTTCAAAACAATAAGTTTGTTACTCCTTTTCATTTTCATCTTCTTTCTTGTCTATCTCCATCTATCACCATTGCCAGTCCATAGCTCCCTCATCAGACCCATCTCTAGTCTATTGCTCACTATCACAACCCCATAGGTGACAATGGTGACCTCCTGCCTCAACGACTAGCGGTGACTTCCATCATATTTGACAGATCTATCCACTCTTCCCCCTCTCTTTCTCTTAGTTTTTTTTCATACCATTCAGGTCACTTGGTGTTTTATAGGATATTCATACCCTTCGAGTCTTTCCATCACTTTGGTTCCTCACTTGCTGCCTATTGCTCGCCAGTTTCCACCGACCTAAACCCATTTGCCTTCACAATTCACAATACCAAACCTACCTGCTACGACACGACTCGGGTCTCCTACTTACTCAGCGACTAGTGTTGAGCTTAAAGGTAAGGCAAGTTACATCCAACTTATCTCACCGTGTTATTTTAATTAAGGTTGTATTGTTTGCTTGATGTTGAGTTTTTTAACTTTTTTATTTTGTTTCATGGAATCGATTACGGGTTTTTGTTTGTTTTGTGAAATAGAAAGGTGACTTTTTCTTCAAGATCAGTGAAATCAACACAGGTTGGTTTAGTTTGTTGTGATCATTGTGGTGATCAAGTTTGTTCCTTTTATGTGTGTTGCTTGTTTAGCTTGTTAAAGGTTTAAGCTTCTTTACATTTCAAAATTTTGGTTTTACATAAAGTTTGAAGGATTTTTTTCCGCTTATTTTGCAAGTTTGGAGTATTTAGTTTGGTTAATTATGTGATGTAAAAATGATTGCTTTTGAGTAATTTTTATATTGATAGAAGAACTTGATCAATTTGATATTTCTTTGGTTATGGACTGTTTTCTCATGTTTTAAGGTGCCTCTTAGTTGTCTATATATTCCTTGCTTGCTTTATGTGCACTTTCTTGAAGGTAAAACCTATTATATTCCAAAGTAAATTTATAGATTGGGTTTTGGAAAACATGAATTACAGATCCCTTTATTTGAGAAGATAAGTACAAGCTAGACTAAATATGAACTTCAGAGAACACAAATCCTTTCTACCAAAAGAAATGCTAAATGCCAGAAGAAATCTAAACTACTCATACGCTCCCTATTTATACTAATTCCTGTAATTGAATTTCTGTATGGCAATATCCTATTGGACAATATTGATATTATTTGTTTATTACACTGACACTAATATTAACTATTTCAAGTACATCACAGAAACCAATGCTTCTATGACTTCTACATCTATCCTACATGCCATTAACTTACCTTATCTATGTACTGCACTATAAATGGCTCAAAGCTAGGAGCTGCATATGCATATGCATATTTAAAAAATCCATTGATCCCATAAATGATAGCAAGAAGATTGGCTTATGGATTGATGGCTCCATACATGAATTGGCTTATTTGTTCCTTCTTCTA
This sequence comes from Combretum micranthum, assembly GCA_024138025.1. Classification (NCBI taxonomy): domain Eukaryota; kingdom Viridiplantae; phylum Streptophyta; class Magnoliopsida; order Myrtales; family Combretaceae; genus Combretum; species Combretum micranthum. Next base: position 1,159,801 of record JAMXBD010000255.1, read on the forward strand.
TTTGCTTTAAAAAAAATAGTTATTATGACAACATATCATCTCAATGGATTATGCATTGTGGTAGCTTGCCATATTTTCTTGTGTTCCTTCTCGCCCTTGTTAGTATGTAATGGAAATATTATTGTTGTTACCATTCCTACTACTAGCTTACTAAATATAATTCCATGCTTGTTTTAGAAGTTGGTTGGACACATTCATATTCCATGGAAATGAACTGTTTCATTAAGTTCATGTGAAAATTACCTTATGATGCAGGTCATGTACAAGTATAATTCTTAATTTCTACTTGGAGCTTAAATATGTGTGACACTATTTACAAATTGGCATTGTTATTCTTTCAATTTTGTAGGTTTGGACAATTGAAGAAAGTGGAGCTCAAGATGACAAATGAAGATCATGATAGATGATGTCTCCATGATTATGCTCTTATTTTCACTATTTGTTTATGATATAATTCATTAAGGAAAATAAAACTTAGTTGTATTTACATTTTAGATGATATTGAAAAAATATCTTATGGTGTTGAGTAGTAACTATAGTTCTTGATCCTCAGTCCTTGAACAATTGATTCTCTGGTCATTGGAATTGCTATCATAGAATATGGTTGATATAGAAAAGTTTGGAAGTTCAGGTATATCTATATTATGGGAATGTTGGCTACAATTTTGTTGCTAAGCATTTGTTCAATTCCCTACCCCCTCCTCCACGGTAAAGAGCCTTTGTTCAGGTTGGTGATGGGAATTTCAATTTTCAATTTGAATGGTTAGACAAGCCTTAATCCATTTGAAGTATACCCTGCTGGACTTTGATTATTATTTTACAACATTAGATATATTTTAACCTTTACTAGATTTTGATTATTTTACAACATTAGATATTTTTTAACCTAAGTTTTTCATTATCTTTTTTTGCTACTCAAACACAATCGGGTTAATAGGACAGGGCGGGTAAGGTCCAAAACCCCATAGAGGGAGGTTTGGGTATAGTGAAAAAAATTCTATAGGGTATTGGGTTGGGTGCCCCTATAGGGAATTAAGGTGGGTTTGGGTCTCATATGACTCATCTCAATCCTGCCTCTGTTGTATCTCTACATATAGGATATGTGATATAGTTTTTTAAAATGTAGTGTAAGGTATGCGATATATGTATCACAAGTGCAAGTGCAATATGTAATACAATTAAAGTATCGGTAATTTGCTTTATGTATCGCAAATAGAGTGTGCGGTTAAAGCAAAGTATAGTACCGATGCTGTGCTCGTCTCTAACATGTGATACATGTTGAAAATTTTGTATCTTCTTTCTAACATGCGATATAGTGATGGTAATTTGATAATTTTTTTTATATAATTTGGATTTGCTTTTTTTTTTTTTTTTGCAAGAATGGTATATATATGTCTTTCATCCCAACAACTGTCTTTTTATTTATATTTTATATAGGGGAAGTTAATTAAGTAAAAATATTAAATTAAATGATGAAAACCCCAGTCATATCTAAGGGTTTAAAGAAAAAATATTTTATTAAAAAATTACAAAAATACCATATTGAAAATAATCTCATCAATAGACATTTTAAGATTGTCTCTTAAAAATATTAGTTTAGACTACAATAAACTCATTTTTTTAAAAGACAAGGTGAATATAATTATATTGAACCATAAATCTCATTTCTTTTTTTCCATTTTCTAAATCAGTGGAGTGATAAAACATGCGAGAGACACAACAAATACAAAGTAATAATGCATGAGTAATACAATGTAGGCCAAACAATTAATAGGGTGATTGAATAACATTGTCAAAAAAAATGCAAGAGGATGATAAGTAAAATAATTAATGTAGGAGGAGTTTAAAAGAAAAAACAATTAATACTACATTTTTTCCCCTATTGTATGTGGTCGCCTACTCTCTTTTAAGCCAAAGATGTCCAATAAGTTGATTGTAAAGTTCTAAACAATGTTTATGTATTGCATTAAACTTATGTTTTGAAGAAACTAGTTTAATGTAATTGCATTAAACTCTGTTTTTTAAGAAACGGTTCAATGTGAAAAAATAAGTTCAATACAATTACACTGAACTCCTTTTTTAAGAGATAGATTCAATATAATTACATCAAACTTTTCCTCTTTATTGCAATCTAAAATCATCTCTTCAAATGTGTTTAAATTATTTATTTTTTATATTATTTTTTATTTGATGATATTTTTGTAATTTTTTATTAAAAACTTTTTTTTCCTTAACCCAACATCTAATGTTATGTTTTGGTTTATTAGAAATGAATAGTAATTTTTTAATTTTATGATTGGGGATATTTAAAAAAAAGTCATATTTTGTCAAGAATAGCATTTCCTTTAGTAACAATCCTTATTTATTTCAATTACATGAATAACTATTGTGCAATAATAAAAGCAAAATAACAATTTTATTCCAATCAAGCAAACACAATGTGAGAGGTTTTACCTTGAAATCTACTTTGGATGACAAGAATAATTTGGCAACAACTGTGACAATTTTATAAAGAAAAGTTTGCATAACATTTAATAAATTGATAAATAAAAAGATATTTTTTGTGTTTCTATACATATATTTTCATAAATTATATATCTAATATTTGAAAGTGACATCAACTTTTCGTATTTTTTTAAATACTTTCACATCTATATAATTTTTTAGACAAATATCATATGCTATAATTTTACCTGTTTTTAGAAATACTATTTTAACTTTAAAAATACCAATTTTTACTTAAATTTTATTTATTTTGTAGTTAATTTTCTGAACTTAACCTATATTTTTTATTAACTAACCAAGTGAAGATACTTTAGATATCATAAATGATTTCAAAACATTTGTAATTTATGAATTGACATTTTACTTAATCTTAAAAATAAATAAAAATGACATAACAAAGATGGTAACTAGATGTCAAAATCGTGTTAAGTCAAAATCCCTGTAATTTTATTGTTTGATTATCTATCCTTTTTTCCCTATCTTATTTATATTTGTCTCATCTCTAATTTTAGGCTATATTTGTTTCAACTTTTTTTGGTCAACTTGATATCTTATTTTTATCGTTTTTAAATAAATATTTGTCAAGAAAAAAATACAAATAAAAAACATACGTTGTTACTCATAAAGATATCAAGTATAGATAAAATGCAAATGCGAATCAGATACAGATGAAAATCAAACAATTCAAACTATCCTATATTTGTTTGAAATCTACATTTACAATTTTATTTTATTTGTATCTTATTAGCTTCAAACTTTATGGCTTGTTTATTCGTCGTAGTAAATAAAGAGGGAATCGAATTCCAACTTAGTAGGAATGCAACAAGGTTATAATGGCCATTATATTGTTCACTTAGTGTAGAAAATAAAACTAGTAATTATTGGAGTAAAATGTAAAATATCTATAATGTCCATTATCTTTATTATATAGAGAAAATAATTATATAGGTGATATTTTCATGACATAAGTGTTTATAACAAAGTTGGGAAATAAACCATTGAATTGCAATTCATGGATATGAAAGCATGAATTGCTATTCATTATTTTACGTAATAGATAGTCATTATGAATTGTCATTCTGGTCAAGTGAACATCGCAATAGCAATTTACGTAGAATGAGCAGGGAATTAATAACAACTCATGTCAAGTTAACGGGTAGGAATGCAACCTGGTCAGGTTCGGACGGGTCATATGAACCTGAACCCGCTACACAACAGAGTATACTAAACACGACCCTATAACTTGTGGGGTTTTCCTTCTATATCTGAACCTTCCTTATAGCGATTACTCTTAAACTCGACACCCGCTCGACTATCAATCCGATTACCTACCTGACCACCTGCTCGATTATTAACTCAAACTTGCCTTGCTTTTTTTTCTTCAATACATTTAGTAGATTTAAGCCAATAAAATAATAGTATAATAATATAGCCATTCAGCTTTTCTTTGCCAACCTATTTTCAAATTATATAGTAAATCAATAGGCATCCAAATTGAAACATCAATCTTAATAAGCATAACAATCGTCATGCAAACACGAGCGCATGACTTAAACCAAATTTTAATGATAAGTTATAAAATCCTCAAGCAGTCTAATAAATATAAAAGACAAACATCTTGGAGCTTCTCTATATCTTCTTCCTTACCTCTCCTTGCCCCTTTAACATCTCTTCACACAAATGACCTGTGACATACAAGGAATAGATATGAATTAGAAATTTAGAATTTGTTCAATAAAGCTTGCTAGCTTTATAAAGAAATGCTAGTACGTGGACAGTAAGTTATTATACTAAATGACATGTATAATACCAATAGTGAAAACATAGAGATAGAGAAAGTAAAAAAAACCAAAACTTACTTGGTTTTAATCATTTATAACATCATCATCATTGATATCTATCTTCTCAAGCTCATCTTTTGTAATATACAAATAAATAAATTGTAAAGAAGGGCAAAGGTTTCATTTAATTAAAAATGAGAGGGTTTTATGATCAACCCTAAAGTATATTTATATTTTGATCACATGACAGACATATAACGAAAGATGAAAAGCTGTAGCTCGAAAACTGGCACTTAGGCCGTTGGCCTAAAATCCAACATTGTCGGCCTTTCACTTATGCCTCTCCGGTCTTCATGGTCGAAAATTTGATCCGATAGCAAATGGCAGTCGGCTTTCAGAAATACGCCACTAACCTTTGTAGCAATGTACGTGGATGGAAATTTAAGGGTTATAAGTTTTTTTTTTCAACTTAATATATTCCTTCTTCTTGAAAACTCATTCCTAAACCTATAAACATCTCTAAAAACCTTTGTTTGTGATCTTTACATCAAGGGGAAATAAAGGAATAAGATCAAGGTGAGTTGATCCTCTTCTATTCTGAGGAGATCTAAAGGAGATGTTCTTTTCCTGAGGTACTTTTTTGTTTTTGAAGGGAGTTTTGAGGAGAAATCCTAATTTTTGTTAGAGAATTAGTATTCTACAATCAAGGAAAAACAAGAATTAAAGAATAGGCGAAACTAATTCTTTTAAACCCTTTTGATGATTTAAAAGAGTTTTTTCTGATTTTTCTTTATCTATTGATGGAAGTTCTATTTGTGGGAGAAAATCTGGAGAAAACCGTAGATCTGGAATTGGAGAAATTGTGATTTCAATCAAAGGAGAAAAGTGTGTATGAATTTAGGAATTTAAATTCTTTTGAGATTACGATTTTAGATTGTGGAATCATGGATGTTTTATGGAAATATATTTTGATTTAGTTTGTTTATGATTAGGTGATTTTGTGGAATTGGGGTTATGTTCCTTAAACTGATTCTGGTATGATCTTATCTTTTTTGCTGTTTGTGTTTGTAAGATTAGAAAATTTGTAACGATTCATTGTTATCTGGCCTAAATCTTGATTTACTGCTTGTTTATGGTTGGGTCTAGTAGATCGATGAGGACAGTTGTTACTAGGATGACACCTGATGATTTGTGCGTGGCATTGTCCCAAGTGGAGTTGTGTACAAAAATTATTCCGATAGTTTAGGAGTGGCGCGAAAACGGTATCTAGGGTGTGTAAGCGTTCTTAACACCAATATATATATTATTTATTTTCTATATGTTTGTTTTACAAAGGCATGAGCTAATTTGAGTTTGGGACTAGATGCATATGGTTCTAAGTTGTGTTGTTGGTTTGACTAATTGAAGATAATAAACTGTGTTTGTTGCATTAGTTATTAGGTTGTATATGAAGTGATGAATGATGCATATTCATGTGTATTTATTTATGGTATGGTTACTGGGCCTTTGTGCTCATTGTTTTATCTTTTTCAAGAACAGGTGAAGATCCGGTAGTGTTTGATCTGTCAGACTACGATGTTTATGTAGATTATAGGGAGGATGATAGTAGACTTGATCATCCTGCTGACTTGTAGATATGCCCTAGATTAAAGATAACTAGTGAAAGAGCTTATGAAGTTTTATATTTACTTTTATGGATTTTGGAAATGTTATAAGTTTTTATTTATAATGTTTTTAGTTTGAGATATGTTGGCTTTGGTTTATGCCAACGAAATTATTTGGATGTTTTGTTATATAAAATATTTTAAACAGGTACCCTTTTAGTGGCAAAAAAAAAAAAAAAAGGTACCTCTTTTATATGAGTTTGATGTTATTTTAAAGTTGTGGATTAATATTGTAATAGCCTTAGTATGTCCATATTTAGTAAAAACATGTGGCGAGTTGTAATGTTTTCAGGTTAGGGCATTATAGCTTATTTGGTATCAGAGCAATAGGTTTTGAATCTTAAAAGATCTAAGTAATGAACTCTTGGGATGGTGAGCAATGATGATAGGGGTAGCAATTGGTTAGGGTTGCTTGTCTAGTTTATATGTTGTTATCTTGTTGTATTTATAGTGTTTTGATTCTTATAGCATGTTATATCCTTGTTCTTATGTTTTCTATGTTTAACTTGTTAGAATACCACTTAGAAGGAGAGTTCCTGATGTTAGTTCCTCAAGAGTTGGTGAGAAAGAAGTTAATGGAGGGCAACCACCAGAGAACCAGCTACCTCTAAACCAATCGCCTTTAATTCAACCACCCCTAAATAAGTTACCACAACATCTACCACCATAACCTCCTGCACTTGCAGGACAACAGGTACTTGGGGATGTTGCTCAGTCGATGTAACCAGCGGATACTTTATTGGGAGTGGTGACCCAGCAACATCACACTATGAGTCAAGATGTAGAGCTAATACAGGCCATGCTGAAGCCCGGTAACAAGAAACACAGAGGCATAATGGAAATGGTGGACATGGTGTAAGGTAGGCAGATGGAATGAGTTTGAACAAGTTTGTGGATCTGGTATGCAAGTTTGAACCAATGCCTGAGAGACCTTTAGATGCCTAATTGTGGATATAGGAGGTGGAGAAAACTTTTGTTGCCCTGAATGTACCTGGGAATAAGAAGGTAAGGTATGCACCATATTTGCTGACGGAGAGAGCAAACATTCAGTGGTTGAGCACCAAGAGACACATGACTAGAGTAGTTACATGGAACAGATTCCAGCAGGCCTTTTATAGGGAGTTTTTCCTTGAAAGTGTTGAGCAACAAATGCTACAAGATTATTACACTCTTCAGCAGGGTAAGATGACTATTGAAGAGTTTGAGTCTAAACTGAATAGGTTAATGCATTTTTTGCTAAATCCTTTAAAGGAGTGTGAGGAGGCTATAATGAGCATGTTTATTATTGGATAGGAGCCTAAGATATAACACCAGATGAACTTGATGGATTTGACTAACTACTCTGTTGTGGTCAATAAAGCCAAGATAGTTGAGTAGGGTTTGAACAAGATGAAAAGTTGCGAGCCCTAAAGAGGTTAGATCTATTTAGGAAAGAGACCAGCTTTCGATGTTCTTACTTAGGACAAAGGAAAGAGACACATCATGCAACAATTCAGTCAGTAATTCAAAATGTTGAGAAGAAGTGTACTAGATGTCATGGATCATATGATCTTAAGGATTGCAAATGGCTTAGGAATGCATGTTTCTCATGTGGCAAGGTTGGTCTACTTCAAGTATGGAAAAAAAGGAAACAAAGTTATAGATTGCAAGAAGCCTGAAAGGTAAGTGGTTCCAGAAGTGCAGATAGGTCGAGCTCAGGATGGTCAAGGATAGAGAGAATCAACCAAAGTTTATGCCCTCCAGCATAAGGACACCTCCAATGTAGACATTATTGTGGGTACGCTCATAGTTGTCAAACTCGCGAGTCTACACGTACGTTTCTACGAGTTTACAAGTTGATGATTCGATTTTGATTCAACTCTCATACAAAAACGTTTTTTGAGTAAACTTGTAATTAAAATCGTAGAATCGTAAGTAGAATCGGTAGAATCAGTGGTAGAATTGGTAGTAGAATTGTAAAGTTATAAATTTAGACTTTTTTTTTTCTATTTGCACTTTAAAAATACAATCAATTTAATATATTTAAATTTAGGGTTTTAGGGTTGGTTCTTGATATTTATCTTGATCTAACTTAATTTTAGTTTTTTAATATTTTTTCCTTTATTTACTTTTTTTTTTGTATTTTTCAGAGAGTTATTTTCTTTTAGGTTATACATTCTGATATATTTTGAACATTTTGCATGAAAATTAAACTAATATATATAGTGCTGTATTTTTTCATTTTTTAAATAATTTTTTATGTATAATTTATTTGCCATAAATGCAAGTATTTTTTGTGCAAATATATAGTGAACATGAAAATATTCATTACTGAATAGAACTAGCTACTCACACATGATAATTTAAATAATTTGCAATACATCTTAATAATTGTAGATTATGAATCATCATTAAATAAAATAATTATTTTAATTATAAAATTGCACTAAATATATTAATGACAGTATGTGAATTATGATTGGTAAAACTTAAATTTTAGTTGTATGTAACTAATTTAATACTAAATTCTTTATTTTCATAATTTATTTAAAGTTTCATTAGTTTAGTAAGTACATCGATGGTTTTTGCAAGCAAATTTACATTAATTGTGGAATCTTGCGATTTTACGTTTCGATTTTACGTTCCGATTCTAGGACCCCTAAGCGATTCTAGATAGAAACTCGAGTTTGAGAACCATGGGTAAGCTTATTATACTCCTGCATAGTGCTTATATTATTTTTTATACTGGTGCAAGCTTTTCATGCATATCTGAGTCTTTTGTATCTGTTTGTGGTTTGTGTGTTGAATGTATCTTTGGATGTTTATCTATAAACACACCATTAGGAAGTGGAGCAATAGAATATGTAGCGATGTGGATATAGAAATAGAAGATAGGCATTTACTTGCTAATCTAGTAGTCTTGGATATGGCAGATTTTGATATCATATTTGGAGTAGACTGGTTGGTGAAATATCATGTTGTAATTGACTATCACAACTTGGTAGTGGAATTTAGCCTACTAGATGGAAACCAGTTTGTACATAAGTTGAATGTACAAAGACTACTAGTGTTGCCTACATATGAGTTGTGGGGAAGGTCTGCTTTGGTAGCTATGATAGTAGAAGATAAACAGAAGACGGATCTTACACAAATATCAGTTGTGTGTGAGTACCCTGAGGTATTTCTAGAAGATTTACCAGGATTGTCGCCAAAGAGAGAAGTTGAGTTCTGTATTGACTTGATGCTGGGTACTACACGTATCCAAAACACCATACCGGGTAGCACCAATAAAACTTACAGATCTTAAAGTTTAACTAGACGATTTGCTTAAGAAGAAGTTTATCAGACCTAGTGTGTTGGCTTGGAGAGCTCCGATTTTGTTTATGAAGAAGAAGGATGGTAGCATGAGACTATGCATGGACTATAGAGAGCTGGATCAAGTGACTATCAAGGACAAGCACCCTCTGCTAAGGATTAATGATGTATTTAACCACCTGGCAAGAGCAAAAGTATTTTCAAAGATTGATCTCAAATCAGGACATCACCAACTATAGGTTAGAGCAGAGGACATATAGAAAAAATCTTTCAGGATAGATAGAAGCATTACAAGTTTGTAGTTATACCGTTTGGTCTTAGCAATGCACCAGCAGTCTTTATGGACCTTATGAACAGAGTTTCCAGAGATTATTTAGATTTGTTTATAGTGGTCTTTATAGACGATGTCTTGGTGTGTTCTAAAAACAAAGGAAGAACATGAAGAGCATTTATGGTTAGTTTTGACCAGATTACAGAACAAAAAAGTTGTATGCCAAGTTTACAAAGTGTGAATTCTGGTTAGAGCAAGTATCTTTCTTGGGACATGTTATTAGTGGAAATGGAATTTTAATGGATCCTGAGAAAGCGAAGGCAGTGGTAGAATGGCCAAGACCTAAGAATGCATCAGAAATTAGAAGTTTTATAGGAACGGCTAGATACTACAGAAGGTTTGTGGAAGATTTTTCTAAGATTGCAAGCCCATTAACCAGACTAACACAAAAGGAGTAAAGTATGTTTAAGATGAAGATCGTAAGAATAGTTTCCAATGGTTGAACATAAAGCTGGTATCGGCACCGGTACTAACCTTACCAGTAAGTGGTGAGGAATATGCAATATATAGTGATGCCTCTATACAATGGTTAGGTTGTGTGTTGATCAAGGAGGCAGGGTGATAACATATGCTTCCAGACAACTGAAATCTTATGAAAAGAATTACCTTACACATGATTTGGAACTGGCAGCCGTAGTTCATGCTTTGAAGTTATGGAGGCACTACTTGTATGGAGAAAGATGTAAGGTATATACAGATCATAAAAGTCTGAAGTACATTTTTACCTAGACGGAGCTAAATATGAAACAAAGGAGATAGTTGGAGCTGATAAAGGACTATGATGTAGACATCCAATATCATCTTGGAAAGACAAATGTAGTAGCAGACGCTTTGAGTAGGAAGAGTGTTGAAAATCTTACAGCTTTAATCACCTCTGAACATCACCTAATGGATGATATGAGAAAGTTAGAGTTGGAGATAGTAATTAGATAAGTAGGTGTAAGACTGATAAACTTGCAGATTTGGTATACCCTTATTGAAAGGATTAAAGCAACACAGGTGGATGATCTTAAGCATACATGAGATAAAGAAGAGAAAGGAAGTAAAAAGAGCAGCTGCATTTCACGTTAATGAAGATGGTGTAGTGAGATATAAAAGAATGTTACGTGTGCCAGGTGAAGGAGAGTTTAAGAAGGAGTCACTGAAAGAAGTGCATTACTCTGAGTATTCCATTCACTAAGAGGCAATAAGATATACCGGGATCTGAAGAAGTTGTATTGGTGGAATAACATAAAAAAATAGATTGCAGAGTATGTCTTTAAGTGCTACACATGTCAGTTGATTAATATAGAGCATAGAAGACTAACAGGTGAATTGAAGCCTTTGCCTATACCATAGTGGAAATTGGAGCACATAACTATGGACTTTGTTTCTACTCTATCTAGGGCCAAAGAAAAGTTCAATTCGATATGGGTAATAATGGATAGACTTACAAGAGTAGCACGCTTTATACAGATTAAGATCAGGTGTACCATAGAATGGTTAGCAAAGTTATACATCAAAGAGATAGTGAGGTTGCATGGAAATACCAGTATCTATAGTATCAGATAGAGACACCAGATTTGTTGGGAGATTCTAGAAAAGTCTGCATCAAGCTTTGGACAATAAAGTGGTTTTTTAGTAATGCCTATCATTCTCAAACAAATAGACAATCAGAGTGAACCACTCAGGTTCTGGAAGACATGTTGCGAGCATGTGCCTTGGATCTTAAAGGTAGCTAGGATAGGCATTTACCATTGATGGAGTTTTCTTATAATAACAACTATCAAGCATTGCTTAGGATGCTACCGTATGAAGCTTTATATGGTCGAAAGTGTCAATCACTAATCCATTGGGATGAAGTTGGTGATAGACAAATTTTAGGACCAGAACTGGTGCAAGATGCCATTGATAAAGTTAAGGTAATTAAACAAAAGTTGCAAGCAGCCCAAAGTCATTAGAAAAGTTATGCCGACAAGAGGAGGAGACCCTTAGAGTTTCAAGTAAGAGAGCATGTTTTGCTTAAGATCTCACCAAAAAAAGGTGTGGTAAGATTTGAATCGAGGGGAATGTTAAATCCCAGATATGTTGGACCATGCGAAATCCTAGAAAGGATAGGCGGTGTACCTTACAGATTAGCTTTACTGTCTAGTTTGGAAGGAGTACACAACGTGTTCCATATATCAATGTTAAGAAAGTATGTGAAGGATCCTATCAGATAGTAGCATTGGAACCGTTAGAGGTGCAGCCAAATCTCTTCGCAGTTGAAAAACCAGTAAAGATTGTTGGTACTAAGGAACATATTTTGAGAAAGTTACTTGGGAGCTAGAAGACTAATCAATTTGAACGAAAAGCTACTTGGGAGCTAGATGAAGAGGTGAGGACAAATATCCCGGGCTTTTTAATGATTCAGGTAACTTTCGAGAACGAAAGTTCCTTTTAGAGGGTAAGAGATGTAATATACAAATAAGTAAATTGTAAAGAAGGGAAATGGTGTCATTTAATTAAAAATGAAAGGGTGTTATGATTACTCCTATAGTATATTTATGTTTTGATCACATGATAGACACGTGATGGAAGATGGAAAGCTGTAACTCGAAAGTCGGCACTTAGGCCGCCGACCTAAAATCTAATGCCACCGGCCTTTAGTCGGTTTTCATGTTCGAAAATTTGATCTCAGAGCAGATGGCTACCAGCTTTTAGAGATACACTGCCGGCCTTCATTTCAGGCTACCGGCCTTTGTACCAGTGTATGTGTATGGAAATTTAAGGGTTACAAGTTTTCTTTTTAACCTATCTATTGCTTCTTCTCCAAAACTCATTCCTAAACCTATAAAGCTCTTTAAAAACTTTTGTTTGTGATCTTTCCATCAAATGGAAATAAAAGGAACAAGATCAAGGTAAGTTGATCCTCTTCTATTCTGTGGAGGTTCAAAGGATTCTTTTCCTAAGGTCCTTTTTGTTTTTAAAGGGAGTTTTGAGGAAAAATCCTAATTCTTGTTGGAGAATTATTATTCTACAATCAAGGAAGAACAAGAATTAAAGAATAGGTAAAACTAATTCTTTTCAATCCTTCTGATAATTTAAAAGAGCAATCTTTTTTATTTTTCTTTTCTGTTGTTGAAAGTTCTATTTGTAGGAAAAAATCTGGAGAAAACCCTAGATTTGAGATTAGAGAAATTGTGATTTCAATCAAAGGAGAAAGGTATGTATGAATTTAGGAATTCAAATTCTTTTGAGATTAGGTTTTAGATAGTGGAATCATGGATGTTTTTATGGAAATATATTTTTACTTAGTTTGTTTATGATTAGGTGATTTCGTGGAATTAGGGTTCTCTTCGTTAAATTGATTCAGGTATGACCTTATCTTATTTGTTGTCTGTGTTTATAGATTAGAAAATTTCTAATCTAGTTAATTGTTATCTGGCTGAAATCTTGATTTGTTGCTTGTTTATGATTGTGTCTAATAGATTGATGAGGACTGTTGCTACTAAGATTGCACTTGATGATCTGTGTGTGGTGTTGGCTCGAGTAGAGTTATGTATAGAAATGATTTTGGTAGTTTATGAGTGGTGCGAAAATGGTACCCAGGGTATGTGGAAGTTTCCAACACCAATATATATATATATATATATATATTACTTATTTTCTATATATTGTTTTTATGGGGGTATGAGCTACTCTAGGCTTGGGATTAGATGCATGTGGTTTTGAGCTGTGTTGTTTGTCTGACCGATTCAAGATAATAAACTGTGTTTGTTGCATTAGTTATTAGGTTGTATGTAAAGTGATGAATGATGCTTGTTTATGCGTATTTGTTTGTGGTATTATGTACTGAGCCTTTATGCTCATTCTTTTATATTTTTCAAGAATATGTGAAGATCTAGTAGTGTTTGATCTATCAAGTTACGATGTTTTTGTAGATTATGGGGAAGACGATAGTTGACTTGATCATCTTGCTAACTTCTAGATATGCCTTAAATTACAGATAACTAGTGAAAGACCTTATGAAGTTTTATATTTACTTTTATGGATTTTGGAAATGTTATAAGTTTTTATTTATGATGTTTTTAGCTTGAGACATGTTGGCTTTGGTTTATGCCAATGAAGTTATTTAGATGTTTTGTTATTTGAAATATTTTAAATTAGTACCTCTTTTATATGAGAGTTTAGTGTTATTTTAAAGTTTTGGATTAGTATTGTAACAGTCTTAGCATGTCCATCTTTAATAAGGACACATGGCGGGTTGTAATACCTTCAGGTTAGAGAGTTGCATATTCGAGCTTACATACATCTATATCATTACCTACAAAAAAAGAAAAATGCTAAATAAAATAAGAACAGAAATAATGAAGAAAGTTAAATATAACATAAGTTAAAGAAATTACCTATTATTCCATTTAATAACTAGTGTTGAGTACACATTAATGTCTCTATTGTAGTTAGCTTGAGCTGGCTTCTGCATGAGGTGATTTCCCTTTTATTAGTGCTAAATGCTGATTTAGAAGAAACTGTGGAAACTGGCATAGCCAACAAGTTCCTAGCTACAACTTCTAGTGTGGGGTATTTGGTTCCATTCTATTGTCACCATACAAGGCTATCAAAGTTATCATCACCATCACTCAAAGGTAGCAAAGTTTCCTTTAGATAGTGGTCCAGCTTTGTCTTTACTTCGCTATTACCAATGGTGGTGACACAGGTTTTCATGAATTGTCTCAATTTTGATTCTTTTCTTAAACCTTCATCCGCATCACTTGTAGGCACAAAAGAGCTATTGCCCACACCATACTCTTATTATTACGAGTGGTATTCCTGAAGTAATTCATACAAAGTGTTCTGACCATTTCTATCTTATAGAAGCGCAATCACCATACACACTAGAAAGCATAAAATCCATAGCTTTGAACTTAAAGTATGGATATAGAACAGTACATATAGCCATAATTGTGTGCACATCACTCCAATATTTCTCAAATTTTAGAAACATCTTATCAGCCATCAAACTAATAATCAAATAAATGGAGCCCTTCTAATCAAGCAAGGCTTCCATAATTTCATAAACCTTTTCAAAATAATAGTTTGCTGCTGGGTATTGCGAACCAGAGAACAAATTGGTTACTTCATAAAATATGGACAACTTCTTGCAAATCTCACCAGTTAACTCCCAAACTTCCTCAATGGGAAGACACTTATAGTTTTTATCCATAAACTAAACTCTATAGAAAATTTCCTTACATTCAATTGTAGTAACCAACATGTCAAAGATGGAATTCCCCTTATAGTTTTTAGACTAGTTTCCCATTGTTAAGCCACTTGCATTACAATCATCTTTGATCCTAATAGTTTCCATTGATAACAAACATTTCCTGATAACAAACATTTCCTAATGTCTCTCTGTCTTTTCTTTTACACACACCTTATCAAATGGTTAAGGAAATGTGAAGTTTCATTTGAACTACTTGATGAAAGTATCTTCTTACAGTATTTGCACTCAGCTATGACTTCCCCTTTAACCATCTTTCTTACCATATCATTCCACACAATAGATGTCAACTTATGTTTACTTGGATTGTCACTTTGATCTGTAGTGCTTAATACTTGAGAAGACAATATTTTTTCCTTTTTGGATGCTACCTCCTTTTCAATTTCATATGAGGATTCCGATGGGATTTCATCAACATCATTTGCATCCATGTTCATCTCAGGTTTAAGCAATTTAACATCCATGTTCCTTGCACTGATGATATAAATGATTTAAAATAACTATAAAGCCCAAGTCGAAGCACAAACAAAAATCTAATAAAAATTCTTCACAATCTTTTTATAAAAATCTATAAATTTTAAAATATGATGAGAAATAGAATCGTAATACTTTTATCTTTTTCTTTGGTTTAAATTTTGCTACTAATTCACTTCATGCCCAAAACAATGATATTTAAGTTGCAAGTTAAATTGCAAATATAATGAATTTAAATAAAATTTCAAAACAGTAGTAAAGCCACAAATATATAAATATATATCATAATATTAACCTATACTAGAAATTTGAAATAGGCCTAACTAGTTGATTGTGTTTGAACTGGTTAAAATTATTATACACTTATCAAATTAAATCATATATAACATATTCATCCTAAAAGCTGACTACTAAGATTTTAAGCTTGAATTTCATCTAAATCTTTTATATGTAGATTTGTATATATGTGTACTTTGCTCCTTCAAAATGATGTGTAAAATGTATTATCGTCTAAATCTTACATTTATAGTATAAAAGAAGGATTTCCTCCCTCAATTTGGCTCATATTGCCATCTCTAGACAACTCCTAGCCATGTAACCCATAAACATTGACTAATGGTTGTTCCATCATTGTAACCATAAAACCAAAACACTCGTCGAAACACTGAAATGCGCCAACCACTCCATCGTGACAGGTTGCAATCACAACCTCAATGCCAAACCACCAAACAAGACACCATGCCAAACCTATAACGTAAAACCAACCATGTTGGAGCTATCTTGACTGCACCGTTAGTTAACTTAAACAACAACCTAACTCGGCCACTTCAGGCTAGACTCATAATCATTGTGCCACTCAGTCTCTATCGAGAAACCCATCTCACCGAGTCAATTCAGTATTTGAACTCCCAAGTACCACACTGAGTCAACTTACTCACGTCAAACTTACACATCATAAGCACAAACTGTCACAATCCCCTTCTTGTTGGCTAACCCCCGTAGAAGCCTAGCTACTGCACCCTCCCTTGGGGCCAATGCAGCCCGACGAGTATCATGAAGCTAGGTACATTAGCCTCCCAATGCACCATCAGGCACAACTAGAGCAAGAGAGGTATTGTTATGCGTAGGTAGAATTGACCCTAGCTACAACTCGGTAGTTGGGCTCTTATAGGGGTTAGCCAGCAAGGAGGGGGTTGTGACATAAAAGCCACTTTGCTGGCTAGCCTTCGCAGGAGCCCAGCTACTGCATACCGCCCTCCTCCCTTCAGGGGTAATGCAGCTCGACGAGTATTATGATGCCAAGTATACTGCCCCCCCTTCCCCCCCAGTGCACCCTCAGGTAATACCGAGCACAAGAGGTATTGTTATGCATAGGTAGAATTGACCTCAGCTATAGCTTTCAAGAGTTGAATCCCTGACTAAGGCCTTTTGTTTGCCTCGCAAGCAACACCTCTTACCAATTGAGTTGTAGCTCAATTGTCAAGAGGCGTTACCTTTATGTTACACCCCCCTCCTCACTGGCCAACCTCTGCAAAAGCCCAGCTACTGCACCCCCCCCTTAGGGGCAATGTAGCCTGACGAATATCGTGACGTCATGTATACTGGCTCCCCAGCATACCTTCAGGTATAACATGAGCACAAAAGGTATTGTTACGCATAGGTAAAATTGACCCCAGCTGCAGCTTTCAAGAGTAAAACCCCAAACCTATGCCTTTTGTTTATCCCAAAGGCAATGCATCTTACTAATTGAGCCCGATGGTGCGTTGGGGGGCAATGTACTTAGCATCACAATACTCGTGAAGCTGCATTGCCCTTGGGGGGGGGGGGGGGGGGAGGTTACGACAACTGGGCTCCTGCGAGGGTTAGCCAGTGAGGAGGGGGTTATGACAATAACCCACCAGGCTAAAACAGCCATAAATTCATAATCTATTTAGAGAGAGAGAGAGAGCTTTTACCTGCTAGCTGGAACAGGAGGACCAACTTTGAGATTGCTAGATGACAACTATTGCTAGAGCTGGATAATGACGATGATTACTGTACGATGATGATGATTGCTATACGACGACGATGGTTGGACAACAACGACGGGCTAGATGCAATAACGAAGTCTGGAGGTGGACCAAAAGCTCGTGATCGACTATGGAGGAGAAAGAAGCCTATAAGATGATGATGGGTTGGAACGATGGCGAAAGGAGAGACCGGACACGATGGTGAAATGAGAGAGAGCGATAGAGTAGGGATACGAGAGAAGAGAACATGGAGGACTGGACAGGAAGAGAAAGAAGAGTAGAAGATTCGAGAGTGGAGAAGGAAAGGAGATGCGGTGGTAGAGTGAGTCCAAGTTAAGAGTGTCTAGGCTTTACTTTTTTAAAATTTATCTTATTACTCTGTTCACATTTACTAAATGTATTTACATTACAATTGTTTCTTTTTTTTTTTTCTATTAGGACTAAGCGGTCAGGTGATACGGGTCGGGCATCTATCGAGTTTTAGTAGTTCCGATCCCCATCCTATTACCTTATAGAGTTTTTTTTTTTCGATATCCAAACTGACCCTATCACCCTATAAGGTTTTTATCAGATTGGAGGGGTTGGAAACCTGTTAATAGCTAACCCGGTTGCATCCCTATTAACGAGTTATTAGTATTGAGTGAATTGTAACTTGTCTCAATCATGGTGATAATAATGATTATACACAAGAGTAGTGAAAAATTATGCATTTTCATGGAGTAAAACACATGTATATTGTTTCTATAGAATAAAAAAGAGAACCATTATACAAGTAAAATCACAAAATTACCAAAATCTCGTACCTATATTGCATCTGTAAATCAAGATATTAAAATTTAGACACAAATCATGCTTGAAAATCGCGATTTAATGTTTTAGTATCATACCTATATCTCATTTGATAGACAAGATATCGTATTTTTCAATATTATCAGAACCGGACTAGAGTTTGACCCGGATATGCGAGGGGGTCATGGATCAAGGGGTCGAACAGGGGTCAATCAAAATATAAAAAAAATAATCTATAATTTAATTAATAGTGGCAAGAAACATGAAACTTTTGGCTAATTAGTAAAAATATTGAATTTTTTGTAACCACATATTATATTTGTAATGTTATTATTTTTAATATATAATTTATACAATGAAATATATTTATTTTTGGATGTATTTTTTCAATATACTGATGAAAAAGTGGTAATTAATATAAATATTTCATCTCTCACAAACAAATCACAAATTTAACTATGCTATTTAAAAGTAAACATATAAAATATAAAAAGTATTTTATTTTAAAGTTTAAACATGACATGACATGAATTCATATGGTCTGACATTTGGAAAAACCCTACAGTTAATAATAACCTCATTTCTCTCTATCTTGCTTTTTGAGATACCTCTATCAATGTTCAATTGTTTTTTTTTTAGGTGAACCAATATTCAATTTCATTTCATATACTACTCTGTTTTTCCCTCTCTCTAACTCATTTTCCCTTCCTCTCTTTCTCTTCGACTTTTTAGATGCTCCTTCACCTGTTCATCAAGAGCATCAACGATGACAACATTATGGACAAATTTCCATTTTAAACATTTCTTTAACTGTTTAAAATTCTAGCACATCTTTATGGCAATCTCTAGAAAAGATAAAACAAGTCAATTTAAGTTTAGTTTTTCTTTTTCTTGGTTTGACAAGGCCCCTTCCGACGAAGAATTACAATAGTAAAGCAAAAAAAAAAAAAAATCATCCACTAGCAAAATTGTTAGATTTAAGTAATTAATAGTAAAGGTAGCACCTTTATTAAAAAAGAAAGAAAAAAGTAATGGATATTGGGTACAAGTACAATTGCTTTCTCCTTAGCTATGTTGTGGTGGTGCTGCAATCTGGTGGAAAACGAAGTTGTCTTCCACCAGCGATTCCAATGGTGGTGGTGATGCATTCAGAAAGAAGGAAGATACTGGCTTCCAAAATGAAAAACTGGTTTTGTATAGTGATTTCCCCCCCTAATTTTTAAGCTTCTCAAGTTCGAATGCTAGTTCCATTGTGTTTTAGTTTAGAATTTTTTTTTTCAATTTAAGTGCATTCTAATTCGGATGACCTGCCTGAGTTAACCGAGTAACGATTGTAACAGTTGAGGTCACCCGAGTTTGGCCGGTTCAACCAGAAAAATGGGCCATGAGCAAGAATCAACCTACTTTTAAGGCTAGTTTTGATCGAACTGGGCCGAACCGGCTAGTCCAGTTTCGACAACATTGGTATTTTTCATGCAAATCGTGATTAAAGTTGTGACATATGAATTGTACAAATTCATCTTTCTATCCCTCTCTGATGCCACCTCTTTTTTTTTTTCCTTTTTGACTTTCTTTCCGTCACCTCTGTCTTTATCTTTTTTCTCTCCCTTTCTCTTTCCTTCTTCTAAATCCTCTCTCCTATCTCTTCTCTTTTTTTTCCTCTCCTCTCTCCTCTCTGATTGCTTTTTGTTTTTCTATTCATTTCTTTTCTCTTTTCTATTTTGGGTTTGTTTCATTTTAATATTTACATATCTAACACGTTTATTAAACACGATATCCATATGGATATACATATGGCTATTGCATTTTTTAACTGTGATATATGTTAGATGTATAATTTTTGCATATCCTATTAGGGTTGTAAACGAGTTTAGTTAAGTTGAGTCGATACAGTATGAAGGTTGAACTTGACTCAAATAAAAAACCTGAAGCTTAAGCTTAAGCTCAAACTTAAATTCGATCAAGCCTTGAGTTGTAAGTTTGAACTTGACTCGATTTAATACTTGATAAACTCAAACTTGGCTCGGTTATTCTTTTAAATATTCATTTAACCATAAAGAGTATTTAATACTCGATAAACTCAAATTTGACTTAACTCGATTTAATACTCAATTAAGCTCGTGAGCTCATCGAGCCAAGTATTTTAAAACTCAAACTTGAGTTCGGTAGTGATAAATTATTAACACTCTTATTTTTAGGATGATTTAGGTTCATTCAAGTAATATTTTTAATGAAAATCATCAATAATTGGTTCTTAACTGATTAATTTATCGATTTCAGGGAATATGGAACTTATCATGAAGAAATCAAATGAATTCGATAAGAAAAAAATCAATTTTGATGAATTTTGGATTGAAACAACATGTTTGGGAACATGTATGGATGCAGGGAACAAAACAGAAAACAATACAGCCTTCCATACAGCATGTTTGATGAGCTGTATTAGTCCAGAAAGTTAGACAGAAAGTCATACAGGTTGCCATTCACCCTGTATGGCATCCTGTATGAACATGCGCTTCTTTGTTTTGGACTTTCGTTAAGACCACGTGTGTATATATTTTCCTGAAGGAGAGAGAAAGTTAGTTAGACATTTTTAGAAAGACAACTAGATACAACTTTTCCTCTGTTTTTGTGAGAGATTTTTACTGGAAATCAAGTTACGAAGGATTTGAGCAAAGATTCATCAGGATTTGCAGATCATCTTCATCAATTGAACTTCATTTTTACAGGTCGTATTCATAATGTCGATCTCTTCTATTACAACTCAATTGCTTAACTATTATCTCGATGAGAAGTAGATCGTAGATCTAGATCGATCCGGAATTTAATTTCATCATGTGAGATGAGATTAGATCATAAGATTTCTGTTGAATCTCTTATATTCTAATGCATGTTCTTCAACGTTTTCTTAAAATCGTATCTCTTGAGTACAATTTATACTGCTTTTATTCAGTAGATTGGAAATCACTTGAATGAAGAGATCTATGCAATTAGATAAGATTGATTGTTAACCTAGAGCGAGGTTACAAGAATCTTCTGTGTTACCTCTGTTTTCTTGAGTTCTTGAACTTCATGTGATTTTAGGTTGTAATTAGTTAAGGAGAGATCCTAATTAATCAATCTAAAATTAGATAAGTTGATATATCTGAGAGGATTATCAAATTATTTAAGGAACTCAACAGTATAAGAATTCAAATGGAATAATCTTTAGTTTTTCTATGATTCACATGATGAAAATAAATGAAGAACAAGATCTAGGTCGCTTTTAGTTACTGTTTTCAAATCTTGCTTGAATCTCGTGAACTTGTGTTTCCTAAATTATTGCAATTAATAGTTTCCTTTAATAGATAGTGTTAATTGATCTATCTCTCATTCATCTAGCTAAATAGTAGAGTTAAAGTGATTACTAGTACTTATTCTACCCCTGTGGACAACCTCGATCTAAACACTATTCTACGAATTGATAGGTTCACTGCCTGTTGCTTTTCGTAGTAGTTTGAGAAAGAGTTTTATAAATTTTAAACTACGATTGGCAAGGATTTTTATCCATCAGGTAGCTACTCGAGTAGCTTGAACTTGAGCTTGATTCGACTGTAAGCTAGTTGAATTCAAGTTTTTGCTGAATCAAACTCGAGTATCTCGCAAGCTATCTCAACTCACCTACAGCCCTATATTCTATGTATAAGTTGCTATTTTACAACTGTATATTAATAATTATTTTTAATTTGACCTTGTTTGGATAATTATTACTAATAGAGACCATAAATAGAAAATTATTTCCATTTTCATGTCTTAATCACAATGATAATTAATGATTTAAATAAATTAAGCCACTTGACAAACTATTTGAACTTGGCTAGATTTTTATTTGAGTTTAATTTGGAAATAATTAAGTTAAGTCTAGCTTGAACTACTTAGTAGTTTGTTGAGGCAAACACATGTCTACCATTGTTTAAAAAAAACACAAAAATAAATACTAAATTAGTATCGCTATGTCGTATGTTAAAGTGGAATCTACCTGCATCGCATACATAAGCAGTGATATAGCAAACTACTTCCTAAAAGTTTTAGGAGTTGGTGTATTGTATCTAGGATAGACGATATAGGATGATTTAATCAAACGGAGCACGTGAGTCCCCGTATCGCAAATTTAAGGGGCGATACGATGTAAGTTTAATGAAATGGTGCGTAAAGGCAAAAAAAAAAAAAAAAAAGGAAATAATGCACATCAATGCTTGTATTATATATAAGGCAGGCAATATAGTGACACTATATCTATATCGTACCTCTTTTATGATACGATAAGACGAATCATGCCAACCTATGACGAAACCCACTATCAAAATATGAGATTTAACCATGGATCGTTCTAAGAAACCTGGCAGAAAACTGTGACCTGTTGCCTATATGGAGTCAAGAACCTTGGTATAGTCGAAGACGCCACAACCGGTGATAGCAAATCAATTTCAAGTCAAAGGGGGTTAAATGCCACGGGAAACTTCCGATAAGTTCAAAACGAATTCACTCAGGAAATCCAAAGAGAAAAGTCTTAAATTTTCATTGATAAAAAAGATATCTGATATATGTTACATCCCATAGTTCTATATAAGCTTTGATTAGCCTCAAAACCGAGCTACTAAACAATAAAAACAATGAAATATGAAAAGCCACGATAGAAATCCGAAAAGACATAAAATACTAATAAAGGCCAGCGGATTAATTAATGAAGGTTGGTTGCTTTCATGAATTGTAATAAAATTATGAAGCAGCACTATCTTCAATGCCGGTGTGAAGGCCAACGGCATATGCATGTAAGGTCGGCGGCTTTGGGTCAGTGTATGGGCCCCTACAGCTTTAATTCTTGAAATATCTAGTTTTTTGTGTCCCAAACTATTTTATAAGCTCTATTAGTTCGCTTAACTAATGTTTTTATCCTTGGAGCTCCAGTCTTTAAGCCTATAATCCCTTGAAATGGCTTATTAGTCCTGAAGTTGGTCGGTGTTAAATTTAATGCTTCCAGATCACATCATCCCTTCCTTCTTCAAAAAGATTCGTCCTCGAATCTTTGTTCTTAGACTTTTCTGAATTGCAAGAAATGAAATCAAGTTGATGATCAATTCCATCTAAAATTTTCTAGGAACACAAATCTTTAAAATCCTGCAGCTGTAAAATAGTTTCAATAGGAAAAGAAAAATCAAGATCATTAGATGGAAAACAAATATCACCCTTAATCTCTCTTTTTTGATCAATATTACTCTCTAGTGTTTTACACTCTAATTCTTTTCTCTCATTGATCATCAGTGTGTGTTTTTGTTAAGCACTCGTGTGTTTTTTACTCTCATTGTTTTCTTTTCTCGTTGTTTTTCACACTTTCTATACTTTGCAAAAAATTGCTGAAGTTATATCAAATCCTCATACACTTGCAAGGAATTGAGAAGTTTTAAGTTCACAAGTCTTTAGCTTTGAACAAGAGTACAACGATTCCTGATTCCATCGCAATTAGCTTTTCTATTATAATACCATGGTTGTACAAAAGAATACGACAAGTTTCCATTGGTACCAAATCACATAAGACATCATCTTGGTACTTTCTAATAGAAAATGCAATCAAAACCCGTTTTAGTCACCTGAATTTCTTCACACTCTTTTGGCAACTATAATCTATAAGGCATTTGATGCTTCAAAGTTTCCAATTTCAACTTTTCCACTAACAAGGTACTAACAAAATCTGTACAACACCCACTATCAAATCTCAAACTACACACCTTGTCATTTACATAGCATCTAGTATGAAATTTAGAATCAAATGAGAACTCATCATCATCAATCCTCAACAAATCTGCATTCACTCGTATTTTACTCGTATTTTTTTTAATAAAAACAATAGATTTTAAAAAAATCACAATTCATACAATAAATCAAAATTCCATTTTTTTTATATGAATTTTTTTTGTTTTTTTTCTTCGTTAATCAAATCCTAAAAAACAATTTTTTTTTGCACGCATTTCCCCTTTTTTATCACATAGACACCAAAAACTAAAATCCTAACAACAGACAATAAACCAGATCAGACAACTCCCAAAAACCCATAAAGGAAACTAACAAATGATATGAACGATTCAAGTTACTTCTAATCGAATTGGGATATAGATTATTAGAAGTCCTGTGCTCAGATACTAAATGATACGATAGGATGAACAATGCCAACTTGTGACAAAACTCGCTATCAAAATCCGAGATTTAACCCTGGATCATTTCAAGAAACTTGGTGGAAAACCGCAACCCATTTCCTATATGAAGGCAAGAACCTTGGTATATTTGAAGACGCTACAATCGGTGATGACAAACCGATTGATAAGTCAAAGGGGGTTGAACATCACAGGAAACTCTTGATAAGTTCAAAACGAATTCACTCAGGAACATTGATAAAAAAGATATCTGATGTATGTTACATCTCATTGGTTTATATAGGTTTTAATTAGCTTCAAAACTAAGCTACTAACCAATTAAAATAAGAAAATATGAAAAGCCACAACATAAATCCAAAAATACACAAAACATTAATAAAGGCCAGCGACTTTTCATGAATTGTAATAAAATTACGAAGTAGCATATCTTCAATGCTGGTGTGAAGGTCGGCAATGTAAATGTCAAAGGCCAACGGTGTATGCATGGAAGGCCGGTGGCGTTAAGCCGACGTATAGGCCTCTGCAGCTCCAATTCTTCAAATCTCTAGTCTTTTTGTGTCCCAAACTATTTTATAAGCTCTCTTGATTTGCTTGACTTGTGTTTTTATCTTCGGAGCTTCAGTCTTTGAGTCTCTCTTGATTCACTTGACTTGTGTTTTTCTCCTCAGAGCTCCAATTTTTAAGTCTCCAATCCCTTGAAATGGCTTATTAGTTTTGAAGTTGGTCGGTGTTAAATTTGTTGCTTCCAGGATCACATCACGTTATGCGATATAGTGATATTATTCTCGTAATATGTTTTTTCCACATTTTGGTTTCGTATAATTTTTTTAAAGTATATTATTTATTTAATATTCTCGGCTTATTGAACCAAGTATAGGTTTCATAATATTTAGCACAATCAATTTGCTAGCATAATTGAATCCATTATTAATTTATCGAGTCAAAACCAATTTTAAATATTAACATTAATTTAACTAAAATTATTAATATTTTTTAATAATAAGAGTCAAAGCGAGTTTTTGAGTCCAACTCAAGTTTGTATAACCCATAGCTGCATTGAATTTGACTTCAATAATGATCGAATACAATAGCATCGGAAATTATATACTTTCAAATGAAAATTTGTAAAATGGATATCCAAATATAAAAAAAATTTTAATTTATTTTATTTAAATTAAATAAGATAAGAACAAATTAACACAAACACTCATTTGGATAATAAAACTCAGCTTTTTATTTTCTATGTTCAAAATCGTACGCTGTGTTTGAAAATGGTAAAATGAGAGAAAGCGAAAGAAATCGGCGGAAGTTTGATGTTTGGTCCGTCGGAATGCGAAGAAAAAGAAAAGAAGCAAGAAGAAATCATACCAAAGATGAAATACTTATTTTTTCCTTCTAATTTTGGATGAAAATAGAAAAAAAGAAAAAAAAATTATATGATATTATAAAATATTTTTAAAAATAAAATATAAAATATTTAAATACATCCATATCAATATTTTATCTTATTTTTTTTCATTTCTATATTAACAAGCCAAACAAAAATATAACCTTCTTTTCTTTTTGTCCAATTTGTTTTTCTTTCCATCAATTTCGTTATCAAACCCCCATTGCTGGACAGGAAACGCAGTGGTAATAAATAATAATTAAAAATAAAAAAAATCTACAGCACTCCACTACACACTTTCACTGCCGGAACTGTCAGTTTATAGGTGTCAGCACCCACTCGCTGCCCGGAGCGCCCTCGCCAACACCGACCCAACCACCCAGGTCTCCACGCAATGAACCCTACTCCACAAGACCCAACCTCAACGGAGGACGACTACTCCGCTTCAGCAACCACAATCTCCTTCGACCGCCCTCTCCCTCTCCTCCGAGTTCCCGTCCGAGCCGGCTCTCGCGACGATCCATCCGGTTCCGGCCCCTACGTTCTCGCTTTCAAAAACTTCGATTCATGGCTCTCCGCATTCAAATCCTCTCTATCAATACTCAGGGAGCACTGCTTAGAAGGCGCGAGAATCGGATGCGCAGTCAGCGCGTCTCGTAAATGCAGCCCTAGTTGGTGGAATTGGAAGAAGAAACCGGATTTGAAAGAGAGAGAAGAGTGTGAGGTGAGGGAAATGGAGATATGCTTGGTTGAAGCGAAAAGGAAGTGTAGGGAATTCGCAAAGGAGAAGTGTTGGGAACCTTTTATGGATGCTAGGGTTGCGAAAACCCGGGGTTTGGTTAGCGAAGATGTAGCTAAGAAGTTGATTTGTACGAGTTTTATGGTTAGTGATTATGCTGGGTTTCGGCGTTGTGGATTGGTTGATTTAGGCTTGGAGGATTTGGTTAAGGCTGAATGTGGTGTGACGAATTATAGGGCAAATGAGTTGGCGGTGTCGGAGTTCATGAATGGGAATGATGGGAATTCTTAGCAATCCAGGTATTTGAGGATTTTCTCCTTTTGGGACATGCTTATGTAGCAGTTGGTTGATATGTTATGAATTTGTTTGATTGTGCCAGTGAATGACATAACAATCCAGAATTTGTTCGTAAAAATCATAGTCAATCGAACTTTCACCTGTTCAAATTTATTAGTTTCCCATCTTTTATCTTCAGAAAGATTCCATTGTAAACGCTCATAAGTCGAAGATTGCAAATATAAACAACACGATGGGAGAGAGATAGCTGGCGTCGTTAATATGGTAAGCAAAAGTTGGATCTAATAGATCATTTACTATAGAGATTTTGACATTAACCCAGTTTTAGTTTGTAAAGTTATCAAGTGATCTAGTTAATGATTAAGCTATAAGATGTATTCCATGTAAGGATTGTATATTCCCAAGTCGGTCCTCCGGGATCTGTTTGTCAAGTTTTCCAAACAGGAATAGGATTAGTGAACCTATGCACCAACAAGTGGGATATATGGGTTCTGTTATGACAACGTGATCTTAGACCACCTAACTATTTATTTCAACCTCTTAAGTAATCTTGTGTATATTTGTTAAAGACAACAGAAGGGAAAAAAAAAAAGAAAAAAAAAAACTCCAATTTTCCTTTTTCAATGCTTTTGATTCAGTTGCTTTAAGAATTGAACTTTTGAATTCTTGAATAAAACTCCTTTTTATTTTTTTTTACTATTTAATTTACTTAGTTTTTGTTGTTATTGTTGTTCATTCAAAAATGGTATCAAATAATGACAATAGTTACAAACTTGTGTCCAATGCAATTGGAGAGACGAAGTGTGTACAATAGATAATAATCAAAAGATTATAAAGAAAAACTCATAGAATGGTGTATAATCCAGCGTACACAAAAATGTATGTAAAGCTAAATCCCTATGTTAAGGCACTAAATCTCTTTGTTTTAGCACATCAGAGGAGCAACTTGTGGATTTAAGCACATCAAGCAATGCTAGGTGTGTGAAATTGGGGACCATTGAAATCTTAAATTCTAGGTTTTCTCTAATATTGCTTCTTGTAAATTTCGCTATATGGCTTGATGCTTACTTTTGCTGTTTTCTTGGGATGTGAAATTAATATTTTTGTTTGGTTTGTGACAATGCATTTGACGGATTGATGTTTTGTTGAGCTGAATCTATATTGATTATTAAGCAATGCATTTAGCTATAATGCTTATTGTCTATTTGAGACCACTACTTATTCGGTCATTTCAAGCATAATTAGGAATTTTTTTCTAATAATGTCATAGGAATATGTCAGTTTTGGCAAAGTTTAGGAAGTTACATCCTTAATGTATTAAAAGTTATGGTTTGGATCATTTGGCAGTGCTTGATTTATCATTCTAACTTAAATAGTACTTTTAGCATTGGCCGTGAGCACCCCAAGGGTTGGTCAAGTGGTTAAGACCTAAGATACATTATGATAATTTACATGAGGTCTTGGGTTCAAAACCCACTATTGACATTTTTTGGGGCATCTACATAGTGCAAGCTATTCTCATTTGGTGCATGGGTCATGTGGGGCAGTTCATATGCCTCGGTGGTGGGCAGTCTTGATACGGCTGTACCCTTCCATCATATATATATTATATAAGCTACTATTTAATTGATAATTAAATCGCCTTAACAAGATGAGTTATGTTATAATTGGAGCTTGGCTACTTTTAGAAAGGAGCAACTTTTAGCGAGTTTGCTTAACTCCCGAATGGTTGGTTTCATTACCAGTTCAAGGTAGTGCATTAATTTACATGAAAAAATATACGAAACCCCACATTTGACTTTTGCACCATAGATCTTGGGACCCCCAAAGTGTTGCTAGGAAAATACAGTTCAATGTTCAATTAGTTTTAAAGTTTTAGTTTTTGCAAATCCAAATTCACTTTGTTAGTTTATTGTTAAGCTACTATAATTTAGTATTTAGTACAAGTTCTCTTAGGATTGGCTTTACTACCTATCATTATGCTACGCTTGTATGATTGGTACACTTGCTTGTTCGTTTTCCAAAATCTTCAATTTTTTAAAATTATAAGTGTAGACACATGATGAGCTTAATAGTGGTTGGACACGGCTGTCATAATTTTTTTTTATAAATGTATACATCAAGCATTTTGTGTTGTTGCTAAGAGCTTTGGTTGTAATATTTGATCAAAATGCTTGATGTATACATATTTTGAAATGATAAAATCAGCTTGTATTAACCGATATTAGGGATATCACATACCTACTTCTATACTTTTGGGAAATTAAAGATTTGAGAAACAAAATAACTAGTGTATTAAATATTAATCATACAAGCATAATGTAGTGGTAGAAACCTCTAATAGATAATCAAACTTACTGCTCGGGATTTAATCAAACTTATTGGGACTTACTCTCTTCTTAGAGTAGCAAAGCACCAATTATAGTATAAACCATCTTTCCACTGGAGGTTATTTTTAATTATCTGCTGATAGTAGCTTCTACACCGAAACTACTACTCCAAATGACGTTATAATCAAGCACCACCAGTGACCTAGACCATATTTATTACTTCCAACTGCATCAACAATGTGGTTCATGAATTTTGTTAAAGCCCATATATCAATGTGGCATGCTTTTTCCAATGAACCGGAATTATATTTATTCAGTGTTATCAAATCCCTCCCAAGTATCTCTAACTCAATCTATCTAATAAGTAGTGGCAAAGTATTCATTAAATAGACAATAAATATGATAGCTAAATACAATAAATTCTAAAAAATCAATATCAATTAAACTTAACAAACCTTAATTTCATTAGATGCATCGTCACAAACAATAGAAATATTCACATCTCTAGAAAATAACTTTATTAACCATCAAACTATATAAGGAATTACAAGAACAAGGATTAGAAAGCACATAGGATTTAATCTTTCATTAAGTCCTCAGTCCCACTCACTTGGTGAATCTTCATGGCTTGATGTGCTTAGGTCATTGGGATGCTCCTTTAGTGAGCTAGAACATAGCACTTTGGTGCCTAAATCTAATGAAAACATAGTAAAAAGCTATAGTGCACTCAATGAAGCTATTTGATATGAATAAGAAGAATTACAGCAGAAAGAAGTGAACTATTGTTTTTAACTAAAGGAAAGTATAAATCCTTATATTTTCAATGAAGAAGGTTCATGAGTAATATGCTTATCCTAACTCTCTTTTACTCAAGCAAAATGACTTACCTACAGCCAGATCTCTCTTTGCCTATTTATAGGCCAGCTAACTATTAATACCAACGCACACTACTAAAGCATACACTGACTAACTGCAACCATATAGAGTCGTATCACTACTTGTTTCAGCTCTCCTAAATTGGGGAGTCCTAAAATGGAGCTACTCTCTTCCTTTTATATGCTATCAGGACCTCCAAAAGAAGTTCTCAGAACCTATTTCACACGTGTCTGTTTTTTCCCCAATAATTACCTGCTGTTCTCTGCTTCTATTTTATGAAAACAAAAGGGGCCTCACTGTTGAGTCTTGGATCAAATGAGCTGCAGGTCTCTCTCATCACCTCATGTGTCAGCCTATGATGGACAAATGAAAATTAACTTCATCTTCCTGTATGTGAAATGAGAAATGAAAAATGCCTATATGAGAGTTGGCTTTCACCATTTAGTATGAGAATTGGACTGGGAACATGAATTTTTTTTCCCCCAATTTTTTTGGTCCTGTCGTGTAGAAGAAATGGGATCAATGTTCTCTGGCTTCGGCCTGTGTGAAATGACAATGGCAGTAAATATACATATTTCTCTTGTTAAAAGTCTGTGCTTGGAATGTAAGTGGAATGAGCTTTTGTTTGTGAGCTGCAATTGCTCTCTCCTTTATTCTGTAGCTAATATGTTTTGTTAAAGGCTTTTTTTTTTTTTAATTTTTAAAAGGCTCTGCTTCAGGGTTCGTTATCTCTGCATCTGAGTCATGGTTCTGCTCCTGTTGTCAAATAGGAACTCAAAGTCAAGACCTTGCTCTTTGTTCACATTTGTGAATATGAAATCAATAGAGTTCCAGAATTCTGGAAGTATCAAGTCCCCGGTCTCTCTGTGTGTTTAATTGTGCATGAAGTCTTAACTTTAGGGGCCAAAATACATTTATAAAAATGCATTAACTTGGGATAGAAACATGGAATAATATATGAGTTATTTGAACCCCAAATTGATCCTCTTGCATAGTTTTGCACAATTAATTCAAGAATGAACAAATCATTATTTTTAAGTAAAATTCACAATAAAAGTGCAATTAAATAAGTAAATGTGTAGTTTTAAGTCAAGCTAAATGTGCAAGTGAATAGATGATGATGGAGCAAAAAGTTATAATTCTTTCCTCTAACTAGCAGAAGAAACGCACTCTTTCTGACTTCTTGTGCCATTTTCTCATCTGTTGAATTCTAAATTCAGCTTGATTTTGGCAAATTTTTGTGTTTCATTAGACATTTAATCTAAAATAGCGATGGATATCCTTTTTGGCACTAGGTTGGTTAGTGGAATAGAGAAAAACATGTCCTTGGATTCCTCTTTTACTTTTTGTAGAGTGACTGCATCTTACACATTCAACTTAAAAACAGTATTAGATTTATAAGAACTCCCTGAAAGTGCATTGGGATCACTGCCCTGATAGTGGACATATCCTATATTTGGCTACTAATGTTAAATGCGACTTAGGTCATGCTCATTATTGTTGAAAAAGATGGATTATGCCAATTACCCTTAAAATAATTCCACCAAAACCCAGTTCTTTTAATTATAGACAGCATCCACTTCATATGACGTTGCACTCATTGATAATACTCGATATGTAATTCTAGTCTTGCACATGTCAGAATGGTGTAAGTATATAATTATAAAAAAACAAGGGTTTCAATATAATTTAAAAGTAGACATGAAAGCTAGTAAAAGATAGTTTTTGAGCATTTTTGGTAGTCACTTATTTTTCCAAATTATTATATTTAATTCCTTTGACCTTTAATCTTTATTAATAATGAAGATGAGCGTTTCAGATGCTATTTGTAACATTAGCAGCTTAACTAAACATAATCTATATGGAAGAGTTCCTCTTGGGCACTGTCATGGACTGATGCAACTCCCTTATTAACTTTTTGTATGTGTTTCTTTCTTTCTTCCTTCTTTTTCTTCTTCTTTCTTTTATATATGTATATATTTAATTGGGTGTCCTTGGTTAATCTTTGAATATCAATACTTGATGTTTCGCTAAGCAGCATCTTAGTCGCGCATCAGATGAGTTATCACCTTTCATTCCAGGGAAATTTACTTGTCTTTATTTTTTCAAAATCCTGCAGGAAAACATGTCTTTAAAATTTCTGTGAAGAGAATGGATATCCCTCAAGATGAAAAATGGATAGGTGGATGATGCAGATTCAAAACTTCTCTGATTGTTAAAAGGTTTGAATTGTACCGAGGTACCTGAAAGTGAGATGCAAGTTAACTTCTGACACTGAAAATGAAAACTCTTGTTGTCCTTACCAGAAAAGCAAGGTCTCATACTGTGGCTAGTTAGTCTGATACAGCCTGTATAATTTGAGATGAGTTGATTAATTAGGATTGTTTTTTCTTTTTTTAAATTTTTGGGGGTGGGGGAAAGTCCTGTGTAGGTTCAAGAAAGCTCCATCTTTCTTGAAATGGAGAAAATTTATAGGTGGAGAGGGAGATGTATATATATTTAATTTGGGTGTCCTTGGTTAATCACACGTTAAGCGCAAGGGAGGAAACAAACAAGGACTAAGTTACTGGTAAAAGAGCCAATAGGTTGAACAAAATTGCTGTATTAGCACGCACCCTGGGAAACAGAAAGAGCTCAAGGAAAAGAGAAGAAAACGAGAAGAGGCTTCATCAAGAAAAGAATGTGGAAGTTGGGAAAAATAAGTGGTTATCCTGGTGAATAATTGAGGCAGGTTCAAGTGGT
Organism: Combretum micranthum; assembly: GCA_024138025.1. Taxonomy (NCBI): domain Eukaryota; kingdom Viridiplantae; phylum Streptophyta; class Magnoliopsida; order Myrtales; family Combretaceae; genus Combretum; species Combretum micranthum. The sequence continues at coordinate 1,192,449 of JAMXBD010000255.1, forward strand.
GGAAGATTCATTAAAATTTTTATTTGTGTCTGGTGTCTTATCATGTCTTAGATTTGGTTTTTCCTGATAACAATATTGTTCTCCACCAGCAAGTTGGTTTAGTTATTCAGGCGATGAGATTGCCACCATGACATTATAGCATCTTCTAGGATCCACAATTTACGTGTCGTGTCTGGATTTGTGATGCTGGGATTATTAATGAATGCTGAAGGTAAGAGAAATCTGAATTTTAGAGCTATTGTGTTCACGTCGCTTCCACTTTCATTCCATGGAATGTTTTATTGTGAATAACTTTGAGGTAGCATGGCATTGGCAGCTACCAAATGCGCTGGCTCTTGGCCGTCTAGGGCGACATAATGCTATAAAGACTGCAATTTTTTTTTTTTTTTTCCTGATCACTCGAGGCATAAAAATCCATGTGGTATTTGATTTAGCTGCTGGCGTGTACTTAGTGCTTGCAGAAGCTATATTTTGCAGACATGAATCTTTGAATGGTTTTGTTGATATTAATATGAATATCTTGTTGTATAAAATCAGGAAAATAACTAACTTCTTCCGAGTCTCTGACCATTATAGTTGCTGATTGTAGAAGTCTTGTGACTATGTAAAAAGGTTGTCAAAGTTGGGCAGCTACATTTAATGGCTATTTGGTAAATTTGTCGCGCTCCTACGGAAACAAGATCCCTGGTGCCGGTGCGCCAGGTCTCACCCGTGGGTGGACCCCGCACGGGTAAAAATGAAAAAAGAAATACGAATACAATATATTTTTTATTATAAAAATAAGAAACATAAAAAATTAAAATACAAGGGATTAGAAAAATAGAAAAAGAGAAATAAGAAAAATTATTTATTATCTATTAACAGTATTTAATGTGTTGTTGATAACAACACATGGAATAAATACGATTGGAAAATATGTTTGATTGCTTTATATAAAGTTCTACTAATAGAACAATTTCAATGTTTTTTCTCTTTTTTATAACCTCTTTTAGAGTTATCTTAGTCTCATTTTACTAATATTTCAATTCAAATGAGATGTGCTTATATATAAATAAATACACGTATTAAGCAAAAGTGGGTTAAAAAGTTTACAGTATTGGGTCTAATTTTTATTTTAATGTTAAGATAAGATTTTTTTTATTAATTTATAAAAAAATTGGTTGGATGACCAGGGCTGACTTAGCCTAGGACCAAGGGAGTTTATGGGTAAGGCAGGAGCCGTTTTGGATCCTAATTTTTTCGGGACTAGACCTTAGAGATGTGTGTGCTTGCATGTTCATGTGCATGTGTATGTCTGTCTATATGTGTGTGCATGCACGCGCGTGTGTGCTTGAGTGTATGTGTGTGGTGTGTTTGTGTAGGGCTGTACTTATTTGTAATTTTTGGCAATTGAGTATCTCGATTTTCAATTTTAGTGATTTAATTTTTATTTATTTTTTCAATCTAGTGTCAATTTAGTTTTTTTTTTTTTTTGTTAATAGGAAAGTGAATAGTTGATATATATATCGCATTTTAGTATCTATTTTTTAGTTTTAATTATATTCAGGTGTTTGTAATTTGATTTTGATGCACTTTAGTATCGATTTACTAACTAATTTATTAAAAAATAATATTTTATGTTTCTTAAATGGTACATTATTTTAAAAATTAAATGATAAATTTTCAATATTCAATCAACGTGTTATTTCAAAACTAAAAAGAAAATTATTTATATCTAGTAATTTTGATCGCAAATAATTTTTTGCATATGCTTTTTGATTTTGATAAATCTTATATCATTAGAAAGCTCTTAGCCTCTTAAAATCAATTTTATTTGAAAATACGCTACTACTAGATAAAATTTAAGATGATTATAATTTGTAAATTAGATGCCATTTGACTTATAACATGAATTTCTAAACTTGGTGAATGATGCATCTCTATATATTATAGTATTTTCTTAGACATTTTTTTGTGGTGTTCTTAGTAAACCCTTATGAAATTGTTTAAAAAGTTTTACATTGATCTTGAGATTGAAAGATTAATACTAACTAGCTCATGTGTCCAGATCAAGGATGAACTTTTTCAACAATCTCATAAATGTTTAATTTTTATTTTTTTTCCTATGGAAATGTTATATTATATAAAGTTGTATTATTCAGCAAGTTTGGAAATTCATATTATAAGGCAAATGACATTTGATTTACAAATTATAACTATTTTCAAATTACACCGGTCTATGTTAACTTTGAACACATAGTAAAATCTTATTTTCAAATAAAATTGATATTAAGAACTTCTAATATGATAAGATTTTATCAAAGTCGAAGATTATCACAAAAAGTTATTAAGATCAAAATTATCATATATAAATCATTTTCTTTTTAATTTCTCAAATAGTGTATAAGTTAAAAATTAAATTTTAATTTTTAATGAATTAACATATAGCTTTCTTTTTAAAAATAATATATCACTTAAGAAAAATAAAATATTAATTTTTGACAAATTAATTAATTAATGAATAGACATTAGATTGCATCAAAATTAAAGTATAGATACTAAAATGCACAAAAAAAAAAAGTAACGGTCGCTAACTTTTCTATTAACAAAGACAAGAAATAGAAACTAAATTGAAATAAATAAGCATTTAATTACTAAAATTGAAGGTTTAGGCACTATATTGTTTAAAATTAAAAATACAGAAAATATTACTTTTTTACACTACCTTATTGACCAATATGGGATTTCACTTGTGATTAAACAAAGAAATGATATGTTAAACGTGCGATTTTGCTTCAATCATATCTTACAAACAAATTGTATGTTTGATATAAAATCACATATTATTTCTTTGTAACTTTTTCAAAATTGATGAGATATTCTACATTTCATCGTGAACATGTCCAAAATGGAAATGGTTATTTTTAGGATTATGGTTACTTAGGTGCGTATATTTTTAATTTTTAATAATTTATTATTTCATCCTTAAATTTATGCAAATTAATACTTAAACTTTTAAAATATGTGTAATTCAGTATCTCTGTTAAATAATATTTAATTGATGTATATTTTGATGACATGATAATGGTGGGTTAAATCCTCGTAGTTTCAATTTTTGGTAATTATCTGGTAGTTTATCACCGCATTTTTAGAGTTTAGCAATTTCTAGCTAAGTGTCTACCATTATCTTATCATCAAAATAAATGTATGTCAAATATTATTTTATAAAAACACTAAATTGCACATATTTTCAAAGTACAAGGATTAACTTGCTAAAATTTGACGATGTGATATTAAATTGCCAAGAATTGAAAGCACATCCACTTGATCAGCTTTTATCCCGTTATTTTTCCATGCAAACAATGATTGATCTAAAAGCAAGCTTTAGGGCTAATATTTTGATTCATGGGAGATGGATGCTGATGGAAGTAGGGATGCAACCGGGGCGGGTTCGGGAAGGGTTTTTTGAAACCGAACCCGACCCGAGTCATTAACGGGTGTTCTAAAACCCGAGAAAAACCCTATCGGGTTTTTTTTTGTCAATCCCAAAACCCGACCCGCTAGGATTTTAAGAAACTCATAACCCGACCGGCTCAGCCCCACCCCGACTCCAAGATTTTTAATTTTTTTCTTTAAAAAAAAACAAAAGAAAGAATTTTGTTTTAAGTTATTAATGATATAAACACTTATATTGAAAGAATGAATTTTAAACAATAATATTATATAAAATGATGCAAATACTTCATTTCCACTTACTTTCATATATATATAATATAAATAGGATCCTTGCTTTAATAACTTAATATTTTTAATTTTTTAATATTTGAATTTATACCTGATCGAGTTTTCCCAACGGGTTCAATAATAAACCCAAAACCCGACCCTATAACTTATCAGGTTTTTTTTTTAATCCCAAAACCCGTCCCAAAACCCTATAGAGTTTTTAGCGGGTTGGGCGGTCGGATACCTTATAATGACCCATCCCGCTTGCATCCCTAGATGGAAGAATAAGCAGATTGACAATTGTTAAAGCTCGGTGGTAATTTGGTTTTCATGGGTAATAAGCCGGTGGGCTTGGGCGGTTAAACAGGGTCTAGACTAGAGATCATTTACGGCCAACCAACAGGTTTGGTTGCAAATGGCGAGTGTTGACACACTATTTTTTTGCCCCCCTTAAATATATATACATATATATAAATAGAAAAATATAAAACTGAAAAATCATAAAAATCTAGAAAAGTGGAAATTATAACAAAAATAAAAAATTATAAAAAATACAAAAAAAAAATAGTTAAGTTGAAATTAAAAAAAATATAAAAATTATGAAAATAAAAAAATTTTAGGGAGCCCTATCTTTTTAGACCATATAGGAATTATAAATAATTTTTTAAAAAATTAAAAATCAAAGAGAAAATGTTAAAAAGGAGGGAAAATATAAAGAAAATTTTATTTTGGGCTTTTAGTAAGTATAATAATATTTTTATAATAGGTTGGACTATTTTTAAAAGTTTAATTGGACCTTGGAACCTATCTCATTTCAGCCCATTTCCATTAAGATCATATTTGGCTTATTGACCAAAAGAAATAAAGTAGCTTAGCCGGTTGTGGTGTGGACATATGCAATGAAGGTCGGTGTTCGAATCTAGGTGTGTGAACAATAAGAGGATTTGTTTTTGGTGCATGCGTTCCTTGGTGCGTGCATTCCCTGCGCCCGGGAAGATGCATGCTTGTGCCACACACGCATTGTCTTCCTCAGCCATCCTGTCCACCATTGAAGCTCGTTTTGATCTTTAAAGCTCAAACGAACTCAAAATGAGTTCTTGATGTTTATCTTCACTTGAATATTAAACAGCTTGTATGGATAGACTTTAACTTGAATTTAAATATCTCTCTTATTTCAGACAAGTCTTCAACTGATAACAAACTTGAAAAAAAAAAAATCTTATCTTTATCTGTAGATATTATGATTTTGACAAAAGTCATTCTTGAACTTATTCCAGCATCTTTGTTGTTACTTGATAAAACATCTCCGTTTAACTTTGAAAAAATATCTTTATTACAAAAAAAAAAAACCTTTTTGTAATAACTTATAAAACTTCTTTGAAAATCTCATGAAATACTTCAAAAAATTCCCCATGAATTATTATCCTTCTTATGTGGAACGCATTAAGTGTATTACTCAAATACAATTAATTAATGGAGTTGGGGCTTCAAATAAATCCAACTTATATTTAGATGCTTGATAAACAATTGTATGATCGTTTATAATTGTATGAACCGAGATAGTATTTGTCCATCTGTCTATTTAAGTGTCTACAGAAACATGTATCATATTGTCTTGTTAATTGTTTGATTATGTGTCTATAAAATTGAATATTTTCGATCTACACACTTAAAACAGGTTCATTAGTTATCTTTAACTTTTTTGTCATCATCGAAACTTATTTAGAAAAACTCAATAGTATTAATTTATCTTTTTGTCTTAGTATTGAATGGTGCTAAAGGGTATATATTTCGATGTTTCGAGTTATACTGATATGTCTTGTTATGCCTAAAATAACTAGCAGATATTACAAAAAATTAAAGTGGGAATTTAGGATAAATATAAGGTGGCTTTAACATAGGACCGAAGAGGAATTTAGTTGCCTACATATGCTAAAATGAGAACACAAACTTTGTTAAATTAAAAGAATGGTTGCTGCACTCTCAGATCATAACAAGGGAAATAGGTTAATATTTATATACATATATATCATGACATCAAATTGCGTTACTATGACATAATGACATACGATGTTTAAAAAGTGAGGTGTAGCGGTTACTAGTTAGATGTCTTCTCTGCTGGTGTTAGCTTGCTGAAGTAGCATAGGAAGTATAAATAGCTAAAGTAGTGTGTAGATTGTGGATTGCTGTCCATTCAGGGAAATAAATAGCTGCCTGCAGGTTGTTTTGGTTCTTGGCAAGAAAGGAGTCGGAAGTCAATATAATTTAATAAGGAGCAGTATCAGTATACTTAATGGGAACATGGTGGTGAGTGTAGGCTGCTAAACATTAGTTTTAAATAGTGGATTATGATGGTGTATTTGGCTTTAACAAATAACTTGTAATGAAGTGTCTCTTTGGTACTAGTATGCTAGTGGAGCTAGAGGTGAGGTAGAATAAAAATGATAGTTTTTAGGGCTAGCGAATCATGTTCAAAACAAAAGGAAAATTAAGTCTTAGATGCTTCAATATTTGAGTCATGCTAATGTGTCTAGTCACATTTAAACACTGAAATGATTGTGCAATATCTTCGCATTAATTGAAACTTTCGAAGAGGGTTAGAGGAAAAAGGGGTTGAACATGCCTAAATCATAGGATTATCCTAAACATGCAAAAGACTAGACCAAGAAGTTAAATAGGTGATAAATGGTAGATGATAGATACTTTGGAGTCTTCAAGAATAGGGGTTGTTTGCTAGTGTTTAGGGGCCAGTCCTTGATTCAATTGGAATTTGAAACTTTAATACGTTTAATCTAATACAACATGTTAATTGTTACCTTTGAAATGGTTATAGGTAAAAGGAATTAATAGAGGAAGTTAATTTAAGGAGAGTTAGAAATTGTTACAGCTAGGTCTAGGTTAGTTTTGGAAGGAAGAGAAGCAATGTTTACTTTAAAAATTAACTTGTGTTTTAATATTTATTGGCCGCTCTATTCAATAGATATAAGAATAAATAATACTTAGTCACATTGTAATCTCTAGCATTATGTGATTTGCAAGATGTGATTTATTAGTTGAACTATTTAAATGGGTAGTTGAATAATGGTGATGATGCTCTTTGTTTGAAATAGAATAAGAAATGACTATGTTGATTCCTTGAAGTATTATTAGGAAAATTACAAAGCTTCCGATGCTTTGCTATTTAACTTGCATTAAGGAGGTCTATCTACCGATGGAGGTGGTGATTGGAAGCTTGGTTAATTTGACTTAGCAAGAGTATCTAAGTTTAACGGAAAGTCATGGTTAAATTGATATGAACATTACATGGACAAGTATTGAGCAAAGGTATAGCACCATAGTGATTTTACAACTTTCTCATGTTAATATGACTTTGGATAATAATATGCTTTGAAAAGCATTATGTATAAGACTTACATTGAGTTTTATTATACTTGAACTACTAATGATTTTCCTTGTAGGATTAACAGGAAAGATATCGGAGCTCGAAAGGCTGATAGGATACAAACATGAAAGTCCCTAAATCTCAGATTATGACTAATTTTGTGCAGGTTACCGGTTTATGGAGCATGTGTAGACAAAAGACTTAAGAAATGACTATAGAAGTGGCCATAAAAGCGACTATAGAAGCAATCACACTCCTTTTAAGATTGAATTTGGTTAACAAATACAAGCAGTAGATGTTGTAGGTATCAATAATGAAAAATGGTAAATAATCATAGATTCTGAAGGACAAATCGTACAAGATGGATGTGCATATAAGAAGAGTTGCTAGGAGACACAAATCATTGACCCCACCTTGCATGAATAAACTTTGAGAAGTCTATAGATGTTTACCCCTTCTGTGACTATTGTTGGATAAGGAAGACCTGCTTTTTATAGTATAAAACAGGTGCTTTTCTAGTGTATGTACTTAGCTTGATGAATTTAGGACTTTCTGGATGTAATTCCTTTCCTTGTATTAGATTGTCAATGGTATCTAAAGTGATTAGGTAGATAAATAGGCCGGAAATATGAAAGTGAAAGGTAAACGCTTACATTTGACCTTTATTTATTTTAGTTAAACTCTTAGATAAGTGTGACGACTGAGGTGTTGCACATTACCAACAATCATGGCATAGAAGTTTGGTTTGATTTACATAGGACAAGTTGGTTATACTCAATCCCATAATTTCATGATAGAATTGAAGGTATAATAGCTTAATTCAACTGGTTGCAAACGATAACCAAAGTGCAAATATTAACATAGTTGAATTAGAAAACAAAATAAACTAGTATAGGTAACATAAGCTGATGAAATAATAGTATAATCAATATAGATATAAATTAGAAAGAAATTATAGTATGCTTAATAACAATCGACACATGAGATATTTTAAACATACTTTTGTAGTGAGAATTACGATTCGTTATATGTAATAACAAACTTATGACATAGTGTTTTGTTGTTATAATATATTATAATATATATATATATATATATATAAATTTTACCACAAGAGGGTATGATTGTAATATGTTTATACACATCTATTATTATATAAACTATATATTTACATATATTAAATGTATATGTATTTAACAAAAACACACATACATAAATGCATATTCTTTATAGATATGTATTTTATATACTATTATTGTTAGAAAATATAATCTTGATAGAAAATATAATTCCTTATATTTCAAGACCGATCCTTGCCTAGAGATTGCTTGAGAGAAGAAGACAGTGGAAGCATACCTGATTCTATGAGTGGTGCGTATTGAATCCGAGTTAAATTTATCTTCTAATTGATTGTACACACTATTGGGAGATGGGAACCTTAATTTTATGAAAAAGAAATTGAATTACTTTGTTGTGTATATCAATCAGGGACCACACCTTTTATATGTATATATATATATATATATATATATATAACCTTAATGGGCTATTACTAATTTGGTCCATCATAAAATTAGCAATAAACCCCAGGAATTCCACACATTTATTATTTAGTTCTCACACTTTATATTAGATAACTAGGACCATTATACTTTATTAGATAAATTATTATTAAGTCCTTATAACTTATGACAATAATAAATATATGATTATTAACACAGTATTTGTGCATCCACAAATCCAAATGCACACACGAATATACATACATGGCATGAAAGTCTACAATTTCAATAATCTCCCACTTGGACTACACAGCCATTTGTGCAAATAACCCATCCTTTAATCATATATAGATTATTTTATGCAAGCTAAATGTGTGCACACAACTGTATTTAAGTCATCTAAAAGTCTCGTCCATCAGTCTCACCAACATAAGGACTAAAGGAGTAGTTGCTGCAAGTTTCAATGGAACTAAACTTACATTGATCACAAGCATCAACTTGACTAAATGACATAGACAGTATGAATGTGTAGCATGAAAATTACATGCAAAGCTATCCATACATGCCTATTTTCAACTGGTCCAATTTAAGATTTGACTAAATGAGATCGGAGTTCAGAATAACAAAATAATTGAAGAAATTGAATATAACTTTATTAATAACTAATGTCATGACATTGAAAACTACATTAAGCCAGACAAACAATAAAATGAACTCCCACTAATCAAATGGCATCTGACACCAATGTGGTACAAATGCTCTTGAAAAGCTCCAGATGTCAATGCCTTTATAAGTGGATCTGCAATTATATAGTTTGTCTCTATAAGCTCAATACTAATCAAACGATTCTGAACCCTCTCCTTCATAAAAAGGAACTTAATGTTTGTGTTTTGACTTTGGCGAGCTTCTGTTGTTATTAGAATACAAGACCACAACCCTATTATCACAATATATCCTAAGTGGCCTCTCTATGCCATCAACAATATGCGGTCCAAAAATGAAGTTACGCAGCCATATAGCATGACCGGATGCCTCATAACATGCAACGAACCCCGCTTGCATGGTGGAAGATGCAACAAGAGATTGTTTGGCACTTTTCCATGCAACGGTACCTCCGATTAATAGAAAAATATAACTAGATGAGGATTTTATGCTATTTTGGCACCCAGCGAAGTTAGAGTTAGAATACCCTATGTTCTCAAGTTTCTCTGACTTCCTGTACATGAGCATATATCCTTTTGTCTTTTGTAAATATCTGAAAACTCTCTTGGCCACTACCCAATGTTCTTTTCCTTGATTACTTTGGTATCTGCCTAGCATTCCTAATGTGAACGCGAGATCTGGATGGGTACAAACTTGTGCATACATGAGACTTCCCACTTCAGATGCATATGGGATGTCCTTCATGAATTTGGAACCTATTTCATTATTTGGACACTGCTTTAGACTAAATTTATCTCCCTTTGACATAGGTGTGTCATGTGGTCTACCGTTTCGCATGCCAAACCTTTGTAGTACTTTTTCGATGTAGCCTTTTTGTGATAATTCAGCGATTCCTTGCGAACAATCGCGATGAATCTGGATTCCTAATACATATGATGCTTCTCTAAGATCTTTCATTTCAAAATGTTCCGAAAGGAACTTTTTAGTTTCTTGAAGAATCTCTACATTACTGCTAGCAAGCAAAATGTCATCCACATATAGCATAAGAAATATAAATCTACTCCCACTGAACTTGTGATACACACAATCTTCAATAGTGTTCACCTCTAAACCAAACAAGAGAACAATTTGGTGAAATTTGTGGTACCTCTGACGAGATGCCTGCTTGAGCCCATAGATGGATTGCTTAAGTCTGTAAACCAAATTATTATTTTCTTTTGAAGATAACCCCTCCGACTGCATCATATAAATAGTCTCTTCAATGTCTCCATTGAGGAAATCTATTTTAACATCCATCTAATGTGACTTGAGGTCAAAATATGCCATAAGAGCCATAATGGTCCTAAAGGAGTCTTTCATTGAGACTGGATAGAAAGTCTCTTTGTAATCGATGCCCTCCTTTTAAGTAAATCATTTTGCAACAAGTCGGGCTTTGTACCTTTCCAAATTAACATGTGAATCCTTTTTGGTTGTAAATACCATTTACAAATAGGTTCCACCCCTTCGGGCAACAAGACAAGGTCCCAGACATCGTTGTCTTTCATGGATTGGATTTCCTCTCCCATAGCTTCGATCCATTTCTAAGAATTTAAACATTCGATTGCCTCGTGAAAGGTGAGGGGATCGTTGTCATTATTTATATCTTGTTCATTAAGATATACAATGTAATCATTGGATATTACATTTCTCTTTTCTCTTATGGACCTTCTAAGAGCCATTGGTTTCTTGTGAACAATAAATTGGGGAATAGTTGGATGAACTTGATGAGTAGGAAGCTTGACACTGTCATGTATTTGTATCGGATATTTCTAGATCGAGTTAAGAATGAAAACTTGATTATGATCAACAACATCCACAGGAAGAGGAACATTAACTGACTCCTCTTAAAAAACAAAGCGATTTCTTGTCTTCCCCTAGACTTAATAACCTCAAAGAACTGGGCATTTCCTTATCTCAAAGAATGTTCTTGTTTTGGGATCGTATAATTTAAATCCCCGTGATCTTTTAGAGTATCCTACAAAGTAACTGCTAACAATTCTTACACCAGGTTTCTTTTCATTTGGCTTATAAGGCCTTGCCCTAGTTGGACATCCCCAAACGCGTAAGTGCTGTAAGACAGGTTTCTTACCTATCCATGACTCGTAAAGGGTTTTGTTTGTAGCTTTTGTAGGAACTTTATTGAGTACATACATTACGATGTTTAATGCATCTCCCCATAGTGAGTCAGGTAAAGTTGTACGATAAATCATACTTCGTACCATATCCTTAAGGTTTCTATTTCATCCATTTGCTACACCATTCATGTTTGGAGAACTTGGCATGGTGTATTGAGGGACAATCCCATACTCACTTAGGAATCAAGCAAATGAACCTAGACGTTGTTCACCTGATCCATCATACCTACCATAGCATTCACCACCACGATCGGATCTAACGACCTTAATAGTTTTATCTAATTGATTTCAACTTCACGCTTAGACAACTTAAAAACATCTAATGTTTGTGCTTTCTCATGGATTCAGTATATGTAGCCATTATCGAGAGTAATCGTCTGTGAATGCGATAAAATATTGTTGACCATTCCAAGAAGCCATAGGGAATGGCCCACATATATTCGTATGTATTAATTCTAAGACGTCTTTAGCTCTCTCAGGTATTATTTTTCTCTTGTTTATAGTTTTTTCCCTTTATGCACTCAACACAAATATTTGGATATGATTCATCAAGTTTTTTATGGATCCCTTTTGGATACAACCCTATCAATTCTCTTTTTTAGATACATGACCCAAACACTTATGCCATAATGAGAAGGAGTTTTTATTTGATAATTTGCATTTAGTGCCTTTGGTTTCAATATTATGAGACTCACTATGTGAATTTACCGTATCAAGTAAATAAAGGTTGTCATGATTAGACAAGTTACTGGTTCCAACAAGAATAGAATTAAAATAAACATCACATTTTTTATTTCTAAATGAATAAATAAATCCTTCTTTATCTAAGTACAACAAATGTGTTTTTCAATTCTAAATAGAAACCAGTATGTAATAACAACCGAAAAGTCTCTATGCCTAAAACTTCTACTGGATTTCTAGCCCCCATATAAATGTACTTCCTGTCATCACTGGGCCTTCGACAATTCAGGCAACCCTACATAGATATACTTATGTGGGTTGTAGCACCAAAATCCAACCACCAAGTATATCTTAGTATTGAAACCAAATTACTTCAGTAAAAACAAGAGCGAAAGACGTACCTTTCTTTACTCACCAAGCTCGAAAGATTTCCAGCCCATATAAAGAAGCATTTCTTTTCCTTATGTCCTTCGGACGTATCCTTACGCTTCCTTGCAGTTCCATTACTATAATCTCATTGCCTTTCCTCTTCTTACCACGTCTAAGAGAGGTTGATGCTAAGTGAGCACTTTTAGTTTTATGTTGTTTCATCCTATCTTTCTCTTGCACCAAGTGAGAGATGAGCTCATTCATTATCCATTTTTCCTTTTGACAATTATAGCTCACCTCAAACTGACTGAACTGTGGAGAAAGAGAAATCAACACTAAATGAATGAGCAAGTCTTCCTAAAACTCTATTTTTAGTGTCTTTAGCTTTCCTACAAGATGAAACATTTCAAGTATGTACTCCCTTATGCTTTCATTACCTTTGTACCTCATAGAGACAAGTTTCCTTGAAGTTGCAGTGTCCAAAAACGTCTCTGGGATAGCATTCTTTATGATCATAAGACTTACATGGTTAAAGCGATCCCACCTCTCAAAAACTCTCTGATCCTTAGGAGAGCTTTGATTTGTAGGAGGTACAGGACACGACTCTCTTAATGCGAAGTCAAGATCCATACATCCCAAGACATAGCCAACTTATTTTTCAAGTTTTAAAGTTGCTCCCATTGAGTCCTTAATGCCATTAATGTTAGCAGTAACAGTAGAAGCATTAATAATAGGGTTAATGCCCTATTTGGTACCTGAACTTTGACCAAAAGTTCAATTAGGTACCTGAACTTTTAATTTGTTCAATTTCATACCTCAAATGATTTTTTTGTGCCGTAATCACTACCTCATCCAATCACTGTTTGACACGTGTCATTTTTCTTTAAGAGACAATAAAAGAGCGAGGTAGTATTTAAGGCACGAAAAGGTAATTTTGGGTATGAAATTGAGCAAATTAAAAGTTTAGTTACCTAATTGAACTTTTGGTCAAAGTTCAGGTACCAAATAAGGCATTTACCCTTAATAATATCAGCTATACAGAGAACAATATATAAAAGACAATTAGCTCACATAATCATGTAATTATAACAAGGCAATGATTAATTATATCAACAACAAAAGCCCATCTCAAGATAATTGGAGCAATATCGAATCTAGTCTTTAAATAGAGAATCGACTCACAAATGGCTTTCTTAGGCTAGTGATCGAACATTGATGATAAAATCTAGTCAAATGCTTAGCCTTCCTTTGGGCCGATCTAACACTCACAACGAATACCAAATAATCATCAGACACTCATTACCATACTTGCATGTAATTCTTTGCCAAACAGTAGTCTTCCTTTAGGCCAGCATGTTGCTCGCGTGAAGAAAAAACACACACCACTACCTTAATAATTCACAATAAAAAATTTCCACAGTGGAGGTCACTTTGGTAACTATACTGCTATAACTAACCAAAGTGAAGAATTAAGTATACTTAATTTCAAAGTTATCTATAATTAATCACTGATTATAAATAAACATGATATATGCAATACCAAAAACATATATAGATTACATGTAATCGACATAATTAATCCCTATAAATAAAAACATAAACCAAAATTATGAATTTATTCCCAGTAATTATGCATGAACCCAAGGGATTCTCTCAATCTGATATATCATCTGAAATCCAAGATACATCAACGCAAACCAATTGCAAGACGTTAAAAACAATGTTTTTATAAATATAAACATTCTGATTTGTCTCCAAAACATCATTGAAAATATTGTCCACTATTGATTCCTGAATAAAAGCAAATAAATCACAAGCTGCATCAATCCATGAAGCATCTAGTGAACTGAATTTGAACTTCTGACTAAAGGATAAATCACAAATGATTTTGCAAGCATGAGAGATTGAGGTTAGGTTAATTATTAATAAAATAAAATTCCTCATCAAGAGTTCAACAATAATAAGACCACATCTGTCATGACTCCAAATGGGGGCCTAGCAGGATTTATCTAGAGTTATCATATCAGTGTGCACCCGTAACATGAGAGCTGTCTTGTATGTCAGAGTGTACAAGACTCTATTTATTTATCAATGTTCATCATATAAATGATATAATATATTACAGGATTTCAACTATGAAATCCGATTTTTCAATTTTCACCAAGATCGCAGAGAATCGTTATCCCCCACCAAATAGTGAAATTGGATTTCAAACTACAACTTACAAATTTCAACAATATAAAATTTACATTCTAAGTTTACAAAATCCTATATCTCTATCTTCAATAGAGTTCGTTGGAGAAGCTCTCTTCACACATTCCTAGTCTAATCCCAGCTAGTAATAATCCTGCACAAAAACTGTTGGGGTATGAGCGAACCACGGGCTTAGTGAGATAACCTGACCAGACCACACATCAACCAATAGCAACCAAGTATAATTATCAATCATATGTAATGCAACAATCAATCATATGTACATTACAATCTTGGATGATCTAGAATCTAAAGTAGGATGAAGATTTACGCCCTCTTCATCAGGGTTGAAGGAACCGATCCATGGCCTACCGATCCATAGCCCACCTACCCAGGAGAAACAGAGAACCATAGGAATAACAACACTCACTTTGTTCTTTACTTTATGTTTATAGTTTCTTCACTCAATTCCCTTTTAGAACAAAGAGACTCCATTAAGTGTTAGTCATTTCACAGCGATACCATGGGCGGCGTTCTTCATTTTCCAGTTAGTTCCCATGAAACCGACGGGACAAAGGTAAGCTTGCGTAGAACTAATAGCCTCTTGCCTAGAAAAACCAAGCATTACCAGAGAATCGAAATACTAACACGTAGTAGGCTGCCACATCTCCATATGCAGTTTATGCAAATCGTGCAATGCATGTCCGTTTCATTTATAGTACCGACAGTTGTTAATCAAGTTTAAGGCGATCATACAATTTACAGACAATCATCAACATATTTCATACAATATTTATCATACAATAGGATTATCACTTATATTATGATAATTTGCCATTTAATCATACACCACGCATCATGCATCATTCCCAATCCCGCATGCATATCAATTGAATATATATTATTACTAATGCAACTATACTACAAGCACAAACAATGTGATAAAGTCAAGTAACTCACCTGTGGTCCTCGCTAAGCTATTATATAAGCTACCGATAATCCAGAAATTGATTTAATTTCCTATGAAAGGAAATAACAAAGATTCATTATTGGAATATTTCCGTAAGAGAAGTCTTCCTATAATTTAAAGGTGTTGATCTCTATCGTCAGATATTAGACTAAGTCCGTCCTATTAATTACTGTATTGTTCAGTACTTTAATTGAATTCTTATAGGTGCTTAACTATTTTGTATCGGTAATTGATACAATTTTTATTAAGGTTTTAATTTCTATAGTAAAGAATATTTATTTGTTATTTGTTTTATTTTGTTTTTCTCGGTTTTAATTGCTATTTATGTTTTTATTCAAAGGGTTTGTCTTTTCTTAAGTTTTACTGCTTTTAGTAGAAGATTTTTATTTATTAATCATTTGCCCGTCAACCCTATCTGTCTCTCAAATTGGTATTTTTATTTATTTATGGGTATGTTCTAGTATCTATATCTTTCAAGAATTATAAAAATCGTATTTAGATATACCAAATTTCTATTATACTTCAGTTTCATTCTTACTACAGAATAAATTAAGTTTAATACTACAATATTATTGGTAATATTAGTTTTGAAACGTTAATATCAATATTAGTAATAAATACAAGTATAATAATAATAATCATCTTCATACTATTAGCAAATAATAATATTAATGAAAAAAAAATTAATAATAGTATTGATGATAATATAAATACAGTAGCATTAACGTGAAAATAACAGTATTAATAATCATTCATGGCTCGTGATGAAAATATCAACAATACTGAATACTATACTCAGTAGTCATAATAATAGCAATAATCATAATTATACTTATAGGAATAACAGTAACATTTATGTTGGTTTAAAAGTGAAACTGAGTGAATTTCTATTTGCGATTTCTTATTCATTTTGAATTCGATTTCATTGTATAAATAGTTGATTTGGTACTACTCAAAGAGTACTTTCTGATAGTGAAATTATTTTTCAAGAAAAGAGACTTGTTAATTTTAAATTTATGAAACAGATGCATAGGTTTCAAGTGAATCCTAATAACGGTAGTCAAAACTTGTTTTGATGATATCTAACTTATTTCTAATCCGTTTTTGGCGAATAAATAGTCTATTTCATAGGATTTTTCATGTTCTTTCGATTGGCGAGGTTGTTTTTGGGTTATAATAAACACATCAATACAATTTATTCATTCTTCCTAGGGATACACATGAGTAATCTATAGTTCAATTTAGTTTGTTGTAATTGAAGTATGGTTTTGATTTTTCCTTTCTAAGACTTGAATTTCTACACTTAGAAATCTTCAAGTTGTTGTATTTATATACTAAATAGTCTAAATATCATCAATATACTATTAGCTCAATTTTGATAATGTTTAAGACAAATTTCTAAAGAGCAAATTAATGAATATTTGAAATTGATATAATTCTTACCTTGTTTGGATCATAGATGGGGTTTGACTCTCCTTCTCGATAAAATAATGATCTAAAGAGGAAGTTAAGAAGATGAGTAATTAAGGAAAATTAATCTAGTTAACTAGCATGTCTATTCATTCTATTTTCTTACCTTGTTGAACTTAAATTCCAACTTTGGATCTATGGTAAACCAAGGCTATTTAACTTGGTCTTTGATGTTGTTTGAAAGAGGGAATTGATGTTTATGGATGTGGTTGATGCTTGGATACGATATATGAAGTAGTTTAAGGTTTATATTTGCTTTAGAACTCCTCAAAGGTTGTCTAGATGGATGAATGGTGGTTGAGGTGGACATTTGAAGGCCTTTAATTGGAGTTTAATTAGTCAGAAACTATTAGCTCAAACAAGACCTATACTTTTGTCAAAACAAGGTCGAAATATGTGTAGGGACGTTACTTCAGTTCTGTTGGATTTTCCTGCTGCAGCTGGTTTTTATTGGATATTTGAGGGCAATTTTGGAACTGTTGTGGTTGTTTATTTTAGTTGAATTTCTTAGCATTAAATGTTAATCACATGTGGAGTGTTTGTATGGATTATATGTCATTTTCATGTTGAAATATTGTGTTAAAATTGGAACAAGAGCTGGACATGATGCTCTATTTTCCAGCCGAGCATTGCCGTGTGTGTGGAGGTGTGTGCGTGAAGTGCTGCTGGCCATGCATGGGGTGAGTTGTAGCATCGGATGTTGCTTATGTGTGTGCATGGAGAATTTGGTGACCGATTCTTCTGTCTCCAGCTGTAGGATTCTGACCGTGCATGGAACTTCCGCTCGGTTGTCTTCTGTTCGTGGCATTGAGCTTTAGCGCGTGGGACACTCCTCCTGCATCGGTCCTCTGCTTCACGCGTGGATCAAACACTGCAACGTGAAGGCTAGGAATTGTGGATGGTTGATGCATGGACCTTGACCGTATTCTCCAGATGTTATCCTTGATCTCGTTGAAATTCTGCAGCTATGGCTTCCCAATTGCCGCACATCCTCTGCTTCCACGGATTCCTCTGTTCAAATTTCGATTTCTGCTGCAGCTGAGCTTTCAACTCTTGGAGTGTGTAACGTGATGTAATGTCTGCCATTTCAACATGAATGTCTGTTTGCGTCTTCAAATGCTGCTCTTTCCGTTTTATTTATTTATATATTTTTTTATTTATTTTTATTATTATTTTTTTAATAGTTATTTAAATTATCTTAACCAATATTAGTTTATAAACATATGTTTATATTTGTTACGTACAAGTTTTATCAATATAGAATTATCTAAGTTACTAAAAACTCTAAGTTGTTTATACGTACAAATTTTTAGTTTAAAGTTCACATGATTAATTTTTTTTAGTATTTCAACCTACGTGATTAAATTTTCAAGTTCAATGAATTAAGTTAGGAACAAATTCCTAATAAACTCCGGATTTCCTAACAAGTATAACAACAGGTTTGAAATTTTCATTTTAGATCTAAATTAATATTATTGATCAGTATTAGTATCTATTATGTTTTTATAATCTTGGTACTTCATCTTTGAATTATGGTTTTACACTGATGAGTACTGTTTTATTTTATCGGGTTTGAAATTTAGAGCTATTCCTAATGATATCTTGAATTATCAATTCAAGATACGAAATCTCGTTTTTGGTATCTATTAGGATTAAGAAAATTTTTATTCGGGTTTTTCAAGCTACGAATGAGTTTATTATATCTCATAAGTCTATTTTAAGATTTTGTTGAATCATATATTTTTGAATTAGTTTCACATTTACCAATTTGTTCATTTTCCGGTTATGAAAATTACATTGGCAACTTAGGATTTTAATTTCTAAAATCTATAAATCTCTTAATTAGAATATTAGTGTGATTTAAATATTTATTTTAGATCTAGATTCTTAGATATTGATTTATTTGTGATCTTATCGTATCTTTTGTAATTCTAGTAATTTATCTTTAGTCTATATTTTTATAACTTGTAGGTTCTAAAAATTATTCGTCTGTTATTGTGATTGAAATTTAAGATTAATTGTGAATTCTTGTTAGATTATTTATTATTTTACCAAACATTAGGTTTTACTGTATAGGAGTTATTTATTCTAATTTGTTAGTCATATTTTTGTCTAGTGCTACTTAATAATGTTAACAGATTTTGGACACCATTATTTCATTATTTTAAAGCGTATGATTTATTTTCTAAGTATTGAACTTAAGAAAAAAGGATTCAGTAATTTTTTACTTTACGATTGGTTTACCGTCATTTTAAATTATTTGATATCATAGAAGTTACAATTTTGTATTTCGAAATTTATTTTTTTTATTGGTAATGATTTTAATCTTTCTAATTATAATCAAATTCATTCATACTTTAACAATTTCAAGTCAAGAAAAATTTGGAGTGATTTTTACTACTTGTTCCAATTATTCAGTATGATTCTATATAATTCTTATTACATTTTTAGTATTTATTAAAATTAGATTACGTAAAATTTGGGGGATTACAACATCCCCTGAATCCATATATACCGAAATCATAGATTGAAAATAATTTCTTGCTATATACCGTGCAATTCTAAAGATTACAAGGCACGATGATAGAAATCTAAAAGAATTTGATAAAATCCCAATGTACAAATTAAATCCTTATATATATATATATATATGAAACTCTAGCTTCAATTAAATCTCATGACTTAACATAAAATTAGCCATATATGGAACGAAAAACAATATTAAACCACCATTCCATCATTGTATAACAATTCTCAAGTAATTCTAGAACAACATTGCTCTGATATCACTTGCTAGAAAATATAACCTTGATAGAAAATATAATTCCTTATATTTCAAGACCGATCCTTGCCTAGAGATGCTTGAGAGAAAAAGACAGTGGAACCATACTTCATTCCATAAGTGATGCGTATCGAATCCGGGTTGAATTGATCTTCTGATTGATTGTACACACTATTGTGATAGGAACCATAATTTTATGAAAAGAAACTAAATTATGTTGTTGTGTACATCAAACAGGGACCACACCTTTTATATATATAACCTTAATGGGCTATTACTAATTTTGCCCATCATAAAATTAGCAATAAACCCCAAGAATTCCATACATTTATTATTTAGTCTTCATACCTTATATTAGATGACTAAGACCATTATACTTTATTAGATCAATTATTATTAGGTCCTTAAAACTTATTATAATAATAAATATATGATTATTAATGCAATATATATGCATCCATATATCCAAATGTGCATATGAATATACATACATGGCATAAACGTCCACAATTTCAACAGTTATATGTGCAACAACATATGTTTGTGTGTGTATATATCATTACAAATTTATGCTATATATGCTTATGTGTGTATTCACATATAAAATGCATATGGGTTATATATACATAGGCTACATATACAAAACATTATAAATTGCATACATGTGATATATGTATATATAAATTGTATAATCTATATATTCAAAGATAAGTATAATGTTTATATATAACCTATAAATTATATTAAACTTATATAAATTTTGTTACAAGAGGAATGTTGCATTGTATGCATATATATATATATATATATATATTAGAATATAAAAACATATAAAACAATAGCATATATTTGATCATATAGCTATGTAAGATACTCATATTTCATATATTTGTAATTATATATATAATTTATTACAAGCAAACGATGCACCCGTGATGCGTGTACAAATAAAACAACCCAATATATATAAATTAAATAAATATTTTTTTTGACATATTGGAAGAGGACAACCTTAATTAGTCATAGAAATTAGGATTTCTAAGTACTCAAAAGAACTCAAAGAGAAAGGATTTCTCTCAAATTGTATTTCACAATAAAGAATCTATTCTAAAATTGTCCATTACAATAAACACTTAGCGCTATATGTAATAAACTAGGGAAACTCAAAAGTCACAATTAAAAATTAAACTACTCGCAAAAAGAAGGCTGGCGGCCTTAATTATACATCGGCGATGTACTTGGAACACTGGTGGCGTATATAGGCGGTATACAAATCTCTATTATAATAGAATGAAGGCCGGCTGTTCTATGATTTAGGCCGGTGTTGTTGCCTCCTAAACTGGCAGTGTTGAACTTAAAAGAGGCAGTTTTAGCTTGGATTTTCATTTGTATTGTTGTGTTGTCCTCTTGAGTTGTGGAAATGCTCATTAAAGTTT
Source organism: Combretum micranthum (assembly GCA_024138025.1). NCBI lineage: Eukaryota > Viridiplantae > Streptophyta > Magnoliopsida > Myrtales > Combretaceae > Combretum > Combretum micranthum. The sequence goes on from JAMXBD010000255.1 coordinate 1,213,773, forward strand.
TTATTTTGGTTCAAAGTCGATGTTGGTGAACTTGGAGTGATCTTCAACAAACTTTTGCACAAATCCTTGAAATCTTTTCCGAAGCTTCTTGGCTCTATTTAGTGTAATCATCCCTTCAAGAACTTGAATTTGTTGAGGTAAAATTGATGCAATTGTATCTTCATCGACAAAGGTTATTCTATGACAATAAATTGGATGTGCTATATTATAACAACAATAGGAGCTCAACAAAGTCAAAGCATATAGACATCAAGTTTCTAGTTGTGAAAGAAAGAGTTCAGAGTGGACAATAGTCTATAGAGCACATTAGAACAAACTTCATGGTTGTGGATCTGCTTACTATGGGATTACTAGCCAAGGTCTTTCATGAGCATGTTGCTCATATGGCTATTATAGATCTTCATGATATAAAGTTTAGTGGGAGTTTGTGTTTGTTTAGTGCTTGTCAATATAGACACGTTATATTGTCATTTTGGACATAATTTATGTTAAATTTAAGGTTGAGATTGTTTTCTATTATAAAGTATTTCACTTATTTTATCTTTGAACTTATTTAAATTGATCTCACTAAAGCATAAGGTTGGACTAGTTGGAAATAGGCATGCTTAGATCACATTGCATGTAATTTCCATGCTATACATCCATGCTTGATCCATGTCATTTAGGCATATTAATATATGTGGTCACTCATGGGTTTAGTAATGATAAATGTAACGAAGGCCACTTTGGTCCCTTATTAGTATCACTGATGGATGGGATTGTTTAGAGATGCATATAGTAATGATAGCAAATGTCTCGAGTACTCATAAGGTTTTACAAATACACAAATATAAGACAACACTAATAGCCCAAGTGGGAGATTGTTGGGTTAATAAATTAATCATGTGGGCTTATATGTTAATTATTGTGTATTATGGGCATCATATTATGGGAAGCCCAATTAAGTGATCTAATAAAGTCATGGGCTTTAATGCACCTAAATAAAGTGTGGGCTTATATGTGTAGAGACCAAAGCATTATTTCTAATTTTATGATGTTCCAAATTAAAAATAATGAAAGCTAACTCTAGGTTTAGTCCCCAAGAAACATTAGGGTTTTCTTCTTTGACACCCATCAACAAGAAGAGCGAATCACCAAAGGCTTCTCTTGGAAGGCCAAAAGCCAAAGTTACTGCAAAATTCCAATCACGTTATTCCAATGGATTCAGGTTTACATCAATTATTAAGTTTATTCCTGATAATTTGACATAATAGATCCGGGTTCATATTTTAGATTTATTCTAAATTCCAATAGTTTTTTGCTTATGTGTATGACATGGATCCACTAGCTACTTTTCATGCTTATACCAAAGGTTTTTTTTTTCTCTCTCTTCTATCTTACCCTTTCCTTCTATTATTTATTACTCTCTCTCTCTCTCATTTTCATTTATGGATACTGTTTATTTTCTCTAGATGATTTTACTTTGTACAAGAGGATCAAGTCTACTTTAGGATTTGCGAGTGTTTTAGCGATTTCGCATATTCATAGCAAGGTAAGTTTTATTCATAATACTTGAACTTTTTTTGTTTGTGACAGAAATATACCTAAAAAAATTTCATACGACATAAATACTAGGACTTTTTATTTGTTTCATGTAAGATAGCTTTGGCCAAAATCTAGACTTTTTTCTGACCGGAAGTTGACACAGCATCCAAAATTGATTAAAAAATTATTTTTCATTCACGATTGCATTTATTAAATTATTTTTTGTTTTTATTTTTTTTATGTCCCTCTCTCTCCTCCCCCCTCCCCCCTTTCTTATTTCATCTTCTTTAAATCAAAAAACCCATTTCCACTTTACCAAGTCACCTTAACCACCAATGCAAAAATAGTCTACCGCCGCCTTCGATACACCTAAAACAACAACCAACATAGTCAGAGACAGTGACTTACAAATGATAGGTAACATATAAAAAAGAGAGCAGATATATCTCGGAACATCATCTTCGTCATCTCTATACAAAACTTCCACTCTTTCTTGATATTGAGTAATCGATATATGGTATTATTACATATATATTGTTTAATATGTAATATAGTACATGTAGTGAGCATGTAACAAACATATATGTAGAATTATTTTTATTAATTTCATATTATCATTATATATATTAAATGTAATATAATACAAACATAAGTTGCATAATAAATCTTATATTGAAAATTAAATTTTAGTTATATTATATTACATATGCATGTTAGTAGCGATATAAAAGGTATGTAATAAATAACATATGCTACAATTTATTTCCATAAATATATTATTTATATATTATATAATATAAATGTATGCTTAATAATAGTGAAAGAAAATATATTTAGTAGAATTATTTATTATACCAAATGAAAGACTTTAACGTGAGGGTATATAAAAAAATAAAAAAGAAATATCTTTTTACTGAATACATCATGCTATTATATAGATATATGTTTTGTGCATATATATTATATTATGCATCTATAAATGAAAAGAAAATTATATAAATAGGAGAAATAAAAGAAGTAGTAAAGAAAAATAGTATTAAAGTAAACCTTAAGAAATAAGTTTCAATAAAAAGAAAAGATATGTAAAGTAGAAAAGAAAATTTGGTGTAACAACTAACAAAGATAATAAGGAATAGAGGGTAAAAAAAATACATGAAGGATTACTTTTGAGGGAAAATAAATATGTGAAATTGAACAAGAAGGAAACGAAAGAATAAAGTAAAACCTAAAAAATAGAAAACACCCTAGGTCAAAAAGTAATTGCATAGTAGAATTTTCCTTATTCTTTCAAATCGTGCAAAGACTTTCCTCCCTTCGGCATACTGACCCCTCTCCTAAATTAGCTAACCTCCTCTTATTCGAGTCACTGACCACTCCTAAACAGCTTATAAGTAATGTTTTCTCTACGATAAATAAGATTAAATAGAGTATAATAGGTTGTTGATAAAATAGCTATTTAATTTATTAAAAGATTCAATTGAAATAAGGGTTATGGATAACAATTTAAAATCACTAGGTAAGTAGTTTGTTTCCATTAGGGTTATGTGTTAAATAGTTTTCTATAAGGTTAATGTCATAAACGTATCTAAACTTCCAAAAATTTAAGTACTCAAATTTTGAAAATGATCAAATTTCGTATCTATATGAAAATTTTATGCGCACTTTTCGTTCTTAAATTTAACACCACTAACTTTCCGTCCAATAGCTACCTGACATGCATCTAATAGCTACAAAAATTATAGCATAGACATCTTCAATTGATGAGATGAACATTGAAAAGGAAAGGGAATATATATATATATACATACATACATACACACACACATATTAAAAAGATAGAAGACAACAAAATAGAAGAGGAAAGAAAGAAAAGAGGAAACTATCCTAAAATGAAATCTCAGTGCATCAAAATAAATATCAGTGAAAATAAAGGAAAGCTTTAGCTCAGTGAAATCAAACCAATTAAAAGGTTAATATTGAAATTATTGTTTCATGAATGCCAAGAGTCAAGTTTCTTTTTGTTCTAATGTGTGCAATAAATATGAAATCTGAACTTTGTTTAGAAATTTACCTAGAAATTCCATGGATATTAAATAAATAAAAAAGACAAGAAGAACACAACAAGCGGTATAAAAATGGAAAATACTAGTAAAAAAATTATTAAAAATATATTCTTAACAAAATTAAAAGATATTCAACCTTGAGAATATTGAATAAAGTCTCACACTCAACTCTTTTCTAAAAAGCCAGAGTCTAAAACCATATAAATTTTAAAGATTGCAGGACAAACAAACTGAGAAAAAGAGTAGAAACTAGGATTAGAGTGTTTTTTTTTTTTAATCAACTACAATTGAGAACATGGAGATGGAGATGGAGATGGAGATGAATGGAGATATGGATATGCAGATGGATATAAATATGGAGATGAGATGGAGATGGGGATGGAGAAAGATATGGTTATGGAGATAGAGATGGAGAAAGATATGGATATGGAGATGGAGATCATAGCCAATTGTTGGCACATTTTGAGGAGCAAAATGATTTTATGTGGCTCATTATCGAGGATATGTCTGCGAGTGTGAAGTTTTTTGCTTTTGTGTATGACATGGATCCACTAGCTACTTTCTATGTTTATATCTAAAGTTTTTTTTCCTCTTCTATCATATCTTTTCCTTCTATTATTTATTGCTCTCACTCTCTAATTATCATTTATGGATGTATTTTTTTTTTATTTTCTCTAGAAGATTTTACTTTGCATAAGAGGATCAAGTTTGATTTAGGATTTGTGAGTGCTTTAGCTTTTTCGCATACTCATAGCGAGGTAAGTTTCATTCACAACACTTAAACTTTTTGGTTTGTAATAGAAATATACCTAGAAAAAATTTCATACCACAAAAATACTAGAACTTTTTATTTGTTTCACATAAAATATCTTTGGCTGGAATCTAGCCTTTTTTCCAACTGGAAGTTGATGTGGTATCCAAAATTGATTAAAAAATTATTTTATGTCCCCGATTGCATTTATTCAGTTATTTTTTTGTTTTTATTTTTTTAAATTTTCTCCTTTCTCTCCCCTCCTACACACGCACCTCATCTTTCTCAAATAAAAACAAAAAAAAAAAAATTTCCACCTTCACTAAGTCGCCTTAACCACCTATGCAAAAACCCTCCATTGATGCCTTTAATACACCAACCCAGCCAGAGATGGGAACTTACAAATTATATGTAACATATGAAAAAGAGGGAAGATATGTCTTGGAACATCATCTTCGTCATCTCCACACAGAACTTCCTCTCTTTCCTGATATTGAATAGTCGATTTATGGTATGATTACATATATATTGTTTAATATGTAATATATAGTACATGTAGTGATCATACAACAAACATATATGTAGAATTATTTTTATTAATTTTATATTATCAATATATTATATTAAATGCAATATAATACAAACATAAATTGCATAATAAATCCTATATAAAAAATTAAATTATAGTTGTATTATATTACATGCGATTGTTCTGCAACATATACTACAATTTATTTTCTTGATAAATTATTTATATCTAATATATAATATAAGTGTATGCTTAATAATAGTGAAAGAAAATATATTTAGTAGCATTATTTATTATATAAAATTACAAAGACTTTGCTTAATATGTAATATTATATTACATACGATATAATAGGTATACAATAAATAACATATACTACAATTTATTTTATTGATAAATTATTTACATCTAATATAATATAAGTTCATGCTTAATAATAGTGAAAGAAAATATATTTAGCAGCATTATTTATTATATAAAATTAAAAGACTTTGCTTAATATGTAACATAAGTATATATAAAAAAAATAAAAAAGAAATATTTTTTCATTGAATACATTGTATTAGTATATTGATATATGTTATGTGCACTTTTCGTACTTAAAGTTAACACCATTAACGTATCGTCCAATAGTGTGCTTGGCATTTGTCTAACAGCTAGGAAATTATTGCATAGACATCTTAAATTGATGAGATGAACATTGAAAAGGAAAGGAAAAAAAAATATACATATTAAAAATAAAAAGAAGATGACATAATAAAAGAGAAAAGAAAGGAAAGAGGAAACTATCCTAAAATGAAATCCCAGTGCATCAAAATAAATATATGTAAAAATGAAGGAAAGCTTTCGCTTAGTGGAATCACACAAATCAAAAAGGTAATATCAAAATTATTCGTTCATGAATATGTACAATAAAAATAAAATTTGAATTTTGCTTAGGAAATTACTTTAAAATTCCATGGACATAAAATAAATAAAAAGACGAAAAATACCACAAATGGCATAAAAATGGAAACTAATACTAAAAAAAATTATTTAAAAGATATTCTTGACAAAATTAAAAGATATTCAACCTTAAGAATTTTAAAGAAACGCTCACACTTAACTCTTTTCTGAAAAGCTAGAGTCTAAAACCATACAGTTTTAAAAGATTATTGGATAGATGAACTGAGGAAAATAGTGGAAACTAAGACTAGAGTATTTTTATTTTATCAACTACCACCAAGAACATGGAGATGGAGATGGATATGCAGATGGAGGTGGAGGTGGAGGTGGAGATTGATATGGATATGGAGATGGAGATGATAGCCAAATGTTGGCGCATTTTAAGGAGCAGAATGAGTTTACGAAGCTCATTATGAAGGATATGTCTATGGTATGAGTTTTTGCGTTTGTGTATGACATGAATCCACTAGCTACTTTGCATATTTATACCTAAAGTTTTTTTTTTTCCTTTTATCTTACACTTTCCCTCTATTATTTATTACTCTCTCTAATTATCGTTTATGGATACTTGTCATTTTCTCTAGAGGATTTTACTTTGTACAAGAGGATCAAGTCTACTTTAGGATTTGCGAGTGTTTGAGCGTTTTTGCATACTCATAACGAGGTAAGTTTCATTCACAATATTTGAACTTCTTAGTTTGTGACAGAAATATACCTAAAAAAATTTTGTACCACAAAAAAGCCAAGACTTTTTAGTTTTCACATAAAATAGCTTTGGTCGAAATTTAGCCTTTTTTCCTATTGGAAGTTGATGTGGCATCCAAAATTGATTAAAAAAATTATTTTTTGCCCACGATTGCATTTATTCAGTTATTTTTTGTTTTTATTTTCTATTTTTATTTCCTCTCTCTCCCTCCTTCTCTACACTTCATCTTCCTCAAATTAAAAAACCCATTTCCACCTTCACCAAGTTACCTTAACCGCCAATGCAAAAACTTTCTACCACCACCTTTGATACACCTAAAACAACCACCAACCTAGTCAGAGATGGTGCCTTACAAGTGATAGGTAACATATAAAAAAGAGGACAGACATATCTCGTAACATCATCTTCATCATTTCTACATAGAACTTTCGCTCTTTCTTGATATTGAATAATTGATATATGGTATAATTACTTATGCGTTGTTTAATTTGTAATATATAGTCCATGTTGTAAGCATATAACAAACATATATGTAGAATTATTTTTAATAATCTCATATTATCATTATATTGTATTAAATGTATTATAATATAAACGTAAGTTGCATAATAAATCCTAGATTAAAAATTAATTTTTAGTTATATTATATTTACATATGTATTGTTCAGTAGAAATATAATAGGTGTGTAATAAATAACATATACTACAATTTATTTTCATAAACAAATTATTTATATATTATATAATATAAGTGTATGCTTAATAATAGTGAAAGAAAATATATTTAGCAGCATTATTTATTATACCAAATCACAAAGACTTTGCTTAATATTTAACGTAAGGCTATATGAAAAAATAAAAAAGAAATATCTTTTTACTAAATATATCGTACTATTATATAGACATATGTTCTGTTCATATATATTATGCATTTATAAATGAATAGAAAATTATGCAAATAGGAGAAATAAAAAGAAGTAGTAAAGAAAATGAGTATTAAATATAAACCTAAAGAAATAAATATCAGTGAACATAAAAATACATGTAAAGTGGAAAAGGAAAATCTGGTGTAACAATTAATAAAGATAATAAGAAATAGAGGGGAAAAAAACATGAAGGATTACTTTTGAGTGGAAAATAAGTATGTGAAATTGAATAAGAAGGGAAATGAAAGAATAAAGCAAAAAGTAAAATTGGAAACTGGTAACCTATTATTCTAGGTCAAAAAGTGACAATATAGTACAACTATTTTTTTGTGACTACACAGTAGAATTTCTCTCATTCTCTTTAATTGTGCAAACATTTCCCCCTTCAGCAAAATAAGTCTTCTCCCTAAATTAGTTAACGTCTTCTTATCCGAATTGTTGACCACTCCTAAACAGCCTATATATAAAGTATTCTCTATGGTAAATAAGATTAAACAAAGTATAATAGGATATTGATAAAAAAAAACTATTTAATTTATTGAAAAATTCCATAGAAATAAGGACTACAGATGACAATTTAAAATCACTAGGTAAGTAGTTTGTATCCACTAGTATTATGTGTTAAATAGTTTTCTGTAAGGTTAATGTCACAAAAGGTATCCAAATTTTCAAAAAATATAAAATTTTAAGTACTCAAATTTTGAAATTGATCAATTTGGTATCTATGAAAATTTTATGCGCACTTTTCGTACTTAAATATAAAGCTACTAGCTTATCATCCAATAGCTACTTGACATCTGTCTAATAGCTAGGAAATTATAGCATAAACATCTTCAATTGATGAGATTGACATTGAAAAGGAAACAAGAAAATAATATATATGTATTAAAAAGATAGAAGACGACAAAATAAAAGAAAGAGGAAACTATCCTAAAATAAAATCCCAGTGCATCAAAATAAATATTAGTGAAAATAAAGGAAAGCTTTATCTCAGCAAAATCACATGAACTAAAAGGGTAATGGCGAAATCATTTTTCATGAATGCCAGGAGTCTACTTTCTTTTTTTTTTTTTTCCTAATGTGTATAATTAATATAAAATCTGAATTTTGCTTAGGAAATTACTTAAAAATTCTATGGACATTAAATAAATAAAAAGACAAGAAAAACATAATAAGCGGTATAAAAATGAAAACTACTACTAAAAAAATTATTTAAAGATATTCTTAACAAAATTAAAAGATATCCAACCTCTGAATTTTAGAGAAAGTCTCACACTTAACTCTTTTTTGAAAAGCCGAAGTCTAAAACCATACAATTTTTAAAGATTGTAGGATGGACAAACTGAGGAAAAGAATAGAAACTAGGGTTGGAGTGTTTTTTTTTTTTTTAGTCGACTACCACTAAGAACATGGAGATAGAGATGAACATGGAGATGTTGATGGAGATGGAGATACATATGGTTATGGAGATGAAGATGGAGACGGTAGCAATTGTTGGCATATTTTGAGGAGCAAATGATTTTACGTAGCTTATTACAAAGGTTATATCTGTTAGTGTGAAGTTTTTGCTTTTCAGTATGACATGGATCTACTAGCTACTTTGCATGCTTATACCTAAAGCTTTTTTTTTTTTTTTCCCTCTTCTATCATTCCCTTTCCTTCTATCACTTATTGCTCTCTCTCTTAAATTATCATTTATGGATATTTTTCATTTTGCTTAGAAGATTTTACTTCATATAAGAGGATCAAGTCTGCTTTAGGATTTGTGAGTACTTTAGCGTTTTTGTATACTCATAGTAAGGTAAGTTTCATTCACAATACTTATTTTTCTCTATTGTCATCAGTGGATTTCATATTCTTACACTTATTTTTCTCTAAGTGCTATAAGAACTATTCTGATCCTCTTACTAAGAATGAGAAGCCTATGCCTACTCATCCTCGAGCTTGGGCATGGAAAAAAAAGAAACCTGTGCAGCCACTACTTGAGGTAATTGATGTTTCTAATGAATTCACATTCCGTCCTTATGTGAAGAAGTTGGGTGGCTATGAGAGTTGTCTCCATTTTTACCCTCCTAGATCTAGTCATCTAGTAACCTTAGTGGGAGCTAGAGAGAAACTTGCATAGTTAGAGGTTGGCTTTCTCATCTGGTGTACACCTAGGAGTCTTCCTTTACTCCATGATTGAAAAAACTCTTCAACATGTTCCCTTGAGCGAAGTGTAATAGTGTATCCACCTCATTAGGCTACCTGTTAGTTTGGATTTGAGCAGGGTATTCCTTACCAATTCAATCTTAACAAAGGTTTTGGTGCATGTTGCAAGGCACTTACACCGAACGAGTATAAGGACATTTATCCACATGTTCATCATATGTATTTGCCATCTCTTAATTGATTTAGGGTAGCTTCTATTAGGTGGTTGACATACAAGACCAATTGTTTGGACATGTTTGTGGAATACACTTGCATTGTTGTTAGTGATGAAGTAGCCGAGGTAGTCATTCATAGGCATGAATTTTATATTCGGCTTCCTACAACCGGATCAAATTCCACTCATCAGTCATGTAGAAAGGTGAAAGATAACCATTCACCACTTTCTTTACCCATCGTTAAGCACACCAAACATTTATGCATCAATGAGGATGTCATTCAACCATCTTTCACTTGTGGTACATATGCATTGGTTACGCCATTTTCCTTCTAAACACTTTAAGATCTTTCCTTTTGTAGGTAACAGCTGAAGATAATGTAACTCAAGTGAAAATTGAACGTGAGGTAAGAAGTGCTAGTGCATCTAGCTCTATCCCAGCTATTATCCATCCTTGACCCCATCAGTATGGAAATGAAAAGCAACTTTGTCCTAATGATTGCTCCGTACCTCGTATGACTGTAAGTGAGAAGGATCACAAGGAATTAGCGGATTATGAGGTAACTCTAGAGTAAGTATATGAAGATATCGATGACTGCATGTGAGATGATTATGGTGATAGGGGTAACATCGTAGCACAAGAAAGTAATGATGACAGCAAAGAGTCACAAGCGTTTAGCGAATTTGATGCAATTGATGAATTTGATGATGATATTGGTGGCGATGGTAGCAATTTAGTGCACTTAGAAAATGGTGAAATTCAGATGTATATTGATACATCACTTTATGAAGGTATGTATGGTGATGACATGGGAACTATACCTAGTGGACAATCCCATGGATGCTTGTCTGCAGATATTCAGAACATTCTACCTCCACCTCCCCCTACTTCCAACTTGTTAAAACAAGACATTGCAAGAAGTTCTAACACAACACCAATGTCATTAGGGGGAATTGTCACTTTCCGTGGTTATAATGTACTAGGTTGTCTTTTGCTTTCATTGGAACAATTACATGGGATAGAAGGTGACTTCTGGTCTAGTTCATTATGTCTTAGTACTTAAGCATCCAGTGATATTCTAGCGTTACTTGGCAAAGTTGATAAGCTCTTAGATAGAACGTGGAATTCTCTATCAACAACTGAATTGGAGTTGTTAGCAAGTAGCGTTGCCGCAAGGCGTGCTTTTAGATTCAGGTTAAGCAAAATGAAGCTTATTGCTGATGAAACTCAGAAGGTATTAGATTGTCATGATGTTATCGAACGCTGAGATCAACTCAGGGCTGACCTGAATGAAGTTGAACATGAGATTGAAAGATGGCTTGGAAGCAATGATCTTAACTCAACTGTAAAGTCGGTCATTAGGTGTTGAAGCAGTATTGCAATTGACTTTGTCTTTCCTTGTTGATCCGCTGAAAATGAATAGATAAAAAGATGTGCGAATATTACCAATAAGTATACTAGATCGAATCAAATAATATAATGATGAGCAGAATATCATTCCCACAAGGATCAATTAACTACTAGACAGTTATCAGTTTTCGCTAATATTCAGGTAATTGATTTTAAAATAATTACTAATTCACTAAACTATCACTATTATAGAGAACAAGAGAGTGTTTTTGAAAGATATATAATGATTGAGTGTGGGAAAACAAAATCCACCCTAATCTTGCTAATCAAACTTAAATCATGTTATATTGACAATTAGACTTATGGATATTCATATGAAATTATCAAAGATCTAAAACCCAAACGAAGTTTTAATATCTTTTCAACCACAAAATAAATAAATAGCTTTCGCTAAATAAATTATTAGTGGAATCAAATTTTCAATAATGAATATTCCAATTCTGTAATTGACTAATGCCCTAAATCAACTTCCCCTAATCCCTTAGTGAGAAATTAACCTAAAACATTGCATGAATCCCTAAGATAATTTCTAAATCAGATCAAATCATGCCGCTTCCGCAAATGTTCTTCAACATTAATTCATGAGTTCCTTGTGAACCCTAATTTCCCTTCCGAGTCATTATAATTCTTATAAACCTTAATTTCATTAAGAAACAAGATTTATAATAGGAATTCAATATGAATATTCCACAATTATAACTATCACATAACACAATCTCAATTATCATATTAGCATGCTTAGGGGTTCATCAATTCCCACAAGAAAATTTAGCAACTCATTGATATAGATTCACAAATCAAATCGAATTTTGCAAATGATATCATGATAAACAATAAGATCAAACAAATGAATTGCATATAAAAATAAGATTAGATCTCACCAATTCAAATAACAAAAGCTTCAAGTGCAAAATCAATCCTTCCAAAATGTATACAAACCTTCTCAATCACTACAATTTTAATCCCGAAAAAACTCTCTCCTCAATATATCTTTTCTAGAATTGACCCCTAATGTATTCTATGTATCTCTGATATCTCAAGAACAAAGGAACCATTGTTATTTTATAACCAAATTCATGTGGAATTAGAATTGCTTTATTTCATTTTTGCAGTTACAGAATGTACACCGCCTTTTTCAACTTCTACGCTGACGGTGTTCATGGCAGTGTAGGGTTTCCAAACAAGGTTACATAGGTAGCATTAAGGATGACTTTAATAATTTGCTTTCTGTGGACACTCAGCACTGTCTCAACGCCGGCAGTGTTGGTTCTTCTTTTATCGACGTAAAATGAAATTGCAAAAGCTGTCCAAGTTCTTCCTTCTACACTGGCAGCGTTCATGCCAATGCTTAAATTTTTACTACTGTGGATGCTTAATTATGCAGGCGTTAGATGAAAATCTTGAAGGCCGATGGAATTCTTCTTCAAGGCTGCCTGTGTTAATGCCAGTCTTAATATTTTGCATTATGTTCCTTAGCAAGGCCGGCATAACACCAGTGGTGTAGATGCTTGATTTGCCAACATTTGTATAAAATTTCAAAGGCTAGCATTTGCTCTGTTCAAAGCTGGCGGTGCTCCTATGTATTTGGCCAGTGTTGATTAAATTTCTTCTCCAAAATTGCCTCAAACTTCTTACTTTTATTAAATTTGATTCTCATGTTCCGTTAGACCTGAAACATCAAATTAAACATACCCAAGTACCAATTCTTGCAATTTCATAAAGATTAACAACAATTATTCATCAATTGCCCAAATGAAAGTTGCATAAAATATGACTTTATCACTTGTACATTTTATTTGATGACGATTTATACATTTGAGAAGTACTTGACAAATTCTACCTGTCATTGACTTTCGTATTCCACTTTGTCATTTCTTTGGTTTTTATTGTGAAATTATATTCATGGTATTCATATAACGTATTGTGCACTTTGAATAAGGCATACCCATCTAGTTGCACTTATATGAAATAAGTAGGATGGTGTTAACACCATCTCTGGTGACTTCTTAGGTCTTTAATAGGATGTCATGCATTGGAGCAATGCTTTTGCTTGCAAGAGACATTTTCTTTATAATACTATTTTTGAAAATCCAAATAACAACTACACGAATCGTGATATCTAAAACAATTATATCCTTAGTTAAGGAGGTAATACCCACTACTTAACTGTTAAGGGCAAATACTCTCATAAAGAGAAGAATATCTTTCTTAGTATCTTCAAAACTTAGTTTTTATGTGCTTGGAAGACAATGCTCAAACCAGTCAATAAGTTCTAAGTCTGTTAGTTATATCACGCACTAGGGAGGTAAATCTCAAACCATGTGGCAGCGATGTTTATAATATATTTGGATTGATACTATATACATGTATTCATGTATATTAAGAAGATAGAACAATAACTTTTACAGTAGTGCAAAGGAAATAATGTCATATAAGTGTGTATGTGTGTGTGTGTGTGTGAGAGAGAGAGAGAGAGAGTTCAAATGAAAAAACTTATATCTGTGAACTGCACTTTTATTCATTTTTTTCTAAAGTACAATGCTATTACAAATGAAGTTTCTTGATGTATTGAAAGTTGACAGGAGCAATAATAGCATCTATTCTTGGATTGTGAAGTTTGAAATATCCTCTATCGTGCACTTTTTCGACAATGAAGGGACCTTCCCATTTAGGTGTAGACTTTAGTGTTGAGATGCCACGATGCACATGGTCTATTTTATGGAGGACAACATCACCTTGTTGGAAAGAACGTTTTCGGACTAACTTATCATCAGCATTACTTAGCCGTTGGTGATAGTCGGCAAGATTGCACTTTGCTAAGTCAGGATGTTCATCAAGCGCTTCTAAGTCTAGCATGCACAAGGTATCTAGTTCCAATTCGGCATTAATAGCAAGACGTGTAGATAGAACTAGAACTTCAAATAGTACTATTGCTTTAGACCCATAAACCAAGGAAAAAGGCATTGTCTGTGTCGGTCCGTGCCTGGAAGTTCAATAAGCCTAAAGTGTTAATGGTAACTTATCACACCATTCCTTGTGGTCATCATGCACCATACGACCAAGCGCTTTCAACAGGCTTTTATTCATGGCTTCCACTTGACCATTTCCTTTAGGATAGTATGGCATGGACTTGACATAGTCAATGCTATAGAAAGCTAGCAATTGTCGCACATGTAAATTAATAAAAGGAGTTCTATTATCAGAAAGTATGTGCTTTAGAATACCAAATCTGCATATAATATACTCCTTTATGAAATTTGCTATTACTAGTCTTGTTACCTTTTTTAAAGGAACCGCCTCTAACCACTTGGTGAAGCAATAAGTTCTTACCAAGATCCAAATGCATCCTCTAGACGGTGGACGTATAGGGCCAATCAAATCAAATGCCTAAGTGTGAAAAAGGCCATGGAGTTATCAAACTATAGACTGTAACTACAGGAGTATGGATAGCATTGTCATGTTGTTGGTAAACAACACACTTCTTGCAAAAATTGAAGGCATCAACTTCCATAGTTGGTCAATTATACCCCTAATCAAGCAAGTGATAATATAACTTCCTTCCTCCTTGATGTTCGCTGTAGTCTCCAACATGTAATTAAAATAGGATTGTGTTGTTTCAAGAGATGCTATGCATCTAAGGGGTTTTCCTATAAATGAGACTCTGTATAACTTATCTTCATGCATGAAGTATTTCCTTGCTTTTCTTTTAACAAGTCTGGCATCCGTAGTAGCAATAGGTAGTGTGTTATTCTTTAAATAATCGATGTATGGACGTCGCCAATCACTAGCACTTGTGACAAAGTTGCATTCTCCCACATCGAGAAGTTCAGAACATCTAGGACAATGTGTCTATACATTAGAGGTACCTTTAGCCATGGAAGGCTAGTAGTATCCAGCACGTTAAATGCGGTGGTATAAGGCTAGACCCTCTTCTCTACACTAAATCTTATGGTACTCATCCAATTTCATACTAACTTATTTTTCACTAATACAACGAGATAATACACCTTTTGAGCCTTTATAGTATAATGTTCGATTAATTTTAATAAAGTTCTTTAAAGCGAAAACAGAGCAGCAATAGGGTACGCTAGTTGTTCCCTGATTGGAGTGCGCCAATCACCATGTGTTTTTAGCTCTTCATTAAAGAGTTCTAGTGTTGTACACGGAATGGATCTCTTAATTACTTGAACAATCAAATTACCATCTAAATCTTGGATAGGGACTTCAAAAGCTAGTGTAGCCAGGGCATCTCCATATCTATTGACAAATCAGATCGTATGTTCATAATGCATTGATTCAAGTTTTTTTACTAAGGCCTATACTACAGCCTTGTAAGGCACTAGTGTAGGTTCCTTAAGTCCAAACTTACCATTAGCTTATTTAATTATCAGATTGGAGTCACCTCTAATACATAGACGTCAAGCTCCAACTTCTTGAGCAGATATTAGTCCAAGAAGCAAAGCTTCATATTCAGCTTTGTTGTTAGTACAAGGAAAATCTAGCTTGAATGCTAGAGGTATATCTTGACCTACTAGTGAGGCTAAAATGACTCTTGCCCCCCATCCTTTACTTCCTGCAAAGCCATCAAACTAGATTAACCATTCTCCCTCAATATCAACTATCAAAGAGTCCTTATGGAACTCTACTAGGATGGCATCCATGATTAGATTTTCATGTGCACTAGGAAATTGCGTCAATAGATTAGCTAGAGCCTATGATTTGATTGCTCTAGGAGATTGGATGGTAATGTTGAATTCTTCAATTAAAAGTAACCACTTTGCAATTTAGCCAGATAATGCTGGTTGTGATAGCAAATATTTGATAGTGTTCGAGCGAGTCACCAAGTCAACCTTATGTACTAAGAAATAATGTTGTAATTTTTGCATGGCAAATACAAGTGTAAGATAGTGCTTTTCACATGCTAGGTAATTGACTTCACTTCCTTGTAGAGTTCAACTTAAGTAAAAAATGAGTCGTTCCTGACCATCTATTTCCTGTGCCAATAAAGCCCCAATGGATCTATCTGTGGAAGTAAGATACAAGATCATTGGTAGATTCTTAATAAGCATTGTCATAGTTTGAAGGGAAGTCAAGATCCTTTTGATTTGTTGGATTGCATCTTCATACGACTACCTCCATTCAAATGGAACTCTTTTCCTCATTAGTTGCTGCAAGGGTAGGAGATCTCTATACGTGCTGGCTTGCATCTCCTTACATAAGATACTTTACTCATGAAGCTCTTTAACTTTTTTTTTTTAATTTCTTAGCAAAGGCATTGATTGAATCACTTGCACTAGAGTACAAAGCCAAGAAATTTACCAGAAGCTACCCCAAATACACACTTTAGAGGATTCATGTGTAGTTTATAAGTCTGGCATCTATCGAACACCTTTTTTAGATGAATCAAGTGATCAAATGCCTATCGTGATTCGATGACCATATCATCTACATAATCCTCCATGAAACCATGCATCATGTCATGAAATATTGTAGTCATAGCACATTGGTAGGTGGCTCCTGCATTCTTTAATCCAAATGGCATGACAACATAATAGAAATTTTCCACAGGTGTTCTAAAGGCAGTGTGCTCAGCATTAGTAATGGCCATTTTAATTTGATTATAGCCACTAAAGCCATCCATAAATGAGAATAGCTCATGCCTTACTGTTCCATCAACTAACATGTCAACATTTGATAGTGGGAAATCATATTTTGGGCATGCCTTATTTAAATCCTGAAAGTCCACACATACATGTATTTGACCATTCTTCTTATGTACTGGGATAACATTTGCAAGCCATGCAGGATGTTCAATTGGATTGATGAAACCCGCTCGTGGTAGCTTCTCCATTTCATCTTTGATCTATATTTCTACCTTTGAGAAGAAGACTCGTTAGCTTTGCTTTACAGGTTTAGTACCTAGCGCTATATTCAATCTATGCACCACGAGAGTGGACTCTAACCCTGGCATTTCCTTATAATTCCATGCAAAAACATTCCTATATTCCTTTAGTAGCAATATAAGGGGTGTTTTGATTTCCTGTTAGAGGTTTTTACTTATGAAGATTGGTCATGGCGACTCTCGCTATCGCGCCAAATCCAATTCCCCGGCCTCCTTTATCTGAGGATTAATTTGATCTTACATCTGCGGGGGTTTGGGTTTCTTGCATTAGTGTGGGATTCGATATCATTAGATTCCTTTCGTTTCTTCTCCCCACGAGAACCACGTGTTCTTCTTTTCTTCTGTTGTCCCTTTTAAACTTCCTCCCATGTAGGTAGTAGTGCCAAAAGGTCTTGCAATAACTGTTTCCCCTTCCTCAGCAAATTCATCAAAGGTTGATTCTGTGAAATATGCTTCATTTTTCTCAACAAGATATTATGTGGCTAGGATGAAAACATCGTTACCCTTCTAATGACCCTTGATACATTGGTATCATCTAGAAGGTACTAAATAGTGATCGTGCAGCCATTTCTAACCAATGAATAACTGGTAGGCTATCAGCATATTGATTTCATGAAAAGTAGTAGTGCTTTGAATGGGCCTAATCTTAGGATCCACATTAATATAGCCTATAGTGTTTGTGATCGTTTCATTAAAGCCACTCACTGTTATAGGTTGCTTTATCAAATATCTGACATCTAGCTTAGTAGCTTTGAACGCACTCATTAGAAGAATATTTATAAAGAAGCCATTATCAATAAACGTCCTCTTTACAGGATATCCATTGAGCACTCCCTCTACAAAGAGAGGGCGATTGTGGTGCAGGTTTTTTGCACACATGTTGGCATCAGTGAATAAGATGGCCTCTTCATGTACATAAGCCATTCTCTTAACTAGCTGTGCTACATTACACTTCGCATATTGACCTTCAAATATCTATGTAAGTGCAGTTGCTACTACTAGCCAAGCATTATCATCAAATCCTAGGAGATCAAAGAAACTCCTAAAATTAGAAGATTTTAGAAGAGATGCCACAACAGACGAAATTTAGGTTCTTTAATCTAAATCGACTTTCTTCTATCTTCTTCTACATTAGAAGGTAAAGTCTTAATCATTTTCGTTGTTTTAGGATCATGAGTGATAGCATTTGTAGCTCCACGTTAATTATTGTGTGCGGGTAAAGGATTACTTTGGACATCGTTATTTTCTATGATAAATTCTCCATTCTTCACTCTCTCATTAAATATTCTCTTTAACATCCAACAGTCTTTTGTAGGATGACCTACAATCCTATGGAATCTACAAAATTTGGGGTCATTCTTCTTATCATTAGTAGACATATGCTCGACTCTTGAGTGTTTAAGATTTCCATCTCATAACCAATGGTCTAACATGGTATGGATCTTCCCCATTGGACAAGGGAATGATAAAGACGATGTAGAACCTCTAGGCTTCTCTTTTTTGGGTTTTGTCCCTCCTCTAGAGTTCTCATCTTAAGCTGAGTTTACGGACAATGTCCGCTTGTTGAACTTTCCATTATCCCCTCTTTTCCGTGTGATAGAATTATTGGTCCTTTGCACGTTCGCAACCAATGCCTCGAAGGAGACCAACGACAAATTCTCTAAATGGACAGCATATTTGATGAATATCCCTTGTATGTAAATCTTAACTAACTCCATATTATCACATATGTCCTGAATGTCTAGTGAGCACTCTCTGAAACACTCAATAAATTCCATTATATCCTCCTGAGTGTTCTATCGTATACACCCCATTTTAGTGAGAGTGACTTGCTCTTGAGTAGAGAAAAATTTCTCCCAGAAAATCTTGCACATGCTCCCCTAAGAATCTACACGGGGGGGAGGGGAAAGATTAACATACCATCTGTATGCCTTCTTTATAAGGGATTTAGAGAATTTCTTCAACTTCAGATCATCATCTAATCTATAAACTTCTAGTGTTTCAATAAATTCCAATTAGTGTTTTTTGGCACTTCCCTTCTTGCCATTGAATAACATGAACTTAGGACTAACTTAGTCCTTGGGATATGGTTTAGCGACAATGCATTGATTGTAAGGGAGTTTGAGATCCAATACTTTTACTAATGACTTGTTATGTATCTCCTTCAAGTACATGTCTAGGTCTTCTTTGGTAATAAAAGAATCTCTTGGGGTAGAGGCTGCAACTTTAACTAGTATAGTAGTAGGAGATGCAGTATGGACTATAAGTCCTCCAATTACAACCTGTGGCATAGCATGTGATGATGAAGACCCTCTGAGATGAACTCCAATATCTCTTACCTCAATAGTTGGTTGTAGAATGGCAGCTGGTTCTACAATAGGGGTTGGTTCATTGACTGTAGGAGCAATTCGTTTATTTACTATAGGAGGATTAGATGATTAAGGTAGTTGGGTAGCCTGTTGCAGTACGATAATAGCAAGATTTAGGAAGACCATACCCTGTTGCGCAACAGTAGAGCTGCCTGTAGAGGGCATGAACCGAGATATCATTGCCATGAATTGGTTCAAAGCTCTCGTAGTTTCTTTCATGGTGTGCATCATTTATACGTTGTCAGGGGTATTGTCTTGAGTGTCAGTAGTAGGATCAGTAGCTTAAAGTGCTGGCATGTTTTAATCAATGTTCTCCATATTGACCTCATGCTCTTGGTTGTCGCCATCAGAAGGGCCAACTGTCCTCTTCTTTGTGGGTACCATTGACAAGTTATCAACTTCCTTTGTCCCCAGTGGAGTTACCAAAATGTCGTGGTATGGATCCAATCAAAGTAGTCGCGTACATGCAGCGTGTGTCTCGCAATACATGTGGCCTTAAAGGAGTAACTAGAAAGACACACAAAGGATAACTAAGAGTGAAATGGTAGGGAGGAGAAGTATGCAATCTCAAGGAGCTCGAACACACGAGTGATAGATGTAGGAGCTAAATAGCATCAACCCATTATCCTAGAGGAGAGGCTATATGTTCTTCGCTGTAAGCTCTGTTTGATCTCTTGTGAGAGTATTTTAGCAGCACAACAACATTATTGTCCAATTTTAGATCTTGCCAAATGAGAAAGAGCTCTAGGTATTTATAAAGATTAGCTCCTAACGACGTCCGTTGAATTGTATTGATCCATTAATGGGCGAGATGAGTTCTCTTAATGATGGATTTCTCTATAGGCTCTTTGGCCCATGTAAGGCTTCTTTAAGTGCATGAGCTTCTTCAGAAAGGTTGAGAGTGTGCGGATTAGCCCAATCTAATGGTCCTTACTACAAACCTACCATGCCAAATTTCCCTTAATCATCCCAGCTATCATGGACTTGACTCTCTAGGCCCTGTTAGCGGCCTAAAGGGCCAAGATTTGAATTTAGCCTTCTACATATATCTATTTTACTTTCTCCAATCTTTATAACACACATATTTCTTCAGAGTTATAAGCTGAAATTACATTAGATTTGCCATTTTTCTGATGTGTTTTGGCAAAGGATATCGAGCAAATTTTATGGTATTATATTGCGATAGCTTATCTCAAAGTAGCACCAAATGGTCATTTTAAAAGTTCTTCGATGTGAGAAGTAAGAAGTGGAAACTCAAACTATTGATGATCGCCTTTACTTGTGTAAAGGATGGCAAGAGTTTGCAAATTCTTGTGGAATCAATAAGAAATACCTGCTAGTTGTCAAGTATAAGAAGAAGATGAAGAGTTTTTTATTTCATGTCCTTATCTTTGACAAGAATAATACAGAAATTGTTTATCCCATCAAATTGCTCAACACAAATGAAGATGAAAACATCCATTTGGAAGAAGATCATCCATCCAATCATGTATTCAAGCTCCAATTTCAACAAAAATATGTACGTTCCAACCCACCAGAAAAGAATGCCATTCAAGGTACAGACTTTACATAGAATTGTAAACTTAGGTATATGATTATTAATGCAGCCCAATCAAAGCTAGCTTCAAGGCCATCAGTTTTCAATGAAGGTTGCCTGTGTATGATCGAAGGTCACGGGCCTTTGAGCCAACGTAGAATGAAAGATGAAGCTCAGTTTGTACCACAGCCTATGTTACGCCCATGTAGTATTTACAGTAGGCTACGCCATTATCCAATGCTGCCAGCATATATCCTTAGGCTGCCGGCATATAAGGTATAAGTTGCCAACTTATGTTGATTTTTTATGTTCCGTATGAATTTTATTTTGTTTGTTTTGTTGAGATTATAAATAAGGTGTTTAGGGTTTTTATTAGAGACATTTGATATTTTTTTTATATATTTGAAACCCTATTGAGAGTTTATTTTAGGAAATTGCAAGATTTTACAATTGTGCATTTTTAGAAATCATCCGGAGAGATTGATTTTTGGTTTTACGCTTTCACGCTATGTCAGAGTACAGGATATAAGCTACCAGCTTATGTTGATTTTTCATGTTCCGTAAGAATTTTATTTTGTTTGTTTTGTTGAGACTATAAATAAAGTGTTTAGGGTTTTTATTAGAGACATGATATTTTTTTTATATATTTTGAAACCTTATTGAGAGTTTATTCTTGGGAAATTGCAAGATTTTGCAATTGTGTGTTTTTAGAAATCATCCGGTGAGATTCATTTCTAGTTTTACGCTTTCATGCTACGTGTAAAGACCCGACCCTCTAAATCCCGAGACTTAGAGTACCGAGTCCCCAACCACATATAACATTTTCACATTATATGTAAGGTTGTCTTAAATCTAACAGTTTATGAATATTGTTTGATCAAAATCACTATAACTTTATAAAGAACTTTTAAACAAAACAAGATTGCTAACAAAAGCAATCTATACATACATTTACATCATATAATCACTGTTTAGTGTCAATACAAGACACTACAAAAATTACATGTTTGCTTAAACAAAAGGACCCTAGAGGATCTTAAGGTCTTTACAACAAATAGGCTTAACTAACAAGCCTTCTATACATAACTTTTTCCTTAGCAAAAATTCTTCCCAAAGGTCCAGGGTGATCGGATCCTATTCGTCCCACTTATCCAGAAATCTCTCGAAATCGGACCCCAAATCATCATAAAATTCGTCTCCAATACCTGCAAAGCAGCAAAAGTGATCCAGAGGCCCAGTACACAATAACAAATGCAAAAACAAATCATCAAGTCAATGTAATGCATCATTAGACAGGTGATTATCTTTATTACACTTTCTTTCACAAATCAACAAGAGGGTATTCAAACCCCGGGTCACGCTTCGGGAAATTAGGGATCTTGAGTAATAGCAGTTGCTCAGGGGGTTGATATAAGCAGTCCGAATACTTATATCTCCTATATCTATTTGACGAAGATAATAGCTTCATTTAAGGTTTAAAAGCCGTTGCCCGACTCTACTTAAACTCAGTCCATAACATGAGCCTAGTTCACAAGTTCGCATAAACTTTGAACTAAATCATGGTATTTCCCCCTAAGTTTAAGCAAACATTACTTAGATACTATTCCCCCCTATCGGCTACCCACTTAACCAAAAGAATCGCTATTGCATTATAGCGTACCATTGCATTATGGTAAAGTCATTGCATCATGACTTGGTTAAGCGCCTAACTAACATGTCATTACATCATGATAGGTTTGCTGCTCCTCGGACCAGATTAAACAGCGTAATAGACATCCAATTATTCAAATATTAAGTCAAATCAATTTAAATCAGATTAGGAATGCCTATTCCTAGCAATCATCAGACAAGTTATTGCGTACTGAACCCGTTAGTATATAACTAGGATCTCTTGGTGAAGAACTAACCGAAGAATCCTTAACTGAAATAGGAATATCACAATAATCAATAATTCAATAAATATAGATTTCACTCTCACAAATATACATACATTATATCTATATATCACAAATAAATCAAAGAAATTCAAATAATTAAATACAAAGTCATAAATAAGCATTTAATCATTCTATTATATCCTAAATCGCTCAATAAATACTTATTTGATCAAATAACAAACTTCGGAAAATTTTAGAAAAAGTTTGTAAAATTCAAAAGCGCAGGGGATACGCCGGCAGCCAAAGCCGGCGGCTTTGAGCCGGTGTTCGATACTCTGAAAATCAACACTACCAACGCTGGCAGTTCAAGGGTACGCCGACTGCCTTCATTCTACGCCGACGGCCTTGAGCCGGCGTAGAATCCAAATTCAAAATTTTTCAAAACGTCTAGAGAGGTGTAAGCCGTCCGCTTACCCAGATACGCGGGCAGCTTTGACACATACGCCGGCGGCTTTGATTCCCAGCGGCCAGCGTACAATATGAATGAATGAACGCCAGCTGACTTTTCTAGCGAAAGCCGGCGGCGTTCTGTCGGCCTTAAGAAATTTGATTATGTGGGCTTCCAACACCACCTGTAGGCCGGGGTGTAGAATCTCCAGATGCCGGCGTACGTTTAAAAACAGGCCTATACAAGAAAACACAAATCCCCTGTTTTTCCATTTCGAAAATTTATCCTATTACACTTTAAAACCTTCCTCAACTACATTTTCAACTTCATATACTAACCCCTATCTACACTACTCAATCTTAGCAACTCAAAACAAGAAATCAACACATTTAAACACTTCCACTTCCTACTTCCACCATCCTCCACTTTAACTACCTAAACTATCTTTGTTTCTTTCAAGCACTTCATATCACTACAACAATGCATAAACAAACTCACACACTAATAAAACACATTCCTAGCTCATCTCAAAGCATGAACAAACAATTTAAATAACACTAAACTCATTTCATTCAAGAACTCATACAACCACCACAAGAAAGGAAAACAAAACAACAATCATAATTGAATCAACTCACATGTAATTGCCTTGCCTTGAAAAGAACTTTGATTTTCAAAGCTTGCTATAGCTCTTGGTTTGGACTTGGAAATGGCAATGGAAGAGGAAGAGAAAAGTAAGAAAGAAAAAGAAAATTCGGAATAAAAGAAAGCTGCCCCAAAAAGTTGTTCAATTAAGCATAATTAAGCTTTAGACATATTCCAAATTTGCCCTTTATGGCATATATAAATTTAGGGTGCATTTGGGGTGTATTTAGGTCTCATTTAAGGTTCATTTTAGGCCTAATCACTAGCTTAACTACTAGAGCTTCTATCTACTAACCTTAAGCAAAACCAAAGATTTATTTTATAAATCTAACTTAACTAACACCTTAATATATAAAAGACATAATTAATAATTTTACTACACACACACATTAATACATATAAAACAAAGGTATTAATTTCAATATATATATATACAAAATAGTACATTTTAAACTACTAGCAACACAACCATCCTAATCACCATGCTCATGCAATTCAACAATTAAGATAAATAAATAAACACATGGAAATTAAATAGACTTTGAACCTAGATCATTTCACTACGTCAAAGTGGTATTAGAGCATGGTAAAATCCCGCGAAGATGTCTTCAAACGATGGTGTTGACGGCGGTCATATTTGTGATGGTGTTCAGGATATGGGAGTCCGAGGAACTAAGGTTCTTAAGGCTGTAATTGATGCCATGGATCAAAGACTCCAACAAGTAGAGCAGCTTGTTGAGGATTTGGTCGAATGTTTCAACGCAATGGTGGTAGATACCAACGGGGATAGGAATATTGGTGGGGGATAACCAAGGCCAAGAGATGCTTACAGCAGTCCTACGAATCGACCTATCGCTACAAATCGATGAGCTCAAATGTCTTATGAATACTCCACTGAGGAGGATGAGAGCTCATATGAAAATAAACAGCCACATAGAAGGCGAGGCTGTTATGGTGGTGGCAAATATCAAAGAGGATACTATAGGTATGATCAAAGAGATAATGGAGATTTTCGCCTAAAGATAGATATTCCTAATTTTAATGGCAATTTAAATATTGAGGAATTTCTTGACTGGTTGGCTGAAGTAGATAGATTTTTCGATTATATGGGAATTCCTAAGATCATAGGGTCAGGTTGGTAGCCTGTTAATTACAGCAATAGCAGAGTAATCCTTATGCCAAGCCTATTTTCTGCAAGTGCTATTGCTGTAATCAACCAGGACACCAGTCGAATGAATGTCCAAAAAGGAAGAGCGTGAATATTGTTGAGAGGGAAGAGATTTGTGCACCTGATGGAGAAGATGATTGTCTTGAAGAGAGTGATGAGGATGTTGGGCAGACATATTTCATTAAGAAGTTGATGTTGGCCCCTAAGCAAGATGAAGACAGCCGGAGATGTCAGTTGTTTCGTACTAGGTATCCAATTGGTAGGAAGGTCAGTGACTTAATTGCTGACAGTGGAAGCTGCGAAAACATTATCAGTAGAAGGATTGTGGATCAATTGCAGCTACCTGTGGAGAAACACCCTAATCCATACACTGTAGGGTGGATTAAAACATTTGAAAAGATTAATGTGAAAGAGAGATGCAAAGTACCATTCTCACTAGGTAAGTATAAGGACGAAATTTATTGTGATGTAATAGATGTGGATGCATGTCACTTGCTATTTAGAAGACCTCGGTAGTATGATGTTGATGCCTAATTTGTGGGAAAAGAGAATACGTACATGCTACAGAAAAAGGGTGTAAAGTATACGCTGCTGCCCTTGAAGATAAGAAATCATTCCAAAACTGTCAAAACTGAGGGTCGTTCTTTTCTGACTATCATTCAATCAGAAAGTGAGATGGAGGAAAAGAAGAAGAAAGTAGCTAATGCCAAGAAGAAGAAGAAAAAGAAAAAGAAGAAGCAAAAGTATTCAAATGAGAACTCTGGGTCGAGTTCTTTGTAGATGGGAGAGAATAATGCAGCCCAGTCAAAGCTGGCTTCAAGGCTGTCAGTTTTCAAGTGAAGGCCGCCTATGTATGATCAAAGGCCGCTAGCCTTTGAGCCAGCATAGAATGAAAGATGATGCCCAGTTTGTATCATGGCCTGTGTTACACCTGTGAAGTGTTTGTAATAGGCTACACCAGTATCCAATGCCGTTGGCGTATATCCTTAGCCTACCGGCGTATAAGGTATAAGCTGCCAGCTTACATTGACTTTTCATGTTCAGTGCAAATTTTATTTTGTTTGTTTTGTTGAGATTATAAATGAAGTGTTTAGGGTTTTTATTAGAGACATTTGATATTTTGGATATATTTTGAAGAGTTTATTCTTGGGAAATTGTAAGATTTTGCAATTGTGTGTTTTTAGAAATCATTTGTGAGATCGATTTCTAGTTTTACGCTTTCATGCTATGTCAATTATAAAAGTTTATGGCTTTACTGATGTTGCACAATTCTTATTCTGAATAGTGAAATTGGGAGTATGACTGCCATGCTTATCACATATAAATTGTTATAGATAGATTTTTTTTTGTTATATTCCCTACCATGTTATGTTCATTCATGAAGGGGATCGAAATCAAAATCGGCGACTCAAACAAGCAGATAGGGCTAGAGCACTTAAAAGGGCAAGTTCTTTCAAATCCGGGAATCCTTATTTCTCAGTTGTCGTTCAGTCTTCTTACATTAATCGTCGTATTTTGGTGAGCATGCAATTTTCGTTTTCTTGGTCATGCACATGCTCTTCTGATCATGGCATTGCCAGTTGCTACATATGTAAGTTAACTAAATTACTCTGTGGGGGGTTTTTATGTCCAGTATATACCAAGAGGTTTTTTCAAGGAACACATGAAAAATGCTGGGACATGTTGTAGTGATATTGGGAAACTTTGTCTCTCTGATGGAAGTCGAAGCTGGACCACCAAGAACCTCCGGACGCTGTACAATAACAAGGAAGATTGTCAAATAACATCTCGTTGGAAAGAATTCGACAAGGAGAATGACTTAGAGTTGGGTGATGTTTGTGTTTTCGAGTTACTTAAACCTAGTCTGGTTGTGTTTCGTGTTACCATTTTCAGAAGTACCGAAGATCCAACTCTTGATACTATAAATGGTTAGTCTTCTTCCATTTCTATGTCTTATTATAATACCTTACGAAAGTACAGGAAAATTATATCGTCCCGTCTTTTGTCTTAGTGGACTGGTCTTGTAAGATATTTATCTCAAATTCACATTCAATTGTTGGCGGGATCGTAGAAGTGAAAAAATAGAAGAAGAATGTTCCACCGCTATAAATTGATTACTTCTTTCTTGATTTAAAATTTAACTAGCTCATCGAAGTGGAGATGGGAAATATAGCCATTGTCATACTTCAAAGGGTATCTTAAACGTAACAGTCCGTCATACTCAATATTAAAACTTAAACATGATAACCTTAGTCATTCCTAAAAACTTCGATATTAAGTATACGGCGTGTTCTCATAAATTTAGAAGACCATACTTTAAAATATGAAGCTTAAGAAAATACAATAACAAATTAAAAAAAGGCAAATCATAATATTCATTCATTCATAATAATTATCTTACAAATCTTAGGGACATTCCCCCACAAAAAATAACTATAGTCTATTACAATAAATTTTCTATGAAGTCTACATCTAAACTAATGTTAAACTTCATCTAAAAATTCATTAACTAAAAAGGGAATGAGGAGTGAAATTAAGTGATTTAAATAAAAAAAATAAAAAAGAAATATGGAGAGGGAGGAGAGAGAGGACGCCGGCCACATTGTGAGAGAGAGGAGAGAGTTTTATTTTTTTTTTATATTTTTGTTAATTAAATATAATAATGAGTAAGGTAGATGTAATATAAAGTTATAGGAAAGATAAAAAGTAAAAGTAATAGGTGTATAGAGTGTAAAAGTAGGTGTTAGAAAAAGTAGAGATAGTTGAATAGTGTAGAATAGTAATGAATAGTGTAATGTAAAGTAGATGTGACTAATAAGGTACTAGTAGTAAGAAAATACACGTATAAATGCAATATATGATATTTTTAGATACCAAAAAATTATAAAACTGATATTTTTGAAAACCTTATATTTTTACGAGTCTAACGGTATATCCATAATATTTTTACTAATCCGAGCCCCAGAACATGTTTTTCGAAAACTGTATCTGTTTGGTTTTAAAACGAATTGCGGTTTTACTAATCTGATATTTTTAAGCTTTCTTATGTTATTACGAACTATTCTACATATTAATCTCTTACTTACTCACTTAGGGTTACGAACACGGGATTGCCGGACTTAAATTTGTTACACCTAACTAGGGTTTTGTTGACTTTAGGGTTTCCGATTGACCTTTCGATTAGGGTTTAAGCTTAACCGATCGTAAAACTTTAGGGATTTACAGCTGCAATATATGCCCAAATATCGGTACTAATTACTTAGGTAATTAAGAATGTTGTAACAGCAACAATGTCATTATTTGTTAAAATGGTCGGGTCTCCTTAAAATTACAAAATATATCCAAGTACTCAAATAAAGAAAATAAAACAGAATTAGAGCAACAACTTTTTTAGTTATTGATAGATTCTCTTTATTTTTTATATACGTATATTATTTTTTTACACATTTTCCTTCTACACAATTGAGAGTTTAGTACTTTAAATATATGTATGTATACATATAATGTGGAAAAAAAAATAGATAAAACCGAAAAACTAAAGTAAAACCAAAAAATCAATTCGAATATTTATATTTTTAATTATTATGTTGTGGTTGTGTTGTAATTTGAAAAAAAAAAAAAGGTGAAGGTTATAAAGTTTTAATTCCCAATTTGTTGTTGGTTTATAGTTATTTAACTTGTTGATTTACAAGTTTTTAATATAATTGTGATATTTAACTTGTTAATTTGTAATTTTTGAATATAATTATAAAACAAAAGGGTTTAACTTTTTATGATTTCAACTGAAAATATGGTCGATCGCAACTTTTGGTTAACCATTTTGTAAAATGGTAAAAACCTAAAAGCGAAAATATTAACTAAAAAAAAAAGGTTAATCGTTACGATGTTAACAATTAATAATGGACCGGTTTAGGTTTCAAATTTTAAAAAACCGATTATTTTTATTCAATTCAAAAAAATGGGGTCACGTAGTAGTGAACCAAACCAGCTTAAATTCTTGGTTATCCCTTGAAGGTAGTGGATCTTTGAAGGATAGATATTACGCCCCACGGATAGCACAAGCAGTGAAGGAAACAACACTTCAAAAGGCTAATTGTTTCACATCTAGAAATCCATATTTCTCTCTTGTTGCTCAGCCTTTTATATCCTTTGTTTCATCTTGGTAAGCCTATCTAAACCTCATTACCAAGAAAGAGTGCATATAGACGCACACATCCATATCATATAATATGTATATATGTACTTTTACACATATAAAAAAACTTGTTTCTGTTGACAACAATCTTCGTGGAAAATAAGATAAGGGAACTAATAGTCTCTCTTTGACTCTGTGTATTCCAGAATGTGCCGAGGAAATTTTTCATGGAAAACATATGGTTAAGAACGACAATAATATTCTGAAACTTTATATCTCGTCGGCCGGGAGAAAGCAGTCACTGGATTGTCAAGTATAATTGCGTAATAATTAACAACAAAACAAATTGTAAGGTTACTTCTGGGTGGGAGGCATTTGCTGAGGATAACAACCTTATAGAGGGTGATGTTTGTGTTTTTGACTTAGTCAAATATGTCCCGATATTAACCTTTCAAGTTACAATTTTAAGAGCCACTACTCAAGCCTCACCAGCTATTCATAGTCATGGACACGGTTAGTATAATAAATTTCCTTTTAAAACATTCATTTGGTTTCTTAATGTTGGTCTAAAGTTTAATCTTAATACAGTAAACCCGGTGGTGGAAGTGGGCATGACATTTCTTACATAGGTAATTGAAAAAACAGTCCCTGTAAAATATCGACGTAATACAAACACCTACTTCCTTAGACCCATTAGTTTTTCAAAAAAAAAAAAAAAAAAGTACATGTTTGTGTGTTAATGTTATGTCCTATGATAGACAATTGTACTATGAATACGTATCGAGTCGTCAACTTTTTTTCATTTGTATTTATATTTGATATGTATCTAATTTATATATATGACTTGTATAAGAGTAATTACTTAAAAATCAGATACAGATAAAAAATTATATTTTTATTTATAAACAAATCAAATAGACGAAATGAAAATTAAATACATATAAGATACATATATAAATTAGATATAAATATAAATATATATGAAAATCAAACAATCTAAATAAGCTCTTATCTCAATTTTTATTTTATCTATTTTTTAACAAACAACCTAATTGAATACAAGACCAAAATGATGTCAAATTAACAAGAAAGCACGCAACAATAATTTTACTCATTGAATCTCTTCATTGACGTGTGTTATTGGAGCAGGAAAAAGGAAAAGGTACCAAGATAGCCTGCAAAAGTTGTTTCCCTCTTTCCAAAGTACCATGACCGAAACCATATTGTGGGTGGAGCTCGAGTCTGCTAAGAAATTCAGATGTACCCGTTCTTGTTCTAGTATGATAGAGACAGATGCATATTTTAAATCCTCCGGCTTTTTTGGTTTTTTAGTTTCTAATAATTTTCCCATGACCACTTTTATATTTAATTGTGAAGCAAAAAAGACAACTTTTTTTCTATAAGAAACCGATTCATCTGTAGTCAGAAAATATATTAATAACAATGGCACAGCCAATACATTTAGGATGTTTAAGGAAAACGACAAATTAATTAATTATCTTGTTGTGATTGTTACATATATTTATGCAAGCAGTGCGTCCTAGAGTTGCATCAAAGTAATTCTTAGGATCAATTGTGGAAAAGACCGCGCACCGTAAAGTTGGGGATAGGATGTGGACCGCCAAGGCCACCTACTATGAGGATATCAAAAAATGCAAGATGACCGCAGGATGGACTAATTTTGTGTGGAAGAACTCGTTGGAAGTTGGTGATACTTGCAGGTTTGAACTTGTTGATCCCAATAATATGGTTATGATAGTTACCATAGGACGTGGTAGGATTCATTAACTAGCTAGATGTCGTGATATCACTAGGCAAAGTTTTAAATTGGACCTATTTTAGTTTTCATTTCATTAGATCTTATTAATATCACGAAATTTCAAGAAAGTTGGATTGTTCTATAGTTCAACTATGAAACAAGATTTAAACAGGATTTTTGTGCATTTACTAATCTGCTACAAACTTATTGAAGAAAGTATAGATGGATCGTGTAGCCAATCATCTCACTGTTAAAATCAGTTATAATAAGTGATAAATTAAGTATTTAAGTGGCAATGTCACGGTTAGGTATGAATTTAAGCCGTTAAATAACCAACGGGAATAGTCTTATTAAAAAATTATGATGGGACTATACAATTTTTAAAATACTAATTATATAAAATAATTACATGAATATTGCTGTAATATTTGATTTTGTCTTTTTATGTTCGTAGCTTGTTCAATATGCGGTAAAAATTATTAACCGAGATAGATGCTATGATATCAAACTTGGTAATGTTTTAACTTGGACTTGGACCTATTTTACCTTTTACTCTATTAAAAAGAGTGTTTACGAATAAATATTTTATGTTAGAATACGCAATGTATGGTAAAGAAGGGAACTTTACAAGCATACCAACATGTTTTACAACAATAGATGTCAATCCTACGCTTTTGAAGGATCCCCATCCTAATCCATCTAAAGATGATTGTGTTACCAAGAAGGTGAGGATTCGCCTTGAGGAATCATCTTTTCATACTCCTCTTGTGCCGTTTAGAGATATTCTTATGGGAGAGAGGAGCAAAGAGGCTGATACTAAGGAATTAAGTGATTTTGGGATTGATGAGAACGATTTCGAGGTAGGGAAAAAGGTTTACTTGCTATTCATTTCTCCAATAAGACTCATCAGCTAATGTCAGATGCTATGAAGACTAAAGTGGTGGTTGAATTATTAGGGAGGTCAATTAGATATCATATGTTGAAAAATAGAATCTATAGCTTATAGAAGCCGATTGGAGAGGTAAAAAATAGTGGACCTGCTTAATGAGATTAAATAATTCTGATGATTACTTTCATGCTCTTTTAGGGGGGCCATGGGCGATTGGGACATTATCTGACGGCATAATCATGGAACCCTTCTTTTGATACATAGGAAAATTTTATAGGTTCTGTTATTGCTTGAGTGAGATTCCTTGATATACCCAGTCAATATTACAACAAGAGTGTCATTAAGGCTATTGCGCGGTTGGTTGGCTCTTTCATTAAGATTGATTATAATATAAAGGAAGCTAATAGAGGAAAGTTTGTGAGAGTTACAGTTGGTTTGAACCTCAGAAAGCCTATAATTTCCTAAGTTATGGTTGGTGGAAGGATGCAAAAGGTTGAGTATGGAGATCTTCTAGTTATATGTTTTGTGTGTTGAAAATATGGTCATGTGAGTGAAAACTGTAAGGAAAAGGAGGCAAATAAAGCTATTGCCGAAACATGTCGAGAATTAATGCTTGCAAATAATGCTGAACGTTTGGAAGGTGTAAAATTCCTACGGATAGTAACGGTGATCCAAATGAAGACAAGGCCATTCTTGGACCATGGATACATGCATCCAGATGTAGGAGAAGGAAACTGGACAAGGAAAATGTGAATTTGGGAGGTAAGAAGCTTGATTTAGGGGAGAGTATACAAGGCAAATCAAGGTTTGATATTCTTACCAATTTTGAAAAGGAGAATGCTAATCAAGGGGAGAATATTCAGGAGCTGACTATTATGGCTCAAGATACTACACAATTTATGGAGATTTATGTAAGCCTCTAGATTTTTCGGTACTCATAGATAAGAACCCTAGAGCTAATACCAAAACTGGAACCTAAAACCAATTGAAGATAAAATTGAACTTTAGAAACCCTAGGCGAGATTAGATAAACATTTAATAACCTTAAGATATCAGATGATTTAGCCAAAGCCCAAAACCCTAGTGGTAAGTAATTTAACAAAAATATACCACTATCGAAACAACTGCATGCACTACAACTTAATCGACCCGATTCAACCCTGAACCCTAGAAACCTAAAATCAATCCGAACAAGTCATGAGTCCTAAAAACCCTAGACAATGTCAGATAAGTCAAATAACCCTAAATGTCTGATGAGTATAACCCTAAATACCAAACCCTAAGAAAGCGAGTACCTTTGAAGACATAACAAAAATTCGATAATCATTCAACTTGGAAACCCTACGATAAACAATTCATTTATCTGATCTCTAATACGTAAATTGAGATATTATATCCAAATAATGTTTAATAATAAGATAATAATAAATAATTTCTTATAATATAGAATTAATTTATCAAGTCAAAATTTCATCAATTAAATCAAATTGTTATTGTACCCGATCACTAGCATGCAAACCAAGATAATATCATCGAACAATAATTAATAATGAATAACATTAAATTATTTGGATAAATTACGCTAGAAGGTATTAACATTTTGGAGTAAGTTCATTTGAGATATCAATATTTGAAATGGTTAAAAAGAGGTAGCAACATTATATAAAGGGAGTCAAATAAGTTATCATCTACTAACACCATTAGTTGATTGTTGATGTGGCAGTTAACTGCCATGTGGCGCTGACGTGGCATTTAAAAAATAATTAATAAATAAAGATAAAATAAAAAATTTGACGAAGAAATTAAAAACTATGAAAATTAAACAGAAAAAAAAAATCAAAAAAGAAAGAAGAAACGGTCTCTTCTTCCATCACCGTCAAAACTTCAACACCATCTTCATCATCTTCTCCATGGAGGACTCAACTTTAGGTGGAGATGGAGGATTAGGTTTAGGTTTGTCTAGGTTTAAGGTTAGCATTAATGGCGTGGGTTAGACTGGGTTTAAGGTTAGTGTTAGTGATGGTTCTGATTTCGTTTTGGTTTAACACATGTTAGAGTAAATGTCTGTGCTTATTTAGCATAAAGTTTGGTAAATGGGTATTCGGTGATAGTGTTGAGTTATGATGTTGGTTGCTTTCGAGTATGGATTTTGATTGGTGTGAGCATTTGAGTTTGAATTCTAGAAGGTATGTAGTCGTGTTTTTGTTTGGTAGCGGAAGTGTTCATGGTGGTTTGTGTGTTTACTCGGCATTGGTAATGGGTATAGGTGTATTGGAGGAGATTGAGAGAGATGATGGGTGACAAAGGGAGACAAAAGGAAGGAGGCTCGAGATGAAGAAGGAAGAAGGAAGAAGGTTGAGTGGGGAGGAGAGAGAGAATGCGACTTTCTAGAGAAAGAGAGAGATCGTTAGGAGAGAGATTGAGAGAGAGGGGGGAAATTACACCAATAGGTCACAACGTTTGGGATAAGTTCATTTTGGGTCATAACATTTAGAAATGTCCATTTTTTGTCACAACATTTGGAAAAGTTTATTTTGTGTCACAACGTTTAGGGATAAGTTCATTGTGGGTCGCAACGTTTGGAAAAATTATTCAATCCAGGTCATGGTGGATACGTGTCAACAAAAGAAGGTGACATGTATCAACAGAAGGTGACATGTGTCAATAGCAGATGGTGACACAGGTCCATCATGACCTGAATTGAATCACTTTTCCAAACAATGTAACCCAAAATGAATTTACCCCCTAAATGTAGTGATTAGAGCTAGGCATAAGGGCTGTGACCCGTGGGCTGGCCCATTTACTAGCTCAAAAAAGAGGGTCGTGGCCTTTTTTTTTTTTTTTTTTGCCCATTTAAATATGGGCCAAATTGGCCCCACCCGTGTAGCCCATGGGCCAGGAGTTAAAAAAAAAAAGAAAAAAAAGAGGAAAAATGTAAGAAAAAGAATAATACAATAACATATTTGTGATTATTTATGATATATTATGGAAGAAAATAGATTAATACGTTAATCATGAGCATTATAATATTTTTTTTAAGTATATATTTATTGATTTAAACATAACATGATATCTAATAATTTGTTTAAAAAAATTGTTTTCATTATAAGTAATCAAAATGGTAACAAAATTAATTTTTAATATATATAAAACCTTAAAATATTTAAATACTCTAATTTTTACATAAACTAATATAAAAAAATAACAAAAATATAAAAATAAAAATTTTCATTTGGCCAGCGGGCAGACCCGTTTAGCCCGCTGGCCAAAACAAGCCTGGCCTGGGCCGAGAAATTTTGGCCAGTTTAAAAGCGGGCCAAAATGATCCAGCCTGCCAGGCCCATTTGCCTACCTCTAGTTGTGACCAAAAATAAACTTTTTTAAATGTTGTGACCCACTGGTGTAATTTACCCTTAAGAAAGATGGTATGTAATTGTTCCTTATCTTCCTTTTTCTAGTGAAGATGATCGTTGGTGTTTGGTGGCTAGTGAGAAAAGTTAGTGGTTGATGGGTCGCCGAGAGGATCATTTTTTCTTTAATTTTTCTTTTCTTTTCTTTTTTTAATTTCTTCTTCCAATTTTTTATTTTATCTTTATTTCTTTATTATTTTTTCAATGCCATGTAAGCGCCACATGGTAGTTAACTACCACATCAGCAATCAACTAACGGTGTTAGTTGATGATACCTTATTTAACTCAATTTAGATAACGATGCTACATCTTTTTAACAACTTCAAACTTGATACCTTAAATGAACTTACCCCCAAACGTTAATACCTTCCAGCATAATTTACCCTAAATTATTTTTCTAATACCATAATTTATTTTATCGTATAATAAAAACGTTAGTTTGACCAAATTTTACATTTAAAATATTTTCTATCAATAAATATTTTCCATTTTCAATTACTATTCATTAATATTCACCACTATTCATATCAATCACTTTATCTTTGTATTCTTATACACTTATACACCTATTCTTATACCTACACCTACACCTTGCAAATTACTTTTTCCATACAAACTTTATCTAATCTACTTAACTTTTCTCTTACTTTTCTTTTCTTTCTTCTCTCTCTCTCCCACTCCCTCTTCCCAATTAGACCTTTTTCCCTCCTCTTTCTCACTTTTCTTTCACTTTTTACTCTCTGTCATATTTATAAATACCCCATTGCCTCCCTCTTCTTCATACTTTCCATGCTACGCATAAACTCTAAAAAATCATCTCCCCTTTTCTCTACAAAACCACCCTCACCCTCTCCCTCTCCCCATACTCATACACAAATCTCTATACCTTGTTTAGGTAACCAACCTTCTAAATACACACTTATATTATGTTCATGTTCTTAAGTATGTGCCTTTGTGTCATTCCCATAAAAACTCTCCATGACGCATGATGCTAGGGAATAGAAATGTAAGGCATGATACTTAGTCTCATATACACTTATGTCTATATTCATGTTTTACTTTCATGTATACTAATCTAACTTTTTATATTTGTAGCTACATGTTTATGTATAAATAATCTTTAGAGCCTATTACTCACTAATTTAATTTTGCAATTTATTTAATTCCATGCTCTTTGCTTTCATGCAATTTTATTTTATTCAAGATTCGTCCACTTCGAGTCATAATAAAACTAGTCAAATTTTAGTCTTGGACTTGTCAATATTCAAGTTCGAAGACTGGATTATTCCAAGTTTCGAGGAACCTTGTCTAAAATCTAAGACTCTCACTTTATTTTATTTTCATATCATTTTATTTTATTTATTAACTTGGTGACTTGCCCACTTCAAGTCCCGAGAAGTCTTGAATACAAGCTAAGACTCCTATTTTTTTATTTTGCTATCTTTACGTTCATTTTAATAATTTGATTTCACAAGTTTAATTTCTATGTTCATGTACATAAAATGCTCATAGTGATATTGTTGTAATGCCAAAATGATTTTGAACCTAAAATGCAATGATAGCTAAAAATCTCTAAGTTTAAAATTAAGAACAAGATGATAATCTTGATATTTCCATTATGATCACTTAATAAATTAGAGAGCCTAGCATAATATGGGAGATTCATAAAGTTATGAACCTCTACACATTGACAATTATTTGTTGTACAAAATATTTTCTAAAACTCATTTTTAACACATGAAAAATACCTTGTCAAAAGAAAAATTTGAAAACAAAATCATTCCTCCATTTTCTTAAAAATGCTATGACATGCAAACATAACAAAGGGATGTGAGACTTTGATTTTTTTTCTCTTGAACCAACATATTTTTAATGCTTATGAATAATAAAACTAAGAAGTAAACCTCATACATAATTTTCTAAAAATGTGTCGAGATCATAGGCATAAATTTTACAAGTTTTTGCAACTTAAAGTTATTTTCTTGAAACACATAGAAATCAAAGTTTTGCCAAATGAACTTCCAAATAAAAAATTGAAACAAAATTTACAATGAATAAGTTAAAGTATAACACCTTTTTTTTTTCAAGATCTATTCTCCACGAACTTAAGTGGATATTTAGTGAAAATTCTATTTTGAGCAATACTACTAGGATCATGAATGTGCAATGAGCTATTGAGTCTCTAATTGTGTTTAAATATAGAAATATTAAATATATTTGCCTTAGAGAGTCTATAAAGGATGAAACTTGCAAACAATATAAAAATGAATTTGAATCTAAATCCGGGCACAATCTGAACTCTTTGATTTTGAGACCTAAATGACCTTAAATTTTCGCAACGACCTTAGAAATTGATAGAGCATTCAAAATAGGTAGAAATCGATTACTCATATGCAATATTCAGAGTTAAAATAAGAAAGTTATGACTAATTTAAGATTAAAACTTAGTAACCATGAATTTTACCAAGAGCTGGTTTACTAGAGTAAAAATTTAAGCAAGATTAGTATGCAATGCTCATCTCGGTATTTCTTTTGTTCAGGAGACGAGGGCATTGAAGTTCCTTTCCCGGAAGATTATTTTGACTAGGAACACCTAATCATGGCCGAGTGAGTTCTTCATTTTAATTTTGTTACCTTATATGTGCTTGTACAGTTGAGCATTAGAATATGGGGATAAGATAAAATGGATTTTCATGTGGGATATTATGAGACTATGCTTATGATTCTTCTATGCTTGATCAATTGATGATAAGTATATCGAAACCTTGAGATGGTTGATTAATGCTCTATGTTTCCATTATCATGTTATTGTATATGTGGTTATCTTGTTGATTACCTTTAAATGGAAAGTAACTTGATCAAGAATTGAATAATAAATTTATCATGCATGGCATATCGTAGAGTCACATCATTGAATGCTACTACTCCCATGGAAGAGCTAGAAGACCTTTGAAATCCTGCTGCAGGCTTAGATCTACTCCTTCTTGAAGAAATTACAGGCGTTTAGGGAATGCGTCCTTAAGAAGGAGTCGTGTTTGTTGATCGCTATGAGTGGGTGCTCAAGGATTAGCAATAGAGGATACAAAAAACCTTAATTCGAATTCCCTAACTCTTGTCATGGAAGGGTAAATACATTATATGTGTGGTTTCCAAATGGCCATAATATTTGTGTATTTCATATGATTGTTGCATGAGCATAGCATAGGTTTTTAACTAATATACTCGTTTGTTTATGGTTATTGGTGCGAATGATAGGAAGTATCTCACTAAGCATGTTGTAAGCTTACGCCTCTATAGATCTTTATTGAAACCGGACTACTTGAAGCTTTACTCGAGGGGCAAGACGTTAAGAAAACCACTAGTGGACTTTAGGGCTTTAATAAAAGATTTGAGAGCATAGGATGAAGTTTCTCTTGGAAACCCTTTATGTTAAATATGAAGTTTCTCTTGAAAACCCTTGCATGAGCATAGCGGGGGTATACCCTAAGAAACGTGATATACTTTGTTTAAATTTAATGATGTATAGTTCTCTCACATTGTTATTTAATTGCTACTATCATAAATTATGTCACTCCAATGTGTTTCCTTTGTTGTGAAGTACACCTTATACATAATCTGGAAACTTTTGCGTGACTAAGGTAATCATTTCTAGGCTTTAATATTATGTACGACAGACTGTCATGTTTAGGATACCGCTTGGGAGATGACAATTTAAGAGTGAATAAACAAGGAAATAATGTTACTAATAGGAGAGAAAAAAAAACTTCTAATAAGAATCCTAACCTGGATAATAAGAAAAAGGCCCATAGTTCGCAAACAAAGCTAGAAGTGAGTGTGGCAATAGATTCTAAAAAGAGTAAGGAGGCTGATCTTACGAAGAAAAGTGAGAATGTCTCACTGAGTGGACCTAAAGAGAAGGAAGATAAAATGCTGACAGAGGTTGTTCCCTTAGGGATGGACTCTAATGTCACTATGTCTGACCCATTTTATGTGGATTTGACTCAAATAATGTGAATTCTAATATGGAATTTATAAATCAGGATACTACTTTGGACAGATGAAAACATATGGTTCTGAGAGTTTCTTTTTCTTTGATGAATCATGAGTTTGTTTCTTTGCTAAGTCAAGATCAAACAAAGTCGATCAGCCATTGAATTGGTGCTTCTAATAGATCTCCAGATAAAAAGGGAGCAATTAATTTGAGAGATATACTAAAATGAAAACGGTGGGACGGAAATCAAGTAGGACCAGTCTAAAAATTCAAAATGAGAGCTTCTTTGAAGATGAGAAGAATGTTGATCTCAATGTCCCTCTTGTAGAAAATTTGAGAAATGGAGATAAGGAT
Organism: Combretum micranthum; assembly: GCA_024138025.1. Taxonomy (NCBI): domain Eukaryota; kingdom Viridiplantae; phylum Streptophyta; class Magnoliopsida; order Myrtales; family Combretaceae; genus Combretum; species Combretum micranthum. The sequence goes on from JAMXBD010000255.1 coordinate 1,253,477, forward strand.
TTGATGGGTATAGTTAGTGATGATGCTGACCAGTGATAGTTCTCTGGTATGCTTTTTACTTCAATAATGACGAGTCGTAACATGTTGATTTGAAATTGCCAAGGGGAAAGAACTAAACGTTTTGTTAATGTCTTGAAGTGTTTTATGCATCAGTACAAACCGAAATTAGTAGTATTGGTGGAACCCCGAATTAGCGGAGTAAATGCTGATAGAGTCATAGAATTGAAGCGAAGGGTTTTTTAGGGGGGATTTGGGTTGGTTGGTTGGTTGGCTGGTCGGAGTTAGTAGATATCAATGTAATTTGTAATCATATGCAGTTCATTCGTATGAGTATAAGTTGTAGCTGTGGAATTTCCTTTCTATTTACGACAATTTATGGAAGTTTGAACGTCAGGTTGAGACAGAAGCTTTGGAATGATTTAAAGGATTTGTAGGTGAATCAAGAAACTCCATAGTTTGTAGCTAGTGACTCTAACACATTCCTTAATAGAGAAGAAAAGAAAAGAGGTTCGATAAGAAGCTCTACTCCTTGATTTAAATTTAGAGAGTAGATGGAGGATTGTAGACCAAAATTTATGTGGAATTATGGATTGATTTTGAGAGAACAGATCGAGCAATGGGTAGCAATAAGTGGATGGATGTTTTTGAAGATACTAGAGTTTTTTACTTACCCAAAGTATATTCCGATCATTGTATTTTTTTTTTATAAAACCTTTCCAGTATCAAGATAGTGCGTCAAATCAAAGAAACTTTCAATTCCTGTCCCCGTGGCTTGCTCATGACTCGTAAGGGTTGAAGAGATTTTGTGGAAAGAAGCTGTAACAATAGTATGCCCCTTGAAGCAATGCTGAAGCATTTTAAGGAGGATGCTATTATATGGAATCGAATGGTGTTTAGCAATATTTTTAGGAGGAAGAATCGCATTTTAGCTCGACTAGGGGGTAATCCAAAGGGCTATGGAAACTCATACCACTTCTAATTTACAGAGTTTGGAGATGGAATTGAGAAAAGAGTTAGAAGACTTTTTAGTTCAGGAAGAGGCCTATTGAAAGTAAAAAACATCGATAGATTTTGTCAATTTAGGTGATAATCCCTTTTCCATAAAAGAGCTAAAGCTAAAAAAAATATCTAATAAGTTCTTCCTATGTCTACTGTCATATAAAAGCAATACTCTAACCACTGAGTTAAGTAAGTCATTTATCATCACAAAGAGATACAAAAGGAACTCATCCCATTAATGGATAATAAATCCAATATTCCTTCTAAGCAATACCAATCAAAGAGATTTATGCTAAATCATGAACTATTTTTCTATCTTAACAAGAAATTATCTACATAATATGATATGTATAACAACATGTATTGAGATGTTAAAGGTGAGAAATGAGTGGATTTCAGACCAAGACATTGAGAAGTGTTGCAGTTAATTGTTTCCAAAATCTATATGAGGAGGATTGCCCTAATAATAGACTTATGCTGCATATTACAACAGTTTTCCCTTCTTTATCCTATGATGAGATGGAAAGTGTTGAACTTGTGTGTTTTGATGAGGCAATTATTGTACAATTAGCCACTCAATTTTATTAAATTACACTTAATTGATTAAATAAGTTTGATGAATAAAATATGTTGAAAATGTGCAAATATTTGAATTTGTGTTTATATTTGTGCTTGCATTTGTGTTTGTATTTGTGGTTGTGTTTTGTGTTCTGTTTTTAACAAAATTCTGCAAGCTAGGATTGCACCAGCTCACCGGTCCAATTTTGCTTTGCACAATTTGCCTACCAACGAGCCAATCCAAAAACCTACCGACTCTCTGATAGGCTAATCGTTGGAGATGATTCATTGAAACCAAGTGAGGAAGGAAAAAAGGCCAACGACCATATTTTTGTTAGATCTTATAAATACAAGTTGTTGGGAAGTTTCTAGAGATTATAGAGCTCATAAATTGCAATTACTTCTTAAAAACACTTAAAGATTAAGTTGTATTTTATGTTAATTTGTAAGAGAGAAAAAGTATAGTGCTTTTTGTCTTATAATTGTTATCTAATTGTAAAGGCACTATACTAAATTTTTTGGGAGTGATTAAGTGGAATCTTGCATTATGCTTAAATGATAGAAAGATTGTTGTAAAAGCACAACTCAAGTATTTGTGTTGATTGTGTAGTGGTGTAGCTCTAGTGGAGCAATTTGATTGTGGAATACAATTATGTGAATTCCTCATTGAGTGATGCAACTATGTGATCGTGAAAACTAGGAGGTGGACCGAACTCCATGTTATATCATGATGCAAGCTTTCTTTTCCTTATCTTTATTTTTATTGTAGTTTATGTTTGTTGCTTATTTTGTTAAATAGCATAATTAGACTTTTAGGTTTGAAAAGAAATTGATATTAACCATAATACACATTTCCTAGGAGTAAATAGGTTCCTACAGAAAGATTGAAGGAAGAAGAAATTAAAAAGTCTCTTTTCAACATGGGTCCTCTTAAAGCAGCCGGACGTGATGGTATTCATGCTTTGTTCTATTAGAAACAATAGAAGATTATAGGAAGGTTAGTGTCCAAAATGGCTCAATGGTTCAAGATTTCCTTGATACGGATGTCATTTCTGCTATAACTAATGAAACATCACTTGTCTTAATTCCTAAGGGGGATAATCCTAAGAGAATTACTCAATTCTGACCAATTAGCTTATGTAATGTCCATTATAAGATAATTACTAAGCTAATAACAAACCGGTTAAAGAGCATTATGAGTAAGCTTATTGGTCCTATGCTGTCAAGCTTTATCCCTGGGGCTCCGAAAGCCATATCACGAATAACATAATCATTACCCAAGAAGCCTTTCATTAGATGAGGAGGAAGTAGAAGAAGAGTAGAATGGGTTGGGTGGCCATTAAAGTAGATTTGGAGAAGGCGTATGATAGACTATCTTGAAGTTTTATCAAGGACACTCTCTCTTTATCGGGTATGCCCATGAATATTCAACAGGCTATTTTAGCTTGTATCTCTTCTCCTACGAAAATTCTATGGAATGGGCATGCTACTGATTTTTTCTCTTACCCATGGAATTTGGCAGGCAATCCCATATCACCATACATTTTTGTCCTGTGTATGGAGTGATTAGCTCATATGGTAGTTGATGAAGTTGATAAAGGAAGATGAAAACCATTATTAATTGCTCGAAATGCTCCTAAAGTGGCCTACTATTTTTGCGAATGACCTGGTTCTTTTCGCCAAAGCCTCTTTGGTCCAAGTTCAAGTTATCTCAAGAGCTTTGGAGGGGTTCTGCACTACTTCTAGTCATCGAATCAACAAAGAGAAGAAATATTTATTTTTTGGAGAATACGTGTCCTATCCTTGCCAAAAGGAGGAGAAATTTGGTTTTGAAACAACAACAAAAGTGGGAAAATACCTTGGAGTTCCAATCATTCGTGATCGAACTACAAGAGATACCTTTGCTCTTCTGGTTGACAGATGCAGAAATAGAAACTCTTGATATCAGCCTGCTAATTTCTGCATAGCTAGGAGAACAACGCTGACTAAATCAGTGCTAAGTGCTTTACCTCTCTATACTATGCAAATGACGCTCGTACACCGCTCTACTTGTTATCAAATTGATACGATTTGTAGGGACTTAATTTGGGGAAGTCATGAAGAAAGTAGGGAAGTTCATCTGATCAAATGGGATACGATTTGTCTTCCTAAATCTACTGGAAGGTTAGGCATTCAAAAGATGTATTGGATCAATGACGCTTTCATGTTAAAAGCCGCTTGGGGTATTATTTGTAATTCTGAGACGATGAGGTAAATATTTAGGGAATTCTATAGACTCATTTCTGAAAGAGGTGGTATAAAATCTAATATATGGAGAGATATCTGCAAAGTGTGGAGTAAACTAGAGCAGGGTATGTGGTGGGTGATAAATGTGTGATCTCTACATGACTATCCTACCTTTATTTCTCACTTTCATGCATATATTAGAGTTTTTAAATTAAATTCTATTATAAATGGATATATTGCACGATTCAGATCTTTTGCATTGAAATATGCAAAAAGTTGTCGAAAGGGATCAAAATAGGAGTCACATGGTAGTATGTGTTCCTTAAAAGCAAAGCCTGCTTAAATGCAATGAAAATCTAATTTAAAAGAGGATTTCATAGGCTAGATTTTGTCCTTAGCATTTGAAAACATGATATTTGAGTTGTATTTTAAAGAATGAGTTGTTCCATGTTTGATCAACAAATGCTCCTTGGATTTGATTGTGAGCAACATTATGAAGAACTCTGATTTGTCTTGCTTTTATTATGATTTCCATTATTGATGGCTAATCATTAAGGTTCAACAGCCTATACTGTTGAAGAGAATCACAAAAGTGTAGACAGCAAAGAGCTTCAATAGACCAAGTGGCAGAGAAAATTTCACAAATCAACCTAAACACACCGGCCTCACACGCTCACCAACAACGCAACAACTGAGCTACACCAACAACACATCAGAGAGCTCCATACCCAAGCAAACCAGGAATCACAGCAAGCAAGCATAACCAAACACTCTACTATACGCACAGAGCTCTACAACAGCACATTTCGGCATCAACAGTTCCACATCCGAGTAATTGAGATGAACTACGAAGCATTAGAGCGTCTACTGCATAAGTGAAGTGGTTGAGAGTCCAATATCAAACAATTCGAGCTGCAAATTTCACCATTTGTGCACCCACTGTCAGTCCAAGAGCGCTTCATCCGATCACACACCACAGCAGCTCACAAGTAGCATGGAGCAGCCCTTGTTGCAATGCAGCTCCAATAGCCCATGATCGCAGTGTGGACAACTTTGCTTGTCCAAAATCAAGACAAGCCACAACAGCAGCTCGCAAGCGCTCTAACAGATCAACACCAGCAGAGCCCTGATGCCCAGTCCACGCGAACATGGAGAGCTCATCCAAGCACCTGAGCACGCAGCAAATAGACTACACAAGCACAGACCCCAGTGCCCATTACCCAAGCCCTAAAACAGTAGCATGAGCTCATCATCCAACACACACCACCTGCCCCTCCAACATGCGCAAAAGCCAACTTCACGACACCAGTAGCCAACATCGAGCACCCCCATGGTCTGGCTTAAGCGTCACACTAAGCCCTATAGAAGTACCAAGTTTAGCTCATCTTCAGTCTAGGCCCATTGCCAACATCTTTCAAGTGCAAGAACTTCTTTGAGAAAAAATTAAGAGTGGCATGTCATTCCAACGATATTTACTCTAAGCTCATCATGCCAAATCTTTCTTAAGTCATTTCAATGCATACATGAACTCTTTAAACCCATCACTTAGACCAAGAGTTGAATCATATATTTTATATAATTTGGAGAGAATTCAAAAGTATAAACTTATCATATTACTCTTATAATAAATGCACACTTTAATACATACTACTTTACCATATTTGGTAAATTAAAAAATGATAGAACTAACTTTACCTCTGCTTTCATTCATTCCTTATCGAAATAAGAGAATCTATATCTTTTTCATCTTTAATTTTTTTTTGTCCTATTCCTTCCTATTTCTTTTCTCTTCTCAAGCATAGTGTAAGATTACAACAACTCTTAATTAATTTGTTAGCGAAATCCTTTCCAAAAAAAAATCCATTAGGGCATCTCTAATCCTAAACACAATTGAAAGATTCATTTTTGTTTTTCTTATATCCTCTGTATCTTTTGTCTCTTTCAAAGAGCCATAATTAATCACAAGCCTAATCAAGAGGATGTTATGTGAGGGTTTAATTGCTTAAGCAAGCATTTGGTTTTTTGTTTTTTAAGGTAATTGACTAGATAAAATTTTCATACTATTATTAGACAAAATATCCTTTGGAATTGAACAAGACTCAAAATTTTTGTTCATTATATTTGGTAGTAAAAATCTTAGCATAGGATGAAAGTAATATTTCTTAATCAAGACTTTAGAATAGCATTATCACTATTATCTCATTATCACCATATAGTTTTATATGACCATCATTACTACCACCATTGTCATCATTGCTACCATCGTTGCCATTACTATCATTGTAAGAACCCAACATACTCTACATAAAAAGTTCAAGCAAGCCTAATCCTCAGCTACATATAATATCCTCAGTATTGCATGCACGGACTTCCTTAAAGAATATGTTTATGACGAACATTGCTATCTAGTTTTAAATTCTAAAATGATTTAATTAGATTCTGAAGACAACTTGATTTGTAAAGGTAAAACAAACTTTATAAACTGATTTTAACTTCTACTCATACGAGTAGATCAACTTTTAAAACAAAACTATACCATCAAGTATCTCATATAACTTTCTTCATGGTAATTAGAGCTTTAAAAGATTATTACAAAACATAAGGGCTCCTTGAAGCCCTTAAAGAAAATATAGTTCCAAAAAGATAAATCCAACTCTTTAACAAAACAAAATAAAATAAAATACATCCATAGTCCCAACGTACTTCACTCTTCAACAAACTCTCCCCAAGTCATCCCATACTTCCTATTCAATCATCATCATCAATGTCACCATCACCACCATCATCATCATCATTATATTGATAAGTATCATAAACCCTTCATAACTGTGTTTTATTGATCATATTTTTTTGTAATATTTTGTTAATTTACTAAATAAAAGGACACTTATTGAATGAATTATACATTTCAGGGATAAATGAGGACAATTAAGCTTTTTAGAGGATTGATAACAAAACAAACGAAATTGATGAAGTTTGGAATCCTTATTGCAAAGTCAGGAGTACACTATGAGAATACACAACCAGTATACATTTATTGGAGCAAAAGGCAAAGAAAAAATGGATTTCCAGCATACATGACCCATGTACATGGGTAGTGTACGTCGGGGTTGTGTACGAATGTTGAGCGGTAAATTTACGCGTTGTTCCAGGTGTACATGATCCCCTACACAACCCATGTAGGTAGGTCGTGTACAATGTCAGCCTATATATATGTGCTCTATTTCATTTTTAAGGGAGCTAAACCATCATTATTCCATTCCAAAACCCTAAAGTACACATTTTGGAGAGCTTTTCAAAGAAGAACTACTGCACAAACATCTAAGGATTCACAACAATTGATTTGAAGAGTTTTATCAATCATGCTATCTCTAAATTCTTCTAGAATTTTTGTTTTCATTGTTTATCATATGGAAAGTAGCTTTGTCTGCCTTGGATTTTGTGAAACCCTAACTCATGCTCTGAATCTTTGTTAATTGATAAAAGTTTATGTTTTGAATTTATCCAAGTGGTTTACATGCTTTTGTGATAATTTCTTATCAATATTATTACATTTCTTGTTCTTATTAGTTAGAAAGAGATTTTAACCGATAGGATAAATCATCCATGAATGAAGATTTTGCATGCTTCACCTAACATAGGGATATTTCAAATTTCTACAATAGATATTCAATTTTTATCATAGGGTTTATGAGTTTTATGTAATTTTGCATTGGCGTTAATGAGGGAAAAGATTCCCACTTTCTCATGTAAAATTAGGAATCAATTAACTTGAATAGAGTAATTGGTTTAATTAAGAAACCCTGCAGTTCAAGATTTAACTAATTATTAGTTAATCTTATCATAAGAAGTAAGGGTTAAGGTGGATCAAAGCTAAGAGCATTGTTGTGAATTGATCTTTAAAACCAAAAAAGGCCCTCATATTATTAATTTAGGTTTATTATTCATTAGTTTAATTAGTCATTTAGAATTAGCATAATCACTTTGATAATTTAGGCTAAATAGTAGTAAAATGGAATTACTAGATCCTGTTAATTTCTAGAAATAATAGGATTATAAATTATCAACTTGGTGATCACACACATCACATATCATCATCGTATCAAAACAACAACTGAAAAGAAAACAGCAATGAGTCGAAGCTTAGCACAACTACAACACAGGCACACACGAGATGGCACACATGCTTATTCTAATGCAATGCATCAATCAACGGTTTATATCTTTAAATTAAAGTGAAACAAACAACACTAGAGCATTCATACTTTGGAACAAGCTTCTGGGAATTTAGGGGTCCTAAGTAATAGCAGCTACTCATAAGGTTCATATAAGCAGCCCGGACAATTATATCTTCTATATCTAACTGAAAAAGAGAAAATTGCTTCATCCAGGGTTCACAGTCATTGCATATCTCTACTTATCTCAATCCATAATGTAATACGACTCGACCAATCCCGTAAACCTAAGTCATACTATATTATATCTCTCCAAGCCTAAATAGACATTATTTCGATACCATTTATCCTATCGGCTATCCACTGAGCCATTTATGAATTGTCATTATATCATGACATACCATTGTATCATAGTATAGGATGGCTTAAGTGTCTAACTACCATGCCTAGCTTTGGATAAGGTTGTCGCTCCCTGGACCAGATTAAACGACACAAGCACAATCAATATTCATTAATTATTAAGTCATCTTTAAATTTTAATTCATTTTAAATGTTTATCCTAACAATCAACATGTAAGTTATTTGGTACCTTATCTACTTGAATTCTAAACAAAAAACAGAAGGTAGATCGGAATTCGTCTCAGAAGATAAAGCAGGTATCCATATCTATCCATGAAATACATTCATATAAGCATTTAATTTAATAGATCATTTATAATAAACTCATTTTAAAAACCTATTTGATCAGACACTGAGTAGGAACCCTGCCATGGTTGCGAAGATCGCCTCACCAAGATACAGATAATTCTTTATTGTCTGTCAAATTATTTTTTTTCTTTTTGTTTATAATCTCTTATTATAAAAACATTATCAAAACACTCATTTTGAAAAATACTTATTTTTCTTAACATATAAGCAAACATTTGAAACAACATATTCCTCTTATTATTCTCAATTTATCTTAACATTTTACCCTATGCTAATTATTAGCACTTAAGTCGATTCAAACTTAATCCTAGCCAAGGTGATTAGAATTAAGCATTTGACTTAACTACTAAGTCAAGTTGATTAAACTTAATCAATCTAATCCATTTTAGTTGATTAAAGTCCATTTAGTCGAGTTGCACTTGGATTTTTTAACTAATTTCATTTTATACTTAAGATTCATTTTAGGCTTAAATTTATATTAAATCTAATTTGTTATTTAAACTCATTAATTCACTTAAAGCATTCTCAATTATATAAATTGACTAAAATATCATATTAACTTTCATTTATCTTTTTCATTTTATTTTATTTAGATTTTTATGAAGGGAACGGGCATGTACACAGTCGTGCTTTTCCTCATGTTTCCATTAGATGAGAAACACACCTAAAACAATTCATCATGTTCTCGTCGTGTTTCATTCGTGTGTTTAACTTAAAGAGAAGCACGACGTGAGAAGGTAAGTTGTGTTTTAGTCGTGCTTCTACTTGAGTGGAAACATTTGAGAAACACGACATGATAAACAAGTCATGACTCACCCGTGTTTCATTAAAAAGAAAAAAACATGCAAAGGTTAGAGAGAAAGCACGATAAGAAGCACGGTTGGATAGGTTTGGTCGTGTTCAAGTCGTGTTTCTTCTTAGATGTGTTAAATTATGAAGAACAACTAGATATAACTTCCCATGTTTTCCCTTGTGCACTTTACTTTGTTTTATATTTTGAAAACTTCACTTATATAACTACCTATTTTGAATCACAACTCCTTATTTAGCATTCTAATAGCCACATATAATATAATGTATATCTTTACTTAAACACTTTCAAATATGTATCTTTATTCCATCCAACCTGAAAACATGTCATGAATCATCTAACCCATGCATGTGTACACTAACCTAGATTCTAGCTTATGTGTTTTTATATTTATTGTCTATCAACCTTATCATAATTTCTACTTATTTTTAACACTAATTCATCATATACATGTATAAGCAACAAATAAAAAAAGAAAACAATATAACTTACATGTTTAGCCATTTTCTAATCTACTTATTCTTTTTTTCTTGATGTTGAAGTTGTCCTAAGCTTGTTTTCCATCTTCACTACAAGAAAAATGGCTTCTAGAGATAGAAATTTTGTAATGGAAAATTTTTGTCTCTAAATAATTTGATTAACATCGAAATTACGACGCATTTGTGATGATATAATGTGGAGGAGATTTTGTAGTTTATTTTGTTTTTTCACAACAGAATCTGCAACGGATTAACTATAGATTTATGAGGGAATTAAATTTGTTGCAAATTTTTCTTTAACTCTATAGCAAACGAAAATTATTTTGGCTCTAGATTTTCATTCAAAATTTTGTCCTAAATCTGTCTAGAAAATTAAATAATTTATGCTTAAATATGCAGGGCTTTCAGAGATAGATTAAATTTGTCTTTGATTAAATAATATATACACAAGTACATGTTACTTTTAGAGACACATTTTAATTTGTCTCTATTTTTTTACACATGACTTTTTGAGACAAATTTAATATGTCTCTAATTGTTTTTACTTGTTATTAGATGAAATTTTATTACATGAATTAAGAAGAGAAAATTATTTAATAAATATGGTACTTAGACACCTATAGATAAACGTGATAGTAAATTCAACTAAACATTTTAAATATAAAAAAGTCTTGATAAAAAAGAAAACATAAAAATAGAATAATAATAGAAATACATTTATATGCTTTATGAGACTAATTTAATTGTGAATAATAGTTTAAAAAAATAAAACAATAAAAATAACAATAACAATAACATAACTCTCTCTGTTTCCCTCTCTCAAACAGAACACCCCTTTCTACTAAAACCTTAGCCCCCAAAATCACGAATTGAAAACCTCCTACACCACTGCATGACCTCCTTCTCTTCTTATTCCTCTTTTTTTTCCCAGCTAAGCCTAGATTTGGGCCACCACTCACCGTCACCATTGACCATAAGACCCCAATCACCAAAGCCACTACCCCAAACAACCACCTTCACCCTTGAATCCCAACTCCTTAAACATTTGTTGAACTTAAAGAAGTAGAGAGTTTGCTTTTACAGAAAAAAAAGGCATCTAAAGAAGGTACTACTCTACTACACTTACAGTCGATCGAACCCAATATTTGTCTCCTTATTGATTTCTAAGTTTACCTTTATTTTATATACTGGGAGTTGACTTTGTTACATACAAATATCAAAGAGCAGAGATTTAAAAAATGAGAACTTGAAGAGAAAAAAGGTAATTTGTTATTATTTGTTTGTCGAATTGATGTCAAGTCAACGGCTAATTTGTTTCTTGTTATAATTTCAATTTTTCCTGCATAGAAAACTATCTAGATTTAATACTATTACATTGTTCTATGTCTACCTACGTGTTTAGGAAGGGATGGTTAGTCTATTTGGTTTTTTATTTGTGATTGGTGAAATTGTGAATTAGAAGGGTATAATGTGGATGTGTCTGGGGAAGTGCTAGCTACTATTTGATTGTGTTCTTTCTCTATGAAAGAATGAAGTTTTTCCTAATCTTTCTTTATTAGTTATGATAGAAAATTAATAATACAGGCTTATTGGTTATATTGATTATTATAATGAATACTGAAAAATTTAACAAAGAACCGCTTTATGGGGAAAAGATTTTACTTCTTTCATTGCATTTTATTTTATTTTTATTTTCAAAATAATATTTAAGGATTACATTTGACATAATTCGCTGAAATCTATGCTGATTTGGAAGCCACTCTAAGATAAATTGGGGCATCAATGCATCATAGATTAATTCTAGCACATGAGAGTAGCAGGAGTCAAGTTACGATGAATTATCCACACTTATTTTTCACTCCATACTAGATTTTATGTCGATTTGTATGTATGTGATGTATTTTTAGACTCATATCAATTGCATGTATAAGAATGATTATGGTTTATTTTTATGAAGATTTTTGTGTGGAGGTTTAGTACTTTGTCATTATTGGTACTGCAAGATGTGTGAAAAAACATATAAAATAATTGGAAGCCAATTTCCATACATCTTGTCCAATCATGGAATATTTAGCCTATTAGTTAAGTACATTTATGCTATACAAGGTCTCATGATTTCAGTTTATCGAAACTTCTTTTACTATTACCATAAACAACTATAGATTATTGATCTTTTACTATTATAGTCTATTGTAACTCGTACTTTCATTTGCTGACTCAACCCATGAGGTTCTATGTACCAAAAGCTTATTTTCTCGATTCCTTGGAATCCTATTAACTCCTAAGATGTGTTGTGTGTTAGTGTTAGTTTCAATTTTTCTTCTTCTTGTTGACTTGGACTTGTGAGAGATAAGAGTAATGAGTGAGTGGAGAATTTGAGACTAGGAGAGTCTAGATAGTAAGATGTTGTGTTTTGCGTGTGAGGAAGTAGTAACATCGATATCAACACCTTTTTAAGATCCTTGAGATAGTTTAAAAGTTTTTCGATCCAATTTACAATTTATTTATTCTACACACGAACTGATTTTGATTTGGCTAATACTGTTTGATAGGTTCCAATTGTTACATCTGTCATGATATTTCAGGCAATAAGCTTATAAAAAGGAACTAAAGTGATTGCATCCGATGGAAAGGAAATCACAAATAGGAAGCTTCACCAACTTTTCCTATACTACTATTGTGGAATTATCACATAAATACTTTTATTGAATGTTCATATCATTTTTATGATTGTTGTTGCTTCTATCCTAGGTATTGTGTTCCTTTGTTGTTCTAAAATATATATTCACTTTTATAGTAGACTTATCAAAGTTTACTACTTAGCATGATTTATATTCTCTATTAAATATGATTCCTTTCTTGTAATTTTTTTACATTTCAGTTATAGATATGATGTGAAGGGTAACTAATAAACGCATTGGCAAAGGAAGACCACGTTCACAAATCATACGTGATGAGTGCACTCCAGAATCATCTCAAGTAGAAAACACCACAACTAAGTAATAGACACAAGGGTGGAATTAGGACAACAATCACATGTGGAAATGCCTTCTCAAGAAAATGATGCTTTAGAATTTCCTATTGGTTTAAAGGATCAAGATTTAGAGCATCATGAGAGCGATAATCCCATCACACGAGGGCCTTATCGAGGGACTCTCCTCCCTACAAATTCAACTAATCGCACATTTCTCAAAGTTGTTGGTGATAGGTTTGTGGTTTGGATTAACAATTAAAGCTTTGCGATAATATTATTAAATTTATAATTATTACTCTCATGATTTCTACTTAATAGTTTTGATGATGTTAAAGCGCCACGAGCTATTACTAGTTCTATCAAAGGAAGTTTTTATAGTGCATGCCCATCTTTGAAGAAACTTAGTATCAAAGGCAAGGAAATATTTTGGGACTTATTTCAGGTAAAAAAAAAAATTGATTCATCATATATTGTTTTTTCTCAATGTTAAACTTGTAATCTATATTAATAACTTTTGATGAATTTTAGAAGCGATATACTTGGGATCTAGTAAATGAGTATAAGACAAAGGAAATATAGAATGCTATAGTATATAGAAGATTTAATGATGCGCTTAATCAAGCTTGAAAGGATGCATGTGTAAAGGCTGGTAAACAAAAAGTAGAGCATACAAAAGGAAATGGACCTAGTTGGATATCGTCTGAAGTATGGGATAAGTTAATTGATGACTATTGAAGTGGTCCTCAATGGGAGAAAAAATCTAAAGCAACACATAGTAATAGACTTACAATTAAGGAAGGTTCTATTTCAAAGTATTCAAGAGGTTTCATTTCGTTTTCCTTGCATCGTAAAAGGATGGTATGCTCATATGTCATTTTCTTTAGCTATTTAGATGTGATACATGTTCTAAGTATTATATGTATGGTTAAGAATAAGAATTTTTGAGATTTTTCTTTCTAAGATGGGCTCGATATTATTAATGTAGGAAAACACTTTGAAGCGACCTATATCTCAACTTGAATTATTTGATTATACACATAGAAAGGAGAATGGTATGGGTGAATATATTGATAAGAAGTCAAAGATTGTTAGTGTAAGTTTATTTTGTTATTCAATGTATATTCTAGATTTGATTTTTTAAAACTTCTAATATCTAATATGTTGAATGGATTCTTTTAGGAGAAATATACCAAGCCATTAAATGTGAAATATGGTGAAGATTCATTATCACTTCTTAGCTTTGATTCGAATGCATGGATAGAAGCAACTGAAGGTCCAAGTCATGGAAGATTATATGGATTTAAAGTTAGGGAAAAACCACATAACATAGTTGGGAATAGAAGTCCATCCTCTTGTAGTTCAAATTATGAGGATTCATCATCATCCGTCATTACTCAAGAAAAACTTAAAGAGATACTAGAAAAGATGGGATAAGATATGCAAGAATGAATGGAAAAAAGAGAGCAAGAGTTGCACGAAAAAAATGGAGAAAAGAGAACAAGAGAAAATGGAAAAGAGAGAGTGAGAATTTGAAGCAAAATTAGAAAAAAAAAAAAGAAGAAGAAGAATTAAGTCTGAATTGAGAAATCATATGCAAAGTTTATTAGCTAAACTTATAAAGCCTCGAGGGAAATGATCTTGACACACGAAAATATATTTTAGATGCAAACTTTATAATTCTATTAGACTTTTGGCTTACATCACTTTTGTTTTGACTCTATCAAATTTTATGTTAACTAATTTAGATATGGTGTTGCTTTTTTAGACTTACGACAATTGAATGTATGAGAATCTTCATGGCTAATTTTGAATCTTTGTTAGATTTTAAGTGGAAATTTAGTTGTGTATATAAGCAAGTTTGAGATACCAGAAGATAGAAGTCTCTATTGAATATATAATGAATTATGACAGGTTCTAAATGGAAATTATGAATAAGCAAGGTATTTATTATAATATTGTATTGAATAGAGACAGTTTTTGCAACAGAATTTATCAATAATCAATTTTTTTTATTTGCTTTAATGCTTAAAACAGAGTCGAATTTGAGACAGATTTGCTATATTAATAAATTGTATAATAATTTATAAGAAATAATCTAAAACAGATTTACGACGAAATGTTTAAAAGATATTATCAATAACTGAGATAGATTAGAGATGAAAAAAATTGTCTCTAAATTATTTTATCGTAAACTTTAATGACTCATTTGCGATGGAATTTATAGGTAGTAGAGACAAATTTTCTGTTGCTAAATTTGCGATGGATTTTATATCAGTTGCAAATAGAATTAGCGACGATGATTTTTACCGCAAAAATTTCTGTCTCTGAAAGTCTTTAGAGACATATTTTCTACTTCTAGATATAGAAATTTCAGTCTATAAAGGTCAATTTTCTTGTGGTGTCCTATCTTGTTTTTTAACTTTAATTTCCCAAAAATATTCTTGAACTTGGGATTTGAGATGATAAATTGAGAGAAAAAGAAAAGAAAATGAAGAGGAAAAAGAAGAGAAAACAGCAATCGAAAATAAGAAAAGAATGAAAGGGAAAAGAAAAGAAAAGGAGAAGGCAGCCTCAAAAGTTTAAAGGAAAAGAAAATAAATGATATTTTTAAGTAAAGATATTAGATTTAAACCTTTGTGATAATTATATTAAGTATCAAAACTAATTAGAAAATGTATTTAATATAAATTAATAGTTTGAATCAAAAATCTAATCTAGGAAATTAATTTATGAAAATCTGATATTTAATTTAGGTCCGGGCTTAAAATTGATATTTTTAAACAAACAGTTGAATTCAAAAATTATAGAAATTTGAGGGAATGAAAGTTAGCTAAAATTCAAGGATGTAGGAATTTGCAAAACATTTAAAATGTTTGCTTTAAGATTTAGAATTTTAATTTGAAGTAAAAGTAGTTTAAATGAAGAAATGGGTACAAATTGGATAGTTTGATTTATAATGAAAAGTTATTAAAGAAAATAGATGATCTAGAAAAATAGAAATATTTGAAATCTCGATTTCAATTTAAATCCATTTACTAATTTAATTATGCCAAGTTATCTAATCAAAATTCATTATTTGTTTTACTTGAACTATTTAGACTATCTAATTTAAATTTTTAAATTAAATTCCAATTCAAGTGTAAACTTAACTACCTATTATACTATTTAATTAAATCATTTTTAATTTTAACTAGATGAGGATTATGGGTGTTTCAACCATCATTGCAATCGCTACCCCACATTGTCACTACAGCTGCATCACGATTACCACCTGCACCAAGTTTCCATCACCATTACTTGCCAACAAGCTACTACTATGGTCACTATTACAATACCATCATTAATACAATTCTAATACCAAATTGTCATTATCATCAATAGTGATGATGATGGTGGTAGTAGTGATCATACTAGAGCCTAGAGACAAGGACAACAATAGTGGTGGGTGGCAATGGAATTGAAAATATTATAAAAAATAAATTTTCTTTAATTATTAGTAATATAACTAATAAATCACTAACCTAGCCACATCACTATTATGAGCCGTTGCTTGGACCAAAAAATCGACTATGACCTCCTAGCACTCAAAACTACTACCCACCCATGACGACGACGACATGGCCATGGCCACCATAGCTCAAACACATAGGACCCACCATGGCTCAGAACCATAGGGCCCTCCAGTTGCGCACAAAAATAATGCAGCCGCTCTTTATATTATCTCTATATGAAAAAGTTGCACCAGCCGCCAGCTTCCTTTTTATGATCTCAAAGGATATTCAATAATTTGAGTATATTTGTATATATTACTTTATTGTGCTCCATTAACTGAAATTTTACGTTCTAAATAAAGAATAATTTTCATAACAAGGGACAAAAAACATATGTTCTAACTCATAACCCTTCAAGCGGTGGAAGCACCTCATCATAATCGTTTTAGATTGCTTGATTTGATTTTTTTCAGTGTCTCTAAAATTTATAATTCACTCCATTTTTGCTTAATGTGTCTTGATATCAGATTTTAACTTTTTCAAGTTCAGTTATGTCTAATGCGTATTATTTTTCACTAGCTCATCAACCCCCTCTCATTATCTTAATTAAGAGAGTTCCAATTTCAGATAAAAAACAAGCTTAGATTAATGGAATTAAATATATAAATATAAATATACATTATGTTCAATATGTCTTATTTGTAACAATACTAGAAAGAAGCTTTCCCACATTCTAGGAATTTTAGAATCCTAAATAATTAGTGATTAGCCTTTAAACATTCATTAAATAATAAAAGAGCCAATGGGTAAAAATTGATTAAAAATGTTTATGATTATTTTGTCTCTTCATAATTTTTTTTTCTCTTATACACCTCTAAAGTGCATCCCCAGTGGAAACCACATTTAAATTGTATTACACTAATAAAACATAGGACTTAAATATTTATATATTAGCCCAAATATATAGCAAGAAAGAAATTTACCTAATAGTATACTAAGTATTAGCAGGTATATAACCATCTTCAACTTTTATAAATTCTTAAATAAATAATCAAAATTTCTTAAATTCTTGAACTATTTTTCCAACATCATAAACGTGTTATCCTCTCTTTTTTTTCCATTATTATTTCAATTATTAATTACATACGATGGCATTTAGATAAGTTAGATTAATGAAAACCGAAAATATGGAGAAGATCCAAATTCCGATCCAATAAAGTAAGGTTTTACTGCAACTTGCAAAGAGAAAAAAGTCAGTTAGAAAATGTTGGAAGGAAAAAAGAAAGAAAGATTTAATATTTATAAAGTAAATGCAAAAAAAAAACAACTACCTCAGAACTTGAATCCCAATTAGCAGATACAATGTAAGATGTCTAAAGTAAAATTTTCCGTGATCCCATCAACAGGTGAAGCTCCCACATGATCCCTTCCTCCCTTCTACATATTATTCGTAAGGAAAGATTGGATCATGCTGGCAGCTTCAACTGCAAAGGGTACACGACCTTCCATGCCAATTGCCATGCATGTGTCTATTTTTCTTTATGTGTAAGAGAGAGAGAGAGAGAGAGAGAGAGAGAGAGAGGAGGTTTATGACCTATTATAATGTGATTGCACAATGGATAATAAGGCAGTGAAGTGTGTGATATATATAGAGAAATGTGAGTTCAAGATTATCATGGTTCCTTGCTCTGAGTATTTTGTTGTTATACAATGACATGCAGAGATTCACAGTACAAAAAGCTTTATCTGTATTTATGATTATAAAAAAAAATATAAGAGAATACCATTTGGAGACAATAACAGATGTCAGTGGTCCATCCCAATATACAAATTCGATAAATCTGCAGCCCCACTCTGTTTATATTTTATCTTTTTTTTTTTTTCCTTATTTCAAAGGTTAGAGAGATTCGGATTTAATATGTTTCACTTGGTAATTAATATTAAAGGCATTCGGCAATAAGATCATGGACTAATTATTTTTAATTTTAAACATAATTTTTATTGACCCTTTAATGTATGAGATTTTTTTTTTTTCATCATTTTGGTACTTTTTATAATATTTTTGAATAGTTGTTTTTCCAAAATGAGATACTAGAAAAAAATTGAAGTATAAGCAAATATATATACTAGTTTAATTTGATGAGATCAAATATATAGCCAAATTTTCTTTGTGATCGAAGAATACTTGAATTTGAACTTCACAACTCTCATAATCGAGATACTATATTTACTTTTTTTTTTTTTTTTTGCCATCACCAGATACTATATTTACGGTAAGTGTAGGGTTGCACACGAGACGAGAAGCCGAGCCAAGCCGAGTTGATTTTTTAAAGACTTAGCATTGGCTTGTTTAAAAACTATAGAGATCGAGCAGAGTTTTTTATTGAGCCTAAAATTTAGATTTGAGTTTAGCTCATTTAGCTAAATGAGTTATATTTCGAATTCGAGATCAACTTATTTAAAAATCAAGTTCGAACTGAGCTTTTTGTCAAACTTACTCAAGCTTTTATCTAGCCTAATTTTAAACTCGAGCTCAACTTATTTAGATAATTTGTTTTACAATTTCTTAAACCTAAAGATGATATAAGAGCCACTAAATATATACATACATAATATTAAAAAAATTAGGTTTGTTTTTTATTTATACATATATAATATATCATAAATTCAAAACCAGCATATTTGCTAACGAGTTCATTCACAAGTATACTCACAAGCTCTATCAAACAAGCCTGTTTACAAGTCAACTCATGAGTTGAAATCAAAATTCGGGTTCGACTCAATTGAATTAACTTGACTTGTTTGCCAATTGAGCTCAAAAATAGCCAAGCTTAAATTGGGATAAGTTCAAGCAATTCAATTCATTTGTAACTCTAACTATAGTAAGAGATAAGAAAAGACAAATAATCTAAATATTAGATTTAAAATCAAAATAGATCAAGTATAAAATTAGACCGTTTTTAAAAAATTAAATTTTTAATATGTACTCATTAAATGTAAAATAGATCGAATAATATATTTAAAAAATGACACTACATATTAAAATTTGTGTATAAAAATTTAAACCATATTTCGAGTCATTTTCCTTATACAATAAAATATCTTTAAAATTATACTTATTTTCACATATAACAAGGCGAACCTTACCCCATCTTTTTCCAAGACAAGACATTGAGAACTTCCATAAACTTACACGACTACTTTTATTTAATTATACGCTGTTTGGCAAAAGGAAAAGGGTTTTCAACTTTGTTCACTTTGGGGCCCCCTATGGTTTCTCATTCTACCATCCACATGTCACACGAATGCATCGATTTGAACTGTGTTAAATCCTCCCTTTTTTTTTTTTTTTTCCTTGCTTCTGGTTTCTTCAAGATGCATAGGGTCCCATCAAACAGCTAAATCCGATATTCGTGCTTCTTTCTCCGCATTTTAAGATAATTACATAATTTCTCAAACATAATTATTTAAAAAATAGCACTTCTAAACGTTTCATGAACCGAATGATTAAAATAATATAATAATTGATATATTAAATATTTTAATTATATAATTTGAGAAATTAAATAATTAATAAAATCGATTTTGTTCAAATTAATCATAAATTATAACATTTTTCTTAATAAGTAAAAATAAAATATTTTTTAACTTTTTAAGGTCTGTTAGGATTGTCTGTTTCTTATCTGTATCTGTATCTGATCTGTATATAAACTTTATGTATAAAAGTGTCTGATTTATAATTATTTTTATTTACATTTCATATGTATTTCATCTATTTAATATTTTCATGAGAACTGTCATGTATTTTTCATCTATATGTATTTCTTGACAGATAATTTGTTTGAAAAAACTTGAAAAAGGTGTTTACCATCTGCCAAGTACCAAATGGACTCTTAGTTTTTATAAAATCAAAGGCACGACAGACTCTTCATTTTTCTAAAATGTCTTGTGCAAACTAACTAAAGAGACAATGTTAAAAATTGTACCTAAACAGTTATGAAAAATATATGTAAAAACTTGTTTCAGGCACCAGATAATTCAAAAGTAAAGATCGGATATCAAATTGTTCAAAATCAAATGTATAAAGTATTCAACACATAAAGAAAAAAAAGCATTGAACATCAACATCAAAATATTTGACATAATCCATATGTATAATGATTTGATATTTATAGATGAAATCCATAGTGATATATATATTAATATAATATATATATATGAGTGTGTGTGTGTGTTATATATACTTTACAAATTTCACCATGCAAAATGCCATTTCTAAGACTAAGGTTGCTATATTTAATGAAGAATGTTGTTAAATTGACCCAATAAAAGGCTAATGCATAGCTTGAAGAACATATGAGATCTGAATATATATTCGTATCATGTATGGATTAGGTATTTTTTTAGGCCTGATCATAATCTATATCACATGTGGCAAGTATACAACATATAAAAAGTTGCTTCATATAAACCCTCATATATTTTGTATGGTCGGATTTTGAATCTTTGATAGATAGGACCCATAAAAGGATATTTTCAATTCTGGATTTCAAAAAAAAAACAAAAGGATTTTCTCTCACGAAATTTCCTAATTCTCTCTCATATTCACATCCACCGTCTAGTTGATACTCATTGAATTTGAAATTGTCTCATTCCCAAGGAGAGGCCTTTTTCTTTATGAAAAAGCTAGGAAATGCGACACTGGTCGATCAGATCAAAGCACAAGCACGCTTATTTTGCATCAATTGGGTGTCATTTGCATGTTAAAAGCAACCTACCTAGACATTGACGCATGATTTAACTAATAATTGGATTCTAGTTCTATTACATAAAGTTCTCGTAGTGATACACAAAGAATATTATTAGATGTGTTGGATATATTCTGATAAAGTAGGTATGATTTTGACTTCATGTTCCTTTTTCACTTGTTTTTATCACATTTGTTGGTTTGGTATATGGAACCGAACCAATGCCAATATGCATGCGTAGCTAGCAAGTGAAACCCTAGCTATAAAAAAAGTTAAACTGAACAACTGAAACAGTCAGATTCTAAAGAAAAAGTTTCCCACTAGTTGGCCCGGCTGCCCCTCATTTCACTTATTTTTGTGTACACTTTTCCCAAAACTATTGGTTAGTTTGGAATCCTTGAATATCACAGGAATATATAATTTTAGTTAATCACTGGTTGCTTGCTATTCTAACTATAATGAAGATGGAAGTTCTAGATGAATTCTTCTTTATGGCATATCACCCTTATCCAATAAATTTTTCTTGTTAAATGGTTAAAAAAGATTATACAATTGTTTTTCTCATGAAATATATGGGGTAAATTATATAAACATCCCTTGAAAATTTTTAAAATTACACAAATTCCTTAGTTTTTAATAAATCTATACTTAAACCCTTGAAACTTTTGTGGGACTGCTTTTTTAATATATAGACAATCTATGTTTATTTTACTAATGATATGGATAGTTAGTTTAATATATTTAATAAATTAGTGTTTAAAAAATATAGAAAAATATTTGAACATGGTAAAAATTAACATGAAAAAAATGTGGTTATTATTGTCCATTCTACAACCGTTGACCTCTTCCTTATAAAGACTTGTTTTTATTTGCTTCAATTTTGAATACGTTGTTTTATTTTTAGCTTTCTATGCACCTGGTTTAATTTGACTTGATATATTAAACAAATTTACAAGTTTGAATAAATTAATGGTAAATGTTATACCAGACCTACATTTAACTAGCAGTCCTTTCTAATAACAACGAATATGATAGATCTAATTAAACCTCCAATTCCAAACAACAAACCTTTTAAATGGAATTCATATTGACACAAGTTAAATACCATGAGCATATTGATTGTTTATTATGATGGAAATTGGAAATGTATCATAGCAAAAACAAGGTTGCAATATCCCTTTTTAATCTAGGGAAAAACATGTTTCAACTGCTATATGATATATTTTCCTTTTTACTTTTCATATCGGTACAATGAGAGTTGATGGAAAACATAATATATCATAAAATACATGAAATATCCCCAACTTCTACTTTTATTAACTTATATTATATATATATATATATATATATATATTAAGTAATATGTTTCCAATATATGTAATTTGTTTAAGTGTGAGGGGCATTTTTATAATTTAAACCAAAAGCCCTTTTCATTTTTGAATAACCTTCTCTCAGTCCTATTGCTTTGCTCATCCTATTGGTACTTTCTTGTTCTCCTTTACGTGACTCGAGGAGAGAATTGAAAGTAGGCACTACAATTCTTGGATCTTCTTGGAACTTCTATTTTGATTGGTGTCTCTACTACAAATTTAAAACAAAAATTTAAAAGTTGCTACACCTTTTTTTTAAAGCAGTAGTGAAGTGGTGGTTTTTTGATATTTTTGTTTGATAATGGCTGGTTTGTGTATGTGTATCAGGGTGTTAATCTAATGCAAGACAGTTTTACTTGAGGGTGGTATAATTGAATATTGGTAAAATATTTACAAAACATCCATAAATGTTCAAGAACAAGAAAATCAAGTAAGTCTGTTGTTTTGATATTTTGTTACTTGAAGATTATGAGAATGTTATAGCTAGGGCTTTTATATGAAAAATTTGATGATTAAATGAATAGAATGTAGTTTTGTATTATTTGTTGTGTGGAAGAGATGCTAGTAAAATTGAGTTAATTAGTGACAGTGAAGTTTACAAATGAAGATTTCTACGGTTTTCTATTACCTGTTCAAATGGTAACTTATGTAGCTCCTAGACAGTAGGGTTTTTATTTGGGATTTTTTACTTTAGAGGCTGGCATCCAAATGCTAGTTTTTATGTTTTCCCCAATAACTATTTGAGTTTTAAAGAATGTTATTGCTTGTGCTTAAATGGTTGAAGGATCGAAGGTATTAGTAATGTTGGCTTGACACCCATTGATCAATATATGATATTGTCCTAAGTGAAGTTGCATGTCAAAATGATTCGATGGATTTAAATGCGATATTGAAGTCCAAAGGGTAAATGCCAAATCTAATTCTACATAAAAATTCAATTTAGTATTTGAACTTTGAAATTGTCATTTTAATATCCAATCAAACCTTTTTTTAACTATTTTACTATCTTTTTAACATTATTTGCTCTGTTTGTAGAAGCGAAAAAGGCAACATATGATTAAAATTTTACTAATACTCTTAAAACCGTCTAGTGTTGATAGGATGTTTCTTTTATGTCAAAAAATAAAGTAAAGGATATTAGTGGGATAGTAAAAATTGCTACAAAACTTTGATTGTATATTAGATTAACCACTTCAAAGCTCCAAGTACCAAATTAGATTTCTATTCAAAGTTCAAGTATCAAATTTAACATTTTCCCAACTCCAAAATGTTAAAGAGTATCCAACATGATGTGTGTGTGTGTGTGTGTGTGTGTGTGTGTGTGTGTGTGTGTTGTATATTATGAGATCAGGAATCACTCGAAGTCTTAAGATTTTAAGACTGGGTTTTGTTACATTTAAATGAAAGATAACCAATGAATGATTATTTATTAGTTTTTTGTGAAGACTTTCATCATCATTTGTGTGACGCTAATTATCGTATTTGATACCAAAAGTTTACCTATTTTTACGATTGAGTACTTAAACTTTAAAAGTGTCAACTTAGTACTTAAATTTGATCTATTTTTGTGATTAATTACTTAAATTTTGCTAAATTTTGTAATTAGCTATCTGAACCTAACCCATTTTTGCAATAAATACTCATTTAGGTGCTATGAATGAATTCAAAAAGTTTATAGGTAGTAAATTAATGCTATCAAACTTTAGGCAACAAATTGTATAAATAGACAAAGTTCAGGTACCTTTCTTCACATATGTGATCTTTCTGGATTAAACTCCTTTGAGATATTTTAGAAATTTGTTTGCAAAATCTGCAAGATGCCTCTATTCACCTTTATTTCTCAATGTATTTCATCCTTTTGTACCATTTCATTTGATAGAAACTATGTATCACGTATCTTATGTTGTTTCATTACTTTAATAGGCATCAAGAATCATGGATTAATTATATTAGTCATAAATCAATTATAAAGCTTTATAGCTTGAAATTTTTACAGATACTTGGAAACCCTTTAATATTTTCAATTAGTTAGTATGTTTTTTGAGTCTTAAACACTTGTTTTCCAAAAATTTTACCCTTGAGAGAGAGAGAGAGAAGAACCCTTTTTGAGTGATCATTTTGTAAAAGATGCATCACTTATTATTAGAATTCTAGTGTAGTGATTTGTATATCGACTTGAATTCTCATCAATCTAAAGTTGTCCAATGGATTGAGATGAATTAGTTACATTCTTTAGTAGTGGTGTGCATTGGTATATTAACTAATGAAGCTGCTCATTGGGACTTCTACAGGTTTGTATAGTTTGTTGTTTTCAGGTTGTTTTGGTATTTTATTTTCATCATTTTCAAACCGACTGTTTGTCAAAAGCAAATATAGATAAAAACAGATATTTTCACTCACAAATTAATCAAACAAAGTAATACAGCAGCGTATCTATCTCCAGTCAAAGCCAACTCAAGGCCACCAATTTTACTAAGAAGGCTGCCGGCTTTGCTATAAAGGTCGTCGGCTCATGATTGATGCCTAGATTGTACCACAGGTTGTGCCACGCCCATTGGGAGTTTTGGAAGAAGGCAACACCGACATCCAATGCCGTCGGCATACATCTATAGGCTACCGACATACAGTGTTAAAACTGTCAACTTATGTTATCTTTTTCACTTTCCGTATGAATTTTATATTATTTGTTTTGTTGAGAGTATAAATAAAGTGTTTAAGGTTTTGTTAAAGTTAGTTAATATTTTGATATATTTTGAAACCTTATTGAGAGTTTATTCTCGAGAAAGTTGCAATCTTTTTGCAAGCTTTGTGTTTGAAATCAACCGTTGTTATTGATTTTTATTGTCGTAATGCTATCATGTTGTGTTAGATTGGTATCAGAGCACAGTAAGATCCTAGGAACATGTCTTTAGATAAGGGTATTGACGACGGTCGTATTTGTGACGGTGTTCAGGATACGAGAGTCCAATGAGCTGAAGTTCCTAGGGCGGTAATCAATACCATGGATCGAAAACTCCAATGAGTAGAGCAGCTTATTGAGGATTTAGTCGGGCGTTTCAACGCAATGGTGGTAGATACTAACAAGGATAGGAATATTGGTAAGAAACGACCAAAGGCAAGAGATGCTTATGGTGGTCCTATCAATCGACCTGTCGCTACGAATCAATGGGCTCAAATGTCTAATGAATACTCCACAGAGGAAGATGAGATCTTATATGAAAATAGACAACCACAGAGGAGGCGAAGCGGTTATGGTGGTGGCAGCTATCAAAGAGGCTACTATAGGTATAATCAAGGAGAAAATGGAGATTTTTTCTTAAAGGTAGATATTTCTAATTTTAATAGCAATTTAAATATTGAGGAATTTCTTGAGTGGTTAGCTAAAGTAGATATATTGTTTAATCATATGGAAATTCCTTAAGAGCATAGGGTAGACTAGTAGCCTATCGGTTGAAGGGTGGCACATTAGCCTGGTGGGAGAGGCTGCAAAATAGGAGATAAAGTGAAGGTAGACAACCAACAAAGACATGGTATATGATGAAACAATTATTATAACGAGATTTCCTACCTCTCGATTATGAGAAGATTCTATTCTAATAGTATTAGCGATGGCACCAAAAATAGAGGACTGTACATGAATACACCACATAGTTCACATGAATGGCGGAACATAACAACTTGATAGAAAGTGAAGGTCAACAGGTTGCCAGGTAGGTGGATGGTTTGAAATTACAAATTAGGGATAAGATTGGTGTAAGTGTGTTGAGAAATTTGAATGAGGTGAAAAATCTGGCTCTTAAATTAGAATTGATGTTGCAGGAGAATGGCAATCAATATGATAGTGGTACCAGGAGATTTGGGGAAGAGAGTGCAAGTTAACACGTTGTTGAAAAGAATGATAGTATTGAAAGGAAGCAGGGCTTAAGTAGTGAGAAGAAGGAAGACAAAGCTGCAAGTAACAAATCTATTGAAATTAAGGATACACAGAAGCAGAGTAATCATTATGCCAAGCCTATTTTGGGTAAGTATTATCATTGTAATCAACTAAGGCATAGGTCCAATGAGTGTCCAAATAAGAAGAGTGTGAATATTATTGAGAGGGAGGAGATTTGTGCACTTGATGGAGAAGAGGATTATCTTGAAGAGGGTAAAGAGGATATTAGGTAGACATATTTCATCAAGAAGTTGATGCTGGCCTCTAAACAATAGGAGGACACCCAAAGATGCCAATTGTTACATACCAGGTGTACGAAAGGTGGGAAGGTTTGTGACTTGATTATTGACAGTGGAAACTGTAAAACATTATCAGCAGAAGGATTGTGGATCAATTGCAACTACCGGCGGAGAAACACCCTAATCCATACAATGTAAGGTGGATTGAAATATCTAACAAGATTGATGTGAAAGAGAGATGCAAAGTACCATTCTCAATAGGTAAGAAGAAGGATGAAATTTATTGTGATGTAATAGATATGGATGCTTGTCACTTGCAAAACCTTGACAGTATGATGTGGATGCATAATATCCAGGAAAAAAGAATGTGTACGGGTTAGAGAAAGGGGGAATAAAGCATACTCTATCACCCTTGAAGATTAAAAATCATTCTAAAACCATCAAAGCTGAAGGATAATCTTTTCTTGCTATCATTCAATCAGAGAGTAGGATGGAGGAAAAGAAGAACAAGTAGCTAATGCCAAGAAGAAAAAAGAAGAAAAGGACGCAGACGTGTTCATATGAGAACTCGAGGTTGAGTTCTTTATAGGTGGAAGAGAATAGTGCAGCAGCATTTTTATCTCCAATCAAAGCCAGCCTTAAGGCTGCTAGCTCTGCCAAGAAGGCCACCGGCTTTGCCATGAAGGCTGCCTGCCTTGAGTCGGCGTAGAATGCATGACTAATGCCTATATTGAACCATAGGTCGTGTCATGCCTGTGTGGAGTTTTGGAAGAAGCCAACGCCTGCATCCAATGCTGCTGGCATACATCTATAGCTCGCAGGCATACAATATTAAAACTGCCAGCTTATGTTGTCTTTTCATTTTTTGTATGAAATTTGTTTTAGGGTTTTGTTAGAGTTAGTTGATATTTTGATATATTTTGAAACCCTATCGAGAGTTTATTCTCAAGAAAGTTGCAATTTTTTACAGGCTTTGTGTTTGAAATCCATCGTTGTTATTGATTTCAGTCATCATAACACTATCACGCTGCATCACAAAACAGATACAAATAAAATATAAATGCTTATTAGATACAAATAAAAATTAGATAATCCAAACAGTAATTTTGTTTGTAACTTGAAGTTTGGTGCATATTAGACATCATACCCTTGAATTGTTCATTCTTGAATTGTGTGTTGGAATTTGCTTGTTTAGTAGTATTGCAAGTACTTGTAAATAGTATAGATAGTTCCAAGCCTTGTTGTATCCTGATCAAGTTAAATACACATAGTGGGTTGTTATACCTTTTTTTTCTCTGAGGCAATATAACTTAAGTGGTATTAAACGTTAGGTTTACAAATCCTTCGAAAACTAAATACTAAATTTGTAGATTGGTGAGATGTAGATAGTGGATAGACTATGACTTATGTTTAAACCTAGAAGTGAACCTACATTTATAGTTTATTTACTATTATTAGAAAAACTTACAATTACATAGCTTGTTTCAATTATCTAACTCTCTATTATACTTAATTATTTACTCGACTGGCTTAATTTGCTTAATTTATTTACTTTTTTCTTAAATTGTTTTTGGCTATTTCTTTAGTATGCGTTAGAGATGCATAATTTTCAGCTATTATATTAACTCTATAAGTAAAGTTCCTGATAATCAGCTATCTTGGATCCACTACAGTTGGAACTCAACTAGTTTTTATAAATACAACCTAGTTGCTAAAGATGGTTAATATGTTGGTCCGCATGGTAGTCCAATAGTCTAAGTAATAACCAAAAAATGTAAAGGTTATCTCTGCAATGCTAAAGCTTGGTGGTGTGATGGCTAGGAATAGGATATGACTGAAGGTAGTGTGAGGTACATTGGATAACTTAGTTTGGATATGTCTATGAGATTAGTCAGAAAGGTCCATCCTAAGCCGATGATCCATTAAATGCTGAGAGATGAATTAAGGAGATGGAAAAGACTTAGATGCATTCCACTGAGGGACACTACATCGGATTAATGTTAGGAATACAAGGGTAGATAGTAGGACCTATCACTTGAAATAAGTTCGAAGAGCTTTTTATGAGTATTATCATAACTTTAGATGAGGTACCAAATCATTAAATGAATATGAGATGAAGTTGAATACTTAATGAAGTTTATTTTTGAATCTCAATATGATGGAAGCAGATGGTAATTCAAACATTTAATAATTCTTAATCGATTTAGAGCTTAAACCATAACATGAGGTTAGTGCCTCTAAATTGACCACTTTATGCAATTATGATAAATAGGGTTAAGTTGCTTAAACAAAGTCACCATCAAGCGAGAGAGCAGGAGGTTAGTAAGGGTCAAATTGTATTTGACGAGAGGCCGATGTTGGATCCTTAATCCAACGTTGACCTTATATGTGAAATAATTATGTGTTACCGGCTGTCATATTAAATTAAGCTCAATTAAAAGTGATGAATAAGGTTTGGGTGTTTCGGCTTTAATGTATCTAATAGGATATGGCCCTTTTATGTGTAGAGACTTTATAGGTAATTTCTATTTTTATAATGGGCTAAAATAGGAATACCAAAATATAACAACACGTTATCTCTATAAATAGTGGTTATGGTCCCTAGGTCATACGTACAACTTTTTTAGTCTCTTCTAAATCCCATCATTAGAGAGTGTAGAGAGAAAACTAAAGGGATCTCTAAGAGAAAATGTGTTGATCTGGAAGGCCAACCGCACGGCTCTAAAATCATTGATTGCTATGGATTCAGGTATACTTCCACTTATGTATTTACATATATTTGTAATTCTTAATAGTTAAATATGAACGATCTAGGATTTTTTATATGTGATGGTTTCCACAAAAGGTTCATCTAGATCTAACAAGTAGTATCAGAGCATACATGTTTGATCATTAGAAATTACTTTCGTAATTTGTAATAGGATTCTTTTCCCTTTTCTTTTAAGGGTTAGGGTTTCAAAAAGTAAATTTAAAAGGATTGATTTATGAGCAAGAATTCATTGAATTTTTGTACTATTAATATTCATGAATCTATTATTGAAATAAAATATATATATTTGCAATAGGCGTTTGATTTCAATTGGTTTTTTTTTTATTTGTGGATGTAAGTCAGATTTATGGCGTCACGTAGATCCGCTGTTTTGGTTATCTGATTTTATTTTTTAAAACGAACAAACTAGATCTATTAATGGCGTTTGTTTGGATGTTGTATGATGTTCTGCTTTGGACATCTGAACGTTTACGTGAATCTGTGTTTTCAAAATTTTTTTTCGAAGTTTGACTGGGTTGGTTTTTTGGTGTGTAATCGGAATTTTGGAGTTGTTTCTATTCTGATCCGAGATTTATGATTAATTCCTTTCCTTTAGATTCTGTCAACTCCATCACTTATGAATTTTGGATTTGGCTTTTTCCGACAATTCAATATATTATATGTAATTCTCATCATATATGAAAGGCAAAAAGTCTTGCTTGTATTTTCGTTTTTTTTTTTTTTTGTAATCAATATTTAATTAAGTTTTTTTTAGGTCAGGTTTCATGGTTTTTCAATTGCCTCTGTAAACGGTTTTGTCGGCAAAATGGAATGAAATAATAACATTTATTATCAAAATCGTTTTGGATTTTAATGTTAACGGTTTTTGAATATTAAAAGAATAGCAATTATTTTGGATCATTTTTTAAATTTCTTAGACTTAATAAGTTTTGACCAAAATTAAGTTGATTAATTGTGCTTTTGATCCAAAATTTGAAATAAATTTAAATTTGAATATTGGTATGTTTATATATATTTTGACATTAATTAATTGAAACAACATATAACCAAAGTGGTCCCTCTTGTGGAAATTAATGTTTTAAAATACAAAAAGTTGTGTGCTTGTAACTTATATGAATATTTGACCGGCCCAAAGGAAGGTCAATGTTTAATAGAATTGCAAGTGTACCCATAGTAATAAACGCGTGACGATTATTTGGTTTTACATGTGAATAATAAATTGGCCCAAAGAAGGTTTATTATTTGATATGTTCTTATTGTCAGTGTTTGATTACTACACCAAGATACCACTTAGTAGTTAATGTTTTGTCCAAAGATGAAATATTAATGGGTTGTCTGGTATCTTGAATGGGGTTTACCTTTATTTGAATTTATTATTATTGTTTTGAGACTTATGTGAGCTTGTTTATTTTTTGTTTTGTTCTCATTCAGCTATGAATAATCTTGTTAATATTACTGCTAACATCAATTCCATTCCTATGCTTAATGGCACTAACTTCAAGTCATGGAAAGATAATCTCTTGATAGTACTTGGAGTAATGGATCTCAACCTTGCGTTAAGGAATGATTCTCCTTCACCTCTTACTGATAAGAGTACCTCTGATGACAAGAGGGAGATGGAAAAGTGGGAGAAATCAAACTGCATGTGTATGATGATCATGCAAAAGGCCATTCCAGAAGCATTCAGAGGCACAATATCTGAAAAGATAAGTAATGCTAAGGAGTTCCTTGATGAAATTGAGAAAAGGTTTGTTAAGAATGAAAAGACAGAAATAAGTACACTCTTGACAAACCTGATCTCAATGAAGTATAAGGATAAGGGTAGCATTAGGGAGTATATCATGGAGATGTCTCATCTTGCTTCCAAATTAAGAGCAATTAAACTAAACCTCACAGAGGACTTGTTAGTGCATTTGGTTTTAATATCTCTTGCGACACAGTTTAGCCAGTTTGAAGTGAGCTATAATTGTCAGAAAGAGACCTAGTCTCTGAATGAGCTCATCTCACACTGTGTTCAAGAAGATGAAATGCTAAAGCAAGATAAGATTGAGAGTGCTCACCTAACCTTGACTCCTAAGAATAGGAATAAGGATAACAAAAGAAAAAGGGATAAAGAAGTTGCAAAATATAGTGCTTCAGAAGAAACAACCAAAGAAGTCAGATGCACCGAATGGTAATGGTTGTCACTTTTGTGGAGCTATGGGGCATTATAAGAAGCAATGCACCAATTATCATGCTTGGCGTGCAAAGAAAGGTGTGCTTCTTAATTTGGTTTGTTCTGAGGTTAATTTAACTTCAGTACCTGTATACACTTGGTGGATGGATTCTGGTGCAACAACTCACATCAGTGTGTCTATGTAGAGTTGCCTCCATTGCCGAAAATCAAGTGATGGTGAAAGATACATCTATGTAGGTGACGGCAAAATAGTTGAAGTTGAAGCAATTGGAAAATTTAGATTATTATTAAAGATTGGATTTTATTTGGATATTGATGAAACATTTATTGTACCGTCATTTAGATGGAATTTGATTTCTATTTATGCTTTGGACAAATCTAGTTACTCTTGTTCATTTGGAAATAAGAAATTTAGTTTTTTTCATGATTCAAAATTAGTTGGATCTGGTTCTTTATCTGTTTATGATTATCTTTACTTAATTGATAATATTGCTTCATTTAATGAATCCTTACAAGTAAATACATGAGGTACAAAGAGAAAATTAACCAATTAGAATTCAGCTACATTATGGCACAAGAGATTACGTCATATCTCAAGATGGAGAATGGAGAGACTTGTGTCAGATGAAATTCTAAACCCTTTATATTTTACAAATTTTGATGATTGCATTAACTGTATAAAGAGGAAACAAACCAATAAAAGGAGATTTGAAGCCAATAGGACTTCAGACGTCTTAGAACTTATACATACAGATATTTGTAGGACCGTTCCCTATAGTTTTGGAAGGGTCAACAGTATTTTAACATTCATAGACGATTTCTCGCAATATGGCTATCTATATCTCATTCATGAAAAGTCACAGTCTTTGGGCATGTTAAAAAATTATAAGGCTGAAGTTGAGAATCAACTCAACAAAAGAATTAAAAGCATCAGATCTGATCGTGGTGGTGAATACTATGGCAAATATGATGGTTCAGGTGAACAACGTCCAAGACCTTTTGCTAACTTCCTAGAGGAATGCGGTATTGTCCCATAGTACACCATGCCGGGTTCACCCACTATGAATGGTGTTGCTGAAAGACGAAACAAGATGCTTAAAGACATGGTGAGGAGTATGATTTGTCATTCCACCTTACCGGAATCACTCTGGGGAGAAGCACTTAAGACTACAACATGTATCCTTAATAGGGTTCCAACTAAAGCAACTAACAAAACCCTATATGAGCTTTGGACGGGTAAGAAGCCTAGTTTAAAGCATTTGCATGTGTGGGGATATCCCTGAGGCAAGGCTTACAGGCCTAATGAAAAGAAACTAGACTCGAAATAGTGAGTTGCTATTTTGTTGGGTACTCTGAAAGATCGAGGGGTTACAATTTTTATGATCCCACAACTAAGTCGATATTTGAGTTAATAAATGCTCGATTTTTTAAGGATGTCGAGTTTCCGGGGGGTGTGTATGGTTAGAGACATTGTCTTTGAAGAGGAATATGTTGATATTCCCATAGCTATTCTTGAATTTGGTCAAGATTTTGTTCCTGATCTTATTCAAAACACAATAGACTTAGAGAATGGTGGAGATCCCATTCAAGGGACTGTTCCGAAAGAACAAACTCTACCACCTCAAGAACCTATGCCATTAAGGAGATCCACTAGACCAAAAAGAAGTGCGGTGCTAGATGATTACATCGCATTTCTTCAAGAACATGAGGTTGACATTGGAACGATGGAAGATGATCCGATTAACTTCCGTCAAGCTATTGAAAGTTCTAACACTCAAAAGTAGATTGATGCCATGAATGAAGAAATAAAGTCTATGAAGGACAATGATGTTTGGGATCTTGTCCCATTGCCAGAAGGTACGAAGCCCATTGGTTGCAAATGGATATTTAAGACTAAGGGGGATTCGAAAGGAAATGTGGAAAGGTATAAGGCTCATCTTGTTGCAAAGGGCTTTACACAGAAAGAAAGCATCGACTATAAAGAGACTTTCTCACTAGTTTCTTCAAAAGACTCTTTTAGGATTATAATGGCATTAGTGGCACATTTCAATCTTGAGTTACATCAGATGGATGTAAAGACCGCTTTTCTCGATGGTAACATTGATGAGACGATCTATATGGTACAACTAGAAAACTTTGTGTCGGAAGATCCGAAGAATATGGCTTGTAAACTTAAGAAATCCATCCATGGACTTAAGCAAGCATCTCGACAATGCTATTTCAAATTTCATCAAGTGATCATCTCGTTTGGTTTTGAGATGAATTTGGTTAATGATTGTATATACCATAGGTTCTATGGGAGTAAGCACATTTTCTTGGTCTTATATGTTGACGTTATTTTGCTTGCCAACAACGATATAAGCTTATTGCATGAAACCAAGAGATTTCTAGCTATGAATTTTGAGATGAAAGATCTTGGTGATGCTTCTTTTGTGTTAGGAATACAAATATACCGAGATCGCTCTCATGGTGTTCTTGGATTATCTCAAAAGAGCTATATTGAAAAGGTACTCAAAAGGCATGGCATGGAAGATTGTCGACCGAGTGATACCTCAGTGGCTAAAGGAGACAAATTCAGTCTTAGTCAGTGCCCTAAGAATAATTTTGAGGAAAAAGAAATGCAAAAGATTCCTTATGCATCAGTAGTAGAGAGTCTAATATATGCTCAGGTTTGTACGCGTCCAGATATTGCGTACATTACAGGAATATTGGGCAGATACTTAAGTAATCCAAGATTAGACCATTGGAAAGCAGCCAAACGGGTCTTACGGTACTTACAGAGAACAAAAGATTACATGCTCACTTATCGAAAGTTAGATCAGATTGAGATCATTGGGTATATTGATTCTGATTTTGCTAGATGCCAAGATAGTATGAAATCTACATCAGGCTACATCTATCTGTTAGCTAGAGGAGCTATCTCTTGGAAGAGTGTAAAACAATCTCTTGTTGCCTCTTTACTATGGAAGCAGAGTTTGTAGCATGTTATGAGGCGTCTAATCATGGAATATGGTTGCGAAATTTTGTCACAGGCTGCGCATAGTGGATACTATTGATAACCACTTAATTTATTTTGTGACAATAAGTCAGCAGTTCTATATTCCAACAACAACAGGAACTTGACGAAGTTAAAGCATATAGACATCAAGTTCCTAGTTGTAAAAGAAAGAGTTTAAGTAAATAGTTGTCTATAGAGCATATAGGAACAAACTCCATGATTGCGGATTCGCTTACTAAAGAAATGTAACCCAAGGTGTTTCATGAGCACACTGCTCGTATGTGTGTCATGTCCTTAAGTGATGTTCAGTTTTAGTGGGAGTTTGTTGCTTTGAATGCTTTTATGTCATAGAAAAACTTTAATTAGTTGTTTTCGGTTTATTATGTTTTAAGGATATTTTTTGCAAAATAAATTTTTTGTTTGCTTATACTTTATTTTAGTTTATGGTTTGATCTCACTAAGGTTTATGGTAGACCAGTAGGAAATAGACTATTAAGATCACATTGCATGAAATTTCCTTGCTACACATCCATATCATGATCCATGTCATTCGGTTGTGTCAATATTGTGACCATTGATGGGTTGAGTTACAATAAATGTAATGAATACCGCTTTGATCCTATGTTGATATAGTTGATGGACCAGATTGGTTATAGATACATATTGGTCGTGACGGCAAATTTGAGCTCATATTGTTGTCTTTTGGCAAAACATAATTATAAGGTTATACATATAGTCCAAGTGGGAGATTGTTGGATCCTTAATCAACGTTGGCCTTATATGTGAAATAATTATGTGTTATGGGCTGTCACATTAAATTAAGCTCAATCAAAAGTGATCAATAAGGTTTGGGTATTTCGGCTTTAATGTATCTAATAGGGTATGGTCATTTTATGTGTAGAGACTTTATGAGTAATTTCTATTTTTATAATGGGCTAAAATAGGAATACCAAAAAATAACACATTATCTCTATAAATAGTGGTTATTGTCCCCAAGTCACATGTACAACTTTTTTAGTCTCTTCTAAATCCCTTCATTAGAGAGTGCAGAGAGAAAACTAAAGGGATCTCTTAGAGAAAATGTATTGATCTGGAAGGCCAACCACACGGCTCTAAAATCATTGATTGCTATGGATTTAGTTATGCTTCTGCTTGTGTGTTTATATATATATATATATATATTTGTAATTCTTAATGATTAAATATGAACGATCTAAGGTTTTTTATATGTGATGGTTTTCACAAAAGATTAATCTAGATCTAACGGCCAACACTTAGTGTAAGAATCCAAGATAAGGGGAAGAGGTCAATGATTTTTCAAATGAGACTAGTGGCTTAATCAACTACTTTCTCAGCTTGACTTCCTATTTTGAGTATAGAGAATAGATGCTCCAAAAATTTTTATCCACATGAGTTGAGGGGGTGTAAGCGGCTTGTGGGTACTTCACGTATGGAAAGCCGGGGCATAGCAATAAGAATTACGTAGAGAATATTCCTCTAGATTATACCTGTGAGTTGAGGTTTGCAAGACAATTGATTTCTTTTTCTTTTTGAATTGCAAACTCTTATCTTTGTCTAGCATCACATCCATATACTTACTACGGTCTTATCTTTTAGTATCGATAGTGGTTTTCCTTATGTTATAGAGTCTACTGGTATTTCATAGCAGCATCATTAAAATCCTTGTAATCAAATATACATAAAGAAGATTCTTTACCTTTTGTGGCGATGTCAATGATTTGGCTCCTAATTAGAGAAGGCAAGCGCACCTCCAAGCTTTTAAAATTGAATACATCGTGTATGAAATACCCCAAGTTTAAATAATAATATAGTGGTTTCGTAAATATTTTATATGTCGATGATTTTATTAAATGGGTAGGGAAATTTTCATCTTAACCTCATTTTTAATAATAAGAGTAATAGTAGTAG
Source organism: Combretum micranthum (assembly GCA_024138025.1). NCBI lineage: Eukaryota > Viridiplantae > Streptophyta > Magnoliopsida > Myrtales > Combretaceae > Combretum > Combretum micranthum. The sequence continues at coordinate 1,290,062 of JAMXBD010000255.1, forward strand.
TAGTAGTCAATATTGGTACCTAAACTTTGCCTACAAACATTAATTTGATGCTTGAACTTTAAAATGGTCAACAAGTGATTATGCTTGTATGATGTTATAATGTCCGAGTAATGTGATTCTCAATTGGAATCATTTATTATCTTGCTGATAAACAAACTACAAATGGGTGTTTAATTACGAAGTGTGGAAGTTGAATTTTAAGAAACTCAAATAAGATCTCAAATTTACTTATCAAATTCAATGATTTTTTGGAAGAATTTGAATGGAATGGTTAGAAATGTGATTAAATTATGAATAATGATTTCAAATGTGAAATTGGGTTTGACACATTTGTTTTGGTGTGATAATTGGTGATGGAAGTTCAATTTTTGAAGTGGAATAAATTTTTGTGCATTTTGTTCTAATGGGAAAAATTTGGATTAGTTGTGTTATGTGGAAGAGTGGTGTAGTGTACAAAGGATCAAATACTTTTAAAAAGGTAACTAATAGATTTGGTATCTGGATTTTAACTATTTTTTAATTAATTATCTAAAATTTAAAAGTATCAATTTAGCGTCGAAACTTTATCCATTTTTGCGATTAACTATTTAGTATAGATACTATAAACGAACTCAAAAAATTTATAAGTAGTAAATCAACACTTCTTAAATTTTAGATAGTTAATCACATAAATTTTTTAAGTTTAGATATCAAATAGAACGTTGACGTTTTTTAAAAAGATCTGACACTTTACTCTAATCAATAAGTAGGGGAATTTTGAGGAGAAAGAGCTGGACCTTTTCAGAATACGTTCATACATTTTTCTCCTCTATGAGTTGTGTGAAGATACAAACTTTTTCTATTTATTCTTTTATCAGTACACGTGTCTTCTTTCTATTGGTTATGTTTGTAACTGTTTTTGTATATAAGTTCTCTTCTTATAACAAACATTGAGTCAGTGAAATATATCAGTTTTTCTTCATCAAGAGCTCTGTTTCCTCTAACGATGGCAATACGAACAAGTTTTCCTATGGTATCAGAGCGAATCAGGTATGATTCGTGATCATTATCTCATCCTAATCTTGACTATCGGTATGTCGTCATCTCCTACTATTTCTTAGTCAAGTCCAGTTATGGTTGATGCATCAATTTCTGATCCGTTTTTCATTTCTGGATCTGATAACCCTAATATGGTAATTGGAAACCTAGTTTTCAATGGAAACAATTACTTAGCTTGGGTAAGTCTATTAAGTTGGGATTAGGTACGAAAATGAAAGTTAGATTTATAGATGGATCAATTCATAAACCTTTTGATAATTCCCCTGACTATATGCGATGGATTAGATCATATCATATGGTTAGGTGTTGGATCACAAATTCAATGATTCCAAAATTATCACAAAACTTCCTTTATGCTAAATCTGCGAAGCATCTTTGGGATGAAGTTGCTGAACAATGTGTTGTTTCTAATGGTCCTCTGGTTTTTCAACTTCAGTATGACATTCCTAATTTGAAACAAACGAATTTGAGTGTAGGAGCTTATTATTATAAGCGCAAGGGTTATTGGGATGAGTTCTCGCAATTACATGCATATCCATAGTGTTCACGTGGTCAGATGGATTACTGTAATTGTAATTTGAAAGAGAGATTGGCTGATTTTGAATCAACTAGCAAGTTAATACAATTTCTTATGGGATTAAATGATGTATATGAAGGAGTACGGAATGGAACCAATTCCTACAGTGACAAGGCATTTTATCTAGTGCAGCAGATTGAGAAGCAACGTCAAATTACTTCTCTAATTAATCAAATGCTGAGATGGTTGTCTTTAATGTGCGAAACAATAATTCTTTTGTTGATAAAAGGAGGAATAGACTCGTGTAACTTGTCAACATTGCAAAGCTAATGGACATTCCATAGAAAATTGCTTTCAATTGGTGGGTTATCCAAAATGGTTTAAGGGTAAAAGAATAATGAAGGGCAAATGTGATGCTAGTGTGAATAATTCCTTTACTCCTGGGAGTGATAATCATAGTAGAGATAGAAGTAAATGCAATTTTGGAACTCCTTTTGATCAGTTTTCTGATGTTACAACTGTTGAAGAGAAGAGTTTTCAGGACTTTAATCAAAGCATGGTTCAAGAAGTTTCCCTAAAAGTTATGCTATTGATGAAGGCAAAGGGAACACCAATCAGAGCACAAGCGAATCATGTTGGAACAGCTGATATTCATTTTGCAGGTATTCCACATCTTGGTTACATGCTCTTAATAATTTTGGGATACTGATGCAACTAACCATATGACTCCTTTCTTCCACATCTTATTCGTTTTATATTCTTTACCTCAACCTGTGAAGGTTAAGCTACCCAATGGGTCCTTTGTTACTATTACTCAAGCAGATTCTATTAGAATTCTTCAAACACTTATCCCCAAAGATGGTTTCTTTGTTCCGAACTTCACACATAACCTTTTATCCATACACGGTCTTCTAGTACAGCATCACTATATTGCTATCTTTGAAAAATATTCATGTTACTTACAAGACCTAACGACCAATTTGATTGTAGCAAAAGCTAAAGAAGTGAATGGGCTATATGTACTTGACTTGCAAGAGAGATGTTTTGAAGCTGGTAATGAAGTTACTGATAGTGTGTTTCGAAATAAATGCTTGGATGACAGTACTATTGTTGCTAGTTCTCAAGCTATCATAGATCCTCTTTTATTACATGCTCGTTTAGGACATAGCTCCATATCCAAACTTTGTCATTTGGACATTTGTAAATCGAGTGATTTTATAAATTTCATTTGTGATGTATGTCAAGAAGCCAAATTTCATAGACTTCCTTTCCATAGAAGTACAAGTGTAACTATATTTTCTTTTGAATTATTACATCTTGATGTGTGGAGACCTTATGGTGTTGCCTCTATTACCAATGCACGGTTTGTACTGACGATTGTAGATTATTTTTCAAGATCGACTTAGACTTTTATGCTTCTTTATAGAAGTCAAGTTCCTCAAGTTTTACGAAAATTTCTTGCTTATATTCTAAATCATTTTCGAGTGAGTCCAAAGTTCATAAGGACGGATAATGGAACTGAGTTTTTATCCAATGAATGTTGTGCCTTTGATGAAATTAGAGCGGTTCATCAGCGAACAATGACATACACACCACAGTAGAATGGGTGTGTAGAACAAAAGCACCATCATCTTCTTGACACTTCTAGAGCCTTGAAACTTCAAAGTGATTTGCCTAAAGAGTTTTAGAGTGAGTGTTTTCTTACTGCCACCTATTTGATTAACTATATGCCTATAGCTAATTTGAATTGGAAGAGTCCTTATGAAGTTTTATTTGGAAAGCCACCTGACTATAGTCATTTACGAGTAATGGGTTTTTTATGTTACATTGCTAAACATCCTTTGCCGATGGACAAGTTTGAAGCAAGAGGTGTTAAGAGTGTTTTTCTTAGATATGCTCATGGTAGAAAGGGCTATAAAGTGTATAATCTTACTAGCAGGACAACTGTTGAATCTCATGATGTGTTATTTTTTGAAGATGTTTTTCCTTTCAAGGAAAGTATTTGTCCTTATAACATTGTTGTTGGATCTGATAATTCTTCTCCCATCTTATCTCATCCACCTGTGTTGTTTGATTCTTCACGAATCGAGCCTCTTATTCAGTCTTCTACTGACCATATTATTGCCTCTGCTCCTGTTTGTTTCTTCTCCTCGGCAATAATATTGTTGATGTTGTTCCTTTACGAAAGTCTTCTCAGGTTCACACCAAGCCACAGTAGTTACATGATTTTGTACATCTAGCACAATCACATTCTTTTGTTGTTGCTACATTTGATTGTTCATGTTCGTCTCTTAATTTGCTTCATTCTCCTTCTTCTTCTTATAGTTCTAGTCTATATCCTTTTGTTTGATATTGCTGCCTTCAACGCTTATCCTATTGATTTTGTTGCTTCCTTAGCTAAAGTATTAAATGTCCAAGAGCCTCAAAATTATTCTAAAGCATCTAAGTCACTAGATTGGAAGAATGCTATGCAAATGGAATTAGATGCTTTGGAAAATAATGAAACTTAGGAATTAACTAATTTCCCTAAGGGAAAGAAAGCAATAGGTTGTAAGTGGGTCTATAAAGTTAAATATAAACCAGATGAGATGATTGAACGATACAAGGCTCGTCTTGTAGCCAAGGACTTTACATAAATCGAAGGGGAAGATTATCATGACTCGTTTTCCCCGGTTGCCAAATTGGGTACTGTGCACATATTATTTGCCATTGTTGTTGCTAACAAGTGGTGTTTACATCAAATTGGTGTAAACAATGCTTTCTTGCATGGATCTCTTGATGAAGAGGTATATATGGTTCCTGCCGAAGGCTATACCAAAGCTTTACCCACTCAAGTTTGTTACTTGCGTAAATCTCTCTATGGCTTGAAGCAAGCTTCTCGCCAATGGAATATTGAAGTCTCTCAATACATTTTATCTCTTGGCTTTGTTCAATCTCAACACGATTATTCTCTATTCATTTACCATGGATCTGCTGGATGTGTTTACATCCTTCTTTATGCGGACGATATGTTATTAATAGGGTCTGATATGGCTTTTCTTTCTACTATGAAACAAAGCCTTCATGAGAAGTTTACTATCAAGGATCTTGGCTTAGTACGTTTCTTTCTTGGACTTGAGATATGTACAACTGATTAAGGCCTTCTTGTTAATCAATGCAAGTTTATATTGAATGTTCTCCTTGCCACCGGTTTAACATATGCTAAACCTATTGCTTGTCCCTTACCTCAACGTATTGATCTGGAAGATTCTGCTAGTGCTCAGCTTCACAATCCCTCTTTTTATTGACGCTTACTTGGCAAATTACTTTATATTACAATGATGTCGCCTAATATTATGTCTGCAGTGCACAAACTTCGCTAATATCTTTCTTCTTCTTGTACTATACATTTGAAAGCTTTGTTTCATCTCTTGCGCTACTTGAAGGGATCTTCAGCTTTGGGAATCTTCTACCCTGCTTCTAATCCTTTACGGCTTACAGGTTTCTCCGATTTTGATTAGGGCTCTTGTAGTCGAGATCGCAAATCTATTTCTGGGTTATGTATTTTTCAAGGCCCTACTTTGGTTTCATGGAAGACAAAGAAGCAACCGGCAGTCTCTACTTCCACCACTAAGACCGAGTATCGCGCCATTGTTGTTGCTACTAAGGAACTCTTGTGGGTGTCTTGTACTTTGCACGATTTACATGTGCCTACTGGTTTGCCTATTCCTTTACATTGCGACAATAAGTCCACTTTGTTGATTGCCAAAAATCCATGCATGCATGGTTGAAAAAAACATATTGATATTGATGTACAATTCATTCGTGATTTTGTTCGCTCGGGTTTTCTTGATCCCTGTTATATCTCCTCATCTCATCAAGTTGCAGATGTTCTTACTAAGCTCCTTGGTGCCGCTCATTTGAATTCTTTGCACTTCAAGTTAGGCTTGCGAGAAGCTCCAACTTAAGGGAGGGATGTGAGGATACAAACTTATTCTATTTATTCTTTTATTACACATGTCTTCTTTCTATTAGTTGTTTTGTAATTGTTTTTGTATATAAGTTCTCTTCTTGTAACAAACATTGAGTCGGTGAAATATATCAGTTTTTCTTCATCAAGAGCTCTATTTCCTCTGACGATGGCAATACGAATGAGTTTTCACAAGTTGCTATCTTGTTTAGAACAAGATTATATTTTCAAGACTAATTCTAATGCTATTTTTTTAATATATAATTTAACTTATAAACATATTTTTAACAAACTTTATACACTTTAAAATTATAACATAATACAAATCAATAGCAATAATAATTATAATAAGTAAGAATATGAAATATGTTGTTAGTTAATCGATACTAATGAATATGTGTTACTGTATCAGGTTTAAAGATCAAGAGTTGTAAACTAGCTATTGGACAGCATATTCCAGGTTCATAAGCACCCTCTTGCCACTTACACTCGCTAAGTTAGAAGTCAATGAACTAAATAATTATCTAACAAACAATTAACATATTAGTTATGCTTGGTTATGATCTGTAATCTGAGAGTATTGGTAATACTAATCTGTCACCCGTCAATCAATATGTGATGGTGTCTTGACATATTGGCATAATGAAAGGATTTAGTTAGATTTAGGTTAAACTTACAAACTTTTAAATTTTGGAGAATTTTTAATGATATATATATTTTTACTAAAAATATGTATGTATGGATTAAGGTAGTGAATTAGCCTTATGATGATTGTAACATCTAAATGTCAAGTAAATCATTGCTTGTTACATTAAATGATAAGTATGCATCAAGGACGTGCATAAAATTATATAGTGGGGGGGCGAATTTACCTTTTTAAATTAATAAATTGTATGTTAAAAAAATTCAATTCATATTGCAATTATAGTATATCTTATACATACTAAAATATTCTATTAGCAAGTATACCAAGTTTTTTTTTCTTTTAGAAATGGTGGTTGCTTTCTTAACAGAATTTTTCATATAGAGTCAATGAGTACGTCTTTTTTTTTCCCTTTCTTTCTTTTTTTTAAGGTTTGGGGTCTAGAAGCTCGGTTTCATATACAAGGGGATTAAATACATATGAAGGAACAATGGTATCCATTAACCTTTTACCCTTTATTCATGATAATTTTATATAATTGTTTTGTCATTAGTATTGAAAAAATGTCATTTTCAATAGTTATTTAATACATTCATTTATACTTATTTCGTGTATGCTTGGATTTCTTATTATTACAATTGAGCACTTAGAACTCTAACTCTTTATCTTTAAAAAAGTACTTTTAGTTTTAGTTTTAGTTTGTATTTAACTATTTACCCTTAAATCTAATAACTATAAGTATTAACTCCATTTTAGTTAGGCAACTGAAACTACATTTAAATATTAACAACACACTTCCCCTGGATTATTTTAGGGCATTACATCTACTAAATTACTATCATGAAATTCTCATTGAAAGAATACCATTATACCATGGAGACCATATATATGAAATAAAAACTATTGCCTTTATTACTATTAGTTCCTATAAACTAACATGAGATTTTGTGGTTACTAAACAAGTTTCTTTCTATGTAAAAAATTCCCTTTTTTTGGTGATAACCACATGGATATCATAAAATACCAAAAGAGAGAGTACATGGTTAGAAATTAGTTCAGCTTAATTATAGGATCAGGGATAAGAACCCTTACAACATCTATATTAAACTTAGAGAAAGTAATAAGATTCTTAACCCAACTAGGAAAAGTAACAAAAATATCAAGATGAATTGTTTCCACACATAATAAATTCTTGTATAGGGACAATCCGGTAGCAGTGATATCATGGGTTATCTGGTTCTCTTCCTTAAGCATCCAGCACAATCGGACTAAGAGAATTGTTTGGATCAATTGCTTGCAAAAAACAAGAAAATTCGGCATATAATTAGAGACTGCTGGTGCAGTTAACCACCTTAGAGCTTTGGATGAGTTTGTTTCGATGATCAAATTTGTATCCCTTCATCGTGCAAAAAGCGATAAAGCCTAATAAATACTCCAGATCTCAACTTCGAGGGCAGAGTTTGTGTTTATGGATTTTATAATGAAGCCAAGGCATTCTTCTATAGAATTCCTGATACATCCACCAACAATAACATACTTAAGGACATCATTTACTAAAGTGTCCACATTAATTTTCAAGTGGTCTGTGTTGGTAGAAGTCATAAGCTTCTGGCATTCTGTAATATACAAATAAATAAATAATAGTGAATGATAGTATCATAATATATGGTTGTCTAAGAGGGTATTTTTGTCATTTAACAGACAGAATTGGACTTGAGGGAAGTTTTCATGCAGAATCAGGAGGGGAGGCGCAAGGTCGGCTTACAAAGAGATTTTTCGCCCCTTCGCCTTAAGCCGCCCCAAAGCTACTATCCTTATACTAGCATATATTTTCACAAAAAATAACATATTTTCTTTGTGTGCTAGGGTTTCCCAATTCCTATATATAGCTCTAGGTCTTTTGTTCATTCCTCACATCTTTTCCTAAGCTTAAACCCTAGGTAAGTGGGTTCCTCCCTTGTCTTTTCAACAATCTTTTAGTATGATCTCTCTAGTAAAGGTTGTTTATTTGATTTGAGGATTTAAGTTGGTGGAGACGATTTCATTGAAGATCAAAACCCTAAGTTGTAATTGGTGATTTGGTCCTATAATCAAGAAGGCATGAAATTCGAAACTTTGGTTAAGTATGAATTCGTGCAATTCTTGTTCTTTTAAAGATGAGATGTTTACTGATAGTTAATTTATTATCGATTAAGGATTTTAGGGTTTGGAGGAATTTGTGTTTTTGGGGTTTCGTTGTCTGGTGATCCTAGAAGACAGGTGTGTGGATCTAATATTGTAAATTTCATGTTTTAGATTGTGGATTTTAGGGTTAAGGTTTAATTGTGAATGTGAAATCGAATTTTGATTCGACATATGTTGATGATCAAGATTCTGGTGAAATTAAGGTTTATAACCTTTTAGAAGGATTTATTGATTTTGAAGTTTTGGAAGCAAAACATGTACGACCTTACCTTGTTTGTTGTTTGTACTTGTAGGGTTAGAAAATAAATTGACTAAATTTTATCTGACTTATAATTGTAAAGTTTGATGCTCATGTTTGGCTTTGGCTAATAAAGACCATGCATAGTATGATATCAACGAGGCGCACTGATGATCCTTGTGTGTCGTTGTCCCTAGTGGAGTTGTACTTGAAGATGATTCTGGTAGATTAAGAGTCGTGCCAATTTAATCGTGGTATGCAACGGTAGGTAGATCGCATCCAACACCAATATATGTAAATAAAACTATTTTGTATAAAACTTGTTTTTATGGAGTCATGAGTTACTCTGGGTTTAGAACTAGTTGCAAATGGTTGCAAACTGTATTGGTTGTTAGCTAATCAAAGATAATAAATTGTGTTTAGTGCATTAGTTAATAAGATGTATGTGATGTTATGTGATGCCTGTTCATATGCATGTGTTTGTGGCTTGGCATACTGGGCATTTTCGCTTATTCCTTCATTTTTCAAGTACAAGTGAAGACGATATTGTTTATGACTTATCTAGGTATGATATATATGTTGATCATGAGGGTAACGATAGAGAACTTGACTATCCAATCGAGGACCAGTAGAACATGGACATTGGAAATAGGAGAGAGATATTGAAGATCTTTATGAAGTTCTATTTGAGAATGTTATCAGCTATAGAAGACTTTATGAGACTAGTTTATTAGGTTTTATTTGGTTTAATGATATGTAGTTTTGGATTTTAATAGTTCGTATTTTTCACAGAGATTATTTTATGAGATGTTTTAAAGTAACCATGTGTGAGTTTTGGTGATTATCTTTTGATATATTTGTGGATTAGTATTTCATAGCCTTGGCATATTCTTACAAAGAGAATGACACGTGGCGGGTTGTAATACCTTTAGATTATGGCGTTACACATTCATTATGTTACCAATAGCTTTGGTTGATCTTATGTGGCTCTTGAATTCATGAGTAGCTAATTTGTGGTTTGCTCCCGTTCCATATGTCAGTTCTATCCTAGAATATACTAACATTGTGTGTCTTCCGAATGTGCCACATTGCACAGCAAAAGAGTACCTACCATAGAGGATTAATGTTTCTGTTTGCGTCTTTCCATTGTTTGGTGTTCATTTTCAACTATGTTTTAAAATGCATGTTAAAGGTGCTCCAAAATTCCCATGGAGGGTTTTGGCTTTCCATTTGTGTATTATCCACATGCACTTCACGAATAAGTAGTATAAGTCCACGTCAGCTTCTCTACGCAACAGGCATATTAGATCGATGTTTATGCCCCTTTTAACTAAGTTATCTCTTGTCAAAAGACATTTTTTTCAGCACCGCCAAACAAAGAACTTGATTTTAGGTTATGTTTTTACAAACCATATCTAAGCTTCAAATGCCTCACCTTGTAGATTATACCTTTCTGTAACTGCTACACCCCCACCCTACCCCCCAACTGTATCATCGCACTAGGCCCATGCATCTTCTGTCTCATCGTCAAGCAATAAAATTGACCCGAACTTGAAGGCAATATCAGAATCAATAGCCAATTTTCTCCTTATTCAAAATGTTTATGTCTATCCAAGCATCAGCTACAGTACCATTGTAATAACTCAAAATAGTACAACTCAAATAAAAAAACCATTAAGTAAATAATATAGAGCTTTAGAAATATTTTGAAAGGAATTGCAATAATTACTCCAAATTTTTCGCTTTTTTAAAAATACTAAAATGCAAACAATATAACTATTGATTAAAAATTTGAATTGTTTTCAATGAAACTTTAAGATATTATTTTCCATAATTTTACGCAATTGATAACTGATAATAATACAGTCACATAAGGAAATAACCTAACGTTCATTTTAATGTTAATAAGACAATGGTAATTTGGAAAAATATCCAAAGAGCAAAAATAAGACATTTTTTCAATCTTGTTAAGATGACCATGTTAATGAAAAATTATAAAATGTAATATCTTCAACGATTAAAAGAATATAAGCACTATATATTTTATATTCACATAGTTAGATATATTTAGATAAGAATAGAAAAGTGAGTCTATAACCTTCAATTATTGAGTTTGTCATGTCATGTGAGTCGATAATGTGTTATCATGTGTCATCTCAAGTCAAGAAACAAGTTGATTTAAGTCCAATCATGTGGTCAATCGTTTGTTGTCTTTATCGAGTTTAAGTCTTTTCAAAAATCGAGTAAGTGAAGGTTGAAATCGCTAAACTAATTCTTATTGCTTATATGTACTATACTGCATGGAATATTAGTTGTGTAAAGCTAAAGAAACATTTAAAACCCTATAAGAATGGAATCGAAGGAGTAAATGATCTGTAAATTTTTAAGTACAAAGAAATGATATTAAGCTTAAATAATAAATTTTCATTACCTTTTATGGAAATGAAAATAGTAAGGAATTTCAAATATATATGATAAAAGATCAAAATAATGTAAATACAATACTTGTAATCAATCAATAAATTAATTAAGATTTGAGATTTCAAAACATTCCCTTCATGTAACCAAATTGTTTGAACTATCATTTTCAACAAATCAAACTCTTTTATTTTGTATAAATTTCGAATTAAACTTCCTTTCTTTTAATTTTAAATCTCTAAATCCTTAGAAAAAAATTATTTCAATGTTTAGTAAATTTGAAAACTCCAAATTTTAGTTTATTTCATAAATTGATTTATCCAATTTCTTACAATTAATAATTTAGACCATTTTTCTTTCAATTTACAAATGACTGAAAATCCTTAAGTTCAAGTTTTCAAAGTTATAAAGTGTTCTAAATTAGCTATTTTCATCCTATATTCTATTTACTTAATCCTCATAAATTTTAAATTCGACTACTTATTTAAAAACGTTAGTTTTAAGCCCAAATTTAGATCA